>JANUWF010001921.1:1845000-3275000 GCA_026120185.1 Voacanga thouarsii
TAGAATCTGGCATAATCTCTATAAAAATACATAAAACTTAACACAGTTATAAAGATAGGCAAATCAAATTAACCATCCAACTGTTTCATTTAATAAAATCACTAAAGAAAAAATATTACGACCAAATTTAAAGGGAATTGGATATGTTTTGCCACTTAATCTAGCATAATCTCTATAAAAATGCTCAAAACCTTACCATTTACAAAGATGCGCATATCAAATTAACAATCTGACTGTTAGATTTGTTAAAACTACTAAAAAATAAGTTAAAACTAAAATTGAAGGTAATCGGGTATATTTTACCTGATAATCTTGCATAATAATTATAAAAATATCCAAACCTAACGCATTGATAAGGATTGACATATTAAATTAACGATCTAACCGTTAGATTTATTGAATTTACTAAAAAATATATTATGACCAAATTTGAATATAATTGCACATGTTTTTCTACATAGCTTAATTTCTATAAATCAAACTAAAGTATAATGCATTTATAAATATTTAAAAATTTAGGGACTAATTTCTCAAAATTTTGGGATTATATTTTAAATATTCTAAAATTTAATGACCAATTTATAAATTTTTGGTTATCATTTTATAATTTTACAAAATTTAAGGAGCAATTGGTAAAATTTGGTGTCATCTTTTATATATTTAAAAATTTAGAGACCAATTTATAAAATTTTTATGGTCATATTATAATTATTTTAAAATTTAGGGACCAATTTACAAAAATTTGAGGTCATTTTGTAATTATACAAAATTTAAAGACCAATTTACAATTTTGGGAACATGTTGTAAATATTTAGGAATTTAAACTCAGGTATTAGTTAGGAAATATAAATTTTGTTGCTAAAAGTATAGTTAATATTGATAAAAGTTAATATTTTTAGCTAAGAAATGAATTTACGTCGCTGATGATGCATTATTAACAAGAAAAATTTAGCTAGGAAATGAATTTTCATCGTTGATGATGCATCATGAGCGATGAAACTTAAATTTTCCTCACTAATACACTTATTTCCTAGCTAAAGCCATCACTTTTAGCTTGGAAATAAAAATTTTGTCGCTAAAGGTCTTAATCAATAGTGACAGAAAGTTTTTGTTGCTAAAGAAAAATTTTCCTCGCTAAAGGGTACTTTTAGTGAAAAAATTTTAGTTAGGGAAAAAAATGTTGTTGCCAATGTATCATTTTTTTTGTAGTGTCCTTTGCAAATTTAGGATGACCTTTATCAAAATATTGTCAAGCCTCACCATCACGTGGACGACTTATGTAGCCATCCATCCTTGTGCTCTCTGCATGCCATCTCATGTGTGCAGCAATCATCTTACATGAATATAACCGCTGCAATCGAGATGTTATTAGAAAATAGTACATCTTCTTAAAGGGTATTTCCTTATGTCTGTTGCTTTTCTAACCCTTACTTTGCATGTACTGATGATGACCACAAAACTTACAATCACTACGAGTGATATCACTTTTCCAATAAAAGATGCATCCATTTGTGCATACATCTATCTTTTGAACAAGTAAACCAAGGCCAGATACTAATTTCTTGATCGCATAGAAGTCATCTAAAATTTTATTCCTGCCTGGTACAACCTCCTTCTTGGGCTGTGCTACTTGCTTGAAACTTTTCTCAAACATGTTACTTTCAAACTTGATATTTAATAGCCAATAAACTAGTGATAGATGTGAATGGCTTGAACACCCTTCCTATATCGGCATATCAACAACTCAAAGCATATTGTATAAATTCTATGCTTCTATATTCGGAGGTTCATCAATCGAATCGTAGATACCCTGTAATTATCAAATTCAAGCACTTTAACATCTGGAACCATATCTCAAAATAGGCTACTTGAATAGGCTTCACCAACTATACCTTTTGATGTTGAAATTGGCTCTCTCGATGTTGTATAATATGGTTCACCATAACAAGTCCAGTGATGATAGTTACCAATAAATCCATATTTATATAAATAAAATTTGACTTTGGGTAAGGATAGATATTTCTTATTTTGACACTTTGAGCAAGGAAATCTTATCTTGGACGATCCTACATTCAAAATAGCAAATGACAGAAATTCTCTAACCCCCTGTTCAAATTCAATAATAGTACCCTTGATATTGGAAACATGCCTTTTATACATCCACCTTCGATCGTCCATTTAAAATCAATACCAGAAATATAGTAAACTAAATATTAATTAAGCTTTAGGCTTACCTAATGACTAAACAATAACTGAAGGTCAAAAATGGCAAAAATCATCAAACCGAAAGCATGCTTATAGAATGAAAAATTTACCTCTGTGTTTGGATGACCATATTGTTACTGAAGAAGATGTTTGTACAAGGATGTTTGAAGCTATTAGATCACGTCCTAATAAATATCTACTTCGTCTCATTCACGCGAAGCTTTTGAGCTTCCAAAATAGTACCATTTCCTCTGCCGGTGAAGCTCACAGACTCTGGGTTTGCTATGTAAATAGCTTCTCTTTGGCCTCTGTGTCAACGTACTGAGAAAAAGGGGTTTTCTTTTTGAATGAAATTTAAAGAGCTTTTTCTCTTCATTTTTTTTCCTACATTCATGGAGAGAGAGAGAGACCAACAGCATGAAATAAAAAGTACTATGCTTTCTGTTATCATTCACGCAAAACAACACAGGATCCATTCCGTGCTATTTTTTAATTTAATTAATTTAATATTTATTTTTTTAATTTTATTTTACCCTTGGTCTTATTCATTGGGACAGATAAAATTATTTAGTCTTAGGCTTGAACACCCGTAAATAATAAATCTCAATTATTTATTTTCTGGGCCTCATTAAATAGCCTAATAAATAATTAACAAGCTCAAATAGGCCAATATAAAATATTAGGCCTTTTATCTAGTTTATATCTAGATTAATTTTCTAATTATTCATTCTAGGCCTTAGGCCCTGAATAATTAATTAACCAATTGAACTAGATAAAATATATACTCTCTCTCGGGTCTTTTATTTTATTCTAGTCCAATAATAAATTAGACTACTTAAATAAAATAAAATAAAATTCATAATTATCAAGACCAATTACTTAACCCAAATCTGTCAAGACTTAAGGGCTATTCTGAGGACCAAAGGACACATCGCCTTAGTTACTAAAATGATAAAAAATGCATGCTATATAAATAGCTATATTTTACATTTTAAATATTTCATAATATCACCATAAGGAAATATTGACCCCAAAGATAATGCGGCATTAGCAAAGTCTTTGACTTACAGGTGTAATGACTAAAATACCCCTCTACGCATCGCCATGCATTTAGAGAGGATGAGTGTACTAACACCTCTCTAATAGACATCTACTATCCTTAGACCTCTAGTCCAATGATCCACGACTCCTAGAATATTTTCACTTTCCAAGGGAGCTATCCTAAAGTAAACATCCAAGTTATGTTTCCCAGGGCCCTAGATAATTAGATCATTTAAACAGTCACAAGGGGTGATATAACACAGAAGCTATCTTGTACAAGTCTGTCTTAACTAACTAGTCATATATACCCAACATACAAGTATATTAGCTCTACAAAAGAACCTCAACTACAACATATCAAAGTATATGCTTCTAGCTTCGTCAGGCCACCAACTCAAACTCAAGCGGTAGAGTATTAGTCCATACTATAGTAGTAATAGTCTGAGATTCTTCTAAATTGTACTTTTAGAAACCACTATTACAGGTCATGTTCAACGTATTCGAAATATGCTCATGCTATAAAGTGAGTGGACTACTCACCGGCTAAAGGTAAGCCATTCCCCATTTGGAATTCATAACACGATAACCTAAACATTTTGAGATTCCCATTCTCATCAATCGGTTAAGAACAAACATTTATCTGTTAAGTAACCCGTGATTCATACCTTACTGTAAAAGACCACCATTCACATGGATCTCTTACTTAAACACAATGGGTCCTTTCCAAATGAAAATTGTGCACAAATAAAATGTAAATTCACAAATAAATTTTGAGAATAAATTCTTTTATTAATAAATTCAATAATTACATCAGGAAATTAGTCTAGAGGACATATATTCCAACAATAACTATTAATTATTTTTAGGATTTATCAACTATTAACTATTGTTTAAGAATTTGTGTTATTTAATTATTAACTACACAAAATAATAACTAGTCTCATCCCCCAGAATAATGATCCCCTTATGAAAAGAATAAGGATAGGAGAAATCTATAAATAAGCTGCAGAATGCTGTGAGTGTGATATATGGCATTGTCCTTCAATGCCACATGACACTTTGAGTCTACATGAATTTATTTATTCTAAAATTAAATGTTTCTGTGAATCCAATTAAATTTATTTCAAATGTAGTGCATGTTAATTTTTAACAACATTATCTTCAACTTAAAGTCCTAATCTCTTCAAATTTCACTCTGTATTAAATACTTCACTCAAGGTTTAAGCTTGATATATCTCAATAGACGAAGATTCATTATTCTGTGCAATATCTTCAGATGCACTATATGTAACACGTTTATCCTCAATCAAAGTCTCCAATCTCTTCAAAGTTCTCTCCATATTAAATAGTTGTCTTAAGTTTTCATGTGGATACATCTTACCGAACAAAGGTTCGTTGTTCTCTATGTACAAGATCTCTGCTAGACTACAGAGATTGTACAATAGGACATCTGGGCTTGGACCATGTTTTGTGGAATGAATTATCTCAAGGCAAGCAACAAAAGTGAGTGCGTTCAAAATTTTGAGATTATGGGAGACATACCATGCACAAAAACTAACAGAACTAATCACTCTTGATTTATTGGTTATGGAAGAAAAGGCATGCTTGCTAAAATTTCCTGAAGTGTAAAAGTGCATTCTTTTTGTTGTTTATGGGTGGATTTCATTTTACAGTTTAACATTGATAGTTAATTGTCAAGAACAATTGTATTAGCATTAATTTTCTTTATTGCAGGAAAATATGAAGCATTGTGTAATTCGTAGTCGATTCATACCACAATTTCATGACTATATTCAGGAAGGAAATTTCTACATAATGAAGAATTTCTCACCGCAAATGGCCAAACTGAATTACAAAATTGTGAATGAGGAGCTACAAATTATGATTGACAGTAGTACTTACGTACAGGAAGTTGATGATGAGTTGCCCAAAATTCCTTGACATAAATTTCACTTGCAGCCTTTTGACGAGGTTCAGTTACGTGCCGGAGATACCACTGTTTTAGTTGGTAAGGCACTTTTTCTTTCACCTATAATTCAGTGAACTGGCACTCCTAAATCTTTTGCTCTGAAGCACTTTTGCTTTGCCTTGGCATTCTTTAGTTAGATTAGGCTTTCTCATCCTTAAAAGATTTGGTTCCTTTCAAACCTAAGTAGAAATATTCCTCCCACTCTACCAAAACTAATGCCTAAGCCGAAGCATCGATGTCACATTTTATAGCTTTTACTTCGAAAGTGGTACATTTTCCCCATCTGAAGTTAAGGATTTCTTCCAGAGTTGCTGCTTAAGGGAAAGAATTGACATGGAAAGCCGTTCATCTAATTGTAGACCATCGGAGACCCTCTGTTCACAAGTTTCGACCTCTGTTCGATACTATTACACTTCTAATGTCAAATGAGACGAGTTCTAAAATTCGACTTCTTTTCCATTGTGTTAAATCTATTCATAAGTTGCCCCATTTGTGAGACCCTATTGCATTTTCATTGTGAAATTATATAGTGTACACTTGATGACCTCCACCAGCACTCATCTTTCTGATTCCCTGCTCTCTCTACACTATTTATTTTTGCTAGAACTGGTGAAATTTTCTATGATAGAATACATAGGAAGGAAGAATAGAAACATAAATGGCAGAAGGAGGGTCTGTAAGATTGGAAGGAATTTTTGAGAGATTGGACGAATTTTTATTTTAGGTTAATTTTTAAGTAATATTCAATTCCACTTAATTCCTTCTAATAAGAGACAAATTCCATTTTGAGCTTCTCTTTTGACTGCCTTTCGAGAATAGTAAAAACTTTCATCCCATGGTGTCTTTAAACTTTGAGAAACTAGAAGACCGAGCTCTTTTGGCAAATTACCCGTTATGTTACCACGGTGTAGGTCAATTCCGGCAACCGTGGTGATATGGGGATCATCTGGAGCTGGAGCACAATAGACACCGGTGTAGTTACAGACATTTAGACCATACCAGTTTGAAGTGAAGCCTTTGGGGTCTGATGTGATTGCATGTTTCCATGCTTCCAATGCATAGTATGCAGGGCTAGGATTTGGAAGTGCTAGAGGAGAATCTGATGCTTCATGAGAAGGGGTTAAGAAGAAGAATAGAAGGGAGAGTAAGCCCCCAAAGGACTATAGTCAGATATGGATT
This sequence comes from Voacanga thouarsii, assembly GCA_026120185.1. Lineage (NCBI taxonomy): Eukaryota > Viridiplantae > Streptophyta > Magnoliopsida > Gentianales > Apocynaceae > Voacanga > Voacanga thouarsii. The sequence continues at coordinate 1,851,395 of JANUWF010001921.1, forward strand.
CATCTTCACCGTGATCTTGAGGGCATTGATGGAAGGAAATTGAATGCTATGTTTGAAGCTTAAAATACAAACGTGAAGCATGCATACTGGACAACACAGAAGCCAAAAAAGCAGAAAAAACACAAGGGAAGAAATTTTCTTTTACCTCTGTGCTTTAAGATTTTCTTTGGCACTGAAGAAGATGACTGAACAACAGAAATTTCTCCTCTACTTGTTGAAACTTTTGGTTCAAAAGCCACTAGCCATCTACTTCTTCTTGGCAGAACACATGAGCTTTCTAATTCTCAGAATATACTTTTGCCTAAAGCTATTGGTGAAAGAAACTCAAGCGAGAAAAATAGTCTCTTTCTCTTGACACTCTGCTATTAAAGTTAGTCGTATCAAGGAGAAGAAAAATGAGAGAAAAGAAAATCACCAGGCTTGTTGTCTATTTTTTCCCCAATCGTATGTCACCCAAACATACACAACTAATCTAATATGATAACAGAGACTTTCAGGGTCCAAGTATTCAAAACCATCTGGATATATTATCAAGATAAGCTATGACAGAAGACTTTAGTTCGCTTTAAACTCTTCTGTTGTGTGAATAGAAAAAAACCTCGGTCTAGGCTATTAGGTTAGAAAATATTTTTATTATTTTTTTCTTAGACTCAATGAACAATAACCCAATAAATAATTAATGAGCTTAAATAGACTGAGATAATTATTCAAGCCCTTTTATCTAGTTTAGGCCCAGGTTAATTTTTCCAATTATTCAATCTAGGCTTAGGCCCTGAATAATTGATTAACTAATTAAACCAGATAATATATTTAATTTAATTTTCTCGACCTTTTATTTTATTCCAGTTAAATAATAAATTAGATTTACTGAATAAAATAAAAAAAATCTCTTTAGCTGAGACCATTTTCTCAATCCAAAATTAATTAGGACTTGTTGGCTATTTCGAGGACCCAAAAGACACATCGCCTTGGCTATTAAAATGACCAAAATACCCCTATTATATTAAGAGTTATATTTTACATTTTAAATATTTTCTAATATCGCCAAAAGAAAATATTAACCCCAAGGATAATGCTGAGTTAGCAATGTCTCTGACCTATAGGTATAATGACTAAAATATCCCTTTACATATCGCCATTCATTTAGAGAGAAAGAAGTGTACTAACACCTCTCTAAAAGACAACTAACGTCCTTAAACTTCTAGTCCAATGATCTATAACTTCTTGAAATATTTTTACTTTCCAAGGAAGGTACCCTAAAGCAAACATCCAAGCCATGCTTCCCAGGGCCTTGGATATTTAGATCATTCAGACAGTCACAAGGGGCAATATAGTATGGAAGCTATCTTGTACAAGTTTGTAACTAGTAACATATACCTAACATACAAGTATATTGATCCTATAATAGAACCTCAACTATAGTATATATCAAAGCATATACTCCTAGCTTCGTCAGACCACCAACCCATACTTAAGCCGTAGAGTATAAGTCCATGTTGTAGCATATGCAGTCTAAGTTTCTTCCGTATAGTACTTTAAGAAACCACTACTACAGGTCCAATTTTACGTATTCAAAATACGCTTGTGTTATGAAATGAGAAGACTAGTCATTGGTTAAAGGTTAGCCACTCCATATTTAGAATTCATAACACAATAACCTTATTATGATGAGATTGTCATTCTCACCATTCGGTTAAGAATGAAAGTTTATGTGTTAAGTAACCTATGGTACATACCTTACTATGAAAGACCTCCACTCACATGAACCATTTACTTAAACACAACAGGCCTTTTCCAGTAACATTGTGCACAAAAATAATAAAAAAATTACAAACAATTGCTGAGAATAAAACTTTTATTAATATAAATCAGGATTATATCAGAAACCTAGTCTAAGAGAGCATGCAATATAATAATCTCCCACTTGCACTCTAAGACTAAGTAGGTCCATAGGTATCCATCCTTATGGCATCCAAGTGTATTCTAAAGACTCTCTTAGCCAAAGGCTTGGTAAAAGGATCTGCTAGATTATTCTTTTAGATAATCTATTCTACCGCGATTTTCTGTCTCTGGATGAAATCCTAGATCAGGTGGTACTTCTACTTAATGTACCTCCTTTTTTTGTGGTTCCTAGGTTCTTTAGATTGAGAGATTGTGCTAGTGTTGTCGTAATACATCACAATCTGCCTGTCCATCTATGGTATGACTCTAAGTTCAAAAAGGAACCTCTGGAGCCAGACCGCTTCTTTAGATGCTTCCGAAGCTGCCATATACTTAGCTTCCATGGTTAAGTTAACAATGCAAGATTTCTTAATGCTCATCCATAAAATAGCCCTTCTAGATAATGTGAAGACATATCCACTAGTGAATTTTCTCTCATCCTTATCCACCTGGAAGTCTGAGTCTATGTATCCTATAGAAACCAAGTCATCAGCCCTATAAACTAGCATATAATCTCTCGTATCCTTAAGGTACTTGATAATATGTTTTACAGCTTGCCAATGAACCTTTCTGGGATTTGGCTAATATCTGCTAACTAAGCCTACGACAAAGCAAATATCTGGCCTAGTGCACAACATGGTGTACGTGAGATTTTCCATACTTGAAGTATAGGGAATCCTACTCATTTTGTCTTTTTCTTCTTAAGACATTAGACAGTCCTTTGAAAACAAAGAATAACCCATTTCTGCAAGGGATTAACGCTCACTTGCATGAGTCCATACTGAACTTGGACAGCATCTTGTCAATGTATGTGACTTGGAATAAGCCTAACATTCTCTACTTCCTATTTTTAAGAAGCTTAATTCTGATAATGTAATTGGCTTCTTCCAAGTCCTTCATACTGAATTGACTAGATAGCCAAACCTGAGTAAATGACAATGTCCCTACATCATTCTCAATGAGTAGAATGTCTTCTACATCTAGTACAAGAAAAACTATGTTTATACCTTCCAATTTCCTGTACACACATGGTTCATCCTTGTTTTAAATGAAATCATAAGAATTTAAAATCTCATCAAAACGAATGTTCCATGCTCTGGATTCCTGCTAAAGTCCATAAATGGATTTCTTAAGCTTACAAACTATATGTTCCTAGCCCTCAGTAATAAAGCATTCCAGTTGAGACATATAGATGTCTTCATAAAATGGCTATTTATAAATGCCGTCTTGATATCTATTTGCCATATCTTATAGTCATAATGATATGCGATGGCAAGGAAGATACGGATGGACTTAAGCATGGCTACCGGGAAAGGGTTTTCTCATAGTCAATACCTTCTTTCTGAGTATACCATTTTGCCACAAGCCTAGCTTTGAAGGTTTCTACCTTCCCATTCACTAACCTCTTCCTCTTGTATACCCACTTACACTTAATGGGTTTTATCCGTTCAGATGAAGCTACAAATTCCAGACCTGATTGAAGTACATAGACACAATCTCGGCTTTCATTGCTTCATGCGATAGGTTTGCATCGGCGTCAGCAATAGCTTCCTCATATTTATTAGGATCTTGTTCATGATGGTCAGAGATTAGATAAAAAATATCTTCAATCTATCTTTTTGGAACCCTTGATACTCTCCCACTACGACGAGACTCCGTTATACAGGTTCCTGAGGCTATACCTCTTCTTGTTCCACAATCAGGTTAGAAGAAGTCGATTCAGAAGATAACTTCTCCTTGAGTTCCAACCTTTTTGAAATTTTAGTAGATAAGCTTTGATCATCCTCCAAGTATCTAACATTAGTACTTACAGGTACTTTTTGCTCATTGGGATGATAAAAGTTACCACCCTTTGTTCCTTTTGAATACCCAACAAAATATTATAATTCTAATCTTGGTTCTAACTTGTCTTTCTTGATCAGTACATAAGCTGGATAACCCTATATCTTGAGATGATTTAGACTTAGCTTACGACTAGTCCATATCTCATAGGTCATCTTAGGTACTGACTTGGAAGGTACCAAGTTTAGAATATATATTGATATTTCCAGGGCGTATCCTAAAAAAGATACCAAAAAAATAGCATTAGACATCATGCTTCAGACCATTTTCATCAATATCCTATTTCTTCTCACAGTTACCCCATTCTGCTGGGGTGTTCTCAGTGCAGAGAGCTGGGATATTATCCCATCATGTACCATGTAGTCCTTGAATTCACCAAGGAGGTACTCTCCACCATGATTCGATCATAAGGTCTTGATCAGTTTACCTGTCTGACACTCTACTTCAACTTTAAACTCTTTGAACTTGTCAAAAGAGTTAGACTTGTGTCTCATCAAGTAAACATAACCATACTTAGTGCAATCATCTGTAAAGGTAATAAAGGACCACAGAAATTAGTATGAACAAGACTCAATATCTTCTCAGCCCTATCCACCTTTTGGGTAAATAACCTTTTAGTTATTTTTCCTATAAGACAGGATTCACATTGAGGCCAGCTTTTCAATCTCAATGAGGCTAAAGGTCCATCATGGATTAACCTTTGAATCCTGGTTGAGTTAATATGACTAACTTTAGATGCAAAAGATTTGAGTCATTGACATTAGTCTTTCTCTTCCTAGTCAAAGGTTCAGATTAAGCATTGTTTAATTGATTGTTAATAGAATTAATAAAGAATGGGTATCTATACATGTACCCAGTACATAAAACTTCTCCATTTTTGCTGATAATTATACAAGAATGGAAAGAAACAGAATATCCTTGATTTATTAGTTTTGCAACTGAAACCAAATTCTATCTAAAACCAAGTACAAATAAAATATCATTCAAAACAACTATTCTATTACAATTAAAAATAAGTTTCAGTTCTCCCACTGTAAGGGCCCATACTTAGGCTCTATTTTCTATGCGTAGTCCATATTCGCTCTTCTGGAGTCTTTTTATCTTTTTAAAATCCTACAAGAAGTTTCAGATGTGATCAGTGGCTCCTAAATCAATACTCTAAATGGAAGTTGATTCAACCATTGATATTGACTCTAGATAGAGAACATATATGTGGGGTTTTTCTTGGCTTGAAAATCTGGATACTCCTTTTTCTAGTGTCCCTTCTTTCTACACTTGAAGCATTTGCCCTTGGGTTTGTCTTTGAGTTGGGACTTAGGCTAAGCTACTGAATTACCCTTCTTCTTCTTGAACTTTCTGGGTATGGACCTAGTTCTTAAAGAAGAAGCAATTATAGCCTTTAATTGTGGCTTCATACCTTCTTTGCCACCGAGAGCTCTTTCATTAACTCAGTTAAACTCATGTTTAACTTGTTTATGTAGTTCAACTTGAACTAAGTAAAAGAGCCCGACAAAGATTCTAGAACAATGTCCACTTGGCTCTCAAGGTCAATCATAGCCCCCAAGACTTCTGCTTCCTTGAAAGCAGCAATCATTTTTAGTATATGCTCCCTGACCGATGATCCCTCAGCCATCTTGGTATTGATGATCATTTGAAGAGCCTCCTACCTTGCAGGACAACTCTTGTCAATGAACATCGTCGCTAAAGATGTGCTTATGTTGAAGCAGTCACTATGTATCCTATTTGGACTGAAGCACATTAGACGTAGAGGCTAACATATAGTAGTGTGTCATTTCATCAGCCTTCTTCCACGCCTTCTCAGCCTCTCACTCTTCATCGGTAGAACCCTTCCTAATAATGGGACAGGTTTCGTAAAAGACATACTTATACTTCTCAGTTGTGAGTATTATGTCCAAGTTCCTTTTTCAGTCCACATAGTTAGGACCTATTAGCTTATTTTCTTAGAGAATAACGGCTAAGGGACTGAAAGAACCTCCACAACCATTTCTGAAAATCGAAAATAAAAGAAATTCTCAATTTTGTAAAAAATAAAATAAAATTTTATACTTTATCCTTATATTAAATCTGATAATAGTTAACCATATCATTATTATCTTTAACATGATTAATTTAGCTATTAGGAAAATTGATATAGCTTCTTAGGAAGATTAATAGTTTTCTAAACTAAGTGTGTTAACAACCATAAATTAGTTTCCCTTCTAAGTAACGATCTAGAAGAAAAACTCCAACGTGTGCTGATCGATCATAGTACGAGTCCCGAATTATTAATTACATCCTTTCATAAGTTTTAAATCCTTATGGTATCTCCATCCTATACAAGTTCACTCGCAGGGTGACGTGAGGAGACCTACGATCTCTAATGAGGATCATAATGGAAGTCGTGGGGCCGTTGGATCCCTTCTTCCACTTAGTTTTTTAAACAATGGTTTTCTCAGAAAAATATCCTTTGAAAATTTCCATTAAGTTTTCTTTTAACTTTAAAAATAAAATATCTAAACCCATAAAAATTTTTATGTCAAGATTTATACCCTTTGAGAAATTTTTTCATGGATTAATTTTATTTAAGTTAAAAATGAATGATTTAAAAAATTTCCATTAAAACTTTCCAGAGACTTTAGTGTCAAGTTTTATTTGACAAAAATAATTTTTCTTGTAAAAATAAATTAAAATGTTTTTTATTTTAACTTACAAAAATATATAAATCCAAAATATTTTCTATGTCAAGGATAAAATCCTTTAAGAAAATAACCAAGGATTAATTTTTGCCTAAGTTAAAAATAACCATTTAATTAAAGAAAAAAAATTCTTGTCAAAAGAAAATTCCCAAAGACTTTGGTCTTTGAGAAAATATACACATTGGTATTAAAATAAATAGCATTCTAGAAAATTGTAAACATTTTCATACTTTTCTATTTTTAAACCTAAGTGCCCAAAGGATAGAATTAAACACATTAATTAAATTAATTAATGGTCTTGTTTAATCCTAAATTCCTTATTATTATTTTTCAAGCAAAATATTCCATGAATATTAACTATTGCAAAAATAATAATTTTGCCTGGCATGGGACCAAAAACGAAAAAGAAAAAAAAAATCTTTGGTCTTGTGGACCCGCCACACCGGATCATGACCAAAAACCTATGGCCCATGGACCACCCAACCCGTAGCCCCGCACACCCGCCCGCAGCTTCGGCCACAATTGTGACCAAAGCCATGGGAGATGCAAGACATCCTTCCTAGGATTGGTGCTAAAAACACTAACATCCTTCCCATCATTAGTACTAAAAACCACTAAGTTGTAGAGCAGCTCGGGCTTTGCCGTGGCTTCCAAGACATGGCTTGGCCTGGGCAACTCCTTGGCTTGAGACCCACCGAGCGGCAGCCCAGCTTCGCAGCTCGACTCCTACACCCACGACTCGGCTTCCACAATCTTTTTCTTCATTTTTTCTTCTCAATTTTTGCTGCAAACTTCTTCTGCAATTTTTATCCCACGATCTCACAAACAACATTTTTGATTACAAATATAACCAAAATGAACCAAAACAAAAACAACATCTGCTTATGGTTTTTAGATCAGGCTTACACAATCATCAACTATTATAGAGGATCCTAAACCTTAACCATGAGGCTCACAATGAACTATCCCATACCAAAAAAAAAAAAAAAAAAAAACGAAGGATCACAGTCTCAAACTTAAATAATTATCTGGCCATTTTTATTAGACTAGCATGCTTCCTAAGCCATTTAAACTTCATTTCTTTTATACCAATTGAAGCTTAAAATACAAACATGAAGCATGCATATTAGACAACACAAAAGCCAAAAATGCAGAAAATACACAGTAGAAGAAATTTTCTTTTACCTCTGCGCTTTAAGATTTTCTTTGGCACTGAAGAAGATGACTGAACAACTGGAATATTTCTCCTCTATTTGCTGAAACTTCTGGTTCAAAACCCACTAGCCATCTACATCTTCTTGGCATGAATGCACGAGCTTTCCAATTCTCGAAATATACCTCCGCCTAAAGCTGTTGGTGAAAGAAACTTAGGAGAGAAAAACAGTCTCTTTCTCTTGACACTCTACTATTTAAGTTAGCAGTATCACAGTCGTATGTCACCCAAACATACACAACTCATCTAATATGATAACATAGACTTCCGGGGTTCAAGTATTCAAAACCATCCGGATATTATCAAGATAAGCTATCACAAAAGATGTTTAGTTCGCCCTAAACTCTTCTGTTCTATAAATAGAAAAAAAAAACCCCGGTCCAGGCTATTGTGTCAGAAAATATTATTATTATTTTTTTCCTTAGACTCAATGAGCCCATAAATAATAAACCTTAATTATTTATTTTTTAGGCTTATAAAATAACCCAATAAATAATTAATGAGTCCAAATAGACCAAGATAATTATTCAAGCCTTTTTATCTAGTTTAGGCCCAGGTTAATTTTTTCAATTATTCAATTTAGGCTCAGGCTATGAATAATTAATTAACCAAGTAAACCAGATAATAAATTTAATTTAATTTCTCTTGACCTTTTATTTTATTCCAGTCTAATAATAAATTAGACTTACTGAATAAAATAAAAATAAAAATCCTCTTTAACCGAGACCATTTCCTCAGTCTAAAATTAATTAGGACTTATGGGCTATTTCGAGGACTAAAACGACACATTGCCTTAGCTACTAAAATGACCAAAATACACATACTATATAAATAGCTATATTTTGCATTTTAAATATTTCCTAATATCACTACAATGATATATTATCACCATAAGAAAATATTGACCCCAAGGACAATGCTACATTGGCAATGTCTCCAACTGACAGGTGTAATGACTAAAATACCCCTTCACACTTTGCCGTTCATTTAGAGAAGAAGAAGTGTACCAACATCTCTCTAAAAGACATCTACCATCCTTAGAATTCTAGTCCAATGATCCACAACTTCTTGGAATGTTTTCGCTTTCTAAGGGAGCTACCCTAAAGTAAACATCCAAGCCATGTTCCCTGATGCATGTTTTTTAGTATATAAAATATTACCAACAACTTACATAATCAATCAAGCTTTAATAAAATGCTAACTACTAATACCACACATGTGGGGAAGTATACCCATCATGTAGTATAGGAAATAGCAAGTATCAAATTCACAATAACTTAGGCTCCCACCTTACTTTACCCAAATCATTATTGTTTAGCCAATAAAATAAGAAGAGATAAATAAAACACTAACCTAATACACTAGAGAATAGACCAAGTTCACACAAGACAAGTCACAAGGATTATTAAGGAGTAAAAAAAAAAAAAAAGAAGAAATGATATGTAAATAGATAGACATCCTCAAAGATATAGCAATGATTGATTAACACTTATCATAATTAATTATCATCTTGGCACCATGAAGGAACTTAAGTAAGATCTAATCGTTTCCCAAGTTATGAACTTACTTATGCAGACTCCACTTCTTTCCCAATCTATGGAACTACTGTCTCTTGATTAATTTAGTAGATTTTTCAATCGTACTAAAATAGAAAAAAGATACATTAAACTCATACTTCATAAACATGAAATTAGCCAATGACTTTTTGCTCGAGGTGAAATCAACTAATCTTTTATCACTTAGTTTTTTAATCTTAATTTCGTTTCCCAAGTCCATTAAGATTTAACAAATATGAAATCAGTGCAATGAACTTCTAAAATCGTTTCCAAGTCAATTAGAAGAAAACGCATCAATAACTAATAATAACAAGTACTTAAATACCAAATATAATTATCAATTGATCAAAGAACTAAAATCAATACAAAGTCATGAATCCAAAAATATCCTCTAAATACACTTAAAATAATTAAAATGAAAATTGTTAATAAATTAAATAGAAGAGAAAAAGAAACCACTCATAAACAAATAAGCCTTCTTCTTCTTCTTTGAAACCTTCTTGAGCAACCTCCTCTTCCTTTCCAAGAATTATCCTTTGATCCTCCTAAATCTTGGTGTTTCTCTAGGAGTTTCTTATGGGTTTGCAAATCCCAAAGGTGAAAACTAATTTAGAGATGTTATTCTCTTATATTTATAGGACTCTTTGATATTAAAATTTGTGGCTTGAAAAGTCTAGTCCAAGTAGAATTCAGGAAATACCAAAATCTTTTGAAAGATACCAAATTCGTGCACAAAACTACCATTGTACAGGTTGGACCTGGCAACAGCTCTCTTTAACCCTCCTAGCGCCAAGTACATTCTGGTTTGCCCTTGCATTTTTGCTCTGTTTTTCGTTTGTTCGGCCAGAGTGGACTTGGTGCCTAGTCTACTTGCCAAACCTGGCACCAGGTGCATTCTGGAATTTAACTTTTTTTTTGCTCAAAATCAACTTAAATTTGTACAAATTTGTCAAAAACACTTTCTATAAGCAAAATTTCAAATAGGAAGGAATATGCCTAGTTATTATAACAACAGTATCTCAAATTAACCTCAAATAAATAGACAAATAATGATGAATTTAGCCATATCACATACCCCCACACTTGAACTTTTTCTTGTCCTCAAGCAAACAAGAATTAGACACTTAGCATTTAAACAAGACAAAACAATTTAAATTTTTCCTTAGCAAATTCATCCATAATGAAGATATAACCTTCCTCCAACCTTAAACATAAATTCGTCATTCCTTTGACCCTTTCAAAATGTTGTAAACCCATGTATTAAATCAAACAATTCTAAGGCTATCAAAGTTAAGTTAAACAAGCTTATATCTAGTAAAAGAAAATCATCCTACATCTCAAGCAAAAACACAGATAACATAAATTATACAAGTCAAGCCGTTTAACCAATTTCAACATTATAAACTCAAATTTACAAAACTCAAGTTAGTGAAACAAGGAAACACTCCACTCTCTTTTTTCAGTGACTTAAAGAATTGATAGCCTCAAGTGAATGGATTTCTCTTTACACACCATATTGGCCCTCTTATAGTCATTATAGTTTTTCTTTTTCATCATTTTTTTTCAACATTTTCTTTCTTTGCTTTTTCTTGCCTTTTTGCCTTCGAGATAACCTCAAGATAGTGCACCAAACAATACTTGCTACTTCTCTCCATGTTAACCCTCTTTTCAGCAAAATGTCTTTTTTTTTTTTTTTTCCAAAAGATGAAAGAAAATTTTTTCAACTAACATTTTTTTTTCTTTTTACTCAAATTTTTTTTTCTCACATTCCTTATTCACAACATAAAATTAAGCAAACTTTAAATTTATAATACAAGAATTAGTCAACAACTCTTCCCATATTTCATCATATCATCCAAATTCAAACTTAAAGAATAAAACAACACTCAAATACCTAATATAACCATGGTTAACTTAAAATTTCAAGACTTAGCAAAATTAATACACAAGTTTAATTTTAATAAAAATCAAACTATAATGAATGATAAATCCATATCTCAAGTTGAAAAGAAAATCATGACTCTATTATAAACAAATAAACTCAAGTTAGGTCCAAAATTTCCAACCTTTCAAAGTTTCAAATTTTCAAAATCAAAATGTTCTTCCAAAATTTTTTCCAAATTTTCCATAGCCTCAATTCCAAGAAAACACCAAGATAATTGATAAAAACTTGGACAAAGAATATTACCAAACCACTCCCCCAAACTTAAACTAGACAATATCCTCATTGGCAAAAAAAATTAACATATTAAAGCATATCCAAAGGGACCAAAAATGATAAAGGATGTAGAAAGCTAGGCAATACTCACCAAGTGCAATGATGCTCCAATAAATTATGAAACTTGGAAAAGAATAGAAGAGCTTGTTCTAGAAGACTTTATTCAAACCTACAAAAAAAAAAACCTAATTAAAAGCCCAAGGAAAATAACAACAAAAGAAAGACATACCTAAATAAAAGAAAATAAACTTAAAAAATAAATAAAAATCCTTACAAAACAAATAAAGACACGAATCACTCCCCTACAGTTAAACTAGAAAATGTTTTCCTTATTTCTAGGGGTAAAAAACACTTAACAACTTAAAACATAAAATAAAGATATAAACTCTTTCCACTCATCATGCTTTCTCATCAAACCTTTGTAAAAGAAATTAATGCTCATTGAAAAAAGTAGGCATGATGAAAGCAGAAAAAAGAAAGGGTTTTGAAAAATAGAGGGTTCATGGAAAATATTAGTTGCAATGAATGTAAATGTATGACCCCCCTCCTCCTTTCGTAGCACCTTTTTAGACATACATATCAAGTTCCTAACATAAAGATGTAAATTATGTCTAAAAAGTGTATAAACATTAGAATCACCACTTATTCTTTCAAAAGATTTGTCACAATTAAAATTTCTCTTTTGACCTAGTAATGTAGCTTTTAAAGATAGGATAAAAAAAAAAAACCTTACTTTGCACCACATCTACAAATACCAAGTTACCTCCCTGAAATTAGGGTGAAGGATATGAGTTGTGAACATCCTCCAAGGGTTTCGTATGATGTAGAATTAAAAGATCCAACTTCTTGAGGCATGTTATGCTCAACGCATCATCATTTGGAGCATTGTTCTTCAAGAATTGAGAGGAATCTAAGAAATCATGTAACAAAAAGAGATTAGAATTATTAGCATATATAGTAGAATCGAATACCTCTCTTTCCATATTGGGTAATTGTTCCTCATATCCACTCTTATTTCCTTGAGAATTCTCTTGTTCAAGTATATGGGCCTTTATAGCATCTTCAACCAACTTGGCGAGTTGTGTTTTTTGATGGTTCACACATTGGGATGTTTCTTCATGCCACTAAACAGATAGATTTGTATTGGCAACAAAAGAATGCATTGAAGCTTCAAGTGACGTCTCATAAAAAACATCAATCTGAGCTTGCAACCTTGCCAATATATCATCGTTGTAGCTTCTTTGACAATATGCCTATGCATAAATGTTCATGATGATGTTTCGAACCACCCGCTCAAAGCAACACAAAAATCAAATAGAAAATAAAAATAAACAAAAATAATAGAAAAATATACAAATTAGAAATATTCACAAACTACCTAAACACAAAAGTTAATGATATATACAAATACAACAAAGGCTAAATCAACAAGACTCGAGTGTTTCTAATAGTGCCCATCCCCGACAACGGTGCCAAAAACTTGATGTGTGTTTTTATTTGTAGAAAATATTGCTAGCAACTTACACAATCAATCAAACTTTAATAAAATGCTAACCACTAAAACCACACATATGAGCAAGTATACCCATCATGTAGTATAGGGAATAGCAAGTATCGAATCTACAAGAACTTAGGCTCCTACCTTACTTTACCTAGATCTTTATTTTTTAGCCAATAAAATAAGAAGAGATAAATAAAACATTTACCTAATAGACTAGGTTCACACAAGACAAGTCATAAGGATTATCAAGGAGCAAGAATAAGAAGAAAAGACATGTAAATAGATAAACATCCTCAAAGACCTAACAATAATTGATTAACACTTATCGCAATTAATTATCATCTTAGCACTATAAAGGAACTTAAGTAAGATCCAATCGTTTCCCAAGTCATGAACTTACTTATGTGGACTCAATTTCTTTCCTAATCCATGGAATTACTGTCTCTTGATTAATTTAGCAGATTTTCCAAGCGTACTAAAATAGCTAAAAGATGCATTAAACTCATACCTCATAAACATGAAATTAGCCAATGACCCTTTGCTCGAGGTGAAATCAACTAATCTTTGATCACTTAGTTCTTTAATCTTAACTTCATTTCCCAAGTCCATTAAGATTTAACAAATATGAAATCAATACAATGAACTTCTAATATCATTTCCCAAGTTAATTAGAAGAAAATGCATCAATAACCAATGATAACAAAAAATCAAATACCAAAGACAATAATCAATTGATCAAAGAACTAAAATCAATATAAAGTTATGAATCCAATAATATCCTTTAAATACAATTAAAAGACTTAAAACTTAAATTGTCAAAGGGACCAGGAGGGTCGAAAGGACTCGGAGCCAAGTACATTCTAGTCTGCCCTTGCATTTTTGCTTTGTTTTTCCTCTGTTTGGCTAGAATGGACATGGTGCTAGGTGTATTCTGGAATTTAACTTTTTCTGCTCGAAATCAATTTAAATTTGCACAAATTTGTCAAAAACATTTTCTACAAGCAAAATATGAAATAGGAAGGAATATGCCTAGTTATTATAACAAAAGCATCCAAAATTAACCTCAAATAATTAGGAAAATAATTATGAATTTAGCCCCTATCATTTCCTAGGGCCCTGGATATTTAGATCATTTGAACAATCATAAGGGGTGATATATTATGGATGCTATCTTGTACAAGTCTGTCTTAACTAACTAGTTACATATACCCAGCATACAAGCATATTAATCCTACAATAGAACCTCAACTATAGTATATCAAAGCATATGCTCCTAGCTTCACCGTCAAACGATTAACCCATACTCAAGCCATAGAGTATAAGTCCACACTGTAGCAGTAGTAGTCTAAGTTTCGTCCATATAGTACTTCAAGAAACCACAGCTATAGGTATAGTTCTACGTATTTAAAATATGCTTGTATTATGAAATGAGAAGACTACTCATTGGCTAAAAGTAAGCCATTCCATATTTAGAATTCATAACATAATAACCTTAACATGATGAGATTCTCATTCTTATCATTTGGTTGAGAATGAAGGTTTATGTGTTAAATAACCCATAGTCCATACCTTATTGTAAAAGACCTCCATTCACATGAACTATTTACTTAAAAATAATGGGTCTTTTCTAGCGAAATTGTGCACAAAAGTAATGAAAAATTCACATCAACTTCTAAAAATAAAAATTTTATTAATACAAATCAAGATTACATCAGAAACCTAGTCTAAGAGAGCACATATTCCAATAGTATTTTAATTTTGAGTAGAAACTGGTGATATTTAAATGTCCATGGGTATGCAGCCCAAGATAAAAACAAATATATAGGGTTTAAGAATTTGACCATATCTCACTAGCATCCTATTTTTTGTTTATTAATTGTCATATCACTACCGAAATACGGGGGACAAATTTCACATGGGGTTACTGCATTGAAATTTCTTATGGATTTTTGTCTTCTGCTTTATGAATTTCCCCTATGTTCTTCTGTTTTTGATGATTATTTTTCATGCTCTAATAAGCGATGTTAGTGTAAATAGTTCATGTAAATAAATATCTGTAAAGTTTTGAATTTGGGACTTACATTAGCCACTGCAAAGTTATTTTGGCCCAAATTTGAACTGGGTTTTGTTTCTTTGGCCTTTTCGTACTGTCATTGTTTATGTAATTGGAATGTGGGTAATAGTTAAGTTATTTATGTCCCTGAGCTGCACAAATACTAGTCCTTCCCATGAATTAATTTGTTGCTTTAATTCTATTGTCCATTTTTTTTTCTTTTTTGGTTTCATGTATGTATCTACTGCTTGAAACATTTAGTTTCAAGAATGTGTCTTATTTAGTTTTATTCTCACAAGTTCTCATCTTCCCATATTTAGATAGTGATTGTGCTATGTTTCATGTTGGGCTATGAGACATATTTCAGTGTATTTGAGTGTACTGAACAACATGCATGTGTTAATTCTTTTGCCTGTGACTTGCCATATGCATTAATTTCCCAATTATAATCTTCATACCATCATATGAACAACATGCTTAGGAATATTGAAGGATTAATGTTACTATTGCATATGAATGCATAGATGTGATTAGGATGATAACAATAGTTTGAAATGTTAAGGAGAGAAATAGAATGAGCCATTGTGTCAAGTTGCAGACAGTGGCTATCAAAGATGAAAGGTAAATCAATCTCATAGCTAACAATTCATTCATTCTTTATCTAATTTTCATTACTGACTGTGAAATTACTATGAAATTACTCTTGGCATTAGTGGAAGATACTTACAGGTCACATTAAGAGGACCGATTGTAGATATCATCAAGAGAAACAAAGAAATGACCAGTGAGCATATGCAAGTAGTAATTTTAACATCTATAATTATCAAAGATGAAAATGGATCTGCCTTATTATCAAGTAGCAGTTTGACAAAGATATATGTGAATTTGCAGATCTCGAAAATAGAAAACTTTAAGAAAATGTAAGTCAAATGCAATTTGAACTTTCAAATAACATTTCCATTGACCATAGATAACTTACAACATACTACATCAACTGTGAAGTAAGGAACATAGCACAACATCCTATTGAAATCAAGCTTCCTTCTGTTATACTGACAAGAAAGAATTATGGACATAAGATGCGAACATTAGGACAACTTGGGGATATGGTTTGAAATAGAGATGACTTGGTGATTTCATGAATGTACAATAATCCCCCTACTTTTTACTTATGAAAATATACGTTGAATTACTTGCATTTCATGAAACAATAGGCTACAATCTATTACTTCAGTATTATTGTTCTTGACATTAACACACATAATGGTTGGAGATACAGTTAGTGCAGTACATGTTCAAAAAAACTGAAAGTACTAAGAAAACAATTAGGGGGTGAAGCATATGGCAGAATAGAGGAGTGTCTAGAAATAAGGTAATTTGGCATCTAACTTCTTACATATATGTTTGACATAGCAAATTAACATCATTCCAATATATTGCAAATCAGATATCGTGTAAAAGTAATAGTGGGTGACAGTGTCAGACAAGGACGTTTTGTCTTATTTGATAGAGAAGTTGAGAAAATGATGCACTTGCAGGCTGAACAATTGGCTTTTAAAATAGCAGAGGTAAGCTTTCGTTTCGTTTATATCAATAGGAAGATCAAGGCTTGCAATATCATGAACTGAGTTGCATATTGTATGTCATTATTAGGAAGGCATAGATGATGCAGTTCCTGCACAATTGAAAAAGCTGACGGGAAAAGAATATATTTTTCAAGTGAAATTTAATGAACAAAGTCGAGGGATAGCCAGAGAATGCTTCACTGTTTTTCGAACATATGAACCATCGGATGTTGTTGATACAGATGTAGAAGCACCCAAGGTATTGTACATTGTTGTGCTAATTTGATTACTCATAACATTCGAACAAAGAGAAAAAATTATATCTGGTTATTTATATATATCTGAAAAAACTACAGGAGATACAAAATGAGGAGGACTTGGTCCAATCAGCAAATGCAGATGAAATTTAAACTCCTGCACAAGATGAGAAGAAGAAAAAATGGGGTTCTAGTAAGGATATACTTGTACTATCTACACAATTTTTGACTAACTGAAAACATTTGATTTGCTTTTCCAGATCTAGCATGGTAGGAATAATGAAAAAGGGAAATCTGAACAGCAAGAAGGCTTTATTTAATACTGGAAACAAGGACAGTTGAAAAGATGACAAAGAATGAAGACAAATTCACCATGAGATCTCTCTATAGTATAGTCATTTGGCTTATGAATAGTTTAAGACTTGAATATTTTTGTGTCTATAACAGAATGTTAGAACCTTCTATGGATTGTGTGATATAGCTAAAGATTTTTCAGCAAAGTAGAATGTTGGAACTTTGGTATATGTATTGTATTGCTATATTCATTACTCATAATTAGACAAGTTGAATCTTGAAATGATTTATTTAGTTTGCAACAAAAAATATCTCTACTTTTTCATTTGTTTGTTTCATGATTCTTCTCACATTGTAATTTTCGGTCAGACTCTGACAGGAAGATAACAAAGTACTACTCGAACCTTCAATAGTAGCTTGAGCTTCTATTAAAGTGGTAGAAGATAAACAAAATAAATAAATTAATGGTTATTAGCCAAACTACTATTAGAATTGGGGACTCTAGACACCAACGATTCGGGAACTTTCAATATTATTGAATACTAATATCCAAAGTAATGGCATGATGTTTAAGGGATTGACCCTAATAGCTAAACTACTTGAGTATTAACTATACCTCAATGGTGTGATGTTAATAGAATTTGTATTAGGGACAGTAAAATTATTGCCTAGCCTAGGCTCAGAGTGGCTATATATATATATATATATATATATATATATATATATATATAATATTAGCTCATTTACCATTTTGGTTCCAGGAAATACAGTGAGTATGGCTTCGGTTCAAGTTTTCCAGACCTCTTTTCCATATGTAATATTCATTACTTTTATTTATAGATCATCACGTTAGGCGAGCCAAATAAATTGGATGATGTGAATTGAATAGAAATCATTTAGTTACCCACAAAGTATCAGATGAAGACAACATTTGGCTTTGAAAAAGAAAAGGGAAAAAAACTCACAACAATTCATTAGTCATAACTGTTGGTACAAAAAACATATTTTTTGGCAAAAGATTTCTTTGCCTTTTTTTGCTTTTGAATTTGAGACCTTCACCATACACTTTGTACAAACCAAATCACCTACATATTTCTTATTCATAGGCCACCAATGGTAAATTACAAAGGAGTCATTTAATTTCCCTTAAACGGTAATTTTTAAATAATCAATTGGATACCCATTTGGTCATATCTGTTGCTAGATTTTATTCTAGTTCATTAATGGTAGAATTAAACAAGTACATTAGAAAATGAATAGTACTTGGGAATAAAAACAATGAAAACCAATTGTGGTAGTTTATTTGCATGAGAAAAAAAAGCAAGAATAACTGTTATAAATACCAAATGACCTCTTTGAAATTAGATAAAAATCATACAAAGGCTGCACACAACCAAAACAATCTTTTGAGAGCAGTTATCAATTCTACATATCCCAAAGTAAATCACATCTGGAACATTACTCAGCAAATGGCTATTCTATATCATTCTTACAATACTAGAATTCATTATATAAAACAAAGAACAACATAATTATGTATCAAAAAATTATGCCTTTGAGTTTCTCATGCTTTGTTGACTTTGTCCTTGGAACATGACACACAGATATGCCAAGAAGAAAAAGACAGGCAACTACTCCAATTGAAGAAGATATTGCTTCAACAAGTAACATCACTTAAAAGAAAACATGTCCAACTCCTCCACCAACCCCAAAATATAAAAAGGATTTGTTGATGTCTAAGTCATATTATCTTAAAAAGTATTTGTTCCAAATCCAGAAAATAGATATTCTTATTAAAAAGCACTAAATACATCTCTGTAAATCAACTTTCACCAACAAATTAATTTAACATTATGGTTACTATTGAATCAAAGAAATAGGGATCATCAACAAGTGCCTTGAACTTGCAGCCTTTGTTCAACAATGACCTTACCCTTCTTCTGCTCCTTCACCAAAATTCAGTAGCAATGTTGGGTTCACTGTGACATAAACTAATACATAGAAATAGATCCAATAAGTATCACTCATGTAAACAATAAAAAAAGGCCAATTGGAACAATCAAACTCCAGATGGTAAAAGAAATAAGAACTCTAAAAAAAATACTGTTATTACATAGAAAAGCAACCAGACCAAAATAATATCATCAAGCCTTTTTTTCTTGCAAAAAAATGCATAGTTAACAACCAAAACACAAACAAAATATGCATATATGTGAACCTAATAGAATATTCCATTCATACCACAAATAAAATTCAAATGTATAAGTAAATAATAATAATAATAATAATAATAATAATAATAATAATAATAATAATAATAATAATAATAATAATAATAATAATAATAATAATAATAATAATAATAATAATAAGGGTAAGGAAATTCTCTTACACCGTGGGCACATAACAAACATGAACAACCATAAAAACTACATTACTCACTTGCCCTATAAAATTTAGAAATATATGGGTATGCATGTTGAACAGGATGTAAGAAACATTCTTTTTTAGGTTAAAAGAATGAAAACAATTCTGAGAAGAAAATATGTAGGTTTATGTCAAAAAATGCTTCAAGAAAATAATACAATGCTTTATTCAATCCTTCAATAGCATCATCTTCCTCTGTCCATTTAATCACATATAAACATGCTTTGCTCAATCAAGTATCCTTTAGTTAAAAAACTTATCTCATATAAGTGGAAGAGATGTTTTAATTAGAAGCTAAACTATCACTCTCTTCATCTTGGTTCACTTGCAATGTCTCTGTCACAAAATTAAAAGTAGACTTTTCTAGACAAAGTTTGTCATAGATTTTCACTCCATTGAAAAGTTAAAAAAAACTAAAAAAATGATTGGAAGAAGATAGTTTTCCATCTCTCAAATAAAACTCTCCCATGGAGTTCAAAATAGGTAACCTAACTTCCTTAGATTCTTCATAATTTTTAGATTAGGTTTCAAGCCTCAGCACTTCATGCAAAGTTAAAATATAATTTTCACTAAATGGGAAGTTACTAATCATGAAAAACACTGTACATAAAAAAAATGAAATGAATGCTTCAACTCCTACATATATACGAGACTGATCAATTCCGAATTAAAACAACAATCGAAAATGCTTTCAAACTTTGCTAACATGTTACTTCAATATCTTTGTAGTTGAACATCTGTAGTCAAACTTCAACTTTGAATCAACTTTAGTACATCATATGTCGATGGATCAGAGCACAAGCATCCACACCTCCAACAAACAACATTCAACAATGAACATTCATCATTACAATTATGCTGACAGTCATAATATCCAAAAAGGTAATTGTAGTTGTCATAAACCATTTGATAATTTATTTTTCAGATGTAATGACTATCATATATCATTCAAAATTTACATACAATGAATCATCACCACAAAAATAGCAAGGAGATAAAAGAAAAGAATGTGCTCAAATTCTAAAAGACAAGAGAAAAAAGCATGTGGAAAAACATCTTGGTTCAACAACTTACAGTAGTTCAAAGAGTAGATGAAGCATTATTTCGGCAGGTAATATACGTTACTCATTTGACAAGTTCATATTTTAGGATCATGAAAATAATTTAATGGTAAATCTGAATCCATAGTTTGCAACAGTTAGTAGTTTAGCTTTGTGTGTGTTAAAACTGTTATGCAAAATTCACAAATTATTTTTAATTTGTAAAGGCTGAAAAAAGAATTTTAGCAAAAATAATCAAAAAAGTAATTCATCAATTTAGTACCCAACTTAAATACCAAAGCCACTGCCAGTGGCACTGCAAGAGATGGTTCAATATTTTATACTTATCACTATGAATTCATAAAACCTGAAAGAAGATCTGTAAGAAAATCCATAACATAAAATAATACAGAAAGAAAACAGAACTAACACCTATTTGACAAAATAACCAATAGCATTATTGTTAACATATATTAAAAAATGAGTGAGCCCATCCATATCACGTGCATGCTGCTTTAAATGGATTATCAGCCTAGTCCCGTAGCCCTTAACTTGCTCATCTGCTATGATTGCACAAAAAGCACTCTCTCCAAACTTATGGCTACAGATTTTCAAAGGAATAGTGTCAATGAGAGATGTGTTTTCCTATTTCTTAGATAGAATGATAATATTAGAAACAAATTCTCTTCAAATTGAAAACCATGGCATCTTAACTCACATAAGGACGGTATGTTATGCCACCAACCACTTGATTACGCCTTATGACCATAACAGATTTGTGGTTTTTGAAATACATAGGAAAGTAAAAGAAATTGAATAAATTCCTTCCTCTAATATCTAAAGGAAAACCAAAGCATGACATACTACAACAGCTAAAAGCAAAAGCTGAAAAAGCCTTAATGCCAAGTATTAGTTTCATATGCACATAGTAGAGTAGTTCCATATGTCCATTAAATTCTCCAACTACACTGAGAATCCACATATTTGGACAAGGAATAGAAATTTTCAGAGCTATAACCAACTACAAACCTGTACATTGTTGGTCCAGGGTGGCATATACTTCTTTTATTGGAAAGTTCCTTCAAATGAGACATAGGATAAATTTAGCCTTTTTTAATTCAGTCTGAGTGCAAAGCTATAGCTTTCAATACTTTAGGGTATAATAATGTATTCCCAACCCAAGAAACAATTTTGTTCACTATCATTATTTTAGACCTTTGCATAATACACTTGTATACATACTCGGTTGAACTTCTCTAGGAACACCCAACAGTCAAGAGTATCAACTATGCATAACACATCAAGTAATTTTATGTTTCATATGTCAACATTCAATCCCTAATGATTGTGCTAGCTGAAAACTAGGTAAAATCTATATTTTGAAGAAATATGTGAATACGTGTCCATCACCAAATGAAAAATGTACTCTTTATGCATGTTTAGAAGTTGCCTGGCAAAGATATTCTTCAAACCTATCAACCTATCACCAGAATAAATAAATAAACCTCTATATATTTATGATAGGAGCATGATATGCTAATTTATTCTAGCCAATAAGAAGTAGTAGATTTAGCATGGACATACGAGTAGAGAGAAATAGATATGAAACCGTGTGCTCATTAATACCATCATTTGAATAGAATACAAATTTTAGTTTTCCTATTTCCTCCTACATTATTAATATACTCCAATGTTTTTATCACCATTGTAAAAGATGGGATTTTGGAAAAACATTCAGAAAATAAAAAGAAATTATAAAATGGATTGCTGTTAGTTTACCTCTCTCTTTAATCTCTCCTCCCTTGCACTATATGCCCCACTGGTTTGTATGTTATCTATAAAAATATTCTTAACATTAACAGGATCGTCAATGAATGATAAAAATATGAATAGAAGTAATCACCAATATTCAAGTTCAAACACTAGCAATATTGGCTTAAGTACATGGACAAAATGCATGCACATTAATACGTATGATTTAATTGACATATAACTAATTTTCTTTTTTCGGTCTTTCATCAAAAAATAGAATATGCAAGAAGAAGAAGAAAAGAGTGCAAAAACATCATGAATTCAAAGAGCAAATGTTTTGTTAAAAATAACATAGTTTCACAGAAAAAAGCAACCCTACCTGTGACATGTATGAATTCCTACACATTAGTGTTTAGGTTCATAATTTATGTATATTGCACTATTTCCTAATACTAAATCAATTCCATTGTTCACATATTCTGAACATAACACAAGTTCTTAGTACGGAAAAGTTGAATATGAATGTCAATTTTGTCATGCAGTATTTTGGGAGCACGAAAAAAATAATAAAAAAAAAAGCATTCAAAGAAAAGACATCCAATATATAAATTATATTGTAGGTAGGGAAAAATTCAATTGCTAGCAAGGAGGGTTTCCAAAATCCCTCAATTCACTACTTTTTCATAATGCACTTGAAGATTCCATACCTTTCTTGGAAAATATTAGAGCATATAACTCAATATTCTCAATGACATCTATGGATGCAAAAGTTGATGAACAAATCAATCAACGCTCAGGACCATACATCTATAGGATAAATGGTGAGAATTATTATAGGCTTGGTTCTTTGATTCCAGAAAGTAGGAAAGATAGGCACTTTATCTAGTTGACTTTTCATGATACTGCAAATGAAGTGCATAACAGACTAAAAGCAGTGAATCAAAGACACGCAAATATCAACTTGAAAGTAGGAATTATCTAGCAATTTATTCATATGCTTGATCAACACAATGAATTAGCAAAAGTTCAGAATTGCTCAAGACAGGCATAACAATTCCGATATAGGTGAGTTCAAAATCAGACTATTTCATATTAGGACTTTAAACACCAGGCAATACCAATGTCCAACAGCTTAGAAATAGCAACTCTCATAGTTGGAGATATAAATCATGTAACTAAGGACAGAGACATTATTGTTGAAATGAGGCCAAGTACATTGCAAAGAATTAGTTACCAACATCCGTGCTTCATAGAATTATAGTATCCATTGTTATTTCCTTATGGTGAAGACAGATTTCATCCTCAGATACCATATGTTAAATCTAGGGGTCAGCGTCATGGTAAAAGGCTATATATGACAATGCGAGACTATTATGCATACATATTATAATATAGAAGAGTAGAAGGGTATACGCTATTACTATCTGGAGGATTATTCCAACAGTTTATTGTTGATACTTTACAGGAATTGAGCAAGCACGACTTCAATGGATCAAAGATCACCAAGGAAAGTTGTGAACTGAATAATATAGAAACGTATTTGATGCAGTTCAAAGGGGAGATATAGATTCTACACAAGTGGGCCAGAAAACCATTTTACCTTCTTCTTTCATTGGTAGTCCTTGATACATAGCTTAAAACTATCACGATCCAATGGCATTGTGTAGAATTTTTGGCAATCTAAATTTTTTTATTACATTTACAGCAAATCCAAACTGGCTAGAAATTCAAGAAATTCTTCAAGAACTACCTATGCAAAGAGCAGAAAATAGACTGGATATTGAAGTCCATGTTTGAAGCTCGAAGAAATGATTGAAAACAGTACAAAGAACCAAATATTTGGACAAGTTGATGCAGGTATATTTTCATAGGTTCAGAATACAATTGCTCTTTGCAATACTATAAATATCTCATGTACCTTGCAATAGTATACCCTATTGAATTTCAAACAAGAAGCCTAGCACATGCACATATTATCATATAGATTAATTAATATTCAAAGAGACACACATTTGAAGAAATATATGAAGTTATATATATAGAAATACCAGATCCAGCTAAAGAACTAATTGGTTATGAAGTTATAACTGAATTTATAATGCATGGACCATGTGGAGTTGGGTATTAGACATCACGTTGCATGATACATGGTAAATTCATTGTTACCTAACACTATAAAATATACTATTCCAAAAACATTTTAACAATTAGATACAAATTCCCAGTATAATTTCCCAATAATTTCATACTAACGTAAGATTATGATAACTATATTGTAGGCTAACGTGCTTAGCATTTCCCAAAGAAAGTGCAAAACATGACCACACTAGATGAAAATGGATTTTTCATCTATCGACGAAGAGAGACATCAAAATTTGTCGAGAAAAATGGTTTCAAACTTGACAATAGGTTCGTTGTTCCATATAATCAATATCTTTTGGTCAAGTACAAAAGTCACATCAATGTTGAAGCATGTAATAAATTAGGAGCCAAAAAATATCTATTCAACTATGTAAATAAAGGTCCTGATAAAACAGCTGTGATCATAGAACAAGTGAAAGCTGCTTCTACCATAAACTTTGCACAGGAAAATTCAAATGCAAATAAGGTGAAAATTTTTTAGATTGCAGATACCTTTTTGCATGTGAAGCATGTTGGAGAATATATGACTTTGAAGTGCATTTCAAAATACCAATTGTAGAAAGAATGGGATTCCACTGAAAAATGAGCAAAGTATTATTTTTAGAGATAGTACCTCTCTACCTACTATTGCAGAGAGTGAAGATGCAAAACGTACAATGTTTATTGAATGGTTTGAAATAAATAAAAGGGATCCAGAAGCAAGAAAATATACATATTTTGAATTCCCTCAGCATTATACTTGGAAAAAGAAAGAAAAGCTATGGACAAGGAGAAAAAAAGGTAGATGAATTGGACGTGTTACATTTGGACATCCAGCTTCAAGAGAGAGATATTACATGAGAATGTTGTTGAATCATGTTCGTGGCCCAACATCATATGAACATATTTGAAACTACAATTAGAAAACATATCCATCTTTTAAAGTAGCCTATTATACAAGAGGACTTATACCGAATGACAAAGAATGGCATAAGTCCATAGATGAGGCTTCACAATGGGCAAGCGGACATCAACTCAGGGAACTATTTGTCACTATACTATTCTTCAACTTAGGGAACTATTTATCACTATACTATTCTTCTGCTATGTTTCAGATGTGAAGAATTTTTGGGAAGTCAACTGGGAGTCTATTAGTGATGATATTCAACATCGGCACATAAAAATTTTATAGTTCCCAAGTTTAATTTTGTCAGCAGAACAAATAAAAAACTACACATTGAAAGAAATCGAAGTTCTCCTCATGAAGCAAGGAAAAAGTTTGGAAAAATAGAAGGCATGCATGTTCCAAAAAATAAAATCTTGAAGGATCTTGAGAACAATTACATTTGTAAAGAAATGATGTATAACATAGAACTTTTGAAAACAGAGCATGAATTAATGGTAAAAATGTTGAATGCAGAGCAACTAAAGGCATATGATGATGTGCTAAATATAGTTGAAAATAATGTTGGAAAATTATTCTTCTTATATGGATATAGAGGAATTGGAACAACTTTTGTGCACAGAGCAATCATCAACAAATTGATATTACAAAAAAAAATAGTACTCACTGTAGTTTTATGAGGTAATTACTAATATTCTTAATTTGACTTTCTTTCATTTGTATTTTTAACTTATTCTTATCTCATTCTTTTGAAATGTCAATACAGACATTGCATCACCATTGTTACCTAGAAGAAGAACTGCACATAGTGCATTTAAAATACCAATAACAATTGATGATAAGACCACTTGCTCAATCAAAGCTAATACACAACTTGCTGTGCTAATAAAAAAGTTGTTCATACAATATGGGACAATGTACCTATGAATTCCAAGTATATATAACCTAAAATTCATTCTTCATTCCAGAGCACTTAAACAACAAAGCATGCTACCAAAATTCAAAACATACATATCAATGCATCAAATACAACCATTTTTCTCATACCACCTAAAAAACACTCAAAATACAGGTATGTCTTCGAAACAATTAATATCAGAGGATTAAAAGCATTTAATGAAAACAAAGCTTTTGGAGGGAAAACTATCTCTTGGGTAGAGATTTTCAACAAATTCTCCCTGTAATTCCAAGAGGTGGATGAGTAGATATAGTGCATGCTTCATTAAATTTTTCTTATATTTGGAATGAGTGCGGAGTTTTGACACTTACTCAAAATACGTGACTCCAATAATTTAATGAATACACTACCAAAGAAGCAAAAAAGATAGAAGCATTTGCAAAATGGCTATTAGAAATAGGAAATGCTTTGCAATATGCAAAGGCACAGGGAGATGACACTGAAGAAAAAACTTGGATAAAAATCTCAAGAGAATATATGATTGATGGTGTTGAACATGCAATAAAGGTAATTTTTTATGCAACTTACCCAGACTTCGAAGAGAAAATAACAGATACAAATTATTTGACAAAAAAAGTAATTCTTACTCCTTAAAATGAAACGGTGAATGAAATGAATGACTTTATTCTTGATAAAGTACCAGTTGAGCCAACAAAATGCATAAGTGCAAAAAGAATGGATAAAGTATCAGGAAAGTTACTGGATGAAGATATGTTATATCCAGTTGAGTTTTTAAATAGCCTGAGCTTCCCAGGAATACCAAAACATAAATTGAGATTAAAACAAGGTATTTTGATCATGCTTTTAAGAAATGTGAATCCAGGTAAAGGCATCTGCAATGGAACAAAACTGATAGTAACACAGACAGGTAGCAGAGTAGTTGAAGGCAAAATCATTTCAGGTTCCAACATTGGAGATATGTCCACATCTGATACACTACCATTCATCTTGATAAGAAGAAAATTTCCAATCAAAATATGTTATGCAATGATAATAAATAAAAGCTAGGGACAAATATTATCAACAGTTCAACTATATCTACCTAAACCAGTTTTCAGCTATAGTCAACTTTATGTAGCACTTTCAAGAGTGAAAACACCATATGGGTTGAACATATTAGTCATTGAGCAGGATCTAGAGTTCAAATATTACACAAAAAACGTTGTCTTCCATGAAATTTTTACAAAACTTGCAATCGTAAGATATCTTAAATCTCATATTTCACATAAATTTTCAAATACAATGCATGTCTTAATAAAGGATTCATTAACTAACTATGTCTATAATGCAGGATACAAAGGAAACAATCAATACATCAAATATCATGAAAGACCAGGTTTTTCTCCAATTGTCTCTCTATTTATTTGTTTGTAAATATGTTTTTAATTAGTGTTCTAATTTTTATTCAACGTTGAAGACCCAAAAACCTACTACATAACATATTGTTCTCACTTAAAGGATAACGTAACACATAACAAACTTTCTCCTTCCAAACCCACTCTTCAAATAGAGAGTGCGATCTCCCTCTTAGTTTTTCCTTCAAATAAGTGGGGGAAAAAAATTCTTATTATGTCTTTTCTTGAAACACTAAGTTATGTGCTTATGCCAGAGACTACAAATAATGAAGACGAAAAGGGCAGATGGATTCTAAAGACAAGATGCTTGATAGGGGCTAAAATCATCATTATTTTTCTAGTTATTTGAGGCTAATTGGAGATACTTTTTTATACAATAACTAGTCATTTTCCTTCCTATTTGATATTTCACTTATAAAAATATATTTTTTTTTGGTGATTTTTTGCAAAAAATAGGTGAATTTAGAGAAAAATTGTGTAATTTTACAGTTTAGACCTGACACCAGGTCAAGAAGACAGACCTGGCACCAGGCCAAGTTTGTAGAAGGACATAGTGGAAGAGAAAAATAGAAGAGATGAAACTGATGAGCTAAATTGAAAACCGAAATTGGAGAAAGAAAAGAAAATACAAGTGAAATCCTAGAAGGATTATTGAATTGTGAAAGGCTTCAAGGAAGAAAGCCATGGCTTGGTGGCTTAACAAAAGACAAAAAAGAGAAAAGAAAATAATTGAAGCTCGTGGGACATTGAACAAAAGAAACAAGCAAAGCTAAAAAGGAAAAGGACAAAAACACATCATAGGGTGAATGTAAGTACAAGAAGAAAAAGCTTGGGCTCGGCGGCTTTGGTGGCTCGATAGAAAGAAATGGAAGAAGTCTTTATGGCTTCGATGGCTTAGGCTTAGTTCATGGCTTGGAAAAGGATAAAACAAGAAAGTCAATTGTAGCTCAGCTTCAGGCAAAGAAAAAGAAAAGGAAATAGTCTTCAGTGGCTTTAACTAAGGAAAATTTGGCTTCAAACAAGAAAAAGCATTTTAATGCAAAACGACAACAAACAGACTTGCCAATTCTTTCACAATTTAAGTCGGTGTATTTCTTTAATTTTTATTTAGAATTCTATTAGGAAATTACACCTTTTTGGTTTTAGGATTTTTAGTAAACCTGTAAGCCTATAAATAAAGGCTATTCACGTATGTAAAGTGTGTGCTGAATGTGGTGAGTTAGAACTATTTTTTAGAGTGCACCATTAATATTTTCTCTAGAGAAACTACTCAAGGAGTATTGATTTTGGGAGGAGTTTTCATTGGCAATTGAAAGGCTTGTCTATGAGCATTTATCTCATTCCTCTGTTTTCTTTTTCTTAAACAATGATGAGTTTAATTCTTTAATGGTATTTGGATATTATTCTTGGATTTATGATTTTGAATTTATTTAATCTTTGATTAATTAATTATTTTCCTTGGTGTTTGATAACTTGTTATCATTAGTTATTAATGCAGGTTCTTCTAATTGACTTGGGAAATGTTGTTATGAGTTCATTGCATTGATTTCGTATTTGTCAAATATTAATGGGTTTGGGAAACAAAGTTAAGATTAAAAGACTAAAGTAATAAAAAAAAGTAGTTAATTTCACCTCAAGCAATGGGTCATTACCTAATTTTATGATTATGATGAATTGAGTTTAATGCATCTTTTGGTTGTTTCAGTGCGATTGGGAAATTTGCTAATTTAATCAAGCGATAGTAATGTCATGAATTGGGAAAGAAGTGGAGTTTACATAAGTAGATTCATGACTTGGGAAACGATTGAATTTTACTTTATATTCCTTCATGGTGCCAAGAAAATAATTGGTTATGATAAGTATTAGATGATTCATGTTATACTTTTGAGAATAACTATTTAATTACATGTTTTTCTTTCCATGAGTAATATATATTTTTTATTTATTTTATTTTATTTTGATTTCTTTATCATTTTAGTTTGTAGGTTAAACAATGAATGAAAAGTGATTAGTGTGTACTTATTCCTTTGAGAATCGATACTCGTTAATTCTCTATAGTATGCTTGCAATGAGTATACTTGCGATTATGTGTATTTTGAGATTAATATTTTAATTAAAACTTGACTAAGGGATGAATTTAAATTTGATGAATTTTATACACCCAAAATTTATGCATCAAGTTTTTGGCACCGTTGTCGGGGAACAATATCATGAAAGCTTGGATTTCATTAATTTAGCCATGTAAATATATAAATTGGTTGATACATGTTTATAATTACTAACTTGTTTTTGTATGTCTATATATACTGTAGAATTAGTTATTTAATTTTACTAACTTAATGTTAATGTGAAATATGTGTACTAATTGTATTTTTTTTTATTCGATGATTTTTACGTCTATAATTTTAGGTTTAGACTTTTGCTGACATGAAATTTTAGACGGATTGAATTAATTTTATTTATTTATTTATTATAATTTTAGTTTAATGGTTAATTTATGAATTCTTATTTTACATGTATTGTGCTCGTGCATTAACATAGGATTAATTTTTATTTCTGTATTTATTTTATTTTTATATTAAAAGGAATTGTTTTTTATTTGGATTTTGTTTTGTAATATATTCATGCATTCATTTAGGATAACTTTGATTTATTTTTTAAAAAAATAAGAAAACACAAAAAAGAGTAGTTTTTAATCGAGAAAAAAATAAGATTTTTTTTTTTTTTTACTTTGCTGAAGCCAATTTTTTCTCTACCCTATTTTTTTTCACCTTTTCTATTTCTTTTCTTTTACTTTTTCCTTTTTCTTCCTAAATTCTTGTAAATATGTAAATATTATTGTTAGTCCCCATGTGAATAATTTAATTTCTTGTTGTATTATATATTTATTTATTTTGAAAAAAGTTGTTGTGAATAAACCATTTATTAGTGTACCATAATAATAATTGTTTTTTTTAGTTGTTAAATATTCCATATTAGTAATACTACCAATAATAGTATTTGTACTTGTACGATGTAATTAGAATATATTACTGTATTTATTTTCTTAGTACTATTGTATTAGTTTAATTATTCCATATAATAATAGTAATAAGAGTTGTAATATTAATTAGATGTAATTTATGTGCTATATCATTGTACAATAATTCTTTTGTATGCTTGTAACTATTTTGTTGTTTTTATTGCTGAAAAAAAAATCAGTATACTATTTTCAAAAAAAGAAAATTGAAAAAAAAAATGTTGTATTGTCATTTTAATTTTTGTTTCTAATTTTTATGTTTTTTATTGTTGTGTTAATATTAATCAATAACTATACTAAGTGAAACTATAATTAATTGTAAAATATATTGTTGTATTTAGGTTATTATTTGGTTATATGTTTATTTATTTTTATTTTTTAATTTTATTTATTTATTTTTTGTTGCAATGCATGCTCATGTTGCTTTATAAAAAAAACCAAAAACAAAAAAACAAAAACAAAAAGAAGAAAAAATATATATGTAGCTGGGCACGGCTTTAGTAAAGCCATTCCTGGAATTTAATTTTGGTATCATAGCCTGGGAAGGCTTGATGAAAGCCTCCCCAGGCTTTGTTTTGATGTTCCTTGGAATTAAAAAAATAATTTTTTTGGGGAGCCATGGCTTAGAGCCGTGGCTTGTTTCGTTTTTTGGTTACATCATTGGGACAGCCTCCCCAGGATGTTGCCGCCCTTTTTCTTTTGTTTATTTCACCTTTTTCTCTTTTCTTTTACTTTTTCTTTCTTTCTTGTTCCATTTTTTTGTCTTTTCCTTCCTTATTTCTTCTTCCTTATTCCTCTTAACTAGTTTTTTTTGTTTTCCAATCTTGTTTGTATTTCTGGAATTTTTTTTATATTTCATTTTGAAAAAAAAAAATAGGTGTGTTTTAATTTTTGTAGGACCATTTATTCTTCTTTTAATTTCTTTTTATACTTTTACTTGGTATGTTTTTTTTTTCTTTCTTTTTGTAGGTTTATTTTCTCACTGGCAATAATTCTTCCCACTTTTTGAAGGTTTACGGTCACTTTACTTGGAGCTAATCTGCCTTGGGAAGTATTATTTTCTTTTCCATCTTTACATTTTTTTGTAACACCCCACTACCTATGCCCCCATTAGGTCTGGGGATGTCACCCCATCCATAGGACAAGGGGTCTTTATAATTATGACACACAAAATAAAATGAAAGAAATAATTCAAAACTAAACTTATTACAATCCAACAATACATGAACAAATTCAAAAATAAATGGCTGCTACTGTCTCTCAAAGGAAATACATAGGAAAATAACAATGAGTCTTCCAAACATAGGCAATTCTCTAGCTAATAACCTTCACAGCAGGATCGACCTAAAAACATGGCATAAAAGGTGGTGAGATATAAATCTCAGTAAGCCCGTATGTACTTTGAGTGTTTCAAGTAAAACAGTTCATGTATGTAAGTTGTAAATGTTTCATAAAAGAAAGCATTGGCAAGCCTCAAATAAATCTTATAAATGAAGAGTGGTGTTTTTCTTTCCAAACATACATGTGCACAATAAATACAACCACTCAAAAGAGGTAGCCATGGCACCACACTTTGTGCACCATGACAATATAACGATCAGAATGCCACACTTTGTGCACACTGATACAAGATAGGTGTACGGCCTACCGGGTGAGATACTCTTCCATCTCTATACCCAAACTTACCAGTTGTTCATTCCAGAAACACACAGGCCACATGATGCCACATGACTAAACTTGTTAGCTTAGACCAGCATGACTTACAAGACTGGCATCCTATTCGGGAAGGACTCACCCCTCAGAGGTGGCCACCTACTGAGAGACTTACCCTAACCCTTTAAAGACTAGTCCTAGTAGTTCACCCTTATTGAGTACTCAATGTTTTTTATCCCAGTTGGGAGGAAAAAGATCATACAATGATTCACTTGAAAATAGCAATTATGGTTTCCAAAATTGGGTTTTTAGGAAGAGTTTAGCGTTTGATGTGAAATTGTTTGTTTAGTTTTAAATGGTTTGCTTGACTGAAAGAAAAAGAAAAATTGTCCATAATTGCCTTTACAGTACCAATACTCGTATACATTGAGTTTGACTTACCACAATAACTTTGGTCTTCAATTGGTTCCATGCAAGAACTTACCTAATCTTTTGCTCTTCTAGAGTTCAAAAGTCTTCCAAGGTCAACCTAACCCCGCTTGGGGTAAGCACAAGGTATAAGATAATATCCAGACCATATTGCCTTAAATAAATAATTCCTAGCTCAACTAATCACAACCACAACTAACCATGACCATAATGTCTTAGGCTTTAATACTAGTTAATAAAGTATTTTATAAAATAAGACTAGCTTGATGAGTTAAAATAAAAGGGTGTTATAAAATAAATAATAAGTTATAGTTTCAAATAATAAATAATGAGTAATATTGCTAATAAATAAAATTAGTGTTAAAGTATGAATACTAATAAATCGTAAATAATATTGGTAATTAGTAATCTTTGAATAGTGTTATTATAAATAATAAAGTACACTTAATTTTTAATTAGTGATTAATAAATAACCAATAAAATTAATAATAAATGAATTATACTTAATTTTTAATAAATAATAAATAAATTTTAATATAAATAATATTTATGGATTTAGATAAAAGTTTTAGTAAGGCTAATTAATATGGTTTACAAGGTAATTTGATATTAATTAATTCTAATATTTTTTTAATAAAAGATTTTATATATTTAACTAATAAAATAATAATATTTTAAATAATACTCTATTTCAAACCTACCTAATGTTTCTTGAATTTTTATAGATTAAATTGAATAATAATTCTAATTAAATTAATAACAATAATGTGAGTAAAAATACTTCTAGAATCAATAGAAATAGTTTCTTACCATAATTTTCTATTGTTAGAGAAGATCTATAAACATATTCTCATATAATAAATAACATGTTAATCTATTCGTGAACATAGTCTTGAATCAACATATACTACAACATGAATGATCTTCTACTAGGCATAACATCATTTATGGATTTATTGAAAAATAATATCATAAAGGCCTAATCACCAATGGTGGCATAGTATCTAACATGCATCAAAAGATCCATAAATCTCTTTAATCATGATAAACATATAGATTCTAAAACAAAATTAATAAGGCATAACATTCATTGCAACTCTCATGTCCTAACTCCATCCCCTTCATCCACATACATATACTCAACCCCTACTTTATTCAATCATCCTATCAACATCTAGGAGTCTTGATTCTGAAATTTTAAAAGGAAAATTATGGAAAAATACTTGATTGATGATCGTTTGATGAAGGATTTTCCTTGGTTAGTGAAGATCCTCAAGTGCTTGATGTCCTTTAGTGGTTCGAAAGTAGCCATGGTTGATCATCACCATTTCGGCCAAGAGAGAGAGAGAGAGAGAGAGAGAGAGAGAGAGAGAGACGAATGAGACTAGAAAGAAATATTAGAAGTTGAGTAGAAGAGGAAGAACAAGGAGGTTGTTCTTATTTTACCTTTTGGTGTTCTTGGAACCTTCAACAAAAAAGGTTGGTTTGATCAGTTTGGAAATCCAACTTTGTGTGATTCAGTGTTATAAAGTGTAGAAATGAAGTAATAGGTTGAATATGGATGATCTAGAGTATTTGGGAGTGATAGGAGGTGTTTAGGATAGGTTTAGGCTTGAAGATGTGAAGTGTGTGTTCTTGGTGTTTTTAAAAGAAAATGGATTTTTAGTGTGGCTGGAATTATGATGGCCGAATGGCCTAGTGCAGAAGGGGTTTTCGGCTATCAAGAAGGAGAGAGAAGGTTTTCAATTTTTTTTTGAAATTCAAATGGAGAAAAAGGTGGAGTTGTTTGAGGTATAAGATTAGTTAATGGAGTTTGTTCATGGAAGGTCTCTTATTCTTCAATGGTGTATGGCTGAATTAGCTAGGTTTCAATCAAAGAATGAAGGGTTGTTCAGACCTAAGGCTGGTTGAAAATGGTCTTATAATGGCAGAGGATTTTCTAGTTTTATCACTTAGCTATAGGAGTGTTTCAATGGAACAAAATCTGGAATTTAGTTTGAAGTTTGAATAAATTTCGGACAGAGTGATCTTATGAGCTTTTTGAGGTATGATCATTGATTCCTAGTATTCAAGGTTGGAGAGGGAGCCAAGATGTTCAGTCCATGGCTATACAAGGTCCTAATTTCAGTGGGTTTTGATGAAGAATTTCGGCCTTTGCCTTGAAGAGACTAGCTGGAAAATTTTCTGGAATTTAAGCTTCAACAACACTTGGAATCGCAATGGTTTTGATGCAGCATTTTTTTGTTCTCTTTGGCATGATTTTCCAATTGATTTTTAAGGGTGTTTGAAGGTCTTTTAATGGTGGTTTTCCAGCCTTCATCTTGAAGAAAAACAAAGGAAGTTCCAGCTGTTCATATGTTCTAATGGTGGCTTCAAATTCCATGTTTAATATGGCTAGTTTGCTTAAACGAATTTTTGGTTTTGGGATGTTTGCACAGTCCAAAAATTCACTGAATTTCCAGCCTTCAACCTTACATAAAATTTCTATTTTTCTTGCAAAAATTGGGTAGGAAAGCTGGTTGAAACATTCAAAAATAGCCTTGAAGGAAATCTAGAAAATTTTCCAAATTTTTCTTTACCAAAACATGAATAAGAAGAAGATGGAGTTTGAAGGAATAGCTATGGTGTTTTCTTTTCCTTGGAATCCCTATCTAATTCTCCTCGTCACTTTCGGCCTCATCTATCCCACAAGAGCTGATTTTTGAATTCTAAGCTAGGGATTTATCGCAGAATTTTTATGATTAAAAATGGATTAATGAATTAAGGATAGTTTAAATTTCAAAGATGTTTGGACAAGGCTAGCAAAATTAAAGAAGAATTCTTTTTAGGACAAGACCACATGGTCAAGACATTACCATTATATCTTCCTTAAGACAACATTCCTATCTTTAGAGAATGTAAGAAAACAAAAATTCAAGCATAGCTAAGATAATTATGAATAAAACTTAATTAATGGGATTTGAACTCAAGACCTTAGAGATTAAATCACAAAGCTCTAACCACTTAACCACACCAAATCTTGTTCTTATTTTCTCACCTAAATATTCTTCTTATCTAAACCTCAAGCCATCTTCCTATTTTGACCTCAAGAAAAATTACCTTTTTACCCTTTCTATCCAACAAGCATAAAAAAGCCATTAAACCTATAAACCCCAATTCTAAGGCACATAAAATCATTCAAAAAGGTAAACTTTATGCATGATGACATGATATGCATCTCATCCCTCTTACTCTAGGGTTGGCTTTAGGTGGGGTTTCACATTTTTGGTCCCTTGGTTATGTTTTATTGTGCTTTTTTAGTCTATTAAGGACAATGTCCAATTTAAGTGTAGGGGAGAGAATTAGTATTTTTCTCAAGTTCATCTTTTTGAGATTCAATGGATTTTCAATGACTACAATGGAATTTTTGAAAATTTTGAAAATTGGTATGAAATTGTTTTTTGCCTATGATAAGGTTATGATTTTCTTTTTCACTTTGGATATGATTTTGTCATTCAAGCTTGTTCAATTTTATTGAGTAAAATTGTGTATTAAGTTATATATGTTAAGTCTTGGCAAGTTAAGTTAATCTTGGTTATATTTTAATATTTGAATTTTATTCTAATTGTCTTGTTTGGATATGGAGGTGGAGGATGTGATGAAATATGAGAAAAGTTGTTTATTAATTCTTGATTTCTGGTTGTCCAAATTTGTTTAACTTGGGGTTGTGAATAAGGATGGTAAGAATTGAAAGAGAGAGAGAGAGAGAGAGAGAGAGAGAATGCAATGTTCTTTTATTAAAAAAAATGAGTGGAAAAAATGCTTAGTTTATTTGGAAAGAAAATGCTTATTAGGAAATTACTTAAGGGGGTAATACGGTTAGTGAAAGAGAAGAAACAAGAAGCATAACACTTTCTTGAGGCTAATTCCAGAAAAACAAAGAGAAAAAATGTTAGGGGCCAATACAATGCGTGAAGATAATGTTCATGCACTTGAGGCTAAAGAAAAACAAAAACAAGAGTGATTGAAAAAAAAATGACGGAAAAAAAAAACATGAGGGACTCCTTATTTTGGTAATTAGAGTTTTGAAATGGTTAAACAACTTGATTGGTATAATTTGTGTTATCTATGTCTTGGCTTAAAAGGTGGAATGATTTTCTTAGACTAAAGTATAACTTGTTTAACTTAATTTTGAGGGTCTTGATATATTTGATTTAATGCATGAGTTTACAAAGGTTTTTAAAGGGAGAATGAATGACAATTTTTTTTTTCTAAGGTTGGGGGAAAAAAATTATGGCTTTGTTATGGATGAATGTGAGATTAAATAAATTGTTTTGTGTATTGTGTTTTATACTTTGCTTGGGGACAAGCAAGGATTCAAGTGCGGGAGTATGTGATAGGGGCAGAAATCATCATTATTTTCCTAATTATTTGAGGCTAATTTAGGATACGTTTTATACAACGACTAGTTATATTCCTTCCTATTTGATATTTCACTTATAAAAATACTTTTCTATGATTTTATGCAAAAATAAGTGAATTTGGAGGAACATTGCATAATTTTACAGTTTAGACCCCGCACCAGGTCAAGAAGACAGACTTAGCACCGGGCAAAGTTTGGAAAAGGACACAGCGGAAGAGAAAAATAGAAGAGATAAAACAGGGGAGCTAAATTGGAAATTGAAATTGGAGAAAGAAAAGAAAATAGCAAGTGAAATCTTGGGAGGATTATTGAATTGTGAAAGGCTTCAAGAAAGAAAGCCATGGCTGGGTGTCTTAGTGGCTCAACAAAAGACAAAAAGGAGAAAAGAAAATAAATGAAGCTCGTGGGACATTGAACAAAAGAAACAAACAAAGCTAAAAAGGAAAATGACAAAAACACATCATAGGGAGGATGCAACTACAAGAAGAAAAAGCTTGGGCTCAGCAGCTTTGGCAGCTCGATAGAAAGGAGCGGAAGAAGGCATTATAGCTTAGATGGCTTTAGCTCAGTTCGCAGCTTGGAAAAGGAATATAACATGAAAGCAAATTTTAGCTCGGCTTCAAGCAAAGAAAAATAAAAGGAAACAGTCATCAGCAGCTTTAACTAAGGAAAATTCGGCTTCAAACAAGAAGAAGTATTTCAGTGCAAAATGACAACAAACATACTTGCCAATTCTTTCACAATTTAAGTCGGTGGACTCT
Source organism: Voacanga thouarsii (assembly GCA_026120185.1). Lineage (NCBI taxonomy): Eukaryota > Viridiplantae > Streptophyta > Magnoliopsida > Gentianales > Apocynaceae > Voacanga > Voacanga thouarsii. Next base: position 1,889,352 of record JANUWF010001921.1, read on the forward strand.
TTAATTTTTACTTAGAATTCTATTAGGAAATTACATCTTTTTTTTTGGTTTTAGGATTTTTAGTAAACTTGTAAGCTTGTAAATAAAATCTATTCACGTATGTAAAGTGTGTGCTGAATGTGGAGACTTAAAAATATTTTTTAGAGTGCACCATTAATATTTTCCCTAGAGAAACTACTCAAGAAGCATTGATTTTGGGAGGAGTTTTCATTGGAATTCGAAAGGCTTGTCTATGAGTATTAATCTCTTTCCTTTGTTTTTTTTCTTGAATAATAATGAGTTTAATTCTTTAATTGTATTTAGATATTATTCTTGGATATATGATTTTGAATTTATTTAATCTTTGATTAATTAATTATTTTCCTTGGTGTTTGATTACTAGTTATCATTAGTTATTAATTCGGGTTCTTCTAATTGACTTGGGAAACGATGTTAGGAGTTTATTATATTAATTTCGTATTTGTCAAATCTTAATAGACTTGGAAAACGAAGTTAAGATTAAAAGACTAAAGTAATCAAAGATTAGTTTATTTCACTTCGAGCAAAGGATCATTAGCTGATTTCATGTTTATGAGGAATTGAGTTTAATGCATCTTTTGGTAGTTTTAGTGCGATTGGGAAATCTACTAATTTAATCAAGAGATAATAATTTCATGGATTGGGAAAGTAGTGGAGTTTATATAAGTGGATTCATGACTTGGAAAATGATTGAATTTTACTTTATATTCCTTCATAATGCTAAGGAAATAATTGGTTATGATAAATATTAGATGATTCATGTCATACTTTTGAGAATAACTATTTAATTACATGTTTTCTTTCCATGAGTTATATATATATATATATATATATATATATTATTTTTATTTATTTATCAATTTAGTTAGTAGGTTAAACAATGAATATAAAGTGATTAGCGTGTACTTGTTCCTTTGAGGATTGATATTCGTTAATTCCCTATACTATGCTTGCGATGAATATACTTGCTTGTATACGTATTTTGGGAATATTTTAATTAAAATTTGACTAAGAGATGAATTTAAATTTGATGATTTTTATACACCTAAAATTTACACATCAATGTTGCTCTTGCAAACATTGAGGTGGATCAAATATTAGCTTAGATAAAGGCATGGCACTATAAGAAAACTGTCAATCTGCCATGAAATATTCCGTGGCAAATCCATGGCTAAACTGGAATTAGTCGCAGATCTGTGACGGATGATGTAACATGCTACCACCTTCGTCGTTGAGATATGTTTGTGACGAAACTATGTATCTGTCACAAATGGCCACGGATTTGAGAGCAAATTTTATATAGGTAGCAACAAAAATATTATGTAGACGGCGAAAATGTGCTACGGATTTGGCTGGGATCCGTGGCAAATCTGTCCCAGATTGCCACAGATTTAGGACAGACAATACAAAAATAGTTCGCATTCCGTGGTAAATTCATGGCAATTTGCCCGGAAACAATATGCAAAAATTATCCGTGGCAAATCTATGGCAAAATGCCACGGATTTGCTTCGGATTACATCCATTGGTACTATCTTCCATGGAAAATCTGTGGCAATCTGCTACATATTTCCCATAGAATCAATATGCAAATAATTTTTTGTGGCAAATCTGTGACAGATTGCTATGGATTTGCCATGGAAGGTAGTACCAATAGATGTAATCCATGGTAAATCCGTGGCAATCTACTATTGATTTTCCATGAAAAGAATACATTAAATAATGATCCGTGCCAAAGTCGTGGTAGATTGTTATGGAAGCGAGTATGTAATCCGTGGTAATCTATCGTGTATTTGCCACAAAAACAATACATTAAATAATGATTCGTGGCAAATCCATGGTATATTGCTACGGATTTGCCACGGAAGCTTGTAGCAGTCAATGTAATCCGTGGCAAATCTATGGCAATCTGCCACGAATTTGCCACGGAAATAATACACCAAATAATTATCTGGAGTAAATTTGTGGCAATTGCTACAAATTTTCCATGGAAGTTAGTAGCAATAGGAATTAATTTGAGGCAAATCTGTGGCAATCTGCCACTGATTTACCATGGAACTTTATTTTTAGTGGTAATTCAATGGCATACTACCTACAATTTCAGCTTTTAAAACCTGTTACATTCCCTGTTCACAATTCCATAGCAACAAGTATACACAACACGCATGCACATTTCCTGTCACACTCTCTGCCTACAGTGTTTCCAATTACATTCTTGAGACATATACACAACAAACAACCTATAAGTATAATCCATTATCCTTACACATTTATGCACAATACACAACCTACAACTTTGAAATATCACATTCCCTATGCATATACACAACACACAACCTACAACATTTCAAATCATATTCCCAGCACGCATGCACTATAACAAAACACATTCACCACAATTGTTTTAGCAAAACAAAATATCCATAATTTGTTTAAGAGTCCAAATACACAAATAATCGTATATCATCAAAATATCTAAAAACAGAAGATACAAATTCATAATAATATTAAATCCATAATTCAAGCAATCCATACTTAACATCCACATGAAAATAAAACCAATCTAACTATCAGTAGCTACTGAAGGGCCAGAAGATGAGTTATCCTCGTCAGAATTATCAGAGTCGGAAGATAGAATGGAGGGCATTTGTAAGTTAAGATGCTACATCACCATGCGATTCATCTCAATTAATGCTGACATCTTCTTATCCTTCTTCTCTAATGTCCTCTTCATCTTTTCCTCCCTTTCTCTTTCTCTTAGACCATCTTGTCTAACTTTTGCTGAAGCTGCTATTGAAACTCCTGCTAAAGTTGCTACTGAAGGGTCTGCTCTAGCTTGCCATGAAGCTTCTCTATATCCACTGATGATGCCAAAGATGAGGCCCAAGACTGACGGTACTAAAGTTTGAAGCGTGAAGCCTCGGATCCCATGCCATAGACCCTGCCCTTTTTCAATCCACTTGCTGCCGACAAAATCATAACTTTCTTATCTGGCACGAAACTTGGAATAGATGCTGAATCAGTAGACTCCATCTGAGAGTGCTGTGACTTCATCATTTGGACATCCTCCTAAATAATTTAAAGATGAAAATATGAACAGAAGATAAAGTGTTATGCAATTTTCTAAAAATGAAATTAATATGTAACATACAATGATCAGTTGAGAACTCTCATCTACAAATTTACCCTTATTAGGCCGATCTTAAAACTGGTGTAATTTTTCAAACAATACAAGATAGTCAAAGTCATCCCATTGCTTCGCTCGTTGCAAAAAGTATTAAAGTGATAATTAAGTTCAGAATTAGAATTTACATGCACAAATTTAATAGCAATTATTAAAGTGAACATTTAATTATAGATCATGTAAGAGAAAATACCACTCTCAACTCATACTTCATAAAGCTGGTGGAACCTTTGGTGTGTTTGGCAGAGCTGACCCTTCTATTTTCTTTGGCAACATGTGATTTTTTTTGCCAATCCTAAGACTGCCAATGTCTGCACAGTTAGTCATATGTCCTATGACATCCAAGCATGCCTCTTCTTGTGCACATTCCTGACCTTTGAAAGGGTATCAGTTATTCTTACTTGACACCTTTCCTCCCACGCTGCACGCATCCGTGGCAAATGATCTGAGTGCCATGTCCAACGATTCTATAATAATGAATAGGTTAGTACATTGTAAAAGGACTACTTATTCTGAGATGAAGGTTGATAATAGGTATTTTGATTGATAAAAAGTGTTTCGTACATCAAAATAATGTAATAGACAAATACTTATAGCAAACTCCCCAAACCAAACATCCCTGACGCTACTAGAAAAATACAATATACCAACTAACTATTACCAACTGACCACATCGGTCGGTACATACCAACTGATTACTAACCGAAATGAAAATTGGGAAAACTTAAAACTTTTCTAACCACTTACCAACAAATATAATCGGTTGGTAAATAGTTAGCTGGTAATCAGTTGGTAATTGGTTGGTAATTTGGCGGGAAAATATATACCAACCGAATACCAACTGATAACACTTGGTCGATACATTATCAGTTGGTAATCGGTTAGTAATTTAATGGAAAAAATTTTACCAATTGGTTACCAACCGAAATATATCGATTGGAAATATATTCAGTTGGTAATTTGGTGGGAAAATATTTACCAACTGATTACCAATCGATAACAATCAGTTGATAATATATTCAATTGGTAATCGATTGATATTTTAATCTAAAAATTTTATCGACTGATTACTAACCGAAATGTATTGATTGGTAATATATTTAGTTGGTAATCGATTGGTATTTTAATTTAAAAATTTTATCGATCGATTACTAATTGAAATATATCGGTTGGTAATCAGTTGGAGTTTTAATTTTAAAAGTTTACCAACCGATTATTAACCGAAATGTATCTGTTGGTAATATATTCAGTTGGTAATCTGTTAGTATTTTTGCTGGTAATTTAATTTAAAAATTTTATCAATCGATTACTAACCGAAATGTATCAGTTGGTAATTGGTTAATGTTTTAATTTAAAAATTTTACCGATCGATTACTAACCGAAATGTTTCGATTGGTAAATCTAGTTAGTTGGTAATCGGTTGGTATTTTAATTTAAAAATTTTATGGATCGATTACTAATTGAAATGTATCAATTGGTAGTATATTCAATTGATATTTTAATTTTTTTAAAAAAAATTGAAATATGCCGCGTGGCAATTGGTTCGCCACATGGCGCCACATCGCTGCACACATGGCACCACATCGCTGCACACGTGGCACCACGTGGCACCACGCTGGAAAATCTAGCCTTCTTGCGGACACCAGGAGTGGAATTTGCATCTCCATTGTGGAGGCGCAATGTTCCAACCATTGTGCTATGTCATTGTTTGTTCAAATTGGCAGCACGTATTATATTTATTTACTTCTTGCAAAATATTACAATTATATGAAATACACTTTTAAAACTTGTAAATTTTTATTTAAATAAATAAATAAAGTAAATTTTTTATCACTTTTGTTTTTTAAATTTTAAAATTTTAATTTGCTTCTATTTATCAGAGTATACAATTATTCTATACATATATTCCTAAATGATATAAATTTTATTTTTGAATTAATAAAAAAAAAGTAAGCAATTTTTTCATGCCTTTAGTTATACAACAAATTTCTTAGTTATAAAATTTTATAATATCATAAATACTTTTGAATTTAGAAGACTCACTTCATAATTTTTTAATTATGTAAATATTCATAACTAAATAGACATTAAACAATTTATCAATTAGGTGTTTTAAATTTAGCAATCAAAAAATTATATTATATTTGTACACATAATTTTATTAATAGATATAATTGTTATTCTTTTTATCATAATATAAAAGTTATTACTTTTATTTGTATGACAATATAAATATGTAGGCGCCATGTATATGTGTAGGATGTGTTTCCATCATTTTTATATTTTTCTATATACATGCACATATATAAATAGTAATTACTGTAAATCATACAAAATTAAATAAGAATTATCTTTATTAATGCATATAAATTGTCAAAATATTCGTAAATTTGATTTTTTTTATTTTATATTCCAATTGATGAATTTTTAAATTTATATCATATACAACAAATATTATAAAAATAAAAAGTAGAAATACTTAGTAAAGTTACTATTTTTATCCCATACTTTTAATTACTATATCATATTTTATCTTTCTGTATACATGCACATATATAAATTATAATTACTATAGATAAAATTTAAAATTTTTGACTTAAGGTCATATATTAGTTAAGTATTAATGCATTTAGTCGTTACTTGAATTCCTATATTTTTTTAACTTAGTTCATTTGCATAATTATATTTAAGTCCTTAAAGTTTCTAAAAAAGAAACCCTTACGACCATAAATTTTTTTAAGCCCAACCTATTTTAAATATCTTCTGAAAAATAACAAGCCAAGAGTAAAAATAAATATATAAAATATTAAAATAATTATTTCAATCTTTATATTGTTTTAACTTAGTTTATTTAGATAATTATATCTAAGTCCCTAAAGTTTTCAAAAGAAACCCTTAGGACCACAAGTTTTCACTCAAGAAGATTTCCTCCTACCCCCAATACTAACAAGTCAACGATATTCCTCTCTTCTCACTCTCTCCTTGCTCAAACCCATCCCTTTCGTCAATCACCCTTCTTCCTCTTCTGCTATTTCCCACGCCATCGCCGCCCTCAAGCTCTGAGTCCAGACTTAGCTGATCTTGGTCGGCTTTTCTATTTGCTTACTGTGATTCTTGACTCTTGGTAGCGGAAGATTTAATAGGTGATATTTTTACAACTTTCTGTGGCCTGTGTTTTTCTTTGTTTGCTTGGTTCTTGTGTATCTTCTTGTGCTTTATTGTCATTTTCGCTAGGAGGGTGCAGTAGAATGTTGAAGGGAGGGATTTACTTTAAGTCATGAATTGGGACAATGCTGATCAAGAAAGGTTTTTCATTGTTTAAAAAGTTCCATTTTTTGAAAGGAATTTTTCTTATTATTTGAGATTTTAGTGTTTTTACCAAGGGTTTTAGCTTCGTGGTGATTTTAGGGGCCTCTTTTTGTACTAAGTTTGGTAACTATAGTTTGGGTTTCAAGCAGCAATGCATATTGATATGGAACTCTAGAGATCTAGTGAATTTCTGAATAAAGATTTGGTAATGTTGGTCGATCTGGGGTATTTAAGCTGGTATTTCTAGGGAGCTTAGTTCTGTTTGCAGTTTCGGATGAGGTCCAGGTGCTGTAGGCAGTGCAAGGATGCCAAAATCATAAATATAAAGTCATATAGAAAGAAAAGACACAGTTAAGAAAATAGAAGATATGGATTTGGAAATTCTCTTCTTTGTTTTAGGATTCTGAGTTACTGAGTATTGAATAAATATAGATTCAAAAGACTCCAAAGGCTTCAAATAGTAAAACTTAAAAATGAATAAACTTCTATATGCATAATTCAACACTTCAGCTTTTAGTTCCTCGTAGCAAATCATAGTGAAGCATGCTGATTTATGAGGAGAAATAGTTGAATGAATACAATCAGAAAATTAAAAAGATAATAATGATTCTAACTAATAGACCTTCATTTTGGACTCTCTCGTTTGGTAGGATGAATATTGAGCGTTTACATTTCAAGTTGGTGCTTCTAAAACTATGCACACACATACACACACACACACACACACAGAGAGCGCATTGAGAGCAGCATTTGGTTCAGTCTTCACAGTTAGGTAGCTATCTATTCCTTCAACAACTATTCTGATGGCTTCCCATACTCGTTCTAATGTTTGTTACATTGATTACATTGACTCAATACTGATTACATTGATTTACTCCATGATCATGGGTGGTTGTGTTTGAATTGGATGATAAAGTCATGATATTTATTTATTATTTTTTTTTGTGTTGCTTGGTATTGCATTTGATACTCCATCTATCTGCTTCATCTTCTGGCCATTGATTTGATGTTTCATTTTATACTCCAATTGTCCACAATTCTTTGAGTTTATTTGATCTTTTTGCTATCAACTGATAGGTGCTTCATTCGAACCATTGAAGAATCATTTTTGGGCTGTGAGAGGATTTCCCAAGGCTGAAAAATTCAATTCAAACGAAGAGGTTTGTTCTCTCATTCGGGTTTCCATTTAGCTTTTGTTTATTTCTTCCATGGTTATCTGGTTCCTCTTCTTTTGATTTCTTTGAGGGTTTAGCTGAGATTTACTGATTATTTCCCTATGTGTTTATTGTTTTAGACTGAAATGTATGTTTCTACACTAGTTTGACATAATTTTGTAGTTCTATTCAGTAATGTAGGCATTTGATTTGAGAATCAAGTCGTTTGGAAGCTTTTTCATGTTTCTGTAATTTTTTTCTATGTGTTACTATAAAAACCATTTGGCTAAAGTTTTGGTTATATAGATTTATTTGAGTACCCTTGTATATTTACCTAATAAGGTTATAAACTTGAATAACCTTATCTATTATTAGAGTTTGCTAATTAATTTAGACAAAGCTTACTTTCTCTTAATTAATGACCAATTTGGAAACTAGTTCTTCTAGTTATGTCATTGCTTGGATAATTTATTGTTTGTGTTTACTTGGTGGTAAAATGGCTGGACACATTTTCACTTGTATTTATGTGAACACAAATGACTTTAATGTTTGTTTTATTATATTATGGACTTATTTGTTTGGATAAGTGGTTGATTGTACTTATACTTGACAATGTATACATGTTCAATCTAGTACAATGAATATTTTATTTCTTGATTTTATTAAATATATATATTGTGTAAACAAGAAATCTATGATAAATAACTGTTGGGAAAAAATGAATATTTAAAGTTCAAGATCTTTTGGGTATATCTATTTCAATATTTTTTATTTAGAATATCTATTTCATTGTTTACATTTTTAGCCTGTCCGACACAAGTGCTCTTAATGAGGACTGATCGAGTGTGGATGTACAATAGGCTCCTACTTGGTAAAAAGGGGATAACAAGAGAGTTTGTGAACGGTATTAATGGATTTGTCCAATTTGCAAGCACACAATTGGACTTTACTAGTGGGGGGGGAAATTAGATATCCATGTTTAAAGTGTAGGAATAGAAAATTCTTAAGTGTTGATGATGTAAAGCTTTATCTTTGTAAGAAAGGATTTCTTCCAACTTATTATCAATGGTATTCCTATGGGGAGCCATATATCTTCCCCACAGAGCAACGTCCTACCAGTGAGGTTCCTAATGTTTGTGAAATGGCCCCTGAGCCAAGCAATCCATTTAGGGATATGCTTTTTGATGTAGTTGGATGGGATAGAACATTGGATGAACATATGCAAATAGATGAGTTGCCTAATATAGGTGCACAAAAGTTTTATGATTTACTAGAAGCAACAGATGAACCATTGTGGCTCGAGTGTGATAATCAATCCCAATTGTCCACGGTTGCTCGACTTTTGACGATTAAGTCAGATTACAACTTGCTTGAAGCTTGTTTTGATGCTATAGCACAACTCATCAAAGACGTTACACCTGAAGGAGATAAAATGCCAAAAAAAATTTATGAGACAAAAAAAACTTGTCTTAGCTTTGGGGCTTCCATATGAACAAATTGATTGTTGTATCAATAGGTGTATACTTTTTCGAAAAGAGTATGGGCAATCTACAGAATGCAAATTTTGCAATCATCCTAGATGGAAACCAAAAAAGGGGAGTTTGGGTGTGGAGAAAATGTGCCATATGCAAGAATGCATTATCTGCCATTAACACCAAGATTACAATGATTGTATGCATCAAAAGCTACTGCCCATCATATGAGATGGCATGTAGAGCATAAACCTCTTCCTGGGACTATTAGTCATCCTTTTGAAGTAGAGGCTTAGAAGTCTTTCAATCATACACATCCTGCATTCTCTGCCAAGTCTCGCAATGTAAGACTTGGACTTTGCACTGATGGCTTCACTCCATTTGGCCAATCTGGTAAACAGTATTCCTGTTGGCCTGTGATAGTAACTCCCTACAATCTGCCACTTGGGATGTGTACGAAATCACCGTACATGTTTCTGAGTGTCACAATTCCTGGTCCTAAAAATCCTCAGAAATAGTTAGATGTGTATTTGCAACCTCTAATGGATGAGTTAATACAATTATAGGAAGTAGGAGTTCTAACTTATGATATTTCACTGAAGCAAAATTTTCAAATAAGGGCTACTTTGATGTGGACAAAAATTAACTTTGCAGCTTATGGCATGTTATCTGGATGGAGCACAGCTGGTAGATTATCTTGTCCATATTGCATGGAGAAGTCAAAGGCATTTAGGCTTCAACATTCTCGAAAGAATTATTTTTTGATTGTCATCGACAATTTTTGCCTCTTGATCACCCTTTTCGAAAGAATAAAAACTCATTTATGAAGAATCGAACTGAGGACTCACCATCTCCACGGAGACTAAGTGGGGATGAAATATGGGCTCGAGTGAAAGATTTGCCTACTGTGCTTGAAAATGGTGGAAATGGCGTACTGGAAGGCTACGGGGAGTCTCATAATTGGGGCAAGAAAAGTATATTTTGGAGTTTGCCATATTGGAGAACAAATCTCATTAGACATAATCTTGATGTTATGCATATCATAAAAAAAAAAATTGACAATATATTTAATATTGTATTTGATGTTAAGGGAAAAACTAAGGATGGTGAAAATTCAAGGAGCGATTTAAGTGAGATTTGTCAACGGAAGGATTTGGAGCTATCTGAAAGAGGTATAAAGAAGCCAAAAGCATGCTATTGTTTGGAAAAAAAATGCTCAAAAAATCTTGTGTGAGTGGATCAAATTGTTAAAATTTCCTGATGGTTATGTTTCCAATTTGTTAAAATGTGTGGATATGAAAGAATGCAAATTGTTTGGCCTCAAATCTCATGACTGTCATGTATTCATGCTTCGATTGATTCCCATAGCATTTCAGCATTTGCTCCTAGAAGCTATTTGTTGGGTATCTCAGGCTCATATTGTATACGACGCAACGGAAAATAAAACGAGATACCCTCCCAAGATAAGTCTATGTGTGGAAAACAAGACATAATAATAATAATAAAGGTAATAGCTTTTACCTCTGGGTGATCGTCTGAAGAACAAAATTGATCTTCTTCAAGTCGAGGCGTGATCCAGCAATCCTCTTATGCAAACTCCACGAGAGTTGGACATCTAACCACTATAATCACAGTGTGTGATTATCTCTAATAGTAATCCACATAGAGGAATACTCAAGCACCAAAGTTTCCTGTGCTGGCAGAAAAAGAAGGCGGCTAGGGCTGTTTTTGTTTTCAGCAAAACGAGAGAGAGAGAGAGAGAAAAAAAAAAAGAGAGACGATTGTGGCTGTGTTTTTCGTGTGTTAAAAAGCTAGGGTTTTCGTGTGTTACATCTACTATATATTACATGAAATTCCCCTCCCAAAACTGGAAATTCTAATAAGATTAGAATTCCCTAATTGTAATTGGAAACATCAAGTTCTCACAATTACAACTTGGATCACAAATTATAACTAATTATAATTTGTCCACAACAACTTCTCTTTCTCGCAATTAACCCACTATATTATCAAATAACATTTTGAGTATATAATCCTCTATTGTGTGTGACCTATTAGGTTTCCTAGTCTATTGGTAGCGAATATGAATTAATCCAAATGTCTTTGAGATTAATAATCCATAATTAATTTGAATTAATCCTATTAATTCTAATCATGATTGGTTTATTAATTCATCAATTAATAAACCCATATTCCCAGATCATGAACAGTATCTAGCAACACATCATAACCACCCAAGAGTCCAGGAAGTTAAGTGACTTGACATGAACCCTTCAATAACAAACTTCAGTGCAATTAACTCATTTCATCATATAATATCTCATTCGGTTTGGAGTACGGAATTAGTGCCAACTCCCTGCACAATTAATTCTAGCCCGAATACAATAATACTTGTACCAGGAACCCACTACTCTAGATATGTATCAATTGGAACTATTTTCAATACACAATCGCCTTGGCCAAGGACTTTCCGAGTAGTAATTCCTACAAGTAGCCATGAGATATTCACCCCTACTATTATGAGTGGTGAATCATTTATTGACCCTCTCAACTACTTTTGTTTACCTCACAATGTACCCAATATCCATCCCATAGGCGACTCTCGATCGAGCTCCGGAGATTGGAATCAAAGTACAAAGCTCAGCAAACAAAGTACCTTGGAGTTCTCAAGTCTAAGGATACCTACATGTTTGCTATATTAAGATTATATCACTGGCACTAAATAGTTATCCATGTGATTATCTCAAAGTTAGGTCATCTAATAAACTTGTTCCATTAACAAGCATCTATGTGTTAACTTTGAGTATCTCAATACTCACAGTTATGAGAACCACCGCCTGATCAAATCAAGAAGTCTAACATATGCTAGTCTTAACACATTAATGATGTCTTGTCTTATTACTACTATGACTAGGGATTATTTAAGTACTAACATCGTCCAATGTAGTAGGAATCTCATATCATGATTTCCTTAACACAGTATTGTATTAGGGACTTTATCGAACTGTTATATTACTTAAAGTAAACAAAAGAAATTGTAAGATAAATAATGCATTTCTGTTAAAATAAAATGTGTCATATACAATATACAAGTGGTTGCCTCTGGGGCACAAGACTAACACTGTTAGCAATGCACTAATAGAATTGAGCTTATTTTTCAAGAATTTGACTTCTAGGATGTTGCATGATGACCAAGTACTAAAGTTGGAAAAAAAACATTGCTATGGTCATATGCAAGTTAGAGAGAATTTTTCCTCCAAGCTTTTTTGATTCAATGGAGCATTTGCAAATTCACTTACCATATGAAGCTCTAGTTGGGGGACCTGTGCAATATAGATGGATGTATCCCTTTGAGAGGTCAGTCAAATAATTCTTACCTTATTTGATGGCATTTATTTTTTGGCATGCCATTAATACTTTTTATCTTTAGGTTCTTATACACTTTAAAAAAGAAGGTGAAGAATATAGCAAACGTTGAGGCTTCAATATGTAATGCATACATAGTTGAAGAAGAGTCAAGTTTTTGCATGCATTAATTTGAAATAAAGAGTAGAAGAGTTGATAGAAATGATGATGGTGGTAGTTCAGAGTTATTTGGTTCAAGAATTTTAAATTTTAGCTATCTTGGGCGGGCATCAAGTGCTTCAAAAACCAGATTTCTATCAGACAAAGAACATGATGCAGCTGCATTGTATATGTTGTTGAACACCGAAGAGGTCCAACCCTATATAGAGTGAGTATTTATTTTTCTTAGTGATTACAAATAATGGGGGACACATAACTTACACATTATTTTTTTATATAATATTTAGATTGTTCAAGGCTGAAAAATGTCTTCATTCCTCAAGAATTTCTGACTCTGACATTGAATTAGCATTGGAAAGAGAGTTTGTTCATTGGTTTAATAGATATGTAAGCATAATTCAACTTCTTAGGTACTCTTTTTCTTTCTTTAATTTAAATAATTAATAAGTGTTCCATGTTTTATATCATGTAGGCAAATGATCCAACTAATAATGTTTCAAGTAAGGAAATAAAACACATTACTTGGGGCCCAAAGAGATGTATTCGCACATACTCATAGTTTTTTGTGAATGGGTACAACTTCCACACTATTGCCCATAGTAAAGGGAAATCCACAACCAATAGTGGTGTGTGCATAAAAGGTTCGAATAGCATTGATGAAGACACAATGAATTATTATGGTGTGCTAAAGGAAGTTGTTGAATTGGAATACCCAGGGTTGCCAATTAAACGAGCTTGTTTCATTGTGATTGGTATGATCCAGTGTAAAATGTTGGCATGAGAATCCATCCAAAGTATAAAATGGTTGATATTAATCACAAGTGTAGTTTGAGAAAATACGAGCCATTTACACTTGCACATCAAGCAAGCCAAGTGTATTACATACCTTATCCAAGCCAAAGGAAAGACTCAGTTGATTGGGTGCATGTTTGTTATGTGGCTGCAAGAAGAAACTTAGAGATGGGGACAATGGATAGTGCACTTCAAGAGGATGAAGTCCAAGCTGCAGATTTTTATATTTTGGATGATGAAATAGATAGTCTCAGAGATCCTAATGGCATTTTTTATGAAATGGATACTATTGACAATGTTGTTCTAGTAGAGAGCGAGGGAGAGTTCATAAGTAGTTCTGATGAAGAAGAGTTAGAGGATTCAATAGATGACTCTGAAAATGAACTAAGCAGCAACTCCAATAGCTTTAGCGACTAGCATGGTAAGGTTAGATGGCTATAGTTGTTTTATCTTATTCTTGCATTATTTTTTATTTATTTATCTCCAAGTAATATTTTTATTTATTTGTATTCTTTTACTTAAGTGTTTAATTTATAATTTTAATTACTTATTATATTTTTCAGAAAGGGTGTGTGGAAAGAAAAATCAAACTGGTAGGGGTTTTGGTTCCTCACCTTTGATGAGGAGAGGACGAGCAGCTCTTGGTGGCCCCTTAGTTAGTCGACGATCATTAGCGTCTACTCAAAAGGATTTAACACCTTTGCTAAAATCTAGCACTTTAGTCACTACAGTTAATGAACAGCAGCTATCACTTGCTTTTGGATGAGAATGAGGAAAACCAAATTGCTGTTGATGAATGTGCTCAGAATACTCTTTCTAACAATGTATATCAGACTTCCCAAAGTGCTGCTGCAACTATTGATGTAGATGATCATACTCCTCTTGATGGCAGCGCTGATGCCATACCTTCTGATGATTAAGCAGACGGTACACCTTCTGGTAATCATGCCCAAGCATCTTCTACTCCTATTGTGGTGTAACAAATTGCCTCACCTTCTACAATTAATACTCCATCTGAGGGCAAGATCGTTATTTTATCGAGGGAGATGAGTAAGTGGTTTCTCTTTTCTTTTACTACATATTTTTTGCTGCTAGATTATGAATTTACTTCAGGGGTTTAAGCTTAATGGTTTAAAATGGACATTATCCTTATGATCTTTTGATATGAATTTTGTTAGAGAAACTTGCAAAAATAAAGATGAAGCATATCAATCCGTTTGTATCTCTGTTATGTACTGGAATATTGTGTTAGATGTGCTAAAAGCTTACTAGATCTGATTGTGTGCAATGTATATTGGGCGTCTATATAAACATGATTAGGCAACCATTTAGTGTTTTGCGACGATGGTTTATCATCAGAAGCCCACGTATGATGCACAATGTCATGAAAGTATTAACAGATTTATACAGAATCTAAAGCGAAAAAACATAAGGAATGTACTAAATCAATAAAAAAGATTGAAATCAGATACATATCCATCTGTTTTCTATCTCTATTATGTAATAGATTGTCTATTAGAGATGAAGAATTTTCAAGTTTGCATATATTTTTTCATTGAATTTTTTTTTATATGTATATGTTGTTAAAGAAACTTGCAAAAACAAAGCTGATTTTTGTACCAATCTATTTTGTATCTCTGATATGTAATAGAACCATTTAGCTTATCATTTTGTGATTTTCATAGCTACTAAGCTAAAAATAAGTACACTGCATTGAAATATTGTGTTGGATATGCTATAAGCTGAAGCTGTGATATATATTGTAGGACTTCGCTTGACTTTATTTGTGATGCTAATCTTTGCTTTTTTCCTTTTCTTGGAATATATTAAAAAAAATACAACGAAGAAAAAAAGTTAGAATCATAGAAAGCAGGATTCTTCTACTTGGTTCTCGTCCAGAAGTTTAAAAAAAAAATGTTCAATGCACTGGAATATTGTGTTAGATGTGCTAAAAGCTTACTGGATTTGATTGTGTGCTAAGTATATTGGGCATCTATATAAACATGATTGGGCAACCATTTAGTGTTTTGCGACGATGGTTTACCATCAGAAGCCCACGTATGATGCACAATGTCATGAAAGTATTAACAGATTTGTACAGAATCCAAAGCAAAAAAAAAAACATAAGGAATGTGCTAAATCAATAAAAAAGACTGAAATCATATGCATATCCATATGTTTCTATCTCTATTATGTAATAGATTATCTATTAGAGATGAGGAATTTTCAAGTTTGCAAATATTTTTTCACTGAATTCTTTTGATATAAATTTTGTTAGAGAAACTTGCAAAAACAAAGCCGATTTTTGTACCAATCTGTTTTTTATCTCTGATATGTAATAGAACCGTTTAGCTTATCATTTTGTAATTTTCATAGCTACTAAGCTAAAAATAAGTACATTGCACTGAAATATTGTGTTGGATATGCTATAAGCTGAAGCTTTGATATATATTGTAAGACTTCACTTAACTTTATTTGTGATGCTAATCTTTGCTTTTTTCCTTTTCTTGGAATATATTAAAAAAAATACAGCGAAGAAAAAAAGTTAGAATAATAGAAAGCAGGATTCTTCTACTTGATTCTCGTCCAGAAGTTTTAAAAAAATGTTCAATGCACTGGAATATTGTCTTAGATGTGCTAAAAGCTTATTGGATCTAATTGTATGCTAAGTATATTGGTCGTCTATATAAACATGATTGGGCAACCATTCGGTGTTTTGTGATGATGGTTTACCATCAGAAACCCACGTATGATGAACAATGTCACGAAAGTAGTAACAGATTTGTACAGAATCCAAAGCAAAAAAACATAAGGAATGTGCTAAATCAATAAAAAAGACTGAAATCAGAAGCATATCCATCTATTTTCTATCTCTATTATGTAATAGAACATTTTATTAAAGATGAGGAATTTTCAAGTTTTCAGCTATTTTTTCACTGAATTCTTTTTATATGAATTTTGTTAGAGAAACTTGCAAAAACAAAGTTGATTTTTGTACCAATCTGTTTTCTGCTTGCTGGCTGTTTGTTGTTGTTGTTGGAACTATTTGTTTGGAGATTATGAATTGAATTATAATATTTAGTTTGTTGTTGTTGGAACCAATTGCTGGCTATTTATTTAGGATGTTTAGGATGTTTGGATTTTATTTACGGGGACTTCACTGCCATTTAATACCTTAGCTCTCTTACTAAATGGCACTTAGATAAGAGAATGAATAGATAATGATTGCATAGGGAATAGAGTGGACTTCATTGAGGATTTTGCAAGTCATAAAATGCTAAATTGTACCCTTAATTGCTAATCCTCTGGCCAAAATACCCAAAATAGCTCTGCTTTTGTGCTTCCTCATGTGTGTTTTCTAACATAACAAATGTGCTAATAGTTTGGTCCTTTTTCGAGAAATATCTACTAATGAGAAAAATTGGAAAAAAATACATTAGAAAAACACTTGAGTAGAAGAAGTTAGCTGAATGTACTAGTCTGCTGAATGTTTACTTATTTTCACTCATAATAGGATGATTTTTTTCCCTATTGTTTATCTTTTACAAGCCCTTGTATCTGACCATGATAAGATATGCCATGATGTTCATTCACACCAAGGAGCTAGCTGCCCAGTATTTCTTCATTTTCCCATAGTACTTTTTCATTGTTCTTAAGAAGCAAGCTGAAAGTAGTTTCTCCTATACAGATAATATATATTTGATTCACTTTCTGTGTCTGGTTATCAATGTTATGGTTGTGCGGGCTATTTCCGTTGTGGCTCTGTGTTTTTTAGCTTGAGGAATATGGTATGGAAGCACTTTAACACTTACTAAAAATGCATAAAGAATTTTACTATGATGATCATTTACTAGGCTCTAGATTTTTGTTACATCTCCTATCCAGAATTTATCAATATTTTGTTGTGGATTAGGTCACAACATTTGACTAGTTATTTCTCTTGGCGATGAAATTAGTATAGAAGGTGGTTCGTGGTTGTGATTGAAGTAAGATTCCATTGAACACCTTTCACACTCTTTAAGTAAATGATCATCATTCTTGGAATCATGAAGCATCTTTTGCTGAAGGTGGATCAAGCCCTTTCTTTTTTATTTTTGAATGATTGGTACTTTTCTTTTATCTCAGTACTGATGTTGTAAGGACTTTTGGCAGTTATTTCCGAGTGATGAATTTGATTTGGAAGGTTTTTCATATTTATGATTGAAACCACTTTCTAGCAAATGAATTTTAGACTCTTTCAAGTAAAATTCCCCAAAAACTGGTGCTATGCCATTGACTTTTGCTAGCATAATCACTTGCCCGAACTACTCCTCTGCCGGTAGCCACTTTAGAATTCTCTTCAATTTCTTTAGCATCATTAGTAGACCCAGCAACAACTGCTTCCACACTTTTTTTGGTGGGGAAAGGAGTGAAACCTTTTTCTTTCAATTCCATAAATAAGTCAGCTCTCTTTCTGTTGTTGACAATGATTGTGCCTTCCACAACACCTAGGATAAACCTGACCTTGTTATCAAGTTTCAGCAGTTCCATTTGAAGATTATCCAGTAAAACTTTCTGCATTGGATCATGAGTTTAGATCGGCAGCCATATCTTGCAAATAAATTGTTCAAAAACTTCCAAAATGCTGTCAATCATCTATTTAACCAACTTACCTTTCTTTTCTCATAAAGTTCGAGCCTTACATGGAAGAAGTCCTCTAGAACTGCAAAATAATCATGTACAGTAAGCAAAGTGAATACATCTCTAACAATAATGATAATTAAATCATCATTGCAGTGCATACTTTGTTCTGGAGTGTCAAATTTCTTGATAACACCTTTTGGGTCAAATAGGTGCATATTTCTTGTGCTAATTGTAGTGGTTAACTTAAATTTCTTCAGAAAACCCTCTTGCTTGGCCATTAGTAAATTCTCCTCGGATAAGATTATTTCCAAGTAAACAGTAGTGTCATTAGTATGGTCCCTAAATTCCAAGAGAAGAAAACTCATGTTAGATTGCGACTTACATACATTCAAGCTATAATAACATAAAATGGATATACCTACCTTAATGAATGGTTCCTTGACTTTTTCATATCTCAGTACTGAAGTAAGATCCTTAATTTTTGCTGCCAAGTACTCCAGTGTTATGCCATTGCAGGAAATGTTCACTTCCCAAAACTCCAAAGGGAATTTTATTTTATCTAGAAAAAGCACAAGGGAATTAATTGAGTTTTCTATTTGACATTTGAAAGTGCCCAAAGGATACATTTTAAGTAAAGAAGATATGGCTTGGCTCTGTCTCTGTCATCCCTATACACTTGAATTGTTCTCTGGTTTCCTTTGAGTGGTTCAGGTTTGCATTTTAGTATTTCATCTGATTACCAATTTTCTGGACAACACAGCTGATGATTTAGTTGTTAATTTTTACTTCTTGAAGCCTGGTTATGTGTTTGTTTAGGAATTGAAAATTGGTTGAACTTGGTCACCAAAGTCACCAATTTAAGTGGTGATGCAGTTGCCTAATATAAAGGGTTGTATGTCTGAAAAGAAAAATTGATGCCTATCAGGACTTGATTGTTATGATCCAGTGATCTCCTATGGCAGAAAAACAGAAGGGATCTTTTGTGGTGCTGGGTCTGATTGGTCTAGTCACTTTCAAATTCGAAATGGCAATTAGTTTGTTGTTCACAATTTGGTATCACAGAAGGAATTAACATCCATGTATATTGCTATAGATTGTCCAAATATCATCTGGATCTATGTTTACCACCTGTTATAAAAAGCTCGCTCTAAGCCTGATTTCTTTTTCCCTTGTAGGTTTTGGAACTGGGTATAGTATCTCCCTTGCTAATGTATTGTCCAGTTTTATTTTAAATCTAAATATTTAATAAAATAATATAATTAGAGTGACATTTTAAATATCTTTGAGAGCTGAAACTTGTTTTGGTCTTAGTATTCGCCACCATGTGAGAACACTTTATGCTTGAAGATAAGATGGTACCCACAAGGAAAGCTCAATGAACTCTGCACTTTCGACAAAATCCTTTTGATTATAGGAGAGGGGATTGGAATATATATTGCAGCTTTCTTTGTTTGATCACAAGTCCATCTTTTTTGAAGCTGTGGTTGTAATGCCATCTTTTGTTTCTTGTTTTCTTTGATCTTTACAACTGCAGCTATTGCTTTTATTTATAAAATAGTTTTGACCTTTTAGTTGCAGCACCAGGCTTCAAAAGTGATGAAGCTCAGTAACAGTACCATAAATCTTTACCTTTTGTCTTTGTTTCTCCTAATTCTATTACTATTGAATGGAAAGAAACTTTATTTGCATGATTTTAAGGGTGATAAAAACATTCAATATATAAGCCAAAAGATTGGCTGCTTCTCCTTTGAAACATGGAGAGATTGTGTATTAAATTCAGGTAATATCCAGGAAATGTAGACAAGATGGGGGCATTGAATGACTGCATAAAACACTTTAATGAACTATATGATGCATGGATATGCAGGGCATCATGAATACTTTAATAAACTTCTATAAACTAATTGCTCTGTTGTCTAATCACAATAAGTACAAACCATCTAGAAAGGCCAAGATAATGAAAATTGGAAGTAGAATACTCTGGTTTCTTGTATGAGAAAGGTTTTTGCAACCCACTATATATCCAAATACACTAGGAATTTTCAGTTCTATAGTTGGGGTTTTACTGTTGAATCTGGTATAGAGAATCTAGGATTTCAAATTTTCTTGTAGACTAAATAAAGAAACCTAATAAATATCATCGGCCTAGTTAACCTTATTGCAGAAGCTGAAGAAACTTGGCTCTAGTTCAAGGTGAAAACAAGAAAGTACAATGGTGTTAATGCACTCATAACTTTTATGGAAATAGAAACTTCAGCGCCAAGCCTAACTGTTGCTGGGGAGGTTAATAAGTCTTTACTTCATGTTTAATTTCCTGTGATTGAGTCCCTGCTCTGTACATATCTGGCCCAAATCATGTCATCACAAGGAGAGGGGTGGTTGGTGTAGCTCTTCCCCTTAAGTTTCTGTATAGGAACCTTTCCCCACTTTGCATTAGGACAGTATTCTGATTATACCTGAAATTCATTAATATTATCAATGCATGCTTATACCTTGACTGGTTGGTGTTTAGTAGATCTAGCTTATTCACTTCAGTTTTTTCACTATTGTTCCATCTGTTGTGCTGGATCTTCGTTTCCTAAGAAAAGAAGAAAAAGACTGAAAAAAGAATTGAAGGAAGAAACACATTCTTCTTCTACTCAAGTGTTTTCTCTTCTAGTGCAAAGTTGAGCACACACATTATTAGATTTACCTGAATCTATTACATTATCATATTATCACATTATCATATTTTTTTTTATTCCTTTATATTCATGTTCATAAGGTTCTCCATTACTTACTCTTTTTGAAACCATAGTAAACTAAATCCATTCATGAAAAAATGTTGTTTTGCCATGTTTCATTTTATGACTTGTTTTAGCATTTTTTTTTTTTTTGAAAGCTGAATCTAAAAGATGATTCAATCACACATATCTAAGTAGTGATTGAATCAAACAAAATTTGCTGGAGTTGTGATTGCTCGCCTACTTTGCTGGAGTTGTAATTGGTTGAAGCATTTTTGTTGGAGAAACTTGCAAAAACAAAGTTGAAGTTCATAAGACAATGATGATAGTGGTTGCTGGCTATTTGTTGTTGTTCACTGAACCAGTTGTTTAGAGTTTATTTTAGATGTTTTTGGCACTCTTTTGGTATGTATTCTTGTGAAGAAAATGCAAGAAAGAGGGCTGAAACATGTTGTGTTCAAGAGGTGTGAAAATGAGAACTTAAGCTAGTTATATGTTAATGAATGCATGTTGGGTAGATTTACAGCTATTTAATTGGTATGTCTACATATCTTATGAACCTGACAACAAAAAGCAGAGGAACACAAAAGCCTTCAATTCTTGTTGAAAGCCTTCATTTTTTATTTTTTATTTTTGGTGAAATGAAATGAATTATTATAGAATTTAATTCAAGTTCTTCAATTTCTGTGTCTTTAATTTCAATTTTTGGATCACCTCCAAATTTAGAATAATCACTACTATTGCCTAAAAGAAAACAGTACTACCATAATCAATGAGCATAGAAAGCAAAGATGAAACTAATTTTTTTTTTAAATAAAAGAATCTACCACTTTTCTATATAACCTAAGAGTTTTTTTGGTTAATTTTTTCTTGCATTGTAGAATCCTTTGTGAAGAAGATAAAGCTAAGAGGTTGCCAGGTAACAAGCCTGCACGTTCCATTCGACCAATCATACAATCAATGTTTCTTGGATCATATGAATCTTGGTCAAAGCTCCCAAACATAATTAAGGATGTTTGGTTTGTCGAGTGGACGGTAATTGTTTCTTTTCTTACTTTTTTTTAAGTGTTATATATTAATCATCTATATAATGTTTTGACAATTCTTATGGCTAATATGTAGAAACATTTCCAGTGGGATAGGATGTATGATGGACTTATTAGATCAAAATGGACAAGAAAGGCGGCAAGATCTACACTTATTTGATGGACCAAGTTCGTAAAGGGAAAGTCTCATATGACTTTATGAAGGATGAAGACTACAACAAGCTGCGAGCAATTTAGGATGGTGACAAACTCAAGAAGATTTCAAAGATAATAAAGGCAAATAGAAATAGTGATTATGGAGGTTTAGGAGGCTCACATCACTCCGATGGTTCCATACTAACAACAATGCACAAGCGAAAACTAGTAACTTTTCTTATTTTTAGTACTTAAATTCAAATTTATGAAAATAACTTGTTCTAAAAATACTTAGAATTAATATCTATATATCTAATGTGTTTTAATACTATTTTATGAGTAAACCAAATATAGGAGGGGAAATATCATAGGGACTACTCACACTCTGAAATATATGTCTTCACACACACAACAAACATTGAAGATGAAGTTGAACAAGTACTTAAAAAGGAACGCCGAATGTTAGAGGGTGAAGACGTGGAGCTTGGAGGCCCAAATCTTGTCTTTGTTGACAAGTGGCCCGAGGAAACATATGTAAGTTTCATAAGTTAATAATAGTCTTTAGTATTTTTTTTTATTCCAATACTACTATATCCATTATATTTAGCTCAAGTGAAGACAGCTTTACCGCTTCCATTTTTCCCATCCAAAGTGGAAGACTTTGACATGTCTATTTATTGGTTTCCATATGTATAGCCATTTTGTGGGAGTTTTGGGAAGAGGGGGGGGGGGGGGAGCTTGGTTAAAATATATTTGTTATGCATGAACTATGAAAGGGGGGGTGGGGGTAGGTGCATTGTGGACCAAGTCAAATAAAGAGGGGGAGGGGGAGAGTTTGGTTAAAATGTGTTTGTTATACATTAACTATGAAAGAGGGGGTTGGGGGGTGCATTGTGGATCAAGTCAAATAAACTTTTCTAATTGGAAATATGGCAAAATATTCAAATGATGGTGATACTTTTTTACTTTTTATGTTACAACTAGATTATTCTAATTTTGATGGATGTTCTTTGTTTTAAGCTTCACAAGCACTAATATTGTTGAGATTTTCATGGTGTTTATTCTAAAATTCTTATCCATTGTTTATTTTGATATTTCTGCATTTGTTAATGTGTTAGCATCGCTACCAAGAAGAATTGAAGAAAGAGATGGCATCACTTGCTAGCCAGACAGTTGAAGGGGAGCAGCCTCCACTAATAAATATTTGGTTGCGAGTTGTAGGCCATCCTAAGAAAGGGGATGCGGTTTATGGCATGGGATCCCTAAGCACCAGTTGTCTGCAGAAATCTACTTCACATACGTCATCATTTTCTTCATCCATTTCATCGACACTTCCTTCGCATTTTTTGGAGACAACTGACTTTCAATATGCTATAAATGAGTTGGTGCAAAAGGCTATTGACACACAGATTCAAGAAGTGTTGAGGACAAATGAGCGGTTGACAACGAAGGTTTCTTTGCTAACACAGAAGGTTAAGGACTTAAGTGGATCAAATCAACCAGAAAATTAATATTCCTTCACTGTGTTTCTTAATTGTATTAATATTCCTTCACTATTGTTAAACCATGGATCTGCAGTTCATCTCACTTTCATATTATGATAATCTTTTATGTTTAATTAAAGATGATGTTTGGTTAGGATTTGTGGTATTTTGTGAGGGAATTATATTTTCTTTGAATTTAGGGAAGGATGATGTTTATGTTTGTGGAAGGATGATGTTTGTGTTAGATTTGATGATGTTTATGTTAGGTTTGTGGATGTGTTTTAGCTTTATTATTTTATGAATTTGTCAAATGCAAGTGTTTGGTTATATGTTCAGATAAGCTAGAATTCTGCCAAATTAAAGAAAAATTACCAACTAAACAATTAGTTGGTTATTGAATAGAATTCGGTTTTTTATTTCAATTGGTAATTGAAAATAATTCGGTTGGTAATATATTAAATAGTAGTTAGTAATTTTCAAACCAACTATCTACCAACAAAAAACTTAGTTGGTAATTTACCAATAGATTTTAAATTACTAAAATAGTTAGAAAATTACCAATTGAATATTTGGTTGGTAAAAAAAGAAAACTACCAATGGGAAAAAAAAATTAGCAACTGAACAAAACTCAGTTAGTAATTTACCAACAACAAATTACCAACCGATTTTAAATAACTAAAATAGTTGAAAAATTACCAACTGAATGTTCAGTTGGTAAATAAATAAAACTACCAACTAAAAAAAAATTACCAACCAAAAGTCAGTTGGTAATTACTTATACATATATTGGTTAGTAGTAACACGTCTCAGCTGATAAATTAGTAAATTACAATCTTATATTCAATACAAATTTACCAACAAAAAATTATAAATTTATGAACTACATTTTCGGTTGATAATTATCAACTGCAACAATCCATTGGTAACATAAATGTTTGTTGGTAATTACGAACCGAAAGAGTCAACTCATATGCCAAACTTAATGCCAAATTTTCAACTGAAGATTTTACATTATCAATCGAAATAGTCAACTCAAATGCCACACTTAATACCAAATTTCCAATCGAAGATTTTACAGTACCAACTGAAATGCGGTTAGTAATTACCAACCAACTCTAAAAAATTTCGGTTGGAAAATTTTACAAGCTAAGGTTTTTGCATGCGATGCCATTCGATTGGTAATCGGTTGGTAAATTATGATTACCAATCAAATTTAGCTAATTACCAACAGATTTTGTCAGTTGGTAAATCACTTTTTTCTAGTAGTGTGACATCAGCAGGTACACTGCTGAATCGCGGCCAACACCCCGTAAATCGCTACTTCATTATTGTGGTGATAGTTTGTGAATACTCAGACTGATGTGTGAATCTGTAATAACTAGGCAAATGTTAATAATCTAAGCATAGTAGGCTAGATTTGAATGGAAAACAATTAAGGGAAAAAGGCCACAAAATGTGTCGAGCAACCTAGATAGTGGCACAAAATATAGAATTGAACTAGAATTTGTGACGGTGAGGAAGACATTGAGGTTTAGGATTTGGAAGAACATAGAATTGAAGTAAAATATAAATACAACATTATGTTCTACTTACGTATCACCATAGGGCTCGATTCGGTTATTATCCTTAGATTGTGATATAACACTAGCTACTGATGAGTGCACTGATGGACTGGGAGACTCAACATCCTACTACTGCTATCTAGCATCAGTAGGCTCAGTAGTTGGACATGAAGTAGGTCTACACCTCCAACCAAAAGAAGATGAGAAGTCTCTGGGGTATGTAAAGAAAACCCTTGTTGTTCACTAGCTCTATTGCTGTCCATGGGTATTTGATTGGGAGCAGAAATGGATCTTGGCTAGTGAGTAGATGTAGGTGATGCATCTGGATGACTAGAAGAAGGTGTTGCTGCTAGAGTTCTAAATTTCGAGGCATGAGATGAAGGTTGCCCCACCTTTAGAGCAAATATAAATTAACTATGATCCGAATGCTTCTTTTCTTCCCTTTAGCCATATCTGTCCATTAGTACAAAGTCTTGATCAAGTTAATTTTGTAATGATAACAATTAGACATATGACAATAATCATTAGTTTTCAATACTTAATTAAAAGAAGAGAATACGAAGATGACACAGAAGTAGAAGATGGCAAATTTATAAGACTATAGCTTGTAAAACAAAGGAACTTCTTCAACAAATTCAATATTTTTATACATATATAAAGCTAAAAAATCCACCTTTTTGTGGATAACAAATGATTGAAAGAGGAAGGGAAGGATAATTGAAGATAAAACTACAAGATGTGAAGGATAGTGTGCTACTTTTTACAAAAGAGAATTGTTTGGCATTCTTATATTAACATTTATTTTTCACTTATAGCGTATTAATGTTTTTTTAGGTAACATGTGTAAGGCTACTTTTTTACAAGTAAAACTCATGAAATTATTAACCTCTTTTGATATTACAACAACAGTTATTCTGGTTTATCATCTGACACATACTCTTCATCAATGTCATTATTTTCATCATCCACGTCCCAATCAGTCTCTCCTTCATCTTCTTCGTGACTTGAGTCATTCTCTGACATCCTAATAAACTCTACTTCAATATCCATCGTCTCCTTTTCCCAGATTCGTGTGCCAGGAGGCTACTATCATCTCCTATACATATGGTTATTGTTCTAGCTTCATCCACATCTTTTTGGTAAGCTTTGTTAACCAATAATGCATCAATAACATGTCATGCTTTTGTTTTGCATACGACTAACCAATCACACTTTGGTCTTTTGATACCAGGATATGAAGTAAAGTATACTTCTATAACTTGATGGGCCAACACAAATGGATCAAATCCAGTATAGCTCCTCTTGTGATTAATGTCAACAAGCATATATTGAGAATACACTCTTGTACCCCGATTGGGTGTGCTATCAAACCAATGATATTTAAAAAGCACTACCTTATAGATTGGACTGCAACAAATTCAACTTCAAATATTTCTTTCATGATTCCATAATAATCATCCCCAGACATCCCATATCCACCACCTTTAACACCTACACCACTATTCACAATCTTTTTTCCATCCCTATGGTTATATGTATGGAATCTAAACCCATTTACAAAGTAACCATTCAATGATTTTACCTGCACCGAGGGTCCTAATGATAAATTCTTTAGGCATATGGTATCTTCTCAGTTACTTGGATCATGAAATGAAAAAATTTAAGGACATGAGTGGCAGTGTTATATCAAATAATCAAACACTTTGTATACATTACCAAACTTACAGAAGCCCTGTAGAACCATCCTGTAAACTCATTTTGGAATCTTCTTTCAACTTTATGGTTTGTTAAAGTTGGTAATTGAAGATCTCACATGCTACTTGAATTTGTTGAATCAATCACTGCAACTATTATATCATATTAGCAACCATTTTGAGCAGCTCATTTATGATCAAAATTGCGTGTGTGTGTATGTGTGTGTGTGTGTATTTATATTCTTACTTAATATATGGCTGCACCTCCTCACATTTAAGCAAGATATAATTGGTAGCAGCTCTTAATTCTACTGTAGTCAAATACCATGTTTTTAATTGTCCAATTAGCCTTCCAGAATTGGAACAAATTGACAAGACTGGTTCATGAACTATAGCTTCATTGTCATCCGCATCATTTCGAGCTCTAGCAGTATATCTCGTTTGCAAGTAAGGCTCAAAGTAATAGGAGAAAAATGTGGATGCTTCTTCAATTAGATACGCATTGCAAATTGATCCTTCAACTCGAGCCTTATTTTTTACATTAACCTTCAAATGATGCAAGTACCTAAATGGAAAAGCATCCATCAATTCAATAACTATATGTGTACATATAGTTGAAATTTCATTAACATAAGGTAACTATTACATTGAGTTACCTTTTAAACAGATACACCTATCTATATTGAATAGGACCACCAACTTTAGCTTCGTAATGCAAATGCACCATTAAATATTCCATCACATCAAAAAACCCTGATGGAAATATTTTCTCCATCTTGCCTACTAGCTGTGCTACATATTTTTCCAATTTGCATAGATGTGTAATCGACAATTTAAGAGCACACAAATCCCTATAGAAGAGACTTAACTCGGTTAAAACACTCTATATATTTGTTGGACGCAATTCCCTTAGTGCTATAGGTAGCAATCTCTCCATAACGATATGATAGTCAAGATTCTTCATGCTGGACATCTTCAAATCTTTCAAATTAACACATCAGCTCAGATTGGATGCATAGCCATCAAGAAGCCTCAATTCTTTAACCTACTCTAGCAAAAGCCTTTTTTGTTCTTTGGTCAAAGTATAGCATGCTGTTGGTATACACACTTTCCCGTTCCCTTCTCGGCTTATATAAAGTTCTGGTTGGTTACAATACTTTAGCAAATCACGGTGAGCCTTTACGTTTTACCTTTGGTCTTTCCTTTAACATCCATGACAGTGTTCAGCACAGTATCAAACATATTCTTTTCATTATGCATTACATCTAAATTGTGATGAATGAGATTTGTACGCAAATAAGGCAAACCCAAAATAGCCCAATTGTGGAATTCACCCCTACCATCACTCTTCCTAAGTTCTGTTGTAGTTTCGATTATCTTCGGAAGATTACAAACTCGGTTCCATATTTGATCCCTGGAATTTTGTGATGGAGTTGGTGATTTTCCTCAATTTTATCTCTTTTAAAAAACTTAGTGTCCCTCCTAAAAGGGTTTCTAATTCATAAAATTGCCGATGACAATCAAACCAACATTGTTTCCTACCATTTTGTAGTTGGAACGACTTTATTTGCTCCATGCAATACAGGCAAGAAAGTTTCCCTGTTGTACTCCACCCACTCAATATGCCATATGTAGGGAAGTCACTGATAGTCCACCACCTGCAATTGAAAGTTTTGATTGTTTGAAATATCATAAGTCTAGACAGTATCAAACCACAACTATTTCAATTCATCCATCAATGGTTGTAGATACACATCTAGTTTTTGCTTAGGATTCTTTAGCCTTGATGTGTTTGGATTTGGGTATAAAAATCATATAAAATAAGCACATTCTCAATCAAGTCTAAATTAAAACGTTAACCCCAAATTACACATATGAGAAAGCGTACTCATCATTAACATAGTATAAGATTCAAACGAGTGTCGATCCTCAAGGAACAAGTATGCATTAATCTATTTTCTTTCATTGTTTAACTGACTCAATAAAGTGAAAAAGAAATAAAAAGGAAAATAAAATAAAACTATATATACATGTCAAGGATGGAGAATTATGTAACTTAAATCATTATTTTGATAAACATGACCTTAAAGTACCTAATCATTATCATAACTAATTATTCTATTAGCATAATGAAGGATAAATATAAATTGACTTCTTTTCCAATCTATGAAATCACTACCTTCTAGATAAATTAGCGTCACACTCCTGTCTCAACTAATTCACCCAAAAGATGCATTAAACACAATCCTTGATTAAACTTCCATTCTTGGCAAACTTAAAACATAAAATTAACCAATGAATCCATTCTTGACAGACATCAATTAACCTTTAATTACCTTATTCTTAGCAATTAACCCATTTTCCACAGCAAGTTAAGAGACAACAAATATGAAACTAATGAATTGAAACCACCATCAACCCATTTTCCAAGCAAGTTAATGGAAAGAAACAACCAATTAATCTCGTAATACGCACAAGTAATTAAATACCAAGAAGAATAATCAATTAATCAAAAGATCAAATAACTCCAAAAATCACGAATATCTAAAACAATGTTAAATTACAATAAAATAATGAACATATCATTGTTCAAGAAAAAGAAAACAAAGTAAAAGAAAGCACTCATAGAAACTCTTCCTTCTTCTTCCTTTGAAGACCTTCTTTCACAACCTTCCTTTATTTCTCTCAAGAAAATATTGGTGATGTACTCCAAAATAAATCTAAGTCCCTACATTGTGCACCTCCCTTTACCTAGGGTAAATTGGCCTTTATTCATAGGCCTACAAAGTTTCTAAAAGAGTCCTAAATAAAGAAGAAATAATTACCTAAAAATAATTCAAAACCAAAAAGGATTAATAAAAGCTAAAATAAAAACCTAAATAAAATAGGGTCCATCGCCTTTTGACTTTGTGAAATTGAATTGAGAATTAGACTTGGACTTGGACTTTTGTCGTGTTTGTGCTGAAGCCTAATATTGAATTGAAATTGCCTGTGATCGGCTTCAATTTGAGCCATGCGAAAGTTATCCAGCCAATGAAAATCTTTATCTTTATGCGTCGGCTCAATTCAGCCACCGATTCCTATATTCCTTATATCGGCTCAATTGAGCCGCAACCAAGTCGTTTTCTTCAATTGCACCACCTAAAATTGAAGCCTCCTTTTGTGCAGCTTTTGTTGACTTTGTTTCTTTGTCTAGGTCCCACCAAAATTGAATTCTTTCCTTTGATGCTTTTTTTTTCTTTTTCTCAGCCGTGAGCTAGCCGATATCAATTCCTTTACTTTTCTTTTTCTTCTGGTTGTTTTTGTTTACTTCTGTTTCCACCTTCCTTGGCCCATCGAATACATCCTTTTTCCTTTATTGTTTCGTTGCTTTTGTTTTGTTGGTGAGTCGTGAAGCTCACTGACCAATTTCCCATTTTTTTTGCATGTTCTTGTTGCAATTTGCTTCCTCTATTCTCCTCTATTTCTTTGCTTTTTTCTTTGTTCTTCCAGTGGCTAACCGGCACTAGCTCTCCTTTCTCGGGCTGGCGCCGCCTTTATTTGGAAAAATCACACAATTAGCTCTAATTTTCCCTTATTTTTGCATTAAATTAGAAAAAAGCATTTTTATAAGGGAAATATGAAATAGGAAAGAATATGACTAGTTATTATACAAAATGATCACAAAATAGACTCAAATAACTAAAAAAAATATGACTAATTTAGGCCCTATCAAGCCCTGGTATAATGATTGTCAAAAATATTACTGAATTCTTCATATACATCCATGGGGGTAGGTTGTATGGAGTGATAATAATAGGCCAAGATGCATATTGCTTTCTCGATATTCCAAATGGTGTGAAACCATCTGTGCACAATCCCAGACTAACATTCCTCACCTTATTTGCAAATTTAGGATAAGTCTGATTAAAATGCTACCAAGCTTCACCATCTTTAGGATGATTCATCACACCTTGCTCAGTAGGGCTCTCTGCGTACCATCTCATGTGTTTTGTAGGGGTTTTAGATGCATAAATTCTTTGTAACCTTGGTGTAATCGGGAAATAATACATTCACTTAAAGGAGATTTCCTTCTACTACTTATTTTTTCCCACCTTCTTCCCACTCATGTACCAATGATGACTACAAAACTTACAATCTCTCATATTAACATCATCTCTCCAATAAAGCATACAACTATTGGTGCAAACATTAATCTTCTGAAACTTTCAATCTCTCCTATTAACATCGTCTCTCCAATAAAGCATACAACTATTGGTGCAAACATTAATCTTCTGAATCGGTAACCCAAGTCCAGCAACTAACGTCTTTATTTGATAGAAGTTCTAGGGCATCTTGTTCTCTTGAGGCAAAACCTCCTTCATCAATTATATAACTTAGTTGAAGCATTTTTCTCTAACATGTTATTTTTTGATTTAATGTTAGTAATTGAGATACTATAGACATGAGCGAGTGGCTCGTACACCCATCCCATATGGCAGTATCTGCAACTCTCAACATGTCATAAAATTTTTGAACATCAGAATTAGGAGGTTCTTCAGTACTAGGGGAGGATGGATTTGGATGAAAATTTGATCCTACTACATCTATGATCATTTCCTGATACTAAATGGTTGATCTCAAAGCATCTTTATCCATAGTTGCATTGGACATATGTGGGAAATTTTGAAATTCTTCACCATGACATTTCCAATTATAATAATCTTTGGTAAATCCCTTTATGTACAAGTGCAATTTGATTTCCTCTGCAGTATGATTATGCAAATTGTTGCATTTTGCACAAGGACATCCAACTTCATTAGGATTAGTAGATGTTGCTACTCTTGATAAAGCATATTGAAGAAATTGATCAACTCTCCTGACAAAATCAGTTGTTATTCCTTTAACACTAGTCACATACCACTTATACATCCAACTCTTATCCTTCATCAAATTTTCTAGAAAAGTAAATTGGGAAAACAAAAACATTTAGATGGTTTTTAGGAATACATTATACAAAAGCAACTGAACATAGTTGAAAATTAGATCACTAGGGAAAATCATTACGAAATATATTCAATAAGGATCGGTAGAAGCCAAAGATAAAGCATAAACCACTTATTTCAAGGTTTTAGTTTTATAAAGCAAATTACATTCAATGGAAAAAAAATTTGCAATATAATAGGTCTTTTGATGTTGAAATAACTACCATAGAGTGGAATAATCATACCATCATTGCAAAAAAAGGTGTATGGTGGTGTAGAAATATTTTACAGCATTAGTGTGGCTTTCTGCTTGATTGAAGGAGATGCTAATGCTAAGTAGCGACAGAGGAAGAGGTTTAATGCTTGAATTTGTATATTTCTGTTTTCGACTATAAAAGTCCAAATAGGAATGGGTAGAAGACAAAGATAAAGGATGATCAAATTGAAGGAGATTTAGTTTATGAATTTTTGCATAAAGTATCATAGAAAGTTCATGCGTCGAATGACCTAAGTGAGTGGTAAATTGCTCATTGGCCTTGGATTGGTTAAGAATAACTTTTAGGCTCATTTAGTTGTATACTATTATATTCTTAGTTTCAGCACATTTCTTACATAAGTTTTAACTGTTGTCAGATTCAAAAAGTCTCACCTACTCAAAAAGTTGCTTGAGCAATCCAAGCTAAATAAAGAGTAGTAATTCTTTTTCTTTCATGTGACTGGTTATTATTTTACCATAAAATGGATTGATAAATAGCTTGGGAGTCCATGAAAAGAAATGGAACTTTGCATTGCTTGATTTACTAAGGAGTCATATAATTTTTCTTCTTATTTCCTTCGAATTTAGTGTATATAGTGCTCATTCTATGTTGATAAGTTGAGATTTAGAGGTTTGCATGAATTTTTTGAGAAGTGGTTTGATCAACTTGTCTGTCCTAATACATATAATCAAAGATGAGAAGGTTGGGAAGTCCAGCTTGGGTTCCTTATTTTCTATTAGTGCTGCAATACATCTATTCTAGTTCTTGTCCCTATAGTGGACTTGGGGCCACTATTAGGTTAAAACTGAGCTTCTTTAATACTTTTAAATGGTGTTTGATTGGAGGTTGTTAGTGTACATAAGAAAATTCTTGAATTTCATGGCAATATAGGTATGAAATTTTTGTAGAATAATTACTTCTGCTGTAAACAAACATTAATGAACTATTTGGCTGCTTAAATGCTAATATTGGAAATCTAAAAAGAGCAAGATTATCTCATGACAAGTTCTTTTTGTTCTTGCAGATTGCATTGGAAAGGTTTGACTTGTTTATACAAGAAAAGAGCTGTAAACTAAGGATATCTACTTCCATTGATGATTTTTTAAAGGGCCTAGTGGACTGGCTTTGTGTTAAAAAATGAGGTCTTATTGTACAGCCGATACATGAAAAACCCAAAATATATGGACACTAAGTTCATGAGACCCTTGTTGGTTCAACTTCTATAACAGAATTATATGGTAAAAGACAAAGCCAGAATTATATACAGCAACACGTATAATAGATACTTCCATCTTGCTGCCATATGATATAATAGAAATCAAAAAATACGTAAAAAGACAACACGCACAACAAAATAATACCAAAGTATTAAGTAAAAAAACTCATTCAATTGCATGATGCTTATATTAGACACTAAAAAAGTGACACTCATGGCAAAGGTACGCACAAGAAAAAGGATCAACTCTAACCTCTGTTAGAGTTTATGAGGAATGAACTCAACCTATAATCTCAGTCTACCAATATCTGAGAATAGAAGAATGGATAAGTTTAAAAAAATAATAAAAAAACCCCCAAACAAATTTATGGAACAAGTTTTGTGGTAATGCAAAAAAAAAAAAAAAGAAAAAAGAAAAAGAACTGCACAAATAGTTCAATTTTAAGAAAAATGACACATTCAATCTCATTGAAAAAATTGATAGCTGTTTGCAGTCATTGACAATGAAAACCACAGGAAGTAGAGTTGATCATATTAGATGGAGGTCCTATAAATGTCAAAAAAGAGAGAAGCTATCAAATAATATCATTATCTCACTTTTTTTTTCCCTCTTGTGAAGTTTTAAAACAACTAAGTCTGTGATTTACACGTGGTTCTAGTAATGTCCTATGGCAATCCCAAAAAAACTATTAATGTCCAGATAGTCCTAAAAAAACTTGGCCAAAGTCAAATGGATTTATTATACAAAAGCAAATTTCACAAGGCGATTAGGATTGTGCAAAGAAATTGTTCAAATCTCCAAAATCAATGTCAGCAAAACTAAATTTCAAAATAACGAGGGGATGAAGTAATCCATCCATTATTGGCACACTAAAGAAATACTATCCAATGAGTCAAAATCTTCATGTCTGTTGCATTATATGATACTCTCAATTCAAAGCAAAAACCCAACCATGGTGACAATATCTAAAAACACTAAAAAAGTGGACAAAAATTTCCTTAAGAAAAAAGGGAAATTTGAAAAGACAATAGACACTTCTAACATAGGCATGCTACTTTTAGAGAATGCTGTTAATATCTCATAGATACCAAATCGAGCTCCCACACCAAGTACTCTCCCTAGTATCAACCACCCAATACCTCTGTATAATCCTATATTGTTTGTTAAAAAAAAAAAAGAATCAAATCATTATAAACAAACAGTAGTATATTCTTACTACCCCAACTCAAGATAAACAGAAAAGGGAAATCAAAAAATGAAGTATTTAAGGTGTCATTCAAGTGCAAATTACTTTTGCCACTCTTTCTCATGCCTAATCAGTATTTTCAACTACTTGTACTTTTTTTTTTTTTGTAACTTTCTCCTTATGAATTTATCAGGAAGATGTAAAAAATAGGGTGGCTAAGTATCATCTAATATGTAAAAACATAGAATAAGAAACCAAAATGTTTAGATTTCACTAACTAATGGCAACATTATATAGTAACTAAAGTATCCAAAAAATAAAGAACCAACAGATGCATCACACATTTTATTCTTGGTGCTGAGAATCTAGTTCCTGTTAGTGTTGTGCCCTAGAGGCAATCACTTGTACATCGCATATGACACATTTTATTTTAATAAAAGACATTATTTATCTTACAGTTTCTTTTGTTTACTCTAAGTAATATAACTGTTCAATAAAGTCCCTAGTACAACACTGTGTTAAGGAAATCATAATAGAGATCATGATATGGGATTCCTACTACACTGGACGGTGTTAGTACTTAAATAATCCCTATTCATAGTATTAATGAGACAGGATATCATTAATGCGTTAAGACTAGCATGTGTTAGACTTCCTGATTTGATCAGGCGATGGTTCTCATAACCGTGAGTATTGAGATAGTAAGTCTTAACACATGCTACTCTTAACGCATTAATGATGTCCTGTGTCATTAATACTATGACTAGGGACTATTTAAGTACTAACACTATACAGTGTAGTAGGAATTTCATATCATGATCTCTATCATGATTATCTTAATACAGTGTTGTACTAGGGACTTTATCTAATAGTTATATTACGCAAAAGTAATCAAAAGAAATTGTAAGATAAATAATGCCTTTTTTATCAAATAAAATGTATCATATACAACGTACACGTGATTGCCTCTAGGTCATAACTCTAACAACCGCAACCTCCAGTGCTTAATCGTGCGTCATCGGAATAAGTACACCGCAGCGTACTTCTGCTCGGGTATACTGCAACATACCTAGTGTACCATAGCACACAATCTATTACTCACCACCATAAGCCATGGGTCTCAATCCTGACGTCAATCACTATCGAAGTGGCAAGGTGTCACACGCATCGAGTGTCCCCGCTCGGCATCTAGCAAATGACTCAAAATATGAAGCGCCCGTAAACGTGCCAAGTGCCAAGTGCTAAACGGCTATCCAGGACTACTCATCTCAATGTCATGTAACCCCGTTCGAAGCAAGACAATCCCTAGAACTAGGCCAGGTTACTAGGGTCGTCTAACTCTAACGTAGGCTAGTAAAAAGATTAAAGTCCTTGCTGAGTTCTCAATGTTAACAATACCAAACCCGTCTGACTAATCAGGCCAGAGGGTTATCTAATCCCGTAAAATTTTCAAATTAAAACATTTTTGGGGCAAAACAACAATTTCTAGAATTTGATCCCACTGACTTACAAGTCAGATCATCATTCACATAGGATCCGAGAGCCAATTAATTCATTCCATGGCTCACCAAGCCAAAAAAATAATTGCAGGGATCAAAATGTCATTTTTCAAAAGTCAATCTCATCACAAGAGATCATTTTCAAAATCATTGAAAAAGGATAAAGAGTTTTGTTCATACATGAAAACATGTTTCCAAGAGTATCTGGGTCATTTTCCCTATACTCGATCACAAAAGTCATTTCCAAGGGTATTCAGGTCATTTAACTCATACCCGATTGTAAAAGACTTTTCAAGGGTATTCGGGTTATATTACCCTTACTCGATTTGAAAAGAATTCACAAAAGTTCTGATAAGGGTATTTCGGTCATTTACCATACGCCTAATTCCTAAAATTTTCATAAACATTCCGATAAGGACATTTGGATCATTTTCCAAATAATCGATTCCAAACGGAACTCATTTCATGAAATCCGGGATTCTAATCCCAAAGGTGGACTAAATTCAAAGTTTCCAAACATATTTCCATAAAATGTTCCAATAAGAGCATTCCAGTCAATTTATGAATGCCCGATTCCAAAATTTACCATTTTTTGAAAATCTCAAATATTTAATCCAAAAAGGACTAAATTCATAAAATTCATGCTTTAATCATCTAGTAAGGTTTTCAAGCCAATTATGATGTTCAATAGAACCGAAAATGGTATAAAATAATTTTTACTCAGATAAACCTTAAACATATTCAGGGATTTTCAAAATGCTATAAAACATAGCATTTTATGGAAAAGTGAAGCACACTAGCTTTCAAAAGGTTTTAGACATCTAAGGGACTTACCTCGTGTCCTAACTAAACTCTTTCCATTTACGACCGTTCAACCATCGTTTCCACCATTTTTGCCATTCCTTTGGCCGTTTACCGACAAACCTACACCAAACATCGTTTTTGGGTTAAATCATGTTCGGCCAAAAAATAGCCAATGGTTAGCTGACGTGCCCAACGGGTAGCCAGTGTCTAGCTGACGTGCTCGATCGTTAGCCGACGTCCAACCAACGTTTAGCCGATGGGGCCGACAGTTAAGGAAAACGTTCAACTTTTGTTCACGTTATTTTTTCGTCGTTTGATCAATTCTTTCAATTTTATTTTCCCACATCCTTTGTCTCTTCATATACAAGGGATTCACTTCATATTTCCCATTTATTTACTCCAAAATCACACAAGTAATCATCCTTAAGTTCATCCATTTTCGGACTCATTTTTTTGGATTTTCACTGCTTGACACATGATTTTGTTTTGCACATAACTTCCAATCCACAACTCCGATTTGGCTCTATGATATACCAAAACAACCATAAGACTCTTAAATTTAATTTTGTATTGGCCTTTTTCAGAGTTCTAGTTTTTGTAACACAATATTGGGCAAAAACAGCCTCAATAGTTTTACCTCAATTTTCACTATTCAAGCTTTCCTTTGTTCTTCTTTTATCTTTAACATCTTGGAACCATTAATTCATTCAATTTTCCTTCAAATCATCTTTAAATCTATGATATCCAGATTCCAATAGCTCACAAGAATCATACATATTCAACACAATTTCATCTTTTCTAATCAAAGGCTAGTATAATCCATTTTTCCAACCAAGTAAATTCCATTTTTACTCTACTTTGGTCATCATCTCCTCAACCGGAAACAACTCTTTAAGCTACCATAATTATTCAGTTCTTCTTCACACAAAATATCACTCAAAAACCCTTAGGAAGCCGCAACTTATATAAGCATATACAAGGTTCAAACACAAAAGTTTACAAATCCTAGCTTTGATCCAAAACCAAGACATGAAAATCATGTTTTCATATTAAAATTCAAATCAATATAATCACCGTAATGAGATCTATGACTTTAATTCTTGAAGCATAGACTTTTACCTTGTATGTGGGATCTCTTGGCTTGATTTTGCTCCAAGAACACACAAACACACACACACATCTTTCTTTCTCTCTCATTTTTCTTTGTTTCTCCCTATTTTCTCTAGCTTTTATTTCCTTTTCTTTCTCTCTTCTTTCCCTACTCCTTATGCACGAAATCTGGCTATTTTTCAGCTCCTTAACCGCCATTCTTGGTCCAAATTGGTGACCATTTGGTGACAAATTGTGGGCTATTCACCACATGTCACAATTTCATTTGTCCACCAAGTTTTTTAAATTTATTTTGTAAAACTTCTTTGATAAGATTTATCTTGTATGAAATCTCATACAACCTCTCATAATGTAACACATGTCCCTATGCACCAATCACATAGCACCACACATCCAAGTTTTACCCGCATTTCTTATTTTTCTCAGAAATGGCCAAAATCGGGTCCGGAATGAAAAAAATATTTTACTTCACTATTCAACTCCAAAAATTCTACTAAATCTATTGGTAATATTTAAATTCTTCAACTCCTTCTTAGTTTGGTCAAATTTGCAGTCAAAGTCATGGGGATGGCCAAAATAATGAAAATGCCCCCGATAACCCAGATAGCATAATTCACACCAAAACGTGCATTTCATTGGGCTGATCAGTTTCTCTTCTCAGTGTACCCTTAAATTCTTATTTTGTTAATAATAGTAGCCTTCCAAAGATTTAGGGTACGGGTAGAACAAATCTAATCATTACATCCTTGTCCTGACAAGATATTATTACACCAGAATATTCATCTCATTATACCAATCATCTTTTGTTTTAGCAATTGATATAAATTCTCATCCTATCACAAGTAATGGCCAATTGATGGTTAAAATATGGGATATTACAATCGCCTCTTCTTACAAATAATTTCGTCTTCGAAATTGACTTAAACCTAGAATAATTACAAATACTTCTTCAATATGTTCGCTTCTATTTCCTAAGTTGCATCTCGCACTGGATGATGATTCCACAACACTTTTATAAGTGAAATTTTCTTTACTCGGAACCCCCTTTTCAATATTCTCTAAAGTTTGGCAATAGGGAACACATCGAGAATACTTTAAAACTCTATTGGTAACTCTGATCGATAGGTCACCTTCCCAATCCTCTCGAAAATAGGGAATGGTCCAACGTACCTAAATGCCAATTTCTTTTCTTATCCTTTGATTCCCAATTGTCGCTGTGGAGTCAACTTCAAGAATACACGATCTCATTCTACAAATTCCAAATTTCTCTTATGTCGATTCGTATGATTTTTTTGTCCACTCTGAACTGCCTCCAACTTGATGTTAATCATCTCCACAGTATGTCAAACTTTTTCAAGACCCAAAGCATCCTGTTCACCCTTTCTTCGTTTTGAACTTCATTTTCTTCCATGCAGAGCTTTAAATGGGGCCATTCTAATTGTTGATTGATAACTATTAGTGTATATGAATTCTACATGTGCTAAATTATCCATCTACTTAACTCCAAAATTAAAAATGCAAGCCCAGAACATGTCTTCTAAAATTCCATTCACTCGTTCTGTTTGTCCATCCTTGTGTAGGTGCGCTGCTATGTTGAACTTTATTGTAATCCCATACCTTAACTGCAGCTTCGTCTAAAACTTTGAGGTAAATCTAGGATCTCGATCTAACATAATACTAAAGGATACTCATGCAATCTGATTACTTCCTCCATATATATTTCACTTAACTTCTCTAGGGAATTTTATTAATTAATAGGAATGAAATGAGCAGACTTAGTTAGTCGATCCATTATCACCCAAATAGTATCTCACTGCTCTACTATCATAGGTAATCCTATAATGAGGTCTATAGTAATTTCATCCCATTTCCACGATGGAGTAGATAATGGTTGTAACCCTCCAGGTCGTAGTTGATTGGCTTTCCTTTACTAACAAATTAAACATCTAGTTACAAGGTCTGAACTGTCCTTCTTCATACCAATCCACCAATAATATCGTTTTAGGTTCTGATACATCTTTACGGCTCATAGATGGACGGTATACTTACTCCAAGGTGCCTCTATTAAAACATCTTATCTCATCCAGATTGTTTCAGAATACAATACCTACCCCGGTAGTAATTAATCCCATCATTGTCCTTTCGGACATCACCTCCTGTATTCGCCACCTTTTGCACTAACTTTTGCACTCTTCATCTTTATCTTGCTCTCTCTTCAAATGTTGTAGGAATGCAGGTTGAATGGCAATATTACTTATCCTTATTTCTCTGTCTACTACAAATACTTCTAATTCTGGAATTTGTAAAGTCCGAAGAGCTGATAAATTTACCTTGCTACTAAGGGTATTTACTACTGTGTTTGCTTTTCAAGGATGATATTTCATTGGACATTGAAATCCTTTAAAAAATTCCATCTATCAACTTTGCCTTATGTTCAAATCCTTTTGAGTAAAAACATACTTCAAACTTTTGTGGTTGGTGAAGATTTCTAACT
The DNA here is from genome assembly GCA_026120185.1 of Voacanga thouarsii. Classification (NCBI taxonomy): domain Eukaryota; kingdom Viridiplantae; phylum Streptophyta; class Magnoliopsida; order Gentianales; family Apocynaceae; genus Voacanga; species Voacanga thouarsii. The sequence continues at coordinate 1,929,602 of JANUWF010001921.1, forward strand.
CAGCCCCGCACAAACAATGTCTCCACTTCTTAAGGGCAAACATAATAGCAACTAATTCCAAATCATATGTAATGTAATTCTCCTCGTGAGGTTTTCATTTCCTAGAGATATAAGTTATCACCTTTCTCTCCTATATCAATACTTCCTTTGACACATATGTGTACTCCTCATAAGGTTTGTTCAAACAATGACAATGTTAAAACAGGAGCAGAGCTTAATCCTTTTCTCAACTCCTAGAATTTTCCCTCACATTTCCCAGTCCAAACATAAGGAACTTTCTTTTGGGTGTGTCGACTCAAAGTAAAGCTATCCTAGAAAATTTCTCAGTCAATCTCCGATAATATCCTGCAAATCCTAGAAAACATTATATTCAATTGGAATCTTAGGACGTTTCTAATTCGTCACTACTTCAACTTTTGCAGGATCTATTGTACTCGCGACTTTGGACATCACATATCCCAAGGATGCAACTTCTTATAGCCAAGACTCACACTTACTGAATTTTGCATATAGTTTGGTCTCTCTTAAATTTCCTAATACTTTCTAATGTTTATTGTTCATGTTCTTGGGGATCTTTGGAGTACACCAAAATATCATCTATGAATATAACCATAAAACTGGGCCGAAATGTCTGGTGCATTAGATCTATGAAATAAGGCATTAGTGACACCAAAGGGGGCCTTATTACAAGCTTAAAAGGTCCATATCGTGTTAAATGCAGTTTTTAGTATATTTTCTTCCCGAATCTGAACTTAGTAATATCCTTACCTTAAGTCTAACTCTGAGAATCATCCTACTCTTTGTAACCAATCAAACAATTCATCAATCATGGGCAATGGATATTTATTCTTTACCTTTACTGCATTTAACCTCACAAGTCTATATACATCCATGGTGACTCATCTTTCTTTCTAACAAACAAGATAGGTACTCCCTAAGGTAAAGTACTAGGCCGAATGAATTCTTGCTCCATTAATTCCTATACTTATTTCTTAAGTTCTTGCAATTCTGTAGGTGCCATTCAATAAGGAGTTCTTGAAATTGGTTTTGCCAATGTCACTAACTCAATAGAAAATTCTACTTCTCTCTTCAGTGGTAATTCCTCCAATACTGGAAAAACATCCAAATACTCATTCATAACAGGAACTTCTTCGGGTTTCTAAACCCCTTCTGGCTTATTAATTACATAGGCCAAGTACCCAGTACTCATTTTTTTAATTATCTTTCGGGCCTTAAGTCCGGATATGCAAGTATTACTTTTCCTCCCAGCCTCGTCTACAATTTCCAATATAGGTTTCCCAGGCTGACAGAATTGTACTACTTTATGTCTACAGTCAACTTGATTATAATGCTAGGATAGCCAGTCTATGCCCAAGATTGTATCTTAGTCCTCTATGGGCAGACATATTAAATCTCCTCCAAAATTTCATTTCCTACTAAGATCCTATATTCCTTATGTACTTTCTTACTATTCGTTTACTTTCACAATAGGGTATTGTCAAGAATTTTTTATGAAGTTTCTTCCTCATTTTTATCCCCATAGCATTAAGAAATACATTAGCAACAAAGGAATGTGTAAAACCGAGATCTACCAATACTTTAACATTATAATTTAAAGCTAAGGAGTGTACCTTTCACTACTGTGACATGATCATCCATCTTCTTCAATACAACCACTCGAGCATTTACTTGGTTTAGCACATCTAGCTCTAGGGGTAGCAGCTTATCTAAGTTCCCTCTTTCTAGTCCTGACCTCTGCCCCTGATTATTTCTTCTTGGTCGACTCCATCCTCCTATCCTTTAGAGGTGTGGGTAATTAAAACTCTTATGCACTCCCTTCCTACAGTTAAAGCATCCAAAAAAGGGTTGTCCTCCAATTGAGCCTCCTCTCCTCTGCATCTTTCCTTTCTTCTGCCATCGAGGTCCTCCAAATCTTTTTTTACTCATACCCCGAAATTCACTTTTGATTTATCCTACTCATATTCTTATTTATTCTAGCATTCTCATCGGCTCTAGTAATAGTCTCAGCTATCCGTTGAATGGTATCAGCCATTTTCTAGAAGGTTTAGAACATAAAATAATCCAAATTCACAAGGTGGGAACCTTCCACATGCAATTCCTCCACCATTGGCTCAAGGTTATGTTGAGTAGTTCACGATAATCATCCAAAAGTTCATTTAAGAGACATTTGTACAGTTCATACAATTTTGCTGGTAAAATGATATAACATAACTTAAGAATAGACACAAAAGAGCTATAGTGCATATAGCAGGATCATAACATATTTTCATTCTCATCAAACATAAAGCCACTACAAAATTCGTGTGCTGAGCATACAATCATATACACTGGCCATACTGTACATATCCTACTACACATATCTATGTCTCATCCTCCTACTTATTGTTATCACTATCCAAAATAGGAGGCTCTGAATTAGTAGAAATCGTAGAGGATTCGGCTATATTGAATTATTCACCTTCATCCGCATCAAGGTGTAACTAAGCCACTATGTCGAGTCTATTTCTAATTCTTCCTTGAACTCCTTGACAACAGGTACTTTCACCTTGGATACCTCTTGATCTCTTCCTATCTCAACATCCTCTAAACATAACATCTCATCTTCTAATACTCCCGAGTATCCTCACCAAATTCCTTCTCATTATCCTCAGACAATACTATACCATCAAAGACACTATCCTCCTCATCATTATCCTGATGGTGTGGTTCAATATCGCTATCAATTTCATCAAAATCGCCACCTATCTCCTCATATGGTGACGATGTCCTCTTGGGAGTAGGTGTCCTTTCCAGACTACGGTCTCGTGCAAATAAGGTAATGACAGGCACTACAGGGTCAATGCGCTCCTGGTGAGATAGGGTGTATGAGGGCGGTAGGGCTAGATCCTATCCAAGTGAAACGTCCTGACACACTTGCTCGGTGGATAATCCTAATCCTCCCAGATCTTTTCACACTCGAATGCTCATCTATCTCTTTCTTCCTATCTTCTATTAGGCACTTGCCCTTATCACTCCTATCCGTTATACCTCTATAATGAAAGAGTTCTATCAATCCCTATGACAATACCACAGTTCTATAAAATTAGGCACTGATACCAATTGTAACACCCATACTAAAGGTAACAATAAAAGCATATCAACACCGGGTGTCACGCCATCCTGTTACCCAGACAAGGGGCCTTTATAATGAAAAACCAACAGAGTATGTAAGGTCCAGATCCATACAACAACCTATATTGATGGTCATGCGGACATATATAACAAAGAATCTCATACATGAAAGTTTCCATTCAACATCAGTAATAAGGTACATTATCCAAAAAGGAAATGTCTAGACCTATTCTGCTATCACTGTGGTATCATCTTCTATCTATATGTCCGCTCAACTCCAGATCCTACAAAAAGGGAAAGATAAAAAACATGTGTGAGTGAAAAATCGCCCAGTAAGTCCCATGTGTGCTAGTACATTATCAAAGAGATGGAGTACATAAAACTTTTGTAGAATAGCATATCATTTGTTCACTGGAAAAGATTCCAAAAATCTTTAACGAAGAGGCTATTTAGAACTCAATCATTTTTTGAAAACTGTATTTCAATTTCAAATCATTGCCCCATTTTTTTTTTCAAATCACAAGCACTTCTCCAATAGAAGGTCATCCTGTATGCAAGTCCCACAATTCTTGCCTTCGGCGTCATGTATCATTGTACTAAGACCGTAGCTTTCAGTACTCAATCATGCGTTGCCGGAATAAGTACACCATAGCGTACTTCTGCTCAAGTATTCCACAGCATACCTATTGTACCGTAGCACACATTTTACTTGCCACCATAAGCCAGGGGTCCCAATCCTGACATTAATCACTATTAAGGTGGTAAGGAGGCAAACGTACCGAGAATCCCTACCCGGCATCCAATGAATGACTCGAAATACGAAGCGTCCGTAGACGCGGCAATTGCCAGACACTAAACGACTAGCTAAGAAAACTCATCTAAATGTCCTATTACCCCATTTGGAATAAGATAATCCCTAGAACTAGGCCAGATTACTATGGTCATCTAACTCTAACGTAGGCTAGTACAAAAATCAAAGTTCTTGCTGATTACTCAACGTTAACAATACCAAACCCGTCTGACTAATCAGGTTAGAGGGTTATCTGATCCTGTTGGATTTTCAAATCAAAACATTTTTAGAACAAAACAACACTTGTCAGAATTTGATCCCACTGACTCGCAAGTCAGATCATCATTCACATAAGCTTCGCAGAGCCAATCAATTCATTACATGGTACTCCAGGCCAATAAAACAATTTTAGGGATCAGAAGGTCATTTTTCAAAAGTCAATCTCATCACAAGAGATCATTTTCAAAATCGTTGAAATAGGATAAAGAGTTCTGTTCACACATCAAAATATGTTTCTAAGAGTATCCGAGTTATTTTTCCCATATTCGATCACAAAAGTCATTTCCAATGGTATTTATCTCATTTTATCCATACCCGATTCCAAAAGGCTTTTTGAGGGTATTCGGGTCATTTTACCCTTACTCAATTTGAAAAGGATTCACAAATGTTCCAATAAGGGTATTTCGATCATTTACCGTATACCCGATTCTAAAAGTTTTCATAAACATTCCGATAATGACATTTCAATCATTTTTCAAATACCCGATTCCAAACGGGAATCATTTCAAGAAATCCAGGATTCTAATTCCAAAAGTGGATTAAATTCAAAGTTTCCAAATAGATTTCCAAAAAATGTTTCAATTAGAGTATTCCAGTCAATTTATAAATGCTCGATTCCAAAATTTACCATTTTCTAAAAATCCTAAATATTTAATTCAAAAATGACTAAATTCACAAAATTCATGCTTTAATCATCCAGTAAGGGTTCCAAGTCAATTATGATGTTCAATCAAACCTAAAATGGCATAAAATAATTCTTGCTTAGATAAACCTTAAACATAGTCAAGGATTTCCAAAATGGTATAAAACATAGCATTTCATGAGAAAGTGAAGCACACTAGCTTTCAAAAGGTTTTGGAAATCTAAGGGACTCACCTCGTGTCCTAACTAAACTCTTTCCGTTTACAACCGTTCAACTATCATTTCTATCGTTTTCAATGTTCCATTGGTCATTTACTGACAAACCTACACTAAACATCATTTTCGGATCAAATCTTGTTCGGAAAAAAAATAGCCGACGTGCCCTATGAGTAGCCGATGTGCCCGACAGGGCCGACAGGTAGCCGACAATTAAGGAAAACTTTCAACTTTCATTTACGTTGTTTTTTCGTCGTTTGATCAATTCTTTCATTTTCATTTTCCCACATCATTTATCCCTTCATATATAAGGGATTCACTTCATATTTCCTATTTATTTCCTCCAAAATCACACAATTAATCATTCTTAAGTTCATCCATTTTTGGACTCATTTTTCTGGAATTTCACTGCTTGACACGTGATTTTGTTTTTCACATAGCTTTCAATCTAGAACTCCGATTTGGCCCTATGATATACCAAAATGACCATAAGACTCTTAACTTTAATTCTCTATTAGTTTTTAGAGTTCTAGTTCCCATAACATAATGCAGGGCTAAAATAGCCCCAGTAGTTTTACCTTATTTCCACTATTCATGCTTTATTTTGTTCTTCTTTTGGCTTTAACATCTTGGAACCATTAATTCATTCAATTTTTCTTCAAAATCCCCTTTAAATCTGTGATATACAAATTCCAATAGCTCACAAGAATCACACTTATTCAACATAAATTCATCTTTTCTAATCAAAGGCTAGTATAATCTATTTTTCCATCTAAGTAAATTCTATTTTTACTCTACTTTGATCATTATCTCCTCATCTAGGAAACAACTCTTTAAGCCACCATAATTATCCAACTCTTCTTCACACAAAACATCATTCAAAAATCCTTAGGCAGCCACCACTTATGTAAGCACATACAAGGTTCAAACACAAAAGTTCACAAATCCTAGCTTTGATCCAAAATCAAGACATGAAAATCGTGTTTTCATGTTAAAAGCTGTACCAATATAATCACCATAATGAGATCTATGACTTTAATTCTTAAAGCATAGACTTTTACCTTGTATGTGGGATCTCTTGGCTTGATTTTGCTCCAAGAACACACACACACACACACACACACACACATCTTTCTTTCTCTCTCCTTTTTCTTTTTTTCTCCCTATTTTTTTCGAGCTTTTCTTTCCCTTTCTTTCTCTCTTCTTTTCCTACTCCTTATGCATGAAATCTGGCTGTTTTTCAGCTCCTTAACCACCATTCTTGGTCCAAATTGGTGACCATTTAGTGACAAATTGTGCGCTATCCGCCACGTGTAACAATTTCATTTGTCCACCAAATTTTTTTATTTATTTTGTAAAACTTATTTGATAAGCTTCATCTTGTATGAAATCTCATACAACCTCTCATAATGTGACACATGTGTCTATCCACCAATCACATAGCACTACACGTCTAAGTTTTACCCATATTTCTAATTTTTCTTAGAAATGGCCGAAATCAGGTCTGGAATGGAAAAATATTTTACTTCACTATTCAATTCCAAAAATTCTACTGAATCCATTGATAATACTTAAATTCTTCAATTCCTTCTTAGTTTAGTCAAATTTATTGTCAAAGTTGCGAGCACAATCAAAATGACGAAAATGCCCCCGATAACCCATATAGTATAATTCACACCAAAACGTGCATTTCATTGTGCTGATCAATTTCTCATCTCAGTGTACCCTCAAATTCTTATTTTGTGAATAATAGTAGCCTTCAAAAGATTTAAGATACGGGTATAACAAATCCAATAATTATATCCATGTCCCGACAAGATATTATTATACCAAAATATTCGTCGTATTATACCGATCATCTTTTGTTTTGGCCATTGATATAAATTCTCATCCTATCACAAGTAGTGGCTAATCGATAGTTGACATATGGGATATTACTTTTCACCTTACAACGCACTAATAGCCTGCTACAACTCCCCAGTACCAGCAATTTTACTCATCTATTAATTAGCCTTTTCAGCTGGAAGGAAAAATATTTAAAAAATGGCTTGAACAAAAATTCAGAAAGCAAAGACCAGTCTTTCCAAGTTTGTATTATTCCCATGACTAAAAGGCATTGAAAGATTAACGAAAACTTCAGGCCACTCACCAATAAGATAGTCTTCAATGTCAAGCCTAAACTTTGAAGAATTTGTTGCTCCACATATCAGTAAGAAATAAAATATTCAACCATTTTTGGAACAATCTAAATCTAAACGAATATAACATGTTACATAGCATTCTTATAAACACAACTACAAAAATTTAGCCTACACTTGACATCTGCCAATATTAAACAAGTATAAAAGGGCCAAATGAAAAGCATAAATAGCATGACTTTCAACAAACAGCAATTGCTGAAAGATGCTGCCCTAACAAAATACCTTTGAAAAGAAATTTCAGCTTAAGATTCCTCCAGTTGTCAAAATCCCTCTGCTCAGCAAAAGTTGCAACAACTGTTGTTGTGTTGCCCTCGTTTTTATATGTATTTTCAATGCAAGATCATTGTCCACAGTCTAGAAAGAGAAACACAATATCGGAAGATGGTTATAAATAAATAGATCAACAATTTGATGATTTAACAACCAAAAGATAATTAAGTTTCTATTGGTACATATGCCCTCTTAGACTAGGTTTCTAATGTAATTTTGGCTTGTATTAATAAAAGTATTATTCTCAAAAATTATTTTTGAATTCTTCTTTATTTTCGTGCACAATATCATTGGAAAAGACCCATTCTATTTAAGTAAACGATTCATGTGAATGAAGGTCTTTCACAGTAAGGTATGAACCATGGGTTACTTAACATATAAACTGTCATTCCTAACCGAATGACGAGAATGGGAATCTTATTATGGTAAATTTATTGTGTTATGAATTCTAATTATAGAATGGCTTACCTTTAGCCAATGAATAGTCTTCCCATTTCATAACACAAGCGCATTTTGAATACTTAGAACTGGACCCGTAGTAGTGATTTCTAAAAGTACTATATGGTAGAAACCTAGACTACTACTGTTACAACGTGGATTTGTACTCTACAACTTGAGTATGAGTTGGTGGTCTAACAAAGTAGGAAGCGTATGCTTTGATATGCTATAGTTGATGTTCTTTAGTAGGACAAATATACTTGTATGTTGGGTATATATAACTAGTTAGTTAAGATGGACTTGTAGAAGATAGTTTCTACACTCTATCACCCCTTGTAGTTGTTTAAATTATCTAATTATCCAGGTCCCTAGGAACATGACTTGGATATTTATTTTAAGGTAGCTCTCTGGAAAGCGAAAATATTTCAAGAAATCATGGATCATTAGACTAGAAGCCTAAGGATGATAGATGTCTTTTAGGAAGGTGTTAGTACAATTTTTCTTCTCTAAATGCACGATGATGTGTAGAGGGATATTTTAGTCATTTCACATGTAGGTCGGAGATATAGCTAACACAACATTGTCCTTGGGGTCAATATTTCCTTATAGTGATATTAAGAAATATTTAAAATGCAAAATACAACTATTTATGTAGTAGGGGTATTTTGGTCATTTTAGTAGCCAAGGTGATGTGTCTTTTTAGTCCTCGGAATAGCTCATAAATCCTAACTAATTTTAGGTCGAGGAAATGGTCTTGATTAAAAGGATTTTATTTTATTCAAGAAGTCTAATTTATTTTTAAACTGTAATAAAATAAAAGAACAAGAGAAATTAAATTAAATATATTATCTAGTTTAATTGATTAATTACTTATTCAGGGCCTAAGCCTAGAATCAATAATTAGGAAAATTAACCTGGGCCTAAATTAGATAAAAAGGCTTAAATAATTTTTTTAGTTAATTTGGGTTTATTAATTATTTATTAGGTTATTTTTATAGGCCCAGGAAATAAATAATTAATGGTTATTATTTTGGGCTCATTGGATCCAAGAAAAATAATAAATAATTAGTGGCCCAATAGCATGAACCAAAAAGGGTTTTTTAATTCACGGAACAGAAGAGTTTAGGCTAAACCAAACCTCTCCTGTCGTTAGCCTCCGAGTGTTTTGAAATATCAAAACCCTGGTGTTTTGGTTATCATATATGAGTCGTGTGTTCTGTGAAAAAAAAAAAAACGCACTCGTCTATGGGAAAAAAAAAAACCTAGAAGCCTTTGTATTTTTTTTCTTCTTTCTCTTGTTCTACCTTTCTTTCTTTTTCTTGGCCTTGCTAATTAACAGCAAGAATCAAGAAGAGTTAGAGACTGCGAATTTCCTATCCTAAGTTGTTTCACTAATGAGTAATAGGCAGTGGAATATTCTGAGTTCTCAAGGAGGATTCACATTCATGCAAGCAAGAACAAGTAGACGAATCACGGGATTTCAACCTAAGTCACCAACAATCCCAGAATCATTATCACATGGAGAAGCTAATCCAGTTGTTCAATCGCTTCCTTCACAGCCAAAGAAATCAATGTCGCACAGAGGTATAACTATTTTAATTCCTCTGTTGTGTTGTTTCTACACCGTTTTATTTTTTGCTTTTTTATTTTTGTTTGCTGTTGTTTTCGTAGCATACATGGTCTCTGTTGTCTTCATTAGCTTCAATTTCCAATTTCTAACAGAAAAAAAAAATTATAACTTATTATCTACCATAATCACACCAAAAAGTTTTAACTGTGATTTGAAATTAATTTTGCACATAATATTAAAATATATATAGACACTAAATTTGCTACAAAGTGGATAGATCCATACACATTAATTAATAAATCGAAAATTACATTTAATTGTGACTAGAGAAGTCTACAAATTAGAGTAGATAATTTCACATGGTGCTGAAGTAGAAAAATTAGAGTACATTTAATTATCAATTTTCACTTTACTCCATGATATTATTTTTATGTCAATTCGCCCTATTGGTTATATCCATTAAAAGGCTCTGTTATTTCTATTGAGATTCTCCAACTTCAAGTTCTATACTCTCATGAACTATTACGTAGGATATTCTATTAGATTGCTACTACTACGTGGGGGTGGAAGTAGTTTCTTCTATGAGTTTGATTGAATTTTGACTAACCTGACCTTGATGCAACATCTATTAAGTAGAAAAGATAAATATGTAAATGATGAAGATTAATTAATAGGAAATAATTGTAGTACAATAAAAGAATAAGGTTAAAGAAATGGAAATTTTGAGCAACAAATTAAGTGCAAGACAATTTAACCATAGTTTCAAAGAAGAAGAGTCCTTCAACTTATATGATATTTATTGAGAATGATTCCAAAAAGAAAAAAAAAAACAACAGAATCTTCTTTTGAACTGACTGGCAATCTCACCCAAGCAGTTTATTGAGCAATTGTTTTAAACTTTGGTAAAAAAAAGTACAATTTTATTACCTAGTTAACTTTGAAGAACAACACAAGCCAAATATCAAATAAATCTACATTATGTATACTAACACTTCAAGATTGCGAATGAACAATTATCACCACTGTGATGTTGAAATCAATATAAAAACTAATGGCAATCGTATATTAGTGATATGGGCAAAATTCATCTATATTTTCCTAGTTATTTGAGGGTGTTTTCTGACACAATTGGTGTAACAACTAAGCATATACCTTCTATTTGATATTTTGCCTTTGAAAAGGTGTTTTAGATTTTTATTGCAGAAAAAGATGAAAAAATATCGAAACCATAACCATCAGAGCATGGCCAGCGCCGGCTGTGACCCATGGAGCCAAAGCCGGCGCAGCCCCAATCTAGAACAAATAGAGGATTTTTGGAAGAAAAACAAAGCACGACTGGGCCAACCAGAGCACGGCTGACATTGTCTCTGCTCTGTCCCATGTCGGTGAGTTTTCTAATTTTGTGCGGATTTGGTAATTTTCCAAGAGTTTTGATATTATCCAATCTCTACTCGATTCAAAACTCTTAGGAAACGAATTTTAGCTTCTTGGAAGCCTATTTAAACAAGAAAAACACAAGACAAAAGTAGTGAATCTAAGAGTCAAAGTTGCAAATCACTCAAAACGGAGGAGATTCACCATTAAAGCAAGATTGCTCAAGAAGGTTTCCAAAGAGAAGAAGAAGGGCTATCTATGAGTTCTTTCTTTTAACCTTTATTTTATTTTTCTAGAATAATGATATAATTAATGTTTTCATTGTAATTTGACATGATTTTGGGATTCATGATTTTTTGGATTAATTTAGCTATTTTATCATTTTTCTATCATTCTTGGTGTTTGATTACTTGGAATTATGCAAAAGTTGATAAAGTTAGATTTGCTCCTAATTGACTTGGGAAACGATGTTAGGAGTTAATTTAATTTTGTTTATTTCATTTTTGTTATTTCTTAACGGACTTGGAAAATGGAGTTAAGACAAAGAACCAAGGTAATCAAAGATTGGTTAATTTTGCCTAGAGCATAGGATTATTAAATAATTTTATATTTATTATCACCTAAAGTATAGGGATAATTTATGAGGAATTGAGTTTAATGCATTTTTTTGTTTATGTTAGTTTGATTGGGAAATTTTCTAATTTAATCAAGAGATAGTTATTCTATAGATTGGGAAAGAAGTGGAGTCTAGATAAGTGAATTCATGACTTGGGAAACGATTGAACTTTACTTTATATTCCCTCATGATGCCAAGATAATGATTAATTGAGCTATTTTCTAAATGGTTTGTTATCATGTATTCTAGGATAGTTGTCTAAATTATGTATTCCTTCATCCTCGAGTTGTACATATTTCTTTATTTTCTTTTTATTGTCTTATCACTTTATTTGGTCGGTTAAACAATGAATGAAAAGTGATTAGTATGTCTTTGTTCCTTTGAGGATCGATACTCGTTAATTCTTTATACTATGCTTGCGATGAGTATACTTGCTCGTATGTGCAATTTGGGATTAATGTTTTAATTGAAACTTAACTAAGGGATGGATTTAAATTCAATGATTTTTATACACCCAAAATTTAAGTATTAAGTTTTTGGCACCGTTGTCGGGGAACTATATCATGAAAGTATGGATTTGGTTGATTTAACCATATTTATACGTATAGATGTAACTATGTGAATATATATATGATAGGGCCTAAATTAGTAATCTTTTTTCTAGTTATTCGAGGTCATTTTGTGATACATGTTGTTCAATAACTAGTCATATTCTTTCTTATTTGAGATTTTACCCTTGGAAAGGTATTTTATTCATTATTTTAGAATTTAGGGGTAAAATAAGATAAAAACGTCGCAAAACAGAACAGAGGTGGTACCGGCCAGGACAAGGGAACCGGCACCGGCCACTGCTACTAGTACGCATTTTGAGGTGATGAAAAAGCAAGTGAAATAGAGCTAAACAGAACTAAACCGGTGCCGACTGGGAGGCTAAAGGCAGCGCTAACTGCATTTTGGAAGGGTTGCACGAAAATTAAGGAAAATTTGATGAACAATTGGAGAAACAGAACACAACCGGTGTGGCTGTGAGGCTTAGGCGGCACTGACTGTGCCCTGATGATAAGGCAGTGCCTCGATTTTTGTACGTATTTTTTGGCAATCTGCAGAGTTTTAGTATTTTCCTACTTCTAATCGGCCAAAAACCCTACACTAACGAATTTAGGCACTTCCTAAGCCTATCAATAGAGGGAGAACACAAGAGACAAGGGGGAATTCACATATTATACCAGAACATCACTCAAATCAAGGAGGAATTCTACCAAATCAAGGAGAGTTGTGCAAGAAGGTCTACAAAAGAAGAAGAATAAGGCTTGTCTATGAGTTCTTTCTTTTATTTTGTTTTCTTTTTCTCGAACAATGATGTATGAATTATTTTATTGTAATTTAACATTATTTTAGGTATTCATGATTTTTAGAGTTATTTTGATCTTTTGATTAATTGATTGTTATTCTTGGTATTTAATTACTTGTGCTAATTATGAGATTAGTTGGTTATTTCTTCTATTAACTTGCTTGAAAAAAAGGTTGATGGTGGTTTTGATTCATTAGTTTTATATTTGTTGTCTCTTAACTTGCTTGAAAAAGTGGTTGATTGCAAAGAACAAAGTAATTAAAGGTTAATTGATATCTGCCAGAATATGGATTCATTGGTTAATTTCATGTTTTAAGTTTGCCAGAATATGAAAATTTAATTAAGGATTATGTCTAATGCATCTTTTGGGTGAATTAGTTGAGACAGAATATGTGATGCTAATTTGTCTAGAATATAGTGATTTCATGGATTGAAAAAGAAGTGAATCTATCTTAATCCTTCATGATGCCAAGAGAATGATTAGTCATGATAATGATAGAATACTTTAAGATCATGTTTGTCAAAACAATGGTTTAGGTTACATAATTCTCCATCCTTGACATGTATATATATATATATATATTTTTTTTTTTTTTCACTTTATTTAATCGGTTAAACAATGAAAGAAAAGTGATTAATGCATACTTTTTCCTTGAGGATTGACACTCATTTGAACCCTATACTTTGCTTAATGATGAGTACGCTTACTCATATGTGTAATTTGGGGTTAATGTTTTAATTTAAACTTGATTGGAAATGTGTTTATTTTTATATAATTTTTATACCCAAATAAATACGCATCTAGTTTTTGGTGCCATTGCTGGGGATTAGGATATTTTTCTATTTCATCATGGAGGGTTTTCAAAAACTTGATTTGACATCAAGTTTTTGGCATCATTGCCGGGGAACAATATCATGAAAGTTTAGATTTTGTTGATTTAACCATATGAATATGTAAATATGCAAATATGTAAATATGTATATATGTTCCTTGTATAAGTCAGTGGCCTATTTTGTTGTTTGTATAATTGTATTTTAATTTCACTATATGTTGTAAATATGTAAATAGGTAGATACATGTTCATAATAGCTAACTTATCTTTGTATGTTTGTATATATTGTATATTTAGTTATTTAATTTTACTAACCTAATGTTAATATGGAATATGTGTAATAATGGTATTTTTAATTTGTTAATTTTTACATCTATAATTTGGAGCCAATACTAATTTTTCTTTATTTTCAGGTTTGGACTTTTGCCAACACGATATTTTAGACGGGTTGAAGTTATTTTCTTTTATTATTTGTTTCTTTATTTACAATTTTTAATCTTATTTTAATATTTAATTTATGAAGTCGTGGTCATGCATTCAATTAGGATAGTTTTTAGTTGTCAAAAAAAAAAAAAAAGCATTAATGTATTGATTATAGATAGGCAAATTTACAAGCTAATAGTGATGTTTTTAGTGAGACGTCATTAGAAGCATTAGTGAATTCTTTTGTTGCCAATACAAATTCATCTGTTCAGTGGCATGAAGAAGCTTTCCAACGATTGGGCGATCAAATGAAACAATTAGTTAAGATTGTTGAGGAGATTCATGAGTTCAAGCTAGCCCGTACAATTGACCATTGGAAAATAGAGAGGCTATGAGGGACAATTGCATGATGTGGCAAGAGAGGTATTTGATTCTACTCTATGTGCTCATAATTCTAATATTTCTTTGTCCCAGGATTTCTTAGGTTCCTCTCACTTCTTGGAGAACAATGGCCCCAATGATGATGTATGGAGTTTAACATGCCTAAAAAAGTTGGATTTATCATTCATTCTAAGAAACCCTTTGAGGATGTTGACGAATTCTACCCTTCACCCCAATTTCAGAGAGGTAACTTGGTACTTGTAGAAGCATTGAAAAGTAAGAATTTCCCGATCCCATCTTTAAGAACTCAATTGCTAAATTCTAAGGGGAATTTCAATTATAACAAATCTTTTGAAGGGTTAAAAGGTGATTTTAAGTTTGATGCATTCGTTAGAAACTATGTGCAGTTATATGTTGACAAAAATATTTGTGTGTCTAAAGGAATGTTAGAAAAAGAGGTTTATGTGTTATGCTTTAGTGAAAAAAAATATATATTTTTATAAACCTTCTATTTTTCAAAAAGCTCTCTTTTCTTTCTACATTCATCATGCCTATCTTCTCTTTTGAGCTTTAATTTCTTTTACAAATATTTCATGAGGAAGCATGATGAATGGAAAAAGTGTGTGTATTTGGTTTGTGTTCAGTTTTGTTAAGTGTCTTTTCCCTCCCCGAATAAGGAAAATATTGTCCATCTTAAGTGTGGGGGAGTGAGTCGTGTCATTATTTATTTATTTTTTTAGGATTTTTATTTTGCTTTCTTTTATTTAGGTCTACTTTATTTTGCCTTTATTTTCTTTATGCTTTTATTTATGTTTTGTTTTGCCGGTAGGAATAAATACTTCTTGGACAAGCCCTTCTCTCTATTCCATGGTTTAATATTTATTGGAGCTTTATTGCACTTGGGAAGTATTGCTTAAACTTTCTACCCCTCTATTAGTTTTGGTCCTTTTGGAAATGCTTTCTTGTGTTTATTTTTTGCCAATGAGGACATTGTCCAATTTTAGTGTGGGGGAGTGGTTTGGTGATATACTTTGTCCAAGTTTTTATCAATTATCTTGGTGTTTTCTTAGGATTGAGCTACTTTGAAATATTTTGAAATTGAGAAATAATTTTATTTTGAACACAAAGTATGGGAGTATTTTTTTTTTCTTCTCTTTCCCTCTTTATTTTTGGTCCCATGGCAATATTTCCTTGCTCTATTTGTTTGGCTATTGAGGACAATGTCCAGTTTAAGTGTGGGGTAGTGGTTAGAATGGGAATTCTTCTATGTTTCATTCTTCTTGAAATTCTTTGAACCTTTTTGAGCAAATTTTGAAATAATTTTTCTGATTTTTTTTTTTTAAGTTTTCAAGATGAATAATTTTTCTGATTTTCT
This sequence comes from Voacanga thouarsii, assembly GCA_026120185.1. Classification (NCBI taxonomy): domain Eukaryota; kingdom Viridiplantae; phylum Streptophyta; class Magnoliopsida; order Gentianales; family Apocynaceae; genus Voacanga; species Voacanga thouarsii. The sequence goes on from JANUWF010001921.1 coordinate 1,945,493, forward strand.
TTGAGCTTTCAAGATATATTTTTAATGCATGTCTTTGTGATAGATCATAGAGCATATGTTCTATATCATTTATGGTTTATGCATGACATTTTGCATACACTTGGACTAAGTAGTTCTTGATCAAATGCTTTACATTGTTCTTAAACCTGTTTTTCCACTAAAATTCATTGAGCATTCTAGAACTTACCTGAATACATCTCGAGGTGAAATAAGAAAGACATTCATGATTTAACTTAGGGATGATGATAATATGCCTTCTTTGGATAGTTTGAGCTTTTCAATCTTACCTATTTTATATTATCCCTAGTGCCTATTTTGAGCCTAAATGGTCAATTTCTTTCTTAAAACCTATATCATAGTTTGTCCATTACTTCCTTCTGAGAGTTTGAATAATTCTTCCAAATCTTTGATTGCTCTTGATGGATAAAAGTACATGCAGAAGAATGTTGAGGGAGAATACTTGTGGAAAGATCATGACTTGTTACTTTTAGTCATGCATCAATAGTTGTGTTGAGTTGGGAAAGGAGAAAAGAAAGAGAAGAAAAAAAGAAAAGAAAGATTGTAAAAACAAAAAATTGCAAGAAAAGATGGAAAGAGAAAAACTAAGAAAGAAATAACAGCAGCATTTGAAAAAAAGAAAGAAAAAGAGAGAGAAAAATTGAAAGAGAAAGAAAAGAAAGACCATAAGAAGAAGGGTGGTTAAGCTGTAGATATTTTTGGAAAACTTGAGTTCACATCAAGTTCTTGGCACCATTGCTGAAAATTTGAATGATCTTGTGAAAAGTTATTGATGAGTTGAGAATGAGTTATGAAAATGCAAGATTTGCTTGAACTAAACTATAATTGCTAAACAAGGTTATTGGTTTTGATTGATTTTAGGATAGGAGAGCAAGAGAAGTTTGGAATTTTTTGATACATTTTGTTTATTCTTTTCTTGCAAACTCTCTGCTTCTTTGATATTTAATTCTCCTATATCCTTCATTTGACAAGCTACATTACAAGCCCTTTAGCCTTACATTACAAGCTTGAAAGTCCTACTTGACCTAAATAAAATCATGATATGTCTCAGATTAGTGGAGAGAGTGTATGAAAAGTGAGCTTATGGAATGCATATTCTTTTTGAATTAAATTCTTTCTAACGGTTTGAGAATGATGTTAAAGTGTTGAGATGGCTTTACTAGTCAATCTTTACTTACACAAGTCTTGCATTTGTTATGAAATATGTAGTAGCATATGTTTTGCTGCCTTGAAGGAAGAAAGCATTGAAATAGTATTCTGAAATTGATTGAGTGATTTATTTGTGAAACCTTGTGTTTTTCCTACTTGTCTTTGATACTTCGCTTGAGGACAAGCAAAAAGCTAAGTGTGGGGGAATATGATAGGGCCTAAATTAGTAACATTTTTTCTAGTTATTCGAGGCTATTTTGTGATACATTTTGTTCAATAACTAGTCATATTATTTCATATTTGAGATTTTACCCTTGGAAAGGTATTTTGCGCATTATTTTAGATTTTAGGGATAAAGTAAGATAAAAACGTCGCAAAACAGAACAGAGATGGCATCGGCCAAGATAGGGGAATCGGCGCCGGCCACTGCTACTGGTACGCACTTTGAGGTAATGAAAAAGCAAGTGAAACAGAGCTAAATAGAACCAAATCGACGCCGACTGGGAGGCTAAAGGCGGCATTAACTGCATTCTGGAAGGGTTGCGCAAAAATCAAAGAAAAATTGATGAACAATTAAAGAAATAGAACACAACCGACGACAGTTGTAAGGCTGTAGGCGGCGCTGACTGTGCCCTGGTGATAAGGTGGTGCCTCGAGTTTCGTACTCATTTTTTGGCAATCTGTAGAGATTTATTATTTTCCTACTTCTAATCGGCCAAAAACCCTACACTAACCAATTTAGTCACTTCCTAAGCCTATAAATAGAGGGAAAACACAAGTGAAAAGGGGGAATTCATAGATTATTCCAGAAAATCACTTAAATCAAGGAGGGTTGTGCAAGAAGGCCTACAAAGGAAGAAGAATGAGGCTTGTCTATGAGTGCTTTCTTTTACTTTATTTTCTTTTTCTTGAACAATGATGTATTAATTGTTTTATTGTAATTTGACATTATTTTAGGTATTCATGATTTTTAGAGTTATTTTTATCTTTGGATTAATTAATTATTATTCTTGGTATTTAATTACTTGTGCTGATTACGAGATTAGTTGGTTGTTTCTTCTATTAACTTGCTTGAAAAAAAGGTTGATGGTGGTTTTGATTCATTAGTTTTATATTTGTTGTCTCTTAACTTGCTTGAAAAAAGGGTTGATTGCGAAGAACAAAGTAATTAAAGGTTAATTGATATCTGCCAGAATATGGATTCATTGGTTAATTTCATGTTTTAAGTTTGCCAGAATATGAAAATTTAATTAAGGATTGTGTCCAATGCATCTTTTGGGTGAATTAGTTGAGACAGAATATGTGATGCTAATTTGTTTAGAAGATAGTGATTTCATGGATTGAAAAATAAGTGAATCTATCTTAATCCTTCATGATGCTAAGAGAATGATTAATCATGATAACGATAGAATACTTTAAGTTCATGTTTGTTAAAAACAATGGTTTAGATTACCTAATTCTCCATCCTTGACATGTATATATTTTTATGTTATTTATTTTATTTTATTTTTTCTTTTTATTTCTTTTTCACTTTATTTAGTCGGTTAAACAATGAAAGAAAAGTAATTAACGCATACTTGTTGCTTGAGGATCGACAGTCATTTGAACCCCTATACTTTGCTTAATGATGAGTACGCTTGCTCATATGTGTAATTTGGAGTTAACGTTTTAATTTAAACTTAATTGGGAATGTGCTTATTTTTATATGATTTTTATACCCAAATAAATACACATCAGTATATATATTCTTTGTGTAAATACGTGTCATATCTTGTTGTATGTATACATGAATCTTAACTAACTAACTTGATTTGATATTGTACTTTGCCTATATGATTTTAACATGCTACTTTATGTAGGTAACATGGCCAATTGGAACATGGGATGGTATCCTAACGTGTCTCAAGAGGTGACACCATGGCCATCCGACTCCACTACCTTGGAAGGGGTATTAAGAAAATTTGCCATACACGTAACTAAATGCTTTCAAGAGATAGATAACACACTAGTAAAATTTGAGAGAATGATTACAACCATGGAAAGACAAATTTGGTTTTTAACGAATTTAGTGATAAAGTCACCACTAGGGGTGGAAACACAACATGATTTAGCTGCCATTACTTTACAAAGTGGTAAGGAGCTACTCAATTCTAGTACGGAATTGACACCATCTAAAGAAGATGGGCTGGTACTGGCCCCTCTTGATAAACCACTTGAAAAACAAGCTAAAAAATTAGATTTTTAGCCATCGATACCTTACCCCACTCGAGTACAAAAAGTAAGAAAAAAATGCACAATTTGATAAGTTTTTAGAAATATTCAAACCATTGCACATAAACATCCCACTTAGTGAGGCATTTATACACATGCCCAAATATGCAAAGTTCCTCAAAAGCATTCTTGTCAACAAAAAGAGGCTGGAAGAATTATCCATTGTGGTTTTAAATGAAGAAGGTTCTACCATCTTGCAAGACCATTGGACTTTGCCACGTAAAGAAAATGATCCAGGGAGTTTTTCTATTTCTTATCTTATTGGTACTCTTACACTTTGCAATGCATTAGCTGACTTAGGTGCTAGTATTAATCTTTTGACATATAAAATTTTCAAAAAGCTAGGCCTAGGTAAGCCCAACCTACTAGGATGAGTATTCAACTTACGGATAGATCTATTAAATATCCTAAGGGAATAGTTGAGGATGTATTAGTTAAAATGGATAGATTCAAATTTCCTTTGAATTTTGTTATTTTTGATATGGATAAAGATTCTAAAGTCCCTTTAATCCTAGGTTGATCTTTCCTAGCTACTACAAAATCATTAATCGATGTTCAAGAGGAAAAATTAACACTTAGGGTTGGAGATGAAGAAGTTATCATAAAAATTCACAAAAGCATGAAACATCCTATAGCTTCTAATGATTCTTGTTTAAAGGTTGTTATTCTTGATAAGTCTATCTTTGATTTTGTGCAAAAATCATTTGTTATTCTCTCTGTGGACTTGATGGAACAAACAATTGCATATTTAGAGGATTCAACTAAGGACTATGAGTTGGGAGAATTTGAGGAAATTGACAAAAGAAGTTTGGGAAGGATAAAGTCATCCATTGAGGAACCTCCGAAATTGGACTTAAAAGATCTCCCTGAGCACTTGGAATATGCATTTTTGGCGAATGGAGAAAAATTGCCACTGATTATAGCAAGAGACCTCACTTGTGAACAAACAACCAAATTGGTAAGTGTATTGAGAAAAATATAAGGGAGTCATAGCTTGGAAAATCACAGACATTAAGGGAATTAGCCATTCCTTTTGCACTCACAAAATTTTATTAGAAGAAGGAGCCAAACCCGTAGTGTAACCCCAACGTTGGTCAAACCCAAATATGAGCGTTATGGTAAAAGATGAGGTGATTAAAATCCTAGATTTCGGCATTATTTACCCTATTTCTGATAGTATTTGGGTAAGTCTAATACAAGTGGTACCAAAAAATGGAGGAATGATAACGAGCCTAAATGAAAAAAATGAGTTGATCCCAATAAGATTGGTAACCAGTTAGAGGGTTTGCATTGATTATAGAAAATTAAATGAGATAACTAGGAAGGACCATTTTCCTCTCCCTTTCATTAATCAAATACTAGAAAGATTAGTTGGATATGAGTTTTATTACTTTTTAGATGATTTTTCCAATTACTTTCAAATTCTTATAGCATTGGAGGATCAAGAGAAGAGTACCTTTACATGCCGTTTTGGTACTTTTGCTTATCATCATATGCCTTTTGGACTTTGCAATGCTCCAGGAACTTTCCAAAAATGTATGATGGCTATTTTTGAAGGACTTGTAGGAGACATCATAGAGGTATTTGTAGATGATTTTTCTATTTTTAGTGATTCTTTTGACTTATGTTTGGCTAATTTAGAAAATGTGCTTCAAATGTATGAAGAGACCAACCTCATACTTAATTGGAAAAAATGTCACTTCATGGTGCAAGAAGGTATTGTATTGGAACACAAAATTTCTAGGAAAGGTATTGAGGTTGATAGAGCAAAAATTGAGGCAATTGAGAAACTTCCTTCTCCAACTTCTGTGAAGGCTATTCGAAACTTTCTTGGTTATACAGGGTTTTATAGGAAGTTTATCTTGGATTTCTCAAAAATTTCTAAACCTCTTACCTCTTTACTTGAAAAAGATGCTATTTTTTATTTTGATGAAAAATGTCTCAATGCATTTAATGTGCTTAAAATGAAATTGATCAACTTTCCGATTTTAATTATACTAGATTGGTCTCTTCCTTTTGAATTAATATGTGATGTAAGTAATTATGCAGCAGGTGCAGTGCTTGAACAAAGGAGGAATAAGCATTTTCAACCAATCTATTATGCAAGCAAAACTTTTATGGTAGCACAAGAGAACTACACCGCAACGGAGAAAGAACTGCTTGTAATAGTATTTTCTTTTGATAAATTCCTTTCTTATCTTTTTTTTGGTCCAAATTCATTATGTATGCGGACCATTTTACCTTTAAATACCTACTAACCAAGCATGATTCAAAACCAAGATTGATTAGATAGGTTTTATTGTTGCAGGAATTTGGCTTGGAGATTAGGGATAAAAAAGGAGCGAAAAATTTAGCTGTAGATCACTTATCTAGATTAGAACATCCCAACTTTGAACCATTGGCTGAAGGGGACATCAATAACACATTCCCAAATGAACAACTTTTACTTATTGATGGTAAGATTTCTCAAACACCTTGATTTTTGCTAATTACTTAGTTCCAGGAATTATTCCGAAAGATTTCACTGAGCAACAAAAGAAAAAATTCCTCTCCGGAGTAAAGCATTAGTTTTGGGAAGATCCTTACATGTTTTGGTGTTTTTCGGATCAAATCATTCAAAGATATGTGGATTCTGAGAAAAATGCAAACATCTTGAAGCATTGTCATGAAGGACCCGCAAGAGGCCACTACCAAGCTAATACCATGGAAAGAAAGGTGCTTGAGTCCCGAATTTATTGACCAATACTCTTTAAGGACTCTCACAGGTTTGTTCGAAATTGTGATTGGTGTTAACGTACAGGTAACATTTCTAAAACTAATGAGATGCCATTGCAAATTTTTCAAGCTTGTGAAATTTTTTATTGTTGGGGAATTGACTTCATGGGCCCTTTTCCTAATTCTTTGGGTAACAAATACATCTTGGTTGTGGTTGAATATGTGTCTAAGTGGGTGAAGGCACAAGCCTTGCCTACTAATGATGCTCGGGTTGTAGTCAAATTTCTTAAAAAAAATTCACCGTTTTGGTGTACCTAAGGTACTCATTAGTGATATGGGAACACACTTTTGTAATACCTAACTAGACAAAGTTCTCAAATATTTGGGAGTTATTTATAAGTTTGCTATTCCCTATCATCCCCAAACAAGTGGCTAAGTTGAGGTGGTTAATCGAGAGTTAAAAAGAATTTTGAAAAAAATGGTTAATCATATAAGGAATGATTGGAGTTTGAAATTAGATGAAACTCACTGGGCTTTATAGGACTGCTTTCAAAACTCCTATTGGTACAACCCCCTATAGATTGGTGTTTGGGAAGTCATGTCATCTACTGGTGGAAGTTGAACAAAGGGCGCGTTGGGTAATTAAACTTGTCAATTTTGATCTTCCTCTTATAGGACAATGAAGAGTACTTCAAGTAAATGAGTTTGAGAACTGGTGTAATAATTCTTACCATAATTCCTGGATTTACAAAAACATTGGCATGATAGACATATTCGTTCCCCTCAAGAGTCTAAAGAAGGGTGTTTAATTCTAGGCTTAGACTTTTTTTGGGTACGTTGAAGTGAATATGGTCGGGGCCATATAAGATACATCGTGTTTGTCCATTTGGGGTTATTGAGGTTTCTCATCTAACTAAAAGAATCGTTAAGGTAAATAGAAGTCTAGTTAAGCCATATTTGGGTGAGAAGCTTAGCACTTTAGAGCATCTTGATGTTACCCTCTATGATTCATGATTTTCCTATAGTCCATTTTACTTTTGTTTCTTTGTATTCTTTTATTATACTTTTCTTTTTCTAGATTTTTTTTTTTTTTTTTTGCTTTTGTTTCTTTTGAGTTAGGTACCCTTGTGACTTCTCTAATGACTACTCCTTGTGGTGAATCACACATGTTGGAACTAATTCACATTGGAAGCATTTTCTTTTCTCTACTCTTTCTCTTTATTTCTTTTGGTCTTCTTAGTTTTGCTTTTATTTTTATATTTTTTGCCATTGAGGACAATATCCCATTTAAGTGTGGGGGGAGAGTTTAGGTATTGAAGATATTTTTCATATCATTTTTGTGTGAAATTTTTCAAAATTTTTGTGGTTTCATTGCTTTAGCAAGGTTGTGATTCTTTTTCTTACTTAGATATGATTTTTATCATTCATATGGTGGATTTTTATTGACAATAAAATAGTTTATTAGATGGGATATTTTGAGACTTGAAAATTTTGGCTAATCTTGTTTATGTATTAGTGTTTGAGTATTATTTGATTCATCTAGTTTAAATATGGATAATGTGATGAATATAGGGAATGTTGTTGGCTATCTTTTGTATTATGAGTTTAAACTTTGCTTAACTTTGAGTTATGATAAGGAATGTGAGGAGATAAAATCTTTGAGTGGAAAGATTGAGTGAAAAAATTTTTGTGATTGCTTTAAGGATTGAGAAAAATGAGTTGATTGTTGTTTAATCTTTAAAGGTGAGAAAGTATTATTTTTTCTTGATTATAGGGGTCAATATGGATAGTGAAGAGAAATTTACTTTCTTAAGGAGCAAAGGAAAAAAGATTGTTCGAAAAAAAATGATAAGTTATGACTATAAGGGGGCTAATACGGTGCGTGAAGAGAAATCCATTCACTTGAGCCTTTTAAGTCCCTAACTCATTGAAAACAAAATTGAGAGAGAAAAAATTGGAGTGTTTCCTTGAATCATAACTTGAGTTATACAATATTTGGATTTATAATGCTTGAGTTGGTAGATAGCTTGACTTGTATAATTCATGTTATCTATGTTTTTGCTTGAAGGGTGAAATAATATTCTTAGACAAGCGTATAAACTTGTTTAATTCGATTTCAAGGGCCTTAACATATTTTGTTTGGTACTTTATTTTGTGAATGTTTTCAAAGGGATTGAAAGAATAGCAAGGACATATCTAAGGTTTAAAAGGAAATTGTGGCTTGGTTCTAAGTGAACTTTTTAACAGATTGCCTTGTTTTTTCTTTGATTTAAAGGGCTTTGCTTGAGGACAAGCAAAGGTTCAAGTGTAGGGGAATGTGATAGGGACAAAATTCATCTATATTTTTGTAGTTATTTGAGCGTGTTTTGTGACACATTTGGTGCAATAAATAGGCATATTGCTTCATATTTGATATTTTACCCTTGGAGAGGTGTTGTGGACTTTTATTGTAGAAAACAATGAAAAAATATCGAAACAATCGCCGTTAGAGCATGGTTAGTGCCGGCTGTGACCCACGGAGCTAGCATCGGCCTTGATCTGGAACAAATAGGGGATTTTTGGGGGAAAAATAGAGTATGATCGGGCCAACCAGAGCACAGCCGGTGCTAGTCCTGACAAACGGAGCTGGCACTGGCTTTGCTCTATCCCATGTCGGCGAGTTTTTCAAATTTGTACGGATTTGGTAATTTCCCAAGAGTTTTGGTATTTTCTAATTTCTACTCGGTTCACAACTTTTAGGGAACGAATTTTGCCCTCTTGGAAGCCTATTTAAATAAGAAAAACACAAGACAAAAGTAGTGAATCTAAGAACCAAAGTTGCAAAACACTCCTAAAGGGGGAGATTCACCATTTAAAGAGGATTGTTCAAGAAGGTTTCTAAAGAGAAAAAGAAGGTCTTGTCTACGAGTTCTTTCTTTTAACCTTTGTTTTCTTTTTTTTAGAATATTGATGTAATTAATGTTTTCATTATAATTTGACATTGTTTTGGGATTCATGATTTTTTAGATTAATTTAGCTATTTGATCAATTTTCAATCGTTCTTGGTGTTTGATTGCTTGTAATTATGGAAGAGTTGATGAAGTTAGATTTGTTCCTAATTAACTTGGGAAATGATGTTAGGAGTTAGTTTAATTTTGTTGATTTCATTTTTGTTATTTATTAACGGACTTGAGAAACAAAGTTAAGACAAAGAATCAAGGTAATCAAAATTGGTTAATTTCATCTAAAGTATAGGTTATTGACTAATTTCGTGTTTATTATCACATAGAGTATAGAGATGATTTATGAGGAATTGAATTTAATGCATTTTTTTTGTTATGCTGGTTTGATTGGGAAATATGCTAATTTAATCAAGAGATAGTGATTCCATGGATTGGGAAATAAATAGAGTCTAGATAAGTGATTCATGACTTGGGAAACGATTGAATTTTACTTTATATTCCCTCATGATGCCAAGATGATGATTAGTTGAGATAGTTGCTAAATGGTTTATTATCATGTATTCTAGAATAGTTGTCTAAATTGCATATTCCTACATCCTTGAGTTGTGTGTGTGTGTGTGTGTGTGTGTGTGTGTGTGTGTGTATTCTTATCACTTTATTTAATCAGTTAAATAATGAATAAAAGTGTGTAATTGTTTCTTTGAGGATTAATACTTGTTAATTCCCTATACTATGCTTGCGATGAATATACTTGGTCATATGTGTAATTTGGGATTAATATTTTAATTAAAATTAACTAAGGGATGGATTTAAATTCAATAATTTTTATTCACCCAAAATTTACAAATCATCCTACTTTAGCCATTCTATCTAGAAACTAACACTTTTATATGAAGAATGAAATTAAAAGGTGATTAACTGAACGACAAAGTTTATAAAGAAGAAAAGCTGCTGCTACTCTTGTAAAGCTGTTTAACTAGAAAATGGTCCTTCAAAAAAATTTCTTGTTAAAGATAGCAGACAATATTCCAAGAATTGGACAAGAATTCCATTTTCTTCGTAATTCTTAATTTAGCAATGATGTTGATTGCAACAACTGTAGGGAAAATAGAAAACTCAGCGTATTCACTAAGTTTTAGAAATAAAATGATTCACAAGGAAGGCCAAAATTAGTTGAAAGAAGAAAAATAACTGGAAAAATGATCAACTGGAATGCTTCTTAAGTTAATTCAACCCTCTAAAACGATCAACTATATTCATTATCTGAATAGTGACATAAGTAAAACATTCATATCGCTAGTTCAACCTTCTAAAGTTACTATAGACTGGAAAAAAAACACCTAAGCTTTAAATTTAATGCCATCAGCTCAATAGAATATGGCATTGTCTATTAAAAAGCATAATAGTATTCTCATTCTCTTCTCAATAGAATAAGACATTATCTCTTCTATTTAAATTTAATGCCATCAGCTCAAATGTTCCTAAGGATCCCTAAGAGAAATTGAATGCCTTTTGAACAATCAAAACACTTTTCAAATAGGAAAAAAAATAGAAGGATAGGAAAAAAGATGAAGTACTATGTATCAGGTTGAAGTTATGAGATCGACATACTAGCCACAACTACAATAGTCATAACATCTCCTGATTTTTTCAGGCGCCACACACTTTTCTTGTGTGATAGTTAAAATGTTTTAGTGATGGATCTGGAGCCAAAAGTTGCAAAATAATAACCCTAGTTGAGATAACCCATAAAAAGACAAAAGAAATTAGAAGATAAGAGAACAAAAGAAAAAAGATCTCAGAGACCATTCCTAGTATTATAGCAAGGTCTCATTTTTTGAAATCAAGTTACATTATCCTAATAGCATATATCAGCATCAAGGAAAGCAGAATAAATAGTAATATATAAGGATAATCCAACAACTATAGAAACATCTTAAAATTCAAAAATGTGTCACAAGTATTCACTCCCCTCAGATTCCAAAAGGTATTGATATATTGCATGGGGTCGCATGAATATGGGACGGAAGATTGGCATTGGTAAGTAATCCTCTTTGCTGAGTGTTGAAGTTTAATATGGCAGAAATGAAGAACTGAAGCATACTTACAGAACAAAACAAAAAAAAAGAGCATTGTGTGGAAGTTGTTTACCTCTGTATTTCCTCACTAGTTTTGGTAGTGCCAGTGCCTCGATCTAAACTGATTTTGGTTCCATGATTGATTCTTCAGGCTATTGTCCCGCAAGCTGATGGCTTCTTCTAGGCATCAACGCGAATCCTCTTGGCTTTTGGAATATAATCCTGCTTGAATCACTAGGTGAAAGGTGTGGAAGCAGAGGATGATCATACTACTCTGACTAAATACTATTGAGCATTAGTCAGGAGAGTTTTTTGCGTATCTATTCTTGCTATTTTTTTCGAAACACAGAGAATGCACGAGAGAGAGGAGAGAACGTGAGGCTTGAGGAGGAAAAAAAAGAATGTGCTTTAGTGAACCTCCGTTGTTCCTTCTTGATCCCAACAATCTTAATGATAGGCTATTATCCGGGCATTCAAAAATCAAACAGAAGCCCTTAGGCCCACGTTATGTTTAAGCTATTAAACAGACCTTTGGACCTATGGCTTAGTTCATTGGGTTAAGCCTTTAATTTAATTTAATTTAATTATTCTTGAACTGATGGAATCCTAATAATTAAAGTAATTTAATAACCTAATGGACCAATATAAACCTCAAGCCTTGACCCAGTTTATTAGGTTAAGCCTTTAATTCAATTTAATTATTCCTAGACTAATACAAGCCCAATAATTAAATTAATTAAATAACCCAAATGGGCCAAAGTATAATTCTCTCTCTTTGGACCTTTTATTTTATTCTAACCTAATAAATAAACCAGGCTACTCGAATAAAGCCGTTACTCTTCAGTTTTCTGTTGAGGTCTATCCTATAGAGGTACTCAAATTGGATCAGTGATCGATTTCTAGGTTTCATCGTAAACCTAATTGGTTACTTCCAATTACGTAAATTAATAGTTCAAATCGCACTTAAAGGTAGAGCATTTCCCATTTTTACAGGACCGCATCCCTCTCTTTCCATCTTTTACCCCCATGCCACCACACGGAGGGGGGGTACGGGGACGTAAAAAAGGGGATCATATCAACTTGTTCCGACCTAGGATAATAAGCTCATGAGCTTGGTCTTACTTCACCGTCGATACATTCCGTACCTTTCTAAAAAACCGATCCCTGTTTACCAACCACACATTGTCTAACCAAATCCAATTCTTTCTTGATATGTTCCTTAAAAAATCTGTTCCATTTAATATAAGATTAATCCCTCAATCCAAACCCATCAAGACTTATGGGCTATTCTGAGGATCAAAAGATACATCACCTTGGCTACTAAAATGACCAAAATACTCTTGCTATAGAAATAGTTATATTTTTCATTTTAAATATTTTCTAATATCACCATAAAGAAATATTAACCCCAAGGACAATACTGCGTTAGCAAAGTCTTCAACGTACAGGTGTAATAACTAAAATACCCCTCTACGCATCGCCGTACATTTTAGAGATGAAGAGTGTACTAACGTCTCTCTAAAAGACATCTACCACTCTTAGACCTCTAGTCCAATGATCCACAACTCCTGGAATGTTTTTGCTTTCCAAAAGAACTATTCTAAAGCAAACACCCAAGTCATGTTCCCCAGGGCCCTGGATATTTAAATCATTTGAACAGTCATAAGAGGTGATATAGCACATAAGCTATCTTGTATAAGATTGCCTTAACTAATTAGCCATATATACCTAATATACAAGTATATCTGCTATACGATAGAACCTCAACTACAGCATATTAAAGTACATGCTTCTAGCTTTGTCAGGCCACCAACTCATACTTAAGCTGAAGAGTATTAGTCCACGCTGTAGCATTTATAGTCTGGGTTTCATCTAAATAGTACTTTTACAAACTACTATTGCAGGTCATGTTCTATGTATTCGAAATACGCTCATGCTATGAAGTGAGTGGACTACTCACTGGCTAAAGGTAAGCTATTCCCTATTTAAAATTTATAATACAATAACCTAAACATGATGAGATTTTCATTCTCATCAATCAGTTAAGAATAAATGTTTATGTGTTAAGTAACCTGTGATCCATACCTTACTATGAAAGACCACCATTCACATGGATCATTTACTTAAACACAATAGGTCATTTTCCAAATGTAAATCGTGCACAAATAAAATTTAAATTTACAAATAAATTTTGAGAATAAATTCTTTTATTAATAAATTTGATAATTACATCAGAAACCTAGTCTAAAGGGCATACATTCCAAAAATCTCGTACTTGCACTCTAAGACTAAGAAAGTCTATCGGTGCCCACCATTATGGCGTCTAAGTGTCTCTTAAAGACTCTCTCAACTAAAGGCTTAGTGAAAGAATCTGCTAGGTTGTTCTCCGAGGCTATCGTTCCACCACGATTTCCCAACTGTAAATGAAATCCCGAATCAGGTGGTACTTCCTTTCGATGTGCTTTCTTTTCTTGTGGTTCCTAGATTCTTTGGATTGTGAGACTGCTCCAGTATTATCGTGATACACCATAATCGATCTGTCAAGGTGTGTCACGACTCCGAATTCAGAAAGGAACTTCTAGAGCCAGACTGCTTCCTTGAATGCCTTTGAAGCTGCCATATACTTAGTTTCCATGGTTGAGTCAGCAATGTAAGATTACTTGACACTCTTCTATGAAACTGCTCCTCCAAACAAAGTGAAGGTATATCCACTAGTAGATTTTCTTTCATCCTTATTTCTCTAGAAGTCTGAGTCTATGTATCCAATAGGAACCAAGTCATCAGCCTTGTAAACCAGTATATAATCTCTCGTACCTTTAAGGTACTTGAGAATATGCTTTACAGCTTGCCAATGAACCTCTCCAGGATTTGATTGATATCTGCTAACTAAGCTACGGCAAATCAGATATCTGGCCTAGTGCACAACATGGCATAAATGAGACTTCCCACAGCTGAAGCGTATAAAATCCTACTCATTTTGTTTTTTTCTTCTTAGGACTTAGGACACCTCTTTGAACAAAAAGACAACATATGTCTGCAAGGGATTAGAGCTTTTTTGCATGAGTCCATAATGAACTTAGCCAGCATCTTGTCAATATATGTCGTTTGGGATAATCCTAACATTCTCTGCTTCTTATTTCTAAGAAGCTTAAGCCTAAGAATGGAACTGGCTTCTCCCAAGTCCTTCATACTGAATTGACCAGACAACGAAACCTTAGTAGATGACAATGTTCCTACATCATTCCCAATGAGTAGAATGTCATCCACATATAGGACAAGAAAACCCACATTTATACCTTCCAATTTCCTATACACACATAGTTCATCTTGATTTTGAATGAAGCCCATATGGTTTGCAAGCTTAAGAAATCCATTTATGGATTTAAGCAGGCATCTAGCCTTTAGCAATAAAACTTTCTAGTTAGGACATATAGATGTCTCCACTATGATGGTCATTAAGAAATATTGTCTTGAAATCCATTTGCCACATCTCGTAGTCATAATGACATGCGATGGCAAAGAGGATATGGATGGACTTAAGCAAACACTTCCTTATAATCGATTCCCTCTTTCTGAGTATGTCCTTTCGCCACAAGCCTAGCTTTGAAGGTTTCCACCTTCCCATCTACTCCCCTCTTCCTCTTGTATACCCACTTACACCCAATGGGTTTTATCCCTGCATGTGAAGCTACAAATCCCAAACCTGATTAAAGTACATAGACTCAATCTCGGCTTTCATTGTTTCATGCTATAGATTTGTATCGGCATCAGCAATAGCCTCCTCATATCTCGTGAGATCTTATTCCTGATGGTCAGAGACTAGCTCAAAAGCATCTCCAGTCTATCTTTCTAGAACCCTAGATACACTCCCACTACAACAAGGCTCCGTTTGTATAGGTTCATTGCTTCATGCCATAGATTTGTATCGGCATCAGCAATAGCCTCCTCGTATCTAGTAGGATCTTGTTCCTGATGATCAAAGACCAACTCGAAAGCCTCTTGAGTCCATCTTTTTGGAACCCTAAATACCCTCCAACTATGACGAGACTCCGTTTGTATAGGTTCTTAAGGCTGTGCCACTTCTTATTCCATAATTGGGTCTAAAGAACTTGATTACGAAGATAACTTCTCCTTGAGTTGCAATCTTGTTAAACCTTTAGTAGAATTACTTTGATCATCCTCCAAGTATCTAGCATTAATACTTACCAGTACTTTCTGCACCTTAAGATGATAAAAGTAACCTTCTTTTATCCCTTTTGGATATCCAACAAAATATCATAATTCTGGTCTTGGTTCTAGCTTGTCTTCCTTGATCAGTACATAAGGCAGGATTCACACTGAGGCAACTTTCCAATCTTAATGAGCCCAAGGGCCCATCATGGATTAACTTCTAAATCCTAGTAGAGTTAATATGACCCAACCTTAGATGCCAAAGATATAAGTCATTGACATTAGTCTTTCTCTTCGTACTTAAGGGTTTAGATTGAGTGTTATTTATTTGATTGTTTATAGGATTTAAGAAGAATAATTTTCCATACATGTGCCAAAAACAAAGAACTTCTCCATTTCTACTGATAGTAATACCATGGAAAGAAGCAGAATATCCTTGATTTATAAATTTTGCAATTGAAACCAAATTCTACCTAAATCTATGTACATAGAAAATATTCTTCAAAATGACTACGTTATTACAATAAAAAATAAGATCCAGCTCTCCTACTGTAAGGGCCTATGCTTGTACTCTATTTCCTACTTGTAGTCTATGCTCGCCTTTCTGGAGTCTTCTTATCTTCCCAAATCCCTGCAACGAGTTACAGATATGATCAGTGGCTCCAAAATCGACAATCTAGTTGAAAGTTGATCCAACCATTAAAACTGACTCTAGATAGAAAACAATACCTGTAGGATTTTTCTTGACCTGAAGCTCTGGATACTCTTTTTTCCAGTGTCCCTTTTGCTCGCACTTGAAGTACTTGCCCTTGGGCTTGTTAGACAAGTTTTTAGGCTGGGCCAATGCATTTTCCTTCTTTTTCTTGAACTTTCTGAGCTTAGGCCCAGTTGTGGAAGAAGAAGCCCTAGCAATCATAACCTTGGACTATGGCTTCATGACCTTCTATGCCACCTGTAGATGTTTCATTAACTTAGTTAAACTCATGTTTAACTTATTCATATTATAATTGATAGGGGCTAAATTAGTCATATTTTTCCTAGTTATTCGAGGCTCTTTTGTGATACATTTTGTTTAATAACTAGTCATATCCCTTTATATTTGAGATTTTACCCTTGAAAATGTATTTTGTTTATTATTAAAGATTTCTAGGGTAAAACGAAGCAAAAACGTCACAAAACAGAATAGAGGCGGTGCCGGCCAAGACAGAGGAACCAGCGCCGGCCATGCACTGTTGACAAAAACTTCAAGACTTTAAAAAATTGGTGAAACAGAGTGGAACCAGCACCGACTCCAGTAGCCAAGGCGGCACCGGCTGTGCTCTGAAGAAATGGCGGAGCTTTGATTTTTCTACGCGATTTTTGATAATCTGTGGAGTTTTAGTACTTTCCTACTTCTACTCAGCCCAGAACATTACACCAATGACTTTAGGCACTTTTCAAGCCTATAAATAGATGAAAAACACAAGAGAAAAAGAGAGAATTCATTGATTATCACAGAAAATCACTCAAATCAAATGAGAAATTCTTCAATTCAAGGAGAGTTGTGCAAAAAGGTCTTCAAAGGAAGAAAAATGAGGTGTGTCTATGAGTACTTTCTTTTACTTTATTTTCTTTTTCTTGAACAATGATATGTTAATTGTTTTATTGTAATTCAATGTTGTTTCAGATATTCATGATATTTAGAGTTATTTGATCTTTTGATTAATTGATTGTTTTTCTTGGTGTTTAATTACTTGAGCTTATTACGGGAATTGGTTGGTTCTTTCCATTAATTCGCTGAGACCAAAGGGGTTGATGGTGGTTTCAATTTATTGATTTCATATTTGTTGTCTATTAACTTGCCGAGACCAAGGGGGTTAATTGATGAGGACTAGGTAATTAAAGGTTAATTGATGTTTGCCGAGACCAAGCATTCATTGGTTAATTTCATATTTTAAATTTGCTGAGACCAAGGGAATTTAATCAAGGATTGTGTTTAATGCATCTTTTGGGTGAATTAGTTGAGACGAGACCAAGTTATTCTAATTTATCTAGAAGGTAGTGATTTCATGGATTGAAAAATGAGTGAATCTATCTTAATCCTTCATGATGCTAAGAGAATAATTAGTTATAATAATGATTGGGTACTTTAAGATCATGTTTGTTTAAATAATGGTTTGAGTTGCATACTTCTCCATCCTTGACATGTATATATTTTTATTTTCTTTTGTTTTATTTTACTTTTCACTTCATTAAGTCGGTTAAACAATGAAAGAAGAGGGATTAATACATACTTGTTCCTTAAGGATCAACACTCGTTTAAACCCTATGCTATGTTAATGATGAGTACGCTTGCTCATATGTGTAATTTGGGGTTAACGTTTTAATGTAAACTTAATTGGGAATGTGCTGAGTTTTTATATGATTTTTAGACCTAAATCCAAACACATCAAGTTTTTGGCACCGTTGCCAAGGAATAATACCATGAAAGCTTAGATTTTGTTGATTTAACCATCTAAATATGTAAATTTGCAAATATGTAAATATGTATAACTGTTCTTTTCGCAAAAAGGTGCTATATTTTGTATTTTGTCTGTGTATACCCTTGTAACCTAACCTACTAACTTTAACTATGTTCTATTAACTAACTTTGTATTCTTTTAATTTTGTTTTAATCATTAATTCTGTATCTAACTCGTTTTTATGTTCAGGAGCAATGGTGAATTGGAATCCAAGGAAGTTTAATGAGAGGCAATACTTCCATTGCACTCCTAAGATGACACGCGCAATACCAGAATCAGTAGAGCTTGAAACCGTAATTGGAAAATTTGTTGTTCATGTCACGAGGCGTTTCCAGGAAATAGATTCCACCTTTGAGAAATTTGAAGCGATGATTCGCAACATGGAATAATAAATCTGGTTTTTGACGGACATGGTGATAAAATCTCACGAACTAACCCCAATAGCCATTGAGGAAATAGTTGTTGTCACATTGCGAAGTGAAAAAGAATTGCCAGATATTATAGAAGGCAACTAGTGCTAGATGGAAGAAGAGAACTGGCACCAGCTACCCGGTACCCCCGAGACCAAGCCACTCAGAACTAAATCGGCGCCGGCCGAAGCAGTGGAACCTGCACCGACTATCCCTTGTCCAGCTTCCGAAAATCTAACTTTTCAGCCTAAAATACCGTATCCTACTCGGCTACACAAAGCTTGAAAAGATGCTCAATTTGATAAATTCCTTAAGGTGTTCAAACAACTACACATAAACATCCCCCTCAGTGAAGCTTTAATTTACATGCCCAAATACGCCAAATTTCTTAAAAGCATGCTCGTCAACAAAAAGCAATTGGAAGAATTGTCCACAGTGATCCTAAATGAAGAATGCTCAACTATATTACAGGACAAATCGAATTTTCCACATAAAGAAAATGATCCAGGGAGTTTCTCTATCCCATGTTTAATTGGCACTCTTCATGTCTGTAATGCATTAGCTGGCCTAGGTGCTAGCATTAATTTAATGCAATATAAAACATTTAAAAGGCTAGGCCTAGGAGAACTACAGCCCACTAGGATGAGTATTCAACTCGCGGATAGATCCAACAAATATCCTAGGGGTATAATAGAATATGGGTTTGTAAAAGTTGATAAATTCATATTTCCAGTGGATTTTGTTATTCTTGACTGGATGAAGATTCCAAAGTCCCTCTAATCCAAGGTAGACCTTTCCTAGCTACAACAAAGTGTTAATCAATGTTCATGGGGGGAGGTTGACACTTAGGGTTGGGGATGAAGAAGTAGTGATTTAAATCCACAAGAGCATGAAACACCCATTGTCTTTTGACGATTCTTGTTTAAGAATTGATATTCTTAACGAGCCTATTTTTGAGTTGATGCAAGAATCTATTGAGGAAGAGTTGATGGAAACATCAATGGTGTATCCAGAGGAAGTTCTGATCTGTTCGGACTTAGGTGTAAAAATTATACAAAAACTAAGCACATTCACAATCAAGTTTAAATTAAAATGTTCAACCCAAATCACACATATGAGCAAGTGTACTCATCATTAACCGAGCATAGGGTTCAAACGAGTGTTGATCCTTAAGGAACAAGTAGACACTAATCACCTTTTCTTTATTATTTAACCGACTCGATAAAGCAAAAAACAAATAAAAAGAAAAAAAGAAAAGAAAAGAAAATCAAAATCAAAATATATACATGTCAAGAATGGAGAATTATGCAATTCAAACCATTGTTTAAACAAACATGATCTTAAAGTACCCAACCTTCGTCATAACTAATTACTCTCTTGGCAACATGAAGGATAAATGTAGACTCACTTCGTGGTCAATCCATAAAATCACTATATTCTAGACAAATTAGAATCACTTGGTCCGTATCAACTAATTCATGCAAAAGACGCATTAAATACAATCCTTAATTAAATTCCCTTGTTCTCGAAAAATTTAAAGCATGAAATTAATCAATGAACTCTTGGTCTCGGAAGACATCAATTAACCTTCAATTACCAGTTCTAAGCAATCAACCCCCTTTGGTCCAACAAGTCAATAGACAACAGAATATGAAATAAATAAATTGAAACTACCATCAACCCCCTTTGGTCCAGCAAGTCAATAGATAGAACCAACTAACTAATCTCGTAATAAGCACAAGTAATTGAATACCAAGAATAATAACCAATTAATCAAACTATCAAACAACTCTAGAAATCATGAATATCTAAACAACTTTGAATTACAATAAAACAATTAACATATCATTGTCAAGAAAAAGAAAACAAAGTAAAAGAAAGCACTCATAAACAAATCTCATTTTTCTTCATTTGAAGACCTTCTTGCACAACTCTCCTTGAATTAAAGAATTCCTCATTTAATTGAGTGATTTTCTATAATGATCAATGAATTCTCTTCTTTTTCCCTTGTGTTTTTCATCTATTTATAGGCTTAAGCAGTGCCTAAACTTGTAGGTACAAAGTTCTTAGCCGAGTAAAAGTTGAAAGATACTAAAACTCCTCAGATTACCAAAACTACATAGAAAAAATCAAGCACCGCCTTAGCTCTAAGGCATAGCCGGCGCCGCCTAGACTCTTGGAGCCGGCGCTAGTTGTGTTTTACTTCTCTACTCGTTCGCCAATTTTTCTCCGAATTTTGCACAATGTGTTCCAGAATGCAGCCGGCGCGGGTTCCATCTTCACAGTCGGTGCCGCCTTGGTTATGTTCTGCTCTGTTTCCATAATTTTTTGTCGCTTTGAAGCTTGTGTCAACAGTGCATGGCTGGCGCCGGTTCTAGGGCCTTGGACGGTCCGCCTCTTCTCTGTTTTGCGATGTTTTTGTTCCGTTTTACCCTAAAAATCCAAAATAATGAATAAAATACCTTTCCAAGGGTAAAATCTCAAATATGAAGGAATAAGACTAGTTATTGAACAAAATATATCACAAATGAACCTCAAATAACTAGAAAAAATATGACTAATTTAGCCCCTATCAATTGCCCCACACTTAGCTCTTTGCTTGTCCTCAAGCAAAGTATTAAGAACAAGTAGCAAACACAAGGTTTCATTAATCACTCAATCAATTTCAAAACCATATCTTTAACACTTTCTTCATTCAAGAACGTAAAACACATGACACGACATCTTTCACAACCAATGCAAGACTTGTGTAAGTGATAAATGACTCAGTAGAACCATCACAATACTTCACACTATTCTTAAAACATTAGAAAGAATTTAGTTCAAAAAGAATATGCATTCCATAAGCTTACTTTTCATACACTCTCTCTACTATTCCGAGACATATCATGATTCTACTTAAATCAAGTAGGACTTTTAAGCTTGTAATGTAAGGCTAAAGGCTTGTAATGCAGCTTATCAAACGAAGGATATAGGAGAATCAAAAATCAAAGAAAAACTGAGAGTTAGCAAGAAAAGGATAAACAAATAAATCAATAATTTTCAACTCTTCTTGCTCTCCTATTCCAAAAATCCAACAAACCATAACCTCATATAGCAATTACAACTCCACTTAAGAAAATCCTGCATTTTTTCTTTGTTTTTCTTTCTCAACAACTCTTCTCTTCATGAACTCTTTTTTTCACAAGATCACTCAAATTTCCAGTAATGATGTCAAGATTTAAGATGAACTTAATTTGTGCAGTTCAACCATCATCCCTTTTGTGGTCTTTTCTTTCTTCTTTCAATAATTTTTTTTTTCTTCTTTCTCTTTCTTTCTTTTTCTTTTTCTTTTTCTTTTCAGCTCAACTTGTTATTGATCCATGATTGAAAGTAACAAGTCATGATCTTTATCCCAATATTCTTTCTCAACATTCTCATACATATACTTTCATCATCAAGAGCATAAAGATTTGTAAAATTATTCAAACTCTCAGCAACAAGCAATGGACAAAATATTGTGATAGGTTTTAACAAAATAAATCAACAATTTAGGCTCAAAATAGGCACTAAGGATGTTATGAAAATCGGTAGGCTTGAAAAGCTCAAACTATCCAAAGAAGGCCTATTACCGTCATCCCTAAGTTAAATCATGATTGTCTTTCTTATTTCACCTCGAGAGGTATTCAAGTAAGTTCTAGAATGTCCCATGAATTTTAGTAGAAAAAGAGGCTTAAGAACAATGCAAAGCATTAGATCAAGAACTACTTTGTCCAAGTGACTGCAAAAAGTCATGCATAAGCCATAAATGATCTAGAACATATGCTCTATAATCCATCATAAAGATATGCATTAAAAATATAGCTTGAAATCTCAAGAATTTAAGAAAATTTTGAAAAAATTTTGCTCAAAATTTTCTCCCAAGAAGGTTAAAGTATATATATAGAAGACTTGTTAATCAAATCACTCATTCACACTTAAACTGGACATTGTCCTCAATGGCCAAACAAATAGAGTAAGGAGCTATTGCCACAGGACCAAAAATAAAAGGGGAAAAGAGAAGAATGAAAAACAAACTTCAATTCATTGTGCATTGTGTTGTACAATATTTGAATGCTTGAAGAATGAGGCATTAGTAAAGTATCTAAAAAGAAAAATACAGAAGAGCACACCAAAGCAAAAAAACTAGAAAAGAAAAATAAATAAAAAACAAAAGAAAGAAAATAGTAGAGAATAGAGAAGTACAAGAAAAATAATAACAAAATCAAAACACACAAAGATAAAAGAAAACAAACTAAAAATCCGAAGAAAGCAAATAGACGCGACTCAATAAATAATGATACAAACTTTTTCTACTCATTATGCTTCCTCATTAAACCTTTGGAAAAGAGATTAAAGCTCTAAGTAGAAGATAGGCATAATGAAAGTGGAAAGAACGGAGGATTTTGAAAAATAGAAGGTTCATGAAAATAATTTTTTCTCACTAAAGCAAAACACATAAACCTCTTTCTCTAACATTTCTTTAGACACATAAATATTGTTGTCAACATGTAGGTGCACATGGTTTCTAAAGAATGCATCAAGCTTGAAATCACCAATTAACCCTTCAAAATAATTTTTACAATTTAAAATACCCATTTAAACTTAGTGTTTGAGTTCTTAAAGATGGGATTGGGAAATCCTTACTTTTCAATGCTTCAACAAATACCAAGTTACCTCCCTGAGATTGCGGTGAAGGGTAGAATTCATCAACATCCTCAAAGGGTTTTTTTTTTTTTTTTACAATATAATATTGACAAATCCAACGCCTTGAAGCATGATAAATTCAACATATCATTATTTGGACCCATATTCTCCGAGAAAATGAGAGGCACCTAGGAAATCATATGACAAAGAGAGGGTAGGATTATTAGCATATAGAGAAGAATTGAATTCTCCTTTCCCACATTGGATAATTGTCCCTCATAGCATTTCTCCTTGGAGATTCTCTTGTTCGAATGTATGGGCCAGCATGAACTTATGATTCTCCTCAACAATCTTAACTAAGTGTTTCCTTTGATCGCACAATCGTTGGGAAGCTTCTTCATGCCACTAAACAGATGAATTTGTATTGGCAACATAAGAATTCAGTAATACTTCTAATGACATCTCACTAAAAACATCAATGTGAGCTTGTAATTTTGCCAATCAATACACTAATGTTTTTTTTTAATCAACTAAAAACTATCCTAATCGAATGCATGACCATGAATTCATGAATTAAATATTAAACTAAGATTAAAAATTTTAAATAAAGAAATAAATAAATTCAGTTCGTCGAAAATATCATGTTAGCCAAAAGTCCAAACCTGAAAATAAGAAAAGTTAGTATTGACTAAAAATTCTAGACATAAAAATCATCCAATTCAAAATACAAAGATTACACATAGTCCACATTAACATTAGGTTAGTAAAATTAAATAACTAAATATATAGTATATACAAACATACAAGGACAAATTAGTTATTATGAATATGTATCTACTTATTTACAACATATAGTGAAATTAAAATACAATTATACAAACAACAATAGAGGCACTTCTTCATACAAGGAACGTATATACATATTTACACATTTCCTTATTTACATATTTACATGGTTAAATCAACAAAATCCAAGCTTTCATGCTATTGTTCCCCGACAACGGCGCCAAAAACTTGATGTGTTCGGACTTGGGTGTAAAAATCATACAAAAACTAAGCACATTCCCAATCAAGTTTAAATTAAAACGTTCAATCCAATTCACACATATGAGCAAGCGTACTCATCATTAACCGAGCATAGGGTTCAAATGAGTGTCAATCCTCAAGGAACAAGTAGACATCAATCACCTTTCCTTCATTGTTTAATCGACTCGATTAAGCGAAAAATAAATTAAAAAATAAAAGAAAAGAAAATCAAAATAAAAATATATACATGTCAAGGATGGAGAATTATACAATTCAAACCATTGTTTAGACAAACATGATCTTAAAGTACCCAACCTTCGTCATAACTAATTGCTCTCTTGACATCATGAAGGATAAATGTAGACTCACTTCGATGGTCAATCTATGAAATCACTATCTTCTAGACAAACTAGAATCACTTGGTCCGTATCAACTAATTCATCCAAAAGACGCATTAAACACAATCCTTAATTAAATTCCCTTGTTCTCGAAAATTTAAAGCATGAAATTAATCAATGAACCCTTAGTCTCAGAAGAAATCAATTAACTTCAATTACTAGTTCTAAGCAATCAACCCCTTTTGGTCCAGCAAGTCAATAGCCAACAGAATACGAAATTAATAAATTGAAACTACCATCAGCCCCTTTTGGTCCAGTAAGTCAATAGATAGAACCAACCAACTAATATCGTAATAAGCACAAGTAATTGAATACCAAGAATAATAACTAATTAATCAAAAGATCAAACAACTCTAAAAATCATGAATATCTAAACAACGTTGAATTACAATAAAAAATTAACATATCATTGTCAAGAAAAAGAAAACAAAGTAAAAGAAAGCCCTCATAGACAAGCCTCCTTTTTCTTCCTTTAAAGACCTTCATGTACAACCCTCCTTGAATTGAAGAATTCCTCCTTTAATTGAGTGATTTTCTATAATGATCAATGAATTCTCTCATCTTTCCCTCTTGTTTTTCATCTATTTATAGGCTTAGACAATGCCTAAACTCATAGGTACAAAGTTCTTGGCCGAGTAGAAGTTAGAAGATACTAGAACTCCTCAGATTACCAAAAACCGCGTAGAAAAAAAATCAAGCATTGCCTTAGATCCAGGGCATAGCCGACACCGCCTAGACTCTTGGAGCCGATGCCGGTTGATGTGTTCGGACTTGGGTATAAAAATCATACAAAAACTAAGCACTTTCCCAATCAAGTTTAAATTAAAATATTCAACCCAAATCATACATATGAGCAAGCGTACTCATCATTAATCGAGCATAGGGTTCAAATGAGTGTTGATCATCAAGGAACAAGTAGACATTAATCACCTTTATTTCATTATTTAACTGACTCAAAAAAGTGAAAAGCAAATAAAAAGAAAAAATCAAATCAAATCAAATCAAAATAAAAATATATACATGTCAAGGATTGAGAAGTATATAACTCAAACCATTGTTTAGACAAACATGACCTTAAAGAACTCAACCATTATCATAACTAATTATTCCCTTGGCATCATGAAGGATTAAGATAGACTCACATCTTTTTCAATCCATGAAATCACTATCTTCTAGATAAATTAGAATCACTTGGTCCGTCTCAACTAATTCATCCAAAAGACGCATTAAACACAATCCTTAATTAAATTCCCTTGGTCTCGAAAAATTTAGAGCATGAAATTAATCAATGAACCCTTGGTCTCGGAAGACATCAATTAACCTTCAATTACTAGTTCTAAGCAATCAACTCCCTTTGGTCCAGCAAGTCAATAGCCAACAAAATATGAAATTAATAAATTGAAACTATCATCAACCCCCTTTGGTCCAGCAAGTCAAAAGATAGAACCAACCAACTAATCTCGTAATAAGCACAAGTAATTGAATTCCAAGAATAATAACCAATTAATCAAAAGATCAAACAGCTCTAGAAATCATGAATATCTAAATAACGTTGAATTACAATAAAACAATTAACATATCATTGTCAAGAAAAAGAAAACAAAGTAAAAGAAAGCACTCATAGACAAGCTTCCTTCTTCTTCCTTTGAAGACCTTCTTTCACAACCCTCCTTAAACTCTTTATTTCTCCCAGGAAAATATTGGTGATATACTCTAAAATAAATCTAAGTCCCTACATTGTGCACCCCCCCTTTCCTAGGGTAAATTGGCATTTATTTATAGGCTCACAAAGTTCCTAAAAGAATCATAAGTAAAGAAGAAGTAATTACCTAAAAATAATCCAAAACCAAAAAGGAGTAATAAAAGTCTAAAATAAAAACCTAAATAAAACCAAATAGGACCACCACCATTGACTTTTGAAAACAATTGATAATTTGAAATCAATTTTGACTCTTATCTTTTTTCCTTTTGTGCTGACGATTTTGATGTCTAAATTGGAATTGTGGAATTTGCAATTGTTGAAGTTGGCTTCCAATTGAGCCGTTTCCCTTGCTTCGGATCAATTGAGCTGCAAATCATCAAAACCCACTGAAATTATTTGCTGCATTCAATTTTCTTTCGTCCTTTCTCAGCCACCATTGTGACCTTTCTTTCTCTCTTGGCCCCACCAAATTTCTACTTTTCTTTGTTTTCTTTGTTGTTTCTTTTGTTGTCAGCTTTGGCTTGGAGCTATAAGGCTACCAAAATTATTTCTTTACTGCCCGAATTTCCTTCTTCTTTCTCCTTTTTTTGCTTTTGTCTTTTGCTGACCAAAATTCTCCTTGGCTAACCGAATCAATTCTTTCTTCTTATTGCAATTGTCTCTCTTTTGCTTAGCCGTGACATAGCCTTCAGAAGCTTAGCCATTTTTCTCATTTTTTCCTTTCCATTTCCAATTGCAATTGCTCTGTTCCTTCAAGTCTCCTTTGCGCTTTCTTTGTTCCTCTAGTGGCAGACCAGTGCTGGCTCCTCTTCTCGGGCTGGTGCCGCCTCTGTTTTGGAAAATCACACGATTAGCTCTAATTTTCTCTTATTTTTGCATAAAATTACAGAAAAGTATTTTTATAAAAGAAATATAAAATAGGAAGGAATATGACTAGTTATTGAATAAAATATATCACAAAATAGCCTCAAATAAGTAGAAAAAATATGACTAATTTAGGCCCTATCACCGGTTGTGTTCTGCTTCTCTACTGTTCGCTGATTTTTCTCTGAATTTTGCACAATGTGTTCCAGAATGCAGCCGGCACCGGTTCCAGCTTCACAGTCAGCACCGTCTTGGTTCTGTTCTGCTCTATTTCAATAATTTTTTGTCGCTTCGAAGTTTGTGTCAATAGTGCATGGCCGGCGCCGGTTCTAGGGCCCTAGCCGGCATCGCTTCTTCTCTGTTTTGCGACATTTTTGTTCCGTTTTACCCTAAAAATGTGAAATAATGAACAAAATACCTTTCCAATGGTAAAATCTCAAATATGAAGGAATATGACTAGTTATTGAACAATATATCACAAATGAACCTCAAATAATTGGGAAAAATATGACTAATTTAGCCCCTATCAAGTTCACATTGAGGATGGTATGAATAAGTTGGAAATTGAGAAAAGCAGTTTAGGGAAAATGAAATCATCCATAGAAGATCCTCCTGAATTTGACCTAAAAAACCTGCCCGAGCATTTGGAATATTTGTTCTTGTCTAAAGGAAATAAATTTCTTGTGATCATTGTCAAAAATCTCAATGCAGAACAAAAGACCAAATTGGTAAGTATGTTGGGAAAATATAAGGGAGTTATAGCTTGGAAGATCACTGATATTAAGGGCATTAGTCCATCCTTCTACAATCACAAGATTTTGATGGAACAGGGTGCAAAACCCGTACTGTAACCCAAACGTAGGTTGAACCCGCATATGAGTGAAGTGGTAAAAGGCAAGGTGGTTAAGCTCTTAGATCTAGGCATCATTTACCATATTTCTGATAGTGTTTCGGTGAGTCCTACTCAAGTAGTACCAAAGAATGGGGGAATAACGGTGAGTCCCAATGATAAAAATGAGCTAGCCCGCATGACATTGGTCACAAGTTAGAGGTTTTGCATAGATTATAGAATGCTAAATAAAGCTACTAGAAAAGATCACTTCCCTCTCCCTTTCATTAGCCCAAGGTTGGAACGGTTAGCCGGACATGAGTATTATTATTTCTTGGATGGGTTTTCTGGCTACCTACAAATCCCCATAGCTCTGGAGGACCAAGAAAAAACCACTTTTACGTGTCCATATGGTACTTTTTGCATATCATTGGGTGTCGTTTGGTCTCTACAATGGTCCCAGAACATTCTAAAGGTGCATGACAGTTATATTTGAAGGACTTGTGGGGGACATCATGGAGATATTTATGGATGATTTTTCAATTTTCGGTGATTCACTTGACTTGTACTTATCTAATCTTGAAAAGGTACTAGCAAGGTGTGAAGAGACTAACCTCATGCTCAATTGAAAAAAATGCCACTTTATGGTGCAAGAAGGTATTGTGCTAGGGCATAAAATCTCTAGAAAAGGAATAGAAGTTGATAGGGCCAAAATTGAAGCAATTGTGAAGCTGCCTCCCCCTACTTCAGTAAAAGCTATAAGGAGCTTTCTTGGTCATGCAAGTTTTTACAAGAGGTTTATCTTAGACTTCTCAAAAATTTCAAAACCTCTTACCTCTCTACTTGAAAATGATGATATGTTTAATTTTGATGATCAATATCTCAACACTTTTACCATACTTAAAGCAAAGTTGATTCACCCATTTTAATTGCACCTAATTGGTCTCTTCCCTTTCAACTAATGTGTGATGCAAGTGATTTTGCAGTTGGTGCAATACTGGGACAAAAGTGGAATAAGCACTTCCAACCTATATACTATGCGAGCAAGACTTTAATGGATGCATAGGAAAACTACACAACAACAGAGAAAGAATTGCTTGTCATAGTATTTGCCTTTGATAAATTTCGTTCTTATCTTATTCTATCCAAAGTCATTGTTTATACGAACCATTCAGCCCTGAAGTATCTACTAACCAAGCATGATTCCAAACTAAGATTGATAAGGTGGATTCTATTATTGTAGGAATTTGATTTGGAGATTAGGGACAAAAAGAGTGCGGAAAACTTGGCTACAGATCACTTGTCAAGATTGAATAATCTAAATTTGGAATCCTTGATAGAAGAGGACATCGATAATGCTTTTTCGGATGAGCAACTCTTACTCATAGAAGGTGAACTTCCAAACACCCCATGGTTCGCCGACTTTGCTAATTACTTGGTTGTAGGAATTACTCCAAAAGATCTCACGATGCAACAAAAGAAGAAATTCCTCTCCGAAGTACGGCATTACTTTTGAAAAGACCCATATTTGTTTAAGTGTTGTGTGGGCCAAATCATTTGTAGATGCGTGGACTTTAAAGAAGGAGAAGATATTCTAAGACGTTGTCATGAAGGATTTGCTAGAGGCCACTATCAAGCCAACAACACTGCACAAAAGATGCTCGATGCTAAATTCTATTGGCCCATATTGTTCAAAGATGCCCACAGGTTTGTCCAAAGTTGTGATAGATGTCAACGTACAAGTAACCTCTCTAAATCTAATGAGATGCCATTACAAATTCTTCATGCTTGTGAAGTATTTGATTGCTGGGGGATAGACTTCATAGGTCCTTTTCCTAGTTCTTTGGGGAATAAATATATTTTGGTGGTAGTGGATTATGTTTCTAAATGGGTAGAAGCTCAAGTTTTACCCACTAATGTTGCAAGAGTTGTGGTAAAATTTCTGAAAATGTTGTTTACCCGTTTTGGTGTGCCTAAGGTACTCATTAGTGATAGGGGGACTCATTTTTGTAATGCACAAATGAAAAAAGTTCTTAAACATTTAGGAGTGAACCACAGGTTTACTACCCCCTATCATCCCCAAACAAATGGACAGGTTGAAGTGGTTAATAGAGAACTTAAAAGAATCTTGGAAAAAATTATTAACCATACTAGAAAGGATTGGAGTAAAAAATTAGACGATACTCTTTAGGCATATAGGACAGCTTTTAAGACTGTTGGGGATATGCCCTAGAGTCAATTTGTACTTATACTATTGTCATTATGTTTTATATAATAATATGAGGCTTTCCTTTCCATGAATAGTGAGTTTAGTTTTGTTGGTCATCAAGTGCGTGACTTGATAGTAAAACCCTACAATGAATACAATGACTATTCTAAAACTGTCCCTGATCGATTATTATTATTGGAATAATAATAAATTAAGATTAGTATGTTTGTGACTTGATGGCTATGTTTTACTGGCCATGGATATTTGTGATATCGAGTCAAGACATAAATAAATGTTAGAGAACATTGTATTGGAAATGACCCATTGTGAGAGTACTTCATGGAATATGTCATAAGTACTTTCTAGTCATAATAATATCGAAAGTCCTTCGACCTAAATTCATCATAGTTTCCTACTTGATAAATTCTATATTTTGACATTGTCTAAAGTTGTCTTTAACCAGATAATAAATTAGACTACTGTTGGATATAGAATAAATCAAGGAGAGGAATATGATTGATTGTGAAGGAATTTGTCCCTCTCAGTTATGGGAGAGATATCCATGGGCCCCTTGATAAGTTAGACTGTTAAAAATGCATGGCCGTGGTCAAATATATCAATCTAAGATATTGATATCATTTGTTTGAACAGTCTACTATGAAATCAAGAAATAATTGATTAAGCTTAATAAGGATGACATGCTCCGTGCCTTATGCTTAATCTGGATATCGTGTGACAAAAGGACTAAATATAAAATTATGGTTTGGTTCAAAGAGATCACCGATCTTCATTTAACCTGGATAGTTATAATGTTTTGCTAGAAATCGCTTATAACTTGTGGGTCATTTAAATATGATTTAGGCACACTGTCAGTATTAAATGAACTTATAGGGTCACACAATAAGCGAACTTGTTAGGTTATTTTTCTGGTGAGTAGGTTCGATGAATCTAGAAATATGTCTAAGTTAATCGTACTTAGAAAATTTACCAGATACAATGAATCTGGAAATATGTCCACATTCGATGTATCTGGATGATATCCAGATTATAAGAATCTGACTCGGTAAATTAATTAGTTAAATTACCGAGATAATGTCAAAATCTTATCATATCAGTTTTAATTTAATTTGAATTTAAATTAGAATATGATAAGATATTATTAGGGTTGGACTCTAAGAGGTTCGGGGGTTTTTAAGAAAACCCTAACCGTTTTTTCAAAAGTCCAATTTTTCGGTTGAGAACATTCATGCCATTCTCTACCAGAAAAGAAAAAAAAAACCTCTCAAACCCTAGGCGCTAGCACTCCCCGGGTCTCGAGTGAGTTCGCTGTGTATATCCGATAGAGGACGTTCGCATACTGCAGCGTCTGGTGATTGTTCGGGTTGAACGTACAACAGTGCAACCAGAATCGAAGGATTTCGATTACAGCAACCAGAGGTAATTCTTAAACCTTAGATCTTCTTAATCGTTTACTTGGGTCCTCGGAAGGAATTCTAACAGTGGTATCAGAGCAACTTGCTAAACGATTAGGTTGATTCATCTGTGTTAATCGTATTGTTAAATACATATATGATATGTATATATAAATTTAAACGGTATGTATCAGCATGTTCGCATGATTATGATTTTAGAATACTTAGCATGCAGACTGCCTGAATTAGGTTTAATATGTGCATCTTAGTCACCTGATCAGACCAGATTAGTTGCAGATTGTCTGTAAATTGGTCTGTTTTAATATGATATGGTATCGTAAACATGCTATCCGTCGTTCTATATTTGCGAATTGTTTTTATTAATCGGTCATGATAATATGTTATCTGTATAAATAGGATTAAAAGAACGCATATTGTCTGTAATATGAATTTTCACGGCGATGGTTACTAAGGGGTCCGAATGTTAATTTGATTAATATTCAGAAATCGGAAGGCAAAATCTCATTCAATGAGAGAAGGAAAAATCATTTTTCCTTCCGAGGGCGCTGCCCCCTTGACCCCCGCCCGCTGACCGGCCAGCGGGACCTCCGCCAGGGGCGCTGCCTCTTGACCCCGCCAGGGGCGTTGCCCCTTGGAACCCCAACTAACTGTTCGTTGTGTGTTATTCGTCAGTGTTTTTTATTGTAGTTGTGGATTATTTTGAATAGTGCATAGCATGGCCCGTTTTATCCCAATGTGATTGGCTGGTTACATTATGGTTGTTTTAAGTTGTAATTTTTAAATATGGCCTGCGTGTCGTTTTTCATTGTTGTAAAATTGTACTGCTTTCCTAGAATAGGAATTATTTTAATTTTACTATCCAATGTAAAAGAAGACGGCAGCTGACATTTACAACCAAGGAGGAGTATGCTCAAGGCATTAGAGAATACTTAAGGAGTTCATATACCTCGATTGACCACCTTGATCTTCACTTTGCTCGTGATGATCAACATAGGTTATGGGCCATGCTATGTCATTTTTATTTATGTCTTGCATGCATATTTGATATGTTTATTTCTTGCTTACTACAATCAAATTTTTTATTAAAAAAAAAAGAAAAAAAATTTAAGTGTTAAATGCCTTCCAAAATTAAACACTTGTTATTACTTGGATCATCATATGGTCATTCCTACCAATGTAGGATGCTTTTGATTATCTGAGTGAGATAAGATGGAAAATAGTTTTCCATATGTTTGATATGGTTTGACTTAACTGGGCTATCAAAATGGTTTTGGGCCTAGGGCATTTTATGAGATATTTTTAGCCGGGACATTTGATGTCTATCTCATTTAAAATTAGAGTTTTATTTAATTATAAGATTAAAGCCAAAGCTTACTTATGATTAAAATAAAATATTTTTCCCCACTACGAAACATCAAAATGTTGAAGTTTCAAAAAGTTTAAATGCTTTTAGTGGGAGTTTTTTGTTAAAGTCTCAAAAATTAATTACTTTGCATATTTTGTATGTAGATAATGGCAACAAACAGTTGGAATAACTCATTGCGATCTGTAATTGAGAAAGACAAGCTTAGTGGGACTAACTTTCTTGATTGGGCACGAAACTTAAGAATTGTTCTTAAGCAAGAAAAAAGGCTCTATGTTCTTGAAAATCCTATTCCCCCTGCTCCAGCAAATAACGCCTCAAAAGCTGAAAAAGATGCTTATAGTAAGCACAAAGATGACTCCAACAATGTTACTTGCCTCATGCTAGCAACCATGAACTCTAAACTTCAAAAACAGTTTGAAGAAGCAAAGGCATATGACATGATTGTGCATCTCAAGGAAATGTTCCAAGAGCAAGCACGACAAGAGAGATTTGAAACTCACAAGGCGTTAGATGCATGTAAGATAGTTTCTGGCACCTCGGTAAGTGCTCATGTCCTTAACATGAAGGGCTATCTAGATCATCTTGATAAGCTTGGTGCTTCTGTTAATCATGACATGGCCACGGATTTGATCTTTGGCTCTTTACCTACTGAGTATGACCAGTTTGTCATGAATTTTAACATGCATAATATGGAGAAATCCATTACTGAATTGCATGGGATGCTAAAACAAGCTGAACCGAACATTAAGAATAATACTTCTAGTGTTTTAATGGTTCAAAAAGGGAAAGGCAAAAAGAACAACCAAAAGGGCAAGGTCATGGCTAGTAAGGGTAAGGACAAGGCAAAGTCCAAGTTCAAGCCCAAACCTAAGGCCAAGACACCAAAGGAGGGAGCTTGCCACCATTGTGGAGAACAAGGACAATGGTTAAGAAATTGCAAGCTCTATTTGGAAGCAAAGAAAAAGAAGGACAGTGAGACTGCCGCTTCAGGTATTTATGTTATTGAAATTAATTTATCTA
Organism: Voacanga thouarsii; assembly: GCA_026120185.1. Lineage (NCBI taxonomy): Eukaryota > Viridiplantae > Streptophyta > Magnoliopsida > Gentianales > Apocynaceae > Voacanga > Voacanga thouarsii. The sequence continues at coordinate 1,979,259 of JANUWF010001921.1, forward strand.
TTTCTGATTCATGGGTATTGGATACCAGTTGTGGATCTCACATTTGTGTAAATGTACAGGGTCTAAAAAGGAGTAGAGCCTTGGCAAAAGGCGAGGTGGACCTACGAGTTGCGAATGGAGCAAAAGTTGCTGCAGTAGCTGTAGGAACTTTTGAATTAATTTTGCCCAGTGGGCTTGTTTTAGAACTGAACAATTGTTTTTATGTTCCTACTATGAGTAGGAATATTATTTCAGTTTCTTGTTTGGATTTAGAAGGTTTTGAATTTGTTATTAGGAATAACATTTGATCCATTAATAAAAACGGCATTTTTCATGGAGATGCTTCATTATCGAATGGGCTTTATATTCTAAATCTTCATGGATCTTCAGACATGTCTATCTATAATATAAATACTAAGAGATTGAAATCCAATGATTTAAATTAGACTTACTTCTGGCATTGTCGTTTGGGCCATATAAATGAGAAACGCATAACAAAGCTTCATAATGATGGGCTTCTAAAATCATTTGATTTAGAATCTTACAAACATGTGATTCTTGTATATTAGGCAAAATGACTAAAACGTCTTTCAAGAGACAAAATGAAAGGGCAACTGATTTATTGGGCCTAATACATACTAATATATGTGGACCAATGAATTCACTTGCTAGAGGAGGATTTCAGTACTTCATTACATTTACAGATGATTTCAGCAGATACGGCTACCTGTATCTGATGAAACACAAATCTGAATCGTTCAAGAAATTCAAAGAATTTCAAAATGAAGTACAAAATCAACATGGCAAAAGTATCAAAACACTTCAATCGGATCGAGGTGGTGAATACTTAAATCACGAGTTTGACGAGCATCTTAAAAATTGTGGAATTATTTCCCAATTAACTCCACCAAGAACACCTCAATGGAATGGTGTATCTGAATGGAGAAATCGGACTTTATTAGATATGGTTCGATCAATGATGAGTCAAACTGATCTTCCAATCTCCTTTTGGGGTTATGCCCTGGAGACTGCTGCATTCATACTAAATCGAGTTCCATCTAAATCGGTTCAGAAAACGCCATATGAGATATGGACTGGGAGACAACCTAGTTTGTTATTTCTGAAGATTTGGGGTTGTGAAGTTTATGTAAAACATTTATTATCTGATAAACTTGCACCTAAATCGGATAAATGCATATTTGTGGGTATCCTAAAGAAACTAAAGGATATCAATTTTATCTCCCAAAAGAAAATAAAGTAATTGTTGCTCGAAATGGATTCTTTCTTGAAAAGGAATTTATTTCTAAAAGAATCAGTGGGAGTAAAATACATCTTGATGAGATTCAAGGACCACAATTAGTGCCTGAACCTTATCAAGACGAGATTCAAGAGCCACAATTAGTGCCTGAACCAAATAGTGAATCTCGATTAGATGGCTCACAAGTCCAAGATGAGCCTACATCTATAGAACAAGGACCTCGAAGATCTGATAGGGTTCGTCAACAACCTGAGAGATATGGATTTCTCATCACTGACGATCACAATGTGGAGCTTATGGTTAATGATGAGCCCACTTCCTATCAAGAAGCCATTAAGAGTTCTGACTCTGGAAAATGGTTAGAGGCTATAAAGTCTGAGATGTAATCCATGTATGATAACTAAGTTTGGACTTTGGTTAACCCACCTAAAGGTTCAAAAACCATTGGGTGTAAGTGGGTTTTCAAAAAGAAAACAGACATGGAGGGAAATGTGCATATTTACAAAGCACGACTGGTAGCAAAAGGTTATAGACAAACTCATGGTATAGACTATGATGAAACATTTTCACCAGTTGTAATGCTTAAATCTATTAGAATTCTTCTTGCCATAGCAGCATATTATGACTATAAAATTTGGCAAATGGATGTCAAAACCGTGTTTCTTAATGGAAACTTACTCGAAGATGTGTACATGACACAACCTGAGGGTTTTGATGATCCTTTGAATTCTAATAAAGTGTGCAAGCTTCAAAGATCCATTTATGGATTGAAGCAAGCATCTCGAAGCTGGAATCTTCGTTTTGATGAAGCAATTAAAGAATTTAACTTTATCAAAAATGAAGATGAGCCTTATGTCTATAAGAAAACAAGTGGGAATGCAATAGTCTTTTTGGTACTTTATGTTGATGATATCTTACTCATTGGAAACGGCATCCAAACTCTACAAAGTGTAAAGACAAGGTTGGGAAATTATTTCTCAATGAAAGACTTAGGTGAAGCTGCCTATATTCTAAGTATAAGGATCTATATAGATAGATCTAGAAAGTTAATTAGACTAAGTCAAAGTGCATACGTTGACAAGGTACTGAAAATGTTCAGTATGCAAGACTCTAAGAGAGGATTCTTGCCAATGTCACATGGCATTAAGCTCAGCAAAACTCAAAGTCCTTCTACGAAGGATGAAGAAGAGCGCATGAACAAGATACCATACGCTTCCGCTATAGGATCTATAATGTATGCCATGTTATGTACTCGACCCGATGTATCATATGCATTGAGCATGACGAGCAGGTTCCAGTCAAATCCTGGAGAGGCACACTGGACTGCTGTCAAGAACATACTGAAATACTTAAGAAGAACTAAAGATATGTTCTTAGTTTATGGAGGACAAGAAGGCGAGCCAGTTGTAAATGGTTACACTGATGCTAGTTTTCAGTCTGACATAGATGATTATAGATCGCAATCAGGTTTTCTATTTTGTTTGAATGGAGGTGCTGTAAGCTGGAAAAGTTCAAAGCAAGACACCGTGGCCGATTCTACTACAGAAGCTGAGTATGTAGCTGCCTCAACTGCAGCTAAAGAAGCAGTTTGGATTAAAAAGTTCATTACAGAACTAGATGTAATTCCTAGTATTGTGAACCCAGTGGATCTCTATTGTGACAACAATGAGCCATTGCACAAGCTAAGGAACCAAGATCACATTAGTGATCCAAACATATACTTAGACTTTTTCATCTCATTCGAGAAATTATTAATAGAGGAGATGTCAATGTATGCAAGGTACTAACTGATGACAATGTTGCAGATCCATTGACAAAGCCTCTACCATCGTCTAAACATGATAGTCATACCAGATCAATGGGATTACGACTTATGCCAAATTGGTCTTAGTGCAAGTGGGAGACTGTTGGGGATATGCCCTAGAGTCAATTTATACTTATACTATTATCATTATGTTTTATATAATAATATGAGGCTTTCCTTTCCATGAATAGTGAGTTTTGTTTTGTTGGTCATCAAGTACGTGACTTGATAGTAAAACCCTACAATGAATACAATAACTATTCTAAAATTGTCCCTGATCGATTATTATTATTGGAATAATAATAAATTAAGATTAGTATGTTTGTGACTTGATGGCTATGTTTACTGGCCATGGATATTTGTGATATCGAGTCAAGACATAAATAAATGTTAGAGAACATTGTATTGGACATGACCCACTGTTCGGGTTGAACGTACAACAGTGCAACCAGAATCAAAGGATTTCGATTACAGCAACCAGAGGTAATTCTTAAACCTTAGATCTTCTTAATCATTTACTTGGGTCCTCGGGAGAGATTCGTGGATGTTTTTCGCGTTTAGGAGTCCACGAATTCTAACAATTGGCACAACTCCTTTTCGGTTAGTCTATGGGAAAGCATGCCATTTACCCGTAGAGATTAAGCATAAGGCTTATTGGGCTATTAAACTTGTTAATCTTGATCTTGGGTCAGCTGGTAAGTCCAGATTGCCTCAACTCACTGCCTTGGAAGAATTGTGGGTGGCTGCTTATGATAATTCAATGCGCTATAAGGAGAAGGTCAAAAAGTGGCACGATAAGCATATCAATCGTCAACACGGATTGGAGAAGGGCGATCAAGTGTTGCTATTTAATTCTCGCTTGAAACTTTTTCCGGGAAAATTGAAATCGAGGTGGTCGAGACCATTCACGGTAAGTCAAATATTCCCTTTTGGCACCCTCGAAATTACTCACCCTACTCGGGGCACGTTCAAAGTTAATGGCAATCGCGTGAAACGCTATGTGGTCTTACCAACCCCAAGTAGGTGGAGATGCTCTTCGACGCTACCCTATAGAATTGTTTGGTTTATCATAAGGCATTTGTTTGGTACTATTTTCTTTCTTTTGTTTTGATTTATTTTCTTTTCTAGTTTTTATGCTTTGATGTGTCTTTTGTATTTTTCTTTTTAGGTACTTTGCCAATGCCTCGTTCTTCAAGAATTTAGCTCTTGTACAGCACATTACACAATGAATGGAAGTTTGTTTTTCTTATCTCTTCTCCTTTTTATATTTTTGGTCCCACGGTATGGTTTAGTCATTGTTGTATTTATTTGGCCATTGAGGACAATGTCCAGTTTAAGTGTGGGGGGGTGATTTAATTGACAATTCTTCTATGCATATACTTTAGCCTTTTTGGGAGCGAAAAAATTTTCAAAATTTTTTTGATTTTCTTTGAGATTTCAAGCTATATTTTTAATGCATGTCTTTATGATGGATTATAGAGCATATGTTCTAGATCATTTATGGCTTATGCATGACTTTTTGCACGTACTTGGACAAAGTAGTTCTTGATCAAATGCTTTGCATTGTTCTTAAACCTATTTTTCTACTAAAATTCATGGAGCATTCTAGAACTTACTTGAATATCTCTCGAGGTGAAATAAGAAAGATAATCATGATTTAACTTAAGGATGACAGTAATAGGCCTTCTTTAGATAGTTTGAGCTTTTCAAGCCTACCAATTGCTATATTATCCTTAGTGCTTATTTTGAGCCTAAATTGTTGATTTCTTTCTTTAAAACCCGTTATCATACTTTGTCCATTACTTGTTTCTGAGAGTTGAATAATTTTTCAAATCTTTATGCTCTTGATGGATAAAAGTATATGTAGGAGCATGTTGAGAAAAAATACTTGAAAAAGATCGTGACTTGTTACTTTCAGTCATGTAGTTGTGATGAGCCAGAAAAAGAAAAGAAAGAGAAAATAGGAAGTGAAAACAAGAAAAAAAAAACAGAAAGCTACTAGAAAGAATGGAAAGAGAAAAAAAGTGAGAAAGAAAAGAACAGCAACAGAAAAGAACAAAAGATGAGTGAAAGAAAAGAAAATTGAGAAAGAAAAAGAGAGACGAAAGATCACAAGATGAATGGTGGTTGGGCTGTAAAAGTTAAATTCATATCAATGCCTTGACACCATTGTTGAAAAATATGAGTGATCTTGTGAAAAAACAGGAAAGAGGTACTAAAGGAAAAGATGAGAAGACGAAGAGAAAAGAAAAAGAAAAAATGCAGGATTTGCTTGAGTTGAGTTGTAATTGCTGAATAAGGTTATAGTTTGATTAATTTCTGGAATAGGAGAGTAAGAAGAGTTGGAAATTATTGACTCATTTTGTTTATCCTTTTCTTGTGAACTCTCAGTTTTTTTATTTTTGATTCTTCTATATCCTTTGTTTGATAAGCTACATTACAAGCCTTTAGCCTTACATTACAAGCTGGAAAGTCTTACTTGACCTAAATAGAATCTGGATATATCTCGGATTAGTGGAGAGAGTGTATGAAAAGTAAGCTTATGGAATGCATATTATTTTTTAACTAAATTCTTTCCAATAGTTTAAGAATATTGTGAAGTATTGAGATAGTTCTACTAAGTCATTATTCACTACACAAGGCTTGCATTTGTTGTAAAAGATGTAGCATCATGTGTTTTATGTTCATGAATGAAGAAATCATTAGAGATATTGTTTTGAAATTGATTGAGTGATTTGATGAAACCTTGTGTTTTCCTACTTATCTTTGATACTTTGCTTGATGACAAGCAAAGAGCTAAGTGTGGGGGAATATGATAGGGGCTAAATTAGTTATATTTTTTCTAGTTATTTGAGGCTCTTTTGTGATACATTTTGTTCAATAACTAGTCATACTCCTTCATATTTGAGATTTTACCCTTGGAAAGGTATTTTGTTCATTATTACAGATTTTTTGGGTAAAAAGAAGCAAAAATATCGCAAAACAGAATAGAGGCGGTGCCTGCCAGGACAGAGGAACCGATGTGGGCCATGCACTATTGACATAAACTTTGAGACGATGAAAAATTGGTGAAATAGAGCGAAACAGAGTGGAACCGGCGCTGGCTCCAGTAGCCAAGGTGGCGCCGACTGCATTTTGGAATACATTGTGTGGAATTTGAAAAAAATCGGCGAACGAGTAGAAAACCAGAACACAACTAGCGCTGGCTCCGAGAGCCAAGGCGGCGCCGGCTGTGCTCTGAGAGAATGGCAGAGCTTTGACTTTTCTACGCGATTTTTAGTAATCTGTGGAGTTTTAGTACTTTCCAATTTCTACTCAGCCCAGAACATTACACCAATGAGTTTAGGCACTTTCCAAACCTATAAATAGATGAAAAACACAAGGGAAAAAGAGAGACTTCATTGATTATCACAGAAAATCACTCAAATGAAATGAGAAATTCTTCAATTCAAGGAGGTTTGTGCAAGAAGGTATTCAAAGGAAGAAGAAGGATGCTTATCTATGAGTGTTTTCTTTTACTTTGTTTTCTTTTTCTTGAACAATGATATGTTAATTGTTTTATTTACATTCAACATTGTTTCAGATATTCATGATATTTAAAGTTATTTGATCTTTTGATTAATTGATTATTTTTCTTGGTATTTAATTACTTGAGCTTATTACGGGATTAATTGCTTGGTTCTTTGTATTAACTCACTGAGACCAAAGAGGTTGATGGTGGTTTTAATTTATTGATTTCATATTTATTGTCTGTTAACTCGCTGAGACCAAGGGGGTTAATTGATGAGGACTAGGTAATTAAAGGTTAATTGATGTTTGCCGAGACCAAGGATTCATTGGTTAATTTCACATTTTAAATTTGCTGAGACCAAGGGAATTTAATCAAGGATTGTATTTAACGCATCTTTTGGGTGAATTAGTTGAGACAAGACCAAGTGATTCTAATTTATCTAGAAGGTAGTGATTTCATGGATTGAAAAAGAAGTGAATTTATCTTAATCCTTCATGATGTTAAGAGAATAATTAGTTATGATAACGACTGGGTACTTTAAGATCATGTTTGTCTAAACAATGGTTTGATTTGCATACTTCTCCATCCTTGACATGTATATATTTTTATTTTCTTTTATTTTATTTTGCTTTTCACTTCATTGAGTCTGTTAAACATTGAAAGAAAAGGGATTAATACATACTTGTTCCTTGAGGATCGACATTTGTTTAAACCCTATACTATGTTAATGATGAGTACGCTTGCTCATATGTGTAATTTGGGGTTAACGTTTTAATGTAAACTTAATTGGGAATGTGCTAAGTTTTTATATGATTTTTAGACCCAAATCCAAACACATCAATAATTTAACTTGAACTGAGTAAAAGAGCATGGAAGAGATTCGAGAACCATGTCCACTTGGCTCTCGGGGTCAATAATAGCTCCTAAGACTTCCGCTTCTTTGAAAGCAGCAATCATCTTGAGCATATACTATCTAATTGATGCTCTATTAGCCATCTTAGTGTTGATGATCGTCCTAAGAACCTCCTGTCTTGTTGACCGGCTCTTATCTGCGAATATCGTGGCTAGTGATTGGCTAATGTCATACGCAATGGCTATGTGCTCGTATCTAGACTAGAGCACATTAGACATGGAGGCCAACATATAGCAACGAGCCATCTCATCGGCCTTCTTCCATGCTTTCTCAGCCTCTCACTCTTCAGCAGTGGAACCCTCCCGATAATAGGGCAACTTTCGTACAGGACATACTTAAACTCCTCAGTAGCGAGTATTATGTCCATGTTCCTTTTTCAGTTCACATTGGGCCTATTAACTTATTCTCTCAAAGAATAATAGTCAAAGGACTAAAAGAACCTCCACTAACCATTTTTAAAAAATAAAATATAAAAGAAAACTCAATTTGTGAGAAAATAATAATAATTTGTGCACTTTGTCCTCATAATAAATCCAATAATAGTTAACCCTATCACTATTATCTTTAATATGATTAATTTGGCTCTTAGGAAAACTGACATTGCTTCTAGGGAAGATTAACAGTTTTCTAAGCTAAGTGTATTAACCTCCATAATTTAATTTTCCTTCTAGGTAATAATCTAGAAGATAACTCCATCGTGGGATGACCATTTTTTCTCATTTCCTATGGACATTTCTCATGCTATAACCTCCAATGTGGGTTAGCCGATCATAGCACGTGTCCTGAGTTATTAATTGTATCTTTCCATTAGTTCTAGATCCTTGTGGTATCTCCATCCAGTATAGGTTCATTCCCAGGGTGACGCAAAAGAATCCACGATCTAATTGAGGATCATGATGGAAGCTGTGGAACCATTGGAACACCTCCCCCACATAGTCTTTTAAAACTAGGGTTTTTAAAGTAAATTTCCTTTTGAAAAAAAAAATCCCATTAAGTATCCCTTAACTCTTTGTAAAATATCTAAATTTATAAATCTCTATGTCAAGGTAAAAATTTTTTAAGATATTTTCTATGAATTTATTTTACATAGTTAGGAACTTAATGATTTCCAAAAATTTCCTTTTAAACTTTCTAGAGACTTTGGTCTCAAGTTTAATTTGGCAAAAACAATTTTCTAGTGTAAAAAATAAAACAAAAATGGATTTCCATTTTAACTTACAAAAATATCTAAATCCAAAATATTTTCTATGTCAAGAAATAAATCCTTTAAGAAAATATCCAAGGATTAATTTTTATCCAAGTTAAAAATAACCATTTTTTTAATTTGAAAAATATTTATCTTCTCATAAATTTTCCAAAGACTTTGGTCTTTGAAAAAACACACACATAGGGTACAAAAAAGAAATAAGCATGCTAGAAAATTGTAAACATTTTCATGCTTTTCTATTCTTTTAACCTAAGTGTCCACATAATAGAATTAAACACATTAATTAATTAATGGTCTTGTTTAATCCTAAATTTTCTTTACTATTATTTTTCATGTAAAATATTCAAAAAATATTAACTATTGTAAAAAAAATAATAATAACTTCGCCTGGTTTGGGACTAAAAACCCAAAAAAAAAAAAAATCCCGCTGATCTAGTGCACCCGCCACACTAGATCATGGCCTATGGGAAACACCCACGGACCATGATCCGGGCGGGTGCCCGTAACCTGGGTCCTCGCATAGCAGCTTCTATGAGGAAGCTGCTACCCGGTTTCCTCAGAAACTGGGCTTGCGCGAGGAAGCAGCTTCCACGAGCAAACCTTCCCCGAGCAAGCCATGGAGCTGAGGCCAACTTAGGCCCTGTTGTGGCTCCAAGCAGTGGCTAGCTTGAAGGGCTTCGTCTCCTCTCACAATATGCAGCTCAGCTCGGCTTCATGGCTTGGCTGCTACAGTGACCTTCTTCTTCAAGTTTCTCTATATGTTGTAGAACAACTGGGTCTCAATTTTTTCATGCGATTTCAACCAAAACTCATCCAAAACAATCCACAAATGCCGATGCCTTTATTTATAGGCTTACACAAACACTCTGAAAGCTTCAAAATATAGTGTTCATATGCTTCCACTTGCAAAGCTTACAATGAAAACTATCCTAAACCAGAAAAGAGAAGGTTTACAGAAAACATCCGAAACAAATACTTTCTTGTTTACCTCGATGTTTCCTTACAGGTTTAGGGGGTGCCGGCGCCTCGGTCTGAACCGATTCTGGTTCTGAGATTGATTCTTCAGGCTGTTGTCCTGCAAGCCGATGGCTTCTTCTGGGTATCAATGTGAATCCTATTGGCTTTCAGAATATAACCCCGCCTGAATCGCCTGGTGAAAGCTGTGGAAGCAAATGATGATCTAACTACACCGACTAAATCCTATTGAGCATTAATCAGGAGAGTTTTTTCTGTCTTTTCTCTTACTATTTTTTTCGAAACACAAAGAACGCACGAGAAAGAGGAGAGAATGTGAGGCTTGAGGAGGAAAAAAAAGAACGTGCTTTAGTGAACCTCAGTTGTTCCTTCTTGAACCCAACAACCTTAATGATAGGTTATTATCCGAGCATTCAAAAATCAAACAAAAGCCCTAAGGCTGATGTTATGTTTAAGCCATTAAACAGACCTTTGGACATATAGCCCAGTTCATTGGGTTAAGCTTTTAATTTAATTTAATTATTCCTAGACTGATACAAGCCTAATAATTAAATTAATTTAATAACCTAATGGACCAATATAAACCTCAAGAATTAGCCCAATTCATTAGGTTAAGCCTTTAACTCAATTTAAGTATTCTTGAACTAATACAAGCCCAATAATTAAATTAATTAAATAACCCAAATAGGCCAAAGCATAATTCTCTCTCTTTAGACCTTTTATTTTATTCTATCCCAACAAATAAACCAGGCTACTCGAATAAAATAAAATCCATTTAATATAAGATCAATCCCTCAACCCAAACCCATCAGGACTTATGGGCTATTCCGAGGACCAAAAGACACATTACATTGACTACTAAAATGACCAAAATACTCCTGCAATAGAAATAGTTGCATTTTGCATTTTGAATATTTTGTAATATCACCATAAGAAAATATTGACCGCAAAGACAATGCTACGTTAACAAAGTCTCCGACCTACAGGTGTAATGACTAAATAACCCTCTATGCATCGCCGTACATTTTAGAGAGGAAGAGTGTACTAACACCTCTCTAAAAGACATCTACCAACCTTAGACCTCTACTCCAATAATCCATAACCTCTTAAATATTTTCTCTTTCCAAGGGAGCTATCCTAAAGCAAACACCCAAGCTATGTTTCCCAGGGCCCTTGATATTTAGATCATTCAAACAGTCACAAGGGGCGATATAGCACAAAAGTTATCTTGTACAAGTTTGTCTTAACTAACTAGTCACATATACCCAATATACAAGTATATCAGTTCTATGATAAAACATCAACTACAGCATATCAAAGTACATGCTTCCGACTTTGTCAAACCACCAACTCATACTCAAGAGGAAGAGTATTAGTCCGCGTTGTAGTAGTAATAGTCTAGATTTTTCCTAAATAGTACTTTTAGAAATCACTATTACAGGTCATATTCTACGTATTCGAAATACGCTCATGCTATGAAGTGAGTGGACTACTCACTGGCTAAAGGTAAGATATTCCTTATTTTGAATTTATAACACAATAATCTAAACATGATGAGATTCCCATTCTCATTAATCGGTTAGGAACAAATGTTTATGTGTTAAGTAACCCATGATGCATACCTTACTATGAAAGACCAACATTCACATAGATCACTTATTTAAACATAATGGGTCATTTCCAAATGTAAATCGTGCACAAATAAAATTCAAATTCACAAACAAATTTTGAGAATAAATTCTTTTATTAATAAATTCAATAATTACATCAGAAACCTAGTCTAGAAGACATACATTCCAACAAATGGCATCTTTCATCTTTCCAGTGCATATTTGTGAACAGTTCAAATTTTTTTACGATGTTTTTGTAGCCTTTGTAGAGATGCAATGACTGGCTGACAACAACTCATAGCTGTTTGGATTTGAATATCCAAATTTCTATTCAAATCTAATTCAAAATGGGACATTCTAATTTGGATAGAGGGAGTATAGTCTAATGTTCTTATCATCATCTTCTTTTTTTGCTTCTAGGAGAAAAATAAAGTAATAGTACTGTCAGCTTGCTCTATCATCTTGTATTGCAAATATACAATATGTTTAGAGGGATCAATTTTATAATTTTATTAGGGGAAAACAAGAGATAATAAAAACCTTGAGGCCCTGATAAAGTAATATGGATGCCTCAACCTAAGAAGATGCAGCTATTCTTACATAAAAAAGATTACAAAATCCTTCAGATGTAAACATGGTTAGGGAGGTTATGATGATATCTATAAAGGGTATCTTTTTTATTGTCATCCTATTGCAGTAAAGATTCTAAACACAACCAAAAGGAATAGAGAAGAATTCATTAATGAAGTTGCAAGCATTACCAGAGCTGCCCATGTTAATATTGCCACTCTTCTAGGATTATGTCCTGATGGCAAAAGAAGAGCTCTCATTTATGAGTTCCTGCCAAATGGATCTCTGGAAAAGTATATCCATAAGGAATTTGATGATTAATTGGGAATGAAGAGGTTGCATGAAATTGCAATTCCTCGAGGACTAGAATACTTGCACAAAGAGTACAATACACGAATTTTACATTTTAACATAAAACCTCAAAATATTCTTCTCAATGAAGACTTTTGTCCCAAGATTTCTGATTTTAGATTGGCAAAACTATATGGCAGGACAGAAAATATAGTGTCAATGCTAGGAGCTAGAGGAACCATTGGTTATATTGCTCCTGAGGTGTTTAGTAGATATTTTAGGGAAGTCTCCTACAAGTCAGATGTTTATAGCTATGGTACGATGATTTCTAGAAATGGTTGGAGGGAGAAGGAATGCAGTTAATGTCAAAATGAGTAGTAGCAGTGAAGCATATTTTCCACGTTGCGCATATCATCATGTCATGGTTGATGAAGACTTAAAATTACAGGATCATATTATGACAAAAGAAGAAGATGAGATTGAAAGGAAGATAATAGGACTTTGGTGCATCCAGACTAATCCATTACACAAACCATCTATGAACAAGGTCATTAATATGTTGTAAGGTAGCTTACAGGACATGGAACTTCCCCTAAAACCTTTCTTGTGTTCTTCTTTAAGTTCTAAAATTGTAACAATACCAATAGCACCATCTTCAGTGGTAGATTCTTGTACCGGATCATCATATACTTGAGTTTTATTGCTCAAAATTATCCTTTTTGAATATCTTCAAGTATTTTCCAAGATGATCAAAGTGGAATGAAAGCCAATAAAAACAAACATATAATATCAGTCACAAAGAAATAATTTGCTGCATAATTAGAAGTGGTTGTATGGAGACTCTATTCCTAGAGATTGTTTGTGCCCTTAATGACTCCCTCATCCTCATGCTACATGATGAGATAAGTTATAATTTGCATAATAGATGTCTCTTAAAAAAGCAACAGCAAGATAATCTTACACATTACCTAACAAAATTTGATTTGCCCTTCAAAATAAGAATTACTTTTTCTTATTTTGAAAATGGAGTATAGTAACCTCTAAAGTAGACTTTCAAGAAGTTTACTTGGACTCAACCAAAGCTTCCAATTCCAATAATATTATTGTACAAGTTTGAAAGTTCTCAGTTTTTCCTAATCTTGATCTTTATTTTCCCATTTTTTTTGGAAAATAATTAAACTTTGCTAGAATACTATTATACTTTTAAGAAGAGAATGAGAACTAAAGTATAACCAAAATGAAAAGCATAATAGCTCAATAGAATAAGAAATTCTAGACACCTTGGAAAAGAAATTTCGGCTTGAGATCCCTTTGCTCAGCAAAAGCTACAACAACTGCTGATGTGTTGCTCTCACTTTTATAGATAATTTTAGTGCAAGATCATTGTCCACAGTCTAGAAAACGAAACACAATATTGGAAGATGGATATAAACAAACAGGTCATCAATTTGATAATTTGACAAGTAGAAGATGATTAAGTTTTGAAATTCTAACATAAACATCACTACCCAATAGCACTTTCCTAAAAAAAATGCTTCATGCCTAGTAAAGTTTCATGATACGGAATTGCTTGCTTTTCTCATCCTAGACACGTAACTCCTACATTCTACATTTGCTAACCAGGTAGAAAAACACCCTTCTAATGCAAGAGGTCTTTCTTTATTATAGTTTTGGGATATGCATAAACACATATAAAAACAAACCCATTGTAGACTTCTATTTCACCATCAGGGAACAAATAAAATAGTTATTTGAATACAGAATTAGCTAAATGCCCTCCTGGAATACCATCTAAATAAATTACGCAAAGCAAAAATGAACTGTTTTGAACCCAAATCAATACACTGGCTAAAATTCACAGCTACTAATTTGGCATTTATGTCGAATACCATCCCAAGAATGAGCACTGCAATTGAATCCAATACAACATGGGCTCTAACAAAGACAAAAAAGAAAAACCTTCTCTTACTACCATGAGCTTCAGATTCCACAAATAAAGAACAAATGAACCAAAGCTAGAAGAAAGAAAGAAAGAGAAAAATAGAAAAGTACTTTAGTTAACCACAAAAAGTCACAGCAAAAAAGATAAAGATTATGACTTGTGAAGGCTTATAGTTGTAGCAGCTACTGGGCAAGGTTGGTGAAGAGTCAAAGGTTGAAGCAAAAGAAGAGAATGCTTGTAGCTTTAAGCAAAATGGGAGTGGCAAATGGTGAATAGAATAGGAATTCTAGCTGTCCTTCCAATAATTGTAGCTTGTAGTTTTAAGTTTTAGGCTCAATTTAGGAGATTAACCGGAGGTGAAGGTAATGGCACCAACGAAGTTGGGAATTCAAAGGGAAAGTACACAAATTGATACTACTAGAGAAGTCCTAAGGAGCATGGTTCGTTTTTATTTCAAAGAAGTTGCAACTTCAGTCGGCCAATTTGATGGAGCAAGAAGACAGTAAGGGGAAATAATGGCTGAGTACGATAGGTAGTAGAGTATGAAAGCGGTAGCCTATAGGGGGAAATAAGAAGGAACTTGAAAATTATCTGTAGGAAGAGGATTTTTGCCTAAGTATGGAATGGGCAAGACAGATTTTTGCCTAAAAATATTAAAACAACATCGTTATAGTTTATTCTGTAGCAATTCCATGGCAGATCCCTCGCAAACTATTACGGATTAGCCACAGACGAATTCAAAAATTTATTCTTCCATGGCAAATCCATAGCAGATTGCTATGGATTTGCCATGGAATTCTTTCAATTTACTAATTCTGTGGCAAATTGCCACGGATTTGTAAGGGGACAGTAAATAAAAGTATACTGAACATTATTTTTATCTCTATTTTGCCTAACACATTTTTTAATATGGATCTCAATCATAATACATTAAATTAAACTCAAAATATTCATAAAAATGTTTCAAAATAAGTAACCTACTTATTTTACAACTTATTGTTGCACGTATAATTTAATTAATCAATACAATCACCAAGTATAAATATTATCGAAATCTAAAACCGATAACATAATAAATTAAAAGGAGATAAAGGAATACACAAATTCATATTTTTCCTCAATAGATATTGAATTAGAATTAATATGAATTAATAGAATAAAAGAATTGGCAAAAAAAATTTAAAAAATCATATCCATGGCAAATCCCTGGCAAACAGCCACAGATTAGCCACGAAAGAATTGGGAAATTATTTCTTCCATGGCAAATCCGTGGCACATTGATATGCATTTGCCACAAAATCAACTCAATTGACTACGTCCGTGGCAATTCCATGGCAAATTGTCACGGATTTGCGAGGGAACGAGTAAATAAAAATATATTTAATAGTCTTTTTATCTCTATTTTGCCTAACACATTTTTTTATATATTCTTAATCATTATACATTAAACTAAACTCAAAATACTCATAGAAATATTTCACAATAAGTAACATACCTATTTTGCTACTTGTTGTTACATGTATAATTTAATTCATGAATACAAATAACATATGAATATTATCGAAATCTATAAACAATAAGGTAGTGTTTCAAAAAGGAGATAAAGGAATACAAAAATTCATATTTGTTCTCAAATGGTATTCAATTAGAATTAATATGAATTAATAAAATAAAAGAATAGGTAAAAAAAATGTAAAAAATCAAATCTATAGCAGATCCCTCATAGACTACCATGGATTAGCCACGGAAGAATCGAGAAATTTATTCTTCTGTGGCAATTGCGTGGCAGATTACTATGGATTTACCATGGAATCAACTCGATGGACTAATTCCGTGGCAATTCTATAGTACCACTGATTTGCGATGGAACTAGTATATAAAAATATATCCAACATTCTTTTTATCTCTATTTTGCCTAACACATTTTTTGCTATATTCTCAATCATTATACATTAAATGAAACTCAAAAGGCTAATAAAAATATTTTAAAATAAATAACATACGCATTTTGCTACTTGTTATTACATGTATAAATTATTTCATTAATATAATTAACATATGAATATTATCGAAATCACTAAATAATAAGGTAGTGTTTCAAAAAGGAGATAGAGTACAAAAATTCATATTTGTTTTCAATAGGTATTGAATTAGAATTAATATGAATTAATATAATAAAAGAATTGGCAAAAAAATGTAAAAAATCAAATTCATGACAGATCCCTCATAGAATGCCACGGATTAGCCATGGAAGAATTGAGAAATTTATTCTTCTGTGGCAAATCCATGGCAGATTGCTACGGATTTGTCACGGAATAAGTTTAATTTACTAATTCCGTGGCAAATTGCCACAGATTTGCCACGAAAATAATAAATAAAATTTTAAAATATATTCTATTATTAATTCCTAAATTCCATTTTTAGACTAAATAAGTTATAGATAAACAAATCAAAAATTTATAAAACATTTGATCTTTGCTCTTCAAAGGGTGTCAAATTACAATTAACACAAATTAATATAATAAAAGAATTAGAACAAAAAAGAAGAAAAAATAAATTCATGGCAAATCCCTAGCAATTTGCTAGGGATTTGCAACTGCTAGGGATTTGCAACGAGAATATTGAATTTTATTAAAAAATTATTCCGTGGCAAATATGTGGCCGCTTGCCACAGATTTGTGATGGAATACAACTAATGCAACTTGCTAGGGATCTGCGATGAAATCTGCTATATTTTCTCATTTTTCATTTATTGCAAACTGTTAAATTTTGCCATGGAAATTTTTCCATCACAAATCGTGGCTAATTTTTTGCATAATTTATTGGCACTTTTTTTTCTATAGATTTTCTACGAAACATGTTTGCATCACTAGTTGCTACTATTTCCATAGCAATTCCATGGCAAATAGCTACGGATTTGCTATGGTATTATGTCCCTCGCAATTTGCTTTGTCTTGTGTTGTTTCATGAAAAAAATCCATTGTTGATTGCCACGAAAAATTTTCCATGGCAAAAGTCCATGGCAGATTCACAGTTTTCTTGTAGTGTGGGAAGAGAGTAAAATAACTAAAGTAGACACTAATGCATATAAGAAGTTGTTAGCAATTGAAGTTTGGGAAAACACAAAAGACGCAACCAAAGAGGCTAAGCTGAGGCTAATACAAGTATACCTTGGGAAGGAAAAGCATGAGTATGTAGAAAAGAAAAAGAACAAGCTCACAAAACTGCACAAGGAAGCAAAACAAAAAACCCAATGGTTGATGCTAAAAGAACAGAAGACATTCTGAAAAATGTTGATTTCACTTGAAAAATGTAACTCTCATTCATAGTAAATTCTTAGTTGTACTATTTCATTTCTGCTTTCTTTCCAATATTTCTCCAAAAAGTAGATTAGTTATTTAAATCTAATAGTGCATACTTTACTTTCTAAGATTTTCCTAAGTATACTCTATGTTATTTATGTGTTTTTTATGATAGTTTTAAATTTTATGGCCCATGGAAAAAAAAATGCAGTACTTGAAGTAGCTTTTAAAATTAATCAAAACGATCTCTGTGGAAGCGGACACAAGGAAAAAATAAGTAGAACTTTCATGATCTTTTAACATAACATGGATTACTAATACAATTTAGATGGGTTGGTTTTTAGATCTTAGGTAAAAAACATGGACATACCTGAAGAAAAGCAGTGGTTTTGACAACCCAATTTTAGAATAGAAACAAAATATAACCTAGGAGAGGAACAAAAATATAAAGGCTAAATTGGTCGAGTTGATGAAATTGTGAACTGAGGAACAAATTTCTTAGAAGAAATACTTCTACCAAAATATCATGTAGTCAATAGTATAATGCATCCTAAAAAGAATCTAAATAGTCGAGGAAGCGGTGCATGAACCCAGGTTGTAAAACCCCACCTAAGACAGAGGGAAATGTTACATTCCATGGCATATTACATGAATATATTCTTTCTGTGTGAATTTGTGCATTTTTAAATTGCTATATATCTTAGTTGTACTATTTCATATTACATTATTTATTTATGCTAGATGAGTATTGGGGGCAAATAGGAAATTTTGCTTAGAGATGAGATAAGAAGAGACATAGGTTGTAGAAGGGAAGAGAATTAGGTTGGGAAAATAAGAATAAGAATTAATGTGGTTAACCGGTTAAAGCTTTGAGGCTAATTCCTAAGGTCTTAAGTTCAAATCCCATCAACTAAGTATTGCTTTGAATTATCTTAACAAATGTTTGAATTTTATTTCTTGCATTCCATGAAACTAGGAATTTTGCCTTGGAGAGACACAATGGCAATATTCTAACCATGTGATCTTGCCCTAAAGAAAATCTAGAGGAGTTTTAATATCCATTATTTTAGCAACCCATGTCCTAGCATATTTGAATTTAAAATATTCTTGTTTCTTGAATTCTTTTAATTTTCTTATAAAATATTCTAGATTATCTTGGACTTGGAATTTTTTTTTAAAAAAAAAAATCTAGCTCTTGAAGATCACTTGGCCGAAACATAAGAGGATTAATAGTATGGTGTGTTTTCCAAATTAAATCACCAAATTACTTGCCTAAAGAACTACATTTTTGGTTGTTCATATTATGGTAAAAGCTGGAAAATTAACTTTAGTTCTTCTTCCTAGTGTTTTCGAAAATGGGCAGCTCAAGCATCATTTCTTTCTTTGCAAATCAAGCACTCCTTTTTGTGCGCAAAAGCTGGAAACAAGCATGAGGATTTTGGACCTCTCATAGCTTGTTTAAATCAAAAATTTTCCAGTAAACACCTTAGCCAAGAAACTTTGGGTAACCAACACCATGAATTAGTTTTTTCATGGTTCTTGTTCTTCTTCAAGGTAATGGCTGGAAAAATCACCATTAAAAGACTTTGAAATACTCCTATTTAATAGCTGAAAACCAATTCAAAACATTTTGAATTTTAGCTAACAAACCTCCTAAATCTTATCATTCCTTCTAGCTAGATAACCAGAATTTTTTCCAGCTTTTTCAATTTTCAATTAGCTAGCATTTCTCTTCATATTTTCTTCAATTTTTCTTCATCTCTCCATCCTTATTTTCGGCCATACTAGGTTCATAGCTGAACATCTTTTCTTGTTCACCAACCATGGCCAACAAAACTCCATTAAAGCATCCTATTCTTTCCTTTGGTACACTTTATAACACTAAAACAACCAAAGTTCTCCCTTCATTCAGATCAAACAAGTATTTATTTTAGCAAGTCAAGAAGAACACCATAAGGTAAACCAAGTCCAAGCATCCTCTTTCTTCTTTTTTTCCTTACTTTCATTTCTTCTTACTCTCATCTCAATCTATCTCTCTCTCTCTCTCTTAGCCGAATGTATTGGGGGCCAATGTCGAACTTCTTCAAACCTTGGTCTTTCAAAAGACTCATCAAGGTATTGAAAACTCTTCGATTATCAAAACGGCATCTTCAACTTAAACCTATTATCAAACAAGTATTTTGTCCTAAACTCCCTCATTTATTTTCGAACTCAAGATTAATAGGATGTCGACTTATAGCAGCATTGATATGATAGTTGATGATCTAGTAGTGTTAGGGAAGATAAATGCATGTTTATATGATATGGATGATTTTATGATATGTAGGTTGAGATGTGCGTTAGGACTATTCTATAAAGTAAATTTGGATTTTGATTTTAATATAAGGTTATGATATGTTTGTTGGTACATTTGTGAATTAGGTCTATATGACACTAGCATGAGATGATATGGTGGTTGATGGAGATTGTTGCCATTATTATTTTTGCTAATGTTGTAATATTGTTAGTCCTACCTTTAATTATCAAGCAAGCATTTATATTGCTAATGAAACTATTTTTGCTGTGAAAAAATATTATTGTTACTCTATTTGTATAATTACTACTCTATTTATTAATAGCAAAATTATTGCTACTTTTAATTATTAATAGTAATATTAATATTACTTTTGATAGTTAAATCGTTATCATTACTTTTGACACTACAACAACTACTACTACTACTACTATTAAGTATCATTGATATGATTAATATTACTATTATTATTATTATTACTACTAAACATAATTATTTTAGAAAAATATTGATTAAATTATTATTATTACTATTATTATTGTCATTAGCCATGTTATTTTTATTTAATGATATTATTATTAAAATTAATATAATAAATATTATTATCATTAAACATTTTTTTAAAAAATAAATATATATAAATATATACATATTAATATCATCATTATTATTTATGCTATTATTTTCATTATCCTTATAGCAATATTATTATTTATAAAATTATCAATATTTTTATCAATACTTTTGACAATGTTATTTTTTTTGTTATACTCAATTAATACTTATGTCACTTAGTTATGTTACTATAGTATCAAACTGTTCTTATGTTAATGCTAACCTCTAAAATATGTTATTAATTAATTTTACAACTCCTAAACCATTAACATTATATTTAAGTGTTGCTATTGATTATATGTATATAAAGTTAGGAGTTATTTGTACCTATGCAATTTTGTTGCTTAGTTGTGCCAATAGTGACATATACCTTATGTTACCCCAGACAGGGTTAGGTTGCCTTAAGCAAGACTTGGAGGATTATTTTATCAGTGAAACCAAGAGATCAAGTAAGTCCTTGGATAAAGATGTTTGTTGAACAAAAGCACTTCTGCAAGTCAAATGTATAGATTACAGTGGAAGATGTACTTCAGGATGCAATTATGGACAAATTATTCCTTCTACTAAAATAAAATAATTTTTAGTTAAGCAAACAATTTTCCAAGCAAAACAATAAATTTTTCTTAAACCAATTTTTATCTAAGATTGTCTGAAAACCATAATTGCTACCTCAAAGAAAAAACTTTGTTGATTTTACATATTCCAAGTAGGATAAACATAGCGTTTAGCACTCAATAAGGGTAGACTACAAGGACTAGTCTTTGACGGGTTAAGGTAAGTCTCTTAGTAGGTGGCCACCTCTGAGGGGTGAACTCTGCCTAGACAAGACGCTAGTTCTAGTTGGTCAAGCCAGTATGAGCTAGCAATATAGTTTAGATGGACTATTTATTTCTGGAGTAGACAACCGGTAAGTTTTGGTGTAGAGATGATGAGTATCTCACCTAGTAGGCCGATCACCCACTTGTACTGTGATGCAAGGTTTCACAGCACACGGTCATGATGTAAGGTTTCATGGCCATGACTATGATGCAGGGTTTCATGGTTAATTTTATTCGAATGGTTTATTTCTTTACAAGTTGAGCACGTTTACTTTACAAATGCTGATAAAACACCACTCAATGTTTAAAGATATATTTCTAGACTTGCAGACTTTTTCTCTGACTTGTTCAAAATTTGCATACATGAAATGTTTTCTTGAACTGTCATGAGCACACACAGGACTTATTGGGAAATGTTTCTCATCATCTTTTATATCATGTCTTCAAATTGATCCTGCTTCGAAGGTTGATTTACTTATATTACCTTAAGTTTGGAAGATTTATTTTGATGTATTTATTTGTTGGAGATTTTAGTTACCTTCTATTTGTTTTAAGGCTTGTATAGTATTGTTTTGAGACTATAATAAGTTTATTATTAAGTTATTTCTTTTTATATTTTCTATTACCTAGTTATAAAGACCCCTTGTCCTAAGGATGAGGCAACATCCCCGCCCCTTTTTAGGGTATATAGGTAGTTGGGTACTACACAGGTAATGCAAGGAACTTTGCTATTGCACCAAAGACTTAGCTATCAATTTTAATGGGTTTCAAGTTTCGTTCTGACATTCCTTCCCCTCATTTTGAAACTTTAGCTCTTTTAAGATATCAACTATTAGTAGCCGCTGCTTTGTTTCTTTAGGTACATGGCAGGGAGTGGTTATGCACCCGGATTTGCCCCTTTATTCATGATTGATAAACCTTAAAGTGGGGGGGGGGGGGAGAAGGGTGAATAAGGTTTATGGAAAATAAATGTAAATTAAAATTTTGACATCTTTTGTGAAGGGGTGGGCTAAATGGCAGAATTATTTTGCAGCTTTAGTAGAGCAAACAGAGATTTTTTAAATATGGACAAACTATTGATAGGATGGTAAGAAATAAAGATAGTTAGTTGAGCTATCAATGATAAGCTTACTACATAATGTAAGAGACTTAAATGAACCACTGATTTTAGGGATATAGATACGGTATTTAAGATTTGAGGAGTAGCAAAAATGCAGTAAGGAAATTTAGATAAACATCACTAGAAAAGACTCAAGGATTTATAATAGTTCGATCTTAATATGATCTACATCCACTACCTTAAGTTCTCACTTAAGGATGTCAACACCACTCACTAACAACCTTTTTTCCAAATCAATGGTGGTAAGCAACACAAATCTTATATAAGAGGATCACCAACCTTAGTTTTACACCCAACCTCTTGAAACACAACAATCATTGCTCACAACAATTAGGTTCTACCACCTTAACCTTCAAACAAAGTGGAATGAAGAAAGAGTACAGAAATAGCTCACAGATTGAGCAAAATATGAACAACTAAGCACCAGTACCTTTTACCTTTGGAACAATTTTATTTCACTTTGAAGCACAAATAAAAGAGAGATTTTTGTATTCTAAAGTATAAGAGTGTTTCTGAAAGAGATGACGCAAAAATATGCTTCAAAATCGAGTTTTAGAAGCTTTTATAAGAGCCAATCCCGAAGTTCCAACGGCTAGTTACTCCTATCAGGATTTTTAGGGTTTTGGATTCACAAAGTGGAAGGATGTGTCATCCAAAAAGTGAATCCAAAACGGTACTTTTCGCAAAGAGATATTTTTTAAAAAAAATTTACTTTAGATCATTAGATGATGTTTTGGATTCAGAAGTCCATCCAAAACCACTTCAGCCGAAAATTCAGATTTAGAAATATTCTCTTCTTTTGAAATCATTTTTAAGTGATTCAAGGTAAAAAAAAAAAAAAAAACTGATCATAAGGTAAAGAATTTACAATTAATACCTTAATAACGATTCATAGTCTATGATTCTTCTCAAGGACTTCTTAGTATGTAATATCTTAAATATATCTTATACTTGATCACCCATTCT
This sequence comes from Voacanga thouarsii, assembly GCA_026120185.1. Classification (NCBI taxonomy): domain Eukaryota; kingdom Viridiplantae; phylum Streptophyta; class Magnoliopsida; order Gentianales; family Apocynaceae; genus Voacanga; species Voacanga thouarsii. The sequence continues at coordinate 2,002,433 of JANUWF010001921.1, forward strand.
TGGATTTCATTGCTCAAAAGTTGCTTAGTTGTCTCATTAGCATGCCTTAGAAGAACTGAGATCAAACATATCCTATCACATATAGATTACACAAGTTAGTCCTCATCAATATTTGTCATAAATTAATATACAAGAGAATGCCCTTCGGGCTAACAATGGTCTATGTAACAAAGAAAATATCTTTAAGTAAACAATGAAAAAAACATTAAAGAATTCCCAAATTTTTGCTTAAGCCACAACATATAGTTTAAGCAGTTTATCCCCAAATGCATAAGAAATAGCAAGAACAACTTCAACTCACCATGTACCTAAAGAAACAAAGCAACAACTAATGACAGTATCCTTAAGTTAAAAAGTCATAGTCATCTATTCTCAACAATAGGAACATGTTAAACCGAAAGATAGCTAATAAAATAAATTGCCCCTTTCACCACAAAACAAAATCTAAAGGACTTTAACACTATCCTTGAGATTCCAACCCCAATAAAAAGTAAAAAAAAAATCATTCAAATCAACGAATAAGATTCACAGGGACTTTACTACAAGCCTTGGATTATATAGTTCTGGCTATATTACACTAGCAATTACATCATTCGTGCATTTGCCTCTCTAGATAGGAATGAGTACCTCAACTATTCCTAAATGTATCTGTTTGTTTCTATTTGCAATAAAAGTGTCGTGAAGTTAGTGAGAGTGCATTCAGGGTCTCCTATCAATATCAAGTGAAGAAAAATTATGATTGTACGATTACTTTGGAAAACAAACCATAAAACTATTAAAAATAGTAACTAAATTACTTCCTGAAAACTTTGACAATTACATTACTCATACACTTTATAAGAATTTTAGTACAAAACCACTCATTTAAGTACTTGGGTTGATGGAAAACAAAGTCGTAAGCATTAGCATTACAAAAATAGTGTATAATCATCTAACTAAATATACATGCTAAAACCAATGAGATAACCAACAAGATTTATTAATCAATGACAAAAAAAATTCTCTTCATCTTAATATCTTCATGCACCAGTAATAGCAGATGTAAACTTATGTATATGTTATTTGAATAGTTGATTGAGGAGTGAATAGGATGATGAGGAGAGAGCAACGATAATTCTTCAGTAATCAATGATTTCACTAGGTGACTAAGCTTCCAATTGAACTCATATTGTCCGAGGAGTTTAAAGAAATATTGGCATCTGAGAAAGCAATGACTACTTTGTTACTGGAGAACGATCTAGAATCAACAAATTATAGCAGCCATTTTTTATTGCAAATTGCAGCAGCTGAAAAATCTTCAAATTACAGCTACAATTCTTGACAAAACAACCTGGAAGCCAACTTGTAGCCCACTTGCAGCCACCATGGAGCTTCCATAAGCTTCTAGCAAGCAACAAGTTGGAAGAACACCCTAGAACTTACAATTTGTTCACAAGCAGCCTTCACAGCCATTCTTGAAGACCATGGAGAACTCTAGATTGTGAACACTGACTTTGCAAACATCTATAAATAGGGCCATGAAGTGAAGTGAAGTTGAGTTGTATAGGGTGCTGGGAATGGTGTGTGTTCAAGTGAGTTGTGTGAGCAAAATTAAATTTATGAGTGTAGTGGTAGTGTTCAACAATAGTAGATTAAGTGGTGTGTGCATGAGAGAATAGAGAAAGAGCCTTAAATGCTCATGCGTTTAAGAAAAATAAGTTTGTGAGTTTGTGAGGAAAATAATTTTTTAAAGTGAGAAAATATTGTAGCTTCTTAAATATATTAAATTTGAGTTTCCTTTGGTCCTCTTTATTTTCTCAACATTTTGTTATCAGAGCCAAGTTCGTGAGATTCATCAAAGCTCCAAAATCGAGTCAAAGAATGGTCAGGGACCATGTTCAAAGTAGTCCGTTAGTGATCGTGGTATGTCGAGACTCTGTCGGTGCGCAGTCAAGGAATGTGAAGTTGGTTGGATAGGGACCAGACTTACTTGGGTAAGGTGTGGAGCATCACGAAGTCAAGATGGTAGATTTCGTCAACGTGAACAATTGAAAAGCTCACAGAGGACAATTACAATAATAGGAACGTGTGCCTAAAATTGTATTTGAGAGGACAAGGCCTATGGGAGCTCATAGATGTAAGCCAAACAACACCACCATGACTGGAAAATGTTAGAGAATACAACAAATAGGATAAGAATGCTGGTAAAGCTTTATCTATTTTAGCCTTAACAGTTGAAAAATAATTTTCAGATTTGATTAAAAATGCAAAGACGCCAAAAAAAGCTTGGGATATTTTGGCGGAGAGATTCTCCAAGACTAATGAAGCTAAGGTGTAAAGGCTTGAAAACAAGCGTTTGGGAATCTCACAAGGTAATATGACAATGAATCAATATTTTACAAAAGTGAAATCCTTAAGTGAAAAAAAAATTAAAAATTAGATCATATTTTCCCTATTGATGAGACCAGCATGAGGAGAATTATAATTTGCGGGTTATGAGGAGAATACACCCCAATTATAACAATAATACGAGGATGGCTTGAGCCACCGATACTCAATGTGTTAGAAAACATGCTAGCAAATAAAGAAGCATGTATGAGACCATCCTATAGTGGATGAATAAATGAGGAAGAGAAGGCTTTATATAGCAAGCAATGAACATTTGGACAATAGAAAAATGCCAAAATACAAATGGAAGGATACAAAAATAAAGAAAAACTTGGCTTCTAGCAGAAAGGGTGTCTGAAGAAAAATATACATTAAGGGGGAGCACTACCACAACAAAATAACAAAATGAGGAGCCGACGAAAAAACAATGAGTGTTACAACTGTGGAAAAAAATGTCACTTTACTCAAGATTGCTGCCACAAGCAGGCCAAATGAAACGCTGCCATATCTTCACAAACTCAAGAAAGTGAAGTTGAATGGGACTTTCAGGCGTCCTGCGTGATTAAAGAGGAACAGACACTGTCGAGCCCAATTCAAGAAAATGAAGAAGATCTGGCACTTGTCTCGGTAAGTGATAACTTATCAATTATAAAAATGATTGGATAGTAGATTCGAGATACTCTAATCATTTGACAGGAGATAAAGAAAAATTCTATAGCATGGAGAAATATAAAAGTGGACGTGTCGTGGTAACTGCTAATTACTCTAAAATGCCAATAACACATATTGGCAAAGCTCATTTATGATCAAAATTATGTTTTATATATATATATATATATATATTCTTACTTAATATATGGTTGCACCTCCTCACAATTAAGCAAGATGTAATTAGTAGCAGCTCTTAATTCTTCTGTAGTCAAATACCATGTTTTTAACTTTCCAATTGGCCTTCCAGAATTAGCACAAATTGACAAGACGGTTGATGAACTAGAGCTTCATTGTCATTCATATCATTATGAGCTTAAGTAGTATATCTCGTTTGCAAGTGAGGCTCAAAGTAATAGGAGAAAAATATAGATGCTTCTTTAACTAAATACACATTGAGATCCTTCAACTCTAGCCTTATTTTTTACTTTAACCTTCAAATGATGCAAGTACCTAAATGGAAAAATAGCCATGAAGTCAAAAACTGATATGTGTACATGCAATTGAAATTTGATTAACATAAGTCCCTTTTGCATTAACTTACCTTTCAAATGAATACATCCATCTAATATTGAATAGGACCACCAACTATAGCTTCGTAAGGCAAATGCACCATTAGATGTCTCATCATATCAAAAAACCCCGATGAAAATATTTTCTCCAGCTTGTATACTAGCAATGCTACATCTTTTCCAATTTGCACATATGTGCAACCGATAACTTATGAGCACACAAAATCCCTATAGAAGAGACTTAACGCTATTAAAATGCTCCATATACTTGTTAGAAGCAATTCTCTTAGTGCTATGGGTAGCAATCTCTCCATAAACACGTGACAGTCATGATTCTTCATGCCGAACATCTTCAAGTCTTTCAAATCAACATGCCGGCTCAGATTGGATGCATAACCATCAGGAAGCCTCAATTCTTTAATCCACTTAAGCAAAAGCCTCTTTTGTTCTTTGGTTAAAGTATAGCATGCTTTTGGTATACACACTTTCCCATTCCCTTCTGGAATTACACAAAGTTTCGGATGGTTGCAATACATGAGCAAATCATAGCGAGCCTTTGTGTTATCTTTGGTCATTCCTTTAATATCTATGGTAGTGTTCAATAGATTATCAAAAACATTCTTCTTATTATGCATCACATCTAAATTGTGACGAATAAGATTTGTGCGCCAATAAGGTAAATCCCAAAATATTCTGTTCTACCCAATTGTGGAATTCACCCCTACTATTACTCTTTCCAAGCTCTGTTGCAATCTTGATTATCTTTGGAAGATTACGAACTCGGTTCCATATTTAATCATCGAAATTTTGTGATAGAGTTGGTGATTTTTCCTCACCTTTATCTCTCCTGAAATACTTAGTGTCCTTACTAAAAAGGTGTTCAATTGGCAAAAATTGTCGATGACAATTAAACCAATATTGTTTCCCACCATTTTGTAGTTAGAACAACTTTGTTCACTCCATGCAATACGGGCAAGCAAGTTTCCCTACTGTACTCCACTAACTCAACATGCCATATACAAGAAAGTCACTAATGGTCTACTAAAGGGCTACCCACAATTGAAAGTTTTGTTTCTTTGAACTATCATAAGTCTAGACACCATCAAACCATAGCTGTTTTAATTCATCCATCAATGGTTGCAGATACACATCTAGTTTTTCTTTAGGATTCTTTGGCCCTGGTATAATAATTGTCAAAAATATCACCAAATTCTTCATACACATCCATGGGGGGTAGATTGTACGGAGTGATAATAACAGACAAAGATGAGTATTGCTTCCTCAGTATTCCAAATAGTGTGAAATCATCTGTGCACAGTCCCAGTCTAACATTCCTCGCCTTATTTGCAAATTCAGTAAAAGACTGATTAAAATGCTACCAAGCTTCACCATTTCTAGAATGATTCATCACACCTTGCTTAGTAGGGCTCTCCGTGTGCCATCTCATGTGTTCTATAGTTGTTTTAGATGCATTGAGTCTTTGCAACATTGATGTAATCGAGAAATAATACATTCGCTTAAAGGAGATTTCCTTCTACTGCTGATTGTTTCCTACTTTCTTTCTACTCATGACTGCAAAACTTGTAATCTCTCCTATTAATATTATTTCTCCAATAAAGTATTCAACTATTGGTGCAAACATCAATCTTCTGAATTGGTAACCCAAGTCCAGAAACTAACTTCTTTGTTTGGTAGAAGTCACAAGGCATCTTGTTCCCTTGAGGCAAAACCTCCTTCATCAATTGTATGACTTGGTTGAAGCATTTCTTTGACATGTTATTTTATAATTTAATGTTCAGTAATTGAGATACTATAGACATGAGTGAGTGGCTCGTACACCCTTCCCATATGGGAGTATCTGCAGCTCTCTACATGTTATAAAATTTCTGAGCATCAAAATTGGGAGGTTCTTCAGTAGTAGGGGAGGATGGATCTGGATGAAAATTTTGTCCTGCTGCATCTATGACCATTTTCGGATACCAATTGGTTGATCCCGAAGCATCTCTATCTATAGCTGCGTTGGACATGTGTGGTAGATTTTGAAATTCTTCACTATGGCATTTCCAATTATGATAATCTTTGGTAAATCCCTTTCTATACAAGTGCAATTTGATTTTCTTCGTAGTATGATGACGCAAATTATTTCACTTTGTGCAATGACATCTAACTTCATTAGGATTAGTAGATGTTACTACTCTTGATAAAGCATATTGAAGAAATTGATCGACTCCCCTGACAAATTCAGTTGTAATTCTTTTAACACCAATCATATGCCGCTTATACATCCAACTCCTATCCTCCATCAAATTTTCTAAAAAAGAAAATTGGGGAAACAAAAATATTTAGATGGTTTTTAGGAATACATTATACAAAAGCAATCGAACATCGTTGCAAATTAGATCACCAAGGAAAATCATTACGAAATATATTCAATAGGGATGGGTAGAAGCTAAAGATAAAGGATGAACCACTTATCTCAAGATTTCAGTATGATGAAGCAAAATACATTCTATGAAGAAATTTTCCGCATTATAATAGGTCTTTTGATTTTGAAATAACTACCATGGAGTGGAATAGTAATACAATGGTGGCAAAAAAGAGGTGTATGGTGGTGTAGAAATATTTTCCAACATTAGTGTGGCTTTGTGCTTGATTCAAGGTGATGTCAGTGCTAAGTAGTGACTGAGGAAGAAGTTCAATGCTTGACTTTTTATATTTCTATTTTGGACTATACAAGTCCAAATAGGGATGGGTATATAGTGGGCATTTTGTGTTGCTAAGTTGAGATTTAGAGGTTTGCATGAATTTTCTGAGAAATGGTTTGATCAACCTGCCTATCCTAATACAAATAATCAAATATGAGAAGGCTCGAAAGTCCAGCCTGGGTTCCTAATTTTCTATTAGTGTGCAATATATCCGTTCTAGTTCATGAGCCTGATAGTGGATTTGAGGCCAATATCAGGTTAAAATAGAGCTTTTTTAATACTTTTAAATGGTGTTTGATTGGAGGTTGTTAGTGTACACAAGAACATTCTTGGATTGCATGACAAGTAGACAGGTATGAAATTTTTGTAGAATTATTACTTCTACTGTAAACAAACAACAGTGAACCATTTGACTGCTTAAATTCTAGTATTGGAAATCCTAATATAGCAATATTATTTTATGACAAGACCCTTTTGTTCTTGCAAACTGCATTGGAAAGGTTCAACTTGTTTATACAAGAGAAGAGCTGTAAAGTAAGGATTTCTACTTCCATTGATGATATTTTAAAGGGCCTAGTGGACTGGCTTTGTGTTAAAGAATGGGGTCTCATTCTATAGCCCATGCATGAAAGACATCTAAGAACATATGGATACTAAGTCCATGAGACCCTTGTTAGTTCAACTTCCATAATAGAATTATATGGAAAATGACAAAGCCAGAATTGTATGGAAGCAAAAGTTATTTAACAGAACTATATACATCCATTATGCTGGCATGGAACATAATAGAAATAAAAAAGTATGGAAAAAGACAGCACTTATAACAAAATAATACCAAAATGTTATGTAAAAAAACTCATTCAAGTGCATAATGCTTACATTAGAAACTAAAAAAGTACCACTCATGTCAAAAGTACACAAGAAAAAAGGATAAACTCTAACCTCTATTAGGATTGTGAGGAATGAACTTAGCCTACAATCTCAGTCTGCCAATATCTGAGAACAAAAGAATGGATAAGTTAAATAAAGAGAGAAGCTATCAAATAATATCATTATCTCACTTTTTTTCCCCTCTTGTGAAGCTTTAAAATATCTAAGTCTATGATTTATGCCTAGTTCTAGTAATGTCCAATGGCAGTCCCAAAAAAAACAACTAATGTCCAGCCAGTCCCAGCAAAACTTGGCCAAAATCAAATGGATTCATTATACAATATCAAATTTCACAAGGCGATTAGGATTGTGCAAAGAAATTGCCCAAATCTCTAACATCAATGTTAGCAAAACTAAATTTCAAAATAATAAGGGGATGAAGTAATCCATCCATTACTGCCACACTGAAGAAATGCTATCCAACGAGTCAAAATTTTGAGGTCTACTGCATCATATGATATTCTCAATTCAAAGTAAAAACCCAACCATGGTGACAATATCTCTTCTTCATTATTTTTTTATTAAAATAGAACAGAAGTTGCAAAAGGCAAAACAATACCTAGTTGATCAACATATTCTCAAGAAAAATAGAAATTTGAAAAGACAATAGACACTTCTAACATAGGTATGATGAAGAAAAAGTTTTGCCCCTCAGTGTAAAATGAATATATTGTATCACAATACGGTGAAACTGCCAAAAACTTACTGCATATGAGTTCTAATGATTGAAAATGTAGCACTGCTACATATCTTGTATATTAAGTGATTAAGAAAGGTTTTTTTCCTTTTTTTTTTTTTTTTGGATGTAAGATATTTTTATAAAATTTGTGTAATAAAAATTTTCAGACATTTCTTTTGGTAACTAACTACTACCATGTATTTTAAACGTAGTTTGACATTATTTTATCCTTCCAAGGACAATGCCACTATTTGAATATTACATTTTATTTTTCCAGATTCATACATTCCATTTAGAAACTTTAATATTTTTGTTTTTCAACAGTAGCAAGGTGGAGTAAAGATTTTCAATCAAAACAAGAACTCCACCTGAACCTTTTGATTGTTAAATAATGCACCTGCCAATTCATGAAACTGAAAACAAATTCTTGAATTTTACTCATCTATTAATTAGCCTTTTCAGCTGGAAGGAAAAAAAATTAAAATAAGCACCTGAACAAAAAATTTAGAAAGCAAAAACTAATTTTTCCAAGTTCGTCTTGTAAAGATTAATGATAACTTTAGGCCACTCACCAATAAGATAGTCTTCAATGTTAAGCCCCATACTCTGAAGAATTTACTACACAGCATATCAAAGAAATAAAAGATTTAACCATTTTTGGAACAATCTAAATATGAATGAATATAACATGTTGCACAACATTCTTATGTGATATAACATGTTACACAACTTAACCACAGTTTCAAAGAAGAAGAGTCCTTCAACTTATATGATATTTACTGAGAATGATTCCAAAGAAAAATAACAGAATCATCTTTTGAAGTGATTGGCAATCTCATCCAAGCAGTTTATTGAGCAATTGTTCTAAACGTTGGTAAAAAAGAATTACTATTTTATTACCTAGTTAACTTTGAAGAATAGCAAGAGCCAGATATCAAATGAATCTACATTGTGCATACTAACACAAATTCGATTGTGAATGAACAATTATCATTGTTTTCCTACATTAGCCATTCTATCTAGAAACTTACATGTCTCTATGAAATATGAAATTAACAGGTGATTAACTGAACAACAGAATTTATAAAGAAGAAAAGCTACTGCTATTCTTGTAAAGTTGTTTAACTAGAAAATGGCTCAACGTCTCAAATTTCATGTTAAAGATAGTAGACAACATTCCAAGAATCAAATTTTAATGATGTTGATTGCAGCAATTGCAGGAAAAAGAAAACTAAAAGCTGAAAAGAAAACTCAATGTATTCACTAATTTCTAGAAACAAAATGATTCACAAGGAAGGCCAAAATTAGTTGAAAGGAGAAAAATAACTGGAAAAACGATCAACTGGAATACTTCTTAAGTAAAAACAGCAACATCAATAATAACAATGTAACCTAACAAGTTCAGATGCATTACTATAAATGTGGTTAGTAGATGTGTGCAGCATATAGCTTTAGTTAGGATCACTTTCAAAAGTGGTCCCTTGAAAATTACATTTTGAAAAATCAGGCATTAACTATTAACTTTCTTATAGCAGCATTTGAGAATATCTGAAGTTTGCTATTCCAATTAGCTAAATTATTGATTACCTATAAGGATCTTATTTTAAGTTCATAAGGTAATTCCTAATAAACAAAACTTCTCCAAAAGGATTTCACCTACATGGTAAACATTCCAGGCAAACAAAATATATTTCGTGATTCTAAAGAATCAAATAAATTAAAGTTTTCCTACTGTTGATCTCAGACACAAATACCGGCAAATAAAACAATCTATAATCTGCTTGTCCACAAGGAGGTATGTCCACAAAATTTTTTGAATGTAAGAAGATTGTAAATAAAATTTCATAGAGGGAATGTGAATGTCTCTCTTTGGAAACCAAGGAATAGGAAGTTTTTTTCCAACAGAAAATGGACAAAAGGAAGCCCTTCACCACAATATCAACAGATTGTAAGGTCAACTTCTCATATTTATAGCATGCTGTACTTGATTACCTACAAGTAATATTGTGAAATGGAAACTCATATTTGATTGGATATTTTAAGCAAAATCATCCACCCACTATCATGGAAGACAGTAAAAACAGGGAGTATTTATGCAACAATATCATGAAGAAAACTCAATCATTATGTCTTGTTGTCTTGTTGGAGTACTTATGCTCTTGATTTACTTTTCACTTTCACTATTTCACAATCTAAAGTTGTGAACCTCATGAGGAAAACTGGTCCTTCTTACCTTCTATCCCCACCCCATAAATAATCCAACTAAACTAACAAAAAATTTTCCTTGCCTCTTTCTTCATGATTTCCAGTATATTGCAGTTTTCTAATCTAATTTCAAGTATAAATTTTGAATCTTCCATTAATAACTGTAACAAAAACATCAAAGACATACTATATCCCACCTTTTCTAAGTCACTAAGAAGCCCCCAATAATATTCGAATTCCTATTCTAGCCTGCTGCCTAGTTAAAAGAATGATGCCCTTGCTGCTTCAACCATGCATTTTACTGAAGAAAGTAAACTGCAGCTAATACACAAAAAGCAAACTCATATTTTCATTAGAAGTCCTTAGAACATTTTAAGGGGCACAATCTAGCCATCGTCCTAGTCCACCAACTGAAAAAATTACATTTTTTGGTAAAACTTTCAAGGTTTTACCAAGATAATGAAACTAAAATACATTATTCTTTAGCAATGAGCTACTATGAGTTCGGAAGGGTGATTCATACATGATAGTTTGATATAATCTTCTGTCTGTACTCTCTGTGCTTCTGCATATATTAAAAAAGTAGGTACTTAGAAAGCTCTCGATGTGTAATTTAGCCATAAAGATACAATATGGGGAGGATTTGATAAAGGAAGAAAGATAGCATGTTGGTCAACATGGCAAAACTTACTCTAGGTGACAGGTTAGCTAACAAGAAGCATATAAAGGTTAATTAGCTAGTGTGAGGAAGAGAAAGCAGCCAAAAAAGAGGGATCAAAGATTAAAGTGAAACAGAAGAAGCCATCAATAATAACCTACTCAAAAAGGGGAAATCATTAGCTACTCATTCACCTAGTACTATGAATTCTTTAACTTCATGTTACTCAACTATTCCATTTAAAAACTACCTTTTTTTATTGTCCATGCAAACTGATATCTCACTGCTTTTAGTTTCTTGTAACGAAGCTGGAGCTGGATAATTGGAGCTTAAAGTGGACTAAGATGGAGTCAATTCAGTTGAAGTCAACTTTCTTTGGATGGAATGGTCTATAAACTTAAACTATTCATTCTATTTTCAGAACTAATACAAGTCATAAAGAAAGTGGCCATAGAGGTTTCGCACTTTCTATTTGAAGTATCATTTCCCTTTCTTCTTGTCTAGTGATATGGACATTCATTTTGAAACGCAGTGAGCATCCTTCACCACATTTTTCTCCTTACCAAAATTAATCCCAATGTAGATAACCAACAAGATAAACTTGGAATTTATCCAATCATTCAAGAAGAAAATTCTTAATTTTTTAATCATAGCCACCATAGATGATATTAGCTCCATACTGAAATCCAAGCAAAATCCACACCCACAATATGGCCATAGAATTTGAATGGATGTCCACTAAATAAAACCAGTACACCTTATATGTATAATTTACATAAGCAGAGGAATATCTACTACTCAATACTAACGAATTCAACTGATTAAAACAAAAATCGACCAATTCCTATCATTAATAGGAAGCATTGAAATGGCTAAGCATCAGTCCCAACACACTCCAACAAAATGCATGTATCAAAACATTCCCAAACGAGTACACAAAATTCAATCTTAGGCTCAAGAAGCCATATTTTCTCTGTTCAGTGACAAAGTACACAAAAACATATTGAATTTACATTGTGTGATCCCAACAAGATGGGTAATACGTATTCTAATATATCTCCTTCAATTTTAATTACAGAGGTGTAGAAATAGTACCTGAATAACTTAGTTTGTGAGCTAAATACCTTGCCACTTCACTGCCATTCCCGATTAGAACTTTGAGGTCCTACTGCTCAAGGACAACAGCTGATGGGGGGGGATGGAAGATATATTAACCAGATAGGATGGGAATGCTAAGTAGGAATAGACTAAGAAGCTTAAGTTTTAGGCTTAATTTAGGAGATTAACTGGAGATGAAGGCAATAGTGTCAGCGATATTGGGAACTCAAAAGGAAAGGAAAGAAATTGATGCTACCAGAAAAGTAGGCATAGCATGGTTCATTTTCACATTAGTTGGTCAAAACACTGGTTGCAACATCGACCAGCTAATTTCAAGGAGCAAGAAGACGGGAGGTGGAAATGAGAGCTGAAGATAGTGGACAGTGGAGTGTGAAAGTAGTAACCGGTAAGGGGAAATGGGAGGGAACCTGAAAATAATCCGTGGGAAAAGGATTTTTGCCTAAGTATGGAATGGGCAAGATAGAGGGGATTTTTGCCTTAAAATATCAAAACAACATTGTTTTAGTATATGTAGAAAATCCATGGCAGATCCCTCGCAAATTGCCACGAATTAGCCATGGAAGAATTGAGAAATTTATTCTTCTATGGCAAATCCGTGGTAGATTGCTACAGATTTTCCATGGAATCGATATAATTTACCAATTGCAAGGGAACCAGTAAATAAAAACTTAACACACATTCTTTTTATTTCTATTTTGCCTAATATACTTTTTGATACATTATCAATCGTAATACATTAAATTAAACTCAAAAAGCTCATAAAAATATTTCAAAATAAGTAACATATCTATTTTACTACCAATTATTGCACGTATAACTTATTTCATTAATACAATTAATGTATGAATATTGTCGAAATCTAAAAACAATAAGGTAATGAATTAAAAAATAGATAAAGGAATATCAAAAATTCATATTTGTTCTCAATAGGTATTGAATTAGGATTAATATAAATTAATAGAATAAAATAATTGGCAAAAATGTAAAAAAAATAAATTCATAGCAATTTCCTCGTAGACTGCCACGGACGAATTAAGAAATTTATTTTTCAATGGCTAATCCATGGCGGATTGCTACGAATTTCCCACGACACTCTTTCATTTTACTAATTCTGTGGCAAATTGCCACAAATTTGCAAGGGAACAGTAAACAAAAGTATATTCAACATTATTTTTATCTCTATTTTGCCTAAACACATTTTTTTATATGAATCTCAATCATAATACATTAAATTAAACTCAAAATATTCATAAAAACATTTCAAACTAAGTAACATACTTAGTTTACAACTTATTATTGCACATATAATGTAATTAATTAATACAATCATCGAGTATAAATATTATCGAAATCTAAAACTGATAACGTAATAAATTTAAAGGAGATAAAGGAATACTCAATAATTAATATGAATTAATAGAATAAAAGAGTTGGCCAAAAAAATTTAAAAAATCAAAGCCAAAGCAAATCCCTAGCAGACTGCCGCGGATTAACCACAGAAGAATTGAGAAATTTATTCTTCCATGGCAATTCCATGGCAGATTGCTATGGATTTGCCACGAAATCAACACGATTGATTGATTCTGTGGCAATTTCGTGGCTAATTGACACGGATTTGCAACAGAAGTAGTATATAAAAATATATTCAACGTTCTTTTTATCTCTATTTTGCCTAACATATTTTTCGATATATTCTCAATCATTATACATTAAATTAAACTTAAAAGGCTCATAGAAATATTTCAAAATAAGTAATATACCTATTTTGCTGCATGTTGTTGCATGTATAATTTAATTCATAAATACAAGTAACATATGAATATTATAAAATCTATAAATAATAAGGTAGAGTTTCAAAAAGGAGATAAAGGAATACAAAAATTCATATTTGTTATCAAATGGTATTGAATTAGAATTATTATGAATTAATATAATAAAAGAATAGGTAAAAAATATTAAAAAATCAAATTTGTGGCAAATCCCGCATAGACTGCCACAGATTAGCCATGGAAGAATCGAGAAATTTATTCTTCAGTGGCAATTCCATGGCAGATTGCTATAGATTTGTCACAGAATCACTCAATGGACTAATTCCATGGCAATTCCCTGGCAAATTGCCACGGAATTGCAACGGAACCAGTATATAAAAAAAATATTCAACATTCTTTTTATCTCTATTTTGCCTAACACATTTTTTGATATATTCTCAATCATTATACATTAAATTAAAATCTAAAGGCTCATAGAAATATTTCAAAATAAATAATATACCTATTTTGCTACCTATTGTCACACGTATAATTTAATCATGACTACAAGTAACATATGAATATTATCGAAATCTATAAACAATAAGGTAGTGTTTCAAAAAGGAGATAAAGTGAAAACCTTAGAGGGGTAAATAAGGTTTTTGGCAAATTTAAACATTTTTTTGAAATCTGATTTTCCAAAACCTCTTTTTGTTTTAATGACAGATCGTGATGTATGAAGATTATGCTAAATAGAAATTCATGCAGCTTTAAAGAGATATCTAGGATCTTAAAGAGGTATGTTAAGTTATGTGCAATCAATACAATAGTAAAATAGGTTGGTAAAAGTCATAAAGGTCTCTTCGAGAAATTGAAAACTTTGTGTAGAGAACTTCACAAATATTCAAAAATAAATGCAAGGATGATGAACAATGGATTTATAGTGGTTCAATCCCCAAAGATCTACATCCACTACCTTAAGCTCACACTTAAGGATTTTAAACTAGGTCACTATAAAGCTCAATTAGATCAATCGTGTTTGACTACACTAATTACACAAGAGGATCACCACACTTAGTTTTACCTAAAACCTCTCAACCAACTACAAATCAAGGTTCGCCCCGAATGGGTTTTATACCACAACCTTGATATAGAAAGGATTAGAGAAATGAGACAGTTATAACTCACAACTTTGAGCAGATATGCAAACAGATGAGCACAAAAACCTTTTTACCTTTTGAACAATTTAATTTCATTTTATGAAGCACAAATGAAAAGGGAGATTTTTATAATCTGAAGTGTAAGAGTATTTTTGAGAAAGATAGCACAAAAATCTACTTCAAAAGTGAATTTTGAAAACTTTTATAGAAGCAAAAATTAAGACAACAATGGCTAGTAACTGTTAGTTTCTCGCTGTCAGATTTTTCAGAGTTTTGGACTCAAGGATCGAACAATAGTGCATCAAAAGGTAAGTCTAAAATGGCACTTTTTAAGCAAAAATATTTTGACACTATTTCAAAGTTTTGGACGAAGATTTTGGATGTAGAGTCCATCCAAATTACTCAATCCAAACATTCGTAAGCTTACTCTTTTGAAATCATTTTATTTGTGTGCTTCAAGGTAGAAATAAATTGAATCATAAATTAAAGAGACATAGGAATTTTACAAGAAATACCATGACAATGATTCCTAGTCTAAAGTTCTTTCACAAGGACTTCTTGGTATGAAATCTCTTAAGCTTATCTTATACTTGATCAACCATTCTTGGATTCCATTGCTTAAAAGTTGCTTAGCAATCTTATTTGTACGCCTTGGAATAACTGAGATCAAACATGTTCTATCACATATAGATCACACAAGTTAGACCTCATCAGTGTTTTCATAAGTCAAAACACAGGAGAATGCCCTTAGGGCTAACAATCTCCCCCTTTTTGAGTGATGCCAAACTTGATGGGATTGTTATATAAAAATAATGATATGTATAATACATACATGTTAGACCAAGAGAAATAAGAATATTTTCAACAGAGAAGCATTCTCTTATTATAGGACTCAAAAAGTGCTTATGAGATTAAGATTAGAGAATTTAAGCAAATGTTCACAAACATAGCTCAATGAGCCTATGGCCCAACCTACCTCCTTATCCTCCTTCCTTCCATCATAGGACTACTTCACAAAGAAATAGCCACAAATAGTAGTCACAAGAATAATGTATAGATATGTACATGAAGAGGAATATAAATCATAAGATGTAATGCTCTATCTTAGTATGTGCATATACGAATAATAGGATATAGAGCTATGAGATGCGTTTTAAAATTAAGACGGATCCTAGAAGTTTGGATTTCCAAAATATGCATCCAAAATGGGGTTAAATGAGGAAAAAGCTTAATCTTTTAAAAGGTTATTTTTGGACTACAATTTTGGATTGAAGAGACACGGGTCCAAAACTCCCCTTGTGTATGTGCAGAGAAATTTTTTTTTTTTTCACAAAGATGGATCAAGGTTTTTAACCCAACTTAGTTTTCTTAAGGTATTTCAAACACAAGGAATTTTCTATGCAACTGGAGAAATTTTCATAAGCATAACTATTCTCATCATCCAAATATTTAATAAATTACAAATCACAACCATAGTCAAGAAACAAATCATCAAGCTAAGTTGAAATTAGTTGGAATGCATGATGTACTTATACCCATTCTTCAAAGTGCCTTATTTCATAAATCTCAACATAGATTCCACTAAGTCTCCCAATGCCTTATAGTCCGAATCCTCAACCCATAAACAGTTTGTCGGTCCATAACATATATTCTCATATCATAGTTCCTAATCCACCATTCTCAAAATCATAATCACAATACATAATTCCTAATCCACCAATCGCAATCACAATCCATTTTTCTCCCCATTTGTTATTAATCAAAATGCAAGAAGGATAGAAGAAAGAAAAAACTTATGGACAAGAGTAGATATATATTGACAGATAGATCAGCAGGGGATAAATGCAAAAATAAATTGTTCAAGTACTCATGCAAAAATTATAAAATTATTTGTTAATGGGAAAGCAATAAAAGTTGTTCAAGCATAAGAAGTCTGTAAGCAGCATGCAGAAGTGGTTAGTCAGGAAATGTGGATTATTACAGACTTAGTCCCAGCAACCCTTTTTTAATGCTGTCCAGCAATTCGGCTGGAGTTTCTTTTTACCACCATATGTTTCTATCTTTTTCCAAAGGAAATAGGCTTCTAAGCAATCATAGTAGGAGCAGGTGGTGTTGATTCTTCCTCAGTTGTCCGCTTTTGGCCAAGGTATTTGTTTTTCAATTCCTCATCCCTCTTATCTACCTCATTTGGTTCCTCTTCAATCTAGGTTGCTTTTAATACTTCATCCTCCCTTTCATGTTCCTTCTCAGCATCTTATTCATTATCTTTTTCTTTTTCTTGGGCAGTGTGTGCTTTAGGCACTTGTTCTCGAGATGGTGCTGATGTATCAGGAATGTTTTCAGCCTTTTGATCCTTCTCTTCCACAACCATTAACCTTTTCCCAACATTCTAGATTTCTAAGCTGAGGCTATCTACCTTAATAGCCAACAAATTTATGGCTTCTAGAATGCTCTGATTGATGCCAATATCATGAATTTCTATTTTCCATTGCTAGATGACTCCTCTTGAGCTTCTATCTCAGCCTTTCTTTCTGCTCTTTCCAATTGAGCAATCTTGCCTTCACCTTTAACCTTTAATAGTCTTTCCTTTTCATTTTTAGAAATATCTCTGAGCAATTTTCACTCATTGTTCATTTGCACATATCTCATTTTCTCAAAAGACTCAAAACTGTAAACATTCATTTTTGAAGGAGCAGGGATGATCGAACTCAAATCAATGTTGAAATGTTTGAACACTTTGGTTAACAAATTTCCATAGGGCAAGGCCTTGCTTGAGGTGTTCCTTGTTTGCATCATCAAATTTTCAGCAAGAAAACTAAAACTTGTTTACCTATTCTCGAATAGCCCTAACATTATTACCATTTGCATGATGTTTATAGAAGTTTTGTGACCAAAACTTGGTACCACCATAGTTGAAATCATGTGATGCAGAATTCTACCAGACCTATTTAACCGCTTAGTGTTCCTTTCACTTGAATTCTTAAAGCTTCTCCTACCAGTAAATGTTCTTTCAAATTTTTCCACATCAAACAGATTAGTTCCCTCCTGAAACTTGTTCAGTTCAAAGAATTAAATGTCTCCATCTCTAACACCACATATTCAGTTCAATAAGTAATGATCAAACTCAAGATTCTTTCTTCCAACTCTCGAGGTATACTATCGGACAATAAACCCCCTCCCCAGTCTCCTCTAATCAGCCCTTTCTCATATTTGCATATAATTCCCACACTAGAGTTGTGTACAATTTTTCATTCACAAATAATAGGTCTTCCCACCCAAAAGACTCAAACATATTCTAAATGTTTGTATAATTCAAGGACTTTGGATTGGCGTGGTAACCAACAATCACAGTTCGATTTCTTGAAACCCAATCATTGAAGTCGAATTCACTATTAGAGTCAAGAAAATAGGGTACCTAGGTCTCAGAACTTTCCTGTTCCGGAGTTGATTTTGAAGAATCAGTCGGTGAAGCAGGGAGTTCAGGAATGACTTCCTTCCGTTTCTCTTTTGCAGTTGATTTAATCTCAGTAGCTGATTTTTTTTTTCATCATTGTTGTTTTTTTTTTCTGGGCACTCTTTGACTGTGGTTTGGTCAATTTTGGATATTTAACCATTGTGATCAGAAGGTAAAAGCTTGGGCTTTTTGGTTTTTCAAAAAAAATATGGAGAAAATTTTGATGAGAGAAAAACAAAGCTTACTGTCGGTTTCAAAATCCGAGAGGAAAGAGAGAGAAAAGCTATTTGGGATTTCCTAGGAAGTTGTGAAGATAGGTACAATCAAGTACATTAGAAAGTAATTTTCATCAGAGATTTTAAAAGCTATCTTGAAAAGGCACTAGTATTTTGAATTTCAAAAAGAATGTTCTGGAAGAAGTCTTTTTTTTTTAAATCATACGAAGCATCAAGTTGTTTTCATTTTGGATTGAAGCTCTGTCCAAAATGTTTCATCCGATTTCAGAGAAAAAGAATTCTTTAGAATGAGGATTTTGGACGGTGAATTTTGGATTTACTCTTCGAAGTACTGCATCCAAAGTCTCCCTCCAAAATCATGTTTTTTTCAGAAACCTGCAAAAATAAACATTCATTCTTTTCTAAAAACTTTAGTCACACAATTTTTGTAATTCCCAACCCTTTTCTCAAAAAGAAGAATTTATCTTCAGCTAGGGATTTTGTGAATATATCTGCAAGTTGATCATTAGTGGGGATATATTCTACATAAACATCACCCTTAAGCACATTATCTCTAATAAAATAATGCTTAACCTCAATGTGCTTAGTCCTAGAATGTTGAACTGGATTTTTGGTCAAATTAATGGCACTCGTATTATCGCATAGTATGGGTACGCAATCAAAATTAAGACCGAAATCAAGTGGTGTGTTTTTCATCCACAAGATCAACAGCTCCCTGCTGCAATGTATTCAACCTTGGTTGTGGATAGTGATACACGAGCTTGTTTCTTGCAATGCCATGACACTAAAGAGTGTCCGAGAAATTGACAATGCCCACTAGTACTTTTCCATTCAATTTTGTAGCCTACATAATTTGCATCTGTGTAGCCTATAAGATCAAAGGAGTTAGTTTGAAGATACCATAATCCATAATCATGTATCCCAACTAAGTATCTAAGAATACGTTTCACAACATATAAGTGGGATTCTTTTGGACATTATTGAAATCTTGCTCAAAAACAGACCGAGAACATAATATCTAGTCGGCTAGTAGTGAGATACAACAAGCTTCCAATCATACCTCTGTATTTCTATTCATCCACTTTCTTACCCTTTTCATCCTTGTCAAGCTTTAGTGATGTGCTCATAAGCGTATTGATTTCTTTTGCTTCGTTCATACCAAACCTTTTAAGCATTTCCTTGGCATACTTTGCTTGATTTAAGAATATTCCATCTTTGGTTTGCTTAATTTAAAGACCGAGAAAGAAGTTGAGTTCTCCTATCATGCTCATCTCGAATTCTTGCTACATAGTCTTGGCGAAATTCTTGCACAAAGAATCATTAGTAGCCCTAAAAATAATATCATCAACATATATTTGCACAATTAAGATATTATTAGATTTTTAAGACTTGATAAATAATGTGGTATCAACTAAGCCTCTTAAAAAATCTTTTGAGAGAAGAAAACCACTTAGCCTTTCATACCATACTCTTGGAGCTTGTTTTAAACCATAAAGGGCTTTAGAGAGTTTGAAAACATGGTTTGGATAGTGTTCATGTGTAAAACCGGGAGGTTGTTCTACATAAACTTCTTCTTCAGTAAAGCCATTTAAGATAGCACTTTTGACATCCATTTGATAAAGTATAAAACTTTCAAAAGAAGCAAATGCAAGCAAAGTTCTTATTTATTCTAATCGAGCAACGGGAGCAAAAATTTCATCATAATCAATGCCCCCTTCTTGATTGAATCTTTGGACAACTAATCTAGCTTTATTTATGATAACACTATCATGCTCATCAAGTTTGTTTCTAAATACCCATTTGGTGCGAGGTGATCAAGTGGTGGGGACAAGTTTCTGAACTTGATTCCTTTCGAATTGGTTCAGCTCTTCTTTCATGGCCATAATCCAAAATTTATCATGTAAAGTTGCACTGATATAATTAGGTTCAGTACTAGAGGGTAAGGTAAAATTATCAATAAAATACAGTCTAGTCTTGACTTCACAACTAGGATCACCAATGATCTATTCTTTTGGATGGACAGTTTTTACTTCTAATCTCTTGGTAGATCTTGATTTGTGAGTTCTTCAGATTTTTTATTGTTTTCTTCAGCTTATTGTTCTTCTAGTTCTTCTTCTTTGGCATGAATGTCAAGTAATGGAGCCTTGTGCTGCTCATTGCCTTTTTCCTTTAAAACACATATACCATCATCATCATCATTTCTAGAGAAATATATATTTGATTCATCAAACACAATATGTACGAATTCTTCCACACTGGAGTTCTCTTATTGTATACTCTATATACCTTTTTATTGGAAGAATATCCAAGAAATATAGCCTCTTTAGATTTTCTATCAAAATTTTCAAGATTGTCACGAGTGTTGAGCACAAAACATTTGCATCCAAAAACTTTGAAATATGAAATGGATGGAACTTTATCAAATATCAGTTCAAAAGGAGTTTTTCTTAGGAATGGTCTAAGCATGACATGATTGATAATATAGCAAGTTGTATTTATTGCTTCAACCCAAAAATATTTTAGAAGAGAGTTTTCACAGAGCATCGATCTTGCTATTTCTTGCAAGGTTCTATTTTTTCTCTCAACCACACCATTTTGTTGAGGGATTTTTGCTGCTGAAAAATTATGTGAGACACCACTTTCCATATAGAATTTTGTAAAGCCATGGTTGCGAAATTTTCTACCATTGTCACTTCAAACAAAGATTAGTTTGCAACCAAGAGAGTTTTGAATATGTTTAAGAAGTTTTGAGAATTCAAAAGAGGCTTCATCCTTTTGAGCAAGAAATATGATCCAAGTAAATCTTGAGAAGTCATCTACAATTACATAAGCATACCTTTTACCACCAAGGCTAGTGGTCCTCATTGGTCCAAATAAATCCATGTGTATGAGCTCAAAAGGTTTTGAAGTTGAAATTATTTTCTTGGGCTTAAAAGAGGTTTTGGTTTATTTTCCAAATTGGCAAGCATCACACACTCGATTCTTATCCAATCTTATTTTGGACAGCCCTCTAATAAGTTCTTTTGAAGATAATTTATTTAGCAAATCAATAAATACATGTCCTGGCCTTCTATGCCAAAGATAGCGATCACCATTATTTACAGAGAGGCATGTAATATCGTAAGCTACAAGATCATCAAGATAGAGGACATAAACATTTCCAACACGATTAGCAACAAAAATAGTTTTATTGCTGAAACTATTTATGATAATGCAAGAATCTTTTTCAAAAATAACTTTGCATCCATTATTATATAATTGGCTGATATAAAAAGATTATACCTTAATTCATCAATTAATAGCACTTACTTGATGATTAGTTGAAGATCCCTTACCAATATTATCTATCTCTAGAATTTTTCCTTTTTTTTTGGTATCTAAAAGTGAAAAATCCATCGTCTGTAGCTTGAATATTTTTCTGCAGTCCGGCATTTTCGATCATGTGTCGTGAGTATCCACTATCTAAAAACTATTTTGTGGAGCTCCCCTTGTCTAACAAATGTTTCTATACACAAGATGGAAGAGTGACTTTTGGTACCCATATTTTTTTGGTCCATAGGGGTTAGTGATGGTTCCTTTCACATTTCAAACAGCCTTCATGCCAAATTGTACCTTTTTTCTAATATGACACTTAGATGCTTTGTGTCCAAATTGTCTATAATATGTGCAACAACTATGTGTCATATGTGATGAAGTAGTTCTTACAAAACAAAATTTGTGACTTTCAGTTTTGAAATCATGTCTATATCCTAGACCACTTCGATTTCCAGCAGTGTGTTGTGTCCCAAGAAATTTTTTCAAATTGTTTTTTGCCTTTAGTAAAGTAAACTTTTCAATGCATGTGGTAAGATCATTGACTTTACTTTTCATATCATCAAAATTACTGACTATAGTTTCAAAAGAGTAAATATTATCACATAAGCATTTATTTTCTAAGAACATATGATGCAATGAGGTGATGATAACGTTTTGTTCAATGTCCGAGCGCATATATGACTCAAGTGAGATTTCATTTTCATTTAACAACTTTTTATTCTCTTTTAATAAGGAATCAATTTTTATCTTTATTTCTTTATTTCTTCTAGACAACTTCTTTATTTCATGAAACATATCAAAAAGTAATTCGCTAGGATCATCATACTTTCCATAATCAAAGTCATACAGATCAGTAGTTATGTTGGAAGATATAGGATATACAGTATCCTCCATAGCCATGAAGCATGTGTTGGCCTTTTCTTTTTCTAAATCACAACTTTCTTCAGTTTCAAATTCTGCCTGATCCTAGGTTCCAATTAGTCCTTTCCCTTTCTTCAACTTTTTATCCTTCTTTTTCTTTCTAAACTGCTTGGCCTCCTTCTCTTTGACCACTGGACAATTAGCAATGAAATATTTTGTGCTTTTGCATTCAAAGCATTGAGGTTTGAAAAGGAAGTATGTCCTTTCTTTTTTACAAACTTTTTACCCTTTTTGAAATGTCCCTTTCTAAATATTTTTCAAAACTTTCTAGCTACCATGGTAATTCTTCTATGTCTAGATCAGTGCCATCATCACATTCAAATTGATCACTATTAGTTTCTTCATCAATTGCTTTTAAGGCAGTTTCCCATTTGCTTTTCTTATTATCATCATATTCTTGAAACCTTTTAAGTTTCATTTTATTGGTCAAGAGAGAGCCAATTAGCTCTTCAGCAGGTAAGCTATTTAGATCTTTTGATTCTTCTATGGCCAAGGTTTTTGGTTGCCAACTTTTTGGCAGATCATCAATCAATTTTCTATTTTGCTCTCCAAGAGAGTAAATTTTTCCATAGGCCTTTAGACTATTCATGATATTTGTGAAACGAGTGAACATATCAATGATGTTCTAACTTGATTTCATATTGAACTGTTCATAGTCTCAGACCAACATTTTCCAGCTTTGATTCTTTTACTTAATTTGTCCTCTCATGGATGACCTCAAATAGTCTCCACATTTCGTGAGCTGAGTCACAGCCACTTACTTGGTTATATTAAGTGGCATCAAGGGCACAACATAGAATGTTCGTAGCTTGAAAATTCAATGTTATTTTAACATTGTCTTCAGCATTATATTCATCACTCTGTTTAGAAACCATTCGGTCTTCAACACTTTTAGAAGGAACATATGGTCCTTTTTCAATCAAATTCCACAGCTCAAAATTAATTGAGCATACATAAATCTTCATGTAATTTTTTCAGAATGTATAATTCCACCCAGTGAATAAGAGAGGTCTATTTGTTGAGGATCCCTTGATATAAGAAAGAGATGAGGTATTTACCATAATGATCTTTTCTACAAGGCTACTTAGCCAAAAAAAAAATATAGATCAAGGCTCTGATACTAATTGAAAAACCTTAGAGGATGGGTGAATAAGGTTTTTGGTAAATTTAAACACTTTTTTGAAATCTGATTTTCCAAAACCTCTTTTTTGTTTTAAAGACAGATCACGATGTATGAAGGTTCTGCGAAATAGAAATTCGTGCAACTTTAAAGAGATATCTAGTATCTTAAAGAGGTGTGTCAAGTTATGTGCAATCAATACAATAGCAAAGATGGGTTGGTAAAAGTTATAAAGGTCTCTTCGAGAAATTGAAAACTTTGTGTAGAAAAGTTCACAAATATTCAGAAATAAATGCAAGGATGATGAACAAGGGATTTATAGTGGTTCGATCATCAAAGATCTACATCCACTATCTTAAGCTCACACATAAGGATTTTCAACCAGGTCACTATAAAGCTCAATTAGATCAATGTTGTTTGACTAGATGAATTATACAAGAGGATCACCACACTTGGTTTTACCTAAAACCTCTCAACTAACTACAAATCAAAGCTCACCCCAAATGGGTTTTACACTACAACCTTGATATACAAAGGATTAGAGAAATGAGACAGATATAACTCACAACTTTGAGTAGATATGCAAACAGATGAGCACCAACACCTTTTTACCTTTTGAACAATTTAATTTCACTTTATGAAGCATAAATGAAAAGGAAGATTTTTGCAATCTGAAGTGTAAGAGTGTTTTTGAGAAAGATAGCACAAAAATCTACTTCAAAATTGAGTTTTGAAAGCTTTTCTAGAAGTAAAAAATAAGATAGCAATAGCTAGTTTTTCACTGTCAGATTTTTCAGAGTTTTAGACTCAAGGATTGGCAAGAGTGCATCCAAAAGGTGAGTCCAAAATGGAACTTTTTTAGGCAAAAATATTTTGATACTATTCCAGAGTTTTGGACGAAGATTTTGGATGTAGAATCCATCCAAACTACTTAATCCAAACATCTTAAAGCTTACTCTTTTGAAATCATTTTATTTGTGTGCTTAAGGTAGAAATAAATTAAATCATAAGGTAGGGAGACATAGAAATTTTACAAGAAATACATTAACAATGATTCCTAGTCTAAAGTTCTTTTACAAGGATTTCTTGGTATGCAATCTCTTAAGCTTGTCTTATACTTGATCAGTCATTCTTAGATTCCATTGCTTAAGAGTTACTTAGCAATCTCATTTGTACGCCTTGGAAGAACTGAGGTCAAACATGCCCTATCACAAATAGATCACATAAGTTAGTCCTCATCAATGTTTGTCATAAGTCAAAACACAGCCATAGGGCTAACATAAAGGAATAAAAAAAATCATATTTGATCTCAAATGGTATTGAATTAGAATTAATATGAATTAATATAATAAAAGAATAGGCAAAAAATGTAAAAAAAATCAAATCTATGGCAGATCCCTCATAGACTGCCACAGATTAGCCATGAAAGTATTGAGAAATTTATTCTTCTATGGCAGATTGTTACGGATTTGCCATGGAATCAACTTGATAGACTAATTCCATGGCAAATTGCCATCGATTTGCGACGAAACTAGTATATAAAAAAATATTCATTATTCTTTTTATCTCTATCTTGCCTAACACATTTTTTAATATATTCTCAATCATTATACATTAAATTAAACTCAAAAGGCTCATAGAAATATTTTAAACTAGGTGACATACCTATTTTGTTACTTGTTATTACACATATAATTTATTTCATTAATACAATTAACATATGAATATTATCAAAATCTATAAACAGTAAGGTAGTGTTTCAAAAAAGAAATAAAGAAATACAAAAATTCATATTTGATCTCAATAGGTATTGGATTAGAATTAATATGAATTAACATAATAAAAGAATTGGTAAAAAGTGTAAAAAAAATTAAATTCGTGGTAGATTACTCATAGACTGCCACGAATTAGCCACGGAAAAATTGAGAAATTTATTCTTCCGTAGCAAATCCATGGCAGATTGCTACCGATTTTCCAAGGAAATAGTTTAATTTACTAATTCCATGGCAAATTGCCACGAATTTGCCACAGAACTAGTAAATAAAAATTTAAAACACATTCTATTATTAATTCCTAAATTCCATTTTAAGACTAATTAAGTTATAGATAAACGAATCAAAATGTTTATAAAAATTTGATATTTTCTCTTCAAAAGGTGTCGAAATACAATTAATACAAATTAATATAATAAAAGAATTAGAACAAAGAAGAAGAAAAAATAAATTTGTGGCAAAGCCCTAGCAATTTTTTCGTGGCAAATGTCCGTGGCAGATTCACAGTTTTCTTGTAGTAAGAAAAAACATGGATAACATGAATCATACAAGTCAAGCTATTTACTAACTCAAGTATTATAAATTCAAAAATTGCACAACTCAAGTCATGATTCAAGAAAAACACTCCAATTTTTCTTCTCTCAATTTTTTTCAATGACTTACGGAATTCATAGTCTCAAGTGCATAGATTTCTCTTCATGCACTACAGGAAGAGTGACCTTTAGTGACAACGTAATATTGTCACAAAATGCAGAAATGTTGTCACTAAAGACATTTAGTGACAAAAAAATTGTTGTCACTTTAATGTCACTAAATCTATGTCGCTAAAGGTATAGAGTGACAACAACTTATTCTTGTCACTAAATGTTGACTTTTAGTGACAATATTCCGGTTGTTACAATGTAATCAACTATTAGTGACAACATTTCTGCGTCACTAATTTGTTTCAAAGATCATCACTTTTACCAATATATTGTCACTAATTGCTCACTCATTAGTGACAACAAACGCCTTGTCACTAATTGGCCATTCATTAGTGACAATATACGCCTCTACAGAAAAAAACTTCATTAGTGACAATGAAAAGTTGTCAATAAATATCAAATTGTTGACACTAATCCCATTTAGTGAAAACAATAATTTGTCATAATGTTGTCACTAAATCACTATCGCTAAAGAGGGTGGGTGACAACAACTGAATATTGTCACTAAAGGCGAGTTTTCATTGACAAGAAATTGTTGTTCCTAATGCCTCTAGACAATAGTGACAACAAAAGTTTTCACTATTTTGCTATGGCTATTGTCACTATTTCTCTTGGCTTGTCACTAACATGGCATAATAAGTGACAATTTTCTCCAAATTCTAGTGACAACTTTATTTGTTGTCACTACTATTCAAAAATAGTGACAACTTTTGTTGTCCAAGTTCATTTAGTGACAACTTTTATTTGTCATAACTGTTAAACTCTAAATAGTGACAACTTTTGTTGTCATAATTTATTTTAATATAGTGACAACTTTAATTTGTTGTCACAATTGTATTATAAATAGTGACAACTTTTATTATCATGACTAAAACTAATTTAATGACAACTTTAGTTTGTTGTCACATTGCTATATGCATAATGACAACTATCATCATTAATCAAATCATTTTTAGTGACAACTTCATTTCCTTGCCCATGTTGTGTTATATATAATCACCTTGGTAGGCATACAATAAGCTAGTAAAAAAGCCTGAAATAAATTAGAACTCACAATTTACCAAATATCCAAACTAACATAATCCTTTATAATACATAGGTTAATACAACTATTTATGAATACATCCATAATGTGATCAATCCAAAAACTATTTACAAATGGAGCTATTCATTTAGTATACTAACAATGATTACTTCCAAAATATAACTCCCCAATTGTGCAAAATGCTAGCTTGAATTTTCAACCTTGTTGAGGAGCTTATCAAAAACTCTGCATTATTAACAATTCAAAAGAAACATTTGAACATGATTAGTGTGAAAGAACAAGCATCAATGGCAACAAAATAGAAGCAGAGGAAAAACAATACTAACTATAAGTACATTAACTTGCCATTACCATGTTTCATGTTTCCTTCTTGTCTTCGATTGCATTATAGCCTCATGCTACCTTGTTCAATTCCTCAATCAAGTGATAGGTACTGATTTTTATATCAACTTTTAATGTTTGGATTAAATTAGTTCCATTTGCTCATGTACATTAGATAATTATTCCATTTAATATTCCAATAGGCTAGTTTCAATGCTTCTTGTTATTTTCAATTCCTTAGTACCATATATACTACGAAAATGATTGACTTATTTACCTATAAACTGCTCTTAGCATTTTTTCTTGGAGAATCTCTCAAATACTTCATCAATAAATTATCCAATTCTTTGATCAAATTTTGAAAGAAGAAGCTTCCAATTTCACAACATTGCCACAAGCTTTGCAAAGCTACAATCCAGTTTTCACACACAATTTCCCACAAGAAACTGATCAAGCACTTCTCACACATAAAAAAAAAAAAACTATCCTATAATTATTTGTTGTTTAGAACTCAGAGATTTTAAGCCTTTGTGTTCATTATTTTAAAACTGTCAAGCACGCATCAAACTGTGTCAAACAATTTTCGAAACAATTATCTCCTAGAATGCAAACTTTATTTCAACAAGCATTAGGTCCAATCATATCTACTCAATTCGGTCTATGTATTTGTATTGAATTTGATCAAGACAACATATATTATGGTTGAAAATTTATGAATATCAATTATCAGTTTGTCACTTGATAGCGTGTCGAGCAATCACAATTCATTAGAATTTCACTCAATTCTTCAGTTCACTCAACAAGAGCTCATCAAAACCCACTATTTAACATATTTTTTACTAGTATTTCCAACCACTATTTATCACAAGATGCCTTCAACATATTTTTTACTAGTATTTCCAACCACTATTTATCAACAAATACAAATCATATAAATTTACAAAACATAAATGAACGAACTACTCAATTTTCTACCAACTGAAGAATAATGGGTTATAACTTCATTTTTTTCATATCAAAACTCATTCAAAACAAGTGTAAATCACTTCTAAAATGTATTTCTAAGGAGAACAAAACTTCTTTGTACAGGATAAACATGATTCATTCAAGAAACTTACAAAACAAAGTTATGAAAATGGAATTTCACATGGTAAAACACACCAGCAACTGTAAATTAATTGTAAAATACCCAATGCATAAAGTTTCAAGAAATTATATTAAGGAATAAAAACATACTCTTGTACACTTCATGCCAAAATAGTGATATGCTCCATCTTTGTTCCAATTATCTAAAAATAGCAAAAGAAAAAAACAAAGTAAGAAATATTAACTAGTAATTCAATAAATTTGCAAAATGTACTTCAATTTTTAAAAAAGTGTAATAAGAAATATTAACTAGTAATTCAATAAATTTGCAAAATGTACTTCAATTTTTAAAAAAGTGTAATGGGAAACCTTCAACTTACATTAAAATGATGCCAAAATACTCTTCAGTTCTTCCCATCTGTGCTAATATAGTTTTCAGAAGATCATTTGTCTTTTGTTGCTCTTCTTGAAAAAGTTTGATCTCTTCCTTCATTTCAGCAACTTGTTGCTCTACTTCTTCTCTCTTGTGCTTATTCTCTTCTATCTCTGAAATATGTTGGTCCTCATAGAATGATCTTAGCAGCTTCATACTTGCTCCTCTACTATGTATGTACCCTTGTAAGTGGCCAATAGTTTCCTCGCAAATTTCAGTCGAGCTTATTCAAGTTGTGAGGGACTCTTTTTCTTTTCTCCTAAACAATAAGATTACCGAATTGTCAAATAAAGTTATAGATCCTAAACATTGATATTATTAGACATTCTTCATATCTCTTGCTTTCTTATTCACAAAGGCTTTCTTTTTCTTGGAGAACTGAGTGAGCTCATAGATCTCAATATCATCAAGATCCTTTCCCTCCTTCCTTTGCTAAAAAATAAAAAGACAAATAATTATTTTCCTCTTCTTTGGACAGTGATTTATGGTATATAAATGCTAAATAAAGTTAGTTTTTTACTTTTTCATCGTGCAAACGTGCAATAGACCTTGTCCCAATTGTATGTGGTACAGCTAACTTCTACAACCTCCTTCTTCCTTGGAATCTACTATCAAACTCCAAATAAACCATGCCAAGTCTCCAAGAAAATTCTCACATCAAAAAGGGAATGCAAGAAATGTAGGAGCGGGCATAGCTTTTAAGCTTAAGGATAATCAACTTATTTGGAGTATCAAGATGGCCAAAAAAAAAAAAAAATCGACAGAGTTTCCCCTGTATACTGGACATTTCTAGGCACAAAGCCACCACAAAATCAACAATATTTGAAAAAAATATATTAACTGTCACAACAATAAAAGGGTAATCACCCACTACCCATAAGGAATGATCACCCATTACTCACGAGGAATGATAACCCATCACTCAAGGGATCCATTCTTATAAATCAAAAAAAGAGAAAAAAAAAATACTGAGAACTAATGGAAGGGTAATCATACATGCTTCACTTAGCATGTAATGCAAAGTGGAAAAAAATACTGAGAAAAATTGGAGAAAAATGACCCATGCTTCACTTAGCATCTAGAATTCTCAACAATAACATAAATAACCATATATACTTTAAATTCAACATGTACTGCTAAGCATAAGTCATTTAAGACCTTTTTTTTTCCCATTAAAGCATGAAACATGAAAAAGCAACTTCAAGCTCAAAATTTCAAAATAAAAGAATCCAATAGTCATAACTACAAAACTCAAATTAGCTAAAAAGCATTGTAAAGCCTAATATGAAGGTGTATATTCAACAAATGAAAGCATTTCTAGAGGATAAAAATGAAAGCAGAAATACTGGAACAGGCCAATTGAATTGCGAATCTGGACATAGAGAAGCCAAATTCAGCAGGGAATATTATCTGCTATGCAATTGAATATCTCACACTTGAGCCCTGTTTTCACATCAATTATTTTCAGCAAAAAACAACAATAGCTTTTAAGTTCCCCCATGCATTATATTTGTCTTCTCCTTATCTAAGCATGCTATGCTTTTTTCTCTTATAAATTTTATTCGTGAATTGCATGGATTTTGGAATTTAGACTCTCTTGGCAGGGGTTGCTCCGAGGCACGTGATCTAGAAGTACATTTCACTACAAGAAATCTATCAATTTGCCACGGAAAAATCCGTAGCTAAACTGGAATTTGCCATGGATCTGCCACGGAAAAGGTCCATAGCAAAAACATTCGTGGCTAAGTATTTTTTTGCCACGGAAATATTTTCTGTGGCAATTTGCCACGGATTTGTCACGGACGATTCTCAAATTGGACATTTCCGTGGCAAATCCGTGACAGATTGTCACAGATTTGTCACGGAAACAAATTTGTCACGAAAACGTTATTTTTTTCATATTAAATTATAACGGATTTGCCATGGATTATTAAAATTTAAAATATATTAATTAACGGATTTGCCATGGATTATTAAAAATAAGGGTAATCAACTTATTTGGAGTATCAAGATGGCAAAAAAAAAATCGACAGAGTTTCCCCTGTGTACTGGACGTTTCTAGGCACAAAGCCACCACAAAATCAACAACATTTTTTAAAAAAAAAAAAACATTAACTGTCACAACAATAAAAGGGTAATTACTCATTACTCATGGGGAATGATCACCCATCACTCACGAGGAATGATAACCCATCACTCACGGGGATCCATAGAAATTAGCCACAACAAATTCCAGTATATATAGTATATATTGCCACTGAAGAACTCAAACATGCAAAAGCTAGTTAGAGAAGCACACTCCTAGTCAATGAAATGATTCAAAGACATGGTATGATGCAGATATTTGGAAATATTGCTTAATAAATGTACAAAGACAAAAAAATGGAGAACAATAACATTGTAAACACTTCACTAACAATCTCTATGAGTCTATGTTCAAAATTTGCAAAACAGAACATCCAAAAAAAAAAAAAAAGCATATCTAAAATAAAGACCTTTAAGCAAAGGATGCTGGTTCAATGTGAATTTAAGACCTCAGACAACTTGCCTAGAAGTTTGAACAGAAATCTGCAGCTCAATCATTTAAGTTGCAGAAAGCAAATAACTCTTCAGGGTGTTAAGGTTAATTGACGAGTAAGGACAAATCATAAAAGCAATCATACTAACCTGCTGACGAGCAGCTGCAAGTTTTAACAGTTCATCAGCCTCAGAGAAATTTGTGAACCACTGAGCTAGGGGATGATCTTTGGTGTCACCTCTTCTCCTCTTGTCTGTGTCCTCTATTGGAACTATAGATAAACTCCAAAAGAAATACTAATTAAAGAACATCAAGGTGACAAAAGGAATCAGCAAAACTTAATTTGCCATCTCATATTCTCCTTATATATATATCCTTCTAAGAATAAATTCACAAGACATTCTAGAATCTTCAAGAGATTCTCCAGGAAACAAAAGGGAACGTTGGTCATGAAGGGGAAAACAACCAAATACTACTTTCTTGAAGAACATGATAATTAAGAACTACATGAATCATTGGCACGTTTAGGACATCCTACAATCACATGAAAAACCCTGGAAAATGAAAGAACATCTCGTATGGATATTCGGCTCGGGGGAAGGGAGAAGGGGGGTTGTGGGGCGGGGAGCAGAGGTGGGCCCGGAGGGGAAGTTCGGGGGAGAGGCACGCGGGCTGGGGGAAGGGAGATAGATTTCGGTGGGTGGAGGCGGGAGCGGGGAGGGGGAGTTATGAGGAGAGGCGTGCAGGATGGGGAAGGGAGATGGGGTTGCGGGGGGTGGAGGCGGAGGCGGAGGTGGAGGCGAGAGCGGTGGGAAGGGGAGGGGGTGCGTGGGTGGGCGACCGGGGGAGAGGGTGACAGGGGTGAGGGGGGAAGGGGGAAGGGGGAGCTGCAGGAAAAGAGGGTGGTCGCGCGGGGGGAGATCCGCAATGGGGGACCGGCAGGAGCTGCATGGGGTGGAAGGGGTTGCGGGGGGGGGGGGGGAGGGGAGTTGCGCAGGCGGGGGGCAGGAGGGTGTTGCAAAGCCGAGGGCAGGGGTGCGATGGAGAGGGGCGGCGGGAGGGAGAGGGCCAGATCTGGGGTTGGGGGAGAGGGGAGGCGGGTAGGGGGGCAAATCTGGGGTTGGGAGGCCGGTAGGGAGGGGGGGTTGCTGTGGGTTGAAGATGGAAGAAGAAAGATGAAGAAGGACAATGCAAGAAAGGTGTCGGTGGAGAAGAAGAGGGAGAACATGGTACAATTATTATCTAATAGTACATAATTGTTATAAATGTCAAAAATAATTGTTATTCAAGAACATGAAACCATTGATATAAATACTGAAAATTTTAATTAATGAATTAAAACTCATAAACCCTTGCAAGGATCAAAATATTATTGGACAAGTATGATAAAAAATACAAGTTAATATATAAGAATAATTAAAAATAATTAAAAATATTAAAAATGATGCCGATGGGAATTTAAATATTAATTATTGGAGAAGAATGACGAAAAATACAAGATAAAATATGTGATTAAAAATAAAAACCAAGCCCCTGACGAGAATTGAACTCGGGAACTTTCGCATCCTCAATTACATGCACTATATATGTGTGTGTGTGTGTGTGTGTCTCTCTCTCTCTCTCTCTCTCTCTCTCTCTCTCTCTCTCTCTCTCTCTCTCTCTCTCTCTCACATATGTATGTATGTATATATATATATGTATCTATATATATATATATATATACATATATATATACATACATATATATGTATATATTATATATATGTGTGTGTGTATATATATATATAATATATATATACACTCACATACATATATATATATATATATATATATATAAGTTTGTCCAAGAATGGCCACTATTGGTTCGGCCGAGAGAGAGAGAGAGAGAGAGAGCTAGCTTCCTCTTGATTAGAAGTGAAGATTTAATTTTAATTTTGAAAAGTTTTGAATGGAGTAAACATAAGAGTGTTTTGAGTGGAATAAATCAAGATACTTACAAAATATCTCGTCGTTGTTATTTAAAATGTATGGAACAAAAATTAATACAAATCAATATAACTAATAAATTAGAAAAAATAGAAAAAAATTCCGATTATCTTCAAATTTGGTCATAACACTTTTATTAGCAATTTAAACAAATCTAACGGTCGATCATTAATTTAAAGTGCCTATATTTGTAATGCCTTAGGTTTTCGGTATTTTTGTTGATATTTGTTGGATTGCATGCCAAAATATATCCGATTATCTTCAAATTTGGTCATAACAATTTTATTAGCAATTTAAAAAAATCTAACGGTCGGATCATTAATTGAAAGTGCCTATCTTTGTAAATGCCTTAGGTTTTCGGTATTTTTGTTGATATTTGTTGGATTGCATGCCAAAATATATCCGATTATCTTCAAATTTGGTCATAACACTTTTCTTAGCAATTTAAACAAATCTAACGGTCGAATCATTAATTGAAAGTGCCTATCTTTGTAAATGCCTTTGGATTTCGATCTTTCTGTAGACATTTGGTCGATTGCATGCCAAAATATATCCAATTATATTCAAATTGGTCATAATACTTTTCTTAGAAATTTAAATAAATCTAACGGTCGGATCATTAATTGAAAGTTCCTATCTTTGTAAATGCCTTAGGTTTTCGGTCTTTTTGAAGACATTTGGTGGATTGCATGCCAAAATATATCCGATTATATTCAAACTTGGTCATAACACTTTTCTTAACAATTTAAACAAATCTAATGGTCGGATCATTAATTCAAAGTTCCTATCTTTGTAAATGCCTTAGGTTTTTGGTCTTTTTGTAGACATTTGTTGCAATGCATTCCAAAATATATCCGATTATCTTCAAATTTGGTAATAACACTTTTCTTAGCAATTAAAACAAATCTAATGGTCGGATCATTAATTGAAAGTTCCTATCTTTGTAAATGCCTTAGGTTTTCGGTATTTTTGTTGATATTTGTCGGATTGCATTCCAAAATATATCCGATTATCTTCAAATTTGGCCATAACACTTTTCTTAGCAATTTAAACAAATCTAATGGCCGGATCATTAATTGAAAGTGCCTATCTTTGTAAATGCCTTAGGTTTTCGGTATTTTTGTTGATATTTGTTGGATTGCATGCAAAAATATATCTGATTATCTTCAAATTTGGTCATAACACTTTTATTAGTAATTTAAACAAATCCAACGGTCGGATCATTAATTTAAAGTGCCTATCTTTGTAAATACCTTAGGTTTTCGGTATTTTTGTTGATATTGTTGGATTGCATGCCAAAATATATCCGATTATATTCAAACTTGGGCATAACACTTTTCTTAGCAATTTAAACAAATATAACGGTCGGATCATTAATTAAAAGTGCCTATCTTTGTAAATGTCTTAGATTTTCGGTCTTTTGTAGTCATTTATTGGATTGCATGCCAAAATATATCCGATTATCTTCAAATTTGGTCATAACACTTTTCTTAGAAATTTAAACAAATCTAACGGTCGGATCATTAATTGAAAGTGTCTATCTTTGTAAATGCCTTAGGTTTTCGGTATTTTTGTTGGATTTAATGCCAAAATATATCTGATTATCTTCAATTTTGGTCATAAAACTTTTATTAGAAATTTAAACAAATCTAACGGTCGGATTATTAATTCAAAGTGCCTATCTTTGTAAATGCCTTAGGTTTTCGGTATTTTTGTAGATATTTGTTGGATTGCATGCCAAAATATATCCTATTATCTTCAAACTTGGTCATAACATTTTTATTATCAATTTAAACAAATCTAATGGTTGGATCATTAATTGAAAGTGCCTATCTTTGTAAATGCCTTAGGTTTTCGGTCTTTTTGTAGACATTTGGTGGATATCATGCCAAAATATATCCGATTATCTTCAAACTTGGTCCATAACACTTTTTTTAATAATTTAAACAAATCTGACGATCGGATCATTAATTGAAAGTGCCTATCTTTGTAAATGCCTCAGGTTTTCGGTCTTTTTGTAGATATTTGTTGGATTGCATGCCAAAATATATCTGATTAACTTCAAACTTGGTCATAACATTTTTTTTAGTAATTTAAACAAATCTAATGGTCGGATCATATTTTGAAAGTTCTTATCTTTGTAAATGCCTTAGGTTTTCGGTCTTTTTGTAGACATTAGTTGGATTGCATGCCAAAATATATCCGATTATCTTCAAATTTGGTCATAGCACTTTTCTTAGCAATATAAACAAATCTAACGGTCGGATCATTAATTGAAAGTTCCTATCTTTGTAAATGCCTTAGGTTTTCAGTATTTTTGTTGATATTTGTTGGATTGCATGCCAAAATATATCTGATTATCTTTAAATTTTGTCATAACACTTTTATTAGCAATTTAAACAAATCTAACGGTCAGATCATTAATTCAAAGTTCCTATCTTTGTAAATGCCTTAGATTTTCGGTCTTTTTGTAGATATATGCTAGATTGCATGCCAAAATATATCCTATTATCTTCAAACTTGGTCATAACAATTTTATTATCAATTTAAAAAAATATAACGGTCGGATCATTAATTGAAAGTGCGTATCTTTGTAAATGCCTTAGGTTTTCGGTCTTTTTGTAGATATTTGTTGGATTGCATGCCAAAATATATCTGATTATCTTCAAATTTGGTCATAACACTTTTCTTAGCAATTTAAACAAATCTAACGGTTGGATCATTAATTTAAACTGCATGTCTTTGTAAATGCCTTAGTTTTTCAGAGTTCTGTAGATATTTAACTGGATTGCGTGTCAAAATATATCTGATTACCTTTAAATTTGTTTATAACATTTTTCTTAACAATTTCAACAAATCTAACGGTGGGATCTTTAATTTGCAGTGCGTATATTTGTAAATACCTTTAGTTTTCAGTATTTTTGTAGATATTTTGAAGGATTACGTGGAAAAGTATATCCAATTATCTTTAAATTTGATCATAATACTTTTCCTTACAATTTATACAAATCTAACAGTTAGATTATTAATTTAAAGTGCCTATTTTTATAAAAATTGGTGTTGTCACTAATGAGATTTCCCGCTTTCAAATGAGATTGGCGGAAAAGCCTTTAGTGACAAAGTTTTCCATTCACACTAAAAGTTATCATTTAGTGACAATCATTTTTGTTGTCACTAAAGGTTTGTCTTAGCAACATAAAATGTTGTCTCCAATTCATGCTATTTACTGACACGCATTTTGTTGTCACTAATATTTTTTGTCACTAGTGCCCATTTCTCCAACGCTTTTCGTCACTAAATGCACATAAATAGTGACAAGAAAAATATTGTTACTATAAGTATACTATTTAGTGAGAAGATATTTTTTTGTCGCTATAAGTGCATTATTTAGTGACAACAGTTTCGTTTTAGTGACAACAAATTTTTAGTTGTCACTAAATAGATTTTTTGTTTTCAAATGAGATTAGCGGAAAAGCCTTTAGTGACAAAATTTAGTGACTACATTTTCTACTGTCACTAAACGTTATCATTTAGTGACAAGAGTTTATATTGTCACTAAAAGTTTGACCTTTTCTAACAATTTAATGGTTTGTCAGTAATTCTGTTATTTAGTGACAAGCATTTTGGTGTCACTAATATTTATTGTCACTAAAGTCCATTTCTCCTGTAGTGATGCACAGTATTGGCTCCCTTACAGTCATCGCTCATCATTTTTTCAACAATCTTTCTTGCTTTCTTTTGCTTTTGGGAATTAATAGCCTCAAGAAAGTGGATTTCTCTTCACTATCCATATCGACCCCTATAAACATGCAAAAGTATTTTCTCGCCTTCAAAGATGAAATAACTTTTCTCAACTCATTTTTCAACTTACAATCAGTTTTTTTTTTTTTTCACAATCTTTCCACTCACAAATTTTATCTCCTTACATTCCTTATCATAACTCAAAGTCAAGCAAAGTTTAAACCCAAAATATAAGAGTTAGCCAACAACTTTTTCCACATTGATCCCATTATCCACATTCAAACTAGGTAAATCAAATCATTCTCAAATACTAATGCAACAACTACCTCACTGAACCACAACGCCAAGAAATCCTAAATGCCACCAAATTCTTAACAAAAGTAGTTCCAAATGCTAATGGTCAACCCACTCAAGTATCTGAGACAACTTCCGATTGTCTTAACACCTTCATGTTTACCCTAACTCAGCATTTTGTAGGAAATCATCAACAGTTAGCAAATAGAAGTTCAGAAATCCTAACTAACTTAACCTGCCCTAAACTTCATGATTTCAGATGGTATAAAGATATGTTTTACTGACTCTTTAACTTCATTTTTTGATGTATACCATTTTTTGGTAATAACATTTAATACATTCTTTTTCTGATACTTAACTAATTCATACCAATCAAAAAAGTCTAAATGCTGTTTCATTCTTATTTGATCTGAATAATACTTTTGTAAGAGTTTAGCTCTTTCTGGTTTAGGAATTGTTGCAAAATACCATTTTCATTTTAATTCATTACATGATCTTTTCCACAATTTACGAAGATAATCTTTATCTAAAATAAAGTCTTTTTCAGTAGTTAAAACCATTAGAGTTGAAGGCATATGCATTTCTGATTGAGTAGGGCTTCCTGATTTAACACTAATATTTTCTTCATAATTTACTTTAGGGATTTCTCCACTAAAGTCAACATTGTTTACTTTGGGATTTTCTCCAGAAAATTCTATATTACCAAATCGTCTACTGCTAAGTGATCTGGGTAAAGAGAAGGATGAAGAGGGAACTGAAAAAGATTTTCTTCTGAATTCTAATTCTATATTACCTGTTGGAGTTTCAATAGGATCCATACCAGTCACCTTCTCCTTTTTGCAAAGTCCTTTAACAAAAGATATCAACCTTCTGAAAAGAAAGATTCGTTGTCGTGAACAACAAATAGCCTTTATTAAAGAAGATATCAAATACACTAGAATCCAAAGCCAGCTACAGCTAAAAGACATTCAAGATAAGAAAGAATCTATCCGAAAAGATTTCGAACAGCAAATTTGCTCAGAAGTCCCCACAGTCTTTTGGGAAAGGAAAAAGCATATAGTCATCTGAATTGGTCTGGCCTTGGTAGGTATCATTGATTCATCGAAATTATTAATGTACGGGAGACTGACTATATGCTTTTTCCTTTCCCAAAAGGCTGTGGGGACCTCTGAGCAAATTTGATGTTCGAAATATTTTCGGATAGATTCTATCTTATCTTGAATGTCTTTTAGCTATAGCTGGCTTTGGATTCTAGTGTATTTGATATCTTCTTTAATAAAGGCTATTTGTTGTTCACGACAACGAATCTTTCTTTTCAGAAGGTTGATATCTTTTGTTAAAGGACTTTGCAAAAATGAGAAGGTGACTGGTATGGATCCTATTTCGGTGTGAACACCGTTCTGATCTACATTGAATGGATAGATCTGAGTAAGAAATGGGGTTCCTAAAATCAATTCTTGGCTTAAATCTTTAATGATTAAGAAGGAATTTGTGAAACAAAACTGTTTATTACAGATGTGAGCATTGGACAATTTGTATCTGATTTTTAGCTGTTCACCTGCTGCAGAATATAATTTAGAACCTGTTTTTTCTAAATATTTTGTAGGAATTAATCCTTCGCAGATACAATTCTGATTTGCTCCGGAATCTAAAAGGGCAACTAATTGAATTGAGAAATCTCCTATTTTGAGAAGAATTGGAATATACCACTTTTGAAAGGTTATTTGGGAAATAGCTGAAATATAATCTGAATTATTTTCATTTTGTTCTATTTCTTCGTCTGATACAAGAGTAGGATCTATTAAGGGTTTTTCTAGCCTTTGTTGAACTAATTCTGTATTTATCTGATTAATGTCTGTTATTCTTTGATCATTCTGTTCTTTTAACCATTTAACTTCTTGTTTAAGTTCTTTGATTTCTAATTGTAGATCTTGTAGAGAGGTAGTAGGTTCTTTTTTTTTTCCTTTAAATTTTTCAAATACTTCTTTAAAATTATAAGGTTCTACTTGAACTTTTGGGTTAAGAACTAAATCTTTAACTTTTAATAGATATTCTCTTTTAACTGCTTCATCCTTAATGTGAACTAATAGTTCGAAGAAAAGTTCTTTATTTGCTCTAGTAATTACATTAACTTGGTTAGATGAATTTTTTATCATACAGAGTTCTCCTATTGCACAAGTACATAAACCGGTGCAATCGCAAGAAGACTGTTCACTTGAATCTGATTCAGAGGAATTTTCTTGGATCTCAAATATTTCGTCAGATTCGCTATCACTATTATTTGTTGAAGAATCGTTTTGATCAAGTATTTGATTGATCTGTTCTAAAGTATCTTTTGATAAAGAAAGATGATTTACTCTTTTCTTCTTTTTAGCTTTTATTTTACATTCATCTACTTTATGTCCTCTTTTTTCACAAAAATAACACTTAACGATGTTGTTAAAGGTTTTATCTTTTCTTTTAAATGGTTTAGAAATTCTTTCTTTCTTTTCCCTTTTAAATTTTCTCTTCTTTTCTTTCTTTAGCTTTTTAGATGGTGGAGTTATTGGTGAAAATCCAAATATTTCACAAAAATTTCCTAATTCTTTTTTGGATTTTTTATGATAGGATTCCATCTGATTTTTAAGCTTTAGATCTGTGCAGAGATCTGCACCCGCTTGATTCACATAACTGATTAATTGACCATATGCTAGATAGTCATAAGGAATTTCATTTCCAAAATCTAATTTTAACTTTTGTCGAACCTTTTCAGCAAACAAGGGAGGTAATCCTGAAATAAATCGTTCTTTCCGAACGCATGATGACAATATGTTCTAAGCATAACTTTTTATAAAAACATATCTTTATACCATCTGAAATCATGAAGTTTATGGCAGGTTAAGTTAGTTAAGATTTCTGAACTTCTATCTGCTAACTGTTGAGGATTTCCTACACACTGCTGAGTTAGGGTAAACATGAAGGTGTTAAAACAATCGGAAGTTATCTCAGATACTTGAGTGGGTTGACCGTTAGCATTTGGAACTACTTTTGTTAAGACTTTGGTGGCATTTAGGATTTCTTGGCATTGTGGTTCAGTGAGGTAGTTGTTCCACCACCCCTGAAGAACGCCAGTAAAACCAGTGGTAAGAATATGAAGGATGGATTGATCAGTATTGTTGGGATTCTTACATTTGATTGCTGTAATTGCCCTGGACATTTCTTGAATAACATTGAGGATACTGTGTTCAGACATACCGTCAATATTCCATTCGGTAATGTCTTCACCAGTAAAAGCTGCTCGAGTATCTAAATGACGTTCTTCAAACCGAACATCTGGAAAGGATGGCCTAGGATAATAATTCCTAGTATAAGGATTGGCAAATCGAGGATATTTGGTTTTTGAAATTCTTTTATTTCCTCCTAATTTATTAAGCTGTTCAGGAGAAGGATCAATATCTATTAAAGAGACTGGTTGATGTATAGTTTGGAGATGTGTTTTAGAACTTGGTTCTTGTTCATCTCTTGTCTTTAGATTTTTTAACTTTTCATTTATCTCTTTAATAAAATCTACTTCTTCTATATTCATGGTTCCTTTATTAAGCTTAATATTTTTAGGCTCGTATATTATG
Organism: Voacanga thouarsii; assembly: GCA_026120185.1. Taxonomy (NCBI): domain Eukaryota; kingdom Viridiplantae; phylum Streptophyta; class Magnoliopsida; order Gentianales; family Apocynaceae; genus Voacanga; species Voacanga thouarsii. The sequence continues at coordinate 2,043,778 of JANUWF010001921.1, forward strand.
GGTTTAAACACTGGGTTAGGATCAACAGGTTGTTTTGGATTAAACTGTTTAAACTGTGGGGTTTCTCATACAGATGATTTACTGTCTAGTTGTTCTACTTTACTAGCCATGGTGACTAGCATTTGATTAGTATAATTATTCTATTAGATTACTTTATTTAAATATTTATTAGTTACATCACCATTTTTATCTAAATTTTCTAACTTAAATGGAGAAGCTGTTATAACCTGATTTTCTATTGGGATTTCGATTTCTTCAGCTGGAGGAAAGACTGACTCTTTAACTTCATTTTTTGATGTATACCATTTTTTGGTAATAACATTTAATACATTCTTTTTCTGATACTTAACTAATTCATACCAATCAAAAAAGTCTAAATGCTGTTTCATTCTTATTTGATCTGAATAATACTTTTGTAAGAGTCTAGCTCTTTCTGGTTCAGGAACTGTTGCAAAATACCATTTTCATTTTAATTCATTACATGATCTTTTCCACAATTTACGAAGATAATCTTTATCTAAAATAAAGTCTTTTTCAGAAGTTAAAACCATTAGAGTTGAAGGCATATGCATTTCTGATTGAGTAGGGCTTCCTGATTTAACACTAATATTTTCTTCATAATTTACTTTAGGGATTTCTCCACTAAAGTCAACATTGTTTACTTTGGGATTTTCTCCAGAAAATTCTATATTACCAAATCGTCTACTGCTAAGTGATCTGGGTAAAGAGAAGGATGAAGAGGGAACTGAAAAGGATTTTCTTCTGAATTCTAATTCTATATTACCTGTTGGAGTTTCTGTTATTTTACCTAATGTTTTAGATTCATAATGTTTTTTAGGATTAATAATGTGATCAAAATTCCAGATAGGGTTTTGTAGAACATTATCCCACTTAATCATTCGAGGGATAAAGGAATTAGATCTTTCAAAATTTGTTTCTAATAAACAAGTTTCTTTAGGGTTTCCATTATGCTGCTTAGCTTTAGGATTAATCGTGGTTTTCATTACTTTGTAGTAAACACAATATATCAAACTAAGAGGTTTTGATCCTAATTCGAACTCTAGGTTCTTTGTCTGAATGTTTAAGGTTAGGGTTTAGAGAATGTGTGGATCGTTAGATCTACGGTAAAATTTGGGTAATGGTTGAAGTAAACGGGACCATTGGCTATGTTAGATTCAATGACTGCTAGCAAACTGTTTTGAAAATCTAGGGGTGGTCCCATAGCTGCCAACCATAAGCATAGTAATGACTCGGGTGTGTCCAGAGTTTAGGTGTGTCCTATGGAGAAATAAAGAAACATAGATCAAGATATAATTCTAAGGAACAATAGAACTCGTATTAACTACTAATGCATAGACCAAGAGAGAGAAAGTAATCCCCTACTCACCCATGACATCTAATCTTTCAGATATCGACATAGAATCAGTTAACAATTTAGAAATCAGCACTCAACTAGATAAAGTCGAATCTAGGTTAATGAACTGGAATTTACCAATAGAAAATTTTGATAAGATTTATGAAAAAGGAATGTTTGATTTAGTTCAAAGCTATACAATCAAAACAACTGAAAAAATAGTTTCCATAAATCAGCCTTACGGTACTATCCAGCTTTTAAATCCAGTCACCTTAGAACAGCATAAAAAGAGTAAATACCGATATCTTCATATTTGATTAGTTCAAGCAGCTATCAAACCTCTCTATCGATTAGGAATCGATGCCCCAATCTGCCTTCTACTACGTGATAGTAGACATCCAGATTTTCAAAACAGTTTGCTAGCAGTCTTTGAATCTAACATAGCCAATGGTCCCATTTACTTCAACCATTACCCAAATTTTACCGTAGATCTAACGATCCACACATTCTCTAAACCCTAACCTTAAACATTTAGACAAAGAACCTAGAGTTCGAATTAGGATCAAAACCTCTTGGTTTGATATATTGTGTTTACTACAAAGTAATGAAAACCACGATTAATCCTAAAGCTAAGCAGCATAATGGAAACCCTAAAGAAACTTGTTTATTAGAAACAAATTTTGAAAGATCTAATACCTTTGTCCCTTGAATGATTAAGTGGGATAATGTTCTACAAAACCCTATCTGGAATTTTGATCACATTATTAATCCTAAAAAACATTATGAATCTAAAACATTAGGTAAAATAACAGAAACTCCAACAGGTAATATAGAATTAGAATTCAGAAGAAAATCCTTTTCAGTTCCCTCTTCATCCTTCTCTTTACCCAGATCACTTAGCAGTAGACGATTTGGTAATATAGAATTTTCTGGAGAAAATCCCAAAGTAAACAATGTTGACTTTAGTGGAGAAATCCCTAAAGTAAATTATGAAGAAAATATTAGTGTTAAATCAGGAAGCCCTACTCAATCAGAAATGCATATGCCTTCAACTCTAATGGTTTTAACTTCTGAAAAAGACTTTATTTTAGATAAAGATTATCTTCGTAAATTGTGGAAAAGATCATGTAATGAATTAAAATGAAAATGGTATTTTGCAACAGTTCCTGAACCAGAAAGAGCTAGACTCTTACAAAAGTATTATTCAGATCAAATAAGAATGAAACAGCATTTAGACTTTTTTGATTGGTATGAATTAGTTAAGTATCAGAAAAAGAATGTATTAAATGTTATTACCAAAAAATGATATACATCAGAAAATGAAGTTAAAGAGTCAGTCTTTCCTCCAGCTGAAGAAATCGAAATCCCAATAGAAAATCAGGTTATAACAGCTTCTCCATTTAAGTTAGAAAATTTAGATAAACATGGTGATGTAACTAATAAAGATTTAAATAAAGTAATCTAACAGAATAATTATACTAATCAAATGCTAGTCACCATGGCTAGTAAAGTAGAACAACTAGACAGTAAATCATCTGTATGAGAAACCCCCACAGTTTAAACAGTTTAATCCAAAACAGCCTGTTGATCCTAACCCGGTGTTTAAACCCATAATATACGAGCCTAAAAATATTAAGCTTAATAAAGGAACCATGAATATAGAAGAAGTAGATTTTATTAAAGAGATAAATGAAAAGTTAAAAAATCTAAAGACAAGAGATGAACAAGAACCAAGTTCTAAAACACATCTCCAAACTATACATCAACCAGTCTCTTTAATAGATATTGATCCTTCTCCTGAACAGCTTAATAAATTAGGAGGAAATAAAAGAATTTCAAAAACCAAATATCCTCGATTTGCCAATCCTTATACTAGGAATTATTATCCTAGGCCATCCTTTCCAGATGTTCGGTTTGAAGAACGTCATTTAGATACTCGAGCAGCTTTTACTGGTGAAGACATTACCGAATGGAATATTGACGGTATGTCTGAACACAGTATCCTCAATGTTATTCAAGAAATGTCCAGGGCAATTACAGCAATCAAATGTAAGAATCCCAACAATACTGATCAATCCATCCTTCATATTCTTACCACTGGTTTTACTGGCGTTCTTCAGGGGTGGTGGAACAACTACCTCACTGAACCACAATGCCAAGAAATCCTAAATGCCACCAAAGTCTTAACAAAAGTAGTTCCAAATGCTAACGGTCAACCCACTCAAGTATCTGAGACAACTTCCGATTGTTTTAACACCTTCATGTTTACCCTAACTCAGCAGTGTGTAGGAAATCCTCAACAGTTAGCAGATAGAAGTTCAGAAATCTTAACTAACTTAACCTGCCATAAACTTCATGATTTCAGATGGTATAAAGATATGTTTTTATAAAAAGTTATGCTTAGAACAGATTGTCATCATGCGTTCTGGAAAGAACGATTTATTTCAGGATTACCTCCCTTGTTTGTTGAAAAGGTTCGACAAAAGTTAAAATTAGATTTTGGAAATGAAATTCCTTATGACTATCTAGCATATGGTCAATTAATCAGTTATGTGAATCAAGCGGGTGCAGATCTCTGCACAGATCTAAAGCTTAAAAATCAGATGGAATCCTATCATAAAAAATCCAAAAAAGAATTAGGAAATTTTTGTGAAATATTTGGATTTTCACCAATAACTCCACCATCTAAAAAGCTAAAGAAAGAAAAGAAGAGAAAATTTAAAAGGGAAAAGAAAGAAAGAATTTCTAAACCATTTAAAAGAAAAGATAAAACCTTTAACAACATCGTTAAGTGTTATTTTTGTGAAAAAAGAGGACATAAAGTAGATGAATGTAAAATAAAAGCTAAAAAGAAGAAAAGAGTAAATCATCTTTCTTTATCAAAAGATACTTTAGAACAGATCAATCAAATACTTGATCAAAACGATTCTTCAACAAATAATAGTGATAGCGAATCTGACGAAATATTTGAGATCCAAGAAAATTCCTCTGAATCAGATTCAAGTGAACAGTCTTCTTGCGATTGCACCGGTTTATGTACTTGTGCAATAGGAGAACTCTGTATGATAAAAAATTCATCTAACCAAGTTAATGTAATTACTAGAGCAAATAAAGAACTTTTCTTCGAACTATTAGTTCACATTAAGGATGAAGCAGTTAAAAGAGAATATCTATTAAAAGTTAAAGATTTAGTTCTTAACCCAAAAGTTCAAGTAGAACCTTATAATTTTAAAGAAGTATTTGAAAAATTTAAAGGAAAACAAAAAGAACCTACTACCTCTCTACAAGATCTACAATTAGAAATCAAAGAACTTAAACAAGAAGTTAAATGGTTAAAAGAACAGAATGATCAAAGAATAACAGACATTAATCAGATAAATACAGAATTAGTTCAACAAAGGCTAGAAAAACCCTTAATAGATCCTACTCCTTTATCAGACGAAGAAATAGAACAAAATGAAAATAATTCAGATTATATTTCAGCTATTTCCCAAATAACCTTTTAAAAGTGGTATATTCCAATTCTTCTCAAAATAGGAGATTTCTCAATTCAATTAGTTTCCCTTTTAGATTCCGGAGCAGATCAGAATTGTATCTGCGAAGGATTAATTCCTAACAAATATTTAGAAAAAACAGGTTCTAAATTATACTCTGCAGCAGGTAAACAGCTAAAAATCATATACAAATTGTCCAATGCTCACATCTGTAATAAACAGTTTTGTTTCACAAATTCCTTCTTAATCATTAAAGATTTAAGCTAAGAATTGATTTTAGGAACCCCATTTCTTACTCAGATCTATCCATTCAATGTAGATCAGAACGGTGTTCACACCGAAATAGGATCCATACCAGTCACCTTCTCCTTTTTGCAAAGTCCTTTAACAAAAGATATCAACCTTCTGAAAAGAAAGATTCGTTGTCGTGAATAACAAATAGCCTTTATTAAAGAAGATATCAAATACACTAGAATCCAAAGCCAACTATAGCTAAAAGACATTCAAGATAAGATGGAATCTATCCGAAAAGATTTCGAACAGCAAATTTGCTCAGAGGTCCCCACAGCCTTTTGGGAAAGGAAAAAGCATATAGTCAGTCTCCCGTACATTGATAATTTCGATGAATCAATGATACCTACCAAGGCCAGACCAATTCAGATGACTATATGCTTTGTCCTTTAAATTCTGTCATTATACTTTTAATATCAATTTAAACAAATCTAACGGTCAAATCATTAATTGAAAGTGCCTATCTTTGTAATGTCTTAGGTTTTCGGTCTTTTTGTAGACATTTGTTGGATTGCATGCCAAAATATATCTGATTATCTTCAAATTTGGTCATAACACTTTTCTTAGCAATTTAAACAAATCTAACGGTTGGATCATTAATTTAAACTGCCTGTCTTCGTGAATGCCTTTGTTTTTTGGAGTTCTGTAGATATTTAACTGGATTGCGTGTCAAAATATATCTGATTACCTTTAAATTTGTTTATAACATTTTTCTTAACAATTTCAACAAATCTAACGGTTGGATCTTTAATTTGCAGTGCGTATATTTGTAAATACCTTTAGTTTTCAGTATTTTTGTATATATTTTGAAGGATTACGTGGAAAAGTATATCCGATTATCTTTAAATTTGATCATAACACTTTTCCTTACAATTTATACAAATCTAACGGTTAGATTATTAATTTAAAGTGCCTATTTTTATAAAAATTGGTGTTGTCACTAATGAGATTTCCCGCTTTCAAATGAGATTGGCGGGAAAGCCTTTAGTGACAAAGTTTTCCATTCACACTAAAAGTTATCATTTAGTGACAATCATTTTTGTTGTCACTAAAGGTTTGTCTTAGCAACATAAAATGTTGTCTCCAATTCATGTTATTTAGTGACACGCATTTTATTGTCACTAATATTTTTTGTCACTAGTGCCCATTTCTCCGACGCTTTTTGTCACTAAATGCACATAAATAGTGACAAGAAAAATATTGTTACTATAAGTATACTATTTAGTGAGAAGATATTTTTTTTGTCGCTATAAGTGCATTATTTAGTGACAACAGTTTCGTTTTAGTGACAACAATTTTTTAGTTGTCACTAAATAGATTTTTTATTTTCAAATGAGATTAGCCGAAAAGCCTTTAGTGACAAAATTTAGTGACTACATTTTCTACTGTCACTAAACGTTATTATTTAGTGACAAGAGTTTATATTGTCACTAAAAGTTTGACCTTTACTGACAATTTAATGGTTTGTCACTAATTCTGTTATTTAGTGACAAGCATTTTGGTGTCACTAATAGTTATTGTCACTAAAGTCCATTTCTCCTGTAGTGATGCACCGTATTGGCTCCCTTACAGTCATCGCTCATCATTTTTTCAACAATCTTTCTTGCTTTCCTTTGCTTTTGGGAATTAATAGCCTCAAGAAAGTGGATTTCTCTTCACTATCTATATCGACCCCTATAAACATGCAAAAGTATTTTCTAGCCTTCAAAGATGAAATAACTTTTCTCAACTCATTTTTCAACTTACAATCAGTTTTTTTTTTTTTTCACAATCTTTCCACTCACAGAGTTTATCTCCTTACATTCCTTATCATAACTCAAAGTCAAGCAAAGTTTAAACCCAAAATATAAGAGTTAGCCAACAACTTTTTCCACATTGATCCCATTATCCACATTCAAACTAGATAAATCAAATAATTCTCAAATACTAATGCATAAATAAGATTAACCCAAAATTTTAAGACTTAACATATCCTATCTAATAAACCTTGTTATTGATAAAAATCTACCAAATGAATGATAAAACTCATATCCAAGTAAGAAAGATAATTACAATCTTGCTAAAGTAATGAATACCACAAAAAATTTTCAGCCCAAAAGGTGTGCATAAAAATGTATGTATATGAAAAATATCTTTAATGCTAATCCCCCATACTTAAAATGGACATTGTCCTCAATGACCAAAAATATAACACTAAAAGCAAAGCCAAGGGACCCAAAAGAAATAAAGAGGAAGAATAGAGAAAAGAAAATACTTCCATTGTCGATGATTTCCAACACATGTGAATCTATCATAAGGAGTCATTGGGGAACTTGGACCTAAACAAAATATAAGAGAAACAAAAATAGAAAACATAAATCTAGAAAAGGAAAAAATAATCAAAAGAAAAGAAAAGACAAGGAAAATCAACTAAAACCAAATCCTAAAAAGAGTCATGAAAATTTAAATAGAAAAGAAAATGAAAGAAAAGAAATATAGATCAGTAGAAGAATGCTCAATCATCCTCATCATTGTTATCCATATCATTGGCCCCATGGCTACCATTGCCTTTTTGAGTTCCAAGAAATCTTTGCATGCACTGCACTCATTGTTGTTCCTGAGCATCTTGCCTTCTAGTAAGGGCAGTCATGGACTCGCGAAGCTGTAGCAAAATCTTCATTTATGTCTCTATGCTAGCTCTCAATTACTTTAATTGACATCTTACCTCAGCCTCAAAGTTAATCCTAGATTGTGATTCTGATTACTAGCACGAGCTGAAGGTGGTGGTGCAACATGCACTTCTTCTTTAAGTGGAAGCTCGACCTGTCCCTGGTGCTGCATATCAAAAGGTCGTAACCAACGTCTCACCTCCGTACTGTACTAATAATCGTAGCTAACTAGTGTTTGCTCAGTAACCAGATCACACTCTGTTGTGGTTTCAATAAGTTCCCCCTCCAAACTAATACTAAAGGCTTCAAGAATTTTTATTATCACAAGGAGGAAAACAAAGGCTTTGGTGGAAAGGTGAGAATAAACCACATCCCGTATGGATTGGATAATTAAAGGAGTAAGCGGGATGGGCTAAGTGTGCATCATCCTATAAAGAATATACAAGTCAATTACACGAGACTCATTAAACCCACTAGCGTTTAAAACAACATTGTAAGCAAAGATATAGACTATGGCACGTAGGTTAGCTTTAAGATCATTGTTAGAATAAAAGCGTAATTGGCCTACTGGACCTCTCCTATACATCCTCAAAATAGCTCTAGTATCACTTACTTTTCACTCAGGATTAGATAGTAAATTTTGATTGTTGTAATCTACAGCTAACCAAGGACCTTCATTATTAACACGGAGGATAGCAGTGAGTCTCTCTCTATCTAGAAAGATAGGAGTCCCTTTTACCCTGGTCTCAATAGTGTCAAGGTGGTTATTTCATTTCTGGATCATGTTAGTATAAAATTCTTTGATTAGAACAAGGTAATAGGGTCCCTTCAGTTGAACTATTGATCCCCACCCCAAACATCTAAACATGAGTCCTAACTTGAGGGCACAGTTTAAAGAGGGCGCAAAAGTGCATTCAACAATGATTTTATTGGTAGCCCCCTTAATGTTCCACTCTTGGCAGGACGGATCAATAAAATTAACCGGGTGTAGAAACAACGGGTCTATAGATATAGGGGTAGAGGAAAAAGAGGCTCTAGCTCATTTGGAAGATTGGCCCCTCTCTCTAGGCATGATGAGGGAATATGAAGATGATGGTTAATAAAGAATATGACTGAGGCACCACCACAATGTAACAACAATGCCCAATGGGATCAAACCACCACAACACAACTCCACACACAATCCATAATTTCTAATCAAACCACAACAATCTCAATCCATATTATCAATGAACCCCAATCTCCTTTCAAAACCTGCAAAAAATAATAGAATGCCACAATTCAAACCATAACATGATTCCCAATGAATACATAACCTGATCATACCAAGAAAAACATGTCCATATCCCAAGTCAAGAAAAATGCATCATGGCTATGCACATTATCCATTTATCATGAATTTATCAATAAGATAATTGTCATACCCTAAAAATAGACCACCTATGATCACAATATGGACATGTAATTGTAAAAATAAACCGTGAGTCATACTCTCATGCTATTCTAGTCATAATAACATCATAAATTCAATAAAATTTAACCAACAATTCTAATATATGTAATTTTCGTCCAAAAATAGGAAAAAAGGCAATGACAAGAATTTAACTATAGGAATTCAAGAAAAATCATACATTTGTATTCTCCAATGCATAGGCAAGTAAAATATGCCACCTTTTTTAAAAAATCCTTTCTTGAAATAAGAGATTTAAAAGTGGTTATGTGAAGAAAAAGTTGAGATTTTTGGAATTTTGATCCGTAAAAACAAGAAGATTTTGTGTTGGATTGATGTTTTGGAAGGTAAAAATGGAACCAGTGGTATTTGAGGATGACAAAACTATGCTGGGTGGAGAGAAAAATTGAGGAAAATTAGCTTTGTTTGAAAATAAAATGGCCAAATCGGCCATTTAATGAAACACCTAATAGGAGCCGGCACCGACGCCACCTCCGTGCGGCTGGACCGATGCCAACCCTAGTCTGTCTTGGCTAGAATAAGTTTTTTTAAAAAAAAAATTTTAAAAATACTATAAACATAATAATGGAAACCACAAAATCATGAAGAAAATGAAAATAAATAAAAACATTTAATAATTAAATAGATGTCCTAAAATCAAGAACCCAATTAGTGAAGATCATTTTTTTTTACGGTCGTGATCACGTGGATTTGGCTCAATATTCTCTGGAAGCGATCCTACTTGATGGTCTCTAAGAAGTTTGGCCAATTGCCCAATTTAATTTTTCAGATTGCGTAAGGATGCCTCCAAATTCATCATGGTTGCATCCACTCCTTGAAACCATACTTCCGTGGTACTTACCATTTGGTTAACCAAGTCCTCCTATGATGGCTTAGGCAGTGGTACATTGTAATGCAAGGGGATTGAGTTCTTTGATTTCCAAAATTAGAAAAAGTCTGCCTAAGTTGGTTTTAGTTGTTCCATAAAAAGTTAGGATAGTTCCTCCAATTAGGATTGTAAGTCATACTATAGGGATTGTTACCTTGTCATCCATTGCCCACAAAAGCAACTTGTTCTAATGACTCTTGTGACAACCCCATGCTTTGGCACACATGATTTTGATATCTTTCCCCAAAAAAAATCACAACTCACATTCATTACCTGTCCTTGAGAAAGAGACATTACCATTTGCTCTATCTTTTGTAAGAGTGCCTTCACTTTAGCCTCCAAAGCTGCCATTGCATCCACCTTGTGCACTCCATGAACACGAGCTTTTGATCTTGAGCTACCTTATCTATATTGCAAGATTTTTAATCAAATCAAACACCTCCTCCAGGGTCTTAGAATTAAAGGAACCTCTTGCAGATGCATCAACCAATTACCTTGTTGTAAAGCTTAAGCCAGTATAAAAGATTGCATTTGCATACCTAGCTCAAACTTGTGATGAAGACACTTCCTAAGCATCTCCTTGAATCTTTCCCAACACTTACAGAGATTTTTATATTCTAACTATTGGAAGGAAAAAATGTCTGTCCTAAGCTTGGATGTTCTAGCTGGGGAAAATATTTTGCTAAAAAATTTTTAGCCAAAACATTCTAAGTGGTGATGGATCTGGTTGGGAAAGACTTCAACCAGGATTTAGCTCCATCTCTCAAGGAAAAAGGAAAAAGTTTTGATTTGATAGCATATTCAGAAACACCAGTCATCTTAAACGTGTCACAAATTTCTAAAAAACTCTCAAGATAGGCATTAGGATCTTCCTCAGGTAACTCATCAAATTGTACCATGTTGTGAATCATCTGGATAATGTTGGGCTTAATTTCAAAATTATTATCTTCTATCTTAGGTCTCGTACTGCTCGAGCTTGTACCCGAGATTGCAGGCTTCACAAAATTATCTATAGTCTTCCTATTATTTCCACCATTACCCTTATTGTTTAGTTAGTTAACCTCCATTTCATCTCTTACCCTTTGTCTAACCACCCTTCGAATCTTTGTTAAGGTCCTCTCGATCTCAGAATCAAGATCTATTATATCGTCTTTAGATCGTTGAGTCATACACTGAGGGCTAGATCTATATAAAAAAAGAAAAATGGTGAGATTATAGAATTTACAAGTTAATCAATTCCTATATACTCACAAATGAAGTTAGGAAAATTATGACATATAGTGAAATTAGGAAATTACAATTGTACAAACAACAAAATATGGCACCTATTTATACAAGGAATATATATACATATTCACATATTTACATGTAGACATATAAACATATAAATATAGTTAAATCAACAAAATTCAAGTTTTCAGGATATTGTTCCCCAGCAGCGGTGCCAAAAACTTAATACGTAAATTTTGGGTGTATAAAAATCATTTAAATTTAAATCAATCCCTAACCAAGTTTTAATTAAAACATTAATCTCAAATTATACATAAAAGCAAGTACACTCATCGCAAGCATAGTATAGGGAATTAACAAGTATCGATTCTCAAAAGAACAAATACACACTAATCACTTTTCATTCATTGTTTAATCGATCCAATAAAGTGATAAAATAATAATAAGCAAAATAAGCAAAATATACATATATAACTCAAGGTTGCAATTTCATGTAACTAGACAACTATCTTGAAAACATAATATTGAACCACTTAGCATTCATCACAATCAATTGTCATCTTAGCATCATAAAGGACTTAAGTAAAATTCAATCGTTTCCCAAGTTATGAACTCACTTATCTAGATTTCACTTCTTTCCCAATCCATAAAACCATTATCTCTTGATTAATTTAGCATATTTTTCAATCGCACTAAAATAGCCAAAAAATGCATTAAATTCTTCCTTCAATAATTACTCATATTCTCTATGTGGCAATAAACATGAAATTAATTAATAACCCTATGCTCTAGGTGAAATCAACCAATCTTTGATTACTTTAATTTTTTAATCTTAATTTTGTTTTCCAAGTCTATTAAGATCTAACAAATATGAATCAATGCAATGAACTTCTAAAATCATTTTCCAAGTCAATTAGAAAAAAAACACATCAATAATAAATGATAACAAATAATCAAATATCAAGGATAACAATAGATTGACCAAAATCCCAATTAACTCAAAATCATAATTTCCAAAATAATATCCAATTACAATCAGAACATTAAGTACATCATTATTCTAGAAAAATAAATAAAGGATAAAAAATAGAACTCATAGACAAGCCCTTCTTCTTCTCTTGAAAACCTCCTTTGAACAATGCTCATTTGAATGGTGAATTTAACTTTGAACAATAAGTAGCTAGCTTAGATCCTTAGATTTACACCTTTGTCTTGCATTTTTTCTTGTTTAAATAAGCTTCTAAGAGGCTAAAATTCATTTCCCAGGAGTTCTGTGCTGAGTAGAGATTGGAAAATACCAAAACTGTTAGGAAATTACTAAATCCGTGCTTGATTGGAAAAGTTCACAAACACTGGGCAGATCAGGGCCAGCGTAGCTCTGCTTGCGCCGGCTATGCTCTAGTCGCTCAGTTGTGCTCTTTTTTTTCTCCCAAAAATTCCCCTGTTACTCCAGAATGGGGTCGGCATCAACCGTGCTCTAACGGTGATGGGTTTTTCATTTTTTCGTCATTTTCTGTAATAAAATGCCAAAACACATTTCCAAAGGTAACATATCAAATATGAAGAAATATGTCTAGTTATTGCACTAAATGCATCACAATACATCCTCAAATAACTAGAAAAATACAGAAGAATTTTGCCCCTATTAGTATTCCTACACCTATTATGGGCTATCTATTGATGAAAATAGAATATATTATATAAGCTATAGAAAAACATGGAAGAACTTATGGTGAGAGAAAGAGAGGTGGCACTCAGGAAAGCTGTTCTGTTTTTACTTACGTGAACAACAGCATGCAAAGTAACACACAAACCACTGTGCCCCTTGTTTCTATTTATTGGTGGCTATTGTAGGTTCCAAGAACTTGGTAGCAGTCCTTCTCAACCTTTGGTGGGCCAAGGTTTGACCCAACTCTCTAATTAGTACAAGACTAATAGTTTACTCTTTTATTAATTAATTGTTTCTCTTGGGCTCAATATAAAATTACTCATGACAATTAATTAATAATCTAATTTAATAAATTATTCTGATATATTATTCTAACATAAATAAATAATTATTGGACTCTTAGAATAATTCTTTCAATATTTATCTGATCTAGTAAGCCCACTTAGTAAATAAATTATTAAGGATACTTGAACTACTTTGGAGATAAAAAGACATTATTATTGACTATTAAAATGACTAAAATACCCCTATTAAAAAATAGCTGTGTTTTATTATTTTAAATATTTTATTTATCACCATATAAAAATATTAGCCCCAAGAATAATATTGCAAATACAGTATGTTCAACCTACAGGTGTAATGATAAAAATATCCCTCTACGTAACACTCATTATTAAGATAAGAAAAATATACTAACACTTTTCTCAATGACATCTACCATTCTTAGACATCTAGTCCAATAATCCATGACTTTCAAAATATACCTACTTATCTCTGGGAATTATCCAAAAGCATACAATACTAAGTATGTTCCTAGTGCCTTGGATTATTAAAATTATCCTAGGCAAACATAGAGGGTGATTTGTCTTCACTAAGTGAAGTATAGAAATTATACTGTATAAATCTGTCTTAGTTAACTAGAGTCACACCCAACGTATAAGGTTATTGATCTCATATAAAGACCTCAACCATCATACATCAAAGTGCATAAATCCAACTTTACTAGACTACTAACTTATACTCGAGTCTTAGGGTATTCGTCTACGTTATAATAGTAATAGTCTGGTTTTTTTAAATATAGTATTTTATTAGAAATCAATACTATAATTCTACGCATTCTAAATATGCTTACGTTAATGGTGTGAGAGAATTACTCACTGGTTAAAGGTAAACCATTCCTCATTTAGAAACCAAAGCATAATTATCTTATCTTAATGAAATGTCCAATTTCATCAAAAGGTTAAGAACAATACTTTTCTTATATGTCAAATGTCCATGACCTATACTTTACTATGAAGAATGATGTAACATATACGTCATTTATTTGTCATACTTGGATTTTGATGTGAAAAATATGTCAACAAACTATTATTAATAAATGAAATATTTTATTACAATTTGTGATACAAAAATACATAGTCTATTTTGGGCATACATTCTAACACTAAGTTGGATAGATAGATGGTTACCTTTCCGCGATTTTCTAATATTAGACCAATGTTATATAGCTTTATCTATGTTTTGGGATGTTGAATCTATTTAGAAGGCTATAAACTTATATTATAGGGATGATATTTTATTTATATTGACTTATTCTTATGTCATGACATTAGAGGTAGAACTAGTTAATACTTATATTTAAGTTGAATATGTTGGGACCTTTTGGTTTATATTTACCTATCCATATTTTGAGCACAACTTATCATTATAAAGACTTCTTGTCTAATGACAGGGCAATATTCCCAATCAGATTAGGGTTTATTTATTATGGGGGTGTTATAATTTAAGCTAATGCATCATGAAACATTTGACAACTTCATGTGATATTTAGATAGTTTACATTCCTATCAAGAAGCAACATGCAGTTTAGACTTATGCATCATTGAGTGTTTGATGACTTAACTTGAGATTTAGATAGTTTAAAATTTTATCAAAGAGTAACATGTAGTTTAGGCTCATACGTCATAAAGCATTCACTTTAAGGAGATTTAACTCTATATTTAGATTAACACGTCATTTAGGCTTGTACATCATGAAGCATTCACTTGAATGATTTAACTTCATATTTAAATAATTTAAAATATTATCAAGAAGTAATATAAAATTTAGACTAGTGTGTTAAGGTGCATTCACGTAGATGACGTTTAACTATATATTTAGATAGTTTAAACTCTTATCAAGGAATAAAATATAGTTTATGCCAATGTATTAAGGAATAGTTGATGAGTTTACTTGAGAGTCAGATAATTTAAACTCTTATTAAGGGGTAACATGCAATTTAAACTCATGTGCGAAAGAGCATTTATTTTACTTCACTTGATGTTTTGCTAGTTTTAACTCTTTCAAATGTGTAACATATAATTTATGCTCGTGTGTCATAAATCATTCACTTGAATAATTTAATTTCATAATTAGATAATCTAAACTCTTATCAAGGAGCAAGACACAATTTATACTTGTGTGTTATAGAGCATTCATTTGAATGTTTTTATTTCATATTTTGATAGGCATACACACCTAATGCCATGGAGTACTCCTTGATTTCATCACTTGAAGAATATTTTCCTTGGAGATTGAAACATAGAAACGATACTTGAACTTTCATCATCATGCTTGGAGTTATAGCCATAATTTGAGATTGGTAGGCTATATCAAAAACTTTTGAATGAGTAGACATTAATTTGTCATTCTTGGAAGTTGTGGATTTGATTTACGCTTGAATTTCATTTCAAGTTGGATTTTGAAGAAAAACGATAGGAAGTAGAGATCGTCTCATTGGGCATACCAAAACTTTGTGTGCAACAAAATTTTTAAGTTTTCAAATTAGAGATAAGAAAAATTAACAAACATAAAAGTATGAAAGAGTTACAAGTCTTCAAAGAAAATGTTAATTTGTACAATAAGTCCTCTGATTCTTCTATTTTGGAAGGACATCACTTCGAGAGTTAAAAAGATTAATCTCATATCGAACAAGAATTTGATCATGAATACTTGATTGTTGATTCGAGGGATGAAAAATCTCTTTAGATATCGGATAGAAATTTGATATCGAACACTTGATTGCTGATTCAAGAAATAAAGAACTTGATCTTAGATCAAATAGAAATTTGAAGTTGAACATTTCATTACTAATTTAGGTATTGAAGAGTTTGATATCAAATCGAATAGAAATTTGATTATGAATATAGATCCCAGGCGTTTAAGACTTTAGACAAAAAAAACAAGATGAATACCTTGGAGAACAATCGGAGTTGCAGAAGCTTGATTATTGAAGCTAATTACTGAAGCTCGATATTTAAAGCTTAAAAGTTGAAGCCTAAGCTTGAAATATATATGGAAGGAGTGGCCATATTTATAGATTAAAGGCTTAATAATTACTCCATGTAAGATACCAATAGTTTGGAGTTTACACTTAAACACCTGTATAAAAGTGTTTTAGGCAACATGATTTAAAGGATTGTCTGTAACATTCCGCCCTGATAGGAGATTTATTTTACTATCTTTGTGATCTTTTGAAAATTTTCTTGAATTTTAAAAAGTTATTTATAAAACTATTTTCTTTATTTTCAAGAAAGTCATTATTTATGAAATAAATATTGTGCAAAATATGTGTTGCATATATTATAAGAAATACTATATGTTATATATGTTATGAAATATTAAACATCATATTTGATAAGAAATATTATATTTTCTAAGAATATTTTTATTTATTTATTTATTTATTATTACAACTATTATTATTATTACTATTATTAATATTTTACTTTTATTATTATTACATACAAGTAATGTTATTTCTACTATAAATATTATCCTTATTATTCCTATCGTCTCTAGTAGTAGCAGCATAGTCATATATTGTCATTGTCATCTATTGCTATATAATAATAATAATAATAATAATAATAATAATAATAATAATATTATTATTATTATTATTATTATTATTATTATTATTATTATTATTATTATTATTATTATTATTATTATTATTATTATTATTATTATTATTATTATTATTATTATTATTATTATTATTATTATTATTATTATAAGAAAACAAGTGGTGTTTGATGATTGGAGTTAAATGCCATGACATTATTGGTTTCAAGTGGTGCTTGATGATTGGAGCAAACTGGCATGAGATGATTGGTTATATGGAGTTAAGTGGAATATGGTGATTGGTTTAAAGAAAGCTATGCTTAGTCACCATAGCATTAATTAGTTAAACTTAGTCACTAAGCTTCATCACCATAGCATTGATTAGCTATGCTTAGTCAACATTTGACTACCTAATACATATTTTGACCATATGATGGATTTCTCTTTATAAATAGATGTTAGGAGGGATAAGACAGGTGACCAAAATGGTGAGAAGAAAGGAAGAAGCAAGAGAGTGTGTGTGTGTGTGTGTGTGTGGCAAAATAGAGAGAAAAAGAAGAAGAAATGAGAGAAAGAAATAAAGGAAAGAAAAGAGAGAACGAAAAAGCAAAAGAGGAAAACCAAGAGAAAGGAAGAGAGAAGAAAGAATAAAGATAAAGAAATAGTGCTCATTGATGAGCTTGACTTGAGTAAATTAGCAAAGAAAGTAAGGTGAGTTCCCATTTATTTTATGAAAACCTTTTTTAGTAAGTGATTTTCTGAAATAGGTGAAAATGAGTATTTTATAAATATGGATATTGTGTGTCCCATAGGATTCATTCTCATTGTGAAATATGTTATGGTCATGTTCATAGGACTAATGTTCCTATTATGTTGATGTAGTTGGACCAATGTTCCTTTCGATTAGATGGGGCAAGTGCCCATCCGAGATTAATATGAGATTGCGATGTGAATTTGACAAATAGTGAGACTATTAATTTCCATGTTGAGGAAAATGCTTGATTTGTGTCAAATTTGAGATATCATCTATTGTTGACAAATTATCTTGTTTAAAAAGTGATATTATATGTTTTAATGGAAAAGCACGAGCACACATGAGACTCACTGAGTATTTTTGCACTCACACATTTTTCTACATATTTTAGGCTGAATTGTACAGACTGGTGATCAGAGTACACAACGAAAGTGAGATAGAGTAGAAATAAGTACCATGATATATTGTATGATATATTGTGAATATTAGAATATTGTACAAAAGATTTGAAGCCCATGTATTTTGAGAATTTCTTATGAATAAATTCATGTTTTGAAGTTATAGTATGATTCTGTTGTGTATTAAGTTTTTAATCGTTATAAATGGTATTATAGTTGGTATCAGCGCTTAAGGTTGAGATTTTGGTTGAATAACTTTGGAGATATTAACTTGAGTTACAAATGGTATCAGAGTTTAGGTTGAAACTTTTAGGGTTTAAATTATGATTTTGGGAGATATTGATCTTATGATTGTCTTGTGGTTGTAGATATGATTGTAGAAAATGATTGAGATGGGAGAAGTGCTTATAATAGTATGGAGACATTAGTGATTAGTGGTAGGAATGATATTGGAGATATAAGTATTTTCAAATTTTGAGGACTAAATTTCTTAAAAGAGGGAGATTGTAACATCCCGCCCTGATAAGAGGTTTATTTTACTATCTTTGTGATCTTTTGAAAATCTTCTTGAATTTTGTAAAATTATTTATAAAACTATTTTCTTTTATTGTCAAGAAAGTCATTATTTATGAAATAAATATTTTGTGCAAAATATATGTTACATATATTATAAGAAATACTATATGTTATATGTTATATATGGTATGAAATATTAAACTTTATATTTGATAAAAGATGTTATATTTTCTAAGAATATTTTGTTTATTTATTATTATTACAACTATTATTATTATAACTATTATTGATATTATACTTTTATTATTATTTCTACTATAAATATTATCCTTATTATTCCTATTATCTCTAGTAGTAGTAGTAGTATAATAAGAAAACAAGTGGTGTTTGATGATTGTAGTTAAATGCCACAACATGATTGGTTGCAAGTGGTGCTTGATGACTGGAGTTAAATGGCATGATATGATTGGTTGCAAGTAATATTTGATTATAGGAGCAAAATGGCATGCGATGATTGGTTATATGGAGTTAAGTGGAATATGGTGATTGGTTTAAAGAAAGCTATGCTTAGTCACCATAGCATTAATTAGCTAAACTTAGTCACTATACTTAATCACCATAGCATTGATTAGCTGTGCTTAGTCAGCATTTGACTACCTAATATATTTTGACCATATGATTATTTCTTTCTATAAATAGATGTTAGGAGGGATAAAGGAGGTAACCAAAATGGTGAGAAGAAATGAAGAAGCAAGAGAGAGAGAGGGGGGGTGTGTGAGGTGAAATAGAGAGAAAAAGAAGAAGAAATGAGAGAAAGAAAGAAAAGAAAGAAAAGAGGGAAGGAAGAAGCAAAAGAGGAAAATCAAGAGAAAAGGAGAGAGAAGAAAGAATAAACATAAAGAAATAGTGCTCATTGATGTGTTTGACTTGAGGAAATTAGAAAAGAAAGCAAGGTGAGCTCCTATTTATTTTATGAAAATTGTTTCTGGCAAGTGATTTTATGAAATATGTGAAAATGAGTATTTTATGAATATGGATATTATGCGTCCCACAGGATTCATTCTCATTGTGAAATATGTTAGGGTCATGTTCACAAGACTAATGTTCTTATGGTGTTGATGTAGTTGGACCAATGTTCCTTCCAATTAGATGGGGCAAGTGCACATTCGAGATTAATATGAGATTGCGATGTGAATTTGAAAGATAGTGGGACTATTAATTTCCATATTGAGAAAAATGCTTGATTTGTGTCAAATTTGAGATCTCATCTATTATTGACAAGTTGTCTTGTTCAAAAAGTGATATTATATGTTTTAATGCAATATCATGAGCACACACGGGACTCATTGAGTGTTTTTGCACTCACATGTTTTTCCACATATTTTAAGCTGAATTGTACAGGTTGGTGATCAGAGTGCGCAATGGAAGCAAGATAGAGTAGAAATAAGTACCATGATATATTGTGAGTATTAGAATATTATATGAAATATTTGAAATCGATGTATTTTTAGATTTTCCTATGAATAAATTCTTGTTTTGAAGTTATAGTATAATTCCACTATGTATTAAGTTATTAATCGTTATAAAGACCCCTTGTTTCGGAGATTAGATGGGGTGACATTCCACAAAGTCAAGGCCCACTACAACACAGAAATGTGGGGTGTTACATTGTCTAAAGTAGCTTAGGTAATTTGTTTAATTAGTTAACTAAAAGATTTTAAGTAATAAGCTATTTATTCATCAAGTAATCTATTTAGAAATTCCTTGAATTGGATTGGCTCAATTACCTAATATAGGGATGCCCAATAATTTGTTAGATTTAAATTTAACTTAATCTTGGATGTGATTTAATGGATCGAATTTATGATTTAATCTATGACATATTAGATTTGTCTCATAATTTAATTTCAATAGCACAAGAATAACTCGACTCTTTAATAAATTTATTGTGAATAACTAAGACTAACATATCTATTTTTATAGTCTTGATTAAATAAATAATATTTATTTTCTCAAATTTTCTTTGTCCATAATCAGCAAAGAAAATAAATTAATTACCAAAAATATAAATTTTAGTTCATAATTCATTCAGGAAGCATCTGATTATTTAATTCCTATGTTTCATCATGCATTCTTGATATGAATTCTTGGTAGCTTTTCTTGGTGTTATGGGTGTTTTAGTTTGATAACTGTTCAGTTCAAACAATAGGACCCAAAACAGAGATTTTTCTTGTGACAAAAGGAGAAAGTAACCAACAACCTACACTCCTTTAAACCCTTGAAAAATAAAGCCTCAAAGACCCTCAAGATAAGTAGATAGTTCTACTATAATCTCACTCCAATATCCTTGAAGCAACAAAGGCAAACAAGAATAAATAGAATAGAGAAAATAGGCATCCAAATATTGGATTTCAAACAAACCTTAGAAGAACAAAGCAACTAAGACCCATTTAAAGAAAACAACATTTGATTATCCAAAAGATTTATAGACTCTTACAAAAGGAGGACTAACCCTTAAGCTTGGTCTTGAATAAGATGAACAAGGAGGTTAGGGCCTCTCGAGATTCTCTCTCAAATTTGAATTAAAGTGAAGTATGTTGTCAATTCAATTCACTAAAGGTGCTATTTATACTATCCTAACCCTAACTAAGTAATCCCTGAGATTTAATTACAGTTTAGGGTCAAGTCTTTACAAGCAATTAAAATTGAAGAAAATAGAAGAAAATATTAAAAACGCAGAGCATTCATCGGCTGTCCAGGGTGGAATTGGCGCCGGTTTGGACATCACAGCCGGTGCTGGCTGTGTTCTATCTTCAGGCCGGTCTTGTTATGATTTGAAGCGGCTATTGGGGTAGATTGGAGCCGGAGCCGGTGCCGGCTGTCCTCTGGTGGCCTTCTCTTTGGTCGAGTTTCGTCCATCGTTGTCGCCGGCCCTTGTCCTTGCATGGCTACACCTCCCCCTCCTTTATCTTGACCATCATGATGAAGCGGAGTCTCATCAATTCTTTCCAAACAAGAACGTACAGAAGAAATAGAAATAAAAGCAACTTATTTCTTAGAAACCCAGAAAGACCATCAACTTCAACAGAAATAAAAAGATGATTTGCCCAACAACCATAAAAACTAACATAAAAAGTACTTCTTAAGTAAGCAACATGAATACTAAGATTAAGAAGTTATAGAGTTGGATGACTTCAGTTTTGCATGCAAAAGATTGAGAAAATATAAAAAATCTATATTTGTAATTAAGGATCAACGATGCAAACAAATATTTAGAACCAAAGACTAAACATTATGCAAACCTCATTGAAGGAAAAAAAATGAACCAAGAAAGAAATCAGAAATCTCTGTTTGTTATTAAGGATCGGTGACATGGAAACACACAATCGAAACTGAATACGTGATTAAGGATGACATGTAGGATAACAAGGAAGAAGAAAGAAGATAGGAAGAATCACATGTTAAATATAATGGTTGTCATTTTCTTTGCTTAGTTTGAAGCTCTCATCTTTGGCTTTCAGCTTCAACTCCTCTTAACATTGTGTAGTGACAATACAATTGTACTAAGTCTAATTGTTGGTGAACTATCATAAGTCTAATTGGGGAAAGTTAATTTAAGGGGAAGCAATAATTACATAATTCTTGAGAACATAAATTTCCTACCAAGACAAGTAATTGCTTGGTCTAAGTTTTCTTGGAAGCATGGTGGGTCTCTAATAACTTTTTGGAGACAGAGAATGCCTTTTAGCTTTAGATTTATGCTTCAACTCCTCTGTACAAAGACAATGCAATTATAAAAACTTAAAGTAATAATTCTTGAATGGGAGAAGTTAATATTGGATTTCGATCATGCAAATCAGTTTACACGCAGCGAAAAAATAAAACGAAATCCACACAAAGGATCACTCGTATGTAATTAAACGGTTCAAAAGAAAGGAAGAAAAATTAATTACCTAAAAAACATAGCTTTTAAAATCTTTCTTCCGCATGAATCCCCTTCAAAAGTTGATCCAATCGAACCACCAAATTCCAAGGATAGGAATTTTTCTAATATTGATCCGCACAAGGAGCACTCAAGAACAATTGAATTTTGTGCTAGCAAAAATCGAAAAGGAGCTTGGGTTGGTTAAAAGAAGAAGAACAAAAGAAAACTAATTTTTCCTTATTCAATTTTGGATATCATGATTTTTCTTTCCCGTCATGCGCAGTATATATATTGTGAATAGGAAACCAAATCCTACAAGAATTGGAATCCTATATGTTGTAATTAGAATTCAAATTCTTCTAATTACAATATAGCTCATGAATTATAATTAATTATAATTTGACCACTATAACTTTTTCTTTTCATAACTAATCCCGTAATATTATCTAGTAACATCTCGAGTACATTATCATTTATTGTGTGTGACCCATTAGGTTTTTCTAGTCAATTGGTAGCTAATATGAACTAATTCTATCATAATAGAATTAATAATCCATTTATAATTAGAATTAATTTATTAATTCTAACTAGAATTAATATTAAATTTATTAATTCTCTAAATAATAAACTTATATTCAACAGATCATGAGTGGTATCAAGCAACACATCATGACCACCCAAAAGTCCAAAAAGTCAAGTGGCTTGACATGAACCTTTCAATAGCGAAACGTCAGTGCAATAAACTCCTTTCACCATATAATATTTCATTCGATTTAGAATATGGAATTAATACCAACTCCCTTCAGAATATTAGTTAATTCTGACCCGAATATTTTAATACTTGTTTTCAGAATCCATTACTCAATATGTGTATCAATTGGAACTATTTCCAACACATAGTCGCCTTGGACAAGGACTTCTTGAGTAATGATTCCTACAAGTGGCCTTGAGATATTCGCTCCAACTATTAGGAGTAGTGAATCATTTATTAACCCTCTCAACTTCGTTCGTTTACTTCACATTTATCCAATGTCCATCCCATAGGCGGTCTTGTAAGGACTCCAGATATTGGAATCAAAGTACAACACTTAACAAACAAAGTACATTAGAGTTCTCAAGTCTAAGGATACTTATACATTTGTTATCATGAGATTCTATTACTGGCACTAAATAGTTATCCATATAATTATCTCATAGTTAGGTCATCCAATGTACTTGTTCGGGTAATAAGCATCCACGTATTAACTTTGAGTATCACAATACTCATGGATGTGAGAACTACCACTTGATTAAATTAAGAAGTATAATACGTGCTAATCTTAACTTATTAATGATGTCCTATCTCATTAATACTAAGACTAGGAATAATTTAAGAACAAACACATTCTAGTATAGTAGGAACCTCATATCACAATCTCTATCATGATTTCCTTAATACAATATTGTACTTGAAATTGTATCTAGTAGTTTTTTATACATAAACCTATAAAATAAATAAACTAAAAGAGAAAGAATGCCTTTTTTTTATTTAATGTGCAAAATACATTGTATAAATAATTGCTTCTAGGGTGGAATCATAACAATGTCATACATGCATTAGACCCAATCATTCATGTATCTAATACCAAATGACTGAATATGACCATTACGTTTCATTTGGGATAATGCCTTTGTAAATAGATCAGCTATGTTTGGATCAGTGAGAACTCTCTCTTTCTTTACATCTTTTCTATTAATGATTTCTCTAATCAAGTGATAGTGCCTAAGTACATGTTTGGATTACTAATGAAACCGTGATTCCTTTGCTTGTGAAATAGCTCCAGAGTTATCACAATATAAGAAAATTGGATGAACAATGCTAGGTATCACACCTAGTTCTGTAATGAACTTCTTGATCCAGACCGTCTCCTTAGCTGCTTCGGAAGTTGCTATGTACTCAGCTTCATAGTTAAGTCGGCAGTTGTATCTTGTTTGGAACTTTTCCAACTAACTGCCCCACCTACAAAAATGAACACATATCCTAATTGGGCTTTGTAATTATCCTTATCGGATTGGAAACTGGAATTAGTATACCTTCTAACTTGCAATTCACCAGTTTCATATATCAAGAATACATCATTAGTTCTTTTCAAGTACTTAAGGATATTCTTAACAGCCACCCAATGATCTTCTCCAGGGTCTAATTGGTATCTGCTAGACAAACTAAGAGCACAAGATACATCGGGCCTAGTACATATCATAGCATACATGATAGAACCAATTACCAAAGCATATGGCATCTTATTTATATGATCTATTTCATCTTGTACCTTAAGACTCATAGATTTTGAAAGGCTTACTCCATGGGTCATGGGTAAGAATCCCTTTTTGGATTGATCTATGTTAAACCTCTTTAGCATTTTGTCTATATATGTAGACTGTGAAAGACCAAGCAACATTATCTATCTCTATAGATCTTTATTCTTAAAATATAGGTTGCATATCCAAGGTCTTTTATGGAGAACTTCTTGAATAACCAAATCTTGACTGATTGTAGAATAGATACATAATTTCCTATTAGTAATATGTTATCTACATATAGTAATAAGAAAACAATTGCACTCCCACTAACCTTCTTGTATACACAAAATTCATCCATGTTTTGTTCAAAACCAAATTCTTTAATTGTTTTATCAAAATGGATGTTCCAACTCGTAGAAGCTTATTTTAGTCCATAAATGGACCTTTGTAGCTTGCACACTTTAGTGTGATCCTTGGATGTGAAACCCTCAAATTGTGTCATGTACACTTCCTCAATCAAATTTTCATTAAGGAAAGTTGTTTTCATATCTATTTGCCAAATCTTATAATCATAATGAGCGGCATGGGCTAAGAGTATTCTAATAGATTTTAACATTACTACTAGTGAAAAAGTTTCCTCATAGTCAATATCTTATTTCTGACAGTAACCTTTTGCAACTAATTGTGCCTTATAGGTGATCATTTTACTATCTATGTCGGTTTTCTTCTTGGAAAACCATTTGCACCCTATAGGTTTTATCCTTTCAAGTGGATCAACCAAAGTCCAAACTTAGTTTTCATACATGGAATCCGTTTCTGACTTCATAGCTTCAAGCCATTTGTTAGATTTTGAGCTATTTAAAAATTCTTCGTAAATGGTAGTGTAACACACCCCATATATCCATAACGTAATAGGCTATAACTTTGTGAGATGTCGCCCTTTTCTGATTGCTCAGACAAGGGGTCTTTATAACAAACTTTACTCAAAAGACAGTGAAAAGTTTTTTCCAACATAGAAAAATACAAGAATTTAGCTTCTGATACATTCACTCATGAATACAACAGGTCTAAGATGTAGCATGAGCCTCTAGGAGTCCACCGCGCTTCCGCTGCGCCTCTGA
Source organism: Voacanga thouarsii (assembly GCA_026120185.1). Taxonomy (NCBI): domain Eukaryota; kingdom Viridiplantae; phylum Streptophyta; class Magnoliopsida; order Gentianales; family Apocynaceae; genus Voacanga; species Voacanga thouarsii. The sequence goes on from JANUWF010001921.1 coordinate 2,069,682, forward strand.
TCCTAAATTTTTTTCAAGAAAAATAACACGCGTGTGAGTGAAAATCACTCAGTGAGTCCCGTGTGTGCTAGTGCTTTAGGAATGAGACAAAGTACATGAAACCCTTGTGGGGAAAATATTTCATTTGTTCACTAAAAACAATTCCAAAAATCTAAAAAAAAAAAAAAGAGTTTATTCAGAACTCAATCATTTTTTAAAACTATGTTTCAATTCCAAATCATTGCCCTGATTTCCACATCACAGGCATTCCTCCAATAGAGGGTCGGTCTATATGCAAAGCTCTCAAGGCTTCGCCTTCGGCACCATGTATCATTGTGCTTAGACCGCAGTCTACAAAACTCAATCGTGCATCACCGGATAAGTAAGTAGTATACTACCAAGAATCAAGTTAGTGCTTACACCAGGTATTTAAGTTAGTGCTTACGCCAAGTATTTAAGTTAGTACATACGCCAGGTATTCAAGTTAGCGCATACGCCAGGAATTAAATTTAGTACTTATGCCAGGAATTCAAGTTAGTGCATATGCTAGGTATTCAAGTTAGTGTATACGCCAGGAATTCAAGTGAGTGCATACACCAAGTATTCAAGTTAGTGCAAACGCCAGGTATTCAAGTTAGTGCTTATGCCAGGTATTCAAGTAAGTGCTTACATCAGGTATTCAAGTTAGTATATATGCCAGGAATTTAAGTTAGTGCATACGCCAGGTATTCAAGTTAGTGCTTATGCCAGGAATTCAAATTAGTGCATACACCAGCTATTCAAGTTAGTGCATACACCAAGTATTCAAGTTAGTGCTTACGCCAGGAATTCAAGTTAATACTTACGCTAGGTATTCAAGGATTGTCAAGTTCAAGAAATCAAGAATTCTATAAGCATATTGTTTATCGTGTTTCCAAATCCTAAAAGGGCTCGTACTTGAGCACATCAGAAAATCATTTTTTCATATCAAGAAAAACACTGTTAGGGCAAAATATTATTTTCTAGTATTTGATCCCATTGACTCGCAAGTCAATTAATAATTTCCATAAGCTCCACAGAGCCAATCAATTCATTCCATAAGCACAATAGTCCAATAAAACGATTTTCGGCATCAAAATTTTATTTTTCAAAAGTCAATCTCATATTGACAGATCATTTTCCAAAACCATGTTGAAATAGTGTAAAGAGTTTTTTCACATATCAAAACAAGTTTCCAAGAGTATTCGGGTCATTTTTTCCACACTCGATCACAAAAGTCATTTCTAAGGGTATTCGGGTCATTATACACATACCCAATTCCAAAAAGACTTTTCGAGGGTATCGAGTCATTTTACCCTTACCCGATTTGAAAAGTATTCACAAAAGTTCCAATAAGGGTATTTTGGTCATTTACCGTATACCCGATTCCAAAAGTTTTCATAAACATTCCAATAAGGACATTTAGATCATTTTCCAAATACCCGATTCCAAAAGGAACTCAATTAATGAAATCCAGAATTCTAATCCCAAAAGAGGATTAAATTCAAAGTTTCCAAATATATTTCCATAAAATATTCCAATAAAGGCATTTCTATCAATTAATGGATACTCGATTCCAAAATTTACCATTTTCTAAAAATCTCAAATATTTAATCTAAAAGGACTAAATTCACAAAATTCATACTTTAATCATTCAGTAAGGTTTCCAAGCCAATTATGATGTTCAATCGAGCCCAAAATGGCATAAAATAATTCTTGCTCAGATAAACCTTAAACATATTCAGGGATTTTCAAAATGGTATAAAATATAGAATTTCATAAAAAAGTGAAGCACACCAGCTTTCAAAGAGTTTTAGAAATCAAAGGGGCTCACCTCGTGTCCTAAAAAACTCTTTCTGTTTATAGACGTTTAATTACCGTTCCTACCGTTTTCAATGTTCTGTTGGCCGTTTACCGATAAACCTACACCAAATATTATTTTCGGGTCAAATCGTGCTTGGTCAAAAAATAACCGATAGTTAGCTGACGTTTAGGCGGCGGTTAGCCATCGGGGTTAACGAATAGCTGATGATTAGGAAAACGCTTAACTTCGTTCAAGTCATTTGATCGTTTCTTTCATTTTCCATTCTTCACATCCTTTCTCCCTTCATATACAAGGGATTCATTTCATGTTTCCCCTTAATTTCATCCAAAATCACACAATTAATCATCCTTAAATTCATCCACTTTCGAACTACTTTTTTGGAATTTCGCTGGTTTAACATATCATTTATTTTGCACATAACTTTCAATCCACAACTCCGATTTAGCTCTATGATATACCAAATCGACCGTAAGACTCTTAACTTTAAGTTTACATTATCTCTTTCTAGAGTTCTAGTTCCCGCGGTATTCTACTGGGCAAAAACAGTCCCAGTAGTTTTGCCTCAAACCTACTATTCATGCTTTCCTTTGTTTTCCTTTAGCCTTTAACACCTTGGAACCATTAATTCACTCAATTTTTCTTCAAATCATCTTTAATTTTGTGATTTTTAGATTCCAATAGCTCGCAAGAGTCACACTTCTTCAATACAAATTTATCTCTTCTAATCAAAAGCTAGTTTGATCCATTTTTCCAACTAAGTAAATTCTATTTTTACCCTACTTTGGTCATCATCTCATCAACCAAAAGCAATCCTTCAAACTCACATAAATATTCAGTTCTTCCTTACACAAAATAATATTCATAAGGCTTCTAGGTAGCCGATATACATAGAACACATAGGTATATACAAGGTTCACACACAAAGTTTACAAACCCTAACTTTAATCCAAAATCAGGATATGAAAATCATGTTTTCATGTTAAAATTTATGTCATAATGATCACCATAATGAAATCTACAACTTTAATTCTTGAAGCATAGGATTTTACCTTGTGTTTGAAGCTATTTGAAGTGATTTTGCTCCAAGAACACACATACTTCTTTCTTTCTCTCTCATTTTTCTTTTTCTCCCTATTTTTCTCTAGCTTTTCTTTCCTTGTTTTCTCTGTTTTTCCTTCTTCAAGGCTTGCCAAAATTTTTTCTGTTATAACAGCCTCCTCACCACCATCTCTCATCAAATTTTAACCAAGAATTTTTTAATTCAATTGCTTTTATGGTGGATTTCATGTAGGCGTGTTGCAATCACAATTTTAAACACCAACCACTTTTTCTCTCCACAAAATTTTCTCTTATTTCTTCTTGCAAGGCCAATTTCCAGTCATTAATTCATCTTCTCTTGGTCTAAATATTAGCCAATCACAATACCCAAGGCCTAAATTAAATGGTCCACAAAATGATGTGTTCCAATTACAAAATTACACATCATTTTTCATTTATTTTTGAAATTATTTAATTCCAAGTGTCTTGCATGAACTCTTCATGTAACCTTTATTAAATTGACACATGTCCATGGGCTACCACTCACAAAAATTCCACACGCATCATTTTTAACCGCGATTTCTTATTTTCTTCAGAAATGACCAAAATCGGGTCCGAAACGAAAAAATATTTTATTTCACCATTCAACTCCAAAAATTCTACTGAATCCATTGGTAATTCTTAAATTCTTCAATTCCTTCTCTATTTGATCAAATTTACAGTCAATGTTGCAGGTGCAGTCAAAATGATGAAAATGCCTCCGATGACCCGAATAGCTTAATTCACACCAAAACGTGTGTTTCATCGCATTGATCAATATTGCTTCTCAGCGTACCCTCAAATTCTTATTTTACTAATAATAGAAGCCTATCAAAGATTTAGGTTACTGGAAGAACAAATTCAATAATTACATCCAGGTCCCAACCAAATATTATCATACCAAAATATTCGTCTCATTGCACTGGTCAACTTTTGTTCTGGCTATTGATACAAATTCCCATCCTATTACAAATAATAGCTAAGTGGGGTAGTACATTCTCCCCTCCTTACAAAAAATTTCATTCTCGAAATTTAGATTTTCCTTAATTCCATCAAACGTTTATTTCTAGTTTCTTCTTCTCTTTAAATCTACTTCATGGAACACCAGGCAAATATATATATATATATATATATATATATATATATATATATATATATATATATCTTAATGCTTCCCATATTCATTCAACCTAATAATATACCTTCGCATACATCATTCTCGTATGATCTATAATTAAACCTCCGATATTTATATCATTTTGCATATAGATCATATTTTCGTTTCCATAAAAAACCATAAATCACTTCTATCAACTTTCATGGGTACTTTCCAGGGGTTACCCATCCTAGAATTTCTCTAACCCAAACACGTTTAACTTCAAATGTCTGATTATTACTAGTACATTAGTATTGATATAATTATATCGTTTCACACATTACGATAAACCAGGGCTTCAAGTACTCAAATATAACACTGGAACACTATACAAGTGTGCATATTCTTAACTACACAATTCATATTGCATTATATACACAAGGCCTTTAAGTGTTCAACCTCCTTTATTCATCATCTCACTATTACTAGTCCCAAAATGGAATGTTCAAAATTAGGAAATAATTCCTATATAAGGTCTCTCTGACCTCCATCCCTTACTATTGTCCGAATTCGTGGTCATAGACCTTTTTCAGAGATATTAGATTTGTCTCAAATAACCTCTTATGATTCATCAGAATAAATTATACCTCAAAGTCACATGTCACATCTACTCCAATATCTAATTTCATAAAACTCACTATCTCTATAAATTCACAGTTGGTCATACAATGATGGACTCCCCACTGTCCCATTAGAGGCTCAGCTATATTTCGTCAGAAGCTCGATTATGATTTTCGATATGATCTGATACTATTTGCAACACCCCATATTTCCATAATGTAGTGGGCTACAACTTTGTGGGATGTCACCCCGTCTGATTGCTCAAACAAGGGGTCTTTATAACAAACGTTACTCAAAAGATAATAGAAATTTTTTTTCAATATAGAAAAATACAAGAATTGGCATTTGATACATACACTCACAAATACAACAGGTCCAAGATGTAGCATGAGCTTCTGGGAGTCTACCGCACATCCACTATGCCTCTAATCCTGAATTTTTTTTCAAGGAAAATAACACTTGTGTGAGAGAAAATCACTCAGTGAGTCCCGTGAGTGCTAATGCTTTACTAAGGGGACAAAGTACATAAAACCATTGTGGGGAAAACATTTCATTTGTTTACTGGAAACAATTCCAAAACTCTAAAAAAAAAGAGTTTATTTAGAACTCAATCACTTTTGAAAAACTGTGTTTCAATTCCAAATCATTCCCCGATTTCCATATCACAAGCATTCCTCCAACAGAGGGTCGGCCTGTATGCACAGCTCTCAAGGCTTCACCTTCGGCACCATGTATCATTATGCTTAGACCGCAACCTACAGCACTCAACCGTGCATCGCCGAATAAGTAAGTACACCACAGTGTACTACCAAGAATCAAGTTAGTGCTTACACCAAGTATTCAAGTTAGTGCATACACCAGGTATTCAAGTTAGTACTTACGCCAGGAATTCAAGTTAGTGCATACGCCAGGAATTCAAGTTAGTGCACACGCCAGGTATTCAAGAATTATCTAGTTCAAGAAATCAAGAATTCAAGATTCATATTGTTCATCATGTTTCCAAATCCAAAAAGGGCTCGTACTTAAGCACATTAGGAAATCATTTTTCCATATCAAGAAAAACACTGTTGGGGCAAAATATTATTATCCAGAATTTGATCATACTGACTTGCAAGTCAGTTAATAATTTCCATAGGCTCCGCAAAGTCAATTAATTCATTCCATAGGCACATCAAACCAATAAAACAATTTTTGGGATCAAAATATCGTTTTTCAAAAATCAATCTCATATTGAGAGATCATTTTCCAAAACCATGTCGAAATAGTTTAAAGAGTTCTTTCACATATCAAAACAAGTTTCCAAGAGTATTGGGTTCATTTTTCCCGTACTCGATCATACAAGTCATTTCCAAGAGTATTCGGGTCATTTTACTCATGCCTGATTCTAAAAAGACTTTTGGAGGGTATTCGGGTCATTTTATCCTTACCTGATTTGAAAAGGATTCACAAAAGTTCTAATAAGGGTATTTCGGTCATTTACCATATACCCGATTCCAAAAGTTTTCATAAACATTTCAATAAGGATTTTAGATCATTTTTCAAATACCCAATTCTAAAAGGAACTCAATTAATGAAATCCAGAATTCTAATCCCAAAAGATGATTAAATTCAAAGTTTTCAAACATATTTCCACAAAATATTCTAATAAGGGCATTCTAGTCAATTTTTGGATACCCGATTCCAAAATTTACCATTTTCTGAAAATCTCAAATATTTAATCCAAAAGAATTAAATTCACAAAATTCATGCTTTAATCATCCAGTAAGGTTTCCAAGCCAATTATGATGTTCAATCGAGCCTAAAATGGTATAAAATAATTCTTACTCAGATAAACCTTAAACACATTTAGGGATTTCCAAAATAGTATAAAACATAACATTTCATGGAAAAGTGAAGCACACTAGCTTTCAAAGGGACTCACCTCGTGTCCTAAGAAACTCTTTCCGTTTACGGCCGTTTAATCACCGTTCCTACCATTTTTAACGTTCCGTTGGCCGTTTATTGATAAACATACACCAAATATCGTTTTCGAATCAAATCGTGCTTGGCTGAAAAATAGACAATGTTTAGCTAACGGTTAAGGAAAACGCTTAACTTTCGTTCACGTCGTTTTTTCTTCGTTTGGTCATTTCTTTCAATTTTCTTTTTCCACATCCTTTCTCCCTTCATATACAAGGGATTCATTTCATGTTTCCCCTTAATTTCATCCAAAATCACACAATTAATCATTCTTAAATTCATCCATTTTCAGACTACTTTTCTGGAATTTCACTGGTTTAACACATCATTTTGTTTTGCACATAACTTTTAATCCACAACTCCGATTTGGCTCTATGATATACCAAATCGACCGTAAGACTCTTAAATTTAATTCTAAATTAGTTTTTTCTAAATTTCTAGCTACTGTGATATGATACTAGGAAAAAACAGCCCCAGTAGTTTTGCCTCAAACCTACTATTCATGCTTTCCTTTATTTTCCTTTAGCCTTTAACACCTTGGAACCATTAATTCACTCAATTTTTCTTCAAATAATCTTTAATTCTGTGATTTTAATATTCCAATAGCTCACAAGAGTCACACTTATTCAATACAAATTCATCTCTTCTAATCAAAAGCTAGTTTGATCCATTTTTCCAACCCAATAAATTCCGTTTTTATCCTACTTTGGTCATCATCTCATCAATCAAAAGCAATCCTTCAAACTACCATAAATACTCAGTTCTTCCTTACACAAAACAATATCCATATGGCTTATAGGCAGCCAACATACATAGAACACATAGGTATAGAGAAGGTTCACACACAAAGTTTACAAATCCTAACTTTAATCCAAAATCAAGACATGAAAATTACGTTTTCATGTTAAAATTTATATCATAATGATCACCATAATGAAATCTACAACTTTAATTCTTGAAGCATAGGATTTTACCTTGTGTTTGAGGTTATTTGAAGTGATTTTGCTCCAAGAACACACACACTTCTTTCTTTCTCTCTCATTTTTCTTTTTCTCCCTATTTTTCTCTAGATTTTCTTTCCTTGTTTTCTCTTGTTTTTCCTTCTTCAAGGCTGTTACAATAGCCTCCTCACCGCCATCTCTCATCAAATTTTAGCCAAGAAATTTTTAATTCAATTGCTTGGATGGTGGATTTCATATAGGTGTGTTCCAATCACAATTTTACACACCAACCACTTTTTCTCTCCACAAAATTTTCCTTTATTTCTTCTTGCAAGGCCAATGAAATTCTTGGCCAATTTCCGGCCATTCATTCATCTTCTCTTGGTCTAAACATTAGCCAATCACAATACCCAAGGCCTAAATTAAATGGCCCACAAAATGATGTGTTCCAATCACAAAATTACACATCATTCTTCATTTATTTTTGAAATTCTTTAATTCCAAGTGTCTTGCATGAACTCTTCATGCAACATCTATTAAATTGACACATGTCGATGGGCTACCACTCACAAAATTCCACACGATCCATTTTTAACCATGATTTCTTATTTTCTTCAGAAATGACCAAAATCGAGTCCGAAAGGAAAAAATATTTATTTCACCATTCAAATCTAAAAATTATACTAAATCCATTGGTAATTCTTAAATTCTTCAATTCCTTCTCTATTTAGTCAGATTTGAGGTCAAAGCTGCAGTCGCGGTCAAAATGACGAAAATGCCTCCAGTGACCTGGATAGCATAATTCACATCAAAACGTGCATTTTATCGCACTGATCAATTTCTCTTCTCAATGTACCCTCAAATTCTTATTTAACTAATAATAGTATCCTTTCTAAGATTTAGGACATGGGTAGAACAAATCCAATAATTACATACAAGTCCCGACCAAATATTATCATACCAAAATATTCGTCTTATTACACCAGTCAATTTTTGTTCTGGCTATTGATACAAATTCTTATCCTATTACAAATAGTAGCTAATCAAATATAAAAAGGTGGGGTATTGTAGGTAGGCTCATGTTCTTCTACGAGCGAGACGTCACTATGGTCAGTGATGAGAAATTCATATCTCTTTGGTGCCACACATATCCTACTTGACGTACAAGGTCCTTGTGTATTAGATGGTTCATCTATTTCATCAATAGATTCTGGATCAAATGATTGATTGTTTGTTTATACTTCTTGAACTTCACCAAGTTCAATTTTACTCCCACTATCTTCCTTAAGCACGAATTCCTTTTCTAAGAAAACAGCATGCCTTGAAATAAACACTTTATTTTCAATAGGGAGGTAGAGATAATATCCATGAGATTCTCTTGGATATCCAACAAACAAACACTTGTTAGACTTATTCTCTAATTTGTTTGACTTTGTCCTCTTTATATAAGCAGGACATCCCCAAATTCTCATGTGAGCTAGCTTTGGCCTTTTACCATAAAATAGCTCAAATGGGGTAATGTCAACAATTTTTTATGAAACTTTGTTTAAAATTTAAACAACAGTTTTCAATGCATATCCCCAAAATGATTTTGGTAGATCAGCAAAAACCATTATGGATTGAACCATATCTAATAAAGTTCGATTCCCTCTTTCAGATACACCATTATGCTGAGGCGTATGTGGTTGAGTCCATTGAGATAATATCCTATTATCTCTAAGATTACTTAGAAACTCTTGACTTAAGTATTCACCTCATCGATCGAATCTTAAAGTTTTAATACTCTTACCAAGTTGTTTATTTACTTCATTCTTGAATTCTTTGAACTTGTTAAAAGCTTCAGATTTGTATTTCATTAAATACAAATAATTCAAATGCTCAAATCGAAAATAATCATCAATGAAGGTAATGAAGTATTAATAACCCCTTCTTGCTTGTAATATCATTAGTCCACATACATTAGTATGTATTAGTTCCAATAATTGCTTAGCCCTTTCCCATTTCTTAGAAAAAGAGGTTTTAATCATTTTTCCTAATAAGCATGAATCATAAATCTCCTATGATTCAAAATCAAATGAGCCAAAGTCACCATATGATGCGCATTTATTTGGGTATAAAAATCATATAAAAATAAGCACATTCCCAATCAAATTTAAATTAAAATGTTAAGCCCAAATTACACATATGAGTAAGCGTACTCATCATTAATATAGCATAGGGTTCAAATGTCGATCCTCCAGGAACAAGTATGCATTAATCACTTTTCTTTCATTGTTTAACCGACTCAATAAAGTGAAAAGAAATAAAATAAAATAAAATAAAATAAAATAAAAATATATACATATCAAGGATGGAGAATTATGTAGTTCAACCATTATTTAGACAAACATGATCTTAAAATACCCAATCATTATCATAACTAATTATTCTCTTGGCATCATAAAGGATTAAGATAGATTCACTTCGATGGTCAATCCATGAAATCACTATCCTCTAGATAAATTAGCATCACTTGGTTTATCTCAACCAATTTACCCAAATGTCGCATTAAATACAATTATTAATTAAATTCCCTTGGTCTCTGCAAATTTAAAACATGAAATTAATCAATGAACCCTTGGTCTCGGAAGACATCAATTAACCTTCAATTACTAGTTCTAAGCAATCAACCCCCTTAGTCCAGTAAGTTAATAGCCAACAGAATATGAAATTAATAAATTGAAACTACCATCAACCCCCTTGGTCCAGTGAGTTAATGGAGAAAACCAACCAACTAATCTCGTAATAAGCACAAGTAATTAAATACTAAGAGTAATAACCAATTAATCAAAAGATCAAACAACTCTAAAAATCATAATATCTAAAACAATATCAAACTACAATAAAACAATTAACACATCATTGTTCAAGAAAAACAAAACAAAGGAAAGAAATAAATATTCATAGACAAACCTTCTTCTTCTTCCTTTGAAGACCTTCTTGTACAATCCTCCTTGAACTCTTTATTTCTGGAAAATATTGGTGATGCACTCTAACATATATCTAAGTTTCTACATTGTGCACCTCCTTTTCCTAGGGTAAATTGAGCTTTATTTATAAGTTTACAAAGTTCCTAAAAAAATCCTAAGTAAAGAAGAAGTAATTACCTAAAAATAATCCAAAACCAAAAAGGATTAATAAAAAGCTAAAATAAAAACCTAAATAAAAATACTAAATCCACCGCCTTGATTTTTAAATTGAGAAATTGAATTGAGAATTTGATTTGGACGTCAATTCGAACTTTTGATTTTGTTTTGTCATGTAGTGCTGAGGCTGATGTTGAATTAGAATTGCTGAAATTGAGATGTCCAAAATTTGTCCAACCACTGAAATTGATTTGCAACCAAGCTGATTTCCTTTTTCTTCCTTTGTCATGCTGTTGCAATCAACTCGCCACCCAAGCCACCGAAATTGCTTATTCTTCTTTCTTGCGCAGCCGACTCCCGCCTGAAGCTTCCTTCTATTTTTCACTTACATTGGCTCAATTGAGCCACAAACCCCCACCAAATTTTGCTGCTTCCTTTGATTTCCTTTTGTCCTTTTTCTAACCACTTTTGTTGACTTTTCTTTGCATCTGGGCCCCACCGAATTGTTTGCTTTTCTTTGCTGCAATTTCTATCAGCTCAATTAAGCCATGAACCAAGCCAATTGCTTCCTTTTCCTTTTCAAATTTCAATTGCAATCCTCTGTTTCACTCAATTCCTTCGTGCTTTTCTCTATTTTTTTCCAGTGGCTGACCGGCGCCAGTTCTTCCTTCCTGGGCTGGCGCTGCCTATATTCTGAAAATCACACAATTGGCTATAATTTTCCCTTATTTTTGCATAAAATTACAGAAAAATATTTTTATAAGGAAAATATTAAATAGGAAGGAATATGACTAGTTATTTCACAAAATGGCCTCAAATAACTAGGAAAAATATGACTAACTTAGCCTCTATCACCATACTTATATAACTTAGAAATGCAATTCTTATTTACATGGCCTAAACGACAATGCCATAAGTAATATGGGTTTGTATTATCTTTTCTTGACCTTTTATTGTTTATACTGAGAACATGATTTTTCATTTCTAGAACATATAAATGATTTATCAAAGTTGTAGTACCATAATGGACATGATTTAATGAAAAAGAACAACTTTTATTCTTAAAATTTAAATGAAATCCAAACAAATCTAAACAAGCAACTGGGATAATATTTTTAAGTAAAACTGGTACATAATAACAATTTTGTAGTTCTAGAATTAGGTAGGTGTAGATGATAAGTCTTATGGCAAGTGTCCACATCACCTTTCTCCAACTTCCAACAGTTCTTTAGTCCCTGCAAATTATTGCACAAATAAGATCCATATCTGGTATCTAATATCCATATCTCATTATTAAAAGTAGTATTGATCTTAATCATAAACATACCATGAGTGGAAGTAGAAGTGCTTGCAAGTTTCTCCTTCTGCTTCTTTTCTTTAACAGTCTCCAAGTAGCTTTTGCAATTGCGCCTCTAATGGCCCATTTTTCTACAATAGTTACATTGGCCTTTGGTAGTTGTCTCCTTCTTCTTTACAGCACTTTTAGGGTTAGTTGGATTCTTCTTCTTCCTTTTAGAAACATTTTTCTTCTTAGAAAAAAAATCAACCAATAAGATTGCATTATTTTCTTTCTTCATAGAAGACTCTACAATCCTAAGAAGGTTGATCAACTCAGGTATAATGGTCTCAATCATATTCATTTGGTAGTTCATCATAAATTGTGAAAAACTAACTAGCAAAGATCAAAGAATTAAGCCTCTACTTAACATGTGATCCATAGTGAACCCAAATGATCCAAACTTCTGAATTAACCCTAGTATCTTAAGTCCATAAGTGCTCACTGAAGTGTCTTCTACCATCTTAGAACGGACCAACTATTTAGAAATCTCATATCTCTCCGTCCTTGCTTGCTTATCAAAAAGCTCTCTTAGATGGAAGATAAGAGTATGAGCATCTATATGCTCATGCTATTTTTGAAGCTTAGTGGTCATTGACGCTAACATGATACAAGATGTTGTGTCACTATCCTCTTTATGCTTTTTATAGACTTCATGATCTTCAGCAAGGGTATCATCAGTTGGTGGTGGTGGAATTGGAGCATCTAACACGTAGAACAACCTTTCCCATTTGAGAACGATTTTCAAATTTCTATACCAGTCCAAGAAGTTTGATTCGGTGAGCTTATTTGTTTCCAAAATACTAAGTAAGTTCAAATTTATTGTCATGATGCAAATGACCTAGATGAAAGATAAGAGATATTAGATTATATATATACACTTGAAATGAATTTAATTAGGTCTTTAATTAAACGTATATTTAACCTACTATTTTTTTTAAATCAATAGCCCTCACTATTGACTCAGGAAAGCCCGTTGGAAGCTTTCCTAGTGGTCTGGTATCCAAACTCTTTAAGAACGACCTTGGGTATGCCCAACAAATCATTTTTAAGTTCAATGGTAGGATCCAATATCAGTTATATCAAATGTAACTACCAGATCGTTAGGTGATTAACATATTTTAATCTTAAAGCACTTAGTGCAACCCTAACTTAACCACGAATATTCTTTATACTTGGGTATGCCCAACCGGGATAAAGATATTAGTTAAATCCAACCCATTAATCAGGAATCATCCATAACTTGAACATGCTCAATGCCGAGTAAGCTTGGGTATACCTAACTGCCTAATCTCAAAAAAGAATACTCATTCTTGCTATATTAACGGAAGGTTTTAGATTTAATATTGTTTGAGGAATTTTAATTATTTAATTAATAGTCTCATCGTTTGGCATGCAAAATATCAACACTTTGACATAATTGTAATAGATTCAATTACATGGCTTGGTTCTGAACTTTTTCAAGATTAATTTCCTTGAGCCAAGAAGGAAGTTAATTTTGGTCAAAACCTATGTGTTTATGCATGTTTTGAGAAGAAAGCCTTACCATCTTCTTGCTTCGCCTTGATCGCCATCTCCATAAATTCGTAAAATAATTTCTAATCTTATTTAACTTATATAATCTGATTACATAAATTCTTAATGAAGAAAGTTACATTCAAGGAGAATTATATAAGAAGAGAAATTATAAGAGAATTACAAAGAAAGACAGGATACGCAGGTCCTATTTATTCAAAACAAAGTAATAAAATGTATGACACATTTTAAATTAATTAAATTAATTTGTTCTAAGTCTATAACCAAGCTAGCATGCCAATATCATGCTTAAAACATATTAAGTAAAATTTAATTAATTAATCCCAAAATCAAATTTTAGGAAAAACCTTGGGATCCTATTGGAATAAAAATATTTCAATGGGTCTTAGATGAAAAACTAGTAAAATCGACAGTCAAAACGTGAGGATTGAAACTAAAAAAAAAAATTATATATTGATTCCCTGAATTATTTCCAATCAAGGAAACAATTCCAAGCACCTGCGCACTCACATGACCGTGCGGGCTATGCCATAGCCGCGCATGGTTTCAATAAAATTTTTTCATAGTTTTTAAAATTATATATATATATATAAGGAGCTAACACCTGGCACTCCCTGTGACACCTGCCGACAGCTAAAGCTATTAAATTAAAATCCTAAAACTATATAAGTGACCTCCAAGCACAAATTATGTATCTCAAAAGTTAGAACCTTTGATTTGCCCAAATTATTAAATAATCATCTGTATACATTGCACAAGATACATTCCATTCATCTACAGATAAACTCTTTGATTTGCTCTCTAATTATTATATACACTACACAATATACATTTTATTTATTTCAATTCTCAACTTTTGAATTTCCTATCATTGTTAAATAGTTCGATATACATTTGAATCAGTTGTTCTCAAGCTGTCCAGATCAACAGCACCACCACTACCAAGTCGAAGAAGTCCTCAATTCTAGTTCCCAAAAGCCTCCTTATGGATGAACCAACTTCTGGTCTTAATGCAAGAGCTGCAGCAATTATAATGAGAACGGTCAGAAACACAGTGGACACAGGAAGAATTGAAGTATGCACCATCCATCAACCTAGCATTGACATATTTGAAGCTTTTGACGAGGTAGAAAATCCAAAAAAACTTTATTTTCTCCTTTATTTTCTCAAAATGCAATATATAAAGCTTTTAGTACTCTTGAAAACAAAAAGAAGACACCTTGAATCTTGAATCTTTGTCATTAGGAGTTTTGATCTCTTCAAAACACCAGAAATTTCCCACCAAGTCCCTTATATCCTCATATCTAAACACCTAAACACCTGAGGGACTCCAAAACACCCAAGAAACATTAACAATCCCCTAGCATCAATCTCACTTGCCTTAGACAAGCCTCCTTCACTAATCAACCTCTTCCTCCAAGACAGAGCAGCCTTCTCTGACTCTTGTTTAATCGCCTTCTCTACCTGAACCATCCTCACCTCCCATCAACAAGAAACACTCCAACACCAAAACAAAAGCATCTCTCGCCGGAATCATGTGTGAGTTTCAGACATAAGCTTTGCTCCCCTCAAGCGCAGAGGACCTCTAACCCATAAAGCACAACGGCATACTTCTCCGGCAGGCTCAGGTTGCCGTTGAAGTATACCTCTCTAATCCTCTGAAATGCATGCCATGTCAGCAGGCTATCAGACCCGACTTGGTGTCATTTCCCGGCAGCCCGGGTGACTTCTAGGGCCCTGGCCACTCGGTCCAGCCCACCATGGAGACTCTTGCAGAATTTCATCAAGTGCTTCACATCATAAACCCTATTCCCGAAAAACACCCTCATCAATTCCATAAATTCCTCTATCTCCCCAAGCAACAGCCGACCAGTTAAAGGTACCAAGCGATAAGCAAGCGTATCAGAGCAAATTTGGACTCTAAGTTACTGGACCAAACTGAGCGGATCGAAATCCGCTTCTTGGCTAAGCCGGCCTCCACAAGTGGTGGAGGTGGCGCTGGCCTTGGTGGAGTGAAGGCAGAGGACATCGAGGATCTGAGGGCTCCAGATCGAGATGGGCCTTTTTCCTTTTTTTTTTTCTTTTTTCCTCCCCTTTTTTCCGTATGTGAAAAGGAAGAAAGGAGAAGCTTTATGATAGCGATGGATGAATGGGTCGGTGGTGATGAACTCTGAGATGGCGCGGTGAGTATAACAATAGTAGTAGGATGGAGGGGGTAGACAATGAATTTGTATCCAAAACTTCTAAGAAGAGAAATCAATTTCATCGAAGGAGAGGTGGGGAGGCCACCTTTTCAGTATGACATGCACACCTCGGACAGTCCAAGGACCCAAATCCAAAACATGGAGAAAAGGTGGTTACTGCAGGTTGCACCATTGGAGTTACAGCGGTGTGAGCAATTCAAGAATCGACTAGCAAAGAAGTCCTTTTAAGAACAAAAAAGGACTAATTGGATGAAATGGGCCAGATGGCCTAGGTCGAAAATATTATAACGCTTCTAGACTGTGTGGCCTTTTCTTTCTTTCTTTTTTAAAGTAGAATGGAAAAATATAATAAATATTTTTTAATCCCTTAAAAATATAAAAAATTTAAGAATGCATCAAGATTACCTAGAATCAAAGAATCTAACTAAATTGAAATGAATGTAATGCACGAATAAATGAATTTAAGATTTATATCATTAATAAAATCTTTATATATTTTTTATATTTACTTTAACTTTATCTCTAACTTTAAAATATCAGTATTGTATCGCTATTTTAAATTAATTTATAATTTTCATTTAAAACAATTTAAGATTTATGATTTGTTTAATAAAATTAAAATTGAAAATTAAAATATAAATATTTAATCACTGAATTATGAATTTTAAAATGCTAAGTATGAATATAAAGTTTAAATTAATTATAATTTATTTTTACACTATATTTTATTATAATATATGTTAAATAAAAAATAATATTTATAATTAGATGAGTATTTTACTTAAATTTTATTTAAAAAATTCGTATATATTTCAATAATTAATTGATAATAAAAATATTTTATTAATCACACTTTAATTAATTAATTATTATTTATCATCAAACGTATTTAATAAAGACTCTACAAAATCAAGGAACTAGGAAGGACACTCAAATAATATTACATTAAACCACTTCATAAGGACTCTGTAAAAAAATCAATAAGAGTATTACAAATACATAATATACTAAAGGTGATGGATTTGAAATTGAATATTAGTCTTAATATATATTTCAAATTATCTAATTTTATTATTTATTTTAATATTCATATAAATTATATTCTAATTACATTTCAATCTAAAACAATAATTTAACAAAAGTTATACGCCTTGCTCGGACATCAACCTAATAATTATAATAATAATAGGCACAAGCTCACAGCGGCTGCACCTCATCCTCTCGCGGCTATGCTAGAAACAATTTCCATCTTGCAAACAAATTCTCCAATTGCAATTGGAGAATTTAATAATGCCATCCACCAATTTCCAATTTCGTTCACCAATTGGAAACTATTTCCAATTTGGAAACAATTGGAAATTGGACATTGAAACAATTGCAATGTTGATTTTTTTTCTTTTCTTTTCTTTTCACCGCTTCTCAGAAACAATTTCCACTCCTTTCGTTTTTTTTCTTTTTTCGGTTGAAACGGTTTCAGCAAACTAAATATCTGGAGAAAAAATTTCTTTCAATTTTTTTTTTCGGTTGTATCCTTTCAGGCTTCAATTTCCTTAACGAATTTAAGGAAACAAAGCTTCGTTTTTTTTTCTTTTACAGAAACAATTTTTGTGAATTAAAAGGAAACAATTTCTATTGTTCATATTCCTTAACACATTTAAGGATAATAATGCTACAATTTCCTTTTCCTTCAAACTTCCGTATAGAAACAAATTTCGTGAATTTAAAAAAAATTATAATTTACTGAAACTAATTTCAGTAATTAATACACGTGTGTATATATATATATATATATATATATACATGAATATAATTTCGAAATAATTTTACATGAGACAATTTTCATAGATCTGAATATAATTTTGAAACTATTCAAATTTTAAAATATTTATGAAATAATTTCATAATGTTGAATTTTTTTTGAAACAATTTCAAAATAATAATAAAATTCATAAAACACATATGAGATGACTCTCATACTACTTTTGGATTTCGATCATGCAAATCAATTTATATGCAATAGAAAAATAAAACGAAATCTACGCAAAGTATCACTTGTATGTAATTAAATGGTTTAAGAGAATGAAAGAAAAATTAATTACCTCATAAATGCAACTTTTAAAATTTTTCTTTCGCGCAGATCTTCTTCAAAAGTATATCCAACCAAGCCACTAAATTCTAAGAATATGAATTTCTTTAATATTGATTCCCACAAGGAGCACTCAAGAATAGTTGAATTTTGTGCTAGCAAAATTCAAAAAGGAACTTGGGTTGGTTAAAAGAAGGAGAACAAAAGAAAACTATTTTTTTTTTTCAATTTTGGTTCTCGCGATTTTTCTTTCCCGTCATGCACAGTGAATAGGAAACCAAATCCTACAAGAATTGGAATCCTGTATGTTGTAATTAGAATTAAAATTCTTCTAATTATAACATGACCCATGAATTACAATTAATTATAATTCGACCACTGCAACTTCTTCTTTTCATAACTAACCCCATAATGTTATTTAATAATATCTCAAGTACTTTATCTTTTATTGTATATGACCCATTAGGTTTTTCTAATCAATTGGTAATTAAAATGAATTAATTCTATCATAATAGAATTAATAATCTATTTATAATTAGAATTAATTTATTAATTCTAATGAGGATTAAATTTATTAATTCTCTAATTAATAAATTCATATTCAGCAGATCGTAAGCGATATCTAACAATACATCATGACCACCCAAAAATCTAAAAAGTCAAGTGGCTTGACATGAACCTTTCAATAGTGAAACATTAGTACAATAAACTCCTTTCATCATACAATATTTCATTCGGTTTAGAATATGAAATTAGTGCCAACTCCTTCCAGAATATTAATTAATTTTAACCCAAATATTGTAGTACTTGTTCCCAGAATCTATTACTCAATATATGTATCAATTGGAACTATTTTCAACACATAATCCCATTGGCCAAGGACTTCTTTGTTCAATGATTCCTACAAGTGGCCTTGAGACATTCGCTCCTACTATTTGGAGTGGTGAATCTTTTATTGACTATCTCAACTACTTTCTTAACTTCACGTTGTACCTAATGTTCATCCCATAGGCAGTCTTCTAAGAACTCTAGAAATTGGAATCAAAGTACAACGCATAGCAAACAAAGTACGTTGGAGTTCTCAAGCCTAAGGATATTTGCATATTTGCTATAATAAGATTTTATCACTAGCACTAAATATACTTAACATTTGCTATAATAAGATTTTATCACTGGCACTAAATAGTTATCCATGTAATTATCTCATAGTTTGGTCATCCAATATACTTGTTCAAGTAACAAGTATCCACGTGTTAACTTTGAGTATCACAATACTCACGAATGTGAAAACCACTACTTGATCAAATTAAGAAGTATAACACGTACTAATCTTAACGTATTAATGATGTCCTATCTCATTAATATTATAATTAGGGATAATTTAAGAACAAACACATTTCAGTATAGTAGAAACCTCATATCACGATCTCTATCATGATTTTCTTAACACAGTATTGTACTTGAGACTTTATCTAACAGTTTTATATATATAAACATATGAAATAAAGAAATTGAAAGATAAAAAATATCTTTTATTAATTTAATGTGCAAAATACATTGTATAAATAATTGCTTCTAAAGTACAATCCTAACAGTTAAATTTACACCCCTAGAACCCAAATTCATACCCTTACGTTATAATTGCCTAATATGATCATTACTATCTTTTGACTTTTCCATTTTCAAACTATTACTTTTTTTTAATTTCTAAACTATCTTTTAAATACGAAAAGAAAACCTTGGATATTTTTTCCCTTACTACAGTATGAGAAAAAAAATCTCAAAATTACTCCCAAAAAAATCCTAAATCAAATTATAATTAAAAAAAAAATGCTCAAAATATGAATGACCTCATTCATAGTAAATCTTTTTTTTTTTTTTAAGTTGTGAGCAAAAGGTTTTTAATTATAATTTGATTTATGATTTTTTGTAGTTTTGAGATTTTTTTTCTCATAATGCATAAAGTGAAAAAATATTTAAAAGATGTTTCCTTTTCTTATTAAAAAGGTAGTTTAGGAATTAAAAAATTAATGATCTAAAATTGCAAGAATCAAAAAGTAATAATAACCATACAAAATAATTGTAGTTTAGGGGTATAGATTTAAATTTTAGAGGATGTGTATTTAGCCTTTCCTTCTTTGAATCTAATTGGGAAAAGGTAATATGGGGGAATTAATAATAACATATTTCTTGAAAATAAAAAAAAAATCCAATTTAAACAAGTAACTAGTTCTGTTTTCTCTTGGAAGTATGGCAGACTCTTTGATAGACAGAGAACGGTTGTAATGTTAGCAGGGTTTTGATCCCCTCCCTCCCCCCTACGCCCTAGGTTTTCAAATAATTTCAGTCGATAGTGGTGGAAAAAGGGAAAGGAAAAATAATAAAAATGTGGTTGATAATTAAGACCCTAACCCATCGTGTTTGGAGGGAAAAAAATCAGATATACTACAAAATGATTAAATTACCCATTATTACTAAATAAATCTGGAATGTAAAAAAATTTATCTAGACGTATAGATGGAATCTGAACCATCTATAATGAGGTACACAACCTTCCACAAAATTTAGGCTATTGATTGTGGAAGTGAGAAAGGGGAAAAAAAACTAAGAATGGCTCAAGTAACTTGTAATAACAATTTACTCCATCTTCACATTTAGTATATTAAAATAGTTACACAAGTTTTTGAGACAGAGAACGGTTTTTATCTTTGACTTTCTATTTCAACTCCTCTCAAAAGTGCGCAAAGATTGTGCCATTATAGGAACTTAATTTTATAATTCAAGAATCTAATAGGGAAAAAATAATTTGAGTGGAAATAATAACTTTTTTTAAAAAATAAAAACTTCCTATTTGAATAAGAAACTAGCTCGGTTTTCTCTTGGAAGTATGGTGGTTTTGTGACAATTTTTTCCAAATAGAGAATGGCAAAGATAGAGAATGCTCGTAATGCCAGTTAGGTTTTTTTAATATATATTTTTCAAATACTCATAACAAATATTGGTGGAAATAAAAAGGAAAAAAATAATAACATAAAATAAATAATTAAGACCCTAACCTATTAGTGTTGAAGAGAAAATAAAAAATATTACAAAAATTACTAACTTACTCATAATGATCTAATAAGTTAGATTGTAAAAAAAAAATATTTAGATGTGTGGATGGAATAGGAAACATCCCATCATGAGGTACACAAACGTTCGTAAATTTAGGCTAACAGAGAAAGTTAAGAAGGGGAAAAAAAAAGAATGGCTCAAATAAATCGTAAAGTATTATAAAATGTATTACAAAATCAATAAGATAAAAGTAGCTATTCATTTTTTGATAATATCCATTTATTTAGAAGATAGATGTGATTATTTAATTTTTAAGATTATTTATGTATTCAGAGATAAATGCAATTATTTATTTTTTTAAGATTATTAATTTCATAAATACAATAAAATCCTATTTATTAGATTCATTCTTATGATGTATCTAACCTTTTATAAATTTGAGTATTACTAGCATAAGACTATACCAAAATTATTCCACTGAAGCTTACAATCAAGCTAATATTATTGAAGTTACTCTGCTAAATCTTACAAATAAGCAACTTGATTTTTAAAATTTATAAGCGAGAAAATGAAAAGTACTTTTTCTATTTAATTTTGAATTGGCATGGCAAATCTCACCAAACTTGAATTTGCTACTCTTGATATTATTAAAAAAAATTCTTTATCCTAGAGACTAGATGCTGAAATGCATTTAGTTGCAATTGGTCTGACAAATACTATTACAAAAGAAAAACTATCATCATCACAAAACAATGCTAAAGCCATGATTTTATTCTCCATCATCTTCATGAAGATTTAAAAGTAGAATACCTTACCATGAAAGATCTATTTATTTTGTGGAATAATATAAAAGAAAGATTTGATTGCCAGAAAATGGTTGTCCTTTCAAAAGTACCTTATAACTAGATGCATTTGCAATTGCCAGAAAATAGTTGTCCTTCTAAAAGTACGGTATTACTAGATGCATTTGCAATTGCACGGGTTTAAACCTATCAGTGAGTATAATTCTGTTGTGTTTAAAATTATCTCACAATTTAAAAATTATGAAAAAAGAATATTATTGATGAAGATATTTTAGAGAAACTTTCTCTACTTTTCATGCCTCAAATGTGCCCCTGCAACGGCAATATCAAGAAAATGATTCAAAAATATGCGAAATTGATATATTTTTTTCTCATAGTTGAGCAATAATGAATTATTAATAATAAATCATGGAGTCTAACCAACAGATTCTACTCCAATCTCAAAAGTAAATGTTGTTAGCACTCATGATTTTGGCTCTAGAAGAGGTTGTGGTCTTGGAGCATAACCTTAAATATGTATGCGGTCATGATAGAAATATTCATTATAATTGAAGTGGTAAAGTAGACAAGAAATAATGAAAAAAGGAAAGGAAAATAATAAAACATCTTCTAATGAGGCATGAAAGGCCATTAGTCCTATACTTGTTATATGATAAAACATCTTTGTTGATCTTTATTAGGATTCTATTAAAAAGAAAGACAAAAATACTTAAGTGAATTTTACATTACAACTTTCAACTCATGATGGTGGTGGTGGTGGTGGTGGTGATGATGATGATGATGATGCAAATCTTGAATATACTAATGTTGATATAACTCATTTAGAAGCAGTTGATTTCTTTGAGCATTTAGAAGAAAGAATTGATTATTTGATTTGATGCGTATTTATTTGGGTATAAAAATCATATAAAAATAAGCACATTCCCAATCAAGTTTAAATTAAAACGTTAACCCCAAATTACACATATGAGCAAGCATACTCATCATTAACATAGCATAGGGTTCAAACGAGTGTCGATCCTCCAGGAACAAGTATGCATTAATCACTTTTCTTTCATTATTTAACCGACTCAATAAAGTGAAGAACAAATAAAAAGGAAAATAAAATGAAAAATAAAAGAATATATATATATGTTAAGGATGGAGATTTATGTAACTCAAACTATTATTTTGACAAACATGATCTTAAAGGATTTAATCATTATCATAATTAACTATTCTCTTAGCATTATGAAGGATTAAGATAGATTTACTTCTTTTTCAATCCATGAAATCACTACCTTCTAGATAAATCAGAATCACTTGGTCTCGTCTCAACTAATTCACCTAAAAGATGCATTAAACACAATCCTTGACTAAATTCCCTTGGTCTCGGTGAATTTAAAACATGAAATTAACCAATAAATCCTTGGTCTCGACAAACATCAATTAACCTTTAATTACCTAGTCCTTATCAATTAATCCCCTTGGTCTTGACGAGTTAACAGACAACAAATATGAAATTAATAAATTGCAACCACCATCAACCCCTTTGGTCTCAACGAGTTAATGGAAAGAACTAACCAACTAATCTCGTAATAAGCTTAAGTAATTAGATACCAAAAAGAACAATCAATTAATCAAAAGATCAAGTACTCTAAAAATCATAAATACCTAAAACAATGTCAAATTACAATAAAACAACTAAAATATCATTGTTCAAGAAAAAAAAAAACAAAATAAAAGAAAGCACTCATAGACAAGCCTCATTCTTCTTCCTTTGTAGACCCTCTTGCAGAATTCTCCTTGAACTATTTATCTCGAGAAAATATTAGTGATGCACTCCAAAATAAATCTAAGTCTCTACATTGTGCACATCCCTTTCCTATGGTAAATTGGCCTTTATTTATAGGCTTACAAAATTTCTAAAAGAGTCCTAAGTAAAGAAGAAGAAGTTGCCTAAAAATAATCCAAAACAAAAAAGGAGTAATAAATAAAAGCTAAATAAAAACCTAAATAAAAATAAATCCACTGCCTTGACTTTGAGAATTGAGAAATTGGAAAATAATCGGACTTTGCTTTGTATTGTCTTTTTGTGCTAGAGAACTCTAATTCTTGTGGAATTCGGACTTCTGAAATTGGCTCCCAATTTTGAGCCAAAGAAATTCTACTTGGAGCCACTGAAAATCTGCTGCCTTTCTTTGTTTGTTGTCGGCTCAATTGAGCTATTTACCTTCACTGAAACTGCTTCTTCTGCCTTTGTTATTGCAGCGACTTCAATTGAGCCATAGCTGCCAAATTGATTCTTTATTTTGTTTTGTTGCATTGGCTTGCTGCACGGCCAAGCCTACCGAAACTTTCCATCTTTTCCTGATAAGCTTTTGTCCTTTCCTTAGCCACTTTTGCTGACTTTTCTTTTCACCTTGGCCCCACCAATTTCTTCACATTGTGTGCAATTTATGTCGGCTCAAGTGAGCCATGAAGCTGCCAAAAAACTGTCTTGCTTTGCTGCCCGAATTTCCTTCCTCTTTCTTCTTCTTTTGCTAACCGAAATTCCTTGGGCTGACCGAATCAATTTGGTCTTTTCTTTTTGTTGCAATTATTTCTCTTTTGTGAGCCGTGAAGCCATGAAGCCATTTTCCCTCCTTTTTCTCTCCAATTTCCAATTGCAATTAATTCCTTCATTCCTTCAATTCTTTTTGTGCTTTTCTCTGTTCTTTCCAGTGGAAGACTGGCGCCGGCGGTCCTTTCTTGGGCCGGTACTGGTCTACTGGTCTTGTGCTAAAAAATTACACAATTAGTTTCAAATTTCACCTATTTTCATATAAAATTACAGAAAAATATTTTTATATGAGAAATATCAAATAAGAAGAAATATGACTAGTTATTTCATAAAATGTATCACAAAATGATCTCAAATAATTAGAAAAAATATGACTAATTTAGGCCCTATCATAATTATTGATGGTAGTGCCTAAAAGAATTAAAACTTTACTTTTAATATTTTATTTTATGTCATATTTTTAAGTATTGTAATATTAATTAACATTTAAATTTTTTGCTTTTATTGTTTAAATATTTAAATTTATGAATATTTAATCATAATCCAATGGCTATTGTTCCATCCAGTGGATTCAAAAGTGGCATTGAAGATAGAGGCCTAATTGGTAGTGGTATAACTCATATTATATTGAAAGATAGAAACTATTTCTCTTACTTGAAAATGTGAGAAATAAGTATTAATACTATACGTGATATTGTAAAATTAATTAAAGGCTCTGGAAAAGTTAGCATATTATTACCTAGAGAAAAAACATTCATCATCATCATCATCATTATTATTATTATTATTATTATTATTATTATTATTATTATTATTATTATTATTATTATTATTATTATTATTATTATTATTATTATTATCCACTACTACTACTACTATTCATAAAACACTATATTCCTCAAAATTTTGAAGAATTTATTAAAATTTAAGTACATACCAAAATGGATATCATATTGAAACAATAAAGTAAAATTGTTTTGAGTATCTCTGTGTTACTCAAATTATCTTGGGTAAAAATCTTTATTAGAAAAGTTATCATCTCTTTCATTTAGCCTATATATGCAAAATTCTATATAATTGAAATACATTATTCAAGAAACTAGAAGTTTACTATCCTGATACATTTATCATTTGGCATGACTATTTGAGCTATCTATAAATTATTATGGTGCAAAGAATAATTGAAAATACGCATGGCATCTCTTGAAAAGTCAAAAGATTTTGACTTTAGATAAGATTTTCATGTGCTGCATGTTCTCAAAGAAAATTGATTGTTAAACTTTTATTAACAAAAGTAGGATTTGAATCCCTAACAATTCTAGAAAGGATTGAAGGTAATATATGTAGATCAATTCATTCATTATGTGGACAATTCAAATACTTTATGGTTTTAATTGATATATCGACCTAATGGTCGCATGTTAGTTTATTATAACCTGACATTTGCTAGATTATTGGCCCAAATAATTGACTTAAGAGTATAATTTTTAATTATCTTATTAAAAGAATCCGTCTATATAATGATATAGAATATTCTTTTCATACATTCGATGCTTATTGAATATCAATTGGCATTACTATTGAACATACAGTCACTCATATTGATACCCAAAATCGTCTAATTGAATCATTTATTAAAATGTTACAATTAATTGCTAGAGTATTACTAATGAGAACAAATCTCTCTATATCTACGTGATATGTTATTTTTCATGCTGCAACACCTGTGCATGTAAGACCAACAAGTTATTATAAATTTTCTCCCTTGCAATTGACTTTTGGTTCAAAGCCAAATATTACTCATTTGAGATTTTTTTTTTGGGCAGTATATGTATTAATAGAACTAAATCAATGTATCAAAATGGGCTCTCAACAAAAGTTAGAGAAATATGTTGGATATGCTTCTATCTTTATAATTAAATATATTGAACTATTTATTATAAACGTATTCAAAATAATATTTGTTAATTGTCATTTTGATAAAACTTTATTTCCTAAATTAGGAGAGTATAACAACATAAAAAAGAGTTTGCTTGGATAAAATTATTAAATTATTTAGATCTATGCATGAGCGCGAGTAAATTAGAAGTTTAAAAGATAATTCTTTTGCAAATACTTACAAAATCAATTGCTAGATTCTTTTGTTAACTCTACAAGGGTAATCTAGCTATAGATGCTCTTATCAGGATAAAAATCCTAGCAAGCCAAAATGAAATTTCTATAACTGCTGAATCAAAAGTACGCCAGAAATGTGGATGGCCCCTTAGTTCAAAAGATTAAAATTCTCAAAAGAAAAGATGATTAAAGGATCAAGATGATCAAATTGAAGAATTATAAAATAAGGACCAAGAGGCAACTAATGAAAACATCCAATTTTCTGAAAGTAGTGAAAAGAATATTGAGATTTTTATCAACGATACTACTTTTTGGCAAAAGTTAGAATCTGATAGAAATAATTGTTAATGATGTTTTTGCATACAATATGATACTTGGTATTTTAAAAGGCAATGAGAATCCTGAACCAACATCAATAAAATAATATTGTCATAAAAGTAATTGGTTAAAATAAAAAGATACGATCTAATGAAGTTAAATTCTGCAATATCCCGCCTAAAACTACCCTTGGTACATAGGGAATATGGGTATAATATGGCATTGTGCATGTGCATACAAAGTTTTAAAGCATTTATATATGTGTAATTGTATGTGTACTAGTTTTCTATGGTTTGATGGATTATGTAAGTGTTTGTGTACTAGTTTTCTATTGTTGTATTGATATTATAGTTCTACTAGTGGGAGAGTGAGTTGTTTTAATAGATTTTGATATGATATAGAAAAGGTGTTTTGATTGAGAGTGAAGAGAAATTGTTAAGGAAATAATAATTGCTGTGGTCTAGTAGTTAAAGCTTGGTATATGATTCCTTGAAACCAGAGTGATTATCTTGGTGATTAAGTGATAAAAACCAAAAACTTTATCTTCGAAATTCTTTAAATCATGAATATGTTTTAAATAAAAGTATTATCTATACAAAAATAACATCTAGAGTATACACTCTGATTCTAAACTACTTTTATCTTGTTTATCCCTTGATTTTCGAAAAAGGGAAATGCTGGAAAAAAAATTCCAGCCACCACTTCTTGGAGTTTAGGACTTCTTTAATTTAAACACATTTTGTATTTCAAGGACATTAGAATACGACAATTCGGGTTTTATCTTTTATAAAATTGTTGATTATCTCTTTAAAATTTTCTTTAGTATTTATTAAATAAACTTCAACTATTATTGTGCATTGATGTCGCCATCCATGGAGCTATTTTAGCTCACATAAACTCTTGAACATAGGAGATAAACCTGTTAGCCCTATGGGCATTTTCCTGTATTTTGATTTATGACAAACATTAATGTGGACTAACATGTGTAATATATATGTGATAGAACATATTTGACCTCAATTCTTCTAAGGTGCGCTAATAAGACTGCTAAGCAATTCTTAAGTAATGGAATCCAAGAGTGGTTGATCAAGTATAATTCCAAACTTAGAGATTGCATACCATGAAGGCCTTATGAAGAATCATAGACTAATAATTATTGTTAAGATATTATTTGTAAATTCCAATGTCTCTTTACCTTATATTCAATTTGTTTTATCTTGAAGCACTTACAAATGATTTCGAAAAAAAAAGAAAAAGATATTTCTAAATTTGGATTTTATAAAATTCTTGGTTAAGTAGTTTTGCATGGACCTCTTAATCCAAAACACCATCCAATGATATGTAGCATGTTTCAAAAATATATCTTTTTGTATAAAGTGTCATTTTGGATTCACCTTTTGGACGCACATCCTTTCATTCTATGAATCCAAAATCCTGAAAATTCTGATAAAAGTAACTAGCCATTACTCGCCATTGGGACTTCAGGTTCAGCTCTAATAAAAGCTTCTAAAACTCAATTTTTAAGCAGATTTTTGTGCTAACTCATTCAAAAACACTCTTACATTTTAGAATACAAAAATCTCTCTTTTTATTTGTGCTTCAAAGTAAGATTAAATTGTTCCGAAGGTAAAAAGGTATTTGTACTTAGTGGTTTAGATTTACTCAATCTGTAAGCTATCTTTGTACTCTATCTTTAATCAGTTTTGTATCAAGGTTAAGGAAGTAAATCCCAATTGAGGTGAGCCTTGATTGTTGAGTTTAAAGAGGTTGGGTATAAAACCAAATGTGGTGATCTTCTTGTGTAAGATTGGTGTCGCCTACCACTATTGATTTTGAAAAAGGTTTTAGTAAATGGTGTTGAAATCCTTAAGTGTGAGCTTAAGGTAGTGGATGTAGATCATTTAAGAATCAAACCACTATAAATTTTTGGGTCTATTCTTGTGCATTTTGTCTAAAATTTTTCACTACATTTTCATTGTTCATCAGATCTTAAATACTTTATCTTTTTCTCTAAAATTATTGATTCATTTACGACTCTTGTGTTCTATAGTAAGTCTGTCCTTGATAGCTCAACTATCCATCTTTAATAAAGACCATCTTTTCACCATTTAAAGATCCCTGACTGCACTCTTAAAGCTACGAACTATTTTTTTAACACACATTATGTTTGCCCTTTTTTTTTTCGAAAGACATCAAAATTTTTTTTAAAATTGCATTTATTTACCATAAACCTTATTCACCCCCTAAGGTTTATCAATTGGTATCAGAGAGTTGGCCTACACTATCTTTGGTTTAACATCCTTGTAGAAAAGATCCAGATGGCAAACACATCCTCACTGCCTTACATCGAAGGGTCTTCAACAAATAGACCTCCTCTATTCAATGTAAGCAACTACACATTCTAAATTTATTGAATGAAGAAATATGTTTGCTCAATAAATTTTGAGTTGTAAAATCTGATTGAAAAAGGACCATTCATCCCAATCAAAGCAGTTGAAGACAAAATAGTGCCTAAAAGAAGTGACGCATACAACAGTGATGGCAATACTAAAATGACTGTAAATTATCAAGCAATGAACATTTTATGTTGTGCTCTCGATGTAAACGAATACAACTGAGTGAGTAGTTGTGATTCTGCTCATGACATATGGAGATTACATGAAGTTACCCATGAGGGGACTAATCAAGTAAAAGAATCAAAATTAGAACTTTTAGTCTGAGATTATGAGTTATTCAATATGAAGCTAAGTGAGAACATAGCTGATATGTTCACTCGATTCACAAATATCATAAATGGACTAAAGGCATATGGGAAAATCTATTCCCATGATGAGCAAAATAGAAAACTACTTGATGCTTTGCCAAAAAATTGGCAGCCAAAAACCTTGGCTGTGGAGGAATTCAAAAATTTTAAATAGCTTACCTACTAAAGAGATGATTGGATCTTTCTTGACCCATGAAATGAAACTCAAACGATTTCAAGAGCATGATGATGATGATGACAAAGGCAAACGAGGAACTACTTTAAGAGCAGTTGATGAAAAAGCCAACAGTGATCAAATTGATAGTGACGATGTTAGTGATTTGGATACAGAAGAATTGGCTATAGTTGCCAGAAAATTTAGAAAAATGTTCAAAAAAGGTCACTTCAAAAGGGGTAAGAAGTTTATCAAAAAGAATAGACAAGCTTCTTTCTTCAAACCTCAATATTTTTAGTGTAAAGGGACAAAGCACTTCATTGCCGACTGTCCAGTAGCTAAAGAAAATGAAGCTGATTAATTAAAAAAGAAAAAGAAGGACACAAAGATAAAGAAAGAAAAAGGGTTGATTGGGACTTAGGACCAAGTTGAATTCGAGACTAAAGAAAGCTGTGAATTTGAGAATGAAAAAGTAAATATTTGTTTTATGGCCATGGAAGACAAGGTAAATTTTACTTCTTCAAATTTGATATATGAATTGCATGATTCTGATTGTGAGAAGCCTGATGATCCGAATGAGCTGCTTTTTAACATGTTTCATGAATTTAAAAAGCTATCTAGAAGAAATAAGAAAATAATGAAAATTAATTCCTTGTTAAATGAGAATGCAAAGCTGTTGAATGAGAACAAAGTTTTATTTGATTTTGTTATGTGCTCAAATGTTAAAAATGATGTTATCCTAACTTCTTTGCATTATGTCTCTTGAAAACAAATGTTTATGTGACAAAGTACTTTCTCTCGAAATTATAGTCAGCAATTTTGATAATATGAAAAATAGAGTTGATGACCTCACCACATGCGCTGAGAAAATCACAAATGGCAAAAACAATCTGAAAAAATTACTTGGTGCACAACATGTAGCTAGAAACCGAAATAGTCTTGGCTATAGGGATGAAATCAAAGCTGAAAATTATAGACTCTATTTTGTAAAAGTTGCTTCTTCATACATGACTCACAGTTGTTGCACATATTGTGGAACATTTGGACACAAAGCATCTAAGTGTCATGTTAGGAAGAGGGTGGAATTCGGTATAAAAACAATTTGAAAAATTAAAGGAACTATTACTAACCCCAGTGGACCTAAGAAGGTATAGGTACCAAAAATCACTCTTCTATCTTATGTATACGAATATTCATCGGACAAGATGAGCTCCAAAAAGTGGTTTTTGGACAGTGGATGTTCTAGGCACATGACTGAAAATACCAGACTGTTAGAAAACATTTAAGCCACCAATGATAGATTTGTCATATTTGGAGATAAAAAGAAGGGAATGATACTTGGAATAGGCGACATTGGTATGGGACCCTCTACTATCATCAAACAAGTGTTATTAATTGATGAATTAAAGTACAGTCTACTTAGCATCAGCCAACTATGTAAAAATGGCTGCAAAGTTGTTTTTGAAAAAGATTCTTGCATTATTATGGATAGTTCCAGCAATGAGACAATTTTTATTACTAACCGTGTTGGAAATGTGTATGTATTTTATCTTAAGACCTTGTAGCTCATGATATTAGATTGCTGTTTATAAATGATGATGATGATGATAGCTATCTTAGCATAGAAGGTTAGACCATGTATCTATTGATTTGCTAAATAAATTATCCTCAAAAGAGCTTATTAGAGGACTGCCCAAAGTGAGATTGGATAAAAACTAGGTTTGTGATGCTTGCCAATTTGGAAAACAAACCAAAACCTCTTTTAAACATAAGAAAATGCTTTCAACATCAAAACCTCTTAAACTCATACATATAGATTTGTTTGGACCAATGGGGACTACTAGTTTTAGTGGTAAAAGGTATGCTTATGCACTTGTGGATGACTTCTCAAGATTCACTTGAACTTTATTTCTTGCTAAAAAAGATGAAGTTTTCTCTAAATTTTCAAAACTACTCAAACATGTTCAAAATTTCCTTGGTGCAAATTGATTTCAATTAGAAGTGACAATGGTTGAGAATTTTGCAACCATGACTTTACAAAATTTTGTGATGAAAGTAGTGTTTCACACAATTTTTTAGTAGCAAAAACCCCTCAACAAAATGATATGGTGGAGAGGAAAAATAAAACTTTGCTAGAGATGACAAGGTCAATGCTTTGTGAAAACTTTCTTCCAAAATACTTTTGGGCTAAAGCTGTGAATACAGCTTGCTACATTGTCGACCGTGTTATGCTAAGACCCTTTCTAAGAAAAATTCCTTTTGAACTCATATTTGACAAAGTTTCATCTATTTCCTACTTTAAAGTTTCAACTGCAAATGTTTTGTCTTCAATACTCGAGACAATCTTAGAAAAGTTAATAGTAAATCAGATTAGGATATATTTCTTGGATACTCTTCCAATTAAAAGGTATATAGAGTATACAACAAAAGAACTCTATGGGTGGAAGAATTCGTACATGTTGTGTTTGATGAAGCAAATGTAGATTCTTCTAATAAAGATGATGATAATGTAGGAGTCACCAAAGAAAAGGACAGTGAGCAGCACAAGGCTCCATCACTCGACATTCATGCCAAAGAAAATGAGTTAAAAAAATAACAAGCTGAATAAAATGAACAAAGTGTTGGGTATCTCAGGCTCGTATCCTATACGGCGCAGCGGAAAATAAAACGAGATACTATCCCAGAACCCATCTATGTGTGGAAAACAAGACATAATGAGGGTAAAGGTAACATCTTTTACCTTTGCGTGATCGTTCAAAGAACAAAAATTTCTTCTTCAAGTTGAGGCGCGATCCAGCAATCCTCGTGATCAATCTTCACGTGAGTTGAACGTCTACCCACTATAATCATAGAGTGTGACTATCTCTAATAGTAATCCACACAGAGGAATACTCAAGTGCCAAAATTTCTATGCTAGCAGAAAAAATGGCAGCTAGGTTTTTCTTTCAAGAAGAAAACGAGAGAGAGAGAGAACAAGAGGCTAATTTCATGTATCTTGCTCTAGGATTTTTTTTGTGTCCAATTTCAGCTTAGGTGTTTCGTGTGTATATTCTCCAATATACACGAAATTCTCTTACAAAAAACAGGGGATTCTAATCCCATTAGAATTCCCTAATTATAATTGCGAACATCAAGTTCTCATAATTATAATTTGGACCATAAATTATAACTAATTATAATTTATCCACAACAACTTCTCTTTCTCGCAATTAACTCCACTATGTTATCAAATAACATCTCGAGTATATAATCCTCTATTGTGTGTGACCTATTAGGTTTTCCAGTCAATTGGTAGTGAACATGAATTAATCCAAACATCTTTGAGATTAATAATTCATAATTAATTAGAATTAATCCTATTAATTCTAATCATGATTGATTTATTAATTCATCAATTAATAAACCCATATTCCCAGATTATGAGCAGTATCAGCAACATATCATGACCACCTAAGAGTCCAAGAAGTCAAGTGGCTTGACATGAACCCTTCAATAACAAACTTTAGTGCAATCAACTCCTTTCACCATACAATATCTCATTCGGGTTGGAGTACGGAATTAGTACCAATTCCCTCCAGAATTAATTCTGACCCGAATAAAATAGTACTTGTACCAGGAACCCACTATTCTATATGTGTATCAATTGGAACTATTTCCAATACACAATTGCCTTGGCCAAGGACTTTCGAGTAGTAATTCCTACAAGTGGCAGTGAGATATTCGCTCATACTATTAGGAGTGGTGAATCCTTTATTGACCCTCTCAACTACTTTCGTTTACCTCACCATGTACCCAATATCCATCCTATAGGCGGCCCTCGATCGAGCTCCGAAGATTGGAACCAAAGTACAAAGCTCAGCAAACAAAGTATCTTGGAGATCTCAAGTCTAAGGATACTTACACGTTTGCTATATTGAGATTATATTACTGGCACTAAATAGTTTTCCATGTGATTATCTCAAAACTAGGTCATCCAATGAACTTGTTCCATTAACAAGTATCCATATGTTAACTTTGAGTATCTCAATACTCACGGTTATAAGAACCACCGCCTGATCAAATCAGGAAGTCTAACACATGCTAGTATTAACGTATTAATGATGTCCTATCTCATTAATTCTATGACTAGGGACTATTTAAGTACTAACGCCATCCAGTGTAGTAGGAATCTCATATCATGATCTCTATCATGATTTCCTTAACACAGTGTTGTACTAGGGACTTTATCGAACAGTTATATTACTTAAAGTAAACAAAAGAAACTGTAAGATAAATAATGCCTTTTATTAAAATAAAATGCATTATATACAATGTACAAGTGATTGTCTCTAGGGCACAACACTAACACAAAGAAGTGTCAAACACACTGATCAAAATCTGCCAAAAGATTGGAAATACAAAACTAAACATCTAAAAAAGCAAATTATTGGTAACCCCAGTTGTGGAGTTAAAACTAGACAGTACTTCATTGATAACCTTGCTTTACTTTTGAGTATTGAACCCAATTACATTGATGTAGCTTTGCATGATGATTTTTGGATTATAGCCATGCAAGAAGAATTAAATCAATTTGAAAGAAATTAAGACTTGATCACCCCTAATTGGTACCAAGTGGGGTTTCAGAAACAAACTTGATGAGCATGGTGTTGTTATTAGAAACAAAGCCAGATTAGTATCCAAGAATTCAATCAAGAAGAGGGCATTGATTATAATGAAACCTTTACTCCCATTACTCGATTGGAGTCAATAAGAATGCTACTTACTTTTGCATTTTTCAAAGATTTTATGCTTTATCAAATGGATGTTGAAAATACCTTTTTAAGTGGCTTTATTGAAGAAGAAATATATGTGGAGCAACCTCCTAGTTTTATTCATGAACATTTTTCAAACTATGTTTTTAAACTTTCCAAAGCTTTTTATGGTTTAAAACAATCTTCACGTGCATGGTATGAAAAACTTAGTGGATTTCTACTTTCAAAAGGTTTTTCAAGAAGATTGATTGATATCACTTTGTTCATTAAATCTGAAAATTCTGAAAATATTTTAATTGTTCAAATATATATTAACGATATTATTTTTGGAGCTACTAATGATCTTCTATGCAAGAAATTTGCCAAGATAATGCAGAAAGAGTTTGAGATGAGTATGATGGGAAAGCTAAATTTCTTCATTGGATTGCAAATCAAGCAAATCAAAAATGGCATCTTTCTGAATCAAGCCAAGTATGCCAAGGAATTGCTCAAAAAGTTTGGAATGAATGAAGTAAAAGAAATTAGTACACCGATGAGCACATCATTGAAGCTTGATAAAGATGAAAAAAGTAAGAAAATGAATCAAAATATAGAGGTATGATTGGAAGTCTCCTTTATCTCACTGCCAGTCGACCCAACATTATGTTTTCGGTGTGCCTTTGTGCAAGATTTCGATCATAACCAAAAGAATCTCATCTATGTGCTACAAAACGTATCCTTAGATACTTGGTGGAAACATATGATTATGGTTTATGGTATCTATGAACTAACTTGTTTGATCTTATAGGATACACGGTTATTGACTATGCCGGCTGCAAAGCTGAGAGAAAAAGCACTAGTGGTCACTGTCAGTTTCTTGGACACTCTTTTGTTCTTGGTACAGTAAGAAGCAAGCTTGTGTCTCTCTCTTAATAATCTAAGTAGAATACATAGCAGCAAGAAGTTATTGTGCGCAAATTTTGTGGATAAAAAATACCTTACTTGATTTTGGTCTAAATTTTAACTGGGTGCCTATCTTATGTGACAATACTAGTGCTATTAATCTTACCAAAAATCCTGTTCAATACTCTAGAACTAAGCACATTGAAATTAAGCATCATTTTATTAGAGATCATGTGCTTAAGAGTGATGTTTTTGTAGAATATATTCTAACTGATGAACAACTTGCAGACATATTCGCAAAACCTTTGGCTAAAGATAGATTTATTCATCTGCGAACAGATTTGGGAATTACCAGATTATGTAACTAACAATGTTGTCAAAGATTGTTTGTTTATTTCATGCAAAATCTCTAAAGATATATGATTTCAGATAATGACTTTGGATGGACATTTTGGTAAAGATAAATCCAAAACCCTTCTCCAAAATCATCTTTTGGGCCCAAGTGCGTTTGTCAAAATCGGATAGACATTTTAGACTGAACCTCAAGTCCAAAATGACAGCTGCCTATAAGTTGCGCGATTTTTTAAATTTGGTTGAGAAATATCTGTGTCCAAATTTCCTTTTAAAATCTGAACTGCTGGCACCTTTCAAATATTGGCTTTTCAAATCCTACAAAAATCTACTTTTCAGTATACTTAAGTGTACTTATCTTCGTAATGTGCCTAGAAAATCCTAAAAATGAGCTTTTACAAAACAACCATTGATCCTCCTCTCTTCCTCACCAAAAAATCTCTAGTCTCTCTGCAAATCTAAAAGCCCGCACTTTTACTCCACAATTGCCATGGCAAAACTTCCAAAATCTGGTAAGAAAATGGAACCCAAACCAAAGAAGACCAAGAACACCAAGGCAACAGTGGGAAAGAAAGCTGTCAAAGCAACTAAATCTGCTGTGAAGAAGAAAAGGAAGGAAGTTATTGCTAAAAAATCGGTCTCCCAAATCGATTCATCAGAATAGATTCATGAAAAAGAAAGTTTTGACACACAGGTACCTCGATTTCTTAATTCAAAATGCAAATCCGAATACAATGAGTGGGTATTTAGAAATAGAACTGTGATTATGGGATATCATGTTGCGGCTGAAATGAATAAGTTTCTAGAGGAGTCTGATTTATTTGATCTGGGGAAATTTTAGGCTAAGTTTACTGGAGGGAAGAGTTTCAAAAACTCAAATGATCGCAACTCCAAATGGTTGAATGGATTCAGGAGAATTCTGCACCATATAGTGTCGACCATGGTGGCACGTAGCTTTGGGCACAAAACTTCGGTGAGTATTATGCAAATGATACTGATATTGGTCCTATTAGAGGGGAAGCATATTAGTTTTGGATTTCTGGCTGTGAAGCTAATGCTTCAATCAAGAAATACCTCAAACAAGGTCCTGCCATATGGAAATCTCCTGACCAAGGTTTTTAAACATTTCAATGTGAATCTCAGTACAAGTGCCCCTAGACACCTCATGATTAATGTTTACAGCACGGAATCTTTTGAGAAAATGGGCTTTGTACAAATGGACAATCAATGGATTTTGCTTAGGGAAGTTTCAAAAGAAGAAACGGGTAAGCTAATTAAGATCAAAGCTGAAGAAAAGAAAGTTGCACCTGCTACCTCGACTGGAACAAAACGCAAAGCTGAAATAGCAGAAGAATCATCGAGTAAAGGCAAGCAGAGGTTTGAAGAGAGTGGACTAACTCAAAGCATTCTAAATGCTTTAAATATCTTGTCTGAAAATTTTGATGGATTTAGTATTGAAGTTAAGACTGAACTGCAAAACTTGGGGAATCGATTGAGTAATATGGAAGGGAAGAAAGTAGAAAAGAGTACAAGAGGTATCTCCAAAGAGCAAGACATTCCACCACTGCAAGAGGATGAGCCTGTCATTCCCTCTCTTGAAAAGGATTCTGGACAACCCATTGTTGCTGAGAAAACTGTTGATGAAAAAAATTCCAACTTCACCTGCTACAGTATCCACAATTGAAATAATTCCATCCCAACCTGTTGAAAAGATACCTATTATACCTTCTGCTGACCAAGCTTCCCTCACAAAAGGCAAGCTAGTTTAACCTGGTAGCTCATCAGGCCGCCAACAGAAATATGTAGTTGTCAAAAGAAAGTCTAGTAGAATTGCTAGACAACATTCAAAGAAGGATGCCAGTACTAAGCCTAAGACCATCCACATTCCGTGATTGGCAAATAACAATTGCTGACTGTTGACTTATTCTGCAACATTTTATTCTGATGATTCATGAACACTTTTAATTTGTTTTATGCCTTTAGCACTATCCTCTCATGAACAATTTTTTTGTCGTTGGACTAATATTACTTCTTGAGGGACAGAAAACAGAGGGAAGCATGCTTGAACGGGAAAAAAAACCAGAGAAAAAAAAACCACAAGCCTTAAAGGCCACACGGAAGCGTAAAGATCATACATTTGCGCGCTATAAACCTACTAGATTGAGTAGGAGTGGATTGAACGACAGGAATTGCTTCGCCTTGCCCACTTGAAGAAGCTTCCGGTTGAAAACCCACTAGCCTCCTACTTTGCCTTGTTTGCATGAACGCCAAGCCTTTCAGCTCTCAGAATATACCTCTGCCCAACCTCTAGTCAATGAACACAATGGTGAAGAAGAACGGTCTCAAATCTCCTTGGTTTTCTTGCTATTGATTAGCAAAGAAACAAGAACAAGAGGCTGCACAAAAACACTCACGAGAGGGAGAGAGAGCTTTGTGACTTTCGTGAGGCTAGAGAGAAAAGCTAGGGAAAAATTAGGGTTTCTATCTACCAGAGTCTTGTTTATTGTTAGCCAAAATTAGGACTCAAATATCTGATAAACATATCCCCGGGATATCAAATTTCAAACGTCCGGATGTTATCCTGAGAATAAGTTTGGCTTAAACCCTAAACTCATTTGAACCGTATCTGGAAAAAACCCTACAGTCCAAGCTATTGGGCCAAAATAATTTTATTATTTTTCTTGGACCCAAAAGGCCCAAAATAATAAATATTAATTATTTATTTCCTGGGCTTATATAAATTACCCAATAAATAATTAATGAGCACAAATGAACCAAAATAATTAATCTTTAATTATTTATTTCTTGGGCTTATATAAATAACCCAATAAATAATTAAGCATTAATTATTTCCCCTAGTTTAAGCCCATGTTAATTTCCTAATTATTCATACTGGACCTAGGCCCTGAATAATTAATTAACCAATTAAACTAGATAATTAATTTCTCTCAACTCCTATTTTTATTTATTTATTTATTTTATTCTAGTCTAATAATAAATTAGACATCCTGAATAAAATAAAATAAAATCCTCTTGAACTGAGACCAATTCCTCAACTCAAAATTAGTTAGGACTTATGGGCTATTCCGAGGACCAAAAAGACACATCGCATTGGCTACTAAAATGACCAAAATACCCCTGGTATATAAATAGCTATATTTTGCATTTTAAATATTTCCTAATATCACCATAAGAAAATATTGACCCCAAGGAGAATGCTGCATTAGCAAAGTCTCCGACCTACCAGTGAAATGACTAAAATACCCCTCTACACATCGCCGTATATTTAGAGAGGAAGAAGTGTACTAACACCCCTCTAAATGACATCTACCATCCTTAGGCTTCTAGTCCAATGATCCACAACTTCCTGGAGTGTTTTCGCTTTCCAAGGGAGTTACTCTAAAGCAAACATCCGAGTCATGTTTCCCGGGGCCCTAGACATTTCAGACCATTCAGACAACCACAAGAGGCGATATAGTGCAGAAACTATCTTGTACAAGTCTGTCTTAACTAACTAGTTACATGTACCCAATACACAAGTATATTGGTTCTACTATAGAACCTCAATTATAACATATCAAAGCATATGCTTCCAGCTTCGTCAGACCACCAGCTCATACTCAAGTCATAGAATACTAGTCCACGCTGTAGCGGTAGTATTCTAGGTTTCTATCATATAGTACTTTTAGAAACCACTACTACAGGTCTTGTCCTACGTATTCGAAATACGCTTATGTCATGAAGTGAGTGGACTACTCACTGGTTAAAGGTAAGCCATTCCCCATTTGGAATTCATAACATAATAACCTAAATATGATGAGATTCTCAGTCTCATCAACAGGTTAAGAACAAATGTTTATGTGTTAAATAACCCGTGATCCATACCTTACTGTGAAAGACCACCATTCACATGGATCACTTATTTAAACATAATAGGTCTGCTCCAAACGAAAAATTGTGCACAAAAAAAAAAAAAAAGTAAATTCACAAACACTTTCTAAAAATAAATTCTTTTATTAAATTATTCGATTTTACATAAGAAACCTAGTCTAAGAGGGCATAGAATCCAATAATCTCCCACTTGCACTCTAAGACTAGGTAAGTCCATAGGTGCCCACCCCTATGACGTCTAAGTGTCTCTTGAAGACTCTTTCAGCCAAAGGCTTGGTGAATGGATCTGCTAGATTGTTTTATGAGGTAATATGTTCCACCACGACTTTCCGTCTCTGGATGAAATTTCGGATCAGGTGGTACTTCCTCTCAATGTGTTTCCCCTTCTTGTGGTTTCGAGATTCATTAGATTGCGATACTGCTCCAGTGTTATCGCAATACATCACAATCGGTCTGTCCATATGTGGTACGACTCTAAGTTCTGAAAGGAACTTCTGGAGCCAGACTGCTTTCTTGGATGCCTCCAAAGCTGCCACATACTCAGCTTTCATGGTTGAGTTAGCAATACAAGACTGTTTGATACTCCTCCATGAAATTGCTTCTCCAGACAAGGTGAAGACATATCCACTAGTGGATTTTCTCTCATCCTTATCCGCCTGGAAGTCTGAGTCTGTGTATCCTGTAGGAACCAAATCATCAGCCCTGTAAACCAGCATATAATCTCTCGTTGCCTTGAGGTACTTGAGAATATACTTTACAGCTTGCCAATGAACCTTCCCTGGGTTTGACTGATTCTGCTAACTAAGCCCACGACAAAGCAGATATCTGGCCTAGTACACAGCATGGCATACATGAGACTTCTCACAGCCGAAGCGTAGGGAATCCTACTCATTCTGTCCTTTTCTTCTTGAGACTTAGGACAATCCTTTGAAGAAAATGACAACCCATGTCTGCAAGGGATTAGAGCTCCCTTGCATGAGTCCATGCTGTACTTGGCCAGCATCTTGTCAATGTATGTTGCTTGGGATAACCCTAACATTATTTGCTTTCTATTTCTAAGAAGCCTAATCCCGAGAATGTAACTGGCTTCTCCTAAGTCCTTCATACTGAATTAACTAGACAGCAAAACCTTTGTAGACGACAATGTCCCTACATCATTTCCAATGAGTAGAATGTCATCCACATACAGGACAAGAAAAACCACATTAATGCCTTCAAGTTTCCTGTACATGCATGGTTCATCTTCGTTTTGAATAAAATCAGAAGACTTTACAGTCTCATCAAAACAAATGTTCCATGCTTTCGATGCCTGCTTAAGTCCATAAATGGACTTCTTAAGCTTGCAAACCATATGTTCCTGGCCTTTAGCAATGAAGCCTTTCGGTTGGGACATATAGATATCTTCACTAAGATGGCCATTTAAGAATGCCGTCTTGACATCCATTTGCCATATCTCGTAGTCATAGTGACATGCGATGGCAAGGAGGATGTGGATGGATTTAAGCATGGCTACCGGGGAAAAGGTTTTCTCATAGTCGATACCCTCTTTTTGAGTATACCCTTTTGCCACAAGCCTAGCTTTGAAGGTTTCCACCTTCCCATCCGCTCCCCTCATTCTCTTGTACACCCACTTGCACCCAATGGATTTTATCCCTTTAGGTGAAGCTACAAGATCCCAAACCTTATTGAGGTACATAAACTCAATCTCGGCTTTCATTGCTTCATGCCACAGATTTGCATCGGCATCAGCAATAGCCTGCTCGTATCTAGTGGGGTCTTGTTCCTGATGGTCGGAGACCAGCTCAAAAGCTTCTCCAGTCCATCTATCCGGAACCCTAGACACTCTCCCACTACGATGAGGCTCCATTTGCACAGGCTCTTGAGGCTGTGCCTCTTCTTATTCCACAATCGGGTCAGAAGAAGTTGATTCCGTAGATAACTTCTCCTCAAGTTCCAACCTTGTTAAACCTTTAGTGAAAGTACTTTGATCATCTTCCAAGTATTTAGCATTGGTACTGACTAGTACCTTTTGCTTCTTAGAATGATAAAAGTAACCTGCTTTTGTCCCTTTTGGATAGCCAACAAAATAGTATAATTCTGATCTTGGTACCAACTTGTCTCCCTTGATCAGTATATAAGTTGGACAACCCCAAATCCTGAAATGATTCAGACTTGGCTTACGCCCAGTCCACATCTCATAGGGAGTCCTAGGTACTGACTTGGAAGGCACCAAGTTCAGAATATATGTCGCAAGGCATATCCTCAAAAGGACACCGGAAGAATAGCATGAGACATCATGCTTCGAACCATTTCCATCAATGTCCTGTTCCTTCTCTCAGCTACTCCGTTCTGTTGGGGTGTTCCCGGCGCAGAGAGCTAGGATACTATCCCATGATGTACCATGTAGTTCTTGAATTTACCTAGGAGGTACTCTCCACCACGATCCTATCGTAGGGTTTTAATTAATTTACATGTCTGACACTCCACTTCAGCCTTAAACTCCTTGAACTTGTCAAAAGAGTCAAACTTGCGTCTCATCAGGTAAATGTAACCATACCTCGTACAATCATCTGTGAAAGTGATGAAGTACTCAAAACCTCCTCTAGCTGGTGTAGACAATGGACCACACATATCAGTGTGAACAAGACTCAACACTTCCTTGGCTCTATCCGCCTTTGGTGTAAATGACCTTTTGGTCATTTTCCCATCAGTCAGGATTCACACTGAGGCCAACTTTCCAATCTCAATGAGCCCAAAGGCCCATCATGGATTAGCATCTGAATCCTGGTTAAGTTAATATGACCCAACCTTAGATGCCAAATGTATGAATCATTGATATTGGTCTTTCTCTTTTTAGTTAAAGGTTCAGACTGAGCGTTATTTGATTGGGTTGTTAATACGGTTTAAAAAGAACAGATTTCCATACATGTGCCCAGTATATAAAATTTCTCCGTCTCTACTGATAGAAATACCAAAATGGAAAGATACAGAATATCCTTGATTAATAAGTTTTGCAACTGAAATCAAATTCTGACGAAAACCAGGTACATATAAAATATCTTTTAGAACCACTATCTTATTACAATAAAAAATAAGATCCAACTCTCCCACTGCAAGGGCCCAGACTTGTGCTCTATTAACCACTCGAAGCCCATGTTCGCCCTTCTTGAGTCTTCTTATCTTTCTAAACCCCTGCAAGGAGTTACAAATATGATCAGTGGCTCCTGAATCAACAATCCAAGTGGAAGTTGATCCTACCATTGATATGGACTCTAGATAGAAAACATTACCTGTGGGGTTTTTCTTGGCTTGAAGATCTGGACACTCTTTTTGCCAGTGTCCCTTCTTCCCACATTTGAAGCACTTGCCTTTTGGTTTGTCCTTGGGTTGGTTCTTGGGCTGGGTTGCTGCATTCCCCTTCTTCCTCTTGAACTTTCTGGGTTTAGGCCCAGTTCTTGAGGAAGAAGTCTTAGCAATCATGGTCTTTGACTGTGGCTTCATGACTTTCTTCACCATCTGGAGCTCTTTATCAATTCAGTTAAACTTATGTTCAATTTGTTCATGTTATAGTTCAACTTGAACTGAGTGAAGGAGCCCGGTAGAGATTCGAGAATAATGTCCACTTGGCTCTCGGGGTCAATGATAGCCCCTAAGATTTCCACCTCCTCGAAAGTAGCAATTATCTTGAGCATATGCTCTCGGGCTGATGCTCCCTCAGCCATCTTAGTGTTTATAATAATTCGAAAAGCCTCCTGCCTTGCCGGCCGGCTCTTGTCCGCGAACATAGTAGCCAATGATTGACTGATGTCATATGCAGAAGCCATGTGCTCATGTTTTGACTGGAGCACTTTAGACATGGAGGCTAACATATAGCAACGTGCCATTTTATCAGCCTTCTTCCACGCTTTCTCAGCCTCTCGCTCTTCGGCGGTGGAACCTTCTCCGATAACAGGGCAGATCTCGTAAAGGACATACTTATACTCTTCAGCTGTGAGTATTATATCCAGGTTCCTTTTCCAGTCCACATAGTTTGGACCCGTTAACTTATTCTCCCTGAGAATAACGGCCAATGGACTAAAAGAACCTCCCACCATTTCTGAAAATCGAAAAAGAAAGAATTTAGTTTGTGAAAACAAAATAAAATTTGTGCACTGAAAATAATTTGGCTCTTAGGAAAACTGACATAGCTTCTTAGGAAAATTAACAGTTCCCTAAGCTAAGTGTATTAACCACCACAAATTAATTTCCCTTCTAGGTAATGATCTAGAGGATAACTCCATCGTGGGATGGCCGTTTCCTCTTATTTCCTATGGACATTCCTCGCACTATAACATCTAACGTGGGCTGGCCGATCATAGTACGTGCCCTGAGTTATTAATTACATCCTTCCATTAGATCTAGATCCTTGTGGTATCCCCATCCTATACGGGTTCACTCCCAGGGTGACGCGAAGGGACCCACGATCTCTAATAAGGACCGTGATGGAAGCCGTGGGGCCGTTGGAACCCCTCTCCCACTTAGTCTTTTAAAATAAAGGTTTTTCTGAAAAATATCCTTTTGAAATTTCCATTAAGTTTTTCCTTAACTCAAAAAATAAAATATCCAAGTCCATTAAAATTTCTATATCAAGGCTTATATCCTTTGAGAGATTTCTCCATGGACTAATTTTATTTAAG
Organism: Voacanga thouarsii; assembly: GCA_026120185.1. Lineage (NCBI taxonomy): Eukaryota > Viridiplantae > Streptophyta > Magnoliopsida > Gentianales > Apocynaceae > Voacanga > Voacanga thouarsii. The sequence goes on from JANUWF010001921.1 coordinate 2,113,786, forward strand.
TTAAAACTTAATGATTTCAAAAATTTTCTAATTAAAACTTTCTAGAGACTTTGGTCTCAAGTTTATTTGACAAAATAATTTTTCTAGTGCAAAATAAAAAAAAATGGCTCTCCATTTTAATTTACAAAAATATCTAAATCCAATATATTTTCTATGTCAATGATTAAATCCTTTGAGAAAATATTCAAGGATTAATTTTTGTACAAATTAAAATAACCATTTAATTTTTAAAGAAAAATATTTTTCTTGTCAAAAATGTTCCCAAAGACTTTGGTCTTTGAGAAAAAGCACACATAGGTACACAAAAAAATAGCATACTCGAAAATAATAAACGTTTTTATGCTTTTCTATTTTTTAAACCTAAGTGCCCAAATAATAGAATTAAACACATTAATTAATTATCTTGTTTAATCCTAAAATCTCTTACTAATATTTTTCATGCAAATATATTCCAAGAATATAAAATATTGCAAAAATATTAACTTCGTTTGGTATGGGACCCAAAATGAAAAATAAAAAATAAAAAAATTGCAAAAATAGCTGGCGGTCCACTGCACCGATGCACCGGATCCGGGCCCATTTGGCCTGCAGTGCATCGCGCCGCACCGGATCAGAATCCTCAGCAACCCGCGAACGCTGCCCGCTCCACCTACCCGCCCACGTGTGCGCTCGCATCTGCGCGTCCAGGGCCCCTCAGACCCGCGCGCTAACACGGAAGCTGTTGCAATTGAATTGCAACATTTCAAATGCATTCGGCTTGGATTTCACGGAAATGGCTCGGCTTACGCGGCTCGCGGACAGCAGCTCGTGACACAATTTCGGGAGCGGCTCGGCTCGGCTGTAACGGCTTATGAACAGTTCTCTTCTTCGTTTTTTTCATCTTCCGCTCGAAAGTTGCAGAGACCCTTCTTTTTCATATTTTGCTCATTTCTTTAGCTTCTTTGGACATTTTTACTTACAAAAACTCATCCAAAACAAAAACACAACCGCCTATACCCATTTAAATTGGGTTTACACGATCAAACATCAAAGCCAAAAATTTTACAAAGATACCTATGCTTCAACGATGAAGCTCACAGTCATCCTATCCCATACCAAAACAGCGAAGGATCACAGGTATAATCATCTTCTCCATTTTTATTAACTACCATGCTCCCTATATTGATCAAAGAACCATTGGCTCTAATACCATATTGAGGGACAGAAAACAGAGGCAGCATGCTTGAACAGGAAAAAAAACCAGAGAAAAAAAAAATCGCAAGCCTTAAAGGCCACACGGAAGCGTAAAGATCATACATTTGCGTGCTTTAAACCTACTACGTTGAGTAGGAGTGGATTGAACGACAGGAATCGCTTCGCCTTGCCCACTTGAAGAAGCTTCTAATTGAAAACCCGCTAGCCTCCTACTTCGCCTTGTTTGTATGAACGCCAAGCCTTTCAGCTCTCAGAATATACCTCTGCCCAACCTCTAGTCAATGAACACAATGGTGAAGAAGAACGGTCTCAAATCTCCTTGGTTCTCTTGCTATTGATTGGCAAAGAAACAAGAACAAGAGGCTGCACAAAAACACTCACGAGAGGGAGAGAGAGCTTTGTGACTTTCGTGAGGCTAGAGAGAAAAGCTAGGGAAAAATTAGGGTTTCTATCTACCAGAGTCTTGTTTATTGTTAGCCAAAATTCGGACTCAAATATCTGATAAACATATCCCCGGGATATCAAATTTCAAACGTCCGGATGTTATCCTGAGAATAAGTTTGGCTTAAACCCTAAACTCATTTGAACCGTATCTGGAAAAAACCCTACAGTCCAAGCTATTGGGCCAAAATAATTTTATTATTTTTCTTGGACCCAAAAGGCCCAAAATAATAAATATTAATTATTTATTTCCTGGGCTTATATAAATTACCCAATAAATAATTAATGAGCACAAATGAACCAATATAATTAATCTTTAATTATTTATTTCTTGGGCTTATATAAATAACCCAATAAATAATTAAGCATTAATTATTTCCCCTAGTTTAAGCCCAGGTTAATTTCCTAATTATTCATACTGGACCTAGGCCCTGAATAATTAATTAACCAATTAAACTAGATAATTAATTTCTCTCAACTCCTATTTTTATTTATTTATTTATTTTATTCTAGTCTAATAATAAATTAAACATCCTGAATAAAATAAAATAAAATTCTCTTGAACTGAGACCAATTCCTCAACTCAAAATTACTTAGGACTTATGGGCTATTCCGAGGACCAAAAAGACACATCGCCTTGGCTACTAAAATGACCAAAATACCCCTGGTATATAAATAGCTATATTTTGCATTTTAAATATTTCCTAATATCACCATAAGAAAATATTGACCCCAAGGAGAATGCTGCATTAGCAAAGTCTCCGACCTACCAGTGAAATGACTAAAATACCCCTCTATACATCGTCGTATATTTAGAGAGGAAGAAGTGTACTAACACCCCTCTAAATGACATCTACCATCCTTAGGCTTCTAGTCCAATAATCCACAACTTCCTGGAGTGTTTTCGCTTTCCAAGGGAGCTACTCTAAAGCAAACATCCGAGTCATGTTTCCCGGGGCCCTAGACATTTCAGACCATTTAGACAACCACAAGAGGCGATATAGTGCAGAAACTATCTTGTACAAGTCTGTCTTAACTAACTAGTTACATGTACCCAATACACAAGTATATTGGTTCTACTATAGAACCTCAATTATAACATATCAAAGCATATGCTTCCAGCTTCGTTAGACCACCAACTCATACTCAAGTCGTAGAATACTAGTCCACGCTGTAGCGGTAGTATTCTAGGTTTCTATCATATAGTACTTTTAGAAACCACTACTACAGGTCCTGTCCTACGTATTCGAAATACGCTTATGTCATGAAGTGAGTGGACTACTCACTGGCTAAAGGTAAGCCATTCCCCATTTGAAATTCATAACATAATAACCTAAACATGATGAGATTCCCAGTCTCATCCACAGGTTAAGAACAAATTTTTATGTATTAAATAACCCGTGATCCATACCTTACTGTAAAAGACTACCATTCACATGGATCACTTATTTAAACACAATGGGTCTGTTCCAAACGAAAAATTGTGCACAAAAAAAAAGTAAATTCACAAACAATTTCTGAAAATAAATTCTTTTATTAAAACATTCGATTTTACATCAGAAACCTAGTCTAAGAGGGCATACAATCCAACACTTCTATTGCTGATATTTAGTCACTCATGCATCTTGTTGCTGCTATTCCTTTTTGTCACTACTACCTTTAGTTGATTTCTTACTGTTTCTTTGCTACATTTTTTTTTATTGATGCCAAAAGGGGAGAAATAAATATGGAGTATGATTAATTATGTATGGATTGTATTGGTTAGGATTGAATTTACTGTAGTATTATGCTTGTGCTAAATTTGGATTGTGAATTATGGATTGTGATTGAGTTCGGATGATGGATACTTGAGCGGATGCTAATGAAAATTGTGTTGTTTCTCTTTGGTTGCATAGTGAAAACTTTGTGTTGAAATTCTTTGAGAAAACTAGGCTCGGATAATTCTTGGAAAACCATTTATATATCTTTATGATTTTTCTTACCCCGCACAAACATAGGGAAAGTTTTGGACCCTCAGTTCTTCAATCCAAAACACTAGTCCAAAAATACTTTTACAAGAAATAATCTTCTGTCTTATTTTAATCTATTTTAGATGCATGATTCGGAAGTCCAAAATCTCAAATCCCAGTTTAGTTTCCAACGCACTCCATCGCTAGCATTCTTTTTCCTATTCATTTATGCACATACATAGGGGGAGTATTGCTGTTTATGATTTATCTTCTACGCCTCTTCATGTATATAATTATACATTTTTTTTGTAACCATTATTTGGCTATTTCCTTGTGAAATAGTCCTCTTTATGGAAGGAAGGAGGATAAGTGGCTGGTTGGGCCATAGGCTCATTAAGTCCTGTTTATGAGACTATGTTTAATTTTCCTTATCTTAAACTCATAAGTACTCTTTGAGTCCTATAATGAGATAACGTATTTTAGATTAAATAAATTCTTACTTCTCTTGGTCTAACATGTTCATTCAATCTTTATCGTTTTTTTTTTTCACAATCCCATCAAGTTTGTCATCACTCAAAAATGAGGAGATTGTTAGTCTTAAGGGCATTCTTCTGTGTTTTGATTTATGAAAAATATTGATTTGAACTAACATGTGTAATCTATATGTGATAGAACATGTTTGATCTCAATTCTTCCATGATGTGCTAATAAGACTGCTAAATAGCTCTTAAGCAATAGAATCCAAGAGTGGTTGATTAAGTATAACTCCAACCTTAGAGATTGCAAACCATAAAGGCCTTGTGAAGAATCATAGATTAGGAATTGTTATTAAGGTATTATTTGTAAATTCCTATGTCTCTTTACCTTATGTTCAATTTGTTTTACCTTGAAGCACTTACAAATGATTTCGAAAAAAAAAAAAAGGATATTTCTAAATCTAGATTTTATAAAATTCTTGGTTAAGTAGTTTTAGATGGACTTCTGAATCCAAAACACCATCCAATGATCTGTAGCATTTTTCAAAAATATACCTCTCTGCATAAAGTGACATTTTGGACTCACCTTTTAGACGTACATTCTTCCATTCTGTGAATTCAAAACCCTAAAAAGTAACTAGTTGTTGAGACTTCGAGTTTAGCTCTTATAAAAGCTTCTAAAACTCGATTTTTAAGCAGATTTTTATACTAACTCATTCAGAAACACTCTTACACTTTAGAATACAAAAATCTCTATTTTCATTTGTGCTTCAAAGTAAGATTAAATTGTTCTAAAGGTAAAAGGTATTTGTGCTTAGTGGTTTAGATTTACTTAATTTGTGAGCTATCTCTATACTCTATCTTTAATAAGATGTTGTATCAAGGTTAAGGAAGTAAAACCCAGTTGGGGTGAGCCTTGATTGTTGAGTTTAAAGAGATTGGATGTAAAACCAAGTGTGATGATCCTCTTGTGTAAGATTGATGTCACCTACTACTATTGATTTGGAAAAAAGTTTTAGTAAGTGGTGTTGAAATCCTTAAGTATGAGCTTAAGGTAGTGGATGTAGATCATTTAAGGATCGAACCGCTATAAATCTTTAGGTCTATTCTTGTGCATTTTGTTTAACTTTTTTCACTGCATTTTTACTAGTCATCAGATCTTAAAAACTTTATCTTTTCCTCTGAAACTATTGATTCATTTAAGACTCCTGTGTTCTATAATAAGTTTGTCCTTAATAGCTCAACTACCTATCTTTAATACAGACTACCTTCTCATCATTTAGTGCTGATTTAAAGATCCCTGACTGCACTCTTAAAGCTGCGAACCATTTTTTTAACACACATTTTGTTCGCCCTTTTTTTTCGAAAAACATTAAAAGATTTTTTTTTAAAATTGTATTTGTTTTTCATAAACTTTATTAACCACCCCCCCCACCCCCCCAAGGTTTATCAAAACCTATACAAATAAATTACAAAATATCTATGATTAACCAGTTTTTTACTTAAGCACAAGTTAAAATCTTTTTTTTTTCTTTTCTTCTCCATAATTCGTCCACCATAGTCTCTCTTTCCCTCTTCATTTTCCATGGTAATTACAAGATCTTTTCAAGGTAAATTGTTTCCTTCATTCTACTTCTTCTCCTCTTTCTCTTTTCTTTCTCTTTGGACCGAAATAAGGGACTAGTTTTCCCCATTTCGTGCAAACACTTGGAAAACTGGGAAATCTAAACAAGACTTGCTTCACTTCTCAAACAATTCACTCTCAGTCACAAATGAGTCATTTTTTTATCTTTTGTCTATCTTTTAGAGATAATCGGATTTCTTCACCTTTAGTAGTTGTATATGAAATATTGATGCCTGTGTAGTGTACTTTTATAAAAATATGAATAAGAAGATCGAATACCATAGACATGACTATAATGGTTATCAATTATGATGGATATTGTTGATTTCTCTTTAAGTGATTATGAAGTTGAGCAATACAATAACTTTTGATATATAGATCTACTGCTATGAATATTGAATAGTGATGAATTTGATTATCATGATATTAAAGCATGCTTTATATGGATCTTGAGTGAGGGTTGAATATATATATATATATATATATATATATATATATATATATATATATATGATTGTTGGGTATTGATGACTCTTGATGATTGTATATGAGTATTATAAACTCTTTTGATACTTAAATTTGAGATTATATTTATGATTGTTATCATGAGCATGTTGGGAGAATACTATGATTTATGTTAAGGAACTGGTTAAGTTATATGTTACCATGTTAATGTAGGAAATGATTGTCCATTGGTGTTTGAAGGTTATATTGAACTATCTCAGTTGAGATGTTGTTTATGATTCTGTGAGACAAGACTCTATGTTGAGTTGTTGGCAAAATATTATCTGATTAGTACTTTTGTCATTTGTTATTAGACAAGTATGATAATCAAGTATGAAGATCAAACTGATATGATCAAATAAGTCATTTGTATAAGCTGGTTCAAATAAGTCCTTGCATAAAACCTTATTTGTTAATGCTCACGTTTGCAAGTCGTTTATAATATAATACTGAATCAAAATGTGATTTCTTGGTTTTCAACATGGTTTATTTATTTTTTTTGATAAAATGGTTTAGCTAAAACAAAGATTTTTCAATAAAACAACAATTTTGTTCATCAAATGATTTCAAGCAAACTATTTGAAAACCATGATTGTTGGACTAAGATTTGCTAAAGATTATTTGAGATTGATCTTCGAGCAGGATTATAATCTATTGATTTGTGAATGATCCTTAAATAATATAATGTTTCATTGATGAATCAATAAAGGTAGGCTGATAGGACTAGTATTTGAAAGTTGGGGTGAGTCTTCTAGTTAGCAGCCACCTCTTGGAGATACGTTTTGCCTAGATGAGATGACAATCCTAGTGAGTCAGGCCAGTACAAGCTAGCAACTAAGTCCAGGTAAACTATTATCCAAGATTGGAACCTAGTTATTTTAAGCATAGAGATGGAGGAGTATCTCACCCATGGACCGATCACTCTGTTGTGCAATGATGTAGGGTTTCATTGTGCATTGTCATGAAATAGGATTTCATGGAAGAGGTTTTGATACAAGGATTCATAATCCCTGTGTTTATTGTTAAGTGGTTGATTTATTGAAATTGTTCTGATATGCTATCACGCAAAATTTATAAGAAATACCACTCAGTATTTTGAAAGAAATGAACTTTGACTTGCAAACACTTTTGAACCATTTCTACTATTCATCCATGATATGCTTTAGAATAACATAAGCACACATAGGACTTATTGGGAAGTAATTCTTACACTCTCTTTTATCATGTTTTTATATCATCAACTTTGAAGGTTGTGATTTTTTTGAGAGATTAGAATTTATGAGGATATTTCATTGTATCTATTTTTCTATTGAGATATTTGTTTTTGTTAGCTTAAGACTTGTATAATTTTTCGGATGTAATAATTTAGACAAATTATTTTCTTTTTGAGTTTTGTTACCTCATTATAAAGACCCCTGATCCTCTGGATAGGGCGACATCCTCGTCTTTTAGGGTACGTAGGTAGTAGGGTGTTACAAACTCATTTACAAAGCATGAAGTTTTTAGACCTGTAGTCCAAACACTAGAAGGTGATAGGGCCTAAATTCACCTATATTTTCTTAGTTATTTAAAGATATTTTGTAATACTTTTCATGTAGTAACTAGTCATATTCCTTCTTGTTTGATATTTTATCTTTGAAAATGTATTTTGATGATTTTATATAAAATGTGATGAAAAACAAAGAAAAACCGTGGGTGCACAAAGCATGGTCGGCACCGGCTATGCAGAGCACAACCGGCACTAGCCTTTCATTGGGAAAATAGGGCTGGCACAGAGGCATGGCCGGTGCTGGCTCAGAGGCACGGCCAGCTCCGGTCGTGCCCCGATTTAAGGCGGCAAGTTTCCTTTTCCAAATAGATTTTGGCAATTTCAGTTGGATTCTTTTAGGAACTTTTTCAACCACGGAAAAGGACTCTTGTGAGCACTTTTTGATAATCTAAACTCCTATAAATAAAAGAGAATAATATTATACAAAGTAGTTCTATTTCTTTAGTTTTCATTGTAATTTTTTATAAAACTCCTAGAGAAACACCAAGATGTAGGAAGATCAATGAGAATTCTTGGAGAAGAAGAGGAGATTGCTCAAGAAGGTTTCAAAGAAGAAGAAGAAGGTTTACTTGTCTATGAGTAATTTCTTTTTCTTTTCTTTGTAATTTATTAACAATTTAAAATTAATGTTTTAATTATTTTTAGAGGATATTCTTTTGGATTATGATTTTGTATTAATTTTAGTTATTTGATCAATTGATTATTGTTCTTAGTATTTAATTACTTATTTAAATTAAGGAATTGATTAATTGATTCTTCTTGTTAACTTGCTTGCAAAAGAGGTTGATAATAGTCTCAATTTAATTAATTTAATATTTTTTATCTCTTAACTTGTTTGTAAAAGGGGTTAATTATCAAGAATTTGGGTAATCAAAAACTAGTTGATGATTGCTAGAATATAGAGTCATTGGCTAATTTCATGCTTTAAATTACCTAGAATATATGAGTTTGTGTGAGGATTGATTTTAATACATTTTTTAGGTAAATTGGTTAAGATAGAATATATTCATTGATTTAACTAGAAGATAGTGATTCCATGGATTGCAAATGAAGTGGGTCTACTTTAATCCTCCATGATATAAAGATAATAATTAATTAAGAGAATAGCTAGTCAATCATTATAGTGTATTTAAGGATTTCTATCTATTTACATGTCTTTTCTCCTTGTTGTTACTCCTTGATTATCCTTGTGATTTTTTTTTTGTGACTTAATTTTCTCTGGTATATTAAATTAGTAGGTTATTTACTTATATTTCTCTATTTTATTGGCTAAACAATAAAGATTTGGATAAATTAAGGTGGGAGCCTAAGTTCTTGTGGATTCGATACTTGCTATTTCTTATATTATTGAAGGCATAAATGGCAAAAAAAAAAAAAAAACAGCAAACAGAAAAATGAAAACAGCACAGCGAAAGCAAATATACCTCTGCATTTTTTAATTGTTTCCGATGGCTGAACCAACGTAGTCGTTCAAATAGCTTTTGGTTGTGAGCATGGAGCCTCTGGTACTGCTCTCAGTGTCTCCAATTGTTGTCCAGTGAGTCTACAACTCCGTCTCATCCACACAAAGCTTTCGGCCTTCCAAAATATGGCCAATGCCAGAAACCCCTGGTGAAAGGCAACTGGGAAGAAGAAGGATAGTCTTTGAACAATCTCCTTACAATCTGCTAAAGAGCAATCTCAAGAGATGATAGTTCTTTGTTCTCGTGTTTTCCAGAAACACTTGGTTAACACACACAAAGATCCCCAGAGAGAAAAATGGCGAGAGAGAAAAACTATCAGGCTCTACCCTTCTTTTAGTATGCTCTAATCTCCTTTGATAACCCCTTGAAAGCTAACAAGTTGTTCCCTAATCAGATTAGAAAACTTCTCAGAAGATATCACCCGATATCTTTTCACTATCCTCGGGGATTCAAAATTAGAACTAAAAATAGAAAATAGCCTAATCTTCATGGTCCACGTCTGGTTAAGCCTTGAACGAACCAAAACTTAAGCCATGGCCCTATGGTCCATTCAATTAGATTAAGCTTTTAGTTAACTTAATTATTCCTGGGCTTATAAGAACCCAATAACTAAATTAATTAAATAACCTAAATAGACCAGATTAATTCTCAAGCCTTTTACCTAATTCAGACCAGGTAAATTCTTAATTATTCAACCTGGGCTACAACACTGAATAATTAATTAACCAATTGAAATAGGTTATTAAATAATTCTCTCTTCAGATCTATAGGTGTTATGACTAAAGTATCCCTCTATGCATCACCGTATATTTACAGAGGAAAAGTGTATTAATACCTCTCTAAAAAATATCTACCATCCTTATACCTTTAGTTCAATGGTCCACGACTTCTTGGAATATTTTTGCTTTTCAAATAAGCTACCCTAAAGCAAATATTCAAGTCATATTCCCCAGGGCCCTGGATATTTAGATTATTCGAATAGTCACAAGGGGCGATATAGCATAAAAGTTATCTTGTACATGTCTGTCTTAACTGACTAGTCACATATACCCAACATACAAGTATATTGGTCCTACGATAGAACCTCAACTATAGTACATCAAAGCATACGCTTCCAGCTTCGTTAGACCACCAACTCATACTCAAGTCGTAGAGTATAAGTCCATGGTGTAGCAGTAGTAGTCTAGGTTTCTACTATATAGTACTTTTAGAAACTACTATTACAAGTCCAGTTCTACGTATTCGAAATATGCCTAGAGGACTACTCACTGGCTAAAAGTAAGTCGTTCCCCATTTAGAATTCATAACACAATAACCTTACCATGATGAGATTCTTATTCTTATCATTCAGTTAAGAATAATAGTTTATATGTTAAGTAACCCATGATCCATACTTTACTGTACAATACCTCCATTCACATGGACCACTTACTTAAACATAATGGGCATTTTTCAACGAAAATTTTGCACAAATAAAAATGTAAATTTACAAACAAATTTTATGAATAAATTTTTTATTAATATTAATCAAAATTACATCAAAAACCTGGTCTAAGAGGGCATACATTCTAACAATCTCCCACTTGCACTCTAAGATTAAGTAAGTCCATATGTGCCCACCTCTATGGTGTCTAAGTGTCTTCGAAAAACTCTCTTAGCCAAAGGCTTGGTGAATAGATCTATTAGATTGTTATCCAAGACTATCTATTCTACCACGATTTTCCATCTCTGAATAAAATTTCGTAGCTGGTGATACTTCCTCTCTATATGATTTCCCTTCTTATGGTTCCTAGGTTCTTTAGATTGTGAGATTGCGCTAGTATTGTCGTAATACATCACAATCAACTTATCTATCTGTGGCACGACTCTAAGTTCTGAACGGAACTTCTGGAGCCAGACTGCTTCCTTAGATGCCTTCGAAGTTAGTATATACTCAACTTCCATGGTTGAGTTAGAATGCAAGATTGCTTAATATTCTTCCATCAAATAGCCCTTCCAGACAAGGTGAAAGCATATCTACTAGTGAATTTTTTTTCATCCTTATCTGCCTAAAAGTCGAAATCGTGTATTCTGTAGGAACCAAGTCATTAGCCATGTAAACCGGCATATAATCTCTCGTTCCCTTGAGGTACTTGAGAATATGCTTTACAGCTTACCAATGAACATCCCTAGGGTTTGATTGATATCTGCTAATTAAGCGTACGACAAAACAAATATCTAGCTTAGTGCACAGCATTGTGTACATGAGACTTCCCACGACTAAAATGTAGGGAATCCTACTCATCCTGTCTTTTTCTTCTTATGACTTAGAACAGTCTTTTGAAGAAAAAGACAATTAATATCTGGAAGGGATTAATGCTCCCTTGCATGAGTCCATGTTGAACTTGGCCAACATTTTGTCAATGTATATAGCTTAGGATAACACTAGTATTCTTTACTTCCTATTTCTAAGAAGTTTAATTCCGAGAATTTAACTAGCTTCTCCCAAGTCCTTCATACTGAATTAACTAGATAGTCAAACCTTAGTAGATGACAATGTCCTTATATAATTCCCAATGAGTAGAATGTCATCCACATACAGTACAAGAAAAATCACATTTATGCCTTCCAGTTTCCTGTATACATATGGTTCATTTTCGTTTTAAATGAAATCGTAGGACTTTACAGTCTCATCAAAACGAATAGTCCATACTCTCAATGCCTGCTTAAATCCATAAATGAACTTCTTAAACTTACAAACCATATGTTCCTAGCCTTCAGCAATAAAGCCTTCCGGTTGGGACATATATATGTCTTCGACATATATATGTCGTCACAAGTCTAGCTTTCAAGGTTTCTACCTTTCCATCCACTCCTATCTTTCTCTTGTATGCCTACTTATACCGAATGGGTTTTATCCCCTTAGGTGAAGCTAAAAGATCCCAAACCTGATTGAAGTACATAAATTCAATCTCAACTTTCATTGCTTCATGTCATAGGTTTGCATCGGCATCAATAATAGCCTCTTCGTATCTAATGGGATCTTGTTCTTGATGGTTGGAGACTAGGTCAAAGATCTTTCCAGTCCATCTTTTTGGAATGCTAGATACCCTCTCACTATGACAAATTTCCCTTTGTATAGGTTCCTGAAGTTGTGCCTCTTCTCGTTCAACAACCGAGTTAGAAGAAGTTGAATTAGAAGATAACTTCTTCTCAAGTTCTAACCTTGTTGAACCTTTTGTGGAAGTATTTTAATCATCTTCTAAGTATCTAGCATTAGTACTTACCAATACTTTCTGCTTCTTAGGATGATAAAAGTAACCACCATTTGTTTCTTTTAGATACCCAATAAAATAGCATAATTCTACTCTTGGTTCTAACTTGTCTCCTTTGATCAATACATAAGCTGAACAACTCCATATCTTGAAATGGTTCAGACTTGGCTTACGCCCAATCCATATCTCATAAGGTGTCCTAGATACGAATTTGGAAGGTACCAGTTCATAATATATGTCGTTGTTTCCAGGGCATATCCCAAAAAAACACCAGAAGAGTAGTATAAGACATCATGCTTTGAATCATTTCCTTTAATATCATGTTCCTTCTCTCAGCTACTCCATTCATTGGGGTGTCCCCGGTGTAGAGAATTAAGATATTATCACATGATATACCTTGTAGTCCTTAAATTCATCGAGAAGGTACTCTCCACTACGATTCGATCGTAAGATCTCGATCAGTTTACCTATCCGACGCTCCACTTCAGTCTTAAACTCTTTGAACTTGTTAAATAAGTTTGACTTATGTCTTATAGATAAACACAACCGTACCTAATTCAATTATCCGTGAATGTGATAAAGTACTCAAACCCCCCTCTAACTGGTGTAGACAAAGGACCACACACATCAATGTGAATAAGGCTAAATATCTCATTTTCTCTATCCGCCTTTTGGGTCATTTTTTTTATATGGTAAGATTCACATTGAGGCTAACTTTCTAACCTCAATGAGCCCAAAGACCCATCATGGATTAACCTCTAAATCCTAAGTGAGTTTATATGACCTAACCATAGGTGACAAAAATATGAGTCATTGACATTAGTCTTTCTCTTCCTACTTAAAGGTTCACTTTCAGCATTATTCAATTGATTATTAATAGGATTAATAAAGAACAAATTTTTATATATGTGCCCAATACATAAAACTTCTCTACTTCTACTGATAGTGATACCAAAATAGAAAGAAACATAATAACCATGATTTATAAGTGGCAACTAAAATCAAATTCTATCTAAAACCAGGTACATTTAAAATATCTTTCAAAATAACTATTCTATTACAATAAAAAATAAGTTCCAGCTCTCCCACTGCTAGGGCCCATACTTGTGCTCCATTTCCCACGCATAATTCACGTTCGCCCTCCATGAGTCTTTTTGTCTTTCTAAATCCATGTAAGGAATTACAAATATGATCATTTACTCTAAAATCAACAATCTAAGTGAAAGTTAATCCAACATTGATATAGACTCCAAATAGAAAACATTACCTATGGGGTTTTTCTTAGCTTAAAGATCTAGACACTCATTTTTCCGGTGTCCCTTCTTCCCACATTTAAAACACTTGCCTTTGGGATTGTCTTTGGGCTGGAACTTGGACTTGGCTGATGTATTACCCTTCTTCTTGTTAAACTTTTTAGGCTTTAGCCCAATTCTCGAAGAAAAAACCTTAGCAATCATAGCCTTAGACTGTGTCTTCATGGCCTTTCTTGCCACCTAGAGCTCTATCATTAACTTGGTTAAACCCATGTTTAACCTGTTCATATTGTAGTTCAACTTGAACTGAGTAAAAAAGCCCGACAGAGATTCCAAAACTATATCCACTTGGTTCTTGGGGTCAATCACAACCCCCAATACCTCTACTTCTTCGAAAGCAATAATTATTTTGGGCATATGCTTCCTGACTGATACTCCCTCAACTATCTTGGTGTTGATGATCATTCGAAGAGCCTCCTACCTTGCTGTTCGGCTCTTGTCAGCAAACATCGTGGCTAATGGTGTGCTGATATCGTAAGCAGTAGTCATGTACTCGTGTTTTGACTGAAGCATATTAGATATGGAGGATAACATATAGTAGCGAGCCATTTCGTCAGCCTTCTTTTATGTCTTTTCAGCCTCTCGCTCCTCTGCGATAGAACCCTCCCCAATAATGGGGCAAGTTTCGTAAAAGACAACCTTATACTCTTCAGCATGAGTGTTATGTCCAGGTTCATTTTTCAGTCTATATAATTGGTCCTATTAACTTATTCTCATGGAGAATAATGGCCAAAATATTAAAAGAACCTCCACCAACCATTTCTAAAAATCGAAAATAAAAGAAAAAGCTCAATTTGTGAAAAACAAATAATTTGTGCACTTTATTCTCGTATTAAAACTGATAATAGTTAATCCTATCACTATTATCTTTAATATAATTTATTTAGCTCTTAGAAGAACTGACATAGCTTATTGGGAAGATTAACAGTTTCCTAAGCTAAGTGTGTTACCCACCACAAATTAATTTTCCTTCTAGGTAATGATTTAGGAGATAACTTCATCGATGGAATGGTCGTTTTTTCTTATTTCTTATGGACATACCTCGCACTATAACCTCCAACGTAGGCTGGCCGATTATAGTACGTGTCCCGAGTTATTAATTACATCATTCCATTAATTCTAAATCCTTGTGGTATCTCCATCCTATACAGGTTCACCCCAGCATGACGCGAGGAGACCCACGATTTCTAGTGAGAACCATGACGGAAGCCGTGTAGTCATTAAAATCCCTTACCCACTTAGTCTTTTAAAAAAAAGGGTTTTTCTTAGAAAAATATCCTTTTGAAAATTTTCATTAAGTTCTCTCTTAATTTCAAAATAAAATATTTAAATCAATAAAATCTCTATGTCAAGGTTTATATCATTTGAGATATTTTTTTATGGATTAATTTTATTTTAGCTAATAACTTAATGATTTCAAAATTTTTCATTAAAACTTTTTAAAGATTTTGGTCTCAAGTTTTATTTTGACAAAAAATAATTTTTTCTTTGTAAAATAAATTAAAATGATTATTCCTTTTAACTCACAAAAATATTTAAATCCAAAATATTCTCTATGTCATGAATAAAATCCTTTAAGAGAATAGCCAATGATTAATTTTT
Source organism: Voacanga thouarsii (assembly GCA_026120185.1). Lineage (NCBI taxonomy): Eukaryota > Viridiplantae > Streptophyta > Magnoliopsida > Gentianales > Apocynaceae > Voacanga > Voacanga thouarsii. Next base: position 2,129,155 of record JANUWF010001921.1, read on the forward strand.
GTTTTGAGCTCAAATTAATCATTTAATTAGAAAAAAATATTTTTCTTGTCAAAGATTCCCAAAGACTTTGGCCTTTGAAAAAATGTGCACATAGATACTTAAAAGAAAAATAGAATGCTAGAAAATAGAAAACGTTTTCATATTTTTCTATTCTTTTAATCTAAGTGTCCAAATAATAGAATTAAACACATTAATTAATTTAATTAATGGTATTGGTTAATCCTAAATCCCTTACTATTTTTTTCATGCAAAATATTCTAAAAATAATAACTTCGCCTGGTATAGAACCCAAAAAAAAAAAGAAAATTTCATGAAATGACAAGGAGAATAATTAAATCTTCCATGGTCTTCATGCACCCAACCGCATTGGATAAAAAACCCTCTGAACCATCGACCCACTGACCGAACCGACCCAAGACCTACCCGCATCTCGGTTAAAACATGACCGAGCCGCAGGAGGCATGGTCCGTGCTAGCCGCGACCCTGGTACAAAAATGCACCAAGCCACGGGAGGCACAAGCCATGCTGCGGCCAACTTGAATGCCAAGCCGTAGCTCGGCTTAGCCCCTCCTTGCGGATTATCTCTCAAGAAGTTGGTTGCTCGGTTGACGGCTCGGCTTTTGGTTAGCTCCTCCAGAACAGTGTGTCTTCTTCGTCTTTCCATGGCATTTATAGTCGCGATTCGATTACAAATTTCAACAAATATCAACCAAAACAACACATGAATGCCTATGCCTTTAATTACAGGCTTGCATTATCACTATGAAAGCCATTAAAACAAATTTCATAGAGTCCTAAACCTGAACTGCGAGGCTTACGGATGATCTACCCATACCAGAAAATATGAAGGTTTGCAGACAACAATCAAACACAAATTGATCTTGCTATTTTAATTTAACTAGCATGTATCCTAAGCCGTAAAATTGACATTCTCTAATACCAATTGAAGGTATAAATGACAAAAAAAAAAAAGCATATAGAAAAATGAAAACAGCGTAGTGAAAGCAAATATACCTCTGTGTTTTTAACTATTCACAATGGCTGAACTAGCATTGACACCTAGGCCGGCCCGCACAGTTTCAGGCCATGCCGGGCTAGGCTCGAAGGCCGACCCGTGAGCCGTGCGGGTTGGTCCCTCACCTTGGTAGGCCGGTCCATGCTGGGCCTTGGGCCTGGCACGACTCGGGCCTTTAGCCCATAAAGCCCGCGAGCTGGGCAAGCCGGGCCTTACTTTCTCATTCTTTATTTTTTTTTCCTACTTAGTTCGATTAAAAATTTTGATATTCAACTATTTTGTAATTTTTTTATTATTACTTAAGTAACACAATTTTTTAAAATTATAAAAAAGTCACCTTGAAGTGGTGGGGGGTTTGGCTTGGACCCCTACTTATTTTATTAATTAATAAAATAAAGATTACATAAGAGGGGGACTTGATATCTAAACCTCTTAAAAATATTACAATGATCAAATTTTAAGAATAGAATAAATATCCTAAAAATAAAATTAAATGCATAATATTACTTATCCTAAATTCTTAATTATTTGAATACTAAACTAACTATTTGGCTCACTCCATTCATCATCTGAGTCATCATCAACAATCCATGAATTAGCCGTCATATCTTCGGTTGCGAACCAATTGCTGCAACACATTAACATCTTCAAAGTATGAGGAGTCAATCGAGATCTTCTTTTATCGATTGTTCAAGCGTTCTCATTGAAGACGCTTTCCGATGGCACTTTGGAGACAGGTAGTATCAAAAGATCACGTGTCACTTTAGATAAAATGGGGTATTGACTTACATCAGTCTTTCACCAACCACAAATATCAAAATATTGATCCTCATTTTCTAACAAAGGCTGCATCTCGTAAATTGCCATCTTGTTGTAGGTGGTAGATGATCTTTTTTTTCACTTCATGATACCCCATGGATTAAATACTGATGAAATTAAAGAGGTAGATTTTCGTGGTGGTTGAAAGTGATTGCTAGATGATGATGAAGCTTGCTTACTTAAATTAGGAGAACCAGAACAAAAAAACTCAAACTCATACAAAATATACATATCAGATAGAGCTTTAGTCATTTTATCTTTTATATCTTTTATTATACATTGCTACGTATTTGAGATTTATTAAAATCTAATGTTTTATATAGATATTCAATAATACTATGAAATCCAGCCTTTTTTACTGGAGGATCCATACACAATGCCATACAATATAAAATAGGAATATCTTCATAATATTTTTTATATTTTTCAAATATACTTCTCATAAAATAACCATATTGGGGATGGTCCGTATACTCACAAAAAAATATGTGTTACATTAGCAAATGTTGGAAGAATATGATGAGTAGTGGGATAATAAGATCCCGATAAAAGTTCAGTTGCTTCTTTGAAAGTAAATATAAATGTTAAAAGCGCAATACAATTTTCAAAATGAGTTTTAATTAGTTGAGGTTGAAAATTGTTACTATTACAAAATTCAATAAGTTGATTTTGAAAAGGTATAACACTTTCAAACATATCTAAAGTTGAATTCCATCTAATTTTACAATCTAATCTAAATTTTTTAAAAGATACACCTTGTTCTCGGCATAAAGCCTTAAAATTTTGTTGCCTAGTTGGGAAAGTTTTAATAAATAAAATAATATTTTTAATTATATTAACAATATCATCAACATATTTATATAATTTCTTAACACACAAATTAAGTATATGACAAGCACACCTAGTATGAAATAAAATCCTATCTGACATAGGATTCATAATATTTTTCAAAATTTCTATGCCAAAATTATTATTTGAAGCGTTATCTAAAGAAATAGAAATAATTTTATTTAAAATCCTATATTCACAACATGTTTGAGTAATCATTCTAGTTATACTACTACCTATATGAGGATATTCAAATAATTTAAAACAAATAGTTCTTTTTTATATTAACCAATCATGATCTATCCAATGACATGTAATCTACAAATAAGACTCATTAGTAATTGCAGTCCAACCATCATAAGTAAGAGCATATTTCCAAATACAAGAATCAAACACAACAATTAAATACTCTTTCATTTCTTTATATATCTTTATTATATCATTTTTTAACGTTGTTCTAGGAATCCTTTTTCATGCTGGTAGACAATTGTTTTGCATGTATTATTCATAATATGGATTTTCTGCAAAATTGAAAGGTAATTTAGTTTGAACAATCATTTTAGCAAATTCATTTCTATTTTTTCTATGATTGTATTGAAAATTACCAATAATTTGACCTCATGTAGTATGGATTTGTTGTTGTTTAAATAGGTTTTCTAACCAATCATTATGTGGCATTTTCATATGTCTAACTAATGCTCCCATCCCTCCTCCCTTCTTTTATACATATACCACCCTACAAATTTTACATGTTACCCTATCATTATCATTATCCTTTTCAAAAAGATTCCAAACAATAGATGTTTTTGCTTTAGTTATAACATCTGCAGTTTCAACATCATCTTGACCTATATTAGATTCATTAGAATTAATAGTTGGAATTGGTTGTGATTGTAAAACACTAATGCTAGGCCTACTAGGGCCTTTATCTTCATTACCTATTTCATTATTTATTAAATTCAAGGCTAGATTTATATTGAAAACAAAATTTACAGATGATTATGATGAAGAAAAATGATGATATTGATTTAGATCCATTATTTCTATATATATATATATAAAAAGTAATCAATCAAAATTCAAATAAAAGTTTTAAAAAAAATAAAATAAAGTATTAGCAAATAATGAAATTAGAGAATTGAAAAATATAAATAACAAATTAACTTAAAAATTAAACAAATAACAACACTTTGTAGAGCTTTACTTGTTGTAGTCACTATTCCCCCACTCAACAATCTTCCAAAATATGAAGACTTTCTTGAAGAATTGAAAAGGTTATATTAAAAAATAAATAATATTATAACACTTTTTGTAGAGGAAATGAAGAAATTTGAGGATTATGAGAGAAAGATGAATGAAAATAAGAGAGTTTGAGAGAATTAAAGAGAGTTAGAGAGTGTTTGATGAGTTTTGGGGTTATGAGGAAGAATATAGTTGTTGGGGACTAAATTGAAAAAAAAAAAAAAAAAGAGCTTCAATCGTTTTAGGGACCAAAATGAAAAAAAAAATCTTGAGAGCCGTTGGTGTAACGATTCTCAAGCACGGGCCAACCCATCAGGCCTTAAGCCTAAGCAAGCCAAGGATTTTTATCCCTGGCCCGGACCGGTCCTGTGAACAGTGGGTAGTTCGGCCCTCGAGCCGAACCGGCCCACTTGCTAATGCTAGGCTAAACCAACGTAGTTGTTCGAATTATTTCTAGCTGTTAGGGATATGTCCTAAAGTCAATTTGTACTTATACTATTGTCGTTATGTATTATGTAATAATACGAGGCATTTCTTTTCATGAATAGTGCATTTATTTTTGTGGTCATCAAGTATGTAACTTGATAGTAAAACCCTACAATCAATACAATGACTATTCTTAAACTATCCATTATCGATTATTATTAATAGAATAATAATAAATTAAGATTAGTATGTTTGTGATTTGATGGCTATGTTTTACTGGTCATGGATATACGTGATATCAAGTCAAAACATAAATAAATATTAGAGAACATTGTATTAGACATGACCCACTGTGAGAGTACTTCATGAAATATACCATAAGTACTTTCTAGCCATAATGATATTAAAAGTCCTTTAACCTGAATTCATCATAGTTTCCTACTTGATAAATTCTATATTTTGACGTTGTCTAAAGTTGTCTTTAACCAGATAATAAATTAGACTACTGTTGGATATAGAATAAATCAAGAAGAGAAATATGATTGATAGTGAAGAATTTTGTCCCTCTTAATTATGAAAAAGATATCCATAGGCTCCTTGATAAGTTAGACTGTTAAAATGCATGGTCGTATTCAAATATATCAATTTAAGATATTGATATCATTTGTTTGAACAGTCTACTGTGAGATCAAGAAATAATTGATTAAGCTTAATAAGGATGACATGCTCCATGCCTTATGCTTAATCTAGATATCGTGTGACAAAAGGACTAAATATAAAATTAACCTAGATAGTTATAATGTTTTGTTAGAAACCACTTATAACTTGTGGGCCATTTAAATGTGATTTGAGCACACTGCCTGTAACACCCCACAACCTAGGCCTAGCAGGGCCGGGGATGTCGCCCCATCCAAAGGACAATGGATCTTTATAACTAGGACACACAACAAAAATAAAGCAATAATTTGAAATTAAAACTTATTACAACCCAAAAAATTTAAGAACAAATCCAAAATAAATTGTTTACTCTCATCTCTCAAAGCATTACATAAAATAAATAACACAATATCCTCCAAAGCAGGCAACAACTAACTACTTATTCCCACAACAGGATCGACCTGAAATCATGGTAAAAAAGGTGATGAGATAAACATATCAGTAAGTCCGTGTGTACTTTGAGTGTTCAGGTAAAACAGTTCATGTATGCAAGTTGGAATATTTCATAAGAGAACATGCTGGCAAGCTATAAATAAAGTTAAAATAAAGAGTGGCGTTTTCCTCTTTTCAAACCATACAAATGCACAATAAATACAACCACTCAAATATGCGGCCATGGGTACCACATATTGGGCCCCATGTCCATACAACGATCAGAATGTCACACTTTGTGCAGACTGACAAAAGGTAGGTATACGGCCTACCGGGTAAGATACTCCTCCTTCTCTACACGCAAACAAAACCGGTTGTCCACTTCGGCAACACACAGTCCACATAACTGAAACTTGCTAGCTCGGACCGGCATGACTAAGTAGTACTATCACTTCTCCAACTTGAGTTCATCTTCTGGAGGTGGCCTTCTGTTAGAAAACTCGCCCTTGCTCTTCAAAACTAGTACTACTAGCCTACCCTTATTGAGCACTCAACGTTAATTGTTCCACTTGAGAGAAAAATGATAAAACATAGCTTTACTTGAAAATGGCAATTAAGGGTTTCTAAAGTTCGTGACAATGCTAGCTTTAGAAAGAGTTTAGTGTTTGAGTAAAACTGCTTATAGATTTTCAAATAATTTGTTTGACTGAAACAAGAAAGGAAACAGTCCTTAATTGCCTTTACAAAATCAGTGTTCACATACTTCGTGTTTGGCTTGCCATAATAACCTTTTACAACAAACAAGTTTTATGCAGGAGATTACCTGATCCTTTGCTTGAGCTAACTCAAAGATCTTCCAAAGTTGATCTAACCCCGCTTGGGGTAAACACAAGCCATAATTAAACTCAAGCCAAATTTGCTTCTATAAATAATCCTAGTTCAACTTATTACAATCATGACTCTAATATCCCAAACTTTAAGGCTAGATAATAAAATGATTTTATAAAATAAATCTAGCTTGATAATAAAAAAACTAGGGTTTGTGAAATAGTTACTAATAAGTTGTAGGTATAAATCTTTGTTACTAATAAATAAAGTAGGGTTTATTTGATAAAAGGGTCCTAAGTCCTAAATGATAGTATTAAAATAATAAACTATTACTATTCTCTTAATTAATAATTAATAGTTAGAAAAGAATTGATAAATAAAATTAATAATAAGTAAATTTTAATATATTTTGATTAAAAGATAATAAATAAATGTTCATAGTATTTATGAGTATATGATTTTTAAGATTGATATTTTGCCTATCATGATTATTTATATAAAAGGCTTTATTTAATAATAATAATATTATTATTATATAGTATTTTTTATATTTTAATTTTAATAGAAGATATCATTTATTTGGCTGAAATTCCACTATTTCATCTAACAATCCAATTCCAAATCTTCCTAGGGTTTTCGAAATCATTAGAAGAAAATATAGCATTAATTTTTATTAATGTAATAAAATTGACCAACTTAAATAGTTTAGGAACAACAAGGTCATGATCATAATTCTTCTATTGCTAACCATAATCATGAACATAGACTTTAACACCAATCCACAAACCATTCAATTCATGAATAAAAGTATAGATCCATATCTACCATCACATGATCCAAACTCCACTATACATACTCATATTCATGGCTTCAACAACAATACAAGAATATAAAACCCTATTCACCAAAGGTGACATAATATCTATCATGTGTAATCATCCACACTAACTCACGACATGAAGAGCATGCAACAACCCTAAAACATCACAAAACTCAACCATGACAAATCATCCTCATACTTCAATCCCAACTCCATCATATAAACACATATTCAATCACCAATCATATTCCATCTTTTTCTAATTACATCTAAGAGATGTGATTTTAAAATTAAGGAGAGGGTTAAAGAGACATACTTGAATGATGACTACCTTGATGAAGTCTAAAGAGAGTCCACACGCTTGGAAGACTTGATCCGACCAAGAAGAAGAAGAGAAAATGGCCATGGTTGAAACAACCATTTAGGTCGAGAGAGAGAGCGAGAAAGAGAAAGAGAGAGAGTATTAGTATATTTCATTAAAGATCGAAGAGGAAGAAAGATGAACATAATCGTTCATGTTTACCTTGAGAGTGTTCTTGAATCTTCAAGAAAATTCTGATTTTTTTATCCAAAAGTAGAGTCTTGATTTCAGCGTTTGATGTTATAAATTACAAAAATGGATTCTAGAGGATGAGTAGATGTGATTTGGAGTTTTTGGAGAAGATTGGAGGTATTTAGAGTGGTCTTAGGCTTGGAGAATGGTGGTGTATGTTCTTGGGAAAAATGGAGAGAATGGAGAAAAGGCTAGACGAAATCTGTTGAGTGGTGTTGGCCGAATGGATGGAAGAATTCTTGTGATTGAATTTTCAAATTTGGGAAAAGAAAGAAAACTGGTTGTTTGAAATTTAAAAGGAGTAATTTAGGGAGTGAATTAAGGTAGAAAATATGGTAAGAATAGCTTGGTTGATGGAGGTTCTTGGAGCTGCTATGGCCGACTGGATTGTGCTAGAGTTTTGCTGAGTTGAATGAGGTTTGAATGAGCTATAGGGTGGCCGAATCATGGAGTGCAATGGTGGAGGAAATTTCTGGTTGGTTGAGGCTTAATCCATGGAAGTTTTCATGGAGTAATTTGCTGGAATTTTGAATTCCAAATAAAGGCTTGATTGTAGTGATTGAAGGAGTGATTTAAGGAGTGGCTATGGTGTTCATTTCGTGCAGATCAATAGAGGAGATGATGAAGTTCAGTTCATGGCTGACTAAGGTTGGTTTTACAGAAAATTGGAGTGAGTTTCTGATTGGGTTGAAGAGGGAACAAGGCTGGAATTTTTGGTTATTCATTCAAGAGGTTTGCTGGAATTTTTGTGCAGATTTTTCTGCAATGTTTCAGCCGACTTGCAGAAGGTTTGAAGGGGTATTACAGGGTCCTTTAAGGCTGGTTTCCAGCCTTCTTTATGGAGAAAAGACAAACATGGATTACTGGTTTGAAGGCTAGAAGAAACATCTTGGTTTTTGGACTGTTATGCTGCGAATTCTGCCCAGAATTTTTTTCTGGTTTGCACAGCTTTGTGCAGTCCAAATTTTGGCCAAAGTTTTTAGTCTTCAAGTTGAGTAAATTGGCTATTTTTCTGACAGTATTTGAGTGAGAAATGTGGCTAAAGATTTCGAAAGTTGGATTGACCAAGAAGCTGGAAAAATTTTCCAGATTACTATATAAAGAAGATGAACACTTATAGGGTGGAGTTTGAAGGTTCAACTATGGAGATTAATTCTCTTGGGAACCTTCCATAACCCCTTCCCCATTTTTAGTTAATATGCTATCCTCATATAGACATTTTCGAAACTCCAAGATCAAAGAGTCTTGCTGGAATTTTCTGGAAATAAAAATGGCTTGGATAAATTGAGCAACTTAATTGATAAAGAATTAAGGTAAACTAGAGAGCAAAAAGGGTATGAATTCCTTAAGAGTTTTTGTGGGGTACAAGAGTAGGATTAGGACATTCCTTTCATGTCTCCCCTAGGACAACACTCCTACTCCTTATAGCCTACAAGGAATGAAAATATCCACCTATCTAAAATAAAATTTAATCATGCCAAAACTTAAATGATGAGATTTGAACTCAAGATCTTAGAGATAAATTCCAAAGCTCTAACCACTAAAACACAACAATTCTTGCTCTTATTTTCTCTCCTAAATATTCTTCCTATTCAATCCCCAAGCTATCTCCCTATTTTCACTTCAAGCAAAATTACCATTTTACCCTTCCTACTCAATAAGCACAATTAAGCCTTTTAGACAATAAATCATGATTTCAAAACACAAACAATCATTCAAAAATATATTTATGCATGCAAGAAAATATGATATGCATCCCGACCCCCCTTACTCTAGGGTTGGTTTTAGATGGGGTTTCACACTGCCAATATTAAATGAACCTATAAGGTCACACAATAAGCGAACTCGTTAGATTATTTTTCTAGTAACCATGTTTGATGAATATGGAAATATGTCTAAGTTAATCGAACATAGAAAATTTACTAGATACAATGAATTTGGAAATATGTCCACATTCGATGTATTTGGATAATGTTCAGATTGTAAGAATCTGATTCGATAAATTAATTGGTTAAATTACCGGGATAATGGCATAATCTTATCATATCAGTTTTAATTTAATTTTAATTTAAAATAAAATATGATAAGATATTATCAGAGTTGAACTCCAAGAAGTTCGAGTGGTTATTTAAAAGAAAACCCTAATCGTCTTCTCAACAGAGCCCTCTGCTAATATTCGTACCTCCATTCACCAAAAAAAAAAAATCTCTCAAACCCTTGGCACTAGCACTCCCAGGGTAACTAGTTAGTTCGTCGTGTGTATCCGATAGAGGGCGTTCACACTACAACGTCTGGTGATTGTTCGGGTTGCACGTACGATAGCAAAATGAGAATTTAAGGATCTTGATTACGCCGAACAGAGATAATTCTGTATTCCTTAGATCGTCTTAATCATTTGGCTTGGGTCCTCGGAAGGGATTCGTAGATATTTTTCACGTTTAGGAGTCCACGAATCCTAACACTAGCTATGAGCTTAAAGCCTTCAATACTGCTCTCAATATCTTTGGTTGTTGTCTAGCAAGTCTATGACTCTGTCTCCGCCATACAAAGCTCTCGGCCTTTTGGAATTTGACCGGTGCCTGAAACCCCAGTGAAAGGTAACTGGAAAGAAGGAGGACAGTCTTTGAACAATCTTCTTGCAATTTGTTAAAGAGCAGTCTCAAGAAACGATGGTTTTTTGTTCTTGTTTTTTCCAGAAGCACTTAGTTAACACACACAAAGATCCCCAGAGAGAAAAATGGTGAGAGAGAAAAACTAGCAGGCTCTACCCTTCTTTCTGTATGATCTAATCTCCTTTGATAACCCCCCGATGGCTAACAAGAAGTTCCCCAATCAGATTAGAAAACTTCTCAGAAGATATCACCTGATATCTTTTTGCTATCCTCAGGGATTCAAAATTAGAACTAAAAATAGAAAGTAGCCTAATCATCACGGTCCACGTCCGGTTAAGCTTTGAACGAACCAAGACTTAACCATAGGCCTATGATGCATTTAATTAGATTAAGCTTTTAGTTAACTTAATTATTCCTAGACCTATAAGAACTCAATAACTATATTAATTAAATAACCTAAATGGACCAGATTAATTCTCAAGCCTTTTACTTAATTCAAACCAGGCTAATTCTTAATTATTTAACCTGGGCAACTGGGCTACACCCTGAATAATTAATTAACCAACTGAAATAGGTTATTAAATAATTCTCTCTTCAAGCCTTTTATTTTATTCTAATCCAATAAATAACCTAGGCTACCTGAATAAAATAAAATCTATTTTATCCCAGACCAATTCCCTAACCCAAAACCATCAGGAATTACGGGCTATTCTGAGGACAAAAAGATACATTGCATTAACTACTAAAATGACCAAAATACCCTTGCTATATAAATAGTTACATTTTACATTTTAAATATTTCCTAATATCACCATAATAAAATATTAACTCCAAGGATAATATTGCGTTAGCAAAGTCTCCGACCTACAGGTGTTATAACTTAAATACCCCTCTATGCATCATTGTACATTTAGAGAGGAAAAGTGTACTAACATTTCTCTAAAAAACATCTACCATCCTTATACCTCTAGTTCAATGATCCATGACTTCTTAGAATATTTTTGTTTTGCAAATGAGCTACCCTAAAGTAAACATCCAAATCATGTTTCCCAAAGCCCTGGATATTTAGATCATTTGAATAGTTACAAGGGGCGATATAGCATAGAAGTTATCTTGTACAGGTCTGTCTTAACTGACTAGTCACGTATACCCAACGTGCAAATATATTCGTCTTACGATAGAACTTCAACTATAATACATCAAAACATACGCTTCCAACTTCGTCAAACCACAAACTCATACTCAAACTGTAGAGTATAAGTCCATATTGTAGCAGTAGTAGTCTACTTTCTACCATATAGTACTTTTAGAAACCACTATTATAGGTCTAGTTTTACATATTCGAAATACGCTTATGTTATGAAGTGAGAGGACTACTCACTGCCTAAAGGTAAGTCATTATCCATTTGGAATTCATAACATAATAACCTTACCATAATAAGATTCTCATTCTCATCATTCATTTAAAAACAATAGTTTTGTGTTAAGTAACTCGTGATACATACATTTCTGTGAAAGATCTCCATTCACATAGAATACTTACTTAAACACAATGGGTCTTTTCCAAAAAAATTATGCACAAATAAAAATGTAAATTTACAAACAAATTTTGAGAATAAATCTTTTATTAATATTAATCAAAATTACATCAGAACCTAGTTTAAGGAGGCATATATTCCAACAACTATATGATAGGTATACTTGCCCGTATATGTGATTTTAGCAGTTAGTATTTTAATTAAAGTTTGATTGACTGTGGATTTTGTTGGTAATATTTTCCACTCTAAAAAATACGCATTAGAAGGTGTGAAGCCAATTGGTTATAAATAAGTATTTGTGCGAAAGTAAAATGAAAATAATGAAATCATAAGATATAAAGTATGACTTGTGATACAAGTTTTTTTGCAAAAATCAGGTGTTGATTGCGATGAGATATTTTTATCTGTGATAGATACAATTACACTTCAATATCTTGTAAATCTGGTAGTACGTGAAAAAGTTTACATGTGTTTAATGGATATAGTTATTACTTATTCATATGGATGCTTTGAGAATGATATATATATATATATATATATATATATATATATGAAAATTGCAAAAAGATTTAGTATGCCTAAAGCATATAATTTGATATTCATGAAAATTATTCCATTAAATTATAAAAATCATTGTATGGCTTAAAGTAATTTGGACGCATATGGTATACTAGTGTTAATAAATATTTATTAAAGTTAAGGTATAAAAATGATTCAATATATCCATGTATATTTATAGAATCAATCTTATTGAAATTCTAGAGAGTTCCAAGACGCAAGAGATAGTCTAAAAAAAGAATTTGAAATTAAAGAATTTTTAGAGAATTAAGTTTTGTCTTGGTTTACAAATTGAATATTTGGGAAATGGTATTTTTATTCATTAATCAAAATATATAATAAAGGTTCTAAAAATGTTCTATATGAACAAAGCACATTCATTAAGTATTTCAATAGTCGTTAGGTCATTAGATATAAATAAAGATCATTTCAACAATAGGAAGATGGTAAAAATTTTCTTAATCCCGAAGTACCATACTTCAGTGCAATTGGTGCACTAATGTACCTTATTAATAATGCTAGACATGATATAGTATTTTTTGTAAATTTATTAAAGATTTTGGGAGAATTAAGTTTTATATTGATCTACAAATTGAACATCTAGAAGATTATGTTTTTATTTGTCAATTAACATATATAGCAAATGTTTTTAAAAAAATTTACATACACAAAATGCATCCATTAAATATTCTAATAGTCATCAAGACGTTAGATATATATAAATATCTTTCTAACTACAAGAAAATAATGAAAAACTTCTTGGTCCTGAAATACCATAATTCATTACAATTAGTGCAATAAATATACCTTCGTAACAACACTAAACCTGATATAGCATTTTGTTTGTAAATTTTTTATCAAGATTTAGTTCTTCTCCAAAACAATGATACTGAACATGCCTTGAGATATCTCAATGGACAATTGATCGAATTGTTTTATTCAAATAAAACTCACCTAATATTAATTAGTTAGATGTTGGTTATCTATCCAACCCACATAAAACACATTCTCAAATTAATTAATTATTTTTATATGATGGTGCTCCTATACATACCACTCTACAAAATAATTTATAGCAGGTACTTCTTCTAATTGTGTTGAAATTATAACTATTTATGAGACAAATAGAGAATGTGTGTGGTTGAAATTAATAATCAATTATATCCAAGAAAATTGTGGTTTATCCTTTGAGAAAGAAATTCTAACACCTCTTTATGAGATAATATAACTTATATAAATATTTAAGAGGAGGATATATTAAAGAAAATAGAACAAAACATATTTTTCCTTCATGTATTTCAAAAGAGAGATTGAATAGATGTGTAATAGATTCAATTATGTAATAATTTGGCATATTTATTCATTAAGGCATTGCTAATTGTTATATTTAAAATGTTAGTATATAAAATTAGAATGCATCGAGTAAAAATATGAAGTTATCTTAAATGATGCCATTAGGAGGAGGAGTATATATATATGCTGTTTTCTTTTTCCCTAAGATTTTTCCCATTGGGATTTTTTTAATCAAGTTTTTAACAAGGTAGTGTTCTCTTAAGAATAGAAAGTATACTCTTTTTCCTTTATTAGGTTTTTGTGCCGCATAATTTTTCTTAAGAAGCTTTTTTAACAAGACATTTTTGAGACTTTGAAAATGAGCATATAAGGAAAAGTGTTATAAAATCAATAAAGAAAAAAGTAGTTATTCACTTTCCAATGTTATCTATTTATCTAGAAAATAATGTGACAGTTCAATTTTTGAGATTATTTATTTATTAAGAAAATAAATATGACTACTTATTTTTTTAAGGTTATTAATTTGATGAATAAAATAAAATTGTATTTATTATATTTATTTCTTATTATGTATCTAACATTCTATAAATAGAGGTCTTATATAAATAAACAAAATATTAGTTTGAGTCAATTCTAATGGTTTTCTTATTTCTTTACTTTCTATAATTTTTTACTTTACAATTTTTTTACAATTTACTTCATAATTTTATTTTGAATCAATATATTACAAGGGGGTAAAAAGATAGGTTTTGAACATTGAGGTAATAAAGATAATACAAGTAGAAATGCTGTAGTTCACAATATTAAAAGATAATTTACTCTATTTTTTCTATTTTATTTAAATTTAAAATTTTTATTTTGATGGTAAAATAAAATATTCAAATTTGAAGGTTCAAGTCAATGGCTTAAACAAAATGCAAGGAAGAAACATAAGGGAACAGCTGCGGTCCCGTCTCCCAGCTGAACTGGCCTCTTCCACTCTTCCTTAGCTTGTCGCCCTCCGCCATAGCTCCACCTACGGGCTACGAGCTCGGAAAACCAGAGGCCATTGAAGGTTTGAGAATCTCTTCCAGGGGAATTTTGATTCTTTCTTGTATTTATTTATCCATTTTTGAAGCAAATAAAAGAAAGCACTCGGAGAAGTCACTGAGGATTTTCTGTTGCTCCGGCATCAATTCTCTCAGCCTTGGGTGTTGCAGCTGAGCTTTAGCCTCAATGAAACAGTAGGATATGTCAAAGTGTTGGTGTAGGAGGGGACGAATCTGGGGGGACGCCACCCCAAAATTCTTTGAAAATTTAAATTTTCTCTAGAAAAATTAAAATTTGATAGAAAAATCTCTAAAATTTTATTTTTTTCCCCCAAATATTTTTTGAAAACTATAATATTGTTCTATAACATATTTTCTTAATGTAGTTTGCCCCAAATCCTAAGAACCTGGCTCCATCCCTGGAGGAGACATGGCCATAGATCTGAAAACGCATCATTCCCATACGTGGATATGATCCTTGTGCATTTTTTAAAAGCAGATTTGGAGTTGTTGTTAGAATACAAAATTGTGTTATCCACATTGTTTCGTTGGCTGCTTCGTATTGTTTCTTTCAGTTTTGCTTTCGGTTCTCTAATTTTTTTTGTTTGATTTGTGATCCAGATCTTGCTTGCAGTTCTCTAAGGTTTGATTATGCGCTCCTTTTTGGTTATTCCTTGTCTTGCTCTCTAATGCATGGCTGTGTTTCTTTAAATTTCAGTTCAAATTCTAAAATTCATATTTTGATCGGGGTTCGGATTTCACCCTGTTGCAGATTTCCCTTTTTGGACTGTCATCAGTAACTCGGTAAGTCAGTGGTCTTTTTCTTTAATCCCTCATTTTCATTTTTGCAAAAGTGTTATAGTTTTAAAACTTTCAATTATTTCTGATTCTTTCGGATTTTTGATTTCTGAATTATGGAAATCTTATGTCTAATTAAAACGTACGGTTTTAGGGTGTTCTTCATTGACCTCAGTCCTCGGGAGATCGTTTTCTATTTTTTTTCCTTGTTAGGATTCGTGAAGAAACCTTATATTTTATTATGTTAAAGTTGGCTTTTAATAACCTTGCAATTTGCCATTTCAGTTTCTTGCTTTGATTCTTATCTTTTATCCTGAATTCATGCCATTTTAGTTTTGGTTCCATAGTTTAGAACATATTCATGCTATATTCCTGTTAGTTATTGATAGTTTGGGGCAAAAAGTGCTTTTTTTTTTCTCTCTGTCTCTCCTTGTTAGTTATTGATAGTTTAAAATTTAACTTTATGTTGGGGACCCAAATTGGGGCTGGGTTTTCATATTATGGGTAACATATATTCATGTTAGCTAGACTTTTCAGTTTTTAAACCTTTTGATTTTTGAGGGAAATAAAATGGTTGACATTGGTCCTTTATTGACCCTTTGTGTGCTTGCGTGCGTGCGTGTGTGTGTAAAACTTGTGGTTGTTAATGATGTTGTTGCTGAAATACTATTACCATCAACAAATAAACAGATTCTGTACTTGGCAGTCATTCGGGCAACATCTGTAATCTAGCCATTTTGCTTCTTGGGTATTCTTAAGTCAATTTTGTTGATATATTTAGGTTGTTTTGTTTTTGGATAACATTTACGCATACCTCTTGAAGTTCTTGAAGGGGTCTTTCATTTGTTTCTTAAAAACCTTAGACTAGGAAAATTATTATTGAATCTGATAATGGTTCCCATATGTTGGGTAAAATATATAGCCAGGCCTAATTGAGTATAGTTGGGCAAAATATGTTGAGATTTAATAAACTAAGTGTGTTTTTGTATTGGGTTTATAGAAATATTTTTAGTTTTGGGTTAGAGAATGATGTTGAAATTTGGAAGTGTGTGTGTGTGTGTGTGAGAGAGAGAGAGAGAGAGAGAGAGAGAGAGAGAGATGTGTTGTGATTAAGTGACATTTTAGTTGATTGTTTTATTAAACAAATTCATTTGGATTGAGTCTGTTTTATTCTACTGAAGAAAACAAATGGGGATGTTTTGATGTCAGAATTCTGTGTTTTACTGCACCAGCACCAGAGACGAACCACCCTAGCCCCACCTTCTCCATCTCTCCCTCCATGATCAAATCTTTCTGCCTAACCTAATTAAATACTAGGTTTACTTGAGCACCCAATTTTCTTTGTTTTTTTTTAATTTTTAAAAAGGGTGTTTAGATATACTTTAATATTCAAATTAAATCAGATAAAGATAGATTCAATTGAGGAGGGCAAGATAGAGAAGGTGTTAACAGCTATGATGAAAAACTAGGTGGACAAAGCACCAAAATACCAAAATTGAGCAAAAGAAAAACAAATTTGTGATTTACTTAAAAGAAAAAGGAAAAAAACACAAAAGGAAATAGCATGGCTGGATATACTTAATGTTAGGATTAGTTTAGACACAGAGAAACTTCGACAAGGAGAGATGGAGAATGTGGGGTAGGGTAAGGGAAAAAGGGGGGGGGAAGGAAATAACATGGCTGGATATACCCAATGTTGGGATTAGTTTAGACACAGAGAAACTTGGACAAGGAGAGATGGAGAATGTGGGGTAAGGTGGTTCATCTCGATTTCTGGTGCACTAAAACACTGAATTCTCATGTCAAAATATTCCTTATGCTCTAAGTTTTCTAAATCCCTGACATATTCCATTCAAAAGTTGAATAGATGAGGCACCTTGAACCCAAACTTGATGATGCTGCTTCAGTTGCTTCTGCTTCTGTGGAAGGAAGGCCTGCTTCAATTGCTGTTACGTTATTTGTAATTGGGAGTAATACCTTGCTAGGATGTAAAGATATTTCTTTTCTTTTTTTGTGAATATGTTTTGTTGGTGATTTTCATCAACTCCAAAATCTGATCTTGTTTTGCTTTTATGTTTCCATGGTATTTACAGCAACGAAATCAGTATCTGCTATTTAAGGGTCATAATTAAGGTCTCCATGATGGGTGGTTTCCCAAATTTCTAATGGAAATATGATAACTAAATGTTTTTTTTTCAGTTGGTATTCCGTAACTGTTATCATTAGGAAATTTTCATCCCTCAACACTCTCTCTCTCTCTATCTATCTATATATATGTGTGTGTGTGTGTGTGTGTTTCTTTGGTGTATTTAAGGGTTATAATAATGTCTGAATAGTTGGTGGTTTTCTAAAGTATCTAAACTTCTAATGGCATAAGGAATCAAATGATTTTCTTTTGGCATTTTTGCATGGCAGTTGGTGTTATATTCAGTTTGTCACCCCTCAAAGAAGTTCTTCATTCTCCTCTCTAAAGTCTGAAAAACTGATGCAGTGTCAATGATTGTCCCCTCTTTGATAAATAGGATGACTAAGATTTTCAAGCATAATCTTGCTTGCTTCTTTTTGTTAAGGGGACAGCTTGGGCAAGAAAAATGGTGAAATTGACCATGATTGCTCGTGTTACTGATGGCCTTCCGCTAGTGGAGGGGCTAGATGATGGCCGAGATATGCCAGATGCAGATTTCTACAAGAAGCAGGCCAAGGCCTTATTCACAAACCTGTCAAGGGGCCAGAATGAGCCTTCTAGAATGTCTATAGAGACTGGCCCTTATATCTTCCAGTATCCTTCTGTTTTTTTCTGTAAAAACACTTTTGTGTGTCGCTTTTCTCTGCCTATTGTAAGCATTGCATTTCTTATGAATGTGATTGAATCAGCACTATGTTTTATCAATTTGCGCACATTTTCTAGATTCTAAGTTCTCTTATTTTCCATTTACAACATACTAACAACCACCTCTAGATTCTGGAACCTTGCAGCTATAGACGAATATTTGAAGGGTTGTTCAGACAGAGGGCTAGAAGCCCGGCTAGTAGGTTGTGCCTGAGGCAGATTTTGTTAGTGCCATTCCAGTAAATGTTTGTGTTTTAAGTTGACCCTGATGTTTGAAGAGATTCATTCATCTTTTAAAATGCTTTTTTGAAAAGCAAATGCAAATCATAGTTCCCCTTTATGGTTGAACTGTGCTGCTGAAGTTTTCTTAATGCAACTTCTCAGTTACATCATTGAAGGGCGTGTTTGTTATTTGACGATGTGTGACCGTGCTTATCCTAAGAAGCTTGCCTTCCAATATCTGGAAGATCTTAAGAATGAGTTCGAACACCTAAATGGAAGTCAAATTGAAACTGCAGCTAGACCTTATGCTTTCATAAAGTTTGGTAATACTTCTTGCTTTTGCTTCCTGATGTCTGTTTAATTTTTTCTATTGTTTATATTGATTATTTGCACTGGCTATATCTTATATGTGCCTTTCTTCCTTATGTTGTAAAGATACATTTATACAGAAAACAAAGAAATTGTACCAAGACACAAGAACTCAACGGAATATAGCAAAGCTGAATGATGAACTGTATGAAGTACACCAAATAATGACTCGCAATGTTCAAGAAGTTCTCGGAGTTGGTGAAAAGTTGGACCGTCAGTGATTCCAATTCTGCTTTCAATATTTAACTCCCTTTCCTGTTTTTATGTTCTAGTTCGAAATTTTATCCTATTTTAAGTGACCATTTTTAAGTTTTAGTTTGAAATTAACCAATCAATAAATGAGTAGCTATAGTAAGTTAGAGAGAGAAAGAGACAGAGACAGATAATTGATGCACTGCATAGTGTGGTTGCTTTAATTTTCTAGACTTGATTAATAATGATTAATAAAACAATAGGAAACTGGGGTTTACATCATTTTGCAAAGTACATTTTTTCAGTTACCTGATTTGCATTTTCCTACCTGACTTTATTCAATCTGAGCTTTTGGACTTTTTGGGAGTAAAAGGAGTTTATGGAAGCATTTTGATAATATTTTGGGTGCATTGGTGGGCATCATGTTTACACCTCTTACTCTTCCACCTTATTGGTAAGTCTGCAGAAGTATCCTCCCCCGTTTGCTGTTATGAACCTCCATGCCCTTTTTCTGGAAAAAGAAAGGAATTGGAATCTTCTTATGAATGAGTACCACCTTTAAAACTTATGTGGTGCATTCTCCTTGTGGGAATTGGTGCACTCGTGAATTCTGTTTGCATGTTATTATGACATTTCTCTGTAGGTAATTTTTGAGTGACTTTTTAATTTGTGAACTTTTTGCAGAGGTCAGTCAGATGTCGAGTCGCTTGACTTCAGAATCTCGTATATATGCTGACAAGGCAAAAGATTTGAATCGTCAGGTTGGTTGAATTGGATATCAAGATTACTTTGCGTATTTTTCTTTCAAGCTTACCATGTATGATAAACTTATGTAGATTGGCAGATTTGCAATAACACATCCATTAGATGAACTATTGTGGTAAAATTTGTCCTTTACACTAAATTACTTTGTGTAACCCTTTTCCCATACTATAGACATTAGTTTAAAAGAAGTTAAGGACTTGCTCTTTTTAATTATATGAATGCCAGTTTGTTTTTTAGTTTTTTTATGGTGCAGGAAGAGGAAGAAAAGCGGCCCGGGGGGGTGGGGGGGGGGGAGGTGGGGGTGGGTCTGCGAGGGGAGTCAGGATTGTTAAGTTTGGCAAGTTCTAAAACATTTTGTTCTGATTTTTTTTAATATGAAACTGGATTGAAACATGGATGGTCACAGTGGTAGCAAAGATTCATTTTTTGCTGCTGCAGTAATGTGAGGCCATATGTGCCTTTATATGTAATATGTTTTCAGAAAAAATCCCTTCAGCCCATTCTACGGTTTACGCACACCATGAATACAGCAGTTCCTAAATGGTGCTGAAATTAGTCCTCAACTTATGTCTTCTTATCCTTCTTGTGACGTATGCATGTGTGTTTTGTATGTTGGTTCTTGGTCCGTTGACTTCATAACCTTTTTTATACTAGCTTGTTTATGAGATTTTATGCTATATTTCCAATTGATCAGTTGATTTCTACATGTTCACACTATACTTCCAATGATTTCCAAAATAAGTACACTTCTAATTTTAAAACTACATTGTCTAAAGGGAAAGTTCTATAAAACAGCTATAAGACCTGCTTTACTATATAGTACGAAATGTTGGGCAGTTAAAATGTATCATATTCACAAAATAAAGGTAGCTAAGATGTATATGTTATGGTGGATGTGCGGGTGTACTAGAAAGGATAAAGTAAGGAATGAGACCATTCGGGAAAAAATGGGAGTGGTATTTATTGAAGACAAGATGAGAGAAAACTGTTTGCGTTGGTTTGGACATATACAGAGAAGACCAAGATATGTCCCTATTAGGAGAATTGAGGGGTAGATGCAGGATAGGTTAGACAGAGATAAAGGCAAGTCTAAGACAAGATGGATGGAGGTGATTAGTGGAGATGTATTTCTGTTAAATTTAGATGAAAGTATGATAGTGGATAGAAAGAAGTGGAGGGAGAATATTCATGTGAATGACTATACATAGGCTTGTATTGGTTCATGTAGTCGACCCCAAGTTCCTTGGGATTAAGGCTTAGTTTTAACAACAAACTAACCCTTAATCCCAAGGAACTTGAGGTCGGCTTTTGTTGATTGTCTAGTATTTTATTAAAAAAAAATGTTGTTAAAATTGCATGTAATTTATTTTGTTTCAAGTCATCCACCACCAGCAAAAGTGGACAGTTTTTATGTTAATTACTCAAGCTTTTGAACAAACTGCCGCATCAAATGCAATTTATTGCCTGAACCATTTCAGTTCTACTGTGTCACACCACCTTGCTCTGTGATCTCTTGTAGGCTTTGATTCGGAAATGGGCACCTGTTGCTATTGTTCTTGGCATTGTCATCCTCCTCTTTTGGGTGAAAAATAAGATATTTTGACTATGCATTGTAATCGCACAAGGATGCTTATGAGACTGATTTCTCACCCTGCATTAACACATCCAAAGGAGAGAGCTGCAAGGCATTTTTAGTATTTCTCTGATAGTTCATTATGATCATTACTGTCCTCATAGTTATTATACCCTGAAGTTTTTGTAGCAGGAAGTCAGGCTTTGTCATGAATAGACAGACAATTAAGAAACACATTAAGAAATCCTGGGAGCTCATTACCATATCAGGTTCATAAAGATTTCATTACCATATCTGTTCAATTTAGTATCCATCTTTACAATCTATACATGTAGCACTTGTTCTTCTACTGTATTTGGACCATAAATCTTAATCTCCAAGCGATTCCAAACAGGTCTTCAAGCATGACGCATCATATGAGGTAAAGAACTTACAAGCACAAAGTAGCCAAGTGTCTGCAGTATGACTTGTATAATTTTTATTTTCTTCTCTTTTCAAGAAATGAGAGGTACAGAACTTGACATCAATTGGGAAACAAGCACTCCAACTATGTCAAATACTGTGGTCTTAATTCAATCGTAGTGTTGGTCTTCCTCAGAAATTTAATGGCAATATTCTTCTTCGATTTGTTCAAATGCCCTCTGTACTTTGAGCTGTTATGTATTTATTTTGTCTTTCGTCAGGTTATGTTATACTGTCAAGGATGTTGATACAAGAAAAGGATGGAAATTTGATCAATTGTTTGAATGACTTGTTACATCTAGCCTCTTTGTGGTGAGGTATATTGTTCTTGAGAATTTCAAATTTGTTTCCAGGTAGACGCGTATTTTTTGTTTGTAGTTAAATGAGTATATGTTGGACGTTGAGACACTTGGATACATGTATTTCTCATCCTGTAAAATCTAATAGTAAGGCTTTCTTTGCTCTATTATATGGGCATCTCTAGCAGCTAATTGTGAGTGTTTGCATGCTGAAACTAATGTGTATTGACACTTATAGTTTGAATGGGTATTGTTTTGCGTCCAGAAAATGAGTGCTTTTTGAATTATATCCCGATGACATTGAAGAAAAGATCGATTACCTGGATCAGTAATTAAATTTTGAGTTTGCTTTGTTTTACCTCTGGTCAATTGGGGAATAAATACATGTCAGTGTGTGTCTATATACCAACGGCGAGGGAGAGGACTCTAAAAGTGAGAAGAAGAAAAGGGAAAGATGGTCACTGTGGGACGGCTGCGGAAGAAGTGGATAAACGGCTCAATCGTCCATGCACAGTTAGAAAATAAAAAATACTTTAAAGTAAATTGGAAATAAATGAAAAGGGGGGGGGGGGGGGGTGGGCGGCGCGGTTTAGCTAACTATAAATTGGAAAGTAAATAAGTATTGGAATTAAAAGATTGAAATTAAAGTATTGAAACTAAAATTGAAATGCAAAGGCGGCTTAGTCAGCCATAAGTATGTAAATAAAATTGATATTTATTTAATAGTAGTAGTAGTATTGGATAGTTGAATATAGAATGAACTCACCAAAGAGAGATTGGGGAGTCCGGTAGAGGTATTTTATGCCAGAAAAAAATTTTAGAGAGAGAGAGGGAGTCTGTAGAGAGAGAAATGTGTTGCAGTGTGTGTTACAAATGAAGGAGGGGACTATTTATAAAAATTTTTACGGACTGCTACATTGCCGAATAGTACTATGTTATAGTAATTTAGTTCGTGTACAATAATATGCTATAGTGTACAGAAACAGTTTATAGTACGGTGAGAGCGTATTTTGTTATAGTGATTGTCAGGATTTTTATTCTGGAACTTCAAATAACGTCTAGTTCTGCTATTTGATAAGACTTAAGTATTTTATAAGTGTCATCTTCCTCTTGCACATAGTTTACAAAATGAAGATCTTTTATTGAAGAACTCGAACTATCGGATGGAGTTCTTAGTTTTGCTTTGCAGGTAGTCGAAGAGCTAGTTACCTTTGCTTTTGCTTTCAAACTACTGGATTCTGTTTCTGTTTTTGAAGAAGTTGCTTCTCTTGAATTGTCAGTGTTCTTTTTTAGTTGGGAAAGAATATTTTCTAATTGTTTAATACATTCCTACTTTGTTGAGATCCCAGCAAGTTTTGCTTGTAATAGGGACTTCTGTTGCAGAAATTTTGTTGTATCAGTATCTGTTGGAGAAAGATACTGGGGGTTAGATTGGAACCATGCTTGAATCTGATTGTATTAGACATGATCAACATTAAAATTCTTCCACTATTTGCTATAGCCTTGGTGTATAAGCATTGGAAGAAGTTCTTTTGACTGTTTGAAAATTTCAAATTTCCATATATGCACCCATGATAAGGAGAATATAGAAAAGAACCTTAACAATAGAGGTACACCTTTATCTGTACCATAAAATTTATGCTAGAACAATTAGATCCTTGTAGAATTGGTTCTGGAAGAATATGATGCGTTGGGCCTTGATCATACTACCAAGTTTGGACCCATAGTAGAAAATCATACTTGATTGATCTACTAGAAGAGCCAAGAGTTAAATAGAGAATTTTGGAGAGTAAATGCATAAGTCCATGCATTTACATAATCCCAGTAATTATAACCAATGAGATAAAAAGATTGGAAAAATATCTTATTTTGGTTAGGATCTTTGGACCAATCTGGGGGTTTGAGAACTTTAAATATTTATGCCGAGAAATGGGTGATGAAGGATTGTGTTTCTTTGTCAATGTCATGTTTAATGTCTATAGAATCTGAGTCTACTAGTATAAACTCATAGACCTTTTGGATTTTATTAGAGACTAGTTGGATAAAATGACATCCCTATGGAATGGTGAACTTAGACATAGAAAGTAGGTTATTGATCCAAAATTCTGGTTCAATTTGGATGATTGGGGTACAAGAGGTATTCTTGTGATAATTTTCAAGATGAGGAATTGTTGTTTTCTTGAAAGAAGATGAGGAGGGTATGGAGGGTTGAACCTCCACAAAAGTTTGAGTAGTTAGCTGAGCTTCCTTGGTAGGTTGGGCCGCAAGTGATCCTGTCTGTGTCCATTGTTCTATGGACTGTTACTTTGACTGAGAGATAATTGAATCATCCGCAGCTAAATCAGTCCAAGTCCGAGGGATTTCAATAGCCGAAGGCTTTGCAGAAGCAAGAGCTTCTAATTGTCTAATGTCCATAAGAAGCTTTGGATTGTGGCTTAATTTGTGAGGATGAGGGTTTAGACTCATTCTGAGACTATCTATCATGTTTTTCTTTTGAGGCATATAGGTTCTCTCTCGTAGAGGAATTCACGAGTCACATAATAAGGGATAGAATTACCCTCCCTTTATGTATTCAATATCAAAATTAAATACAGATAATATAGCTTTCTATCTTGCAAAAATTTTGTTGAAACAAGTTTTTTTTTATGTCTTTTTGTAAAACATCTTTTGCAAATTTACAATGAACATGTAATAAAAACCTTTAATTTAGCAAATCCTAGAATTTGAAAATGTACAAAATAATTGCTAGTATTTCTTTTTTTATGGTTGAATAATTCTGTTGGGAATTGTTCTAGTTTTGATGTAAATGCAATGATTTGTTCCTTGCCCTATCTAGTTTGTTTCAAGATACCATAATAACCAATATAAGAGGCATCAATTTCTACAATCTTAGGGGCTACAGGATCAACAAGGGCCAAACAAGGAAGATTTTTTACATAAGTTTTGATTTGTCGAACCTTATTAGTATAGAGATCTATCCAAGATGGAAGGGGTTTTTTTAAGACAATCATGAAGTGGCTTGATCAGATTACTAAGGTTTGGGATAAAATCAGAAACATAATTAAGACACCCTAAAAACCTTTGAAATTGTTATTTGTCCAAAATCTGATTAGAGAATTTTTTTCGTGAACTGGATGGAACTATCAATTAGAACAATGGTCCTTTTATAAATATTATGACCAAGAAAGCTAATCTTAGTTTGGAATAGACTAATCTTTCTTTGGGAGATGACTAGCTCACTAGCTTTTGTGACATGCAGAAATGTGTTAAGATGTCTGAAGTGTTGATCTATGCTCATCATCGATGTAAATAATGATGAATTGGGAGTAAGGATTGTAGATCCTTTTCATGATTCCTTTAAATTTTGAAGGCATATTTTTGAGACCAAAAGGCATGACATTCCACTCCTAGGGCCCAAAAAAAGCTATGAAGGCTGTCTTGTATCAGTTATCAAGATAAATTTGGATTTACTAAAATCCAGATTATCAAATTTAAAGAAGATTTTTGTAGAATGTAATCTTCGCAAGAGATCCTTTTTGTTAGGAATTGGGTAATGTATCCATTGGAGGGCTTGATTAAGAGTTTTGTAGTTGATGACTAACTTAGGAACTCCTTGTTCTATTTCGGAATTTGTGCTAACATAAAATCCTGGGAAACTCCAAGGAGATTATCTAGGGGACGAATGATCTTTTTGTCTAAAAGATCTTGGATTTCCTTTTGCAATGTTCAAGAAGGTTTTGATTCATTTGGATAATTCAAGCTTTAATTGAAATCTGTTTTTCATCAAACTCCTTTTCATAAGGAAGTGTGTCTGCATGTTTTTTCCTATTCCAGGAAGTTGTAGGGATATATACGCATATTTCATTTTGTACTTTGAATTCTAAGTCTCTAATTCTAGATTGGATAGTTGAATCTTGGAGCTATTGCTCAATCTTTTGGAAAGAAATTTCTTCCTTGAGGAAGTTGATATAATTTTGCTTACATTCAAGAATACTGAAATGTTTCTCTCACATCGGAGAGAGGAAAAGAAGGAGGACACCATTCCTAATTTGAATGCCTTTGGGAGCAACAAAGAAAGGCGTGATTAGTTGAATAAAAGAAGTACCGAGAATAATGTGAATGGTGAGGTTTTTTGCTAGGAGAAATGAAATTTTTACTATAGTGATGATCCACAAAGGATTTCAACATCAGTAAGTTTATATTTAATGAATAGTTGAGATCCACTAGCATATTTAAGTTTTTCAAAGGTTTTCTTAAAAAACTTGTTTGGAATTAATCCTTCCTGAATACAGTTAAGATCAGCTCTAGTGTAAAAAAGAGTCGAGAGTTCAATGACGAAACTGTTTCTTATGACCAGAGTAACAACAATATGCCATTTTTGGATAGTAAATATTGAGGAGGGGTTAAGGCCTAGATTTTCTCTAAGATTCCTAACTTCTTGTTTCAATTAAGATATCTCAGAGTAAAATTCTAGCAAAGTGATAATATGAGAAGTCTTAGGAATAGGAATTGTGTTATAAGAATTTCTAAAGGAATTCTTAACAATATGGGGTACTGGGGAGAAAAAACTTCTTGCCAAGAGACACCTTGGGGGATCAATATAGAATAATTGGGGAATGTTAATTGTAGAAAAATATTTTGGTTTTTCTACCTATTCAAGAGTGGATTGGACAAGTGAAAGGGACAAGTCAGTCTTAGGATTGAGACTGATTTTTTCTTTATCAGAGTCTAGTTGAGAATTCTCAAGAATGAGATGACCTTGGTAAGAGTTTTTAAGATTAAGGCTGACCATATCTTGGTCTTGATAAGAGTAAGACTGACCTCATTTTGATCTTGGTGAGGGTTTATCATAAGGGATTCTTGGGATGAATTGTTCATTATTTAGGGGAGAATTTCATAGGGATCAAAAGATGAAATCTTGTTATTGGAAATTTGTTTTTGAGGAAGCAAATACGGTTGGAAATATTTATCACTCTTGTGGATATAACTATCAATGGGATTTCTGATAAATTCAACATTACTCTTGCCTTCAAGAGATGTTGTAGGAGTGGACTGGTTCTGGATCCCCTTGGTTTTGATGATATGTGCTGCTGAAAAAGGATAAAAATTCCTCTTTTTTTAAGCATAAGCTTGGAACCATTCAAAAGTAGAATTCTATTCTCCTCCTAACCTTTCTAGAAGAACTTAGTTTCTTTCTACTTACATAGGAGAAGCTAGATCCAACATCCTGGAAGAATTCCATTCATTTCTTAAAAAATTCCAAATGCATATCCATTAAGTCTTTCTTTATCAATTTGATAAACTAATTACTTAGTAAGGTAATATCCATTATTTCGAATAATTTTAGCCTTTTCATAAGGAGATAAGGAAAAGGAAGACAGGATGAAAGCCAAAGCTTTCAAAGAATACACAAGGCTTCTGGGGGTTTTACAAGATTGTTCTCTACTTTGAGAAGAGTAGGTGTCTGGGAAAGATGATGATAAGAAAGATAATGCTTTCAAAGTGGAGTGGAAAGACTAAATGAGAGGAGACATGAGATGTAAAATGGAAATGTTGTGCAATGCTGAGAAAATAAATAATAGTTATAAAGTCCCTTCCCCAGTTGATACAAAAACCTTTAGGTTCCATAGGGATCAAATGATGAATTTCATCAAACTAAAATAAAGATAGTGCAAATCTAACAAAAGAAAACATTAGCAATTCATCAAATAATAATAAAAATAGCTCGGATCTGTCAAATAAAAGTAGAAGAGTTCAAAGTTTCATCATATCAGAATAAAGATAGCTTAGATCTGTTACATCTATAACTATAGTCATTCACTTTCCTTTCAAAATAGTATGGCAAGCCAAGGACAAAGTCCTCCCCTTAAAGCTTACAAGTCTTACTCACCTATCTTTGGCTACCTAAACTGCAAATGAGAGAGAGTCTCCAGTCAAGTGTCTGGACTAACAGTTTTAAATCTAACAGATATATTCCATCAATATTATTGAATGAAGAATACCATAACAAATTAGCTTTTCACCCACCAAATTTGATCTAACAATAATGTTATAAGATGAACAAAGAACTTACTCGAATTTACCCATTAGATCTATTCTAATTGTACGATCATGAGATAAAATATATAATCAATCACCTATCAGATCCATTCTAACTCTACTTCCATTCAAGGCTCAAAACTACCCACTATTCTTCCAACAAACTAAGGTAGTCCAATACTAAAATTACCCCAAGCCTTATCAAACAATGGCACTAGATGCTATTTAGAATTCCAAAATAGGAATTTCGGCTATCATTGTAGATTTAACTGAAATAGGATAAAGAAGCAACTCCCTTTGACTTAGAGTAGCGGGATTAGATGTTATTTGGAGTTTCAAAAAAGAAATTCCAACATTCAATATGACAACAAAAAATCACTATAGTAAAATACAACTTCACTATAGCAATACACTGTAGCAACACTATATACTGTTCATGTACACTGTAGCAAATATATTGCATACAAATAAGATACTGTAGCAAATTATTGTACACCGATCAGATTACTGTAGCACGTACTATAGCAAGTTACTGTTTGACATGGTAGCAGTTTGTAAAAGTTTCTATAAATAACCTCATTCACTTGTAGTACACACACCACAATACACCATTTTTTCTCTCTCTAGAGACTCCCTCTCTCTAGAAACTCTCTCTGTCATAGAATACCTTTGCCAGACTCCCTAATCTCCCTTGGTAAATTCACTCCGTAGTCAACTATCAACTATTATTACTACTATTAATAAATAAATATCAATTTTAGTTACATGCTTATGGCTGGTTGAGCTTTCTTTGCATTTTAGTTTTAGTATTTTACTTCTAGTCTCTTAATTTGAATACTTATTTATTTTCAGTTTATTGTCGGTGAAGCTGCCTAGTCTTTTATTTCCAATTCTTTAATTCCAATCTTTTAATTCTAGTACTTATTTACTTTCTGAAGACTAAGTTGCCTGCTCTTTTATTTCTAGTTTTTTTTTATTTCCAATCATTTAATTTATAGTTATTGTTTATTTTTACTACATATAGTCGACTGAGCTGCCTATCCATTTCCTCAAAGGCCATCCTGTGGTGACCCTTTTTCCATTTTTCTCTTCTCATTTTAGGGTCTTCTCTCCCCCACAGTTAGTATCAGAGCCAGCAGGGGAAGTATGGTGACTGATTATGTATTTCATCTCGTGATCGTACAGTTAGAACGGATCTAATAGGTGAATATTAGTTCATTCTTCATTCATCTTATAATAGTATTGTTAGATCAGATCTGATTGATGAGAAAGGCTAATCAGTTCTAGTATTCTTCATTTCATAACATGGATGAAGTATATCTATTAGATTCAGAATTGTTAGTCTAGACACTTGACTAGAGACTCACCCCTAATTATGGTCTAGGTAGCCGAGGATAGGTAAGTAAGCCTTGTAAGCTTTGAGGAAAGGACTTTGTTTGTGGCTTACCACACTAGTTTGAAGGGAAAGTGGACGATTATAGTTACAGATCTAACAGATCTAAACTATCTTTATTATGATCTGATGAAACTTTGAACTCTTAAACTTTTATTTAACATATTTGAGCTATCTTTTTCAATGTTCTTTATTATGTTCGGTTTTTTAGACCCTATTAGGTCTGGACACTACTATGGAAGGCTGTAGTTTTGTCTTCCTAAGTTTGAGCATGGAGTGTTAGAATTCGTGGCTCCAAAAACCCAAAAAACATCCACGAACTCATCTAGGATCCAGGCTAAACGATCAAGTCAATTAGGGTTTCCAAATATACCTCAGTGTAGCTGGAAGCACGACTTCTACCTTTATTTACACCGGTAATTCATCCAATCAACAACCACCAGATATTGCAATCGGTGCCAACATCCTGTACAGCTTCACACGCAATCTGAGTCTGAACCTAAGGAGTGCTAGCGCCTATTAGATTTTTAGATTTTTTTGGAGTGTATTTTGATCTTTCTAAGAACTTAAAAATGAGATTGATCAAGCAAGAAGATCAAACTACCGTATTCTGATAGATTGAGACTCTAGAGACTCTTAGAGTCTTGTTCTCAACAATTTCTATCAATATCGTGTCATATCTTAATTTGAAATCAAATCAAATCTAAAATATATGAAAAAGATATGATAAGATTCTCAAATAATTTTAGTAATTTAATGATTAATTTACCAAACCAAATACATTAAATGTGGACTTCTTCTTAAATACAATGAATCTAGACACATTCCCAAATACATTGAAGCCGAACGTCTATTTAGATTCGATGAACCTATATACATTTCTAGATACATCAAATTTGGTTGCTAGAAAATCAACCTAATATATTCTCTTAATGTGTGACCCTATAGATTCATTTAATACTGTTAGTGTGCCCAAATTACATTTACGTGGCCCACAAGTTATAAGCGATTTCTAACAAAACATTATAAGTACCTATGTCAAATGAAGATCAGTGATCTCCTTGAACCCAACCATAATTTGATATTCAACTCATTTGTTACATGATATCCCAATTAAGCATAAGACATGGAACACGTCATCCTTATTAAACTTAATTAACTATTTCTTGATCTCAAAGAAAACTGTTCAAATAAATAATATCAAAATCTCTAATTGATATATTTGAGCACGACTATGTATTTTAACAGTATAACTTATCAAGAGGCCCTTGGATATCTCTCTGAAAAATAAGAGAGACAAATTTCTTCACTATCATTCACATTCATTTTCCTGACTTATTCTATATCTAATAGTAGTCTTTTAATCATCTAGTTAAAGATAACTTTAGACAATGTCAAGACGTAGAATTCACCAAGTAGGAAATTATGATGAATTTAGGTCAAAGGACTTGCAATGTCACTATTTGGAAGAGAAGTACTTATGACCTGTCTCATGAAGTACTCTTATAATGGGTCATGTCCAATATAATATTCTCTAATATTTATTTATGTATTGACTTGATATCTTATATATCCATGACCAGTAAAATATAGCCATCGAGTCACAAATATACTAATCTTAATTTATTATTATTTCACCAATAATAATTGATTAGGGACAATTTAATAATAGCCATTCCCATTGTTATAGGATTTTACTATCAAGTCACGTGCATGATGACCATACATAAAAAAATATTATTCATGGATAAATACTTCATATTATTCTAAAAATACACGATGACAATAGTATAATACAAATTATTTAAGGCATATCCCCGACACATGGAGTGGAGTATCATAGCAACACTGGCTTCGATATTGGGCTATTCATTGTTGAAGCTTAGTTATAGGATATTTTTGGGATAATTGTTCTTGATCTTTTTTAGGGATCTCATGAGGTCAAAATAAAGGAGTAATTTCAAATAAAGGCATTTTTAAAGGAACAGTTTTGCAATTGGTGAGCAAATGTTCACCAATGGTTTGAAGATATTTGTTGGTGTAGTTTTTTTGCTCATAAATACTTTGAATGTCTCATGTAATCACAATATCACCTTCTTTACGTTTGAATGGTACTACATTAATCTAGATAGTATCATAGTCAATTTAAGCGGCTTGGTTGGAGGGAATTCTAATTGTATGTAGACTTCTTTGTTGGTTTGCTAGGCTTTAGTAACACAAACTGACTTAAAAGAGTATAAGATACCTCCTTGTGATATGTAGGCTTAGAACTAATCAAAGAAATGGATATTAATTGTATACTTGTCTAAAAAACCATAAAATTCTTCTTTAGTTAGATTGGATTGGAACCATGTTTAAATTTGATTGTAATAGGCATGGTCAGTATTAAAATTATTCAACCAATGTGGATTTTGCCAAATCCAAATTCATCCCAATGATTGGTACAAGACAGCCTTCACAGTTCCTTTTGGGTACTATGTATGGAATGTCATGCATTTTGGTCTAAAAAATGCAGCATTTTTCTTCTTTTTTTCCCCCTTCAGTTATCATATATTTGCAATTTCCATTTATTAACCTATTTATGAATCTAATTATGTTGTCACAAGCTGTCCTTACCATATATTGATTGTTATTGAGAGGAAAATTCTAAATTTTTCTTCGTTATTTATTAAGGTTATAATAGAGCTTAATGACTCATCATTGCTGGCAAATCTATATAGTCAGTCTAGTATTTTAGAATTTTTTCTGACATAAAATCTAAGACAAATCATCCTTTTATCGAAAAGATCTTGGATTTCCTTCTTACAATGCTCAAATGTCTTGATTCACCTGAATGGGCTTAGATTTAGTAGAAACTTGTTTTTCGACAAACTTATTTTCATAAGGAAGTATGACTACATGTTGTTTCCTATTCTAAAAGACTGTAGGGATACTTGCACATATTTCATTTTGTATTTTTTATTTTAAAGCTCTGATCCTAGGTTGGATAGTTGGATCTTGGACTTATTGGTCAATCTTATGGATGAAATTTCTTTCTTAAGGAATTTGATTTGCTTTTGCTTATATTCAAGAATGTTAGGATGTTTCTCTCATATTGGATAGGAAAGGAAGGAGGATGCCATTCCTAATTTGAATGCTTGCGGGAGTGACAACAAAAGGTATGATTTGTTGAACAAAAGAGGTACTAAGAATAATGTGATTGGCGAGGTTCTTAGCTATGAGAAATAAAGTTTTTACTAATAGTGATAATCCATAAAGCATTTCAACATTAGTAAGTTTATATTTGATGGATAGTTGAGATTTGCTAGCAGATTTAAGTTTTTTGATATGGATAGTTGAGATTTACTAGCAGATTTAAGTTTTTCGAACCTTTTCTCAAAAAACTCGGTTAGAGTTTTTACTAATAGTGATGATCCATAAAGGATTAAGTGTGTTCAGAATTTTTTATGAAAGGAATGGAATTCTTCCTGATCTTAAATTGGAAGGAATGGAATTCTTCCTAATCTTAACCCTCCAATTAATTGGACAATTTTTGAGTCCTTTGAGAGTTGAACCCATAACCTCTCATATGAGAGGTTGAAACTTAACCAACTGGGCCAAGTCCAATGGTTTGGATATATCTCTTTTTTTTTTTATTATTTAATTTAAACCATTCCCAATAAATGTTAATACTATTACAAAATACAACAATTATATTCGGTTTACTATGAAACGATATTATTCAATATAATAAATTATTTTATATATTTATATAATTAAAAGTTTATATACTGTTAATTATTTTACCGTTTTTATTAAATGATTTTTACAAATATATACATATATATATATAATATATATATGTATGTATTGATATGTGTGTATGTATATGTGTGTGTGTGTGTACATACATATGTAATATTTATAAATATTTATATATATATCTATATTTATAAATATTTATTTTTAAAAATATTTATTTTTATATTTATATTTAATATATATATAACTATTAATCTATATATAAACATTTTTAAATATATATTTGTAAATATATATTGATCAAAGATTTTCGTGGTTTATTCGTAGGAGATCAACCATGAAAAATATCTGTAGCTGATCACCTACGAATCAGCCATGAAAAATTAAAAAAAAATTAATTATATATTGATAAAAGATTTTTGTGGCTGATTCGTAGGTGATCAGCCATGAAAATATCCATGGCTGTTTTGTGGCTAATTCACTCAGGAATCAGCCATGAAAATCTTTTATCGATATATAATCAGCCAGGATTCGTGAGTGATCTCCTACGTCAGTTTTCGTGGTTGATTTCAGTGACTGATTGCCCAGTTTCTAGTAGTGTAAGGAGATAAGGATTGGGAAGATAATGTTAAAGCCAAAGTTTTCAGAGAATATGCAGAAGATAAGGCTCCTAGGGGTTTTACAAGATTGTTCTCTATTTTGAGAAGAGTAGGAGTCTGGAAAGATAATGACAATGCTTCCGAAGTGGAATGGAAAGACCAAAAGAGAGGAGATATTGTCACACCTTGTGCCCGCGGGCCCGAGAACGCGACTGTGGGCCTAGCAATACCTATAGTCAACTACTTAGTCGTCGTTCTCGCTGGGCCCAAAATGAATACTCTAAGTTGATGATGGGTACTTAGGCCATTCTTATATACCATTCATACTTATCATCCTAATCCCATGTGAGATTGAGTATCACATTCACCACTCCTTTAGAGCCAGGCATCCTCTCTGAGCCAATACTTTAAGGGCCAAACCCAGGACCAACCAAGCGGCATGAGATTCTAGAGGTGGCTCCCATCGCGCACGGTGTAGCACTTAGTTCTGATATTGGGGGCTCGTTACTTGCTCTAATACCTAATGTCACGCTCCGTACCCGTAGACGCGGGAGCACGACTATGGACCTAGTAGCACCCATTGTCAACTACTTAGCCACCGTCCTCATTAGGCCAAAATAAATATCCCAAGTTGACGATAGGTACTTAGGCTCATCTTTATATGTTGAAAAATCTTAGAAAGGGGTGAATAAGATTTTTGACAAACAAATACATATTAAAAATTTTTGTCCCTTAAAAAATTCGAACTAAGTAGCAAAAATGCTTTACAGCTTCAAGAGTTCGGGCAGGTGTCTTTTAAATCAGCACAGAATGATAAGAGGTTATGAAATAAAGATGGGTAGTTGAGATGTCAAGGATACATTTAAATCAGAATGCAAAGATCATAAATAAGTCATTGATTTTAGAAGAGAAGATACAGCATTTAAGATCTGAAGATAGCGAAGAATGCAGTAAAGAATTTTACCAAAATAGCACAAGAAAATACTCAAGAATTTATAGTAGTTTGATCCTCAAATGATCTACATCAACTACCTTAAGTTCTCACTTAAGGATTTCAACACTACTCACTAAAAATCTTTTCCTAAATCAATGATGGTAAGTGACACCAATCTTACACAAGAAGATCACCACACTTGGTTTTACTTCTTACCTCTTTAATCAAAACAATCAAGGCTCACCCCAACTGGGTTTTACCTCTTCAACCTTGATACAAGTCAGATGGAAACAAGGATTATAGAAATAGCTCACAGATTGCTCAGAATGTGAACAAATAAGCACCAACAACTTTTACCTTTGGAACAATTTTATTTCACTTTGAAGCATGAATGAAAAGGGGGATTTTTATATTCTAAAGTGTAAGAGTGTTTCTGAGAAAGACAACACAAAAATTTACTTCAAAATTGAGTTTTGAAGGCTTTTATAGGAGCTAAACCCGAAGTCCCAATGACTAGATACATTCTGTTAGAATTTTCAAGATTTTGGATTTACAAAGTGGAAGGATGTCTGTCTGAAATATGAGTCCAAAATGATACTTTTTTAAGCAGAAACATTTTTAAAATGCTATAGATTATTAGATAGAGTTTTGGATTCAGAGGTCCATCCAAATTACTCAATCTAAACATCTGAAAACCTATTCTTTGAAATCATTTTATTTGTGTGTTTCAAGGTAAAATCAAATTGAACATAAGGTAAAGAGACATAGGAATTTACAAGAAATACCTTAACAACAATTCCTAATCTATAGTTCTTTCACAAAGACTTCACGATATGCAAACTCTTAAGTTGAAGTTATACTTGACTTGGATCCCATTGCTCAAGAGTTGCTTAGTAGTCTCATTTACACGCCTTTGGAAGAAGAGAGGGCAAACATATCCTATCACATAAGTTAATCCTCGTCAATATTTGTCATAAGTCAAAATACAGGAGAATACCCTTAGAGCTAACAATCTCCCTCTTTTTGAGTGATGACAAATTTGATGGGATTGTGACATGAAAACAATGATATATACAGTACGGACATGTTAGACCGAGAGAAATAAGAATATTTTTAACTAAAATACATTCTCTCATTATAGGACTCAAAGAGTGCTTTTGAGATTTAGATAAGAAAATTCAAGCATAGTCTCATAAACAAGGGTCAATGAGCCTATGGCCCAACTAACCTCCTTATCCTTATTTTTTTCCATAAAAAGGACTATTTCTCAAAGAAATAGCCAAATAGTAGTCACAAAAAAATAAGTATAGATATGTACATGAGGAGGTGCAGATGATAGATCATAAAAGCAATACTCCCCCTATGTATATGCACATATGAATAATAGTTAGAAAGATGTTAGCTATTAAGTATGTTTGAAAATAAGACTGGATTTTAAGGTTTTGAACTGCCAAAACATGCGTCCAAAATGGGTTAAAATGAGGTAGAAGATAGCCTTTTAAAAAGTTCATTTTGGACAGATAGTTTGGATTGAAGAAATGTGAGTCCAAAACTTCTTATGTGTATGTGCAGAGTAAAAAAAATTCTCCAGAGTAAAGATTAATGATTTTCTTGGAATTTGACGAAACTTATTTTTCTCAAGGAGATTCAACACAAGGATTTTACTGTGGAGCCTAAAAGAAAAAAAATTCATGAATGTCTACTAAAGTATCCTCATCTTCCAGATATTTTAGCAAAAATGTGAATCACTCCCATAGTCAAAACAAATAATCAAACACAATCTCAATCAGTCAGAATACACAATAAACTCATACCCATACTTCAATTTCCCTAGTCCATATCAACAACGTCTCAACATAGTCTTCATCAAGTCACTCAATTTTTCACAGTCCGCATTCTCAAACCATAACTATAAACAGTCATCTCAGACCAAATGAATTTAGCATCTTCATAAACAATCACAATCACAATCCCTAAATTCATAATTCACAATAGTCACAACAATATATGCTCCATAACCACAATATAAATGCACAATTTATATTACAATATAAATTAATAATTCACAATAGTCACAATGTAACACCCCAATAGAAACTGTTATTGATAATATATTTGCATACAATATATCTCTTGATGTTACACAGGATAATGATGATCCTGAACCAATATCAGTTGATGAATGTCGGCATAGAAAAGATTAGCTGCAATGGAAAGATGCGATTCAATCGGAGTTAAATGCACTGGCAAAATGTGAAGTCTTCGGACCTGCAGTCCGAACACCAGAAGGTGTAAAACCTGTTGGCTACAAATGGATATTTGTGCGAAAGCGCAATGAAAAGAGTGAAATCGTTCGATATAAAGCGCGATTAGTAGCCCAAGGTTTTTCACAAAGACCAGGTATTGATTATGATGAAACTTATTCTCCTGTTGTTGATGCTATTACACTCCGATATCTTATCGGTTTGGCAAGTACATGAAAAGATAGATATGCGCCTATTAGATGTTGTCACTCGCTTACTTGTATGGAAATTTAGAAAATGATGTTTACATGAAAATCCTCGAAGGATTTCATATGCTCGAAGCATATAAACATTATCCTCGTGAAAATTACTCCATCAAGTTGCAGAAATCATTATATGGCCTGAAGCAATCTGGGCGCATGTGATTCACACGTCTTAGTGAATATTTATTGAAAGCGGGATTTAAAAATGACCAGGTATGTCCATGCGTTTTTATTAAGAAATCTGGTTCTAAATTTGTGATATTAGCTATATATGTTGATGATATTAATCTTATTGGAACTCCTGAAGAGCTCCAAGAAACAATTGATTATTTAAAAAGAGAATTCGAAATCAAGGATTTTGGTAAAACCAAATTTTGCCTTGGTTTACAAATTGAACATTTGGAGAGTGGAACATTTATTCATCAATCAACATATACAACAAAAGTGCTAAAAAGATTTTACATGGACAAAGCACATCCATTGAGTATTCCAATGATCGTGCGATCATTAAATGTGGATAAAGATCCTTTCCGACCTCAAGAAAATGATGAAGAACTCCTTGGTCCTGAAGTACCATATCTCAGTGCAATTGATGCATTGATGTATCTTGCTAATAATACACGACCTGATATTGCTTTTGCTGTCAATTTATTAGCAAGATTTAGTTCTTCACCAACACGACGACATTGGAATGGAACTAAACAAGTCCTTCGATATCTCCAAGGTACAATTGATCTCGGATTATTTTATTCAAATAAAACCAGTCCAACATTGATAGGTTATGCGAGATCGTTGGTTATTTATCTGATCCACATAAAGCACGTTCTCAAACGGGCTATCTATTTACATGTGGAAATATCGCTATATCATGGCGTTCTACGAAACAATCTATAGCAGCTACTTCTTCAAATCATGCTGAAATTATAGCCATTCATGAAGCAAGTCGAGAATGTGTATGGCTAAGATCCATGATTCATTATATCCGAGAAAGTTGTGGATTATCATCAATCAAAGGTATTCCAACTCCTCTTTATGAAGACAATGCAGCTTGCATAGCTCAATTATGAGGAGGATATATTAAAGGAGATCGGACAAAACATATTTCACCAAAATTCTTCTTTACTCATGAACTCCAGAAGAAAGGTGAAATTGATGTGCTACAAATTCGATCATGTGATAACCTCGCAGATATTTTCACGAAGACTTTACCGACTGCAACATTTAAAAAGTTGAGATATAAAATCGGTATGCGTCGGTTTAAAGATTTAAAGGAATCATCTCATCAGGGGGAGTAATAAATAGACATATAGAATAGTGTACTCTTTTTCCTTCACTAGATTTTTTTCCCACTTGGGTTTTTATCTAGTAAGGTTTTAACGAGGCATATTCTTTATGTAATGGATGGACATCCAAGGGGAGTATTATGAATTATTGGAATATTTATTAATTAGTGGAGGCTCCACTAATTATGGATTTATGTGAATTATTAGAAGATTTTTATGGATGTCCACCATTTAGTGGAAACACCACTAATTAAGATTAGTGGAAGATGATGTATGCCATGATGTAATCTACTAATTAGAGCTCTATAAATAGAGCTATTCTCTAAGCTTATAATACACCATTATTTTGTAAAAGAAAGATTAGTGAAAGAAAGATTAGAGAAAATTGTGAGAGAAAAGAAAGAGAGAAATTCTTGTGCAAAATAGTTAGAGTTTTATTAGTGTGTAGTGTGAAGATTTTATTCTAACACTACCCTAATTTTATAACATATAATTATTAATATGGTTATTAATTGTTATAAATAAATTTCGTATTTTTTTTGTTAAAAATAATATTATACATGTTCAATGACTATTTTACCCATGACGACCAAACTAATCTCAACAGTTGAATTCTAAAATTTACACCATTCATTAAGGAAGTTGAAAAGAATTTTTAAAAAAAAAAATTCTCAGAAAAATGTTATAGACAATTCAATCCCCTCTTGACATTTAGAATATACATTTTTTATCTGCATGTCTATTTTTTTTGTTCTTGTTATGTGATATTTTATTTTTTATTTTTATATTTTATATATGCCAAAATGCTGACGTTTTTTGCCACTTACTAAAAAATAACCCATTGGTATTCTGATTACATTTGTAACAGAATTTTCATGCTATAAGATGTCCAAATTCTCTATGCATTTTGACAAATTCATTAATATGATTGGTTTTTTGGCATTATTGTCCTTGAGTTATTAATATGGTTATTAATAGTTAATAATAGAACAAATAAGTGTATAGTTATAAATAACTTTCATATTTTTTTTATTAAAAGTAATATTATGCATGTTCAATGACTATTTTACCCATGACGACCAAACTAATCTCAACAATTGAAAAGTTTAGGTGGAAAAATTCTAAAATTTACACCATTCATTAAGGAAGTTGAAAAGAATTTTAAAAAAAAAATTTAGAAAAATATTATGGACAATTCAATCCCCTCTTGACATTTAGAATATACATTTTTTATCTGTATGTCTATTTTTCTTTTTTTTTTTTGTTCTTGTTAAGTGGTATTTTATTTTTTATTTTTACATTTTATATATGCCAAAATGCTAACGTTTTTTGCCACTTACTCAAAAACAACCCATTATTATTCTAATTACATTTGTAACAGAATTTTCATGTAATAAGCTGTCCAAATTCTCTATGCATTTTGGCAAATTCATTAATATGATTAGTTTTTTGGCATTATTGTCCATGAGTTATTAATATGGTTATTAATAGTTAATAATAGAATAAATAAGTGTATAATTATTAATAGTTACAAATAAATTTCATATGTTTTTTTGTTTAAAATAATATTATAAATGTTCAATGACTATTTTACCCATGACGACCAAACTAATCTCAACAGTTGAAAAGTTTAGGTGGAAAAATTCTAAAATTTACACCATTCATTATGGAAGTTGAAAAGAATTTTTAAAAAAATTCTTAGAAAAACATTATGGACAATTCAATCCCCTCTAGACATTTAGAATATACATTTTTTATCTGTATATCTTTTTTTTTGTTCTTATTATGTGATATTTTATATTTTATTTTTATATTTTATATATGCCAAAATGCTGACGTTTTTTGCCACATACTAAAAAATAACCATTAGTATTCTAATTACATTTGTAACAGAATTTTCATGTTATAAGCTGTCCAAATTCTCTATGCGTTTTGGCAAAGTCTTTAATATGATTGGTTTTTTTGGAATTATTGTCCATGAGTTATTAATATGGTTATTAATAGTTAATAATAAAATAAATAAATGTATGGTTATTAATAGTTATAAATAACTTTCATAATTTTTTGTTAAAAATAATATTATGCATGTTCAATGACTATTTTACCCATGACGGCCAAACTAATCTGAACAATTGAAAAGTTTAGGTGGAAGAATTCTAAAATCTACACCATTCATTAAGAAAGTTGAAAAGATTTTTTATTAAAAACAAATCTTAGAAAAATATTATGGACATTTAAATCTCCTCTTGACATTTAGAATATACATTTTTTATCTGTATGTCTATTTTTTTTTTTTTGTTCTTGTTAAGTGGTATTTTATTTTTTATTTTTATATTTTATATACGCCAAAATGTTG
Source organism: Voacanga thouarsii (assembly GCA_026120185.1). Lineage (NCBI taxonomy): Eukaryota > Viridiplantae > Streptophyta > Magnoliopsida > Gentianales > Apocynaceae > Voacanga > Voacanga thouarsii. The sequence goes on from JANUWF010001921.1 coordinate 2,170,165, forward strand.
ATGTTTTTTGCCACTTACTCAAAAACAATCCATTGGTATTCTAATTACATTTGTAATAGAATTTTCATGTTATAAGCTGTCCAAATTCTCTATGCATTTTGGCAAATTCAATAATATGATTGGTTTTTTGGCATTATTGTCCTTGAGTTATTAATATGGTTATTAATAGTTAATAATAGAATAAATAAATGTATAGTTATAAATCAATTTCATATTTTTTTGTTAAAAATAATATTATACATATTCAATGACTATTTTACCCATGTCGACTAAACTAATCTCAACAGTTGAAAAGTTTAGGTGGAAAAATTCTAAAATTTACACCATTCATTAAAGAAGTTGAAAAGAATTTAAAAAAAAAAATCTTAGAAAAATATTATGGACAATTCAATCCCCTCTAGACATTTAGAATATACATTTTTTATATGTATGTCTATTTTTATTTTTTTTTTGTTCCTGTTAAATAGTATTTTATTTTTTATTTTTATATTTTATATATGCCAAAATGCTGACGTTTTTGCCACTTACTCAAAAACAACCCATTGTTATTCTAATTACAATTGTAACAGAATTTTCATGTTATAAGTTGTCCAAATTCTCTATGCATTTTGGCAAATTCATTAATATGATTGGTTTTTTGGCACTATGTTCCATGAGTTATTAATATGGTTATTAATAGTTAATAATAGAATAAATAAGGGTATAATTATTAATATGGTTATTAATAGTTATAAATAAATTTCATATATTTTTGTTTAAAATAATATTATACATGTTCAATGACTATTTTTCCCATGACGACCAAACTAATCTCAACAGTTGAAAATTTTAGGTGGAAGAATTCTAAAATTTACACCATTCATTAAGGAAGTTGAAAAGAATTTTAAAAAAAATTCTCAGAAAAATATTATGGACAATTCAATCCCCTCTTGACATTTAGAATATACATTTTTTATCTTCATGTCTATTTTTTTTTTCTGTTCTTGTTATTTGATATTTGATATTTTATTTTTATATTTTATATATGCCAAAATGCTGACATTTTTTTCCACTTACAAAAAAATAACCCATTGGTATTCTAATTATATTTGTAACATAATTTTCATTTTATAAGCTGTTCAAATTCTTTAAACATTTTGACAAATTCATTAATATAATTGGTTTTTTGGTATTATTATCCGTGAGTTATTGATATAGTTGTTAATAGTTAATAATAGAATAAATAAGTGTATAATTATTAATATGGTTATTAATAGTTATAAATAAATTTCATATTTTTTTGTTAAAAATAGTATTATACATGTTCAATGACTATTTTACCCATGACGACCAAACTAATCTCAACAGTTGAAAAGTTTAGGTGGAAAAATTCTAAAATTTACACCATTCATTAAGGAGGTTGAAAAGAATTTTTTTAAAAAAAATTCTTAGAAAAATATTATGGACAATTCAATCCCCTCTTGACATTTAGAATATACATTTTTTATCTGCATGTCTATTTTTTTTTTTTGTTCTTGTTTTGTGATATTTTATTTTTTATTTTTATATTTTATATATGCCAAAACGCTGACGTTTTTTGCCACTTATTAAAAAATAACCCATTGGTATTCTAATTACATTTGTAACAGAATTTTCATGTTATAAACTGTCCAAATTCTCTATGCATTTTGGCAAATTCATTAATATGATTGGTTTTTTGGTATTATTGTCCACGAGTTATTAATATGATTTTTAATAGTTAATAATAGAATAAATAATTGTATAGTTATAAATAACTTTCATATTTTTTTGTTAAAAATAATATTATGCATGTTCAATGTCTATTTTACCCATGACGACCAAACTAATCTTAACAATTGAAAAGTTTAGGTGGAAGAAGTCCAAAATTTACACCATTCATTAAGAAAGTTGAAAAGATTTTTTTTTTAATTCTTTGAAATATATTATGGACAATTCAATCCCCTCTTGACATTTAGAATATACATTTTTTTATCTGTATGTCTTTTTTTTTTCTCTTGTTAAGTGGTATTTTATTTTTTTATTTTTATATTTTATACATGCCAAAATGCTGACGTTTTTTGCCACTTACTCAAAAGCAACGCATTGTTATTCTAATTACATTTTTAATAGAATTTTCATGTTATAAGCTGTCCAAATTCTCTATGCATTTTGGCAAATTCATTAATATGATTGGTTTTTTGGCATTATTGTCCATGAGTTGTTAATATAGTTATTAATAGTTAATAATAGGATAAATAAGTGTACAGTTATTAATGTGGTTATTAATAGTTAAAATAAATTATATTTTTTGTTAAAAATAATATTATACATATTCAATGACTATTTTACCCATGACGACCAAACTAATCTTGACCATTGAAAATTTTAGGTGGAAGAATTCTAAAATCTACACCATTCATTAAAGAATTTGAAAAGATTTTTTTTAAAAAAAATTATTGAAAAAATAATATAGACAATTCAATCCCCTCTTGACACTTAGAATGCCAAAATGTTGTCATTTTTGGCCACTTACTCAAAAACAACCCATTGGTATTCTAATTACATTTGTAACATAATTTTCATGTCATAAACTATCCAAATTCTCTATACATTTTGACAAATTCATTAATACAATTGGTTTTTTGGTATTATTATCCATGAATTATTAATATGGTTATTAATGGTTAATAATAGAATAAATAAGTATATAATTATTAATATGGTTATTATTAGTTATAAATAAATTTCATATTTTTTTTGTTTAAAATAATGTTATACATGTTCAATGACTATTTTACCCATTACGACCAAACTAATCTCAACAATTAAAAAGTTTAGGTGGAAAAATTCTAAAATTTACACCATTCATTAAGGAAGTTGAAAAGAATTTTAAAAAAAATCTTAGAAAAATATTATGGACAATTCAATCCCCTCTTGACATTTAGAATATACATTTTTTATTTGCATGTCTATTTTTTTTTTTTTTGTTCTTGTTATGTGATATTTTTTTTTAGTTTTATATTTTATATATGCCAAAATACTGACGTTTTTTGCCACTTACTAAAAAATAACCCATTGGTATTGGTATTCTAATTACATTTGTTACAGAATTTTCATGTTATAAGCTGTCCAAATTTTCTATGCATTTTGGCAAATTCATTAATATTATTGGGTTTTTGGCATTATTGTCCGTGAGTTATTAATACAGTTAATAATAGTTAATAATAGAATAAATAAGAGTATAGTTATTAATATAGTTATTAATAGTTATAAATAAAATTTTTATTTTTTTTGTTAAAAATAGTATTATACATGTTCAATGACTATTTTATCCATTACGATCAAACTTATCTTAACTAGTGAAAAGTTTAGGTGGAAAAATTCCAAAATCTACACCATTCATTAAGGAAGTTGAAAAGATTTTTTTAAAAAAAAATTAGAAAAATAATATGGATAATTTGATCTCCTTTTGACATTTAGAATATACATTTAGATAACTATAATCATAAAAAATAAAAAATAAAAGTGCTTTACGAGAGTTTTCTCCCTATTCTTGTAGTGGGACTGAAGAGAATAAGGGATCGTCAAGAAATATGGGGAGAAGAGGAAGGTGAAAGAGCAAGGGTGGCAATTGGAGTGGGTTTGGTGTCTAGCTCTACAAATTCCTACTATGTTTAATAAATATAATGTATTGATGAGGTTAATAATTATAATAAAATAGATAATACGATAATATTTTTTTTTAAAAATTATACTAAATGTCTATTTTATTCATGAACGACCAAATGAATCTCAACCATTTAATATATTACTTAAAAATATTGATGAAATTAATACCATCTATAATAGAATACAAAAAGTTATAATACATCTATACCATTAATTATAGAAGATGAAACGAATAAAAATAAAAATTATTTATAAAATATGTTTGGACAATTTACTCATCTCTTCACAATTAGAATATATATTTAAATTAAAAAAATATATTATTACGTAGTAACTTAAGGGCATCAAATAGAAATATATAAAGAATGAAAAATACCCTTAGTCAGATTGTAGGCATCCCTTATGCAGCAGTGAGAGAATGAATCACAATCCCCGAAGCTTTTCAGGTTGCTAGACAATAAATCGATTTAAACTACGATATTGATCATGTTATATCTTGTGAATTGAGATGTGCAAGTTTACACACTCAGCCAGAAAGCGGACCAATCGGCATTGATTCCAGCTTTTATGGTAAGCAGGTAACAATAATTGTTAGGATTGTAAGATCTTAAAACGACAGATTAATGATATCATTAAAAAATGTCAGAGGGAGCAACATGAAAGGGAAAATAGCTGGAAAGAAATGAAAAGAATAACTGAACAAAATGAGTCATTGATAGAACAATTTAAAACATGCAAAGAGACCATTTAGACTCCGTCTGTGGTTCTTCATAAATATGAAGTAGAAAATCTAAGCTTGCAAAAACAACTTGAAAAAAAAAATCAGAGGGAAGCAAGTGTTGATCGAGTCTAAAGAAATTTTGTATCTTCTAGAAAAACCATTTCTTGATTAGCCTTTTGAACTGCTCATGCCCAGAATCTTTTTCAAATCAGCCCAGCACTTAGAATTTTACCCAGTGATATGAAAGAAACATCACCCAAAAAGCCCAGCAAAGATTCTTTGATGAAATCCTTGAATTCCAAAAATATGTTCATTCAGCGCAACTCAACACTGGATCCAATCCAATTTCATCGAAAATGGTTTAGTTCTATATCCATTCTTTAATACTTATTCCCCAACAATGTTGGATTGGCTATTGAACATGGTGGACCAAACCATTTTCGTATTGTACCCAAAATGTGTAGTTGTACTCTTTGCTACTTTTATTTTCAGGCTAGAATTCAACTTCATGAGTTTAAACCCATCACATTGTTCACAAATGTTCAGCCATTCACCATAACAACTCGGTGGCTTTTGGACAAAGGTTTGATCTGATTTAGGAGTGACAATCGTGTCGTGTACGGTTGACGAATCATGTCAATTTGAGATAATTATAGATAATAGGCCAACTCAAACACGTCATGATTAATAAACGTGTCGTGTCTATGGACAGAATTTTGGGATAAAATATATTTTCAAGATTAAAAGAAAATTACATATTTTAGTCTGGATTAATTAAAATTAATTCATGAATAAATATAATTATTCTTGAATTAATATAATTGGATCATCATTAAAAGCCCATTAAATCTAATGGATTATAAAATTGGACTATTGAAATTGGGCTATTGTTAATGATCCATTTTACATTAAATCCAATATATTATGGATTAAATGGAATTGGACTAGGCCCTAAAGTTGGACTTTTTAGAAATCTCATAACCCAAATATAATGTTGATTAAATGAGATTGGGCTAAAACATAAATTAAGCCGAGGTCATTTTAACCCAAGTCCATTAGGATTTGTTGGGAGTCTTCTTCAAAATCCCACATCGATTATTTATGTTAAAGTCAAGGAATTTTTGGCTTATAAATAGGGTCTTCCCTCAATGGTTCAAGACACCCCCAGATCCTCAAGCTCAAGTTTCAACCAGCTCAAGCATTTAAGCTTCATTAAGTTCAAGGTTCAGAAGCTTCATCAAATTCAAGGTTCAGAATTATCATCAAATCAAGGTTCAGAATCTTTATCAAATTTCAAGGCGTTCATCTTGCTCTGCATCAAACAAGTCTCGAAGGCTTGGCCATCAAGTGTTCATCATCAAATCCTGTTCGATCCGAGATCAAGCTCTTCGGCTCTCGAATTAACGTTTTTCAAAAAGAGAAGAATCAGAGGACTTATTCGGCAATTTAGGATTTCTTCGGAGATTTGTAACCACTTTTCATATTTACTAAATATTTTGTAAATTTTGATATTTTTCTTGTCTTATTTACAGACTTGAAATTTGTCGTCTACAAATTTTTGGCACGCCCAGTGGGATAATCTTCGCCTCCCATCTCTTCTCTTCAACCTTTAAATCAATCCTAAGTTCAAGTACAAGCACAAATCAACTCAATGGCCCCAAAGGATAGCAAAACTACATCTACTCGTTCAAAGGCTACTAATATTATGGAGGCTGCTACAGCTATTGGCAAAGCTCCACAAGTTTCAAGCTAAGGCATGCTGACAAGAAGTAAGACTCGAGCTCTTTCACAAAGTGAGGCTCAAAACTTCAGCATTGTCTCATCGCCTGCAACTGCAAAGTTAAAGCAAGATGCTGCTTCTACAACGCACAAGATGTCACATTCATTGGAGAAGACCAACATCTCCAAACAAGTTTATCAAAGTTCAAGTGCTGGCTCTGCGCCTCAATCCCCCCATGGGGACCTCAAATCCAAAACTTTATTCAATGAAGATTCTACTACTTCTTCTGTGGCACCGATTATGATGACGAGCACACAAAATCTGGAAGAGCAACTTGCGCACCTTACAAAATTAGTGGAGAACTCGCCAAACGCTCCCAAGAGCAAGATCTTATCATCGAGCATATCATTAATCGCTTTGAGAAGACTGGCGAAACAAGTCAAGCTCCTCTAAAGAGATCTGAAGTGCAAGAAGAAGTGAAAACTTCCAAGAAGTCATAGGATATTCAGATATCCTCTGAAGGTATGATTCCTGTTGAACAGCTCAAAGAATTCATCATGGGTACGATTAAGGACAAGTATGAAGGAGATAGCAAATCCATCTTCACATATACAAAGCCTTATTCGCAAATAATTAATGATATGAGATGCCAGATGGATATTAGCTACCAAAGTTTTAACAATTTGATGGCAAAGGAAATCCCAAGCAACATGTGGCTCACTTCATCGAGACGTGCAACAATGCTGGAACTTATGGGGATCTACTAGTGAAGCAGTTTGTACGATCCCTCAAAGGAAATGCATTTGACTGATACACCAATCTGGCACCTCGTTCCATCAACAATTGGGAGCAACTTGAACAAGAGTTTCTCAATAGATTCTATAGCACTCGTAGAATCGTCAGTATGGTAGAACTCACTAACTCTTATCAATGGAAAGATAAACCAGTGGTGGACTATATCAACAAATGGAGAAATTTGAACCTCAATTGTAAAGATTGTCTAAGTGAATCATCTGCAATTGAGATGTACATTCAAGGCATGCACTGGGGACTCCAGTATATCCTTAAAGGAATCATGCCAAAGAATTTTGAAGAATTGGCGACCCGTGCTCATGATATGGAATTAAGCATCGTCACACATGGGGGTAATACACCTATTCAAGACCCCAACAAAGGCAAAAAAAAAAAAAAAAAAGATTTTAGAAAAGGGAGCAAATCTTTTTCTAAAACTGAAGTAAAGGAGTCTATGGCCACAGTTGCGGCTCCAATAAAAATTTCTTCAAAGGTAACTCAAAAGGTGACCAAGAAAAAGGATCCTCCACAGGAAAGGAAAAAGTTAGTCTAAAAAATATCCTTTTTTTGACTCTAATTTTCTTCAATGTTCGGTGAATTATTAGCCGCTAAAGCTATAGAGTTGCCAGAAGCAAAGCGTCCGAATGAAGTTGGACGAATAAATGATCCCAACTACTGCAAGTACCATCGGCTGATTGGTCATCCAATTGAGAAATGTTTTGTATTTAAGGACAAGATCATGCAGTTGGTCCGTGAAGGACATGTAGTCCTTGAAGAAGACAAAGCATCTGCAAATTTGACAACTGTTGTCATCCTTGCCGTTGAACTCGTTGTTTTGGAGGTAAGTTTGGAAGTTTTGATTCTATCACGGTTGAAGTTGACAGATAAGTCCTTCCTACCAAAGCATACTAACAAGAAGTTGAAGAACCTTCTGTCCATGGCGAAGATGAAGGCTAGATGCTTGTAACAAGAAGAAAGAAACATACCAAAGCCTCAAAAGATGGAGCTTCACTGATCAGAAGTAGATTCACAAAGAAAAATGTGAGGAAGGTCAAAAGTAAGAAGACCAAATCTGCATTAATAGTAGATGATGTTTTTTGGAAGAAATCTCCGCAACCTTTCACATTGAAAGATTTCATGCCAGGGGAACGTGCTGAAAAGTTCAACATTGTTTCCTACTATGCCATACATGATGAAGAAAGTGAAGAAGACAATGCTGACTATATAAAAGAAGGAGACCTGGAGAGAATTGAAGTTTCAGCAAACCTTAGTAGCTATATGGCTGAGATCGCATTTACTGACGATGATTTGCAGCTTGGCTCAACTCCTCACAACATACCATTATTTGTAGCTGGCTACGTGTAAGAACAGACAGTGAATAGGATACTGTTAGACGGAGGATCGGTAGTAAACATCTTACCTCTGCAAACATTAAGAGAGTTGGGCCTTTCTATGGATGAGTTGTCCTAAAATTGCCTTATGATACAAGGCTTCAATCAAGGGGGCAACAAGCTAGTGGTACTCTCTGATTGGACATACTAATTGAAGATATGCTTTCAACTGCTCTTTTTCATGTTATTGATGCCAAGATCTCCTACAATATTCTGCTAGAAAGACCATGGCTCCATGATAATGGTGTAGTGCCATCAACCCTGCATCAATGTTTCAAATTCTGTCGAAATGGCGTGGTGAAGAAAATAGATGCTAAAGATAAACCATTCACTGAAGTTGGGGCGCATATTGCTGATGCTAAGTACTATATTAAAAATGATGGTGAATCAACTAAGATCGATTTATCAAGAAGGAAGGAAGATAAAAAATTTACTTTCTCTAAAGATGTTAAAGCTACAGTATGTACAGAAACCTCTACTAAGTAACCTGCATGTAATAAGCCACTAGGGGGCTTACTTTGCCTCTTACAAAGGTTGATACTGTCAAGTCATCAAATACTCCAATAAAAGGATTTGTTCAGCCAAAGAAAGAAGTAAAAGTAGAGCATGGTGAATTACCGACCTCACGTACAGAGGAAGGATTTGACCCAAATGCTTATAAACTCCTAACAAAGGCTGGATATAATTCGCAAATTCAACATTTGTTGAGAAAGCTTCCTACTGATATCAACAAGGAAAAATGTCAAAGCTCAGGATCTATTCAAAGCATGCCAATAGGAAAAGAGCGTGCTGGCCTGGGTTACAAACAAGCATCTCCCATCCAACTCAAGATTAAAAGGGCTAACGTACAGTATATTACTGTAGAAGATGAAGTGACGTCAAAACCGCGATCTGTTTTTGGTGGGATAGGAGATATAAATTTACGTCCATCTGTCTTCACTAGGTTAAGCCCAAAGAAAAGAAGAAAATCTGTTTTCAAGAGGCTTGGAGTTACAGTCATTTCAAAGGTAAGACATTCCGGCAAAGTCTCCTTCAAGGCAAGAATGGTGGTGAATTGCAATGGAATCTTAAAAATAATAACACAAGTGACACCTGATGTGCCTTGTGATAAGAAAGTATAGCCTCTTGTAATCACATCACCATCTATGATGAAGAGTATACCAAGGAAGAAGATGCTGAGCATGCTCTAGCAGAACTTGAAGAAGGTGAAAAAGCTACAATTGATGAACTCAAAGAAGTAAATTTGGACATTATTGAAGATCCTCGCTCAATTTACATAAATGCACTCTTATTGCCTGAAGAAGAAAAGGTCTATATCGACTTGTTGAAGGAATTCCGAGATGTCTTTGCTTGGACATATAAAGAAATGCCTGGCTTAGACATCAAAATTGTTGCCCACCATTAAGCTGTAAAGGATGGGGCAACACCAGTAAAGCAAGCCCAACGACGTTTCTGACCTAAGCTGGTTCCATTAATTGAAGTAGAAGTAAACAAGCTGACCGAAGCCAAATTTATTCGAGAGGTCAAGTATCCAACTGGGTTGCAAATATTGTCCCTATGAGGAAGAAAAATGGACAAATTTAAATTTTTGTAGATTTTAGAAATTTAAATAATGCCTGCCCAAAAGATGATTTTCCACTTTCTATTCCTAAACTGATGGTAGATGCAACCACTGGCCATGAAGTTTTATCTTTTATGGATGGATCTTCTAGTTATAACCAGATCAAAATGGCATCAGAAGATGAGGAGCTTACTGCCTTTTGTACTCCAAAAGGAATCTATTGCTACAAGTGATGCCTTTTGGTTTAAAGAATGTTGGAGCCATATATCAAAGGGCAATGCAAAAGATCTTTAATGACATGCTACATAAAATCGTAGAATGCTATGTGGATGATTTGGTAGTTAAGTCACGTAAACGAGCTGATCATCTTCAAGATTTGAGAAAGACTTTCGAGCGATTCCGAAAATATCAATTGAAGATGAATCCTCTTAAATGTGTTTTTGGTGTCACCTTTGGAAAATTCCTGAGTTTCATCGTTCGTCATCGAGGTATTGAAATAGACCAATCAAAGATTAATGCGATTATGAGGATGCCTGAACTGAGAAATATCCATGAATTAAAGAGTTTACAAGAAAAGTTGGCCTACCTCCAAAGGTTCATCTCAAATCTTGTCGGACGCTGTCAACCGTTCAGTCGTTTAATGAAGAAGGGTGTTCTATTTGAGTGGGATGAAGCGTGTCACAATGCTTTCAAATGCATCAAATGTTAATTGATGAAGCCTCCAGTGCTTACTACACCTATTCCGGTAAGCCATTGATTTTATACATTGCTGCGCAAGAACGCTCAGTGGGGGGTATTGCTTGCTCAAGAAAATGACAGTGGTAAAGAAAATGCACTCTATTATTTAAGTCGGATGATGACACTAAATGAGTTGAATTATTCACCAATTGAGAAGCTTTGCCTAGTTTTGATATTTGCAATTTAAAAATTGAAGCACTATTTTCAAGCGCATACTGTACGCCTTATTTCCAAGGCTAATCCTATAAAGTATGTTATGACAAAACCTGTGTTATCTGATCATTTGGCAAGGTGATACCTTCAACTCCAACAATTCGATATTGTCTTCGTCCAACAGAAAGCTGTCAAAGGGCAGGTGCTGGCAGATTTCTTGACTGATCATCCTATCCCTGCTAAGTAGGAACTAAGTGATGAGTTGCCTGATGAAGATGTTCTTGTCATCGAGATTCTCCCACCATGGAGGATGTACTTTGATGGTATGGCACATCGCAAAGGTGCTGGAGCTGGTGTAGTATTCATTACCCCTGAAAGAGATGTACTACCATACTCTTTCACCTCAACTAAAAGATATTCCAATAATGTGGCTGAATACCAAGCCCTTATACTTAGATTAGAGTTGGCTATTGATATGAAGCGACTGTATCTCGAAGCATATGGGGATTCCTAATTGATTGTCAATCAATTACTTGGTGAGTATGATGTTAAAAAATTTGAGTTGATCCCAAATCATAATTATGCGAGACGACTTATAGGATATTTGGGTGATGCGACAATCGAGTATATATTAAGAAACAAAAATAAGCAAGCTGACGCATTGGTAAAATTTGCTTCTACTTTATGTCTACATGATCAAGAAATTCAAATTCCTATATGTCAAACATGGGTCATACCACCTATTTTTGAAGATGAAGACGATGAAGGGCATGAAATCCATTCTTTCTTTGTCTATGAAATTAATGAGAAAGATTGGAGACAACCTTTTGTAGATTATCTCAAAAATAGAAAGCTTCCGGATGATCCACGAAGACGAAGTGATATTCGCCGGCGTGCCACCCGCTTCTTTTTCTATAGGGATACGCTCTTTTGATGTTCGTTTGAAGGTGTCTTCTTGAGATGTTTAGGTCAAGAAGAAGCTGTGTAAGCAATGGAAGAAGCTCATTCTAGTATATATGAAGCCCATTAATTTGGTCCGAAGCTTTATTTTCGTATCAAGAGGATGGGATATTATTGGCCTACTATGGTGAAAGACTACCTAGATTATGCTAGAAGATGTCAAGTATGTAAATTCAATGCCAATTATCTACATCAACCGCCTGAGCCATTGCACCCTACAATTGCTTGATGACCATTTGATGCATGGGGATTGGATGTTGTTGGACCACTATCAAAGTCTTCTGCTAGGTTTCTTTATATCTTGGCTGCAATAGATTACTTCTCTAAGTGGGCAGAAGCTGTAGCACTAAAAGAAGCAAAAAAGAAAAATGTCATTGATTTTATATATGTAAACATTATTTATCGATATGGCATTCATCGATATATTATCCTAGATAACGGCAAGCCATTCTACAATAGTTTGATAGACAAGTTGTGCGAGAAGTTTAAATTCAAGCAGTACAAATCTTCTATGTACTATGCCTAGACTAATGGACTCGCTGAAGCTTTAATAAAACTTTATGCAATTTGTTGCAAAAAGTGGTTACTAAGTTAAAAAGGGATTAGCATCTTCATATTGGAGAGGTACTTTGGGCATATAGGACCACTTACCGCACTCCAACCCAAGCTACCCCATATGCATTGGTATATGGTGTGGAAGCTGTCCTTCCACTAGAGTAATAAATTCCTTCCTTGAGGATCTCTATTCAAGAAGGTCTCACTATAGAAGATAATGTCCGTCTCAAATTTGAAGAGTTAGAAGCACTTGATGAAAAGAGGTTAGAGGCACAGCAAATGTTAGAATGCTACCAAGCTCGTGTTTCCAAAGCCTTTAACAAGAACGTGCATCTTCGTTCCTTTCAAGTCGGTGTTTTAGTGCTCACTGTGAAAAGACCAATCATTGTTGGACATAAACTAAAGAAGTTGACATCAAAGTGGGATGGTCCATATGTTGCTCAAGAGGTCTACTCAAATGGATCTTACAAGATAGTTGCTGAAGATGGGTTGAGAATTGGACTGATCAATGGCAAATATTTGAAGCGATACTATGCATAAATGAAGGCTCCTCGACTGCACGAGTTTAAATTGCAAGTTGCTCCTTGACTGCATGAGCTTAAACTGCAAGTTACTCATGGCCCACATGAGTTTAAACTGTGTAAAGGTAACCACCAATAGTGTAGTACGTGGTTAAACTGCTGAAACACTCCATCAAGTCCAAGTTGGTAAATAAATGGATACTCCTAGCCTGCATGAGTTTAAACTGTGTAAAGGTAACCATCAATAGTGCAGTACGTGGTTAAACTGCTGAAACACTCCATCAAGTCCAAGTTGGCAAATAAATGGATACTCCTGGCCTACACGAATCAAAACTATGAACACCCCCCTCCCCCCTAAAAAAAACCATATCCATCCATTTTTGAACTACGTTTGACTTGATTTTTAAGTTATTCTTAAGATACGTAGGTAGCTTAGAAGAAAATTTCTAACTTCAGTCACATCCTTTCATCATTCTCCATTTTTCTCCTTTGTTGCAATCAAGTCATGATTTATTGTGGAAATCAACGTTTGCAATAAGTAAAAAAAAAAAAAAAAAAAACATGTGCGAGAAAAGGTTGAGACAATATGAAAGAAGTATATTATTGATGCTAGTAAGGAAGCAACTCTATTTTACAAGAAAAAAAAAAAATACAACTACTTAATGAAAATATGAGGTGCTACGCGACTTCAAGTAAAAACCTTGAAAATTTTCAAGTCTTGTTGCATTGCCACCAAATGTTCTCTTATATTCTTCAAGTTAGCTTCATCCTCTTCATTTGCTTTAGGGGCGTTTTGAAGTAAAGCAATCTCTTCTTTGAGGGACAAGCAGGTGGAGTTTACTTCTAAAAGCTGCCTATTCTTTTCCTCAATAGCAGTTAAATATTTTTTATCCTTTTTCTTTAAGCGTTTGAGCTTCCTTTTGAAAGCAGTAATATTGGCTTTAACTCGTTGTGAGTTGGCCTTACTTTCTTCAACTTGACTTGTGAGGTCACACTTTTTAGCCTCAAAATTACCTAAGTGTTGGCTAGCAGCAGAAAGCAATTTTGCATGAGACTCCTTTAAGGCTTTCTCCGAAGAGGTGGATCCAGCATTGTCAAATTCACGCACTCTAGCAAAGAAAGAACTCAAACGATTATCCAATGATGACAAGTCAACAATAGGATCCTTGCTCAAGTCTTTAAGAATATAGCAAGTTTGATCCTCAAGTGAAGAGATCTGCTCGATAGGCATTTGTCGAATTCTTTGATAAAATTGCTACCATACTTCCATGACAAACTTTTTTTTGCAATTTGACATTAGGGACTCTCCCAGGAAGGTAGAGATGGCTGAACAATGTTGATGAGCTACTACCTTAGATGTCAAATCCTCATGTTGAGAGCAAGAGATGTCCTTGCAACCATCTTGCTTTGAGTAGTGAGAATCATCGATTGAGCCTTGAGAATAAGCATCCTCATCAAGGGCTGCAACATTGTCCACTTAATGAAGAAGAATAGCAAAGAAGTTGAGTCAAAAGAAAAGAAAAGAGGAATAAAAAACAAAAAACAAAAAGGGAAACCAGTTTTACCTTGTCCTTGAAGGTTTCTTGATCCTTGGAATCTTGGTTTAAAGTTGTAGTTGCTGCCTTCGTTCTCTTCCAACAACGGTCTCTACTACTAGAACTGGCTTCTTTAATTCGATTCAACTCCTTTCGTTTTGAAGATGATGAAAGTTTCTCTATAACTAAGTCATGATCCAAAGAAGAATTTTCTAACTCCTTTGAAGCATTGAGAGTGGTAATATCTTAATGAAGTTTCTTTTTGGAGTAAGGCAAGTTCTCTACTTTCTTAAATGCAAATTTTTGGGAATTCAATATCGAAATGTGATCTTCAAGAAAGGTTCCATGCACTTGTTCCCACCATGATTTATACTTTGGAGTATAGTGCCTCTTTATGCTATAAGGAGTGGCTGGAAATGTTACCTTGGCCATTGTTTCGCGAAATGTGCATTTTACCCAAAGACGTAAGCCATCTATTAAGGCAGCCTTATGGGTGAAAATCTCAAAGTAGCCTGGGATATCTCGCAGGAATCCAAATTGGCAACTGAAGCTATATGGGCTATAAGGCTCAATGATGAAGTGATCATCCTTCTGCGAAGTTAGAAGACTTGAATGAAGGCTCAAGAAGTAAAATTGTTTCTCCAAATGGGCTACCTCATTATTAACAAAGTCATGTTTTTTGTGCTTGGTAAGGATATTCGTAGCCCAAATAATGATTTCACCTCTATAAATTCGCTTGCGGGCTTCATCTTCACTAAAGTACTTTCCGCTACTTTCACTAGAATAACTCACCATTGGAGGGCTGTTTAGGCCTTGAGAGACTTTATATTGAGTTTTGAAGTAGTGTGCAAGCCATCTATATATATAGTAAGTTGGAAAGATAGATTTCTCCTTACTGGGATGTTGAGAGTTGGAAATATGATTCAATCCTCTATAAATGCTAGTTAAGACGGGAATAGCCAAACTAATTCGTTCTCCATATGCCATCAAACTTGCCATTTTGAAGGTACTTGGATGAATGATGTCTACTTCTTCATTAGGTATGACAAAGATGCAAAGTTAACATGATAAAAAGGCTGCAAGGAATGTTTGATTTCTGTTGTGGCTTCTAATGCCCAATTTTGAAAACAAAGCTTCTTCTTCAGATGTCCATGCAGTATGAGGTAGGATTATCAGTAAACTTGGGGCGTGATCTCCTTTCTTCCATTCGAAGAGGTACTGTATACTTTATTACTCTTTGAACCAGAAATCGAGCCACTTATTGATGGAGAAAGCAGAGTTGTTGTTGTCCTTTTTGATCAAGTGGTATGCATGGAGAAGATGTTCGCAACTCCTTGGAAGTAATCGCTTGCTATCATGGTCCACACCCGTGAGTTCCGCAGCATGAGGAACAACTTCATCGTAGTGAGTTCCAAGTATTGGTAAGCCTCCAAGTTTGTGCAAGTTCCAAAGTGAAATGGACACCTCGCCAGTTGATGTTAACAGTGTGTTGGTGAAAGGACACCAAGCTTTACAAAAGGCTTTAAGAACATTAGGGTTGCAATCATACGTAAAAAGCGATGCATAGACAGCCTCATAGATTTTTGCAGATCTTAAGTGTCCTTCGCAACGATTTAGAATGTTGTGTGCCCACTCCCAATATCTCTCCCTAAAGTGAAACACGCCCAAGAAGTTGAGTGGTGAGGTCCATTGAGTCTCCTTTTGAATCATTCGACATCCAAGTGAAGGTAACATATTGGGATGAGCTTGAGGTTGATGATTTGAGGAAAGAAGAATCCATGCCTTTGGGGGGGGGGGGGGGGGAAGAAGCTTACTCAGATGCGCTTGTGCCCGCCGCGGATAAATTGGATGTCAAATCTTTTTCCTTATAGGAATAGAAAAGGAATTCTACTTTATTAAGGAGTTGAAAAAGGCTTTTATATTAATTTCTAATTAAATTGAGAAATTAATATTTTAATTACTTCAAGCCTTGTTTCCAAATTCTTTTGACAAAATATTTTTCCTCAAGTCTTGAAGTGGTGGCATTTGTAGATAAAGAATTTTAGGATAAAATATATTTTCAAGATTAAAATATATATATATATATATATATATTTTAGTCTTGATTAATTAAAATTAATTCATGAATAAATATACTTATTCTTGAATTAATATAATTGGATCATTATTAAAAGCCCATTAAATCCAATGGATTATAAAATTAGACTATTGAAATTAGGCTAGTGTTAATGGTCCATTTTACATTAAATTCAATATATTATGGATTAAATGGAATTGGACTAGACTTTAAAGTTGGACTTTTTAAAAATCTCATAACCCAAATATAATGTGGATTAAATGAGATTGGCCTAAAATATAAATTAAGCCCAAGTCATTTTACCTAAGTCCACTAGGGTTTATTGGGAGGCTTCTTCAAAATGATACATTGACTATTTATGCTAAAGTCAAGGGATTTTTGGCCTATAAATAAGGTCTTCCCTCAATGGTTCAAGACACCCCCAGATCCTCAAGCTCAAGCTTCAACAAACAAGAGGCATCTCAAGTTTCAACCAGCTCAAACATCAAATTCAAGGTTTAGAATCGTCATCAAATTTCAAGACGTTCATCTTGCTCTGCATTAAACAAGTCTCAAAGTCTTGGCAATCAAGTGTACGTCATCAAATCCCGTTCGATCCGAGATCAAGCTCTTCAGCCCTCAAATCAACGTTTTTCAAAAAGACAAGAATCGGAGGACTTATCCTGTAAATTAGGACTTCTTCGGAGATTTGTAACTACTTTTCATATTTACTAAATATTTTGTAAATTTTAATATTTTTCTTGTCTTATTTGTAGACTTGAAATTTGTTGTCTACAGTGCCGTGTCGTATCAATTCGTTTATTTTCGTATCATGTTCGTGTTATAAAATGGGTTGACACGACATAACACGATTAGATACAAAAATTAAATAGATAATTACTAAATTCTTGAACCTGAATACCTACTAAACCCACCAATCTGTCCACCCATTACATAAAAAATTTTAAAAAATCAAATCAAACTATATAAAATTAAAAAAAACCAATAAAACAACCCATAAAGTCTTAAATAACCAATAAAACAGTAAACCATCCACCTAAATATCTAGAGATCTCAATAAATTTATAAGACTTAATCCTAAAAATATAAACAAATGTAACTTTGCAATAAAATAGGATTGTTCAAGAAATTATTTTCTCTAGTTAAAAGTCGTTATAATAATATTATTATCATAGACACTAAATAATAATTAATTAAAAATGATTCATTTACCATATATCAAGCAAATAGCCACATTAATATCATTTATTTTTCTTAAGATGTCTCATATAAGTAAACAAAATAGACACACAGATAATTTAATTAATTCATATAATAAAATTTAATTCAATTAATTTATGTAAAAAAATAAATTATATAATTTTCTATAGTAAAATTTGTAGGGTATTACAAAAAGTATTAAACATAAGTATTAAAAAAAAGTTAAATGGGTTCGCGGGTTGAAATGGGTTGAATCCGTTTATGACTAGAACACAAGAAACTCCAACCCCAACTCGCTATATACATGTCATTTTTGTATCGTGTTCAATATTGTTACCCCTAATCTGATTCAGTCATATCACCTTCATTGATGGAAAACCTTTACAGAATATATCACAATTTGGATTACAAATCCAAGTAGGAATACACCATTATATTAACAAAACCAGTTTTGTTACACTCCAAGTCTCTTTAGCACCTCCAGAATAGAGTTCACATTTCATTCTCGAGCCATATGTTCATAGGATTACAACAATTCCAAAATTAACTCCAAAAAGAAGAGGTCTATTGTGCAAGATTAATACTAGCTTTGATAGGCTATGTGCTCAATTCGTAGAAGAACAATTCAGTTTCTCTAGACTATACCAATTGGTCAAGAAACATGGGATTTACAGTTAGGATCTTTCTCTTGCACTCTTTGCAGAAAATCCCATTTAGAAAATATATTATAGAAGATCAGACAAATTTCCCCAGACTTTTGGTATGGATTTTCCAAAAAGAACAAGAAACCATTTCAATTCATTGAAATGTTTCGAGAAGAACATGCCAAAGATGTCGTAGAGTATCTGGTCATAGAACTAATGAATGACCAAGAACATGGACAACGAATAGTTCCCTTGGCAGATCCCATGGATAAAGATGATCTTCTAAAAGGTCTATCTTCTTCCTATTAACTATATGGTCATACAGTGTTCTATAGTTACACCGATGAAAATATCTGCATCTCTATTCTGCACATGAAAGAAAAAAAAAAAAAAACTCCCACATCTTGAAATTTAGGGATATCAGACTCTTGAAATTTGAGACTAATCTTTCTTATACGGTAGAAGGTAAAGACATCTCAAATTCGTTGATGGCTGTTAATTTGCCAAAAACTGAATTTATTTGTAGGAACATCAACAAGACCCAGCTCATATGCAGTTTTGTCCCAACCACTACTTTAAAGCAGCATCGTCCATACAAGGCTAAAAACTGCCCACTATTCTTCTAAGAAACTGGGGTAGTCCAGCAATGAAAACACCCTGAGCCTTATCAGTTGCTATTTGGAATTCTTGAACAGGAATTTTGGCCATCACTGCGTACTCAACTGAAATAGGATAAAGAAACAACTCCCTCTAACTTAAAGTAATAGGATCAAACATTATTTGGAGTCCCAAAAAAGAAAATTTGGCAATCATTGCCACAACAAAAAATCATTGTAGCAAAATACGCCTTACTGTATTAGTACATTGTAGCAGCACTATACATGTGCACTCACCAAATTACTGTAGTACGGTACTGTAGCATGTTGCTATTTAGTACTATAGCAGTCCGTGAAAAATTCTATTAGTGATCCCCCTTCTTCACTCGTAACACACCACAACACACCCCTTCTTTCTCTTTCTAGAGACTCCTTCTCTCGCTAAAACTCTATCTGGCATAGAATACCTCTATTGGACTCTCTAATCTAACTTGGTGAGTTCATTCTATATTCAACTATCAGAAACTACTTCTACTACTACTATTAAATAAATATCAATTTTATTTACATGCTTATGATTGACTGAGTCGCCTTTGGATTATAATTTAATTTTCAGTACTTTAATTCTAATCTTTTAATTCCAGTACTTATTTACTTTCCAGTTTATGTTCAGCTAAGCCACCTACTGTTTTATTTCTAGTTATTTACTTCCAATTTACTTTATAGTTATTGTTTATTTTCTAACTGTGCATGGTCGGCTGAGCTGCATGTCCCCTTCCTCGAAAGCTGTCCTGTGGTGACCCTCTTTCCCTTTTCTTCTTCTCATTTTTAGGGTTTTCTTTTCCCCGCCATTGGTATCAAAGCCAGAAGGGGAATTATGTATTTCATCTCCTGATTGTATGGTTAGAACGGATCTAATGGGTGAATACTAGTTAATTCTTCATTCATCTTATAATAGTATTGTTAGAATATATATAATAGGTGAAAAACTAATTAGTTAAGGTATTATTTGTTTCATAATATTAATAGAATATATCTGTTAGATTCAAAACTATTAATCCAGACACTTGACTAGAGACTTGCCTCCAATTGCTGTCCAAGCAATCGAGGATAGGTGAGTAAGACTGGTAGGGTTTGAGTGGAGGACTTTGTCCATTGCTTGCCACATTGTTTTGAAGGGAAAATGGATGGCTAAAGTTACAAATCTAAGTTATCTTTATTATAATTTGATGAAACTTTGAACTCTTATAATTTTATTTAACAGATCTAAGCTATCTTTATTATTATTATTAAGGAACTACGTAACTGCTTATATTTTTATTTGTTAGATCCGCACTATTTTTATTATCATTTGATGAAATTCATAATTTGATCCCTATGATACCTAAAGGTTTCTGTATCAACTAGGAAAGAGACTTTATAACTATTATTTATTTTCTCAGCATTGCACAGTATTTCCATTTTACATCTTATATCTGTGATATCCCAATCACACATGGGATTGAATGAGAAGTGTGAATAATATATAAGGGGGGGGGGCTAAGTACCCATTGTCAACTTGGAATATCTATTTTGACTCAGCGAGGATGGTGACCAAGTAGTTGACCATGGGTGCTATCAGACCCATAGTCGCACTCCTGGGTCCGCGGGTACGGGGCGTGACATTTGGTATTAGAGTAGGTAATAAGCCCTCAATATGGGAACTAAGTGCTACACCGTGGGCGGTAGGAGCCACTTCTAGAATTCCATGCCGCCTGATTAGTCTTGGGTTTGACCCCTAATGTATGGGCCTAGTGAGGACACTTGAGTCTAAATGAGAGGTGAATGTGATACCCTAATCCCATGTTGAGAAGTGTGAATGGTATATGTTAGTCCTAAGGGCATTCTCCTATATTTTGACTTATGACAAACATTAATGAGGATTAACTTATATGATTTATATGTGATAGGACATGTTTGACCTCAGTTCTTCTCAAGGCATGCAAATGAGACTTCTAAGAAACTTTTGAGTAATGGAATCCAAGTCAAGTATAACTTCAACTTAAGATTTTGCATATCGTGAAGTCTTTGTGAAAGAACTATAGACTAGGAATCATTTTTAAGGTATTTCTTATAAATTCTTATGTCTTTTTACTTTATGTTTAATTTGATTTTACCTTGAAGAACACAAATAAAATGATTTCAAAGAATAGGTCTTCTGATGTTTGGATTGAATAGTTTGGATAGACCTTTGAATCAAAAACTCTATCCAATAATCTGTATTATTTTAAAAATGTTTCTGTTTAAAAAATGCCATTTTGGACGGACATCCTTTCACTTTGTGAATCTAAAATCCTGAAAATTTTGACAGAAAGTAACTAGTCGTTACTAGCGTTGGGACTTCAGGTTTGGCTTCTATAAAAGCTTTCAAAACTTAATTTTGAAGTAAATTCTTGTGTTGTCTTTCTCAAAACAGTCTTATAGTTTAGAATACAAAAATCTCCCTTTTCATTTATGCTTCAAAGTGAAATAAATTTGTTCAAAATGTAAAAGATGTTGGTGATTATCTGTTTACATTTTGCTCAATCTGTGAGCTATTTCTATAATCCTTCTTTCCATCTGACTTGTATCAAGGTTGAAGAGGTAAAACCCAGTTGGGGTGAGCCTTGATTGTTGTGATTAAAGAGGTTGAGAGTAAAATTAAGTGTGGTGATCCTCTCATGTAGGATTGGTATCACCTACTACCATTGATTTGGGAAAAGGTTTTTAGCGAGTGGTGTTGAAATCCTTAAGTGAGAACTTAAGGCAGTGAATGTAGATCATTTGATGATCGAACCACTATAAATTATTAAGTATTTTCTTGTGCTATTTTAGCAAAATTCTTTACTACTTTCTTAGCTATCTTCAAATCTTAAATGCGGTATCTTATCTTCTAAAATCAACGAATCATTAATGACATTTGCATTCTGATTTAAACTTATCTTTGACATCTCAACTACCTATATTTATTTCATAACATTCTCTTATCATTCTATGCCAATTTAAAAGAGATATGCCCAAACTCTTGAACCCGCAAAGCATTTCTACTACCTAGTTTGAATTTTTTAAGAGAACAAAAAATTTTTAATTTGCATTTGTTTGTCAAAAACTTTATTCAGCCCCTCTAAGATTTTTTAGTTGGTATCAGAGCATTGGTCTACATTATCTTTGGTTTACCAGCTTTATAATAAAAGATCCATATAGCAAACACATCTGCTCTGCCTTACATCGAAGGGTCTTCCACAAATAGACCTCCTTTGTTCAATGGAAGCAATTATGTATTCTGAAAAAACAGAATGAAGATTTATGTTTGCTTAATGAATTTTGAGTTGTGGAATCTGATTGAAAATGGACCATTTGTCCGTCAAAATTTGTTGAAGGTAGAAAAGTGCCTAAACAAAGTGATGAATATGACAATAAGGATATTTCAAAAATGACCTTGAATTTTCAGGTAATGAATATATTGTGCTATGCTTTTGATGCTAATGAATACAATCGGGTTAGTGGTTGTGATTCAACTTACGAAATGTAGAGACTACTTGAGGTCACCTATGATAGGACTAATCAAGTAAAGGCATCGAAGCTAGGACTTTTAGTCCGAGATTATGAATTATTCACTATGAAGTCAAGTGAGAACACAACTGATATGTTCACTCGACTTACAAATATTATGAATGGACTAAAGGTGTATGAGAAAACTTATTCCTTCGGTGAGCAAAACAGAAAACTGCTTGATGCTTTGCCAAAAAGTTGGTAACCAAAAACCTTGGTTGTAGAGGAATCTAAAAACCTGAATAACTTATGGACTGAAGAGCTAATCGGCTCTCTTTTAACCCATGAAACGAAACTCAAAAGGTTTCAAGAGTATAATAATGATGACAAAAGTAAATGGGGAGCTGCCTTAAAAGTAGTTGATGAAGAGGTTAACAGTGATCAAACTGATTGTGATGATGGTACTGATTTAGACACAGAAGAATTAGCTATGGTTGCTAGACAGTTTAGAAAAATGTTCAGAAAGGGTCATTTTAAAAAGGGTAAGAAGCCTGTGAAAAAGAAAAGACAAACTTCTTTCTTCAAACTCCAATGCTTTGAATGCTAAAGCACGAAGCATTTCATTGTTGACTGTTTGGTAGCAAAAGAAAAGAAGGACACAAAATTGAAGAAAAGGAAAAGGATTGATTGAAAGTTGGGATCAAGCTGAATCTGAGACTAAAGAAAGTTGTGATTCGGAAAATGAAAATTCGAACATTTTCTTTATGGCTATAGAGGATATGGTAAATCCTACATCTCCAGATTTAATAACCGATTTGCATAATTCTGATTGTGAAAAACATGATGATTCTAGTGAATTGATTTTTGATATGTTTTATGAACTTAAAAAGCTGTCTAGAAGAAACAAAGAAATGAAGATGAAAATTGATTCTTTATTAGATGAGAATGTAAAGCTGTTGAATTAGAACAATGTCTCACTTGAGTCATATATATGCTCAAATGTTGAAAAAGATGTTATCATTACTTCCTTACATCATGTGTCTCTAGAAAATAAATGCTTGTGTGACAATCAATTCGTTCTCTTGAAGTTATAGTTAGAATTTTTGATAATATGAAAAATAGAATCGATAATCTTACCACATGCATTGAAAAGTTTACAAATAGCAAAAATAATTTGGAAAAATTACTTAGTGCACAACACATAACTGGAAACTGAAATGGTCTAGACTATAGGTATGAGATCAAAGATGGAAATTACAAATCTCACTTTGTAAAAGCTACTTCATCATATATGACACGCAATCATTGCACATATTATGAAAAATGTGGGCACAAAGCATCTAAGTGTCATGTTAGGAAAGATGTGCAATTTGGTAAAAACAGTTTGGAGGGTAAAAAGAATTATCACTAAGCCCTGTGGACCCAAGAAGGCATGGGTGTAAAAAATCACTCTTCCATCTTATGTATAGGAGCATTTATAGGATAGAATGAGCTTCACAAAATGATTTTTGGACAGTGGATGCTCAAGGCATATGACTGGAAATGCTGCACTACTGGAAAATATTCAAGTTACAAGCAATGAATTTATCATATTTAGAGACAAAAAGAAAGAAAAAAAACTTGGGATAGGTAATATTGGTAAGAGATCTTCAACTATCATCAAACAAGTGCTATTAATTGATGAATTAAAGTATAATCTACTTAGCATTAGCCAACTATGTGATAATGGATGCAAAGTTATTTTTGAAAAAGGTTCTTACATTATCTTGAATAGTTCCAGCAATAAGACTATTTTTGTTGCTAACCATATTGGAAATGTGTATGTACTTTATCTTGATAATCTTATGGCACGTGATATTAGATGCCTCTCCATAAATGATGATGATACCTACCTTTGGCATAGAAGGTTAGGTCATGTATCTGTTGAATTGCTAAACCAATTATCCTCAAAGGATCTTGTTAGAGGACTATCCAAAATAAGATTTGATAAAAATCAAGTTTGTGATGCTTGTCAATTTGGAAAACAAACCAAAACCTCTTTTAAATCCAAGAAAATGATTTCTACATCAAAACCTCTTGAACTCATACGCATAGATTTGTTTGGACCAATAAGGACCACTAGTGTTGGTGGTAAGAGGTATGTTTATATAATTGTGGATGGCTTTTCAAGATTCACTTGGACTCTATTCCTGGCTAAAATAGATGAAGTCTTCTTTGAATTTTTAAAATTACTCAAACATGTTCAAAATTTTCTTGGTTGCAAATTGATTTCAATTAGAAATGATAATGGTAGAGAATTTCGCAACCATGACTTTACAAAATTCTATGATGAAAGTGGTATTTCACATAATTTTTCAGCAACTAAAACTCCTCAACAAAATGGTGTGGTTGAAAGGAAAAATAGAACATTGCAAGAAATGGCAAGATCAATACTATGTGAAAACTCTCTTCCAAAATATTTTTGGATTGAAGCTGTGAATATAGCTTGCTACATCATCAACCGTGTTATGCTAAAATCATTTTTAAGAAAAACTCCTTTTGAACTCATATTTGACAAAGTTCAATCTATTTCATATTTTAAAGTTTTTGAATGTAAATGTTCTGTCCTCAATACCGTGACAACCATGGAAAATTTGATAGCAAATCTGATGAGGCTATATTTCTTGAATATTCTTCCAACAAAAAGGCATATAGAGTGTATAATAAAAGAACTCTATGTATGAAAGAATCTGTACATATTGTGTTTGATGAATCTAATATATATTCTTCTAGAAATAATGATGAAGATATAGGTATCTCAAAAGAAAAAAGATAGTGAGCAGCATATGGCTCCTCCACTTGATATTCATGATAAAGAAGAGGAATTAAAAGAATAACAGACTAAAAAAATTAATAAAAGGACTGAAGAGCCTACGAATCAAGATCTGCCAAGAAATTAGAAGTACAAAACTGTCCATCCAAAAGAATAAATCATTAGAGATCCTAGTTGCGGAGTCAAAGCCAAACGGTATTTTGTTGATAATTTTGCTCTACTTTCTAATACTGAACCAAATTATATTGATGTAGCCTTACATGATGAATTTTAGATTATGACCATGCAAGAAGAGTTGAACCAATTTGAAAGGAATCAAGCTTGGAAGCTTGTCTGTAGACCACTTGACCATCCTGTAATCGGTACGAAATGGGTTTTCAGAAACAAACTTGATGAGCATGGTATTGTTATAATAAATAAAGCCAGATTAGTTGCCCAAGATTCAATCAAGAAGAGGGCATTGATTATGATGAAACCTTTGCTCCAGTTGCTCGATTAGAATAAATAAGAATGTTACTTGCATCTTTCAAAGGTTTTATGCTCTACCAAATGGATGTCAAAAGTGCTTTCTTAAATGGTTTCATTGAAGAAGGAGTATATGTGGAACAACCTCCTGGTTTTACTCGTGAACGTTTTCCAAACTATGTTTTTAAACTCTCTAAAGCTCTCCATAGTTTAAAATAAGCTCCAAGAGCATGGTATGAAAGGCTTAGTGGTTTTCTTCTATCAAAAGGTTTTTCAAGAGGATTAGTTGACACCATATTATTTATCAAATTTGAAAATTCTAATAATATCTTAATTGTGTGAATATATATTGATGATATTATTTTTGGAGCTACTAATGATTCTTTGTGCAAGAAATTTGCCAAGACAATATAGCAAGAGTTTGAAATAAGCATGATGGGATAACTTAATTTCTTTCTCGGTCTTCAAATCAAGCAAACCAAAGATGAAATCTTCTTGAATCAAGCCAAGTATGCCAAGGAACTGCTCAAGAAGTTTGGTATGAATGAAGTATAAGAAATAGGTACACTTACAAGCATATCTTTAAAACTTGATAAAGATGAGAAAGGTATAAAGGTAGATGAATTGAAATATAGAGGTATGATTAGAAGTCTTATTTATCTTACTACTAGCCGTCCAAACATTACGTTTTTAGTATATCTTTGTGCTAGATTTCAATCTTGTCATAAGGAATTTCATCTATGTACTGTAAAAAGAATCCTTAGATGCTTAATTGGAACACATGATTATGACTTGTGGTATCCTTGAACTAATTCATTTGATCTTATAGGATATACTAATGCTGACTATGTCGGTTTCAAGGTTGAGAGAAAAAGTACTAGTGGACACTATCAATTCCTTGGACACTCCCTTATCTCTTGGTATAGCAACAGGCAAGCATATGTCTCTCTTTCAACAACTGAAACTGAATACATAGCAGCTGGTAGTTGTTAGTCGCAAATTTTGCGAATGAAAAACATTTTGCTTGACTTTGGTTTAAATTTTAATTGTGTGCCTATCTTATGTGATAATACTAGTGCTATTAATTTAACCAAAAATCCTGTTCAATATTTTAGAACTAAATACATTGAAATTAAGCATCATTTTATTAGAGATCATGTACTTAAGGATGATGTGTGTATTGAATATATTTCAATTGATGAACAGCTTGCAGATATCTTCACTAAACTTCTGGCTGAAGATAGATTCAATCATCTAAGAAGAGGTTGGGGAATTACTAAGATTATGTAATTAGCAACTTTACCAATGATTTGTTTGTTCACTCTTGTAGAAACTTTGAAGATACACCTTTCAAATAGATATTTTAGACGCAATACCTGAGAAACTTGAATTCAAAATCCCCTCAACAAAATATCCCTCATTCGAGATTTGGACGAACAAATTTGGACTCAGTCTAAGTCCAAAACAGCAGCAACCTAAAATCGTGTAAAGCAATTTTTTTTAAAAAATATTCAGATGAAGAAGCGCATAAGTCCAGAACCTACTTTTTGAATTTTCAAAATGTCCATTTTTTTTTTTCAAAAAATGTGACCTTTTCTCTAGTGCAAATCTCTGATTAAGGGTACTTGATTGTACTTATCTACTCTAGAACCTAGGAAATCACAAAAATGTTATTTCTCTCTCTCCTAGAAATCTGAAATAGCTATTGTTCTCTCTGCTTCTCTAACTTCATATCTTCATCTTCTCCACTGAAACAAAAAATCCTTCATCTTCTTTCCACTTCTACCATAACGAAAATATCAAAATCAGACAAAGGAACTGGGCAAAAGATGAAAAAGGGAAAGAAAAGCAAAGTAGTAGCTAAGACAAAAGTTGTTGCCGCAGCACCACCGACTACCAAACAAAAAAGAAAGAAAGTCGCTACTAAAGAAACAGCTTCACAATCCAACTCATCAACAGAGCATCCTGTACCGGAAAGCTCTAAAACTCAAGTACCTTGATTTCTTGATCTAAAATGTGAGTCTGAATTTAATGAGTGGCTGTCTTGAAATAGGACTGTGGTCATGGGATATTGGGTTGATACTGAGGCATTTCTAAACTTTTTGACATCTTGAATATGTTTGAGAATCTTGGATAGGGGGCTTTACTGTCAACAGATGAGAAACTGTACACCTCTGTAGTTTAGGAGTTCTATGTGAACTTGAAAAAGGGAAGGTTTGAGGAGACTAGAGAAGGTTTTATGGTGCAATGGCACATCTCTAGAGTAGGCTCAGTAAATATGAAATTTGACCATTGGTTGTTGAATCGAATTTTTGAAGTTAGAGATGGAAGGATCCAATTTTTTGAAATGAACAAATTTCTAGAAGAATCAAACCTATTTGATTTGGAAAGGTTTGAAGCAAGGTTTACTGGAGGGAAAAGTTTTAAAAATTCAAGTGACAGAAATTTGAAGTGGTTGAATGGTTCCGGAAGAATTCTGCACCATATGGTGTTAACTATGGTTGCTCCAAGTTTTGGGCATAAAATGTCCATGAGTATGACACAAATGATACTGATGTTGGCCATATCTGAGGGAAGACAGACCAGTTTTGGTTTTCTGGTAGTTAAGCTTATGCTTTAGTTGAGAAATACATCTCACAAGGCACTACCGTACGACCATCTCTTGACCAAAGTCTTCAGGTATTTCATTGTGGATTTAAGTACTTGTGCTCCTGGTCATCTTAAGACAAATGTGTACAATATGGAATCCTTTGAAAAAATAAGATTTGTTCAAGTAAACAAGGAATGGGTCTTGCTTAGAGATGTGTCGGATGAGGAAAGAGAGAAGTTGATAAAAATCAAGGTTGAAGGAAAAAAAAATTGCACCTACTGCTCAAATGGGAACAAAACAGAAGTTTGATATAGGAGAAGAATCCTCAAATAAGGTCAAGCCAAAGATTGAGGAAAGTGGTCCGAGTCAAAGCATCTTAAATGCTTTAAGTCATTTAGCTAAAAATTTTGATGGATTCCAGACAGAAGTAATGACTGAATTGCAAAATTTAGGAACTAGATCGAAGAATGTGGAAGAAAAGAAGGTAAAAAAGACCACTGAGAGAACCTCTAATGAACAGGCTCCTTCTCAAGAACAAATTCGAAAGGAAACTGCCTCTCCTTAAGATGAAGAAGCGGCTGGTAAATAGATTGCGCAAGAAGTGCAAGAGGAATAGGAAAAGAAAATAGAGGAAGCAAAAGAAAGTAAAAAGGATAAAGGGAAGGAAAGTGAAGTTCCCACAACTGTTGCCCCTACAGTTGCATTGTAAGCTCTCAAGCGAGCCATACCTGAAAGCTCCTCTGGAAAATACCAAAAGCACATGGTAGTCAAAAGAAAGTCCAGCAGAATTGCTGGACAACACTCTAAGAAGGGTGTCGTCTTGAAGCCTACGACTATCCACATTTCCTGACTTGCAAATCATGACTATTGCCTGCTGACCTCCTATGCCTGAACAATCTTATTGGTTTTCTTTTGATGAATAATTTTATACTTTCTGCTCTAGCACTTGAACAAATTCTTTTGTTTTCTGCTTGAACAATTTTTACTTTTGCACTAATTCCTTGTTGATCATTTTGATTATATGCTTATTATCTCAATCAGGAATTGACAATCTACACTTTATCTCTCTTTTTTCTCTAATTAATCTCTGCATCATATCCTTGTTTGATCTCCTCTTTTGTTTTTTTTTTTTATTGATGATAAAGGGGAAGAAGAAAGAGAAAGTATATTGGTTGGGGATTGTGATTTCTGAATTATGAATTTATGGATTGTGATTGTGGCTATTTATGAAGCATATATTGTTGTGTGTGAAACCCCACCTAACGCTAACCCTAGAGTAAAGGGGTCAGGATGCATATCATATCATTTTGTATGAATATATATATTTTTGAATGATTTTATGTGCTTTAAAATTATGATTTATAGGCTAAAAGGCTTAGTTATGCTTTTTGAGTAGGAAGGGTAAAATGGTAATTTTACTTGAGGTCAAGATAGGAAGATAGCTTGAAGATTAATAGGAAGAATATTTGGGAGAAAAAATAAGAATAAGAGTTGCTGTGGTATAGTGGTTAGAGTTTTGGAATTAATCTCTAAGGTCATGAGTTCAAATCCTATCATTTAAGTTTTATCATGATTATTTTAATTTAAGGTTGGATTTTCGTCTCTTGCATTCCATAAATAAAAATAGGAGTGTTGTCCTAGGGGAGACATGAAGGAAATATTCTAATTCTATTCTTATGTCCTAAAAAGAATTCTTAAGGGACTCATGTCCTTTTATTCCCTAGCTTACCCTAATCTCTTCACCAATTAAATTTGTTCAAAATTTATCCAAATTCATGTTTTTAATTCCAAAAAATTCAGCAAGGATTCTTGGCCTTTGAATTTTGAAAATGATTCTTAGAAGTTGGAGATTTGACTGAAAATAGGGAAGGAGTTAAGGAAGGTTCCCAAGAGAAATTAATCTCCATGGTTGAGCCTTCAAACTCCACTCCATAATATTCATATCCTCCATGAAAGAAATCTGAAATTTTTCTAGATTCTTGAGCAGTCTAATCTTTGAAAATCTCAGCCACCTATCTTACTCAATTGCTGCCAGAAAAATGGCCAAATTATTCAGCTTGAAGACTAGAATTCTTGTGCAAAAATTGAACTACACAAAACTACACAAACCAGAAAAAATTCTGGGCAGTTTCACTGCATGGCAGCCTGAAATCAAAGCTGTTTCTATTGCCTTCAAATCAGTAAATTACCTCTACTTTTCCTTCATAAAGAAGGCTAGAAACCAGCCTTAAAGGACCCTCAAACATCTCTCCAAACCCTCTGCAAATCGTCTGGAATATTGCAGAAAAAACTGCACAGAAAATTCTGCAACCATTTGAACCACAACGAGAAAAAAAAAAATCCAGCCTTGTTCTCTCCAAGCCTTATCCGAAAACCACCCTCAAATCTCTGTAAGTTAATCCTTATTCATCCATGAACTGAACACCATTACCCCATCCACTGACCTTGCACAACTAGACTCCATAACCACACCTCAAATTTCTCCTACAATCACTCCAATCACACTTCCATTTGAATTTCAAAATTTCCAGCATTTGCTCTATAGAAACACCCTTGGATTAGGCTTCATAACCAGAAATTCTTCTACTATTGGACTCAGAAATTCAGCCAACCTTATAGTTCCCTCAACCCTCATTCATTTTAGCAAAACACAGCAAACCAGTCGCCCATTTGCAACTCCAAGAAACCTCCTTCAGTCAAATACCATTAACATATCTTCCACCTCAAAACACTCCTTAAATTTCTCCATTTGAATTTCAAATAACTAGATTTTTCTCTTCCTCCCTAAACTGAAAATCAAAATCCCTGAACTCCCACAATCATTCGGCCAATCCTCTTCAGAAAATTCGTCCAACATTCCCCTCTAATCCTCTCCATTTTCACCAAGAACATTAAGAATACACACTACCTTTCTTTAAGTCAAAGACCACTCTAAACACCTCTAATCCCTTCCCAAAACTCCAGAACACGCCTACATACTCCCAGAGTCCATTTTTGGATTTTATAACTTCAAATCTCAAAAACAAAAATTAACAATCGGATCAAAACTAGAATTTTCCTTGAAGTCTCAAGAACATCATCAAGGTAACCAAGAACAACTTTTGTTCATCTTCTCCCCTTCAACCTTTAACATGTCATACTAATGCTCTCTCTCTCTCTCTCTCTCTCTCTCTCTCTCTCTCTCTCTCTCTCTCTCTCTCTCTCCGGCTAAAATGGTTGCTACAACCATGGATATTTTCTTTCTCCTCTCTTAGACAATTCAAGACTCTCAAGCGCGTGGATCTTCTTAAATCTTCATTGAGATAGTCATCAACCAAGTATTTCTCTTTAACCTTTCTTTTGAATTATGGATTCATGTCTCTTATATGTTGATAGAGAGGATAGAATATGAATGGGGAATTGAGTATATGCATATGTATGAAGGGGTTGAGATTGGAACATGAGAATGATTGATCATGATTAAGCTTTAATTCCTTGAGAATCGATGTATGCTCTCCATGTCTTAAGAGATTTTGAATGTTTAAGTATGCTAGATGTTATGTCACCTTTGGTGAATAGGATATTATGTTCTTATTTTCATTGAAGCCGTGAGTATGATTATGCTCAGTAGAGATTTGGCCATGTGATAGTAGGATGGATTTAAGCCTTGTTCATCAATAGAATAGTTTGTTGATTGATGCTAGAGTACATGTTCATGATTCTTGTTAGCAATAGGAAAATTATAATTATGACCTTGTTAATCCTAGGCTATTTTGATTAGCAAATTTCATTACCCTAATTAAAATTATTACTATGCTTTTTCTCCAAAGATTTTTAAATTCTTAGAAATTTTTGGAAATGGAATATTCAATGAGATAGTGATATTTTACTAATCAAATAAATGATATCTTTTATTAAAAATAATATATATATGTATTTATATATAATAATAATAATAATAATAATAATAATAAATAAAACCTTTTTTTATATAAATCATAATAATAATAAGTAAAATATTAATGACCTTGTAGACTATATATTCATAAATATTATTTATATTTATTTATTAATCAAAATTTAATAAAAGTTATTTATTATTAATTTTAATACATATAGATTAATAGTTAAGAGAGTAGTAATAATTTATTTTACTATTTAAGAATTACCATATTTTAATATCACATAAGACTTAGGATTCTTCATCAATTAAACCCTAGTTTATTTATTAATATCAATACTCAAGATTTATTATTTGAATCTATAAGTTATTAGTAATTATTTTACAAACCCTAATTATTTAAATTTATCAAGCTAGACTTATTTTATAAAATCATTTATCATCTAGCCTTAAAGCTTAGGACATTATGGTCATAATTGTAATAAGTTGAACTAAGATTATTTAGGTAAGCGAATATAGCTTAAATATAACCTTATGAATTGTGTTTACCCCAGGCGGGGTTAGGTCAGCTTTGGAAGATTTGTGAATTTGATCGAGTAAAGGATCAGGTAAGCTCCTGCACAAACTTATTTGATGACAAAATGTTACTATAGCAAGTCAAATGCGAAGTGTATGAACACTCATTTTGTAAAGGCAATTAAGGACTGTTTCCTTTTTATCTCAATCAAGCAAATCAATTGAAAATTTAAACAAGCAGTTTTGTACAAATACTAAACTCTTTCTAAAACCTAACTTTGACAAGAATTTTAGAAACCCTTAATTGCTATTTTTCAAATAAAGCAATGTATTATCAGTTTTCTCCCAAGTGGGACAATCAACGTTGAGTACTCAATAAGGGTAGACTACTAGAACTAGTCTTTAAAGGGTTAAGGTAAGTCTCTCAGTAGGTGGCCACCTCTGAGGGGTAAGTCATTCCCGGATAGGATACCAGTCCAGTAGGTCATGCCGCTCCGAGTTAGTAAGTTTCAGTCATGTGGACTGTGTGTTTCCGGAATGGACAACCGGTAAGTTTGGGTGTGGAGAAGGGGGAGCATCTCACCCGGTAGGCCATACACCTACCTTTTGTCAGTCTGCACAAAGTGTGGCATTCTGACCGTTATATGGTCATGGGGCCCAACGTGTGGTAACTCATGGCTACCCATTTGAGTAGTTGTATTTATTGTGCACATGTATGGTTTGAAAAGCAAAACGCTACTCTTTATTTTAACATTATTTCATGCTTGCTAGTACTTTCTTTTTATGTAATTTTTATAACTTGCATACATGAACTGTTTTACTTGAAACACTCAAAGCACACACGGGCTTATTGAGATTTTTATCTCATCACCTTTCAGGTCGATCCTGCTGTGAAGATGAGTAGCTAGATTTGTTGCCTACTTTGAAGACTTTATGTTATTTATCTTATGTGTTGTTTTGAGAGATAATAGTAATCAATTTATTTTGGACTTGGACTTGTATTTTTGGGTTGTAATAAGCTCAATTTTAAGGTATTGCTTTTATTTTCTTTTGTGTGACCTAGTTATAAAGACCCCTTGTCCTTTGGACGGGGCGACATCCCCGGCCCTGCTGGGCCTAGGTAGTGGGGTGTTACAATAACAGTTTCTATCCGATTCCAACTTCTACCGGAAGTGGTATAATTGATAGAAATTTCAGTGTTACTTTCATCAACTTCTGGTTCTTTGTCATCAGTTCTCTCTTGGTCTTTATCATTCTTTTCTTTAATATGATCTTCTGGATTATTTAATCCTCTTTTCTTTCGAGGATTTTTATCTTTAGAACCAAGAGGTCGGCCACGCTTCTGGCGTGTTTTTGACTCAGCAGCTATAGGTATAATATTTTGTTCTGCTGGAACTTCAATTCGAATAGGAGCATTTATAGTCTGGAATATGCGATTTTGTAACTCTTACGGAGTCAACAAAAGCGTCTGGCATTTGATTTGCAATGCTTTGCAAATGAATTATCTTTTGAACTTCAAGTTCACATGCGCTTGTGCGCGGATCAAGATAATTTAATGATGTTGTCCAAGCAAGATTCTTTTTATGCTGTTTTGGTTCTCCCCTAATTTAGGGAATAATGATTCATTAAAATGACAATCGGCAAATCTTGCTTGTGAATACATCTCCTATCGGGGGTTCAACATACACGATAATAGAGGGAGAATCATATCCAACGTATATCCCCTTTCTTCTTTGAGGACCCATCTTTGTACGTTGGTTTGGTGCAATTGGAATATATACTGACACACCCAAAAATTCTTAAATGAGCAATATTTGGTTCGACCCAAAAGCCAATTGCAAAGGAGAGAATTTATGATAACTAGGCTGGTCTTATACGTACAAGTGTTGCAGCATGTAGAATAGCATGTCCCCAGGCGAGATGTTGGGAGATTTGTTTTCATTAATAATGGTCTAGCAATTAATTGTAATCGTTTAATCAAAGATTCGACAAGACCATTTTGTGTGTGAACATGAGCTACGGGATGTTCAACATTAATCCCAATTGACATGCAATATGCATCAAAAGCATGTGATGAAAATTCACCGACATTATCCAAACGGATATTTTTAATGTGATGGTCTGGAAATTGTGCTCGTAATTTAATTATTTGAGCAAGTAATCTCGCAAACGCCGGGTTGCGAGTAGATAATAAACATACATGTGACCATCGGGATGATGCATCAATTAAGACCATAAAATATTTGAACGGTCCACATGGTGGATCAATAGGTCCACAAATATCTCCGTGAATCCGTTCGAGAAATGTAGGACTTTCGGCTCCTACTTTTACTGGTGATGGTTTAACAATTAATTTTCCTAGGGAACATGCGGTACATGCGAATTTTTCTGATGTTAATATCCTTTTATTTTTTAAAGGATGACCATGTGTATTCTCAATGATTCTTCTCATCATGGTAGATCCCGGATGACCCAACCGGTCATGCCAAATGCTAAAAGTAATAGGATCGGTAAACTTACGGTTTACTAGATGATGAATTTCAATTGTACGTATTTTTACAAAATATAGACCGAGTAGAAAAAGACGGCAGTTTTTCTAATACCGATTTCTTACCCAAATGTATTTGAGTAATAAAAAGATGCTCAATCCCATTTTCCTCATTTGTTTCAACATGATACCCATTTCTGCGGATATCTTTAAAACTCAATAAATTTCTTACGGATTTTGAGGAAAATAGTGCCTTATCAATAATAATTGTTGTTCCTTTAGGCAACAATATACTAGCTCTTCAGGAGCCCTCAATTACATTTGCACTACCGTTTATCGTATAAATATTTATTTCTCCCATTTTGAGATCGAGAAAAATATTTCTCATTTTTTAGTATGGTGTGTGTAGTTCCACTATCAATAATGCATACATCATCATTAATAACGACCATCCGAACACAAATATATATATGTAAACGTAAATATTATTAGAATAGAATGAAAATGAAAATACAAAAATATCGGGGTGAGGCTTTAGTTCTTACTGGACACCTTGCCATCACCAATTAAATGGTCTATCCTACCGATCTGGGTGTTCAAAAAAATCTGATACATCCATATGGGTAATATTGATATTAAGATCTTCAGGATCAATATCATCATCCTCGGCATTATTTATTGGATGTTGAGAAAAATTTGCTTCCACATTTTTATTTTTCAATGAAGCTTGATACAATTCAACTAAATGCTTAGCCGTACGACAGTTTCGTGACCAATGACCTTTCATGCCACATCTATAACATATATCCTCATGCTTTTCTTCAATTTCTTTTTCTTTTCCCTTTTGATCTTTTCTGTTCCACTTCAGGTGGCTAGTATTTCTCACAGTTTGATTATAATTGTGATAAGGAAAATATCGAGCGTGTCTACGACCATAACCACGACCACGGTCACGGCCACGGCCACGACCACGACTATAACGATGGCTTCTGCTGGAGCCAACAGCATTCACTTCAGGAGTCTTTGTAGAGCCGGTTAGTTCGGCTTCATGATTTCTCAATAATAACTCATTATTTTTCTCTGCAATGAGGAGGGCGAGTAATTAAATCTGTAAATTTTGTATACCCCTTTTCTCGATATTGTTGTCTGCAGGACAATATTCGAGGCATGAAAGGTGGAGAATGTCTTCTCCAACATATCTTCATCGATCACTTTTTCTCCGCATAATTTTAATTGAGATGTAATTTTATACATTGCGGAGCTATATTCATTCACGGTTTTAAAATCTTGCAACCTCAAGTGCAACCATTCATACCGTGCAGTAGGTAGTACGACCATCTTCAGGTGGTCAAATCTTTCTTTTAAATTTACCCACAGGCCATATGGATCTTTTTCGGTAAGATATTCCATTTTCAAATTTTCATCGAGATGACGACGAATAAAAATCAAAGCTTTAGCCTTGTGTTGTTCAGATGCACTATTATTTGCTTGAATAGTTTCACTAAGGCCTTCAGCATTTAGATGCATTTCTGCATCGAGAACCCATGACATATAATTTTTTCCAAAAATATCAAGGGTTACAAATTCGAGTTTCGCGATGTTAGCCATAGAGATCAATAAATGTGTACCTGTCTTCTAGCTTTGGTAACGGCAGAAACTCGTGCTTAGTCTTCTGGCTTTTGTACCGGTAGAGACTCGTGCCGATAACGTGTTATAAAATTAGGGTAGTG
The DNA here is from genome assembly GCA_026120185.1 of Voacanga thouarsii. NCBI lineage: Eukaryota > Viridiplantae > Streptophyta > Magnoliopsida > Gentianales > Apocynaceae > Voacanga > Voacanga thouarsii. The sequence goes on from JANUWF010001921.1 coordinate 2,206,989, forward strand.
TTAGAATAAAATCTTCACACTACACACTAATAAAACTCTAACTATTTTGCACAAGAATTTCTCTCTTTCTTTTCTCTCACAATTTTCTCTAATCTTTCTTTCACTAATCTTTCTTTCACAAAATAATAGTGTATTACAAGCTTAGAGAATAGCTCTATTTATAGAGCTCTAATTAGTGGATTACATCATGGCATACATCATCTTCCACTAATCTTAATTAGTGGTGTCTCCACTAAATGGTGGACATCCATAAAAATCTGCTAATAATTCACATAAATCCATAATTAGTGGAGCCTCCACTAATTAATAAATATTCCAATAATTCATAATATTATACATTTATTTATTCTATTATTAACTATTAATAACCATATTAATAACTCATGGATAATAATACCAAAAAACCAATTATATTAATGAATTTGTCAAAATGTATAGAGAATTTGGACAGCTTATAATATGAAAATTATGTTACAAATGTAATTAGAATACCAATGGGTTGTTTTTGAGTAAGTGGCCAAAAACGGCAGCATTTTCGCATTCTAAATGTCAAGAGGGGATTGAATTGTCTATATTATTTTTTCAATATTTAAAAAATATATATTTTTTCAAATTCCTTAATGAATGTTGTAGATTTTAGAATTCTTCAACCTAAAATTTTCAATGGTTGAGATTACTTTGGTCGTCATGGTAAAATAGTCATTGAATATGTATAATATTGTTTTTAACAAAAAAAAATATGAAATTTATTTATAACTATTAATAACTATACACTTATTTATTCTATAGAAATTTTTTTAAATTCTTTTCAACTTCCTTAATGAATGGTGTAAATTTTAGAATTTTTCCACATAAACTTTTCAACTGTTGAGATTTGTTTGGTCGTCATGGGTAAAATAGTCATTGAATATGTATAATATTATTTTAAACAAAAAAAATAAAATTTATTTGTAACTATTAATAACCATATTAATAATTATACACTTATTTATTCTATTAATAACCATATTAATAACTCATGGACAATAATGCTAAAAAACCAATCATATTAATGAATTTGCCAAAGTGTATACAGAATTTGGACAGCTTATAACATGAAAATTCTATTACAATTATAATTAGAATACCAATAGGTTGTTTTTGAGTAAGTGGCAAAAAACATCAACATTTTGGCGTATATAAAATATAAAAATAAAAAATAAAATACCACTTAACAAGAAAAAAAAAATAGACATATAGATAAAAAATGTATATTCTAAATGTCAAGAGGGGATTGAATTTTTCATAATATTTTTCTAAGAGTTTTTTTAAAAAAAAAATCTTTTCAACTTCCTTAATGAATGGTGTAGATTTTGGAATTCTTCTACCAAAACTTTTCAATTGTTAAGATTAATTTGCTCGCATGGGTAAAATAGTCATTGAACATACATAATATTATTTTTAACAAAAAAATATGAAAGTTATTTATAACTATTAATAACTATACATTTATTTATTCTATTATTAACTATTAATAACCATATTAATAACTCATGGACAATCATGCCAAAAAAACCATTCATATTGATGAATTTGTCAAAATGCATAGAGAATTTGGACAGCTTATAACATGAAAATTCTGTTACAAATGTAATTAGAATACCAATGGGTTATTTTTTTTATAAGTGGCAAAAAACGTCAGCATTTTGGCATATATAAAATATAAAAATAAAATATAAAGTATCACATAATAAGAACAAAAAAAAAAAAAAAAGACATGCTGATAAAAAATGTATATTCTAAATGTCAAGAGGGGATTGAATTGTCCATAATATTTTTCTAAGATTTTTTTTTAAAATTCTTTTCAACTGTTGAGATTAGTTTGGTCGCCATGGGTAAAATAGTTATTGAACATGTATAATATTATTTTTAACAAAAAAATATGAAATTTATTTATAACTATTAGTAACCATATTAATAATTATACACTTATTTATTCTATTATTAATTATTAATAACCATATTAATAATTCATGGATAATAATACCAAAAAACCAATTATATTAATGAATTTGTCAAAAATGTATAGAGAATTTGGACTACTTATAACATGAAAATTATGTTACAAATGTAATTAGAATACCAATGGGTTATTTTTGAGTAAGTGGCCAAAAACGTCAGCATTTTGGCATTCTAAATGTCAAGAGGGAATTGAATTGTTAATATTATTTTTTCAATAATTTTTTTTATAAAAAAATCTTTTCAAATTCGTTAATGAATGGTGTAGATTTTAGAATTCTTCCACCTAAAAATTTCAATGGTTGAGACTAGTTTGGTCGTCATGGGTAAAATAGTCATTGAATATGTATAATATTGTTTTTGACCAAAAAAATATGAAATTTATTTATAACTATTAATAACCACATTAATAACTATACACTTATTTATTCTATTATTAACTATATTAACAACTCATGGACAATAATGCCAAACAACCAATCATATTAATGAATTTGCCAAAATGCATAGAGAATTTGGACAGTTTATAACATGAAAATTCTGTTACAAATGTAATTAGAATACTAATGGGTTTTTTTTGAGTAAGTGGCAAAAAACGTCAGCATTTTGACATATATAAAATATAAAAATAAAAAATAAAATACCACTAACAAGAATAAAAAAAATAGACATATAAATAAAAAATGTATATTCTAAACGTCAAGAGGGGATTGAATTGTCCATATAATTTTTCTAAGAATTTATTTTTAAAAAATAATCTTTTCAACTTCCTTAATGAATGGTGTAGATTTTAGAATTCTTCCACCTAAACTTTTCAATTGTTAAGATTAGTTTGGTCGTCATGGGTAAAATAGTCATTGAACATGCATAATACTATTTTTAAGAAAAAAAATGAAAGTTATTTATAACTATTAATAACTATACACTTATTTATTCTATTATTAACTATTAATAACCATATTAATAACTCATGTACAATAATGCCAAAAAACCAATCTTATTAATGAATTTGCCCAAATGCATAGAGAATTTGGACAGCTTATAACATGAAAGTTCTGTTACAAATGTAATTAGAATACCAATGGGTTATTTTTAGTAAGTGGCAAAAAATGTCAGCATTTTGGCATATATAAAATATAAAAATAAAAAATAAAATATCACATAACAAGAACAAAAAAAAAAAAAAAAGACATGCAAATAAAAAATGTATATTCTAAATGTCAAAAGAGGATTGAATTACTCATAAAATTTTTCTATGAATTTTTGTAAAAAAAAATTTCAACTTTCTTAATGAATGATGTAGATTTTAGAATCCTTCCATCTAAACTTTTCAATTCTTGATATTAATTTGATCATCATGGGTAAAATAGTCATTGAATGTGTATAATATTAATTTTAACCAAAAAAAAATTATGAAGATTATTTATAACTATTAATAACCATATTAATAACTATACACTTATTTATTTTGTTGTTAAGTATTAATAACCATATTAATAACTCATGGACAATATTGCCAAAAAACCAATCATATTAATGAATTTGCCAAAATGGATAGAGAATTTGGACAGCTTATAACTTGAAAATCTTGTTACAACTGTAATTAGAATACCAATGGGTTGTTTTTGAGTAAGTGGTAAAAAACGTCAGTATTTTGGCATATATAAAATATAAAAATAAAAATAAAATACCACAAGAAAATAATTAAAACTAATTATTTGTGTCTTATAATACTACTTTGTTTGTGATTGCAAGTAAACAAATCTTGAGAAGGAACGAAGGCATGGAAGAGGCTCTCTGAGTTCTGAAAAAAATTGATTTTATATTAATAGTGTTAGGTTTTGGTAATAAAATTTAAATTTATATTTCATTTAGTGACGAATATAATGGAGGAGAGACATTGGTACGTATGTAAGTTCTTTTCTCTGACTTTCATTCCAAAGAGTCAATTACTGCCAAAAAAGAGTTAGAACATTATTCATTTTATTCTTCTTGCATGGCCGTATTAGATTTTATTGTTTGTGAAAAGAATGATATTTTTGTCACAAACAACAATAGAAATATGGCAAGAATACAAATTGAAAGAAGATATTAAATTGTTATCCTTAGGTAGTACCGCAAATATTTTAGACACATGCTAAAAAGATCTTTTAGACATATTCTAAATTGGTACTCTTAGACATACTTTGAAATTATAATTGAAGTTCTCATTTTAACTATAAGTCATCAATTTTAAGTATTTTTATCCAATTTTACAAGTACCTTCGATAATTATTTTATCTGTCACTTTTTCGCACAATATTATACTAATATCTCTTTTCTTTTTTTTTTGTTGAATATTTATTGCTACAGGAGATATTTGATAAAAAAACTAGCAACTCATACAAATGCAAAAATAATATATTGATTTCTTTTTAATCAAGATAATATAACTTAAGAAGAGCTTGTCTCACAAGTTTAAATTTTGTGTAATCTTTTTTCTCCACTCTGTACAAATACATAAATAAACACATATAAAAGACAATTGATATATTATTTTTTAAATTGATTATTAAATCGAAGAAACTTATACTTATTCATTTTTTGATTATGTCTCTAGGTTAGTGACAACAAGCATAGAAAAACTCATAAAAGTATAAGGTCAGTTGTTGATTTTTTTTTTATATTTAACTATATGTGCTCTATCAATTGTAGTTATAATGTATGTATATTAACCTTTGCTTGAAACTCTTTAACTAATAATTTATTTATAAATTTTATTTATTTGTAGATATTTAATAAATTTTATTTAATCATCGGGTAAAATCTCCGCCCATAGTGTGGAGGTGTCAACTAGTGTAACTCTATTGAGGATACTCCGTAGAAAATCCAAATGTGATTAATAATGCCTGGAACATAATGTTACCAATTCGATGGTAGTTTTTTTTAGATCATCTTGTCTGTCCTGCCTATTTTTAATATTTTAAGTGTATGTGAAGAGTTGATGCATTGAAAATTGTTGTTGGTGAGCAATTATCTTGGTCAGTTGTATTTATCTCCATGCATGCATTATGCAGCTTGAAGTTTTGACTTTTGAGCTTTTTTTTGGCCTTTCTGTTCAATTCTTAAAATTTTGTGGTTAATAGCCTCCCTACTTTTTTTTTCCTTGGAGAGATTGCATATGGAAATAATGTCTCTTTCAATAAGGCTAATGAAGGCAAGATTAATGTAATTATTTTCTTTTTTCCATCAAGTACCTTAAACTTATTGTATGGTCTGACAAATAACTTATTAATAAACTGTTAAAAAATGGTATCCTAACCCAAATTTATACTCCAATGGTAAGTTCATTGTCCCAATCGAAAGTGTGTTTGGTGTTCTCCAGAGAGACATTTGAGTTTGTTGCTCATATATCAATACAAGTTATGGTTTTAATCCGTATGTATTTTTCTTTACTGATATAGATCATTGTGCAAGGATTGAGGGAAGCTGACATTTAGCAACCTATATAAATGCAAAAAAGAGTTATTGATTACTCATGAATACATTAATATAACTTAGGAAGAATTTGTCTCATAAAATTGAATTTTGTATAATATCTCTTATCTACCCTGTACAAATATATAAATCAGTGATTTTTAGACCGGACTGGACCGATCGGTCCTCCAACCGGTCCAGTCTGGTCATTCAGATCGGTTCTCTCAAAAACCGGTGGTTTTTTAGAGAACCGGGTTGGACTGGCTAGTCCAACCGATGAACCGATTTCTTTTAAAAAAAAAAATTGGGGCAAATTTTATAATTTTTGAGGGACAAATTAAATTATATAATTCAATAAACTATTTTAATGTATTAGATTGTTAGTTATAAACTAAAAATAATTATTTTTAATCATGAATTTAAATATTTATGTTTTTATGGATTTAAATTACACTGTATTATTGATTAATTTTCTTTCAAAAATAATTATATTTTTAATTATTAAATTATAATATTACCGGTTCAATTATGGTCTAATTACGGTTGGACTATTAAACCGTGAACCAGTAGTTTTTTCGATTCGATGACCGGTCCGATTCTGAAAATATTGATATAAATAGACATATTTACAAGACAATTGATTTATTATTTTTTATTATTTTTAAGATTGATTGTTAAATCGAAGAAATTTATACGTATTCTTTTTTATTCTTTGTTGGATTGTATCTTTAGGTTAGTGACAATAAATATAGCAAAATTCATAAAAACATAAGGTCAGTTGTTAATTTTTTTTATATTTAAATATATATACTCTATCAATAGTAGAAGAAAAATCTTGTTAATATTTATAATTAAAAAAAAGATATTTTAAATTATTTTGTTAATAGTAACTTTTGTTCGAAATTCTCTAACTAATAATTTATTTATAATATTGATATATTTATGAATATTTAACAAATTTTATTTAATTACTAGGCAAGGTATCAACTATATGTTCTCTAATTGTTTTATTTTTCTAATCAAAATAAAAGGACAAAGCATTCAAACTGGCTAACCGTTTCTTGTCATTACCTTTGGAATCCCATAAGTTGTCTAACAAACAGACTTGTTCTTTTGGTAAATCCATATTGGTTAAAAATCGGAACTGTTGTGCTGCATAGACTGGCAATTCAACCGGACCAAACTTGAATTTTTTAATTGGAAAGTGACCGGATATCGGAGCTTTGCCTCCATCCATGATTGATAGGAATATGCTGAAATTTCTTGCGAGAGAAATATGAGTTATTCTACTAAGAATTATACATACATACATACATATATTTGAATTTGTCTGCTGTTTGTGCATCACTTCCTAGCGCAAGAGCCATCAAAATCACTTAAAAGGAAGCTATATAACTCTCTTTCCCCGCCCCTCTCCTCTTCCTCTGCACAAGGCGGTCCACTTGTTCTTTGTGGTGTCATATTCTCATAAGGATAAACTTTGTTGATCCCCATGGTTAGCATGCTAAATTCTAGGTTGAAATTTCATTGGTGTCTCTTTTTGTCAAGGGAAATTCAAACCTCTGCAATGAATCACTCGTGGAACAGAATAACGCTACATTTACTCCTTTTGAAATGGGAATACTTGCATAGATTTTTTTTTTTTTAAATACCGATTATCACAAAAAAAAAAAAAAAGAAGACTTGTATCTTAAGTATTACAATTTATATGTAATATTTTTTTAGAAGAATACAAGTTTTTAATGCTAAGTTTATGAATCTAAATCTCAATGCTAAGTGTACTGTAAACTTACAAGGAATCAGATTTAAAAATAAACTATTTATGAATTAATTGATGTGCAAATGGCAAAGATATGTACAATTCTAAACTTAGCAAATTTATATGTAATATTTAACCAAATTAAATTTCATCGAGTTTCATATCATCATCACAATAAATCTTCTGACATGAGAAACTAGGCAATATTTATTAACAAACACAAGCTATCAAGTGAAAATTTATGCAGAGGATAAATAAAAAGTCGGAAAGAAAGAGACATCAAGTAATAACCATACAAAAAACTAGTCGCAAAAATAATAATGCTAGAAAAAGAGAGGAGATTGGGCTTGAATTTTACTACATGATAGAGGTACTGTCAAATTCTTTGCCTGTGGGGTTTTGTTTTTATTTCACTTTTTCCTTTTATGGAAAGGCACCCGGCTAAATTCTAGTGAATAACAAGTTCATAAATCTGGGAGCTGCCACTCTCATCTCCTTACATCTGGGTGGAACTAAAACAAAAGAAATTGACGTTTCTCTTCCAATCCGACTCCAAATCCATCCAAATAGGCATTATTCCACCAATTCCAAATACTAACCGCAGCCTCAGGCACCCAAATTCAAGCAATCCACTCCTGAGTCGAGGTCATGTTCCTAAACGAACTCCAATCTGAATCGTTCATCATGCTGCATGTAGTCTCTTGATTCACAGTCTCTTAATCCACCTTGACCATTTTTTTAGTCCCACGTCTAATTATGTTAATCAGACACGTCTACCTCTAAGAAATTATCAGAAAAAGAAATGAATAGCTGCAGAAGAAAAAAAAAGGGTAGGATAAAGAGAATAGAAACAATTAACTTTGTATGTTGGGTAAAGATATAAGGCTGCTTCTACTTGCTGGATAAAAATATCTTGGATTCAATACTACCTGGGCTCTTAAAAAGTGGGCGGGGGGGGGGGGGGGGGGATGGGGGGAAGAATCCTCTTAAGGCTCCAAATTTATAACTGAACTGAATTTAAATAGTGAAAAAATACAGATACAAAATGGAAAATTGTGCAGTACATTCCACTGTCATTCACATTCCCAACAAATCATTCAAAAATTACTACATAAAAAAGTTGAACATGAGCATGAAGGGATTAGTTTTATTCTGGCCAGATTGCTTTTGGTGCAATGAACAAAATGACCAAATAATTGAACCCATATCAGTGTCTGTTTCTTGGTCCAGAAAGCACAACACCAGAACCAGGAAATTGACTCTTTTCATCAGCGGAGAGACAATCTTTTTCAGGTCAGTTTTCTTCTAACAAGTCCCTTAAAGAAGTCAAGACTGCAGCCAGAAGCACAGAAGTTTGTTAGCAGAGCCTAATAGAACAGCAAATATTTCTATGATAAAAGGAACACGCAAAATACTTGTTATATAATTGGGAAAAAGATGGTATTGTAGTAGTTTATGAAGTGCCCATGTAAGATCAACCAGTGTCAGTGTTCCTTCCAACATATAAGGGTAATTCTGGAACACACTGGTAACCCGATTGCTCTTGATTTCCACCCTGGTGAACCTCCATAACATGAGCCAATTAAAACCCCACATCACAATTACTGTTTTATACGAGGGAGGAGCTAAATCCACAGCCCTATCCACTAGTGTCTAGTATAGTTAGACAAAATGCCCTTCTCCTCCACTTCCAAATTGATTGCTCTAATCATAGGAATTTATGTATCTTCATGATCACTCACAACTTCTTCTAGTACCACAGACTGCAAATGCTCTTCATGCAATCTTGGCTAAAACCATTGATTCATCTTCCTAGATCACTCAATTCTCGTTTGTGTGGATATCACCCAATCAAAATGAAAATCAAGTAAAATTGACATACTACCACTATCAAATACATCCAATTCTTGTCATATATTCTCGAGTTCTTCTAATTTATCGTCACACGTTGCCTGTTCCCAACAGTTCCATGAAACTAAAACTGTCGTTTGTCCATATAATCATCAATATCTCAATCACTTCGAACCACCAGGTCAAGGTTGTTTTGGCATACAACACAACTAAAATTTCTATGAAGAATTTACCTTTTCAGATTTAGCAAAACCAAAATACATAACTCAAGAAAAGATGAATGGTCCTTTTGTCTATTTACTAAATCTTACTTCTTCCGTTTCAAAATATTTGTTTATGAAACTTTTTTATTTTGTTTTAAAATACCTGTTCATGCACATATTTTTAGACTTAATAATTAGATTTTTCTTATTTTACCTCCATTTATTCTATGTCAACTACATAACTTTCCAAAACTCTTTTTTTTTCTTATTTCTTGGGAATGTTCACTAATCAATAGCTATCATGTTTTTAATTTAGGTAGAATAGGAACTTTATCTAAATTGTAATATTGTTTTCAACACCCTTAATCTGTGTGCAAATGGTTTTATAAACAAGTATTTTGAAATGGAGGAAGTAATTGCTAGATGTGTGGATTTAGGCAAAAGGGATGTGGACTCAGCTCCTCCCTTAGAATTGGACATATCCAAATTGCTATTGCCAAGCAATTAGGAACATACCACACATAAACATAATGAGACTACAAAGTGGAGAAAGAAAGTGATGAGGCAATGAAACTGCTTGATTGTCGTAATCTCTTTAAGCTTTATTTGCCCAATCTTTTGCTAGGTACAAGCACTTGATTGTCATAATGGACAGTGCCTAGCATATCTCTAATACATGAAAAACTCAAAACATCTGTAATTAATGAAAAGCCAGCCCATTCATATCAAAGGGACAATTGATGGAAATTTTTTTCAATTCCTTGATTAATGGTTCAAGCATTGGGAAGTAATGTACTATTTATCTGTTTAATCATGCTCTTTGTTTTTTTGCTTTTTTTTTTTTTTTTTTTTTTTTTGGTGTTTTTTTTTTTTGGGTTTGGAAACTGACCTTAGCTATAAGTAACTCAAGCCTCTAAAATATGATGGTCTATCTTTAATGGAGCCACTATCCCAAAACAACCTCTGCCTTCTCTTTATCAAACCATGCCTGAGGGAATACTACGTGCTATTGCTATTCAGCTTCCATCAGTGAGTGAACAATAAGAATACAAGAATATTTGCATTCACTCAAAGATTCTGCATAGCGAGTCCAATTAAACCAAACAGATTTTACAGGTTCTATTTTCAAGAAAACTGAACTGATGTAAATTGAACTAAACTGAACTGAACATGTAAAAGATTACAAACATAATGTTATCTTGTTAGTACCATGTAAAAGATTACATAACTATGATCATATTTCCTTACATCATAATCATCAATATTAAATATGTTTCTTACTGCAATTGATATTTCTAAACTACTCCACCAAACAATATGAGAATGGTAGAGATTCGACAATGCTAATAAGAAAACAGAAACAAAAAGTAAATCACAAGCACTCTTTTTTAAGTGTGGATTCTCTTTCTTGCTTCAAATGCATTTCATCATAAAATGGTAGCATATTGTACAAAAGTTTTGACTTGCTAAAGCCTCAAACATATTATATTGTACATCATTTGAGTTAGTAAAATGCAGTTTTATTAGTTTACTTTTCCATCTAAGTTTTATTAATCTTCTTTTGTTGTATTTTATGTCCCATAAAACTTATGAATCTTGATAATTACTAAAACCAAACCATTGGAATACAAACAAAACCAATTGGTTTCACACTGACTGGGTTGGTTTGGTGTGAAGTGTTCAAAGCCCAAATTTATGGTTTAGTTTGACAAAGATGAACAAAACCAAAGTGAACAAACATTCCTAATTGTGTGAGTAAGAATGAACAAGAGAAATGTATATGTGCTTAGCAAAATTGTTTCAAGTAGAGTTTGCATTTTAATTTGGTATGACAATGTAGAAAGTGATCTGATACCTGTTTCCATCCGGATGAAGCTCATATGTTTGACCATCTTCAGAAATAGCTAATAAATAGCCTGACGAAGTTAAACCCTAAGCATAAGAAATAACAAGATCTTATATGATGGTATTCTATATCATTATATGATGGTATTCTATATTATCAGCCATATGTTCTAAGCCATGGAAGGAAATTCATGACCTGGAAAGATGAACATCACTTGACACCGCACATAGAAACAAATTTATATTCTTTCACATCATTTGAACTCTACACCATACTAGTTGTTATTCTACTTCGTCAAGTTCATAAAAGTCTTTACTTAGATCGATATGTATAGGCACACAAATGCAGAGGCATGCATTGAAGTTTTTAGATCTGACTTCCTACGACCTCTGTTGAGAAGAAATACAAGAAAGAAAGAAAGGAGAACACGTGAACTTTTTGTAAATCTCAACAGCTGGCTTATATGATGGTATTCTATATTATCAGCCATATGTTCTAAGCCATGGAAGGAAATTCATGACCTGGAAAGATGAACATCACTTGACACCGCAAATATTTTACAGCACATAAAGCAATTTATATGTGATACTCTGCCTCCCCGAGATTGTCATAGAAACAAATTTATATTCTTTCACATCATTTGAACTCTACACCATACTAGTTGTTATTCTACTTCGTCAAGTTCATAAAAGTCTTTACTTAGATCGATATGTATAGGCACACAAATGCAGAGGCATGCATTGAAGTTTTTAGATCTGACTTCCTACGACCTCTGTTGAGAAGAAATGCAAGAAAGAAAGAAAGGAGAACACGTGAACTTTTTGTAAATCTCAACAGCTGGCTTAAAAGGAACCAACATACGTACAACTCCTTTGAGTTTGAAATGAATGATATAACAAAAATAGACTAAAATTTGGCGGATCTGTACACTTCAAAGAAAATCCCAGCAGCGCATCAATTCCATGTCTATAATCTTCTAAGAAATCACAATAGGTACTTAGTGTTCTGGTGTAAAAGTTTTGAGAGTTTTTTTAAGTTGCAGTTTTTCAAAATAAGAGCAAAGCTTCAAGCCCTTCCTTGAAAAAGTATCTTTTCAGCATCAGATGTAGTGACTATGTTCTATAACTGCCCAATTAAATGGAGCTATATCTTCTGTTTGCATCCAAAATTGGTAATGCTGTTTGTTTGCATTGTATGTAAAAGTTAAATCAGAGTATGTCTTCTGTTTGCATTGCAAGAATAAAGAATCATTAATTCAGAGTATATCAAGGTGCTCAAATATTTGTAGCCAATTTAGTAAGAAAAAACTATAAAACCTCACTGGTTTACATAATAGAATTGTAACTTAATTAGAACTAAGTGATGAATCTTGAAAGACAGATTTTGATCAGGAGGGATAATAAAGGGTTACAGGTAAAAAGGAGAACTTGGATGGAGCTACAATACAAAGCTAATGGAGCACATATAGAATATAGGCTGAAAGGACCAGCAGAAACAGTTCTTCTGAAGCTAAAATCCTCATCTTTTGAGATGATTTGCATGAATGACCAGGAGAAAATATAATCAGTAAAATAAATTTCATGGAATACTGCATAACTTAATGGAGAAGAACTAAAGCAATTTTCTGGAACTTTATAACTTAATAATAGAATCCTAAATCTTGGTGCCAACTTAAATGAAGATGTTTTTTTGAAACAGAATTGTATTCTTCACTGCACTCTGCTTAACCAGTTCCACCGTGCTTGGAGATTTAGCTCCTTTTTCTTGGCATTTGAATATTTGAATAACTATTTGCCAGAATCAAAGTACTCAAAATATAAGTGTCAAAAGTTTGGAACTGATATCAAGCACTTTAATTGCAGAGCCAATAAAAAACCTCACCTGAATGGTGACTGCATTTTCCACAAGTTGATCCTGATTATCATCTCTGTCTTGTACAATAACTCTTTGGCCACTGCACAAAAAGTAGAGCAATTGAGGGAAGAATCCAAGATATTAACAAACTATTCCTTGAATTTTCAAGTGATTATATCTCGTGTTGAAAGGAACACAGCAAGAAATTGATTACCAGATTACTAAATGTTCAATCTATTGTCATCGTGAAATCAGGTCAGGGCAAAAGCAAAATTTATTGTAAAATCTTTAAGGTATGTTGATTAGACTTTAAGAAACAATTTAAGTTTCTCCACTCCCTGAAAATGCCATCTCTTCAATGAGGAACAAGAAAAAAAACATTCAAGCCTCTGCAAGCTCTGAAAATTACATCTTTCCATATATTGGGGCAAAAAAATGAAGAAGCAGGAATAACAAAAATTTATGCACAGTTATTGTTGTATATAAGCTAAGACTATTGAAGATCTATGTAAACATGTTGACATGGTCATGTTAAACACAAATTTAATAATCGCATACGCTAGCAATGGATTTTCCAGGAAGCCTGCTTTGCACTTTCAAAGAGTTAGATACTGTATAAATTATAGATATGGTAACGCATTTGTGTGATATTGTACAAGATTCTATTCTTGGAAGCTAAGAGTCTCTTTGTTACATACATATAGATAATTTGCACGTGACATAACACAACACACTTCCATAGAATCTCTCTCTCTCTCAACACAAAGTTTCAACATGGCATGCAAGTGAAAGAGAAAAAAGAAATTGACAAGGAAGAAATTACCTGTGCAGCCAAGTTGCATAGTACAACTCCTCAAGAGATTGGAATCCTACATTTTTAGGCAGCAAAAAACATAAATATTTCTAGCCTCATGCAAATTATCTTTCAGTTGAAGTGACACATTTCATGTTGCCAAAATTGCAATGAAATTACCTAAAAGCACGTTACTCAGCCATTTATACATTTTATACATGCAAATAATTTAACAGGCCAAAGAAGAAACAAAAAATACATGCAAGCCCAGGAAAGAATCAGAAGTACACTATTACTTGATAAAGCTTCTCACATCATTCTCACCGAATACACCAAGAAAAGTGTAGAAAGCTTGTCAAATGTCATGTTCTTTCCACATTTTAAGGCGTCACCTGGACAGAAATATATGCTATTCTTATCACTAGCAAAGCTTGAATCAAGATAATTTGCTGGAGCTGAAATTAGGCTCTTTTATACTCTGTCCAAGCCAGCAAAAATATGCTCTAGCAACCTCAAGCCTTGCTTGATTCGAAATGAACTAAATTCAATAAGCCAAAACTAAGCTCATTTGTAGCCCTAGTGGCAAGATTAAAAAGGCTACAATTGAAAATTTTTAAGAGCAAGAACAAACAACAAAAATAAATGAGTAAAACATTGTTACCGATAACTAAGATAAAGAAAAAGGGCAAACCCCGGTGCATAAGCACTCCCTGCCTTGCGGGTGTAGAGGGAGGGAACCATATACTGTATGTAGTCTTTCCCTTCCATTTTTTTGCAAAGAGGCTGTTTCCAGGGTTCGAACCCATGACCTATAGGTCACCAAAGGAGCAATTTACCTTTGCACCAAGGCTTGCCCTCGATAACTATGATAAAGATAAGAATGAAAAATAGGTTACCTTCTTTCAAGAAAACGTTATAAAGATTCTCAAACTTATTGAAGAAAGCTGCCATTATATCTTCTCGTTGTAGTTGATAACCAGAAGAAGTCAATCTTTGTAGAACTGCATTCAAGCATGTAGTTGGTTTCTCATTTCCTACATTCAATCCTATTCCTGCATTATATGTAATGGAAAATTTAATGAATTATCTGCCATATACACAGGCTCTAGAATGAGATAGTATCTTGATGATAGCACAGGAAATTTGTGTTCAGAAAGGCCAGATATACATCAAATATGAACAAGCAAGCAAGCACAAAATTTTTAAAATGAAAAGATAAAGGATCTCCAAAAAGAAGTAGAAACTCTACTAGACCTGTTTACGAGAATGGAAAAGGGTGGCTGAAGAACGTATCAAAAGAACGAGATTATTTACCGGCACTGACATTAAACTTCTTTGACTTATACGTTGAGGTGCACAAAACACCACCCACTTTAAGACCATCTAAATAAAGGTCATTTGGCCACTTGATTTTTACATCAAGCTGTGGTACACCCTGAAATGCATTTTGTCACCAATAATGAGATATCAAAACAATGGAACTACAGATAGAGATAAGCAAACGAGAAAATCAATATACGATTTACATGATCCACTTTACCTGAATATTAAGAAAGACTTAATCACTTTTACACTGCAAAAGCCAGTCTCAACAATTTTTCTTCTTCATTTACACTTCCCTTTATTTTTTATTAAAGCCATGGTTTACATCAGGTTATCTCAAATTCTAAACGATAAAGCCTCACCCTCTGGCCTTGATATGTCAAGAAGATCGAATGCTTATCTAAGCTTTTTTTTTTCCTTCAACTGGCCTACCAAAGAAGGTAACTAGCCTGCCAAAATGAAGAACTTCAACTAGAAGGTTGGCAACTTTCTCTTCAATTAGGCTTGAAAATGGCTATAGCATTTGAAAGTTCTTTTGGAGTTAAGGAGAAATCGAGACTTCTATAACCAAATCCACGATGTTCATAATTTGTACATGACAGAAACATATTGAATAACATAAGCTTTATCCAAGTAAGATACTTTGCTTGATTCCCAAGACATCAGACATTAAAAGAGACATACTTGATTTATAGCTAGACAAATAAACCTATCCTTTTTTTTTTTCTTTGTTTCTAAGAAATACACCTTTCCTCAATACTCCAGTAGTGTAAACCATATCTCATTGTAAAAACCATGAATATGGTGGAACAGAAATTTATTGCATAGCTGCAAACAATACAGCAAACATGAAGGATCAAACCATTGGTGGAAAATTAGTCAAAGACTCACTTTCTGGTCGACTATGCTTCTTCAAATTATAATTTTAAACAATTTAATTTGGTTACAAAAAATTAAAATAATACAAAATCTGAATTGTAATAAATTTCAGCATAAATAGAATCATATGGAAAATACTAATCTCAGAAAAGGTAAAAATAATACAACAAAGCTGGTTTGAAAAACTAGCAAATTAAGTGCAACTAATTCACTGGGACAGAAGTCTATATCAAAAGAATTGCTTATTTAGGGGTCGTTCTTATTTTATTGTTTTAGTAATAATTTTTATCCCAATACAATTTAGGAATAGGGACATACAAAATATTATTTTCCAATGCAGTTGAACCTTAATTATCAGTGGAGAAACTATATTCCTGGAAGACCTAGTCTTATTAACAATCATATGTAAAATATCTTAAGCCAATTTTATTCTAAATCATTCATGACTATATTTTCAAGAAAACAAGAACATTAAACAGAAATTAACATCTTCCTCTACAACTCAAATAATCTTCTCTTCTCTTTCTTGCCTAACTCCCTGGAGTATAAGAAAAAGTATTAGGGTAAAACTTCCATCCAATTAGTCTACTTGGCCTACAACCAGAAAAGATATCTAAGATAAGAGGGAATAGGAAACATTCTTACTTCAAGCTAAAACAGTTTGTAACTCCTTTAAAAGTGTTGATAGAAAGCAATTCCTTATAAAAAGGAAAGAGAAGAAGAAGCAAGGACAGTACAACTGACAGAAAAGGAAAACCTGGGTGAAACAATACAGAGCAAATGCAGGATCTTGAAGAAAAAAACCACATGAGGACACAAAACATGGTTAAGCAATATCATCCACATACATAATAATTAGATGTCCAACCTACTGGAAGTATTTGAGAAAACCAAGGGTCTTGTTGTAACTTTACCCAACTTTTTCATTACTTATGCTAGCCATGTTCATGATTACTTATGGAACTCAATTCAAATAACCCAAATTCCAAAGCTAAATTGATCTGATAGAAGCCATAAGTTTGAGTTGCATTAAAAAATTCACTTTCATTATTTGATTTGAATGTCAGAAATCTATTCCTTAACTAAGAAATAAAGAATGATTGTAAATTCAACTGAAAGCACTTACATTTTGTTGACAAAGATCTTTGATTGCTTCAGTCATAGCTAGACTAACCACATACTGCACAAAAGGCACTACTTTACCATCCTCCATTTGTATTGTATATGAAAACAATAAGCAACCTTTTGGTGATTCCCACACATTTTTCGACCTACCTTCAGATCTCCCACATGCAAACAAACATATTAGAAGTACAATGGACCAAAGTCACTAACTGAAACAACAAAACTTACACAGTGAAAGCATACAAAAGGCGACGATACCTCTCCCTTTAGTTTGCACATCAGCAAGACAAACTGTACCAATTGCCAACTCACAAAAATTACTGTCAAACAAATTAAACAACAGAAATTAAAAAAAAAAAAAATGTTTATGGGGAAGGGAGAAAATACCAAATTAATCAACTTCTAGAAATTCCATATTGTGAGCCAGAACCCAAAGATTTATCACTTTTGAACAATTTCTCAACGGAAGTTAACAATCCTCCAAGCCATTAGTACTGAGGAACTTCAAGGAATCATAATAAGAATTAACTAGTTTTAAGATTCACTAGCTTTTTCCTTCTCTGTCTTAGCTTGGACGAAAAGTTCTGGGTAATGAACTGTCAACATAATAAAACAGTTTTTGGAGTAACATCCAGGGAAATGTTGACTCAAGATAACCCTCCATATTCTATCTGAATTCAGTTTTATTGGGATCATCATTAGAGCTACACTGTGAACCTATCTCGCCAATCCCTAGAGTTATAGAAACAACTTTTATTCTCCTACTACCGAAAGCCTATCTAAAAAGAAACTTCTACAGAGTCCCACCTAGTTAATTTGATGCTTTTCAGTTTCAATTGCACTATTCTTTATGTGTCATCACAGGCAAATGCACGCCTATTATTTCACATCAGGTATGAAATAATATTTCTCTCCAAATGAATAAAACGTACAAAAATTTTCTAAAACTATTACAAGTACGCTGTACACAACTGATTCAGTATTACCAGTTCTACCCAAAAGAAAAGGCATTCAAACTAATTTGTTATTTTAAATCTAGAAAAAGGTAGAAAACAAACAAAAAAAGGAACTTACTGTGAAACAATGTCGTGAGTAGAACCTAATCTGGGAGAGTAAATCAAGAATTTGCCAAAACGTGAAGTCGAAAGAGCATAAAAAAAAGCACTAATGCTAAAACTTTCCTTTTCCATACCCATCCCGTCAATCTCGGAGGGCAAGAGTACTGAAACCTCACTATTATCAGGAAGTTTCAAACTGCTATTACTCTTCAATGACTTGGCTAATTCATTCTCCTCAACTGATTTCCCACATAGCACCAACCTCGTAAGTGGTTCTCCTTCCATCCCTAAAATAACTGATAAACGAATCAGTAAATCAAAAAAAGAACATGCAGAATCACAACCCAACAGGGTATAAAAGTTGGTGCTCTCTTTACTTGGAGATGATGGTGACGTGAACGAGAGGTTTTGGCGGTTGAAAATGAGTTTCGGAAGAAATGGCAATCGGAAAGTCGAAGAGAAATAACCTACGCGGCTGAAGCCGGCCAGCATATGCGGCGGTGGCTGATTTTGTGTAGTTGAACTTAGCGGGGTTTTTGAATTACAGCCACCGCTCCTGAGAAAAGTGACGGAGAAAATGGCAAAACAGAACAGAGGTTGACGTCAATTTTGTCCCTCCAATTATGCAATATTTCCGTTTGGCCCTTGTGTTTGACCAAGCATCGGCTTGGATCATATGTAATGGATGAATCATACTTTCTTGTCTTTTAACTTTTGCAATTTTTTTTCTAAGTAAATAATTTTATTACCATAAGTCAAAGGGAAATATACACAATGGATTAAAGACTAAGGTAAACAGGAACCATACTCCATAAATTTTAAGTGGATAAAATATAAAAAGGAGAAAAGAAAAAATCTAGTCCGCATACTCTATATCAATGTTTTTAAAATTGGATCGAATATCAAATCGAAAAATTTATTAGTTTACAATTTAATAGTTTAATTATAATTGGATTATAATTAAACCGTAATTGAGTCAGTAATATTATAATTTAAAAATTAAAATATAATTATTTTTAAGAATAAAATTTATCAATAATGTAATGTAATTCAAGTCTATAAATATATAAATAACGAAATTAGAAGAAAATATGATATTTTCTCTATTACTATAGATTATTTAATCTATTTGTGTAACTTATTTCTTTCATATAAATATATTATCTTATTTAAGAGAAAAAAAGAGGGAACGGTTCATCGATTGGACTGATTGATCCAAATCGATTTGCACAAAATAAGACGGTTTTTGAAACTTTTGGTTCAAAGGGAAGGATCGGATCGATTCACGGTCCGACCAACTAGTCCAGTCCAGTCCAAAAAACAATGCTCTATATAGTCTTCAAATTAGCATTGTTGTGGCCATTCTTGGACATTATAGGTGAAAAAAAAAATTCAACTTTATATATTTCCTCATGTGACAATGGAGAATAGCAACTCCACACTACGCGTGGAGTTTTTGCCCGTTATTAAAAAGAAAATTGTGATTAAAAAAATTATAAAATATATCAAGCCGAATCAAAATTACATAAATATAAAGAAAATCATTCAATGAAAGTTGATATAAAACTATTAATTTTATCAACTCCAAGCAAATTCCTTTTGAATGCAGAAATAGCAATTTATGAACTAATTATACCTTTTGTATCTTAATTTGTAAATTTTACAATATATCCATATTACATATGTCAGATATAACTATTCTATTCATAAATAAAAAAAATTTAATAACTTTTTTTACTATTCTTGGAGAAATATAGTAAAAAAGCCACTATTCTTGGACAAAATAAATAATATCTATGAGTACAAAAAATCTTCATAAATGCAAAATTCTTCATTTTTTGTAATAAAGAAAGTTCAACATTCTGATATGTGCAGAAAGAAAACAAAAATATATACTTTGTATAAGATTATCCTACTTCAAGAAAATTTCCCTCAGCCTACTTTGTCCATAGGGATTATGCTTGAGATTGAACTTGTCAAAACGATGAAAGGTACTTATCAGCTGTTGGATTGTATGCCCTCTTAGACTAGGTTTCTGATGTAAAATCGAATATTTTAATAAAATAATTTATTTTCAGAAATTGTTTGTGAATTTACTTTTTGTTTGTGCACAATTTTCGTTTGGAACAAACTCATTGTATTCAAATAAGTGGTCCATGTAAATGGTGGTTTTTCATTGTAAGGTATGGATCATGGGTTATTTAACACATAAACATTTGTTCTTAACCTATTGATAAGACTGGGAATCTTATCATGTTTAGGTTATTATATTATGAATTCCAAATGGGGAATGGCTTACCTTTAGCCAGTGAGTAGTCCACTCACTTCATGACATAAGCGTATTCCGAATATGTAGGACAGGACCTGTAGTAGTGGTTTCTAAAAGTACTATATGATAGAAACCTAGACTACTACCGCTACAGCGTAGACTAGTACTCTACGACTTGAGTATAAGTTGGTGGTCTGATGAAGTTAGAAGCATATACTTTGATATGCTATAGTTGAGGTTCTATAGTAGAACCAATATACTTGTGTATTGGGTATATGTAATTAGTTAGTTATGACAGACTTGTACAAGATAGTTTCTGCACTATATAGCCCCTTGTGGTTGTCCAAATGGTCTAAAATGTCCAGGGCCCTGGGAAACATGACTTCGATGTTTGCTTTAGGGTAGCTCCCTTGGAAAGCGGAAACACTCCAGGGAGTCGTGGATCATTGGACTAGAAGCCTAAGAATGGTAGATGTCATTTAGAGGAGTGTTAGTACACTTCTTCCTCTCTAAATGTACGGCGATGTGTAGAGAGGTATTTTAGTCATTTCACCTGTAGGTCGGAGACTTTGCTAATGCAGCATTGTCCTTGGGGTCAATATTTCCTTATGGTAATATTAGAAAATATTTAAAATGCAAAATACAGCTATTTATATAGCAGGGGTATTTTGGTCATTTTAGCAGCTAATGCGATGTGTCTTTTTGGTCTTCGGAATAGCCCGTAAGTCCTAACTAATTTTGGGTTGAGGAATTAGTCTCTGTTCAAGAGGATTTTATTTTATTTGATTTTATTCAGGATGTTTAATTTATTATTAGACTGGAATAAAATAAATAAATAAAATAAAATAGGAGTTGAGAGAAATTAATTATCTAGTTTAATTGGTTAATTAATTATTCAGGGCTTAGGTCCAGTATGAATAATTAGGAAATTAACCTGGACTTAAATTAGGGGAAATAATTAATGTTTAATTATTTATTGAGTTATTTATATAGGCCCCAAGAAATAAATAATTAAAGATTAATTATTTTGGTTCATTTGGGCTCATTAATTATTTATTGGGTTATTTATATAAGCCCAAGAAATAAATAATTAATGTTTATTATTTTGGGCCTTTGGGTCCAAGAGAAATAATAAATATTTTTCACCCCAATAACTTGGACGTTAGGGTTTTTTCCAGATACGGTTAAGAAGAGTTTAGGGTTAAGCCGAACTTATTCTAAGGATAACATCCGGGTGTTTGAAATATGATATCCCGGGGATATGTTTATTTGATAATAAGAGACCTAGTTTTAGCTAACCAATAAACAAGACTCTGGAAAAAGAAAACCCTGATCTTCTAACAAAAAATAAGCTCTCATGTCTAGCTCTCTCTCTCTCATGTTACCTCTCCTATGTTGTTCTTCTTGTTTCTTTGCTAATCAATAGTAAGAGAACCAAGGAGATTCGAGACCGTTCCTCTTCACCGTTGTGTTCACCGACTAGAGGTTGGGCTGTGGTATATTCCGAGAGTTGAAAGGCTTGGCATTCATGCAAACCAGGCGAAGTAGGAGGCTAGCGGGTTTTCAACCGGAGGCTTCTTCAAGTGGGCAAAGCAAAGCGATTCTTGTCGTTCAATCCACTCCTACTCAACCTAGTAGGCTTAAGGAGTGCAAAGGTATGATCTTCACGCTTCCGTGTGGCCTCTAAGGCTTGTGTTTTTTTCTCTCTATTTTTTTTCGGTTCAAGCATGCTTCCTCTATTTTCCCGTCCCTCAATGTGGTATCAGAGCCAATGGTTCTTTGGTCAATATAGAGAGCATTGTAGTTAATAAAAATGGAGAAGATGATTATACCTGTGATCCTTCGCTATTTTGGTATGGGATAGCATCACTGTGAGCTTCATCGTTGAAGCATAGGCATCTCTGTAATAAATTTTGGCTTTGAGGTTTGATCATGTAAATCCAATTTTAATGGGTATAGGCGGTTGTGTTTTTGTTTTGGATGAGTTTTTGTAAGTAAAAATGTCCAAAGAAGCCAAAGATATGAGCAAAATATGAAGTAGAATGGTCTCTGCAACTTTCGGGCAGAAGAAGAGAAAAAACGAAGAAGAAACACTATTCCTAAGCCGTGCAGTGGAGCCGAGCCGCTGCGTTTCTGTGAGAGGAGCCGGTCGCTGGTGAGCCATGTAAGCCGAGCCAATTCCATGAATTGAAGCCGATTGCAATTGCAAAATTTGCAATTGGCGCGCGGGTCAGCGGGGCACCGGACGTGCGAAACGGGTGGAAGCACGGGTCAACGCGCGGGTCGGCAGTAGAGGGCAAGCGGGTCGCGGGTTGCAGGTGCGGGCTGATCCACGGGGCTGCAGCGAAGGCGATCCGGTGCGGCATGGTGGACAGCAGGCCATGCGGGCGCGGATCCAGTGCGGCCGGTGCTGTGGACCGCCAGCTGTTTTTTTTTTTTGCAATTTTTTATTTTTTTTCTTTTTCGTTTTGGGTCCCATACTAGGCAAAGTTAATATTTTTGCAATATTTATATTCTTGGAATATATTTGCATGAAAAATATTAGTAAGGGATTTTAGGATTAAATAAGATAATTAATTAATTAATTAATGTGTTTAATTCATTTATTTGGGCACTTAGGTTTAAAAAATAGAAAAGCATGAAAACATTTACTGTTTTCGAGCATGCTAATTTTTTTTATGTACCTATGTGTGCTTTTTTCTCAAAGACCAAAGTCTTTGGGAACATTTTTTGACAAGAAAAATATTTTTCTTCAAAAATTAAATGGTTATTTTAATTTGTACAAAAATTAATCATTGTATATTTTCTCAAAAGATTTAATCCTTGACATAGAAAATATATTGGATTTAGATATTTTTGTAAATTAAAATGGAGAGCCATTTTGTTTTGTTTTGGACTAGAAAAAAATTGTTTTGTCAAATAAATTTGAGACAAAGTCTCTAGAAAGTTTTAATTGAAAATTTTTTGAAATCATTAAGTTTTAACTTAAATAAAATTAGTCCATGGAGAAATCTCTCAAAGGATATAAGCGTTGACATAGAGATTTTAATGGACTTAGATATTTTATTTTTGAGTTAAGAAAAATTTAATGGAAATTTCAAAAGGATATTTTTCAGAAAACCTTTATTTTAAAAGACTAAATGGGAGAGGGGTTCCAATGGCCCCACGACTTCCATCACAGTCCTCATTAGAGATCGTGGGTCCCCTCGCGCCACCCTGGGAGTGAACTTGTACAGGATGGGGATACCACAAGGATCTAGATCTAATGGAATGATGTAATTAATAACCCGGGGCACATACTATGATCGGCCAGCTCACGTTGGAGGTCATAGTGCGAGGTATGTTAATAGGAAATGAGAGGAAACGGCCATCCCATGATGGAGTTATCCTCTAAATCATTACCTAGAAGGGAAATTAATTTGTGGTGGTTAATACACTTAGCTTAGGAAACTGTTAATCTTTCCAAGAAGCTATGTCAGTTTTTCTAAAAGCCAAATTATTTTTAGTGCACAAATTTTATTTTGTTTTCACAAACTAAATTCTTTCTTTCGATTTTTAGAAATGGTGGGAGGTTCTTTTAGTCCATTGGCCGTTATTCTCAGGGAGAATAAGTTAACGGGTCCAATCTATGTGGACTGGAAAAGGAACCTGGATATAATACTCACAGTTGAAGAGTATAAGTATGTCCTTTACGAGACCTGCCCTGTTATCGGGGAAGGTTCCACCGCCGAAGAGCGAGAGGCTGAAAAGGCGTAGAAGAAGACTGACGAAATGGCACGCTTCTATATGTTAGCCTCCATGTCTAATGTGCTCCAGCCAAAACACGAGCACATGGCTTCTGCATATAACATCAGTCAATCATTGGCTACTATGTTTGCGGACAAGAGCCGGCCTGCAAGGCAAGAGGCTCTTCGAACTATTGTAAACACTAAGATGGCTGAGGGAGCATCAGTCCGAGAGCATATGCTCAAGATGATTGCTGCTTTCGAGGAGGTGGAAATCTTAGGGGCTGTCATTGACCTCGAGAGCCAAGTGGACATGGTTCTCGAATCTCTACCGGGCTCCTTCACTCAGTTCAAGTTGAACTATAACATGAACAAATTGAACATGAGTTTGACTGAATTGATGAAGGAGCTCCAGATGGCGGAGAAGGTCATGAAGCCGCAGTTAAAGGCCATGATTGCTAAGGCTTCTTCCTTAAGAATTGGGCCTAAACCTAGAAAGTTCAAGAGGAAGAAGGGGAATGCAGCAGCCCAGCCCAAGGACAAACCAAAGGGTAAGTGCTTCAAATGTGGGAAGAAGGGACACTGGAAAAAGGAGTGTCCAGATCTTCAAACCAAGAAAAACCCCACAGGTAATGTTTTCTATCTAGAGTCCATATCAATGGTAGGATCAACTTCCACTTGGATTGTTGATTCAGGAGCTACTGATCATATCTGTAACTCCTTGCAGGGCTTTAGAAAGATAAGAAGACTCAAGAAGGGCGAACATGGGCTTCGAGTGGGGATTGGAGCACAAGTCTGGGCCCTTGCAGTGGGAGAGCAGGATCTTATTTTTTATTGTAATAAGATAGTAGTTTTAAAAGATATTTTATATGTACCTGGATTTCGTCAGAATTTGATTTCAGTTGCAAAACTTATTAATCAAGGATATTCTATATCTTTCCATTCTGGTATTTCTATTAGTAGAGATGGAAAAATTTTATGTACTGGGCACATGTATGAAAATTTGTTCTTTTTAAACCCTATTAACAACCAATCAAATAACGCTCAGTCTGAACTTTTAACTAAAAAGAGAAAGACCAATATCAATGATTCATACCTTTGGCATCTAAGGTTGGGTCATATTAACTCAACCAGGATTCAGAGGCTAATCCATGATGGGCCTTTGGGCTCATTGAGATTGGAAAGTTGGCCTTAGTGTGAATCTTGCCTGATGGGAAAGATGACCAAAAAGTCATTTACACTAAAGGCGGATAGAGCCAAAGAGGTGTTGAGTCTTGTTTACACTGATGTGTGTGGTCCGTTGTCTACACCAGCTAGAGGAGGTTTTAAGTTCTTCATCACTTTCACAGATGATTGTACGAGGTATGGTTACATTTACCTGATGAAATGCAAGTCTGACTCTTTTGACAAGTTCAAGGAATTTAAGGCTGAAGTGGAGCTTCGGACAAGTAAATTAATCAAAACCTTACGATTGGATCATGGTGGGGAGTACCTCCTAGCTGAATTCAAGGACTACATGATACATCATGGGTAGTATCCCAACTCTCTGCGCCGGGAACACCCCAGCAGAACGGAGTAGCTGAGAGAAGGAACAGGATATTGATGGAAATGGTCCGAAGCATGATGTCTCATGCTACTCTTCCAGTGTCCTTTTAGGGATATGCCCTGGAGACAGCGGTATATATTCTGAACTTGGTGCCTTCCAAGTTAGTACCTAGGACTCCCTATGAGATGTGGACTGGGCGTAAGCCAAGTCTGAATCATCTCAGGATTTGGGGTTGTCCAGCTTATGTACTGGTCAAGGAAGACAAGTTGGAACTAAGATCAGAATTATGCTATTTTGTTGGCTATCCAAAAGGGACAAAAGGAGGTTACTTTTATCATCCTAAGGAGTAGAAGGTGCTAATCAGTACCAATGCTAGATACTTGGAAGATGATCAAAGTACTTCCACTAAAGGTTCTACGAGGTTGGAATTTGAGGAGAAGTTATCTACGGAATCAACTTCTTCTGACCCGATTGTGGAACAAAAAGAGGCACAGCCTCAAGAGCCTGTGCAAGTGGAGCCTCATCATAGTCGGAGAGTGTCTAGGGTTCTGGATAGATGGACTGGAGAAGCCTTTGAGTTGGTCTCTGACCATCAGGAACAAGACCCCACTAGATATGAGGAGGCTATTACTGATGCCGATGCAAATCTTTGGCATGAAGCAATGAAAGCCGAGATTGAGTCTATGTACCTCAATCAGGTTTGGGATCTTGTAGCTTCACCTGAAGGGATAAAACCCATTGGGTGCAAGTGGGTGTCCAAGAGAAAGAGGGGAGCAAATGGAAATGTGGAAACCTTCAAAGCTAGGTTTGTGGTGAAAGGGTATACTCAGAAAAAAGGTATCGACTATGAGGAAACCTTATCCCCGGTAGCCATGCTTAAATCCATCCGCATCCTCCTTACCATCGCATGTCACTATGACTATGAGATATGGCAAATGGATGTCTAGACGGCATTCTTAAATGGCCATCTTAGCGAAGACATCTATATGTCCCAACCAGAAGACTTCATTGCTGAAGGCCAGGAACATATGGTTTGTAAGCTTAAGAAGTCTATTTATGGACTTAAGCAGGCATCGAGAGTATGGAACATTCGTTTTGATGAGACGGTAAAGTCTTATGGTTTTATTCAAAATGAAGATGAACTATGCGTGTACAGGAAACTTGAAGGCATTAATGTGGTTTTTCTTGTCTTGTATGTGGATGACATTCTACTCATTGGAAATTATGTAGGGACATTGTCATCTACAAAGGTTTGGCTGTCTAGTCAATTCAGTATGAAGGACTTGGGAGAAGCCAGCTACATTCCCGGGATTAAGCTTCTTAGAAATAGGAAGCAGAGAATGTTAGGGTTATCCCAAGAAACATACATTGACAAGATGCTGGCTAAGTACAGCATGGATTCATGCAAGGGAGCTCTAATCCCTTGCAGACATGGGTTGTCATTTTCTTCGAAGGACTGTCCTAAGTCTCAAGAAGAAAATGACAGAATGAGTAGGATTCTCTACGCTTCGGCTGTAGGAAGTCTCATGTACGCCATGCTGTGTACTAGGCCAGATATCTGCTTTGCCGTGGGCTTAGTTAGCATATATCAGTCAAACCCAGGGGAGGTTCATTGGCAAGCTGTAAAGCATATTCTCAAGTACCTCAAGGGAACGAGAGATTATATGCTGGTTTACAGGGCTAATGATTTGGTTCTTACAGGATACACAAACTCAGACTTCCAGGCGGATAAGGATGAGAGAAAATCCACTAGTGGATATGTCTTCACCTTGTCTAGAGGAGCAATTTCATGGAGGAGTATTAAGCAGTTTTGTATTGCTGACTCATCCATGGAAGCTGAGTATGTGGCAGTTTCGGAGGCGTCCAAGGAAGTAGTTTGCTCCGGAAGTTCCTTTCAGAACTTGGAGTCGTACCACATATGGACAGGCCGATTGTGATGTATTGCGACAACACTGGAGCAGTATCACAATCTAAGGAGCCTCGGAACCACAAGAAGGGGAAACACATCGAGAGGAAGTACTACCTGATCCAGGATTTCATCCAGAGACGGGAAGTCGTGGTGGAACATATTGCCTCAGAAAACAATCTAGCAGATCCATTCACCAAGCCTTTGGCTGAGAGAGTCTTCAAGAGACACTTAGACGCCGTAGGGGCGGGCACTTATGGATTTACCTAGTCTTAGAGTGCAAGTGGGAGATTGTTAGATTGTATGCCCTCTTAGATTAGGTTTCTGATGTAAAATCGAATATTTTAATAAAAGAATTTATTTTCAGAAATTGTTTGTGAATTTACTTTTTGTTTGTGCACAATTTTCGTTTGGAACAGACTCATTGTGTTTAAATAAGTGGTCCATGTAAATAGTGGTCTTTCACAGTAAGGTATGGATCACAGGTTATTTAACACATAAACATTGGTTCTTAACCTATTGATGAGACTGGAAATCTCATCATATTTAGGTTATTATGTTATGAATTTCAAATAGGGAATGGCTTACCTTTAGCTAGTGAGTAGTCCACTCACTTCATGACATAAGCGTATTTCGAAAACGTAGGATAGGACCTGTAGTAGTGGTTTCTAAAAGTACTATATGATAGAAACCTAGACTACTACCGCTATAGCGTGGACTAGTACTCTACGACTTGAGTATAAGTTGGTGGTCTGACGAAGCTGGAAGCATATGCTTTGATATGCTATAGTTGAGGTTCTATAGTAGAAGTTGGAAATATGCCCTCTTAGACTAGTTTTCTGATGAAAATATCGAATGTGTTAATAAAAGAATTTATTTGTCCGAAATCGTTTGTGAAATATTTTTTCTTTATTTGTGTATATATTGGTTTGGAACAGACCCATTGTGTGTAAATAAGTGATCCATGTGAATGGAGTATTTCACAGTAAGGTATGGATCATGGGTTATTTAAACACATAGACAGTTGTTCTTAACCGAGTGAAGAGGGTATATGTAACTAGTTAGTTAAGACAGACTTGTATAAGATAGTTTCTGCACTATATCGCCCCTTGTGGTTATCCAAATGGTCTAAAATGTCCAGGGCCCTGGGAAACATGACTTCGATGTTTGCTTTAGGGTAGCTCCCTTGGAAAGCGGAAACACTCCAGGGAGTCGTGGATCATTGGACTAGAAGCCTAAGAATGGTAGATGTCATTTAGAGGAGTGTTAGTACACTTCTTCCTCTCTAAATGTACGGCGATGTGTAGAGAGGTATTTTAGTCATTTCACCTGTAGGTCGGAGACTTTGCTAATGTAGCATTGTCCTTGGGGTCAATATTTCCTTATGGTGATATTAGAAAATATTTAAAATGCAAAATACAGCTATTTATATAGCAGGGGTATTTTGGTCATTTTAGTAGCTAATGCGATGTGTCTTTTTGATCTTCGGAATAGCCCGTAAGTCCTAACTAATTTTGGGTTGAGGAATTGGTCTCTGTTCAAGAGGATTTTATTTTATTTGATTTTATTCAGGATATCTAATTTATTATTAGACTGGAATAAAATAAATAAATAAAATAAAATATGAGTTGAGAGAAATTAATTATCTAGTTTAATTGATTAATTAATTATTCAGGGCTTAGGTCCAGTGTGAATAATTATGAAATTAACCTAGGCTTAAATTAGGGGAAATAATTAATGTTTAATTATTTATTGAGTTATTTATATAGGCCCAAGAAATAAATAATTAAAGATTAATTATTTTGGTTCATTTGGGCTTATTAATTATTTATTAGGTTATTTATATAAGCCCAGGAAATAAATAATTAATGTTTATTATTTTTGGCCTTTGGGTTCAAGAGAAATAATAAATATTTTTCCAGCCCAATAGCTTGGACGTTAGGGTTTTTTCTAGATACGGTTAAGAAGAGTTTAGGGTTAAGCCAAACTTATTCTCAGAATAACATCCGGGTGTTTAAAATATGATATCCGGGGAATATGTTTATCTGATAATAAGAGACCTAGTTTTAGCTAACCAATAAACAAGTCTCTGGAAAAAGAAAACCCTGATCTCCTAACAAAAAATAAGCTCTCATGTCTAGCTCTCTCTCTTGCACGTTACCTCTCATCTGTTGTTCTTCTTGTTTCTTTGCTAATCAATAGCAAGAGAACCAAGGAGATTCAAGACCGTTCCTCTTCACCATTGTGTTCACCGACTAGAGGTTAGGCTGTGGTATATTCCGAGAGCTGAAAGGCTTGGCGTTCATGCAAACCAGGCGAAGTAAGAGGCTAACGGGTTTTCAACCGGAGGCTTCTTCAAGTGGGCAAAGCGAAGCGATTCCTGTCATTCAATCCACTCCTACTCAACCTAGTAGGCTTAAGGAGCGCAAATGTATGATCTTTACGCTTCCGTGTGGCCTCTAAGGCTTGTGTTTTTTTCTCTCTGTTTTTTTTCGGTTCAAGCATGCTTCCTCTGTTTTCCCGTCCCTCATCAACATGAACATCCAGCAGGATGACATTCAGATCATACCTAGCATAAAACAAAGTACACAGCAATTAATCTAAGACATCAACCTGTTATGATGCAATGATGATCAAGAATGAAAATGAAATAATATTTTCTTCCAGCACAAATGCTATTAATACCCAGTTAAGTCCAAGCTCTCAAAAATCTCTTTCAAAGTCAAATAGGTCCCATCTCGAAATATAACCACCTAAATAAAAGTAGTGTAGTATGTAAAATATCTATTTGGAAAAAGTCCACTTCTCATTCTCATACCAGAAAGCAAAATTAGCCGCAGTGAAAACTTTGAAAAACAATAGAAGAAAAGTCCAAACATGCTCACTTCATCAGGTTCATTCTTTAGCTTCGACTTTATAAACCTCAAAAGATGCTTGCTGAGTGATGAAGATGGGTGTCAACTTTTTGCACATTATAAAAGTCACGATGTTGTGCACTTTTTTTGGCAAGGAATTCCCTATCCTCATTGACCATTAAATGAAGATTGAATTTCTGTTTGCAAGTGCAAGAAAGCAAGATATCAAAATTCAAATTATGAACTCAACCAGAAAAATAATTGTTACAGACAAACACTGTTCAAGGGAAAAGGCACTGCTTGTTCTAGAAGCCCAAGGTGATGATGGCATAATGTCCGGATGTTACCAGTAGCAATAACTTTGAGGATGTGATGCAGATCAGTGAAAAATGTTGTTGCATTCGCAATAGGAAAAAGTTTCTCCTTACGCTGGGGAAAGAAAATGTGAAATAGCACTAATTATTAACCAGAATGTACGCATCAAATTACTGAGGCTAAGAAACAACAAAGCAATATAGCATCTTACAGTCTTTATTTGCATAGACTTGAACAACACCATCTTCCATCTGACAGTGATGTTGTTGGAACATTTAACATTAGGGAAATCATAGTGATTTGCTTTCCAATAAGCCTCATAGATTTTTACCACAAAATGAAATAAAGAAACAACTACAAAATTCTCAGCATAACCTCTAAAATATACAATCTTACATCAGTTTTCCCCTCTGGAATAAAATCAAATGGATTAGGATTGGACTTTGCATCAGAAAATTCCTCACAAGGCAAAGCATCAGCAAAAGTTCAGAATTTAGAAACTTCTATCCTATTACTGTTTGAGAATACTGGGACCGGTCCATCCAGTTGGAAGAAACTCAGAAGATCTTCTAAAAACAGATGTGATCTTCTCATTTATTATCCATGTGGAAGCATCACCAAAATACATAAGGAAGAATAAGCATCTGAAAACATACCTTGTATGAATCAGGTGGCCCTTGCATACAAACCAAATGTGATAGAAAACAGGTGCTTTCAATCGCACAAAGATGGCTTTCTTAGACTTGGGCTCCAACATTTTCCTACATGTTTATGCAACCTCATGCATACTCATTATATATGCATTCATTGGGTAAAGCATGCCTTACATAATATTAGAAGCATTGTGCCCCCACACCACCCCCCCACCAAAAAAAAGATTAGAAAAAATACAATAATAACAAGTTACGCAACAGGAAAAACAATTAGTATGTCCATTGGATGGATTACTTCCAAACTTCTAGCACTAAGAATTTTGTCATATTAGAAACATAAGATATAGATTTTGTCTTCAATTAAGATGTAGCCACTAAATAGTTGTGGGATTTCAACCATGAAGAGAATCCTGACCATTAACATCTTGTAAATCAGTGAAAGTAAAATCACAATTCTCACAACTGAAACAGAAGAAAATCTATCTCCAGAAAAATGATTTGACTCTCCAGTTAAGAAATAACAAATTGAGTGTCCAAAAAATGGGTTCAGGACTTTCAAGAAAATCTCAGGAAATTTTATTTTTCACACCATTTTATCCATATGTTCTTAATTTCTTTTTACATAATTGTTTACCTAATCACTACTGAAAAGAGTGATGGTAAAAGCCAGTCAATTAATAATTCTTCGTCCAAGAAGAAAAATTTATTTCAGAGAAGACATATGGTGAGTTCAAAATTTATCTTTCAAGGAGTAAAGCTATGTTCAAATTACTCTTATGCATATTCTTGCTGAACACCTTTCTCCAATTTTCTTGAGGTTTAAAGCATTCTCAGCATTTGTACTGCAACAAGTAGTGGTAAGAGAATAACAATGCAATATGAAGTAGATGAAAAAAATATTCCAAGGCGATTAATTGAGACCATGACTTTCTGAAAATGGAAAAACAAATTTAATATTTTTACTTGGAATATTGGTTTTTGGCTGCAGCTCCCATGCCAAGCTTCTTGATACCATGCAGTTTTTTTAGTTCCACAATGCCCCTATCAATTGAATCTATCTCAATATACGCATGTACCTTAAAAGGAAAGACAGAGGTATGAGCACTATAATTGACGATTATGCAAAAAAACTTAACCTTAGCCTTTGAAATTCTTCAATAAATTAAAAGTGAAACTTGCAAAAAAGGAAAAGTGGTTATATAATGCATAATCATGTGAGGAAGGAGAAATGATTTCATGATT
Source organism: Voacanga thouarsii (assembly GCA_026120185.1). NCBI lineage: Eukaryota > Viridiplantae > Streptophyta > Magnoliopsida > Gentianales > Apocynaceae > Voacanga > Voacanga thouarsii. Next base: position 2,239,645 of record JANUWF010001921.1, read on the forward strand.
GAAACATGAAGATGTAGACAACAAGAGAATATACCCCAACTTTTTTGCAGGTTGAAATGTACTTGTCAAGTGTCTTATGCAATTCTTGCTTCTCAGCTTCATGATAAGCTTTAACTCGATGTTCCTCCAGCCGATTGATTGGAACATTTGCACCCACTACAAAGCAGGATAAAATATCAAATTTATTCAGAAAGCTATCATACAAATTTTTTATGTCCCCCTCAGAGTGGAATTTCAAACTCTTTCTCAATTCAAGACAACAAATGTCTTAATCATATTTCCACCAACCAAGATATAACAAGTAAAGCAGAAAAATGAACTATAAGAACAACGTATGGAAAGATTCCAATTGTATTATCTTTTGCCTTCTATATTTGGAAATTCTTTTTCAAGGGGAATTGAGGGATAGTTGCTGGATAAAGAAACTCAGGATAAGAGTCATCTATGTTTACTTAGTACATGATAAATAGTTAATTGCTTTGTTATATCAAGGCAAGCACCCATTAAAATGAAGAAATTAATCTAAACAATAGCAACTTTTTATCCAAGTGCCTCCAATATTTTCTCATACAGAAGTAGGATTAGAGGGGAGATCTTGATTTTCCTTCATCCCCCCACCAATTTCAAATTCTTTTGTCAATGGAGCTAAACTTTCATTCAGAGAGATCCATTTACTAAACATGAGAATTGAGTCAAGTTGAAAATTTAGATTTGACGAATTAAAGACAATATGGATTCTTTTTCCAGTTGAATTTGGGCTGGGTGTTTGAGAGAGACTCAACAACATAAGCTGATGAGGCTTGGAGAGAATTCAAAATTGTGAGGAACATAAAATGACACCACTCCTCTAAATCCAACACCAGGGATCCTCCATGTCAATATGACTAAATTTACATGCAATGACATGCCATGATCATTGCACATAAATAAGATTCATAATTCCATTGATCAAATCAGAGCTAGCAATCAAGAAATGTAAGAATTTACAGCTTGTTCATGAGCCTTTAACTTTATTAGCTGTAGAACAGTAAGAAAAATCATAATAGCATAATTTAAGAAAATTTATAAACCCATATTTAAAATAAAAGATACAACTTGCGGTTTCGTTAACATACTGTTTACCCATTTTGCGGATCAAGCCCCTTTCCAATGTCACTAGGATTTCCCTATAAGATTTCTCCACCATGTCTGTTCACAGTTATTGATGGGGAACTGTTTGGTTGAATAAAGTAATTTTACTTCTTGAGAAGGAAAATGGAAATAACAGTTTTTAAGTAACTCAAAAGCACTGATTCACATATTTGAGAGAAATGGGAGGTGTGTGTGGGGGGGGGGGCGAGACCAGAAATGTTGTGGGCAAAAAAGTTTTTAGATGATCACACAGTAGAGACAGGTCACATTAAGTATAATAAAAGATGCTTCTGATCAAAATTGTAGATCAAAGCTAAAGCACCACAGTGCAGCATAAAAAACCAATAATCACTAATTTGTAAATTCTCTTGTATATCTGCACGCTGGTTGTGGACAACAAAGAATATCAATGGTCCACAATGGGACCCTGGCATATCAATGGTCGACAAACATGTCAAAGAAAGTAAAAGAACATACCCCCCATTAGTTGAAACAGGTAAAGCCTCTTTCTTCTGTGCTCTAAAACAAAAAGAAATCAATATAACATCTTAGAGTTTAGATATGATTAGCTAGTGTGGTTGTGCGGATTTATGGAAGTGAGTTTGCCCAAAGGCAAACATCAGTAGCAAAAGCGTCTCCTATCAAGCATATTGTATTTGAAAATTCCCCTTGACAAACTCAAAATAAAAGAATAGAATAATATATGTGGGATACAAGGTGGAGACACAAGTTTTGAATTAAGAGTGCGTCTTATTAACATAAAAGATGGGATAGAAAATATTTTGTACGTAGAAATTCTTTACTTGAAATTATAACCTTTGGCATCCTATTAACCTTTGATGGCTTAAAAGGATAGTCTGGTGGGAAATGAATGGACACAAGAAACATAACACCAGAGAAAGAGCTCTCTGATGGACCCATTATGGTAGACTACCAATGGAACATGTCCTCACCAACTGGTCTTGTAAACAAGAAAATATGAAATCAAGTTTGCATTCTCCTTCAACAAAAACCTAAAAGGAATAGATATGGAAACTACCACTAACAGTTAAACAACAATGCAATACAGAAATGATGGAAGTAGCCATGTATTCTTTCTTTTTGCACTATCATCAACACCGTTAACTTTCTTCTTCTTATACTTTGCCAGCCTTTCACCCCAACCTAGCCGTGGTTTCTTTTAGGAGTTTGTCTCTTCAAAAGATGCCGCATAAATCTCACATGCTACAACAGGAGTAGAAGCAGTAGCAACAGTACAACATCTCCGGAAGGAGAATGGATAAGAGTCACATTGTTTTGTTTCACTTCAACCTTTATTTCACTGGAGTCAGCCCCCATGCTCTTAGAGCTACTTGAATAACTAAAACCAGAGCCCTGCAAAGACAAACTTCCTAAACGCATCCATTTATTAAGAGGCTTCCATGAACCTAGCGAATTCCCCCTTTCAAATCTCAGCCCTGAGCTAGCTATTGCATTGATAGCACTATTCTTCTCGTGCTAATGCTTGGACTGTGGTTGATCCTATGAGTTCACAGAGTCAGAATAAGGATTGGAGGAATTGCACATAAGCATATCATCAATAGACCTCTTTTGATCACTCATGTTATTTGGTCTTCCAGGACCATTCGATGATGGTGTTTCTGCTGTTTCTGCTACTGGCCAAAAGCTGCTGCTTAAAACCTGACCTCACATGAATTTCACATATTTTAAGGGTTCAATATTTATGGCTTGCTCCTTATGACAAATCCTAACAAGAAATCAACTGTTTTCAGATGCAATATCCATAAGAAATGAGATGCATTTGTATAACTTCCATATAAATATAGCAGTTAATTAACCCAAAGATGAAGCTTTATCATGCCTCAGCTATGAAGAAGGTTAGAAATTGAAAAATAAAAAATGCACAAGATATAAGTGGGAAATAGATATCTGGAAAATGTTAATCATAAAAGTTGGATAGAAACTAAAAAATACTCGAAAATAGATGAAGCTTTGGGATGGTAATATGGACACTTGTCACATCTATATACCGAAAACTATCACTTTATACAATATAAGAGAACTTCATATTTGCAAGGTCCTCCATACTTATAAGAAGAAAGAAATAAAAAGGAAAATACATTATGTAAAAAAACAGAGGACCTGCAGAAAGGCTCAATCAAAATCACTTAAATCCTCGTGTTCATCTTTCTTTGAAATGTCTAAGTTATATAAAATAGACATGCACAAATCATGCACCTTGGTAAAATTGAAAAAATAGAATAGACAACATTATCTGCATACAAGACAGAATAGACAAAACTATGTATATACTTTAATCTTTAGATATTGTATGATACGATATAGATTAGGCCACAGTACAAGCATGATAGAAAGAGAAGGCCAGAAAGATGGGGAAACACAAAATATAAACTGCACATGCATGTTGCTGACTACCTTTAGATTTCCTTTTCAATAAGAGGAGTTCTCCACTTCCCCTCATTTATTGAAGCAAATAACAGAACAAATGGCCAAAAACAAATAAAATTGGGAAACAAAAAGCATTACAATCAATACAAGTAAAGAATATATACCGCTAAAACAGATTTAAAACAAGAAATAGCTTCTCCCATAAGAGTAACAGAAGAGCAAAGGAAAACAAATAATAAATTTAAAACAAATTAAAGAAACCATAGATCTAGGGAATCAAGGTGACTAATCATTGATGTACAAAAATCATAGGCATTTGTATATATAGATCTGCCCAAGATACAGATGAATAACTACCAAGAGTTCACGCTTTTGGTTTTTTCCTTTAGTGAGCTCGGTATTTCACAAGGCAAAAGCAGCAAGACCAAAACGAGGTGCAAATAAAAAATCGAAAGCCCTTCTTTTATTTAAGTTCCTCTCAGATACATGACTTACATACCCGGCTTAACATTTGGAAAACAATCGAATCGAGGGCGTTAAGTGCAGAATTTGCCATTCGATCTTGTGAACTCATCGAGACCAAAATTGGTAAAAGAGATACGAATGGAGAGGAATAACCAATTGATGAAAGAACATGAAACCATTTTGTTTCAATAGAGGTACGAGAAAGGGTTGGGGGCAATGAAGTAGGTGAAGTGGTTGGACACTTTCAGATATGCATGTTACAAAACAAGCAATTGAGGATGAAATGGATATCACCAAACATCACAAGCCCAGACAGTATTTAGTGAACTAAACTAATTCCTTATAACCAACTTAAAACTAAGCACCTTCAGTTGACAACACTATATATACATGGCAGATAATAATAAGCTACTCATTACAACTAGGAAATACAAAGGTAGCATGGAAATACATGGTAGATACTGATAAGCTACTCATTACAACCAGGAAATACATAGGTAGCATGCAAATACAAGCAGCACTTATTCCATTAATTGGCAAACATACAAAATCCACTAACCAGCACTGCATGAAGCAGGAGGGTCCTTTTGCAAATCCTTGAGTTCCTTCTGGATCCTCTTTGAAGCCATATGAAACCTTTAATATTCAAAATACCAGGACATAATCTTCACTACAAATAACTAAACCAATTAAAATTTGAATAAAATACAAAAAGTCAATATCAGGAATCAACAAGATGCAAATTTACAGTTCCCAAATCACAATCATGCTTAAGATCCCTTCAGCAAACAGTGAAAACAAAAGCAACAAAACCTTTCCTAAATTAATAGTACTTTCCATGTCTGGTCGTTTGCTATCCCACAATGAATACTTATATAACAATTTGCAATTAGCACTGATCACATATACTTTTAGGAGTCCACAAAAATTAGGTATTACAACACTTATCTTGAAAATATCACCTATGCACCATCACAAACAGATAGAACCCAACAACATAACAAATCAGAACAAACCACTGTTCCTCCTTAAACATTACTACGATTTTCTAAAATCGCAATCAAAAGAGACATTTTGAAACAGTGATCATAGTCGAACATGATCAGAGTATAACCTATTAAACTATAGACCCACAAAAAAAAAAAACCCCCCAAATCCAAATAATAATAATATTATTACTAATAATAATATCGCAGGAAAACAAAATCCAACTCTCCTATAACAACAACCACAAGTCCCCAGCAAAGGCCCAAAAAAAAAAAAAAAAACTTCTTCATCTGACAACGAAAGCTGACCAGAAAATTTGGGTAAAAAGATAACAACGAAGAACAGAAACTGATTAATCTCACACATGCATAAACCCTAAGCTGTTTGGGTTTTATTCTAAAGATAAACAGTGGTTGAGAAGATGAAGACAAAGACGAAGCCAGGGGTTTGGCAACATGGAATATGCAGTCCCGATGGAGGACGAAGATAGAGCAACAAAAGGGAAGGAGAGTTGAAAAACCTTGGAAGAGGAAGGGTGAGAGACGCAGGGATGGGCTGGGGATGGGGTAGGAATTTTGGGAAATCAGAGCCACACAAATCTCTATCTAAACCGTTAAAATTAAAATTAAGAGGAAGAAAAAAATAAAAATATTATAAAATGACAAAACTAACCATGGCAACCAAATGAATCTAAACCATATAAGGAATAATATAATATTCTTGATAAAATCTTATTCATTCATTACAAAACTCTAAAATTTAAACCATTAGATTTTAAAATACTTGAAGAAAAAATAAATTAAAAATTATTAAAATAATATGTTATGACATTTCTATCCCTTCTTCACTCTTAGTATATACATTTAGATTAATGAGTTTAATAATTGCTTCAAAAGGAGATGAAATTTTTTTAAAAAAAATAGATCTAGTTGAATAAAAAAATAAATCCATCAATATAGAGTATCGAATACTAATTATGAGTTTTAATTTTAATTTTTACTACTTATTCTGATTTTCACAAAATATATCATGAGTTTTACATTTATAACAGACATTTTGTCATAGTTGTCCATTAAATTAAATTAACTAATATTAGAAGAGAAAAAAAAATAGATGAATTGCATCAATATAGCAACAATATTACACATGGACAACCATTGAGCAATATTATATGCATCCCTATTGTAAAATTTACATGCATAAAACATTTTCCTTGAAGGATTCTTTTGCCAAAATTCGTTTATCCTAGTTAATGAATCTTATGCTGCACCAATCTTCAGTTCCAATATTTCCTTTCAAAGCTAGAATAAGATTAAGACAGTACTACCCTTATAGATAATCTTGATAGTCTTGATTTTTTTTCCTAAGTTTAAGTGCTTGCAAAGTTGCATATGCTTCCACTGTAAATGGTCTATCCACCAGATTATATTCAACCCAATTCCTTCATGGTCTCTCCGAAATAAGCCACAGTAGTGCTACCATCTTTACACGCAGCATCAAAATTAGTTTTAATCTAGCCTAATGGTGGGTTTTATCATGATTGATCACCATTTGACTATATGTTTTTATGTTTTCCCGCTTAAAGATATGTTTGAGTAAGAATTTACAATACTGAATATCTTTGATTGTAAATGTTTTACAATTTTGACTTGTTCTCCCAATCTAATTTCGTTTTGATACCTACTGCAATGAAGTTAAGGATCTTATCTTTTTTTTGTGGCAATGCTAGAAGCTGAATGTCTTTATTACACAGTTCATTAATCCAATGTTCCATTGACTACTAAGCAAACATATCGAGCCTAATATGCTACTTTGAATTTATCCAAATAGCAATAGAAATTGAAGACCTTAGGAAAAGACGTTCCCTAGTCTCTAATTTTTGTCCACAGATGCAGGTCTAGCCTTTGTGGAAATACCATCTAAAAGCATTTTTCATATCAATTGCTTATGGCAGTCATGTAGGTTGGCTTTCCAAAGGTTTCTATGGAGATTTGGAAGTATAGCAAATTTGTTGAATCATTCCTATTGCTCTAACCGACTGGTTGTCCTAACCGTGAATCCCCCTAACCTGGAGGGGGTCTAGCAACATCAATCGTGCCAGCCTACACAATTCCATGCTTGGTTGATCTAGTTCCTAGCCTGGCCTTAGGGCCATGTTGGCCAGTCCTCGATTGGCAAGGGCTGAGCTAGAGCTGGCCTTAGGGCCAACTAAGTTAAGCCCAATGTGGACTAGCCCTTTGGACTGCGGTCCTAATAGGTAAGTCCTCAGGCTTCCTCCGCCCCCTTTTTTTTTTTTTTTCTTTTCCAGTTATAGTTTTCTTTAATCAAGTATAATAACATATAAAGATTAATTGCTATTAAAAATATATAAATTGGAAACTTCTTACAAAGATTTTATTTATATTTTTGAAATTTAATAGTAAAACTATTTATAAAACAAAGCCACCATGAAATAGTTGAGGGTTTGGTTTGGACCTCTACTAATTTTGTTAATAACAAAATAACAACTACATAAGATAGAGACTTGGTGATTTAACCTCTTAAAAGCAGTACAATGATTAAAATGTAAAAATATTAATAATATCCTAAAGTATTAATAAAAGTATACAATTATATGTGAAAAATAAAAATTATATTATCCTAATATATTATGAGCACTCATGATAGCCCGTTCATCTTCATCCGACTCATCATCAACAATCCACGCATTAACCTTCCTATTATTTACTTCAAACCAAATTGCACTATACATTAGCATATCCAAACTATAAAGAGCCAATCAAGCTCGCTCTCATCAATTGTTTGAGTACTCAAATTAAAAATGCTTTCAAAAGCTACTGTGGAGACACATGTTAAAATATGCATTAAATCAAGGTTATGCCTAATGAGTTATGTCCCCCAAAATGGTAAGGTCAAAATATGATCAACTTACTCCAGTTATGGTATTCTCCATATCCTTCAAGTATATTACTATTGGAATATATGCCCAAAATAGACATTGTATTTTTGTATTTTGAAAATTAATAAAATATTTTATTCATTAATGGTTGTTTGTTTATATAATTATGTACATTAAAGGTCTAAGTATGTTAATAAGTAATCTACGTGATTGGATCATGTTTTTACAGTAAGGTGTAGATTATGGGCTACTAATAATAAGCAAAAATTGTTCTTGATCGATTGATGAAATTGGATATTTTATCAATGTTTAGATCATTATACTATGATTTCTAAATGGAGTATGGTTTATCTTTAACCAATGAGTAGTCCACTCACGCTAATAAATGTAAGTGTATTTAGAATACGTAGAAAGGACATGTGATAGTAATCTTTATAAAAGTATTATAACAAATAAAGATTGATTTATCACTGCTACTGTGTTGACAAGCACACTAAGACTTGAATATAAATTAGTAGTTTGGTGAAGTTGGACTTGTGTACTTTGATATATGATGGGTGAAGTCTTATCGTAAGGCCAATAACCTTGTATATTAAGTGTATAACTCTAGTTAATTAAGACGAATTTATACAATAGAGTTTCAATACTTCACTTAGTGAAAATATCACCCTATTGTGATTGTTCATGACAATCTACATAATCTAGAGCCCTGAAAAACATAGTTAAGTATGTATGCTTTTGAGTAGTTCCTTGAGATAAGTGGGTATATACTGGAAGTCATAGATTATTAGATTAGATATCAATGGATGGTAAATGTCATTAAGAAAGGTGTTAGTATAATTTTTCTATCTTAATGATGGGTGTTATGTGGAGGGATATTTTCGTCATTACACCTGTAGGTCGAAGATACTACACTTGCAATATTATTCTTGGGGTCAATAGTTTCTTATAGTGATACATAGAATATTTAAAATGATAATTGTTAGCAGGGATATTTTAGTTATTTTAGTAGCCAAGAATAATATGTTTTTTGGTTCCCAGAGTAGCTCAAGTAACTTTAATAAATTTATTTACTATATAACCTTATTGGATAAAATTAATATTGGAAGAATTATTTTAGGAGTCAAATTAATTATTTATTTGAGTTAGAATAATTTATTGGACCAATTTAATTAAATTGGTTTATTAATTAATTATCTTGGGTAATTTTATATTGAGCCTAAGTGGATCAATTAATTAATAAAAGAGTTATTTAATTAGTCATGGGCTAATAAGAAAAAACTTCGACCCACCAAGGTTAAGAGAGGCGGCTACTTGTTTTTAGGAAACAAGGTAGCCAACACTTATACATATGAAACTGAAAAGGAAAAAAAAAAAGGGTGGGTGAGGAGGCTTGGTCTATGTGTATATACCACTGTGAGATTATTGATTCATGTAGATGTTGGAATGTATGCCCAAAATAGCTATGTATTTCTGTATTTTGAAAATTAATAAAAGTATTTCATTCATGATTGTTTGTTTACATGTATTCGTATATTAAATGTCTAAGTGTGTTAGTAAATAATCTATGTGATTGTGTCGTGCTTTCACAGTAAGGTGTAAATTATGGGTTACTAACATATAATCAAAAAATTATTTTTAATCGATTGATGAAGTTAGGTACTTTATCAAAATTTAAATCATTACACTATGGTTTCCAAATGGGGAATGATTTACATTTAAAAAATTAGTAGTCCACTCATGTTAATGGTGTAAGCATATTTTAGAATACGTAGAACTGGACCATGTGATGATAACCTTTATAAAATTACTAAAATAAATAAAGATTATTTTATCACAGCTATTATGTTGATGGGTAACTTAAAACTTAAGTATAGGTGGTGGTCTAGTGAAACTGGACTTATATGTACACTTTGATAAACATTGGATGAGATCTTATCGCAATACCAATAACCTTGTATGTTAGGTGTATAACTCTAGTTAATTAAGACATACTTACACAATAGAGTTTTTATACTTCATTACGTGAAGAAATCACCCCATTGTAATTGTCCGGGATAATCAAGTAATCTAGAGCCCTGGGAAATGTGACTAAGTATGTGTACTTTATGGGTAGCTCCCTGAGATAAGTTGATACATACTGGAAGTTATAGATTATCGGACTAGCTATTAAAGGATGGTAGATGTCATTGAGAAAGGTGTTGTGCTATTTTCCTATCTCAATGACAAGTGTTACGTAGAGGGGTATTTTTGTCATTTCACATATAAGTCGAAGACACTGCACTTGCAATAATATTCTCAGAGTCAATATTTTCATATGGTGATAAATAGAATATTTAAAGTGATTAAAATACAACTATTTGTTAGTAGGGATTTTTTAGTCATTTTAGTAGCCAAGAATAATTTGTCTTTTGGTCCCCAGAATAGCTCAAATAGCTTAGTAAATTTATTTACTATATAGACTTATTAGGTGAATTTATTATTGGAAGAATTATTTTAGGAGTCCAATTAATTATTTATTTGGATTAGAATAATTAATTGAGCTAATTTAATTAATTATCTTGGATAATTTTATATTGAGCCCAAGTGGATTGATTAATTAATTAATAAAAGAGCTAATTTAATTAATTATTTATTAATTATCTTCGATAATTTTATATTAAGCTCAAGTGGATTAATTAATTAATATGAGAACTATTTAATTAGTCATGGGCTAATTAATTGAAACCCTGGCCCATCAGGGTAAATTGAGACGGCAAGGTTTCTTGCCTCAAAGGAAAAGGAAAAGGAAATTAAAACGGAAAAAAGGAAACGAAATAAGGAAAAGGAAAAATGCGTGGAAGCTTAAGGTTTTGGAAAAGGAAAAGAAGCTACTGTTTATATGTATTTGTATGGTTTTGCACTGTACAAGTAGTTGACCAATTTTTGTGAGAAAAAAAAAATAGTTTCAGCTTTTCCTTGAACAAAAACGAAGTCACCATTTTCTCACTATTTTTCCTTTAACGTTTAACTCTTCCATTTTTCTTTCAATCTTCTTCATCATAATTCTACTTTCACTGGTAGAGGTCAATAGAGGTTAGAAAATACTCTGGAAGGTCAAGAGCAAATAAATGCGTTAAGTGTTTGATGCGAAGGAGCCGACGGTTAGTTGGTGTACCTGCGGAACAAGTAGAAGTTCCCGTTCAAGAAGCACTATCAAATCCAAATCTAACTCCAGTTATGCAAGTAAAATGCCCTAGAAGTAAGTATTCCTAGACTTTGGGTTCCGAAAAATTTTAATTTGTTATCTTCTACTGCATATTTATTTTTCCTGCGGTCCTTCAAATGGTATCAAAGATATGGTTATAATCTAGGAGTATGCTTAGGGTTACTAACCGAAAAGGTGGTTCCTTTACTAATAAAAATTATGATCTTTGTGATTGTATGGATCTCTTGTAGTTTTTGATATGAGTAGATTTTGCGTTCGTCTCCCGCGTGGAGGCAAAGACACCTATAATTAATTGTTAATTGCTTTCTGTAAAATTCGTGTACACCTTGTTTTGAAAGACATAGGCGTTTGAAATTGTATTTCAATTTATTTACGAATTCTTGTAATAAAATGGTGCTTGGATCAATGCCTGAAGAAAACCCCTAAAGAGAAATGGAAAACGAAAGAAAAACGGAGACTAAACATGGGCCCCAGCCGTGGTATGATGCTCCCAAGCGGTGCGCGGCTTGGGAGTTTTTTCCCCTCCCAAGCCGCAGGAGGATTACCACTAGCCACAGGAGGATATTGCCTTGATCCGTGGGAGGCTCATGTAAAGCCTCTCACTACTGGTTCTTCACGTTGTGGTTGCTTTCGACAGTTTGGTCGCGAGTCTCTTGGAGTTTTTTTAAATTTTATTTCCTTGTAATTTTGTTTTCTTTTTGGGGTCCCATATCACACGAGATTATTTTCTTGGAATGGTTTATTTATGGTATTAAATAATTTTGCATGAAAATAGTTAGTAAAAGGGAACTATCTTAGGATTAAACAAGATCTTTTTAATTTTATTATTATTATGATGTTTAATCCATTATTTGGTCACATAAGAATTAAAAGATAGAAAATACATGTAAAAGGTTTACTTTTTGTAGCATGTCTATTTATTTAATTCTGTGATCAAATGCACAAAGGTTTTTGAGAAATTAATTTTTCTCTAGAAAAAGCAATTAAGGAAAATGTTTTAAAAATGGAACTAAGTAATTTAAAATAAATTCATGGTTTATTCTTCCAAAGGGTGTTATCTTTGACATGGAGAATAATTTTGAATTTAAGTATTTTAAATTTATTTCCTAGAAAATAGTTTTAACTTAAGTAGTGAAATAAAAAATTCATAATTTATTTTCTTAAAGGGTTTTATCCTTGACATAGAAAATAATAGTTGAATTTTAAGTTTTCACTAAAGTTAATAAAAACCAATTAATTTTTTAAAAAACATTTTTCCTAAAAACGATTAAGTGGGAGAGGGGTTCCAACGGTCCCACGGCATCCATCACAGATTCCTGTTAGAGATTATGGATTTCGTTGTGTTATTTTGAGCATGACCCCCAATAGGATGAATTTCTACGAGAATCTAGAATTAATGGAGGAATTATAATTAAAGCCTAGGATAAGTGTTAGTGTCGGGCCAGCCTATCGTTGGAGGCATTAATGCTGGATTATCTGTAGGTGGTGAGAGTACTGACCATCCTATCGATGAAACTATTTCTAGATCATTTCCTATTAAGAAAGTTTAATTAGTGATGGCTATATACTTAACTTAGAAAATTGTTAACATTTCTACGAAGCTTGTCAATATTTCTAAGAGCCAAAATTTTCATATTTTTTATAATGATTTTAATTGGTTAACCATATCATGTAAATAATATGTTATTTTAAATTTTCATTTATATATATATTTTTCCAAAACAAACATTTTTCTAAATGAAGTTTTTTTTCTAATTAATAGAAATGTCGGGTTTCAATCCTTTGTCCATTATTCTTAAGGAGAATAAGCTAACTGGACCTAACTATGTGGACTAGAAAATGAATCTGAACATAGTACTCACTGCCAAGGAGTACAAGTATGTTTTGACTGACCTCTGTCCTGAGATTGAGAAAGATTCCATGAACCAGGATCGTGAGGCTGAGAGGGCATGGAAGAAAGCCGATGAAATGGCTAGATGCTATATGTTAGCTTCCATATCTAATATTCTTCAATCTAAGCACGAGAACATGCCTAGTGCATATGACATCGATATATCGTTGCACACCATGTTTCTGACAAGAGCTGGCTTGAAATACTGGAAGCTCTTATAGTAATCATGAGAACTAGGATGGCTGAGGAAGCATAGGTTCACGAGTATATGCTTAAGATGATTGCTCATTTCGAGGAAGCCGAGGTCCTAAGGGCAACAATTGATACTAAGAGCTAAATTGATATGGTTCTTGAGACTTTACTAGATTCGTATTCTTAGTTTAAGCTAAATTATAGCATGAACAAGTTGGATATGTCCTTGTTTGAGTCGATGAAAGAGCTCTAGGCTCCTGAGAAAATCATAAAGCCTGTGTCAAAGGTTTTGATTACTCACTCTGGACCATCTTCTAAAACTAGGGCCTAGCCCAAGAAGTTCAAGAAGAAAAAGGTCTAGAATAATGCAGAGGCTAACTTAGGGATCTAAGCCCGATCCGTCCAAGCCTAATGCCAAGCCTAAAGGTAAGTGTTTCAAGTGTGACAAGAAGGGGCACTTTAAAAATAATTGTTTGGACTTCTTCGCCAAATCCTCCTTAGGTATTGCTATATACTTAGAGTCTATTTTGATAGTTAGATCATTGATGCGTAAATTTTAGGTGTATAAAAATTATCAAATTTAAATCTATCCTTTAGTCAAGTTTTAATTAAAACATTAATCCCAAAATACACATACGAGCAAGTATACTCATCGTAAGCATAGTATAGGGAATTAACGAGTATCGATCCTCAAAGGAACAAGTACACATTAATCACTTTTCATTCATTGTTTAACCGACCTAAATAAAGTGAGAAAATAATAAAAAGAGAAATAAAGAAATATATACAACTCAAGGATGTGGGAATATGCAATTTAGACAATTATCCTAGAAAACATGATAATGAACTAATTAGCAATTCTCTCAATTAATTATCATCTTAGTATCATGAAGGAATATAAAGAAAAATTCAATCATTTACCAAGTCATGAATCTACTTAGATACATTCCACTTCGTTTCCCAATCCATGGAATCACTATCTTTTGATTAAATTAACAGATTTCCCAATCAAGCTAACATAGCCAAAACATGCATTAAGCTCAATTCCTTATAAACATGAAATTAGCTAATAACCTTTTACTCGAGGCGAAATCAACTAATCTTTGATCACTTAATCCTATAATCTTAACTTCGTTGCCAAAATCCATTAAGATTTAACAAATACGAAATCAATGCAATAAAACTTCTAACATCATTATCCTAAGTCAATTAGAAGAACTCGCATTAATAACTAATGATAACAAGTAATCAAATACTAAAGATGATAAAGAATTGATCAAATAACTAAATCAACACAAAATTATGAATCTAAAAATAATATTAAATTACAATAAAAACACTGAATACATAATTAAGAACAAGAAAATAAAGATAAAAGAAAGCACTCATAGACAAGCCTCTTTCTTCTCCCTTAAAGACTCTCTTGAACAACCCTGAATTGGTGAATTCCTCCTTCAATAAGTGTTTGGAATTTTAGCTCTTGGATCCACCACTAAATTTCTTGTGCTTTCTATTACTTTTATAGGCTTCTTAGATGCTAAATTCGTAGATTCAAAAAATACCAAAATCATTAGAAAATTCTTAAATTCATGTACAGGATTTTGGCTTCCCAGAACGGACCTAGCGCTGGGTCCAGTTGACCCACCTGGCACTAGGTGCACTCTGCTCCTCCTCTGAATTTTGTTCTGTTTTCCTCTAGCTGTGTAGAATGGACCTGGCGCCAGGTGTGCTTTGGAAAATTTCATGTTTTGCTTGGAATCAACTCAAATTTGCATAAATTTGTCAAAAACACTTTCTACAATCAAAATGTTAAATAAGAAAGAATATGCCTAGTTATTATAACAAAAGTATCTCAAAACAACCTTAAATAACTAGGAAAATAATGGTGATTATAGCCCCTATCAGTCATTATCCACTAGATTGTTAATTTCTGAGCCACTGATCATATTTGTAACTCCTTGGAGAGGTTTAGTAATATAAGGCGATTCAGTAGAAGAGAGCATAGACTTAGAGTGGATAACGGAGCACAAGTGTGGGCCGAAGTAGTGGGAGACTTGAAATTTTTATTTGATTGTGATGGGATCTTAGTTTTAAAAGATATTTTATATATTTTTAGTTTTAAACAGAATTTGATTTCAGTTTCAAGATTGATTAATCAAGGTTATTCTGTTTCCTTTTATTATGATATTTCAATTAGTAGAAATAGAAAAATTATTTGCACTAGAAACATGTATGACAATCATTTTTTACATTAATCCTATAACTTATCAAATAAATAATACTTAGATGGAACCTAATAATAAGAAGAGAAATGCCACATCAAATAACTTATATTTATGACACTTAAGATTAGGATATATAAATCCTAATCGGTTTAGAGGTTAATCCAAAATGGGTCCTTGGATTTATTGAAATTGGAGGAATGACCTCAGTGTGAATCTTGTCTTATGGGTAAAATGACCAGAAGGTTTTTTACTTAAAAGGCGAAAAGGACTAAGGAAATATTAGAGTTAGTTCATATTGATATTTGTGGCCCTATATCTTTACTGACTAGAGGGTGTTATAATTACTTTATCACGTTCACAAATGATCACTCACATTTTGGTTATGTTTACTTGGATAAGGTGCAAGTCTAATTCCTTTAGTATATTCAAGGAGTTTAAGGCTGAGATGGAGTGTTAAACAAGTATACTAATAAAAAAACTAAGATCGAATTGTAGTGGAGAGTATCTCGTTGGTGAATTCAAAGATTGGTTGGCACATCAGGGCATATTATCTTAGATAATTGCACCTGGGACTCCCCAACAGAATGAAGTAACTGATAGAAGAAATTGAATGTTGATGGTAATGATTAGGAGCATGATGAGCCATGCTACTCTTCCTATTTCTTTTTGGGGACATGCGTTGAAAACAGTAGTATATATTCTGAACTTGGTGCCTTCCAACTCAGTGCTTAGGACACCCTATGAGATGTGAATTGGATGAAAACCCAGTATAAATCATTTCAAGGTATAAGGTTGTCCAGCTTATGTATTAACTAAAGGAAGCAAGCTGGACCTAAGATCAAAATTGTGCTATTTCGTAAGGTATCCAAAAGGAACAAGGGATGGATACTTTTATCATCCCTAAGAGCAAAATTACTTATTAGTACTTATACTAGGTAGTTGGAGGATGAACAAAGTGTATCCACTAAGGTTTCGAATAATGTAAAATTGGAAGAGAAGTTGATCGACACGTTAACTTCAAGTATCCCAAAAAGACACAACCAGATGTTCCCATACAAACTTAGCTGCATTGTAGTGGGAGGATATCTAGGGTTCTTTAGATATGGACAAGAGAGGCCTTTGGGTAGTCTCCAACTATTAGGAACAAGATCCCACTAAATACGATGAGGCTATTGTTGATGTTGATGTGAACAAATGACAAGTTGCAATGGATGCT
The DNA here is from genome assembly GCA_026120185.1 of Voacanga thouarsii. Classification (NCBI taxonomy): domain Eukaryota; kingdom Viridiplantae; phylum Streptophyta; class Magnoliopsida; order Gentianales; family Apocynaceae; genus Voacanga; species Voacanga thouarsii. Next base: position 2,256,268 of record JANUWF010001921.1, read on the forward strand.
AAGATTGAGTTTATGTATCTCAATCAAGTCTGGAATCTTGTCACTGCACCTGAAAGGATTAAACTTATAGGGTCTAAGTGGGAATACAAGAGAAAGAGAGGTGATGATGGAAATGTGGAAACCTTTAAAGTAAGGTTAGCTGTAAAAAGTTATACTAAAAAAGAAGGGATCAATTATAAGGATACATTTTCACCTGTTGCCATGTTTAAATCCATATACATTCTCTTGGTTATCACATGTCATTATGACTACGAGATATGGTAAATGGATATCAAGAAAGCCTTTCTTAATAGCTATCTTAGCGAAGACATCTATACTAGCCTGAAGACTTTATTGCGAAAGGCCAAGAACATATAGTTTATAAGTTTAAGTAGTCCATTTATAGACTTAAGCAAGCATTATGAGTATGGAACATGCGTTTTGATGAGAATGTAAAGTCTTATAGTTTCATACAAAACATGGATGAACTATGTGTATATAGGAAGTCAGATGAGAACAATGTATCCTTCATAGTACTTTATGTAGATGACATTTTACTCATTGAAAATGATATAGGGATATTGTTATCTATAAAGGTTTGACTATCAAGTCAATTTAGTATGAAGGATATAGGAGAAGCTAGCTACGTTCTTGGTATTAAGCATTTTAGAGATAGGAAGCAAATAATGTTAGACTTATCCTAATCTGCTTATATTGACAAGATATTGGCTAAGTTTAGCATGGATCAGTGCAAAGGGGCAATTATTTAGGTATAGATTGACTTTATCTTCTGAGCAGTGTCCTAAGACATAAGAAGAAAAGGAAAGGATGAGTAGGATTCCCTATGCTTCTGCAGTGGGAAGTCTCATGTATGCTATGCTTTGTACAAGACCAAATATATACTTTACCGTAGGCATGGTTAGTAGATATTAGTCAAACTCTGGGAAAGAATATTGGCAAGCTGTAAAGTGTATACTCAAGTACCTAATAGGAACGAGGGATTAGATACTAGTTTATAGAGCCGATGACTTAGTTCCTACCGATTACACAGACTCAGACTTCTAGGCAGATAAAGATGAAAGAAAATCTACTAGTGGATATCTCTTTACTTTGTCTGGGGGCGTTATTTCATAGAGGAGTGTTAAGCAATCTTGTATTGCTGATTCTACCATGGAAGTTGAGTATGTGGTAATTTCAAAAGCTTCTAAAGAAGCAGTTTGGCTCTAGAAGTTTCTCACATAATTTGGAGTTATGCTACATATAGACAGACCTATAATAATATATTGTGACAATTCTAGAGTTGTGCACAATGTAAGGAGCCAAGAAACCATAGAAAGGACAAGCACATTGAAAAGAAGTATCACTTATTATGAGAATTCATCCAGAAATAGGAGATAGTGGTTGATCAAATTTCCTTTGCAAATAATCTAGTTGACCCATTTACTAAGCCTTTGATGGAAAATGTGTTTAAAAGATACTTGGACATCATAGCGGTAGGTACATATGGACTATCATAATCTATTTAGTGCAAGTAGGAGACTGTTGGAATGTATGCCCAAAATAGCTATGTATTTCTATATTTTGGAAATTAATAAAGGTATTTCATTCATGGTTGTTTATTTACATATATTCGTACATTAAAGGTCTAAATGTGTTAGTAAGTAATCTACGTGATTGGGTCGTACTTTCATAGTAAGGTTTAGATTATGAGCTACTAACACATAAGTAAAAAATTATTCTTGATCGATTGATGAAGCTAGGCACTTTATCAAGGTTTAAATCATTACACTATATGGTTTTCAAACATGGAATGGTTTACCAATGATTAGTTCACTCATGTCAATGGTGTAAGCCTATTTTGGACTGCGTAGAACTGGACTACGCGATGATAATCTTTATAAAAGTATTAAAATAAATAAAGATTGGTTTACCACACTACTACATAGATGAGTACCCTAAGACTTGAGTATAGATTGGTGGTCTGGTGAAGTTGGCATTATACACTTTGATGTATGTTAGGTGAGGTCTTATCACAAGACTTATACGTTGGGTGTATGACTCTAATTAATTAAAACAGACTTATACAATAGAGTTTCTATACTTTATTACGTGAAAAAATCACCATTTGTGATTGTACGAGATAATCTAATAATTCAGGGCCCTGAGAAATGTGACTATATTTGTATGCTTTATGAGTAGCTCCTTGAGATAAGTTGATACATATTGGAAGTTATGGATTATCGGACTAGCTATAAAAAGATGATAGATATTATTGAGAAAGGTGTTAGTACTATTTTTCTATTTTAATAACGAGTGTTATGTAGAGGGGTATTTTCATCATTTCACTTGTAGGTCGAAGACACTGCACTTGCAATATTATTCTCGGGGTCAATATTTTCATATGGTGATAAATAAAATATTTAAAATGATTAAAATATAGCTATTTTTTAGCAGGAATTTTTTGGTCATTTTAGTAGCCAAGAATAATATGTCTTTTGGTCCCAGAGTAGCTCAAATAATCTTAGTAAATATATTTACTATAAAGGCTTATTGGATGAATTTATTATTAAAAGAATTATTTTAAGAGTCCAATTAAGTATTTTTTTAGGCTAGAATAATTGGGATAATTTAATTAATTAGTTTATTAATTAATTATCATTATTAATTTTATATTGGGTCTAAGTGAATTAATTAATTAATAAAAGAACTAATTTAATTAATTAGTTATTAATTAATTATCTTCAGTAATTTTATATTAGATCCAAGTAGATTAATTAATTAACGTGAGAGTTATTTAATTAGTCATGGGCTTATTAATTGAAACCTTGGCCCACCAGGGTAAATTGAGATGACAAAGTTTCTTTAGGAAACCTTGTAACCACCTCAAAGAAAAAGGAAAAAAGGAAAAGAAATAAGGAAAAGGAAAAACACGTGAAAGCTTCAGTTTTGGTAAAGGAAAAAGAAGCTCCTATTTATATATATTTGTATGATTTTGTACTGTACAAGTAGTTGATTGATTTTTGTGGTGAAAAAAAATAGTTTCGGCTTTCCCTTGAACAAAAATGAAGTCACCATTTTCTCACCGTTTTTTTTTTTTTTATCATTTTTCCTTTGACGTTTAGCTCTTTCGTTTTTCTTCCAATCTTCTTCACCCTAGTTCTAATTTCACTGGTAGAGGTTAGAGAATACTTTGGAAGGTCAAGAACTAACAAATGCGGTAAGTGTTTGATGTGAAGGAGCCGACGGTTAGTTGGTATGCCCGAGGAACAAGTAGATGTTCCTGTTCAGGAAGTGCCATCAAATCCAAATCCAACTCCGGTTATACAAGTAAAACATCCTAGAAATAAGTATCCTTAAACTTTGGCTCTAAAAAAAATTTTAATTTGCTGTCTTCCGTTTCGTATTTATTTTTCCCATGGTCCTTAGTAGACAAAGAAAAAAAAGGGCATACGTTTGGTTCCTTAAAAAATAACAGAAACCGCTGACACTAGAACATTCTTTCTTTTTCCTTTAACAATAGCTCTCCCTTCTTCTTCCATTAATTCATCTTACATTCTACTTTCACCGGTAGGAGTCCATAGGAGGTTCGAAAATACTTTGAAAGATAAAGAGTTAGCAAACGTGGTAAGTGTTTGGTGCGAAGGAGCCGACGGTTAGTTAGTATTCCTACGGAACAAGTAGACGTTTCAATCCAAGAAGCTCCCTCGAATTCAAATACAACATCAGTTATTCAACCTTAGCGTTCTAAAAGTAAGTATTTCTAAATTTTGGCACAGAAAAGTTTTTAATTTGTATGCTTCTACTGCACTTTTATTTTTCCGCTGATCCTTCAATTACTCCATTCATTTTCAATAACAGTAGGCAAATCCTTCACTTGAGCCTATATTTCTTCTCCACTCAATCTTTGTAAAAGTGGTGAAGGATTATCAAGTGGCTAAATTTGGCAATGGCAATTAAAGAAGCATATTTTGTGAGAATTCTAAAGCCTTAAATGCCTTTGACTTTTCGATACAAAGGGACAGGATAGAATGGCTATTGTACTCTAGCCAGATAGCATGTCATAAGCTTAGAAGCCACTAATTGTCTATATCAAAGCAACTCTCATCGAAAAATTTTGTTTATTTGATGTATTATAGGAATCCCTACTTTCCATAGTTGTATCAATTCATCCACTAAAGCCTGCAAATACATATGAACAGAGATGGAACTAGGAACTTAGGGTTCAAGAGACAAGTTATACTAAGAGGACAATGTTATAATTTTTTTAAAAAAAATCTGGGAGAACGAAATATAAAATTTTTTAAGTATTTTTAAAAATTTTAATTTTAAAAGTAAATTACAAAAATTTTAAATAATTTTGGGGAGAAGATGGAACCTAGCCCCCTTAAAACCGTCTCTGCATATTATCTTTTTGGGGTTCTTAGGAGTAGGTATTATAGCAGTAAGGAACTTTTATTGTATTTTTATACATATCCTAGGTGGTAAATTGCATAGTGTTATTATCATAGACCAACAAGAATCTTACTTATTAGATATAGGAGATTGAGTGAAACCATCAGTACAAAGTCCAAGTTTTACATTTCAAGACTCGGCAGAGAATGTTGATTGTGTTCAATTGAAAAAATTTTAAGCATCTGCATTAGAAAGATGATTAATAGTTCCAGGAGAGGGTTCACACTCTTCATGCCATGTTATATGCTCATTTGTAGCCTTTGATGTGTATAAGTATTGTAATCTTAATGTTATTGGGAGGTAATTTTTGGGCTTTCATTTAGAATGATTTCAAAACTTATATTCTGTCTACCCTTCATACTCTTTTGAAAAATGCATGCATCCATTAATGCAACATTCTATCTATTCATATGAAAATCCCACTCTTGACACATTTTTTTTTTTTTTAATCTCATAGAGGTTCTTTGGCATCTTATCCCCTTTAGGTTTAATATCCTTAATGAGTTGTGCTATAGCATCATCATAGGCTTCAAGTAAGTGGTAATCAGACTTAACATTCAAAAGTTAATTAACTGTGGATAATTGGGATTAATTATAACACCTGGGCCACAAAGGCTCATATACAACATGTAACATATCATAGAACCTCTATGCACCAACATTAGGCTCCTTATCCATCTTGATAGGTTCATTTGGTATTCTATTACAACTGCTGACATCAAATACCATATCTATAAATGGATTACTTGCCAAAGGAGTTATGTCCCTTCTATTGCTAACTCTTCACTATTCGTTTGCTTAGAAGGAAAAATGTACCATTCTCTATGGGTGTATAACCAATAGTAATTTACAAGAAATCTATGTCGATATAAATGGAGCTTTATATTATCAACACTAGAATACTTTCAATTCTTACATTTTTGCACATAGATGCCTAATTTTCCCTACTTTAGTAGAGTTTTCTTGTTCACTAGCATATCTAACAAGTTTATCAATGCTATGAAGAAACTTCGTTGTTAATTCTTTTTTACCAAGTAAGTTTTTAGATGTTTGAGTTTTGTTACTTCGTTATAAAGACCCCGACATGCCTACCTTTTAGGATACGTAGGTAGTGGAGTGTTAAAAGTGATATCAAAGCCTAGGTTTAGGCTTATATGATCTTTTAGATTTATATCTTAAGTATTTTGATCTAATACTAACATGTGTGATTTGTTTATAGGATGGTTAGAAGATCTGTCTCAGTCACACGAGATTGGCCACTAGGTTATGGTAGTGCACCCGCCCTAATCCCCATCGCAAACCCACCTTCTTCTGACACGGAGTCAGAACTTGAGTTGGGATGGTTTGAGTTGGAGAGTAATAATGGAGAGATGGAAAAGGAGGTTTCAAACCCTATTATACTGATGAAGGCTCATCACATACATATTTTTTAGTATTATTGTATTTGAATTGTAATAAATTCTTATTTAAATCACCACTTACCATACCCTTTTCATCTACTTTTTGTACAAAATAAAGATAATACCAATTTAAGACGATAAAGAGGAAAATGAAGGAAAATAAAGTAAAAATGAAAGAACAATGAAGAATCACACAAGCACTAGGCAGCCTATGGGAAGTAGTGCTTCCCTAGGCCGCCTAGATCATGAACATGGCGGCTTAGAGCAAGAAACATGGCGGCCAAGGGAACCTTAAGTTCTTTAGGTCGCCTAGCATGTAGTGTAATGTATATATGTGTAGAAGATGGCAGCCCAAGAAAGGTTAACTTCCCTTGGTTGCCTAGTTAATTGTATATATGTGTTGTATTTTTAAAGTGGCGGCCTAAGTGAAAGGAAATTGTCAATACCCTTCATCATGAAGCATACAATCAATCTAACTGTCTTTTTCAAGCAGATCCTCTAAAAACCAGACTCTTTTATGAACACATTCTGTTTACCACTGGCTCGATTGAATTCAAACATGAAAGAAATGTCCATAGGAATGACAAAGGCATTGTTTATTCTAGATGCTGAATCCTCAAAATTCTAGATCTCGGCACTTGGCTTGTATTTGGAATTTACAGTCTAATTCAGTTCAAAAGCCTTTTAAAGCCACCAAACTATAACTTCTTGGACTATTTGAATACCTAGCATAATTTCTTCTTCTTAAGAGATCTTACTCATACTTTGTTTGTCAAGTATAGCAAAGATACTCTTAAAACCATTCCTAGGTGGTTCTACCAATGGTGGAAGACATTTGGTGAAAATCAAGATGTATTGTCAAGCCAACACAAAGTCTAGTTTGCTGAATATATTAACGATCGATGGCTTTTACATTTTCCTCCTCATATTCAAATACTGCAAATTCTTCATTGAGAAAAAGATTCGAGTTAGAAACCCTTGAATCAGTGCGACATTTGTGCTGTGATATAAAATTAAAAGGATGGACACCAAAGCCATCAATAAATCTAGTAAATCCCTCCACTTCTATTAAAATTAGACAGATGCAAGCTTTTTTCTAGCCAAGGAAAATCTAATATTTCGAAAGCAGATCTTCAACTTCAACTCAAAATTTTGCAAAATCATATCCAATTAGCAGCCGAAGACAACGATGAAGACACACAACCATATTTTAATTTCCTTAACAATGATAATGGAGATACGGACAATCCCACTAGTATTGCAGTAGCATACCTCTATTAGAGCCCATAATGACAAGATTTCACTCAAAATAAAAAAGAGACCTTCGATAGCTCTAGCTGTATGAACAATCAAAATCACGTTTTGCAATCACAGAGATCATTTGTAAAATGATATATTGCATCGACAAAAAGTTATGGGCCCCTCCACTCTAGACGCATCATGGAGCAACTCTTTCAAGTGGCCGACAATTTGATTCCATCTTCACTTGGTCTAGTCCACTCAACAATAATTTAGAATGCCATCAAAGAAAGCCATGCAATGTATATGTATTTAAAGATAAAGTTCCTCGAAGAAATGCATACCGAATTTTTCTATCCTTTAAGAGAAAATTCTTTGTATGCTGAAGTCGATTATTTCCTTTTTCGGTTTCAAAAATTTTTATTTTAAACATTTGTATCATTTTAAAATTAGTTGTATATTATTTTGAAATTAGAATTGAAAACAGAAATCAGTGAAGTTTTGAAGAAATCCTAGGTGCACTTTCATTTGAACATATAATAAACCCTAAAAGACATTATGAATCCAACAGAATTGATCGAATTACACAATCCTCCTCCGGTAATATCGAACTTGAATTTAGTCGCAAATCCTTTTTAGTAGCCTCTTCTTCTTCCTCTCAACGACCCTTCTCTTGAAGTTAGATTTCTCAGAGATTGAATAGTGTAGATTTCTCAAGAGAAATTCCTGAAGTAAATTATAAAGATAATGCTAAATTTTCTAGTCCAACAAAATCTGAAATGCAAATGCCAGAGACTTTAATGATGATTTCCTCTGATGATAAATTTGAATTAGATAAAACATACTTGAAATAGCTTTGGAATAGACATTGTAATCAACTTAAAATAGATTGGTATTTCTCTACCACAACCCCTGAATAAAGGATCAAGTTAAGAGAAAAATATTATAGTGATCTTAACAAATTTCGAAAACATTTAGATTTTTTTTATTAGTATGAGTATTTTGGAAAATACAATCAAATAAAATCCATTAACATGATTGCTAAAAAATGGTACACATCCAAAAATGAAGTAAAAGAATCAATACTTCCTCCAGCTGAAAAAAATTAAAATTCTTGTCGAAGGTCATATTATTACAACCCCTCCTTTTAAAATAGAAAATTTAGACAAATAAGGTGATGTTACCAATAAAGATTTAAATAAAGTAATGCAACAAAATAATTATACAAATTAGATATTAATCATTATGGCTAATAAAGTAGAACAATTAGATAATAAATCTACTGTGAGAGAAACACCTAGATTAAAGTAATATGATCCTAAACGACCCTTAGATTCTAATCCTATCTTTAAACCAATTATATATGAAGATAGATCTTTAAAAGTATCAAAAAATTTTAAAATAGAAGATTCAAAATTTGATATTTTAAAAGACTTAAATGAAAAGTTAAAACAGTTAAATACCAAAGATGTTCTAGAAACACCATCAAAAGCTCAAATTTGATCAATTACTGATAATGATTTAAATCCAAAACATCTAAATAAATTAACTTCTAAAACCAAGCATCGAAATCCATATACTCGAAACTATTATCCTAGACCATTTTTTCTAGATATTCAATTTGAAGAACGACATTTAGATACCCGTGCTACCTTCATTGGTCACGATATTATCGAATGGAATATCGATGGCATGTCTAAACATCAAATTCTTAATCTCATTCAAGAAATGGCTATGGCAATCATTGCCATGAAATGTCATCATGCATCTCCTTTTGATGTCACCATTCTTCATCTTTTGACTACTGGTTTTACTGGAATCCTTCATGGGTGATGTCATAACAATTTGACTGAAAACCAACATCTTGAAATTATGAATGCTTCCAAAACAACCACCAAAACCACTCTTGATACAAAAGGCCAACCCATTACAACTACTGAAGTAATACCCAATTGCCTAAATACTTTTATGTTTATTTTAACACAACATTTTGTAGGAAATCCTCAACAATTAGCTGATCGAAGTTCTAAAATTCTTACGAATTTAACTTGCATAAATTACATGGTTTTAGATGGTACAAAGATATGTTTTTACAAAAAGTAATTCTTAGACCTGATTATCATTGTACTTTTTTGAAAAAACATTTTATATCAGGCTTATCCCCTTTATTTGCTGAAAAAGTTAGACAAAACCTTAAATTAGACTAGGGCAGTACTGTTCTTTACAAAACATTCTCTTATGGTCAATGAATTAATTATGTAAATCAAGTAGGAGTAGAACTCCATACTAACTTAGAGCTCAAATCTCAAATGGAGAATTACCCTAAAAATTCTAAAAGAGAATTAGGAAATTTTTGTGAAATATTTGGTTATACTCCTATTAGACCTCCGTTGAAAAAACTTAAGAAAAAATTTAAATCCAAAAGAAAAAGTTCTGCCAAAAACCCAAAAGAAAATTTCTGTAAATGAGTTAAAAGAAAGAGACGAACAAAACAAGAGAAGGATAAAGATCGCATCAAATGTTATTTCTATGGAAAAAGGGGACATAAAGCTAATGAATGTAAACCAAAGCAGAAAAAGAAATAAGAAAAGTGAACTCTCTTTAAGTAAAGAAATCGTAGATCAAATCCATGCTATTCTTGATGAATATGAAACTACCAATACTTCTGATAGTAATCTAGATGAGATCTTTGAAATTTAAGAAAACTTCTCTGATAGTGGATCCTTTAGTGAAACCTCTTTTTGTGGATGTACTGGAATTTGTAACTGTACAATAGAAGGAAGTAACTGAAGGATTGCGGGAAAAATAAATACGAGTGGAAGACAGCAAATTAAAAATTTTTTTGAGCCAAAGTTTAGGAATACTTACTTCTAGGGCAATTAAATTTAATAACCAGAGTTGGATTCGAGTTCGATGACGCTTGTTGAACAGGAATGCCTACTTGTCCCGCAGGGACACCCGCTAACCGTCGGCTTCTTTGCATCAAACACTTACCACGTTTGTAAGCTATTGACCTTCCAGAGTATTCTTTAACCACTATAGACTTCTGCTGATGAAAGTAGAATTGGGTGAATAAAATTGCAACAAAAACAAAAGAACTAAACGCTAAGGAAAAACGAAGGAAAATTAAAATCCAAGAAAGATGGTGGCTTCTTTTATTGCTCCAGGAAAAATTAAAAAAAAAAACTTTTTCTAGAAAACCAACGAAAAAACTAGTATTGTGGAATTTCGGTCAACTATCTAAAATCCACGCAATTGCTATATTTTATTTAGCAGCAATAGCCTTCCTTTTTTTTTTCTTTCCAAAATAGCCACCAAATTTCCTTTTTCCTTTAATTTTCTATTTCCGTTTTTCTTTCTTTTGCACATGACGGCTACATCAAAACCCTGATGGGTCATATGATATCAATTAGTCCAATGACTAATTAAATAACTCCCTTATTAATTAATTAATCCACTTGGGCCCAATTAAAAAATTATCCAAGATAATTAATTAATTAAATTAGCTCTTTTATTAATTAATTAAACTACTTAGGCCCAATATAAAATTATCTAAGATAATTAATTAATTAATAAACTAATTAATTAAATTGGCCTAATTAATTATTCTAGTCCAAATAAATAAATAATTAGAATCCTAGAATAATTCTTCCAATAATAAATTCACTTAATAAGCCCATATAGTAAATAAGTTTACTAAGGTTATTTGAGCTACTCTGGGGACCAAAAGATATATTATTCTTGGCTATTAAAATGTCCAAAATACCCCTACTAACAAATAGCTGTATTTTTAATTATTTTAAATATTTTATTTATCACCATATAGAAATGTTGACCCCTTGAATAAAATTGCAAGTGCAGTGTCTCCAACTTACAGGTGTAATGACGAAAAGGTCCCTCTATGTAACACTCATCATTGAGATAAGAAAATAGTACTAACACTAACATCTACCATCCTTTGATAATTAGTCCGATAATCCACGACTTCCAGTACGTATCCACTTATTGCAGGGAGCTATCCAAAAGTGTACATATTTAGTTATATTTCCTAGGGTCTTGGAATATTAGATTGTCTCGAACAATCACAGAGAGGTGATTTCTCCACATCATGAAGCATAGAAACTCTATTGTTTAAGTCCGTCTTAATTAACTAGAGTCGTACATCCAACGTACAAGGTTATTGGCCTTGCAATAAGACCTCACCCAACATACATCAAAGTGTACAAGTCTACGAACTTACACTCAAGTCCTAGAATACTCATCCACGCAGTAGCTGCGATAAACTAATTTTTATTTATTTTAGTACTTTGATAAAGATTATTATCGCATGGTCCAGTTTTACTTATTTTGAATACGCTTACATTACTGGTGCGAGTGGACTACTCACTGGTTAAAGGTAAATCATTCCCCATTTAGAAACCATAATGTAATGATCTATACCTTGATAAAGTGTCCAATTTCATCAATCAACCAAGAATAATTTTTTTCTTATGTATTAGTAGCTTATAATCTATACTTTACTGTGAAAGCATGACCTAATCACATAGATTACTTATTAACATACTTAGACCTTTAATGCACGAATATATATAAACAAATAACCATTAATGAATAAAAATTTTATTAATTTCCAAAATATAGAAATGCATAGTACATTTTGGGCATACATTCCAACATTAACATGATCTATTCTAGCAAAATTAATGTTATAACTAAAGCCAATAAAGAACTCTTTTTTGAATTACTAGATCATATTTAGGATGAAAATGTTAAAATAGAATATTTACTTAAGGTAAAATAAATTGTTTTAAATCCTAAACCACAAGTAGAACCTTATGAGTTAAAATAAGCTTTTAATAGAATTAAAAAGAAAGAAAAAGAAGAAGTAACAATTTCTTTACAAGATCTTTATACAAAAACTAATTAGTTGACACAAGAGATTAAACATCTGAAAGATCAAAATGAGCAATGCATAACAAATATGAATAACCTTAATATCGATCTTGTACATTTAAAAATGAAAAACCCTTTGTTAGATAATACTCTCGAGACTACTTTTCCTATTGAAGAAAACTAAAAAGAATATTATATTTCTGCAATTTCTTAAACTACATTTCAAAAATGTTATATTTCTATTATTCTTAGGATAGATGATTTTGTTATTAAAACAGTAGCTTTATTAGACTCAAGAGCAGATCAAAATTGTATTCAAGAAGGATTAGTGCCTACTAAATATTATGAAAAAACAGCCACTAAATTATATTCTGCCTCTGGAAGTCAGCCTCAGATTAAGTATAAACTCTCCAATGCCAATATCTTTAATGACCAATTTTGTTTTATTAATTCTTTTATTCTCATAAAAGATTTAAATGAAGAAGTAATTTTAGGAACTCATTTTTTAACGCAAATTTATCCATTTGAAGTCGACCAACATGGAGTTCACACTAATATAAGATCCATTTGAGTTCCCTTTCCTTTTTCTATTAAGTCCTCAAAGTAAAGATATCAATACTTTAAAAAAGAAAATGATACTCCGGCAAAATCAAATCAACTTTTTAAAAGAAGATATTAAATACAAAAGAATCCAAGAACAGTTACAATCCCGTGAAGTTCAAGATAAGATCGAAGTTGTACGAAAAGACATTGAAATTTAATCTGTTCTAAGATTCCCACAGCTTTTTAGAATAGGAAAAAACATGTTGTTAGCTTCCCTGCATAGAAAACTTCAATGAAAATATGATAGCTACTAAAGTTAGACCAATTCAGATGAATTAAGAATTTCTTGAATATTGTAAACAAGAAATATCCGGATTACTTAGTAAAGGAATAATTATAGAATCTAGATCTCCTTGGTCGTGTTCTACCTTTTATGTTAACAATAATGCCTTTTTGGAATAGGAAAAATGGGCTGGTAGTTAATGCTAAGAAACTAAAACTTTGTCAAACGCAAATTAAGTTTTTAGGTCATGAACTCCATTAAGTATGTGTAAACCTATTTGTAGAGCCATTGAATTTGCATATAAATTCCTAGATGCAATTTAGGAGAAAACCATGCTACAAAGATTCATAGGATGTCTTAATTACATTTTCGATTTTATCCCAAACCTTAGACAAATCTATGCAACATTATACTAGCACCTTCGCAAAAATCTAATAGCTTGGGGTATTGAACATACCCAAACTGTTTAGAAAATAAAAAAGATTGTTAAGAAACTTCCTTGCCTTGCTATTCCAAATCCTAATGCTTTTATGATTGTTGAAATAGATGCCTCTGAACTTGGTTATGGAGGTATTCTAAAACAAAATAAATCAGACTCCTCTTCTAAACAATTAGTCAAATACCATTCGAGTATTAGGCTTTCTAGTCAGAAAAACTACAGCACCATTAAAAAAGAAATTCTTTCTATTATTTAATGTGTATCAAAATTTAAAGATGATCTAGTCAATAAAAAGTTTCTTTTCCAAATTGATTGCAAAGTGCAAAAGACGGTTTACAAAAAGATGTTAGAAATCTGGTTGCCAAACAGTTTTTTGCCAGATGGCAATGACTACTTTCAAGTTTTGATTTTGATATTGAATTTATTAAAGGAGAATCCAATTCTCTTCCCGATTTTCTGACCAGAGAATTTCTTCAAGGACAAACAAGATAAGATTTCTTATCTTCTTATCTTTATTAAAGGTGAGTTCTTACACTATAAATACACTATAAATAATGAATGAAGTAATAAGTAAGCACATCAATGATGCATAATATCCGACCAGGAGGTAATACTCCAAATAGATTTACCGTTCTTTCTCCCTATCATCCTTTACCTAGTTCTTCTTTATTAAGACCACTGTTAGCAATGAATCTTTTGAACCCAGCCTCTTCTCCATAAAAAACCACTGAAACCCAGAAAATAGATAATTCCTTTTATGCTACGGTACCTCTATCTTCCTTCAAGGAAGCGGTTATTCCAGCTTCTTCTTAAACTCCTTCCAAGCCAGAAAAATTCTCATTTTCACACAAAGGTGAAATCTTTGAATTTATAACAAAAGCCCTAATCCCACTGCTAGCAATTCCTAGAGATTTTGCTAGTAAAATTGAAAGAGAAATTGTCAATACCTTTTATCTCGAAGCATACAATCAATCCAACAATTTGTTTAAAGAAGATCCTCTAAAAACTAGACTTTTTTATGAACACATGTCTGCTACTGGTTTGTTAAGTATGGCAAAGATACTCTTGAAACCATTCCTAAGTGGTTCTACAATGGTGGAAGATATTTGGCGGAAATTAAGAGGTTTTGTCAAACTAGCACAAACTCTAGTTTGCTCAATACAATAAAGACTAGCAACTTTTACATTTCCTTCTCATATACAAATTCTTTCTTGAGAAAAAGATTTGTTTTATCATAGGATAGAATTATAAGTTAGAAACCCTGGAATCAGTGCTACATTTGCATCGTGAAATAAGATTAAAAGGATGGACACCAAAGCCATTAGTAAATCCTTCAACTCCTATTAAAAAGAAGGCATAAGTAAGCTCTTCTTCCAGCAAAGGAAAATCCAAGATTTTGAAAGTAGATCTTCAACTTCAACTCCAAAATTTGCAAAATCAAATTTGATTGGCAGCTGAAGATAGCGATGAAGACACTTAACCGGATTTAAGTTTCTTTGATAATGATAATGGAGATACGGACAATCTCCTTGGTATTGTAGCAGCGTACCTATGATAGAGCCCATAATGACAAGACTCCACTTAAAATGAAAAGGAGAACTCTGAAAGCTCCAGCTGTTTGGGCAGTTAAAATTATTTTTTCAATCACAGAGATCATTTGTAAAACGACACATTGTACCGACAAAAGTTATGGACCCCTCCACTCCCAACTCATCATGAAGCAATTCCTACAAGTGGCTGACAATTTAATTCCATCTTCAAATGGTCTGGAACACTCAACAATAATTCAAAATGCCATAAAAGAAAGCTAAGCTACATCTGCCTATTTAAAGACAAAGTTCCTCAAAGAAATACAGAGAGAATTTTCCTATCTTTCAAGAGAAACTTCTTTGTATGCTGAAGTCGATTATTTCCTTTTCCAGTTTTAAAAATTTATATTTTAAATATCTGTATCACTTTTAAATTAGTTATATATTACTTTGAAATCAGAATTGAAAATAGAAATCAATGAAGTTTTGAAGAATTAGGTGCACTTTCATTTGGTATCAGAGCCATGTTCATGTTATACTTTGTTATGCTTGTAACACCCCTCTAATACGTGACCCGATAGGGTCAGGGATGTTGCCCCATCCTTAGACTAGGGATCTTTAGAACTAAGTGAAACAGAAAAATGTAGTAAACTAAACTCAAAATACATCACATCTAAAACTTATTATAGGGTCTTGGGAAATAAAATTTAAAACGTACAAATCCATAATCCAGGACTTAAATGAAATATTGTCTAGAGAACAAACAACATCTCAAACCTAAATAAATAAATGATAAACTTGATAAGCACTTGTCTCTAATAGTTTCCCATCTCAAGTCTAGCACCTCCTGAAACATGATAGAAGAAATCGTGTGAGAAAAGAATTCTCAGTAAGTCCTGTGTGTGCTCTTGTCTGAATTGAAATAGATTTCATGAATGCATTTTGAAACCAATAATTAAACGTTGATTTCAAGTCAAACATTTTCTATAAACATAGTGAGTGATGAAGTCATATCATAGTAATAAGTATCACACACAACCGCTCATAGCCTTGCATCATAGCCTTGCCATGAGACCCTACATTATGACAAATACTGTAAAATCCTGCATCACACTATAGTAGGTGTACGGCTCACTGGATAAGATACTCCTCTATCTCTTACCCCAACTTACCGGATGTCCACCCTAGAATAACAGCCCACTTGGATTGAAGTGCTAGCTCGGACTAGCCTGACCTACTAGGACTGCCACCTCTTTCAGATAGAGCTCATCTCTTAGAGGTGGCTTCCTACTAAGAAACTTGTCCTATCAGTCAAAGGTTAGTCCCAAAGACCTACCCTTATTGAGTACTCAATGTTTCACTACATCATTCAAGATCCAAACTCAATGAAAACATTTCCAATACACTTTGATCATGCAAGCATGGTTTTCAAATGATTTGAGGTAAAATTGTTTTACAAATAAAAGGGCAATTTTCCAATAACACCTTTATTTGTATAAAGGCTTTTAATGAGAAATAGTCAAGCTTGCATTGTAAAACCACACCTAAGTCCACTCTAGAATTGGAGGGAAGGGTTGCATTCTATGGCATATTGTATGAATATATTCTTTTTAGGTAAATTTGTGCATTTTAAAAATTACTATATGTGGTCTTTATGAATTATTTGTGCTAGATAAGTGTTGGGGGCAATTAGGAAATTTTACTTAGGGATAAGAGAAGAAGAGAGTTGGGTTTTAGAAGGAAAAAGAGTTAGGTTGGGAAAATAAGAATAAGAATTAATGTAGTTAAGTGGTTAGAGCTTTGTGGTTAATTCCTAAGGTCTTGAGTTCAAATCTCATCAACTAAGTATTATTTTTAATTATCCTAACCAATGTTTGAATTTTATTTATTTCATTCCATGAAATTAGGAATGTTATCTTGGGGGAGACACAATGGTGATATTCTAACTATGTGATCTTCTCCAAAAAGAAAAGCTAGAGGAGTTTTAATCTCCATTATTTTAGCAACCTATGTCACATGCTTTAATTTAAAATATACATATTTCTTGAATTCTTTTAAATTATCTTATAAATATTTTAGATGGTCTTGGACTTGAAATTTTAAAAGGAAAATTCCAGCTATTGGAGATTAGTTGGCCGAAACATAGGAGGGATAATAGTGTGCTTGTTTTTCAAATTAAATCACCAAGTTATTTACCTAAAGAACTATATTTTGATTGTTCTTGTTATGGTAAAAGTTGGAAATTATTTTTAGTTCCTCTTGCTAGCTTGTTTTCGAAAATGGGCAGCTAGAACACCATTTATTTCTTTGCAAATCAAGCACTCCTTTTTGTGTGCAAAAGCTGGAAATAGGCATGAAGATTTCAATTCCTTCATTGCTTGTTTAAACCAGAAAATTTTCAGCAAAACTAGTAAATGCCATAGCAAAAAAAACTTTGGGTATTCAACACCATGAATTAGTCCCTTCATGGTTCTTGTTCTTCTTCCAGGTAATGTCTGAAAAAATCACCATTAAAGGACCTTGAGATACACCTATTTAATAGCTGAAAACCAATTCAAAATATTTTGAATTCTAGCTAACAAACCACCTAAATCTTATCACTTCTTCTAGCTAGCTAACCAGAATTTTTTTCCAGCTTTTTTAATATTCAACTAGCTAGCATTTCTCTTGATTTTATTCTTCAATTCTTCTTCATTTCTCCATCATATTTTTGGCCATACTAGGTACCTAGCTGAACATCTTTTCTTCTTCACCAATCTTAGCCAAAAAAATTCCAATAAAGCACCTTAAACCTCTGCTAGTTTCTCTCCATTCAAAATATTTTGAATTTGAAAATTAAATCCCACATTTTGCTCCATTAAACACTCACTATAACACCCCACTACCTAGGCCCGAAAGGGCTGGGGATGTCGCCCCGTCCAAAGGACAAGGGGTCTTTATAACTAGGTCACACATTCAAAATAATAGAATAAAAATAATACTTTAAACTTATAATTTATTACAAACCAAGAATTCAAAATAAATTCATAAATGAAATTATCCACTCTCAACTCCCAAAGCATTACACAAAATAAATATTAGAAAAATCTTCCAAGGTAGGCTACAACTAGCTACTCATCCCCATAGTAGGATCGACTTGAAATTATGGTAAAAAGGGTGATGAGACAAAAATCTCAGTAAGTCCGTGTGTACTTTGAGTGTCCAGTGAAAACAGTTCATGAATGTAAAGTGTGAAACCTTCGTAAGAGAAATACTGGCAAGCAATAAATAATAGTCAAAATCAAGAGTGGTGTTTTAGATTTTCCAACCATACATACTTAATAAAATCAACCACTCAAAAAGTGATTATGGGTTATCACACGTTGGGCCCCATAACTAGTTAGAATGCCACATTTTGTGCAGACTGACAAAAGATAGGTGATCGGCCTACTGGGCAAGATACTCTTCCTTCTCTATACCCAAACAACAACCGGTTGTCTATTCTGGCAACACACAGTCACTTGACTGAAAAAAAACTGCTAACTCGGACCGACACGATCTACTGGACTGTCATCCTATCCGGGAAGGACTTACCCCTCAGAGGTGGTGTAATACCCCGCCCAAAACCACCTTTGACTATGGGAAAAGTCATGCATTGCATATTATCTTGCATTTTATGTGATAGCTAGAATAATTTTATTTGCATGATGCATGTGAATTTTTCAGTTGCTCTTGCATTTGAATTAATTGATGTGAAATAGTTATGTTGTTAAAGACTTGTTTAAGGGAGGTTTGGTCGAAGATTTTGAAGGATGAGTATTGGGGTGGTAAGAACTTCTTGTAGAAAAATTAGCATTGGAGTTGTTTTGGAATAGCGGGGAGGTTGGTGATTTCCTTTGGTAACCCGAGTTCGAATCCTACCTTTTGTGAAGTAAGTATCTCTTCTTGAAATTCTTTTCTTTAGACCATTTCTTATCTTGGCCGAAAAAGAATCTAGCTATCCTAGAGAAATTTTAGTATTTTTACTCCAAGGAAATAAGTCTCTATATTTATTTCCTAAAGTCAAGGATTTTGATGTGAATAAAGTTCACCTTTAATTTTCAGCTTGTGTTCCTTAGGATTTTCGAAAAAACCCTAGCTAGTAATTAAAATATTAGCTTGATTTTAGTTAGAAAGATGTTGCCATGGATAGGTGGAATTACTGAATCCTTTTCCTAGTAGGAAATCTTGTTGATTTTAATCCTAGAATGTTAGCTAAAAATCTAGAAAAAAATTCCAGCAAGTGCCGCCACTTCTTGGAGGACTTGTAGCTTAATCCAAACTCTTCTAGGACTAGAGGAAATCCTATCCAAATCCTTGATAAAACCAGATTTTATTTCAATCCAAATTCAACTAGGATTTCTTCCTTTTCCTAGCTGAATTTCGGCTGCTTTGTATCTACATAAGCTATCCGAAATTCCAGCCAACTTTAGTTACAATCCAACTCTGAAAATCCTAGCTCAAAATACCTAGAACACTCCTTAATAATTCAACTACCTTAGCTGCACAAAACCAGAATTTCTATCACCAAAAATTACTGATTTTCAGCAGCTAGGAAACCAGAAAAATTCGGTCAGCTTGCACAGAAATTTTCGTCCAGCTGTGCACTCCAAAACCCACGAAATTTTGCACTCCAAAACCTACCAAAACTCCTTGTTGATTAAGCAATATCAGCGCCCAAAACCCTCACATTTTCCCTGGAAATTTCGGCAGAATTACAGCTTGAACAATCCAGAATTTATTCTCCTCTTGTTCAGCGATTTTCACAGCACTTGCACAGGATTTTCAGTCAACAAAACTCACTCAAACTCTTCCTTGTTTGGCCCAAAATTCTGAACACATTCAGCCCTTCCTGTGAGCAGTGTTTTGGCCAGCATAGAGGAGCAAATTGCAGAATTTTTTCCTCCATAAAACTCCCCTAAAATCGGCAGCAAGGAGGGGCGCGCAAGTTGGAAATTCCGCCTTTGCTGTCCAAGAAACCTAAAGCCATTAGGAGTTTATCTAAACATCACCATCTAACCCTAAACCAATCTTCTCCAACTTTAAATCATAACCACCATTTACCCTCTCCATTCTACACGAAAATTTCAGCAACTTCTCTCTACAAATTTTTGAAAATACAAGAGTTGTTCCAAGCAAAAATCGAACACACCTTAAGGTAAGCACAAATCCTTCAACCTCTTGATGCCGTTTTCTCTAATGATTCTTTTCTCTTTCTTCTACCCTTAAATCACGCCCTATAGAGGCTGATTTCCTCTTCTTCCTTAATTTTCGGACAAGTGAAGCAAAGGAGGTAGCTTCTCTCTTCTTCTCAAGCGAACTCGGGACGATCACCATAGGAGCATCGAAACCTCATTACCCGGTAGTTACAAGGTAAGGGAATACCCTCCCTTGATGTCGAAAGTAAAGTTTAATGGTGTTTATTAGCGAGATAAACATGTGGTCGTAGCATTTGATTTTTGAGGATTGAATAGTTTACATGGAATTAAATAGGAGATTGCGAATTGTTATGAAAATAAATGGGATTAGAGCATGTTTGAATTAATTGAGACCCTGATCATGATATTATATGGTTTAGATCAGGTGGATAATTGAGGAAAGCCAGCTGTGATTTTTATCTCGTTATCTGAGGGATATCAAGTAAGTCCTTGCATAAACTCTTTTATTAAATATTGTGATGGTAAGTCCTTCTATAAACTGTTTTGTTAAATGTTGTGATGGTAAGTCCTTTTATAAACTGTTTTGTTAAATGTTGTGATGGCAAGTCCATGTTGTGAAGCTTTGTAAAGCTATTTTTAAACTATGTTTGCTTGGGCTGTAAACGTGGATATTTATTCTTCAAACGGTTTTGTCAAACTAATGATTTTATCAAGAAAACTATTCTTTTCCTTAAATTTTTAGAAATCTCTTTTAAAGAAAACCACGTTTTGCAAAGCCAAGGTTTGAAAATATTTTGAATCAGGAATTGACGGATATGTTCGTTGAGTACTCAGTAAGGGTAGGCTAACAATACTAGTCTTGGAGGGCTAGCGTAAGTCTTCTGGTAGGAGGCCACCTCCAGAAGATGAACTCTGCTTGAAAAGGCGACAGTGTTGGTTGGTCAGGCTAGTCCGAGCTAGCATTATACCTAAAATGTATTATTTATATTCCAGGCATGGACACCCGGATGGTTTTGTTGGGTGTAGAGATGGAGGAGTATCTCACCCGGTGGGCTGTACACTCACTTTGATCAGAACGCCCAACGTATGGTAATCTGGTCCGGACAAGGTGCACAAAGTGTGGTGCCTTGGCCAAGTTTGTTCTCATGGAGCCCAACGTGTGGTGACATGACTTTTATTGTGGAGGATTTATTTTGTAGAAAGTGTGACATTGAGAAAAACCCACTCCTTGCGAAAAGAGATTGTTTATGACTTGCCAGATTATTTTTCACAAATGTTTTACACTTTGCATACACGAACTATTTAAAATACCATGTACACACACAGGACTTACTGAGATTTATTTTCACACCGTTTTACATCATGTTTTCAGGGGATAGACTGTGTTGAGTCAGCGGGGCATGTAATAGTTGAAGCTTTTGCTATTTTCTCTATCCGTTCTAAGAGACATTTATTGCTTATGCTTCTAAACAATATTTTATTTTATTCCGTTTTGCTCCAAGTTGAGCATGATGTAATAAGAATATTTCTTTATTTATCTAAGTTGATCTTTTTGGAGATTGCCTTTATATTTTATACATCGTTCTAAAGACCCCTTGTCCTACGGGACGGGACGACATCCCCGCCCTTTTAGGGTACGTAGTCGTGGGGTGTTACAGGTGGCCACCTACCGAGAGACTCACCTTAACCATTCAAAGACTAGTCCTAGCAGTTCACCCTTATTGAGTACTCAACGTAACTTACCCTACTTGGGGAAAAAGGAACAAAACATAGTTCCACTTGAAAATGGCAATTAAAGGTTTCCAAAGCCTTTGTCAAAATCAGTTTTAGAAAGAGTTTTGAGTTTGAGTAAATTTGCTTATTGATTTTCAAATAATTTATTTGACGGAAATAAGACAGGAGACAATCCTCAATTGCTTTTACAGAAATGAGTGTCCATACACTCTACATTTGGCTTGCCATAATAAACATTTTACATCAATCAAGTTTTATGCAAGAGCTTACCTGATCCTTAGCTTGAGATAAAATAAAGGTCTTCAACAACTGACCTAACCCCGCCTGGGGTAAATATAAACCATAATCAAACTCAAGCTAAAATTTACTTTCACAAATAGAACTAGCTCAGCTTACTACAACCATGATCCTAGTGTCCCAAGCTTTAATAAATAAAGGGTTTATAAGCTAAGTCTAATTTGAGAGTTAAAATAATTAGTGTTTTGGGAAATAGGTACTAATAAGTAGAAGGTTTAAATTTTGCTAAAAATAAATTAGAGTTTATTTGTTGAAAGGTCCTAGGACCTAGATGTAATTATTTAAAATAGTAATATATTGATAATTAATTGTTAGAAAATAATTGGTAACTAAAATTAGTTGTGAGTGAATTTTAATGGGTCTTGTTTAAAAGATAATAAATTTTAATGGTATTTATGAATATAAGACTCACAAAATTAATATTTTACTTATTATGATTATTTATATAAAAGGCTTTGTTTGATATTATTATTATAAATAATATCTATATATTTTATTTCTGCAATAAAAGCTATCATTTATTTGACTAAAATATCACTATTTTATGTAAAAGACCAAATCCACATTTTCTAAGGTTTTTGAGATCTACTAGCAAAAATTATAATATTAATCATTTTATTGATGAAATAAAATTAGCTTAGGGACAACTAGATCATGATCATATTTCCACTTGCTAATCACAATCATGAATATACACTCCACTTCAATTCATCAAATCATCCAAATCATGAATTAAGGCATAGATCTAAATTTACCAAGACATGATCCAACCTCTATTAGCATAAACATACTCATGGCTTTAACAATCATACTTGAATATAAATCCTATTCACCAAAGGTGACATAATCTCTAACATGCTTGAACACAAATACCACTCATGGCATGGAGACATGCATGCACTAAACCCTAAAAACATCACACAATCAACCAAGACAATCAACCCATGCATCAATCCCATCTCCATCATATACACACATTTATTCATGCTTCAATCTCAACTCATCACAACAATACATGCTCAAACCCTATTCATAATCCATCTCCTACCAATATCATCCTAGAGACATGAATCTAGAATTAAAAATGAGGGTTGAAAAGGCTTACTTGATTGATGAGTACCTTGAAGGAGTTTCAAATGGATCTCAACTCCTAGATGACTAGATCTGTCCAAGAGAGATGAAGAAAGCATGGCCATTGGTGAAGAATTCATTCGGCCAAGAGGGAGAGGGTATTCGGCTAAGAGAGAGAGAGAGAGAGAGAGAGAGAGAGAGAGAGAAAAGAGAATAAGAGTGTCCATTAGCATGCTTATACACATATATATTCATTAGAGATTGGAGATTAGAGAAGATGAAGTTGATTGCACAAACTTACCTTGAAGGTGTTCTTGAGCCTTCACAAAAATACTGATTTTTTATCCAAAGGAGAAAGTTGGATTTTGGAGTTTGATGTTAAAAATGGTATGGATGGACTCACGACAGTGAGTAGATGAAATCTGAAATTTTTTTGAAGGAGATTGAAGTGGTTTGGAGAGGTATTAGGCGAGAGAAGTGAGTAGGTGTTCTTGGTGTTCTATGTATGCTTGAACGTTGAAGAGAATGGAGGGATTTTGGATTTGAAGCTGCCAAAATTCTGTATGTTTGCAGTGGCTGAATTGTTTGTGTAGTTTAGGTAGGTGATTTTTCTAGTTTGAAAGGAAAAGGAAAGGCTGGTTGTTGAAATCCTAAAAGAATATTTTTGGGAATCAAATTTAGAAACAAAATATAGCAAGAATATCTTTGATCAGTGGAGAGCTTTTTGGAAGCTGCTATGGTTGACTGATGTTTAGTGATTTTGCTGGATGAAAGCTGGTTGAAGAAGGTTAATGCTAGCTAAAAAGAGGGAGTATAATGGTGAAGGAAAGGTCTAGTTGTTTAAGGGACATTTTATGGAAGTTTACTAAATTATGATTACTGGAATTTTGGTCTCCAATCAAGGTATGATTGGAGTAATTTGTTGGAGATATTTTAGGGCAGCCATGATTGGTTTTTATGGAGAAGGTTGGGAAAGACAATGGGGTTCAGTTCATGGCTGTTCAAGAGAGGTTTGTGTAGAAAAAGGGTGAAGTTTCGGCCAGGGCTGGAAAAGGAAACAAAGCTGGAAATAAAATCCTGTACAGTTTTGCCATTGCTGAAATTTTCCTGGGCAGCTTTTGCTGCCATTTTCCAGTTAGATTGCAGAGAGTTTGAAGGGGCATTCAGAGGTCTTTCAAGGCTGGTTTCTAGCCTTCTTCATGGAGGAAGAATGTGGCTAAGGAGTTGGAAGAAAACAGCTTGGTTTAAGCTCATATATGCTGAGATTTTGCCTAGAAAATTTTCTGGTTTTGCATAGCATTTGTGCAGTCCGAATTTGGCCAGAAAATTTCGGATTTCGAGCTGGTCAAGAGGGCCATTTTCTGGCAGCATTTGGGAGGGAATGATGGCTAAAAATTTCGACACCTTGAAGGCACAAGAAGCTGAAAAAATTTCAGATCACTACATGAAGGAAAATGAACATAGCTAGAGTGAAGTTTTGAAGGTTCACTAGGGGGATTAATTCTCTTGGAACCTTCCCCATCTCTTCTACATTTTTGGTCCATAAGATGTCTTTCACTTAGACATTTTGAACCTTCAAAGCCACAACACTTTACTGAAATTTTTGGAATGAAATTGGCTTGAATAAATTGAATAACTTAAGAAATTGAGAAGTAAGGAAAACTAAGGATCAAGAATGGTATGAATTCCCTTAGGAATTTTTGTAGGGTACAAGAGTAGGATTAGGGTACTCCTATCATGTCTCCCCTAGAACATCACCTTTACCCTTCTCTAGAGCACTTCAGGACGAAAATCTAACCTTCCCTAACAAAAATAAAATTTAATCATGCTAAAGCTCCAACGATGGAATTTGAATCCAAGACCTCAAGAATTAATTCCAAAGTTCTAACCACTAAACTACAACAACTCTTGTTCTTATTTTCTCTTTAAAATATTTTTTTCCTATTTAACCCTCAAGCTATCTCCCAATTTTCATCTCAAGAAAAAATTACCATTTTACCCTTCTTACTCAATAAACATAATTAAGCCCTCGAGATTATCAAACACAAATCCAAAGCATATAAAATTATATAAAAATATATTTAAACATGTAATAAAATATGATATGCATCCCAACCCCCTTACTCTAAGGTTGGTTCCGACTGGGGTTTCACACTCACCTATCTAGCAAACAATCCTATCAAACCAAACCAGAAATTCTACACTTATTTCCACAAGGAATTTTGGCCAACACCACCTAGAACAATCTCCCACTTCATCTAATTTTCTCTTCTACTCTCTCAAGAATACCAAGAATATACACTACCTTCCTTCAACCATTTAGTCACTTTTAAACATCCCAAACTACTCTAAAACCTTCAAATGAACTAGAGATCATCCTATTCTTTCTTTTGGTACACTTTATAATACCAAAACATCTGGAGTGCTCCCTTCATTCAGATTAAAGAAGTATTTTTTTAGCAAGTCAAAAGGTAAACCAAGTCCAAGAATCCTCTTTTTTCTTCATTTAATCACTTTTATTTCTTCTTACTCTTTTCTCAATCTCACTCTCTCTTGGCCGAATTCATTGGGGGGCTAACGTTGGACTTCTTCAAACCTTTGTCTCTCAAAGGATTCATCAAGGCATTCAAGGCTCTTCGATTATCAAAGCGACATCTTCAACATAGATTGATCATCAAACAAGTATTTTGCCCTAAACTCTGTTATTTATTTTCAAACTCAAGATTAATAGGATGATGGCTTATTGATATGATAATGGATTATCTAGTGGTGTTGGGGAAAATAAATACATGTTTATATGACATGGTTGATTTTGTGATATATAGATAGAGATGTTCATTAGAACTATTCTATGAAGTATATTTAGATCTCGATTTTAATTTGAGGTTATGATATGTTGTTAGTATATTTGTGAATTTGGTCTATATGACACTAGCATGAGATGATATGGTGGATAATAGAGATTGTTGCTATTATGATTTTGCTAATACTTTAATATAGTTAATCATACCATCAATTACCATGCCAACATTTATATTGCTATTAATACTACTTTTCTATGAAAATTATTATTATTACTCTATTTGTATGATTACTACTTTATTTGTTAATAGTAAAATTATTGCTACTTTTAAATATTAATAGTAATATGATTGTTACTTTTGATACTTAAATCACTATAATTATTTTTATTACTAACATTACTACTAATATTATTATTTTTAATTGTAATAATAATATTATTAATATTATAAGAATTACTATTAGTAATAATAATATTATTAATATTCTTAATTTTGTAGGACTGATTAGAGACAGAGTGGTGCACAGAGGAAGCGAAGGATCATATATTTCGGCGATTGTTTGGTCCAGAAACAAGAGGTCGTGTTAGGTGTAAGAGAAAGAGTCCAACACCAACCTCACTCGGTCAATCATCAAGTTATGCAGCAAATATTGAGGAGGTTGTCAGGATTGAGGTTGAGGTACGTATGCAGAGTATACGAGATACTATGTAGGCTGAGATGCGAGCTGAGATGCAGCGTGAGCGAAAGGCTTACGAGTCACGTATAGATGTGCTTCAGACTATCATGGAAGCATTATCGCGCAAATTGGATGCAGGCGCATTTGATGTAGCGCCTATACCTCCATCTAGTGCTTCTACGGCATCTCCTA
Source organism: Voacanga thouarsii (assembly GCA_026120185.1). NCBI lineage: Eukaryota > Viridiplantae > Streptophyta > Magnoliopsida > Gentianales > Apocynaceae > Voacanga > Voacanga thouarsii. Next base: position 2,282,976 of record JANUWF010001921.1, read on the forward strand.
GTGTTGGTTCCACTTCTCGACTTGTTAGATCGTGTGATCCTGACAAGCCTATCCGTCATGTTAAGTGACATTTTGATTTTCTACTTGTTTGTATTTGTACTACTGCTTCTGTTCGATTTCTTGATATTTCCTATTTCTCATACATGTAGGACTATCTTTTTTTAGGACTTGGTTGATTATATTTATGATTTGTGCATTGAGGATATTGCTTTTAAGTTCTTTGGCAACAACGAGATTGTGTTTTATTATATTTGATGTTGAATGAGTTGATTTTATTGTGTTTGGCATTAAATTATACGTGTACAAGATCCTGTACAAATAAAAAATAATTTACAAACAAAATTAGGCATAATACGATGGCTGCAGCCGTCGTATTTGATGTTGAACCATCAAATATGACGGCCAATAGCGGTCGTATTTAATACTAACGTAAACAAATACGATAGCTCAAAATTGTCGTATTTGATACCAAATACAACGGCTAAATGCCGTTGTTTTTTGGTCCACAAATACGATGATTCTAAGTCATCATATTTGCCTACCAAAAATGACGGTTTTTCAAAATCGTGTCCAAAAACCATCGGTTCGAGCAAAAATGACCCTTCCTCTAAGCCGTCGTATTAGACTAATACGACAATTTGTAATCGTTGCCGAACAAAAGTGATGAGATTAATTACGATGGCTATAAAACTGTTGTTTAACCGTCGTATTTGGCTAATATGATGGCTTGTGTGTCAAATACGATGGCTACTGAGCCGTCGTATTTACCCTATAATTTAGTAGTGTACCGTCAATTTATTAAGGGTTTTTCGATGCTGGGCATGGCATTACCAATGACACGATTATTGAGGAAAGATATTCCTTTTGTTTAAAACGAAAAGTGCCAGAAAAGTTTCCAAGAGCTAAAGCGGAGACTGATAACAACTCCGGTACTAAGTTTGCCAAAAGGAGATAAACCCTATGCCCGTATACAGACGCATCTAAGGAAGGATTAGGAGCAGTCTTAATGCAAGATAGGGAAGTGATAGCATATGCCTCGCAAAAACTAAAGCCTTATGAGGTCAATTACCCAACACATGATTTGGAATTAGCTGCAATTATTTTTGCATTGAAGAAATGACGACACTACCTGTATGGACTCGAGTATGAAGTGTCCACGAATCACAAGAGTCTGAAGTATATTTTTACTTAGAAGGATATGAATTTGAGACAATGAAGATGGACGGAATTCTTGGAGGAATATTGGTGTCTAATCAATTATCACTCGGGTAAAGCTAACGTAGTTGCAGATACTTTGAGTTGAAAAGTTAAATTGGCAAGGTTAAGAGTATAGGAAGTTCAAGCAGTGTAAGAAGTTTTGGATATGAAGTCGGAGAGGTACAAGAAGGAAGAATTTTCATTAGCAATCTAAGGTTAATACCAGATCTAAGGTAGGAAATTATCAAAGCACAGTAAGATAATACGGAGTTTCAACTTTTTAAAGATAAGAATCTAAAGCGAGGGGGTGGTGACTTCCAGCAAGATGAGGCACGAGTGATGTACATTTGGGATCACATGTGTGTGACAAATAAGCAAGAGCTGAGGAAGAAGGTTTTGGAGGATACATATATGAGTAAGAATGCCATTCATCCGGGAGAAGTGAAGATGTATCAGGATCTGAAGAAAGCTTTTTGGTGGCCCGGGATGAAGAAAAATGTGGTACGATTTGTTTCTACATGCCTAACTTGTCAGAAAGTCCAGGCGAAACATAAGAAGTTGGTTGGATTGTTACAGCCATTGTCGATACTAGAATGGAAATGGGAGGAGGTGATAATGGATTTCGTCATTGGGTTGTCTATGTTAAAGACTTAAAAGGATGCCATTTAGGTAGTGGTTGATAGATTGAAAAAGACAGCGCACTTTATTCCAGTAAATGTAAGGGACTCTATGGAAAAATTAGCGTAAACATATGTGCGAGAAATAGTAAGGTTGCATAGAGTACCTTCAAGTATCGTGTCTGACTGAGACCCAAGGTCTACATCGTGATTTTGGGCTAAGTTCCGAGAATCCATGGGTTCTAATTTGAAGTTTAGTACGTTGGCACATCCTCAAACTGATGGTCAGTCTGAAAGAGCTATTCAAATACTAGAAGATATGCTAAGGGCATGCATACTGGATTTCATAGATAAATGGATTGAATGTGTACCATATGCTGAATTGGCTTATAATAATAATTACCAATTTTTGATTGGTATGGCTCTGTATGAAGCACTGTATGGACGCAAATGTTAAGTACCATTGTATTGGAGTTGGACGGAGGACGTCACATAAGCAAGTCTGGGAAAGTTTGTATACAAGAAATAGTAGATAAGGTGAAGATAATAAGAGAGAGGTTGAAGGCAGCCCAGAGTTGATAGAAAAGTAATGTGGACAATAGGCAGAGAGTTGGAATTTTTTGTAGGAGATTGTGTATTCTTGAAGTTGACACCTAGTGGGAGAATAGTGAAGTATCCGAAAAGAGAGAAGTTGAGTCCGAGATATGTGGGTTGGGTCCATTCCTAATCACTAAGAGAATTGGACTTGTGGCGTATAGATTGGATTTTCTAGATGAATTGTCAGGAATACATGATGTATTTCATGTATCCTAACTGAAAAGGTACAACCCTAACCTAGCATATGTCTTGAACGACAAGCTTTTGCTGTTACGACCTGAGTTGAGCTACGTAGAGAAACCGGTTAAAATTCTAGATCGAAGCATCAAGTGAAGGCATGGAAAGCGGGAAACACGGAGTACGCAGCGGAAGCAAACATAAAAAAATTGGAAAAACAAGAATAGAGATTCCAGGGTAGGGCCGGCACCGACTCTGGCAGCCTTAGCCGGCGCCGGTAGCGCCCTGTCCCAATCCTAAGGTTTTAAAAATTTTACCTCTCATTTTGGTTCTCAAAGGTGGTTGGATTGGAACGTGCGCAACTGAGGTAGGTGTGCTGGTGGAAGCTTCTGATGCGATTCCTGCAAGCCTCCTACTCTGGCTTTGCATGTATGTGAATGCCTAAATCTTGGTCTTCCAGTATATGGCCTGCCTAACTACCGTTTGGTGAACAACTAACAGGCTAGTGAATTTTTTTGGAGAGAGAGAGAGAGAGAGATGCCTGCCTATTCCACAGAGAAGAAGCCGTCTCTCTTGTGTGTCTAACTTTCAACCACGTTGTTTTCAATCCTCCTGTTTAACCAAAATAAAAAATCCTAGGTTAAACTGGACTGGGCCATTGGATTCTTGGTTTAACCTATTGGGCTTAATTAATTATTCTAGTTAGAATCAACTCAATGGCCCAACAAATAATTACTTTTTCAGCCCAAGTAAACCTGTCCAATTAAATAAGCCTAAATCAATTTAGTCCCAAGTTAATCCCTAATTATTCAAACTGGGCCAAAGCCCTGAATAATTAATTAACCCACTAAATTAATTTAATTAATTCTCTCTCCATGGACCTTTATTTTATTCTAGCCCAATAATTAAATCAGGCTAGTTAAAATAAATTCTATTTAATTCAAGATCAATTCCTTAGCCCGTATTTAATTAGGACTCACAATCTATACTGGGGACCAAAAGACACACCGCATTGGCTACTAAAATGACCAAAATACCCTTGCTATATAAATAGCTATATTTTGCATTTTAAATATTTCCTAATATCACCATAAGGAAATATTGACCCCAAGGACAGTGCTGCATTAGCAATCTCCGACCTACAGGTGTAATGACTAAAATACCCCTTTATACATCGCCATACATTTAGAGAGGAAGAAGTGTACAACACCTCTCTAAATGACATCAACCATCCTTAGGCCTTTAGTCCAATGATCCATGACCTCCTGGATTGTATCTGCTTTCCAAGGGAGCTACCCTAAAGCAAACATCCAAGTCATGTTTCCCAGGGCCCTGGATATTTAAATCATTCAGACAACCACAAGGGGCGATATAGTATAGAAACTATCTTGTACAAGTCTATCTTAACTAACTAGTCACACATACCTAACATGCAAGTATATTGGCCCTACGATAGAACCTCAACTATAGCATATCAAAGTATATGCTTCCAGCTTCATCAGACCACTAATTCATACTCAAGTCGTAGAGTACTAGTCCACGCTGTAGCGGTAGTAGTCTAGGTTCTACCATATAGTACTTTTAGAAACCACTATTATATGTCCTGTTTTACGTATTCAAAATACGCTTATGTTATGAAGTGAGTGGACTACTCACTGGCTAAAGATAAGTCATTCCCCATTTAGAATTCACAACATAATAACCTAGACATGATGAGATTCCCATTCTCATCAATCGGTTAAGAACAATAGCTTATGTGTTAAGTAACCCGTGATCCATACCTTACTGTGAAAGACCTCCATTCACATGGACCACTTATTTAAATATAATGGGTCTTTTCCAAACGTAATTGTGCACACATAAAATTGTAAATTCACAAACAATTTTTGAAAATAAATTCTTTTATTAAAACATTCAATTTTTACATCAGAAACCTAGTCTAAGAGGGCATATATCCCAACAATCTTCCACTTGCACTCTAAGATTAAGTAAGTCCATAGGTGCCCACCCCTATGGTGTCTAAGTGTCTCTTAAAGACTCTCTCAGCCAAAAGCTTTGGTGAATGGATCTACTAGATTGTTTTCGGAGGCAATTTGTTCCACCATGACTTCCCATCTCTGGATGAAATCCCGGATCAGGTGGTACTACCTCTCGATGTGCTTCCCTTTCTTGTGGTTCCTGAGTTGTTTTGATTGTGATAATGCTCCAGTGTTATCACAATACATCACAATCGGTCTGTCCATGTGTGGCACGACTCCAAGTTTTGAAAGGAACTTCCGGAGGCAGACTGCTTCCTTGGATGCCTTCGAAGCTGCCACATACTCAGCTTCCATGGTTGACTCAGTAATGCAAGATCACTTGATACTCCTCTATGAAATAGCTCTTCTAGACAAGGTGAAGATATATCCACTAGTGGATTTTCTCTCATCCTTATTTGCGGGGAAGTCTGAGTCTGTATATCCTGTAGGAACTAAGTCATCAGCCTTGTAAACCAGCATATAATCTCTCGTTCCCTTGAGGTACTTGAGTATATGCTTTACAGCTTGCCAATAAACCTCCCCAAGATTTAACTGATATCTACTAACCAAGCCTACGGCAAAGCAGCCTAGTACACAGCATGGCATACATGAAACTTTCCACAGCTGAAGCATAGGGAATCCTACTCATCCTGTCTTTTTCTTTTTAAGACTTAGGACAGTCCCTTGAAGAAAATGACAACCTATGTCTACAAGGGATTAGAGTTCCCTTGCATGAGTCCATGCTGTACCTGGCCAACATCTTGTCAATGTATGCCGCTTGGAATAATCCTAACATTCTCTGCTTTCTATTTCTAAGAAGTCTAATCCTAAGAATGTAGCTGGCTTCTCCCAAATCCTTCATACTGAATTGACTAGATAGCTAAACCTTTGTAGATGATAATGACCCTACATCATTTCCAATTAGTAGAATGTCATCCACATACAAGACAAGAAAAACCACATTAATGCCTTAAAGTTTCTTGTACACTCATGGTTCATCCTCGTTTTGAACAAAACCATAAAACTTTACAGTCTCATCAAAACGAATGGTTCGAAGATCCTTCTGCCTTGCGGACCGGCTTTTATTTGCGAATATCATGGTTAATGATTGGGTTATGTCATACGCAGTGGTTATGTGCTCATGTTTGGATTGGAGCATAGTAGACATGGAGGCCAACATATAACAATGAGCCATCTCGTCAGCCTTCTTCCATGCCTTCTCAGTCTCACACTCCTCGGCAGTGGAACCCTCCCCGATTATAGGGTAGGTTTCGTACAGGACATACTTATACTCCTCTGCTGTTATATCCAGGTTCCTTTTCCAGTCCACATAGTTTGGTCCTATTAACTTATTCTCTTGGAGAATAATGGCCAACGGACTAAAAAAACCTCTCACCATTTCTGAAAAATCGAAAAATAAAAAAAAAAGATTTAGTTTGTGAAAACAAAACAAATTTGTGCACTTTATCCTTATTATCAAAACTGATAATAATCAATTTGGCTCTTTGGAAAACTGACATAGATTCTTGGGAAGATTAATAGTTTCCTAAGCTAAGTGTGTTAACCACCACAAATTAATTTCCCTTCTAGGTAATGATCTAGAAGATAACTCCATCGAGGGGAAGGTCGTTTCCTCTCATTTCCTATGGACATACCTTGCACTATGACCTCCAACGAGGGGCTGACCGATCATAGTACGTGTCCCGGGTTATTAATTACATCCCTCCATTAAATTTAGATCCTTGTGGTATCCCCATCCTATACGGGTTCACTCCCAGGATGGTGCGAGTGGACCACGATCTCTAATGAGGATCGTGATGGAAGCCGCGGGGCCGTTGGAACCCCTCTCCCACTTAGTCTTTTAAAACAAGGGTTCTCTGAAAAATATCTTTTTGAAAATTTCCATTAAGTTTTCTCTTAACTTAAAAATAAAATGTCTAAGTCCATAAAAATTTCTATGTCAAGGCTTATATCCTTTGAGAGCTTTTCCCATGGACTAATTTTATTTAAGTTAAAACTTAATGATTTAAAAAATTTTCCAAATTAAAACTCTCTAGAGACTTTGGTCTCAAGCTTATGTGACAAAACAATTTTTCTTGTGCCAAATTAAAACAAAATGGCTTTCTATTTTAACCTTATAAAAATATCTAAATCCAATATATTTTCTATGTCAAGGATCAAATCCTTTGAGAAAATATCTAAGGATTAATTTTTGTTCAAGTTAAAATAACCATTTAAGTTGTAGAAAAATGTTTTCCTTGCCAAAGCATTCCCAAAGACTTTGGTCTTTGAGAAAATGTACACATAGGTACAAAAACAAATAGCATGCTAGAAAACAGTAAACGTTTTCATGCTCTTCTATTTTTTAAACCTAAGTGCCTAGATAATAGAATTAAACACATTAATTAATTAATTAATGGTCTTGTTTAATCCTAAAATCCCTTTCTAACATTTTCCATGTAAAAATATTCCTTGAATATTGACTATTGCAAAATATTAACTTCGTCTGGTATGGACCCCAAAACCAAAAGAAATTGCAAGAAAAATTACAAGGAAAAATTAAAAAAAAAAATTCCTTAATCCACTGCACCCACGCACTGGATCATGCACCCATCTGCATTGTGGTCCACTGCACCCATTGCACAGAACCAGGACCCACCAAAAACCAGCGCGCAGACTGGCCTTCCAGAGCCAAGCCGGCGCCGGTTCCAACACTCCAAGCCGGCACTGGTTCCGTTCTGGATGCTGGATCCTGCAGCTTTTTTCTGCGAATCTCCTCTGCAAATTTCTCCTGTTTTTCTACATAGCTTCTGGTATCCATGGCTCTCTGAGTCCAATCAAAATACAATGAAATCAACCAAAACCAACAACCACCTATACCCATAAACATGGGGCTTACATGATTTGCTAAGAAAAACAGTAAATTACAATCTCCTATACCTCCACCCGCGAGGTTTAACAGAGAATCTATTCATACCATAAACAGTGAAGGATCACAATTTTAATCACACATATGTGTCCAGTTTATTAATCTAGATGCATGCTCCCTATATTTTCACAAAACCTTCATAGCTCTGATACCAATTGAAGGTGTGGAAAACAAGAAACACGGAGCACACAGCAGAAGCGAACATAAAAAAACTGAAAAAACAAGAACAGGGATTCCAGGGTAGGGCCGATGTTGGCTCTGGCAGCCCTAGCCGGTGCCGGTTGCACCTTGTCCCAATCCGAGGTTTTAAAAATTTTACCTCTTCTTCTGGTTCTCAAAGGTGGCTAGATTGGAACGTGCGCAATTGGGGTAGGTGTGTTGGTGGAAGCTTCTGATTGCGATTCCTGCAAGCCTCCTACTCCGCTTTTGCATGTATGTGAATGCTTAACTCTCGATTTTTCAGTAAATGGCCTGCCTAACTACCATTTGGTGAACAACTAATAGGATAGGGAACTTTTCTGGAGAGAGAGAGAGAGAGAGATGCCTGGTTATTCCACAGAGAAGAAGCCGCCTCTCTTGTGTATCTGATTTTCAACTAGGGATGGTAACGGGGCCGAGCCGGGGACTAGAAATCCCAGCCCCGCCCCTGCATATGCCCCCATTTCCCCATCCCCAACCCGTCCTCGCCATGGGAAAAGGCGGGGATCCCTGCCCCTGGCCTGTCGGGGATAAAACAATCCCCAATCCCGGCCCAACGAGGAAGCAGGGGCCCGTTTGGGCCCGGAAATATTTATAAAGATTTAAAAAAATAATAATTTTGATATATTTTTATTCAAAATTTTTTAATCATATAGAAAATTTTAGTGGTGGTTTTCAATAATTCACGTATTTGTCATATCACTAGATTAGTAAGAGTAAAATTGATAATTTATAGTTTTTTTCTTTTTTTCTTTTTTTCTATTTTATTTTATATACATATATAATCTTCATTTATATACATATATAATCATATATAATATATATAATCTACCTATAATTTATATAGTATATATATATATAAATAAATATATATATAATCTATATAATATGTATACATATACAATACATATATAATTCACCTCTATATGTATATGTGTGTATATAATATATATATATATATATATATATATATATATATATATATATATATGCGGGCCAGGCTAGGGGCGGGGATCATGCAATCCCCGTCCCTAGTTGGCGGGTTGAGAAATGAAGCCCGCCCTCAGCCCGTCCCCGCTTAAATCGGGGAATTCCAGGCCCAATAGGGCCAGGCCGGGCCGGGTCCTCAGTTTAAGTGGGGAAATTGTCATCCCTATTTTTCACCACGTTGTTTCCAATCCTCCTGTTTAACCTAAATAAAAAATGCTAGGTTAAACTGGACTGGGCCATTAGACTCTTGGTTTAACCTATTGGGCGTAATTAATTATTCTAGTTAGAATCAACTCAATGACCCAACAAATAATTAATTTTTCAGCCTAAATAAACCTATCCAGTTAAATAAGCCTAAATCAGTTTAGTCTTAAGTTAATCCCTAATTATTCAAACTAGGCCGAAGCCTTGAATAATTAATTAACCCACTAAACTAATTTAATTAATTCTCTCTCTCCGTGGACCTTTATTTTATTCTAACCCAATAATTAAATCAGGCTACATAAAATAAATTCCATTTAATTCAAGATCAATTCCTTAGCCCGTATTTAATTAGGACTCACGATCTATATTGGGGACCAAAAGACACACCGCTTTGACTACTAAAATGACCAAAATACCCTTGTTATATAAATAGCTATATTTTGCATTTTAAACATTTGCTAATATCACCATAAGGAAGTATTGACCCTAAGGACAGTGCTGCGTTAGCAAAGTCTCCGACCTACAGGTGTAATGACTAAAATATCCCTTTATACATCGTCGTACATTTAGAGAGGAAGAAGTGTACTAACACCTCTCTAAATGACATCTACTATCCTTAGGGCTCTAGTATAATGATCCACGACTTCCTGGATTGTTTCCGCTTTCCAAGGGAGCTACCCTAAAGCAAACATCCAAGTCATGTTTCCTAGGGTCCTGAATATTTAGATCACTCAGACAACCACAAGGGGCGATATAGTATAGAAACTATCTTGTACAAGTCTATCTTAACTAACTAGTCACATATACCCAACATGCAAGTATATTGGCCCTAGGATAGAACCTCAACTATAGCATATCAAAGTATATGCTTCCAACTTCGTCAGACCCTCAACTCATAATCAAGTCGTACAGTTCTAGTCCACGCTGTAGTGGTAATAGTTTAGGTTTCTACCATATAGTACTTTTAGAAACTGATGCGTATTTATTTGGGTATAAAAATCATATAAAAACTAAGCACATTCCCAATCAAGTTTACATTAAAACGTCAACCCCAAATTACACATATGAGCAAGCGTACTCATCATTAACCGAGTATAGGGTTCAAACGAGTGTCGATCCTCATGGAACAACTATACATTAGTCACATTTCTTTCATTGTTTAACCGACTCGATAAAATGAAAAAGAAATAAAATAAAACAAAAGAAATAAAAATAAAAATATATACATATCAAGGATGGAGAAGGATGTAACTCAAACCATTATTTTGACAATCATGATCTTAAAGTACTCAATCATTATCATAACTAATCAATCTCTTGGCATCATGAAGGATTAAGATAGATTCACTTCTTTGTCAATCCATGAAATCACTACCTTCTAGATAAATTAGAATCATTTGGTCTCGTCTCAACTAACTTATCCAAAATATGCATTAAACACAATCCTTGGTTAAATTTCCTTGGTCTCGGCAAATTTAAAACATGAAATTAACTAATGAATCATTGGTCTCGGCAAACATCAATTAATCTTTAATTTCCTAGTCCTCATCAATTATCCCTCTTGGTCTCGGTGAGTTAACAAAAAACAAATATGAAATTAATAAAGTGCAACCACCATCAACCCCTTTTGTCTCAGCGAATTAATGGGAAGAACCAACCAATTAATTTCATAATAAGCACAAGTAATTAAATACCAAGAAAAATAATCAATTAATAAAAATATCAAATAACTCTAAATATCAGGGATACCTAAAATAATGTCAAATTACAATAAAACAATTAACACATCATTGTTCAAAAGAAAACAAAGTAAAAGAAAGCACTCATAGACAAGCCTCATTCTTCTTCCTTTGAAGACCTTTTTATACAACTCTCCTTGAATTGAAGAATTCCTCATTTGATTTGAGTGATTTTCTGTGATGATCAATGAATTCTCCCCTTTTCCCTTGTGTTTTTCATCTATTTATAGGCGTAGGAAGTGCCTAAACTCGTAGGTACAATGTTCTTGGCCGAGTAGAAGTTGAAAGATACTAAAACTCCACAGATTACAAAAAAATGCGCAGAAAAATCAAACACCGCTTTAACTTCAGGGCACAGCCAGCGCCGCATAGGCTCTCATAGTCGGCGCCGGTTGTGTTCTAGTTCTCTACTTGTTTGCCGATTTTTTTTTTGAATTTTTCACAATGAAGACCAGAATGCAGCCGGCACCGCCTTAACTCTTGGAGCCGACGCTGGTCCACTCTATTTTGCTCTATTTCAGCAATTTTTTCGTCGCTTCGAAGTTTGTGCAACCAGTGCATAGCCGGCGCTGGTTCCTCTGTCCTAGCCGGTGCCACCACTAATCTGTTTTGTGACGTTTTTATTTTGTTTTACCTTAAAAATATGCAATAATGAACAAAATACCTTTCCAAGGGTAAAATCTCAAATATGAACGAATATGACTAGTTATTGAACAAAATATATCACAAAAGAACCTCAAATAACTAGGAAAAATATGACTAATTTAGCCCCTATCACATTCCCTACACTTAGCTCTTTGCTTGTCCTCAAGCAAAGTATCAAGAACAAGTAGGAAAACACAAGGTTTCATCAAATCACTCAATCAATTTCAAAACACTATCTCTAATGCTTTCTTTATTCATGAACATAAAACATATGGTACTACATCTTTCACAACCAATGTAAGACTTGTGTAAGTGATAAATGACTTAGTAGAACCATCCTAATACTTTATAATATTCTCAAACCATTGGAAATAATTTAGTTCAAAAAGAATATGCATTCTATATGCTTACTTTTCATACAATCTCTCCACTAATCCGAGACATATTATGATTCTACTTAGATCAAGTAGGACTTTTAAGCTTGTAATGTAAGGCTAAAGGCTTGTAACGTAGCTTATCAAACGAAGGATATCGGAGAATCAAATATCAAAGAAACTGAGAGTTCGCAAGAAAAGGATAAATAAAATGACTCAATAATTCCCAATTCTTCTTGCTCTCTTATTCTGAAAATCAATCAAACCATAACCTTGTATAGCAATTACAACTCCGCTCAAGCAAATCCTGCATTTTTACTCTTGTTTTCTTCTCTTGTTTTCAATCTCTCTTTTCTTTTCTAGCAGCTATTTCTTTTCTTCTCTTGTTTTCAATCTTTCTTCTCTTTTTCTTCGCTTTCTTTGCTTTCCTGTTTTTTTTTTCTTTCCAGCTCCTTTTTTCTATTGATACATGACTGAAAGTAACAAGTTATGATCTTTTTCAACGTACTCCCTTAATATTCTCTTACATATACTTTCATCCATCACGAGCATAAAGATTTGAAAAATTATTCAAACTCTCAGAAACAAACAATGGACAAAGTATTGTGGCGAGTTTTAAAGAAAGAAATCAACCATTTAGGCTCAAAATAGGCACTAGGGATAATATAATAATAGGTAGGCTTGAAAATCTCAAACTAGCCAAAAAAGGCCTATTACCGTCATCCCTAAGTTAAATCATGACTGTCTTTCTTATTTCGCCTCAAGAGGTATTCAAGTAAGTTCTAGAATGCTCCATGAATTTTAGTAGAAAAACAGGTTTAAGAACAATGCAAAGCATTTGATCAAGAACTACTTCGTCCAAGTGAGTGCAAAAAGTTATGCATAAGCCATAAGCGATCTAGAACATATACTCTATAATCTATCATAAAGACATGCATTAAAAATATTGCTTGAAATCTCAAGAATTTCAGAAAAATTTGAAAATTTTCGTTCAAAATTTTGCTCCCAAGAAGGCAAAAGTATATGTATAAAAGACTTGTCAATCAAATCACTCCTCCATACTTAAACTGGACATTGTCCGCAGTGGCCAAAGAAATATAACAAGAACTAAACAATGCCATGGGACCAAAAATATAAAAGAGAAGAGATAAGAAAAACAAACTTCCATTCATTTGGCATTGTGCTGTACAAGAGCTGAATGCTTGAAGAATGAGGCATTGGCAAAGTACCTAAAAAGAAAAATACAAAAAAGCACACCAAAGCATAAAAACTAGAAAAGAAAATAAATCAAAACCAAAAGAAAGAAAATAGTACAAACAAACGCCTTATGATAACCCAAACAATTCTATAGGGTAGCGTCAAAAAGCATCTCCATCTGCTCGGGGTTGTTAAGACCTTCACTCACATTGCGTTTCACGCGATTATCATTGACTTTGAATGTGCCTCAAGTAGGGTGAGTAATTTCGAGGGTGCCAAAAGGGAGTATCTTACTTACCGTGAATGGTCCCGACCACCTCGATTTCAATTTTCCCGGAAAAAATTTCAAGCGAGAATTAAATAGCAACACTTGATTGCCCTTCTCTAATCTGTGTTGACGATTGATATGCTTATCGTGCCACTTTTTGACCTTCTCCTTATAGTGCATTGAATTATCATAAGCATCTGCCCGCAATTCTTCCAAGGCGGTGAGTTGAAGCAATCTGGACTTACCAGTTAACTCAAGATCAAGATTAACAAGTTTAATTGCCCAATAAGCCTTATGCTCAATCTCTACAGGTAAATGGCATGCTTTCCTATAGACTAACCGAAAAGGAGTTGTGCCAATTGGGGTCTTAAAAGTTGTTCTATATGCCCAAAGAGTATCGTCTAATTTTTTACTCCAATCCTTTCTAGTATTGTTAACAGCGTTTTCCAAGATTCTTTTGATTTCCCTATTAACCACTTCAACCTGTCCACTCGTTTGAGGATGATTGGGGGTGGCAAACTTGTGGTTCACTCCTAAATGTTTGAGAACTTTTTTCATTTGTGCATTACAAAAATGAGTCCCCCTATCACTAATGAGTACCTTAGGCACACCAAAACGATTGAATAGCGTTTTCAGAAATTTTACCACAACCCTTGCATCATGAGTGGGTAAAGCTTGAGCTTCTACCCATTTAGAAACATAATCCACTACCACCAAAATATATTTATTCCTCAAAGAACTAGGAAAAGGTCCCATGAAGTCTATGCCCCAACAGTCAAATACTTCACAAGCTTGAAAATTTTGTAATGGCATCTCATTAGATTTAGAGAGATTACCTGTACGTTAACACCTATCACAACTTTGGACAAACCTATGGGCATCTTTAAACAATGTGGGCCAATAGAATCCAGAGTCGAGCACCTTTCTTGTAGTGTTGTTGGCTTGGTAGTGGCCTCTAGCAAGTCCTTCATGACAATGTCTTAGAATATCCTCTCCTTCCTTAGAGTCCATGTAACACCCCGCTACCTAGGCCCGCCCGAGGCTGGGGATGTCACCCCGTCTAAAGAACAAGGGGTCTTTATAACTAGGTCACACGAATAAAATAGCGGAATAAAAATAATACTTTAACTTAAAATTTATTACATCCCAAGAATAAATCCATAAACAAAATTATCCACTCTCAACTCCCCAAAGCAATACATAAAAAATAAATAAATAAATAAATGACAACATTCTCTTCCAAGGCAAATACCACTAGCTACTCATCCCACAGCAGGATCGACCTGAAACCATGGTAAAAAGGTGATGAGACAGAAATCTCAGTAAGTCCGTGTGTGCTTTGGGTGTTCAGTGAAAACAGTTCGTGGATGCAAAGTGTGAAATCGTTATAAGAGAAATATTGGCAAGCAATAAACATTAGTCAAAAGCAAGAGTGGTGTTTTCCTCTTTTTGAAACCATACAAGTGCACAATAAAATCAACCACTCAAAAAGGGTGGTCATGGGTTACCACACGTTGGGCCCCATATCCACATGGTCAGTATGCCACACTTTGTGCATACTGCTGGTCAGAATGCCACGCTTTGTGCAAACTGACAAAAGGTAGGTGATCGGCCTACCGGGCAAGATACTCCTCATGTTCTATACCCAAACAACAACCGGGTGTCCATTCCGGCAAAACACAGTCACTTGACTGAAATAAAAACTGCTAGCTCGGACCGTCATGACTAAGTAGTACTGACGTTTCTCTAAGTTGAGCTTATCTTCTGGAGGTAGCCTCTTGTCAGAAGACTCACCATTGCTCTTCAAAACTAGTACTACTAGCCTACCCTTATTGAATACTCAACGTAACGTATCCCACTTGGAAAAAATGAACAAAACATAGTTCCACTTGAAAATGGCAATTAAGATTTTCCAAAGTTTGGGGCAAAACTGGGAAAGAGTTTTAGGTTTTGAATAAAACCGCCCATTAATTTGCAAATAATTTATTTGTCTGAAATGAGAATGGAAATAATCCTCAATTGCCTTTACAGAAATGAGTGACCATGCATTCTACATTTGGCTTGCCATAAAAAAAAAATCATTTTTCATCAAACAGGTTTTATGCAGGAGCTTACTTGATTCTTTCTCACAATATTAGGTCTCCAATAGCTGATCTAACCCCCCATGGGCAAATACAAACCACAATCAAACTCAAGCCAAAATCCATTTTCTTAATTTAAAACAACTCAACTCATTACCACCATGATCCTAGTGTCCCAAGCTTTAAGGCCAAACTATAAATAAATAGGTTTATAAGTTAAGCCTAATTTGACATTTAAAATAATTAATATTTTGAGAAACAAGTACTAATAAGTTGATGGTTTAAATCTTACTAAGAAAAATTTAGAGTTTATTTGATGAAAGTCCTAGGTGGTACTAGGTAAAATAATAATTTATTAATAATTAATTGTTAAAAAATAATTGATAATTAAAATTAGTTGAAAATAAATTTTAATAAGTCTTGCTTGAAAAATAATAAATAATCCTTTAATGGGTTTTGATTAAAAGATAATAATTAAAATTTTAGTAATAAATATTTTACTAACTATAATTATTCCCAAAAAAGGCTTTAAATAATGTCTCTCTCTCTCTCTCTCTATATATATATATATATTATTTTCCTAGCAAAAACTATTATTTATTTGACTAAAATATCCATATTATATATAATAATCCAAATTTACTCCTCCTAGGGTTTTTGAAAATTACTAGCAAAATCATATTATGAAATATTTTATTCATGAAATAAAAATTAGCTTAGGGACAACTAGATCATTATCATACTTCTATGGCTAACCACAATCATGGACATATACAATCCTTCAATTCATCAAATCATCCAAATCATGCATATAAGCATAGATCTAACGATATCAAGACATGATCTAACCTTTTCTAGCATAAATATAACCATAGCTTTAATAATCACATAAGAATATAAATCCTATTCACCAAAGGTGACATAATCTCTAGCATACTTGATCACAAATACTACCTATGACATGGAGACATGCATTAAACCTCAAATCATCGTACAATCAACCAAGATAATCCATCCATGCATAAATCCCATCTCCTTCATATTCATACATACATTCATGCTTCAACCTCAACAATATATACTCAAACCTTATCCGCAATCCATCTTCTATCAACATCATCCTAGAGACATGAATCTAGAATTTAAAAGAAGGGTTAAAATGGCTTACTTAATTGATGAATTCCTTGAAGGAGTTTTGAATGAATCTCAACTCCTAGATGTCTAAATCCATTCAAAGAAGGTGAAGGAAGCATGGCCATTGGAGAAGAAGCCATCCGGCCAAGAAGGAGAGAGATTCGGCCAAGAGAGAGAGATAGAGAGAGAGAGAGAGACAAAGAAGAAGAAAGCTCATTAGCACGCTTAAATAAATATATGTTCATTAGAGATTGAAGATTAGCGAAGATGAAGTTGATTGAATAATCCTACCTTGAAGGTGTTCTCGAGTCTTCACAAAATTTCTGGTTTTTTATCCAAAAGTGCAAGTTGAATTTTGTAGTTTGATGTTAAAAATGGTACGGATGGACTCACAGCAATGAATAGATGAAATTTGGAATTTTTAGAGGTAGTTTGAAGTGATTTGGAGAGGTATTAGGTGAAAGGGAGGAGTAGGTGTTCTTGGTGTACTATGTGTTCTTGGAGGTTGAAGAGAGTAGAGAGCTTTTAGATGGGAGGCTACTGAAATTCTGAAGAGATTAGGGCTACCGAATTGTTTGTAGGCTTTAGGAAGATGATTTTCTGGTTTGGAAGGAAAAAGGAAAGGCTAGTTGTTGAAATCCTTAAAGAATATTTTTGGGAAGCAAATTTGGAAACTAGATATAACAAGAATATCTTTGATTATTGGAGGGCTTTTGGGAATCTGCCATGGATGAATTTTGGAGCAGTATTTTGGCTAAATGAAAGCTGGTTGAAGGAGGCTAAGAGTGGTCGAAATTAAGGAGTATAATGGTGAAGGGAAGGTCTGGTTGTTTGAGGGATATTTTATGGAAGGTTACTAAATCATGGTGGCTGGAATTTTTGGTATCCAAATCAAGGCATGATTGTAGATTTTCTTTGGAAATGTTTTAGGTAGTCATGACTGGATTTTGTGTAGAAGCTTGGGGAGGACAATTGAGTTAAGTTATTGGAGGTTTAAGGGTGGTTTGTGCAGAAAAAGGATAGAGTTTCGGCTAGGGTAGAATTAGGAAACAAAGCTGGAAAATTACTGCACAGAATTTTTGCAAGGCTGGAATTTCTAGACAGTTTCGGCTGCCATTTTCCAGCCAGCTTGCAGAGAGTTTGAAGGAGAATTTCAGGGGTTTTCAAGGCTGGTTTCCAGCCCTCTTCATGGAGGAAAAACATGGCTAAGGAGCTGAGCAAAAACTGAAAGAAAACAGATTGGTTTTGGACCTCCAAAGCTGTGAATTTGCCCAGAAATTTTCCTGGTTTTGCACCACCTTTGTGCAGTCCAAAAATGGCCAGAGAAATTCAGGTTGCAAGCTGATCTAAAAGGCCATTTTTCTGACAGCATTTGGGAGGGAATATTAGCTAAGAATGTCGACACCTTGAAGGCACACAAAGCTGGGAAAAATTTCAGTTCTATGCAGGAAGGGAAATGAAACTAGCTAGAGTGAGTTTTTAGAAAGCTCACTAGAGGAATTTAATTCACTTGAAATCCTTCCCCCTCTTCCATTGCTTCGGTCCATAAGATGTCTTTTACTAAGACATTTTGAACCTTCAAAGCCACAGCACTTTGTTGGAATTTTTGGAAAGAAAATGGTTAGAACAATTTGATCAAACTAATGAGTTGAGAAATAGAAAAAATTAAGGATCAAGAGAAAATGAATTCCCCTTAGGAATTTTGTGTAAAGCAAAGGAGTAGGATTTGGATATTCCTATCATGTCTCTCTTAGGACAACATCTCTACCCTACTCCCAACACATAAGGCCAAAAATGATACTTCCCAAGCAAAAATAAAATTTAACCAAGCTAAAGCTCCTATGATGGAATTTGAACCCAAGACTTCAAGAATTAATTCTAAAGCTCCAACCACTAAACCACAACAACTCTTATTCTTATTTTCCCCCTAAAAATATTTTTCTATTCAATCCTCAAGCTATCTCCCTTTTTCCACCTCAAGCAAAAATTACCATTTTGCCCTTCTCACTCAATAATTATAATCAAACCCTCTAGACTATAAAACACAAATTCAATGCACATAAAATCATATAAAAATATATTTAAACATGCAATAAAATATGATATGCATCCCAACCCCCTTACTCTAAGGTTGGATTTGACTGGGGTTTCACAGTCCACGCATCTACGAATGATTTGGTCCGCACAACACTTAAACAAATATAGGTCTTCCCAAAAGTAATACCGTGCTTCAGAGAGGAATTTCTTCGTTTGTTGTATCGTGAGATCTTTTGGAGTAATTCCTGCAACCAAGTAGTTAGCAAAGTCGGCGAACCATAGGGTGTTTGGAATCTCACCTTCTATGAGCAAGAGCTGCTCATCCGAAAAAGCGTCATCGATGTCTTCTTCTATCAAGAATTCCAAATTTAGATTATCCAATCTTGACAAGTGATCTACAGCCAAGTTTTCTACATCCTTTTTGTCTCTAATCTCCAAATCAAATTCCTGCAATAATAGCACCCATCTTATTAATCTTGGTTTGGAATCATTTTTGGTTAGTAGGTACTTCAGGGCCAAATGGTCTGTATAAACAATAACTTTGGACAAATAAGATAAGAACGGAATTTATCAAAGGCAAACACTATGGCAAGCAATTCTTTCTCCGTTGTTGTGTAGTTTTCTTGTGCATCCGTTAAAGTCTTGCTCATATAGTATATAGGTTGGAAGTGCTTATTCTGCCTTTGTCCTAATACTGCACCAACTACAAAATCACTTGTGTCACATATTAGTTCAAAGGGAAGAGACCAATCAGGTGCAATTAAGATGGGTGTATTAATCAATTTCTCTTTAAGTATGGTAAAAGCGTTGAGACATTTTTCATCAAAATTAAACACAACATCCTTCTCAAGTAAAGAGGTAAGAGGTTTTGAAATTTTTGAGAAGTCTAAGATGAACCTTCTGTAGAAACCTGCATGACCAAGAAAGCTTCTTAAAGCTTTTGCCGAAGTAGGGGGAGGCAGCTTCTCAATTGCTTCAATTTTGGCCCTATTGACCTTTTATACCCTTTCTTGAAATTTTATACCTCTACACAATACCTTCTTGCACCATAAAGTGGCATTTTTCCTAATTAAGCATGAGGTTAGTCTCTTCACATCTTGCTAGCACATTTTCAAGATTAGATAAACCTAAATCAAACGAATCACCAAAAATTGAAAAATTATCCATAAATACCTCCATGATGTCCCCCACGAGTCCTTCAAAGATAGCTATCATGCACTTTTGGAATGTTCCAGGACCATTACAAAGACCAAATAGCATCTGACGATATGCAAAAGTACCATATAGACATGTGAAAGTGATTTTTTCTTGGTCCTCCGGAGCTATGGGAATTTGTAGGTAACCCGAAAACCCATCCAAGAAACAATAATACATATGTCCGGCTATCCTTTCCAATATTTGGTCAATAAAAGGGAGAAGGAAGTGATCTTTTCTAGTGGCTTTGTTTAACATCCTATAATCTATGCAAAACCTCCAACCCGTGACCAATCTCATAGGGACTAGCTCATTTTTATCATTAGAACTCACCGTCATTCCTCCCTTCTTTGGTACCACTTGAGTATGACTTACCCAAATACTATCAGAAATAGGGTAAATGATGCCTGAATCTAAGAGATTAACCATCTCACCTTTTACCATTTCACTCATATGTGGGTTCAACCTACGTTGGGTTTGCACTACGGGTTTTGCACATTCTTCCATCAAGATCTTGTGAGTGCAGAAGGATGGACTAATGCCCTTAATATCAGTAATCTTCCAAGCTATAACTCCTTTATATTTTCCCAACATACTTACCAGCTTGGTCTTTTGTTCTAGATCGAGATCTTTGGTAATGATGACAAGCAATTTACGTCCTGTAGACAAGAACACGTATTCCAAATGCTCGAGCAGGTCTTTTAAGTCTAATTCAAGAGAATCTTCTATGGATGATTTCATTCTCCCTAAACTGCTTTTCTTAATTTCCAAATTCTGCATCCCATCCTCATTGTGAAAGTCCTTCGAATACGCCATTGATGTTTCCATCAACTCCTCCTCAATGGATTCCTGCATTAACTCAAAAATAGGTTTGTTGAGAATATAAACTCTTAAAAAAGAATCTTCAGAAGATAACGAGTGTCGCATGCTCTTGTGGATTTGAATCACTACTTCTTCATCCCCAACCCTAAGTGTCAACCTCCCTCCATGAACATCGATTAACGCTTTTGCTGTAGCTAGGAAGGGTCTACCTAAGATTAAAGGGACTTTGGAATCTTCATCCATGTCAAGAATAACAAAATCCACGGGAAATATGAATTTATCAACTTTACCAACACATTTTCTATTATGCCCCTAGGATATTTGATAGATTTATCCGCGAGTTGAATACTCATCCTAGTAGGCTATGGTTCTCCTAGGCCTAGCTTTTTAAATGTTTTATATGGCAATAAATTAATGCTAGCACCTAGGTCAGTTAATGCATTACATACATGAAGAGTGCCAATTAAACATTGGATAGAGAAACTCCCTGGATCATTTTCTTTATATGGCAAATTCGGTTTTGTCCTACAAGATGGCTGGGCATTCTTCGTTGAGGACTACTGTAGACAACTCTTTCAATCACTTTTTGTTGACGAACATGCTATTAAGAAACTTGGCGTATTTGGGCATGTGAATTAAAGCTTCACTAAGGGGGATGTTTATGTGCAGTTGTTTAAATACCTCAAGAAATTTGTCGAATTGGGCATCCTTTCGGGCTTTGTGTAAACGGGTAGGATACGGTATGTTAGGTTGAAAATGAGGCTTTTCGAGAGATGGACAGGGGGTAGCCGGTGCCAGTTCCAGTGCTTTGGCCGGCGCTGGTTCAATCTGGGTGGCTGGGTCTCGGGGTTACCGGATAGCTGGCACCGGTTCTCTTCTTCCAACCGGCACCAGTTGCCATCTGGACTGTCTGGTAATTCTTTTCCATTTCGCAATGTGACAACAGCTGTTTCCTCAATGGCTATTGGGGTGAGTTTATGAGATTTTATCACCATGTCCGTCAAAAACTAAATTTGTCATTCCATGTTGCGGATCATTTCTTCGAATTTCTCAAATGTGGAATCGATGTCTTGGAAATGCCTCGTGACATGAACAACAAATTTCCCAATTAAGGTTTCAAGCTCTGCTGATTCTGGTGCTGTGAGTGTCATCTTAGGAGTGCAATGGAGGTACTGCCCCTCATTAGACTTCCTCGGATTCCAATTCGCCATTTCTCCTACACATAAAAGTGAGTTAGATACAGAATTACTGATAAAAACAACATTACAAGGTTACAAAGTTAGTATATCAAACATAGTCAAAGGTAGTAAGTTAGGTTAGGTTACAAATGTGTACAAGAATACATGAAATACAAAAGATAGCACCTTTTTGCGAAAAGAACAATTGTACATATCTTACATATTTACATGGTTAAATCAACAAAATCCAAGCTTTCATGCTATTATTCCCTAGCAACGGCGCCAAAAACTTGATGTGTATTTATTTGGGTATAAAAATCATATAAAACCTAAGCACATTCCCAATCAAGTTTACATTAAAACATCAACCCCAAATTACACATATGAGCAAGCGTACTTATCATTAACCGAGCATAGGGTTTAAACAAGTGTCGATCCTCATGGAACAACTATACCTTAGTCACATTTCTTTCATTGTTTAACCAACTCGATAAAGTGAAAAAGAAATAAAATAAAACAAAAGAAGATAAAAATAAAAATATATACATATCAAGGATGGAGAAGTATGTAACTCAAACCATTATTTTGACAATCATGATTTTAAAGTACTCAATCATTATCAAAACTAATCATTCTCTTGGCATCATGAAGGATTAAGATAGATTCACTTCTTTTTCAATCCATGAAATCACTACCTTCTAGATAAATTAGAATCATTTGGTCTCGTCTCAACTAACTTATCCAAAAGATGCATTAAACACAATGCTTGGTTAAATTTTCTTTGTCTCGACAAATTTAAAACATGAAATTAACTAATGAATCCTTGATCTCGGCAAACATCAATTAATATTTAGTTGCCTAGTCCTCATCAATTAACCCTCTTGGTCTTGGTGAGTTAACAAAAAACAAATATGAAATTAATAAAGTGCAACCACCATCAACCCCTTTTGTCTCAGTGAATTAATGGGAAGAACCAACCAATTAGTTTCATAATAAGCACAAGTAATTAAATACCAAGAAAAATAATCAATTAATCAAAAGATCAAATAACTCTAAATATCATGGATACCTAAAATAATGTCAAATTATAATAAAATAATTAACACATCATTGTTCAAGATAAAGAAAACAAAGTAAAAGAAAGCACTCATAGACAAGCCTCCTTTTTTTTCCTTTGAAGACCTTCTTGTATAACCCTCATTGAATTGAAGAATTCCTCCTTTGATTTGAGTGATTTTCTGTGATGATCAATGAATTCTCTCCCTTTCCCTTGTGTTTTTCATCTATTTATAGGTGTAGGAAGTGCCTAAACTCGTAAGTACAATGTTCTTGGCCGAGTAGAAGTTGAAAGATACTAAAAGTCCATAGATTACCAAAAACTGCGTAGAAAAATCAAGCACTGCTTTAACTTCAGGGCACAGCCGACGCCGGTTGTGTTCTGGTTCTCTACTTATTCGCCGATTTTTTTTTTTCTGAATTTTTCACAATGAAGACCAGAATGCAGCCTGCGCTGCCTTGACTCTTGGGGCCGGCACCAGTTCCACTCTGTTTTGCTTTGTTTCGCCAATTTTTTCGTCACTTCGAAGTTTGTGCAACCAGTGCATGGCCGGCGCTGGTTCCTCTGTCCTAGCCGGCACTGCCTCTAATTTGTTTTGCGACATTTTTATTTCATTTTACCCCAAAAATCTATAATAATGAACAAAATACCTTTCCAATGGTAAAATCTCAAATATGAAGGAATATGACTAGTTATTGAACAAAATATATCACAAAAGAACCTCAAATAACTAGGAAAAATATGACTAATTTAGCCCCTATCAGAAACCACTACTACAGGTCCTATTCTACGTATTCAAAATACGCTTATGTTATGAAGTGAGTGGACTACTCACTGGGCTAAAGGTAAGCCATTTCCCATTTAGAATTCACAACATAATAACCTAGACATAATGAGATTCTCATTCTCATCAATCGGTTAAGAACAAAAGTTTATGTGTTAACTAACCCGTGATCCATACCTTACTATGAAAGACTTCTATTCACATGGACCACTTACTTAAACACAATGGGTCTTTTCCAAACGTAATTATACACATATAAAATTGTAAATTCACAAACAATTTCTGAAAATAAATTCTTTTATTAAAACGTTCGATTTTTACATCAGAAACCTAATCTAAGAAGGCATACATCCTTACATCAAGACCCCTCAGAATAAGCAGATACTGATGGTAAAGGTGTTATGAGAGCATCATGATACACAAGATGCCACGTGAGAGACGAATGAGTGGTTGAAGTGAAAATAATCCTAACTTGAGTTAAGATACACACTAAATTTCACGATGAAATTATTTTATGGAGGGGAGGATGTAAAACCCCACCTAAAACCACCCTAGAATTAGAGGGAATGGTTGCATTCCATGGCATATTGCATGAATATTTTCTTTCTGGGTAAATTTATGCATTTTTAAAATTGCTATATGTGGTTTTTATGAATTATTTGATGAGTGTTGGGGGCAATTAAGGAATTTTGCTTAGGGATAAGAGAAGAAGAGACTTGGGTTTTAGAAGGGAAGAGAATTAGGTTGTGCAAATAAGAATAAGAATTAATGTAGCTTAGTGAGTAGAGCTTTGTAGTTAATTCCTAATGTCTTGAGTTCAAATCATATCAACTAAGCATTATTTTTAATTATCTTAACTAATGTTTGAATTTTATTTCTTGCATTCTATGAAATTAGGAATGTTGTCTTGGGGAAGACACAATGGAGATATTTGTGATCTTGTCCAAAAAGAAAAGCTAGAGGAGTGTTAATCGCCATCATTTTAGCAACACATGTCCTAACATGTTTAAATTTAAAATATTCATATTTCTTGAATTTTTTTTAAATTTTCTTATAAAATATTTTAGATGATCTAGGACTTGAAATTTTAAAAGGAAAATTCCAAATTTTGGAGATTAGTTGGTTGATACATAAGAGGGATAATAGTGTGTTTGTTTTCCAAATTAAATCACCAAGTTATTTACCTAAAGAACTACATTTTGATTGTTCTTGTTATGGTAAAAGCTAGAAATTATTTTTAGTTCCTCTTCCTAGATTGTTTTCAAAAATGGGCAGCTTGAACATCATTTATTTTTTTTGCAAATCAAGCGCTCCTTTTTGTGTGCAAAAGTTGGAAACTAGCATGAAGATTTCGATTCCTTCATAGCGTGTTTAAACCAGAAAATTTTTAGCAAAATAAGTAAATGTTATAACCAAGAAACTTTGGGTATTTAATGCCATGAATTAGTCCCTTCATGGTTCTTGTTCTTCTTCAAGATAATGGCTGAAAAAATCACCATTAAAGGACCTTGAGATACTCCTATTTAATAGCTGAAAACCAATTCAAAATATTTTGAATTCTAGCTAACAAACCACCTAAATCTTATCACTTCTTCTAACTAGCTAACTAGAATTTTTTTTCCAGCTTTTCCAATCTTCAACTAGCTAGCATTTCTCTTCATTTTCTTCTTCAATTCTTCTTCATTTCTCCAACATATTTTTGGCCATACTAGGTACCTAGCTGAACATCTTTTCTTCTTCACCAACCTTACCAACAAAACTCCATTAAAGAACCTTAAACCTCTCCTAGTTTCTCTCCATTCAAAATACTTTGAATTTGAAAATTAAATCCTACATTTTGCTCCATCAAACACTCACCTATCTAGCAACCAATCCTATCAAACCAAACCAGAAATTTTGCACTCATTTCCACAAGGAATTTCGGCCAACACCATCTAGAACACCCTCCCACTTCATCTAACTTTCTCTTCTACTCTCTCAAGAATACCAAGAACACACACTACTTTCCTTCAACCATTTAGTCACTTCTAAATATTCCAAACCACTCCAAAACCTTCAAATCAACTAGAGATCATCCTATTCTTTCCTTTGGTACACTTTATACTACCAAAACATTTGAAGGGCTCCTTTCATTCGGATCAAACAAGCTTTTTTTTAGCAAGTCAAGAAGAACACCATAAGTTTAACCAAGTCCAAGCATCCTCTTCTTCATTTCTTCACTTTCATTTCTTCTTACTCTCTTTTCAATCCCACTCTCTCTTGGCCAAATTCATTAGGGGCCAACATTGGACTTCTACAAACCTTGGTCTTTTAAAGAACTCATCAAGGCATTCAAGGCTTTTCGATTATTAAAGCGACATCTTCAACTTAGATTGATCATCAAACAAGTATTTTGTCATAAACTCCCTCATTTATTTTCGAACTCAAGATTAATAGGATGATGGCTTATTGATATGATGATGGATGATCTAGTGGTGTTGGGTAAAATAAATGCATATATGTTTATATGACATGAATGATTTTGTGATGTGTAGATGGAGATGTGCATTAGGACTATTCTATGTAGTATATTTAGATCTTGTTTTTAATATGAGGTTATGATATGTTGTTAGTATATTTGTGAATTGGGTCTATATGACACTAGCATGAGATGATATGGTGGATAATAGAGATTGTTACTATTATGATTTTGCTAATACTTAAATATTGTTAATCTTGCCATCAATTACTATGCCAACATTTATATTGGTGTTGATACTACTTTGCTATAAAAATTATTATTATTACTCTACTTGTATGATTACCACTTTATTTGTTAATAGCAAAATTATTACTACTTTTAAATATTAATAGTAATATTATTGTTACTTTTGATACTTAAATCGCTATCATTATTTTTATTACTAACATTACTATTAATATTATTATTTTTAATAGTAATAATAATACTATTAATATTATAAGTATCACTATTGGTATTGCTATTTTTAAGTATCATCGATATGATGATGATGATGATGATGATTATTATTATTATTATTATTATTATTATTATTATTATTATTATTATTATTATTATTATTATTATTATTATTATTATTATTACTAAACATCATTATTTTAGAGAAATATTAATAAAATAAATATTATTACTACTAGCAATATTATTTTTATTTAATCATATTATTATTAGTATAATAAATATTATTATTATTATTTTTATTAAACATTATTATTTTACTTTTAAAAAAAATAATAATATAAACATAATAATATCATAATTACTATTTATATTATTTTACGTATAGCAATATTATTGTTTATAAAAGTATCAATATTTTATTAATACCTTGGACAAATTATTATTTGTGGTTATCCTCAATTACTATTATGTTACTTACTTATGTTAGTATAATATCAAATTATTCTTATATTAATGTTAACCTCTAAAATATTTTATCAATTAATTTTAGAACTCCTAAACCATTAGCATCATAGTTGAGTGTTGCTATTGATTATGTGTATGTAAAGTTGGAAGGTATTTGTACCTATGTAATGTTGTTGCTTAGTTGTGCCAATAGTGACATATACCCTGTGTTTACCCCAGACAGGGTTAGGTTGCCTTGAGCAAGACTTAAAGGATTAGTGAAATCAAGAGATCAAAGTAAGTCCTTGCATAAAGGTGTTTGTTAAACAAAAGCGCTTCTGCAAATCAAATGTACAGATTACCTTGGAAGATGTACTCTGGGATGCAATTATGGACAATTTATTCTTTTTGCTAAATTAAAATAATTTTTAGTCAAGCAAACAATTTCCCAAGCAAAATAATAAGTTTTTCCTAAACCAATTTTTATCTAGGATTGTCTGAAAACCATAATTGTTACTTCAAAGAAAACAATTTGTTGATTTACATTTTCCAAGTGGGATAACTATAACGTTGAGTACTCAATAAGAGTAGACTACTAGGACTAATCTTTGCATGGTTGGGGTAAGTCTCTCAGTAGGTGACCACCTCTGAGGGGTAAACTCTGCATTGACAAGACGATAATTCTTGTTGGCCAGGCCAGTCCAAGCTAGCAGTACAGTTCAGGTGGACTGTTTATTTTTGGAGTGGACAATCGATAATTTTGGGTATAGAGATGGAAGAATATCTCACCCAATGGGCTGATCACCTATTTGTATTATGATGCATGGTTTCACAGTAGACGGTTATGATGCAGGGTTTCATGGCCATGACTATGATGTTGGGAATATGCCCTCTTAGACTAGTTTTCTGATGAAAATATCGAATATGTTAATAAAATAATTTATTTGCGAAAATCATTTGTGAATTTAATTTTCTTTATTTGTGTACATTTTCATTTGGAACAGATCCATTGTGTGTAAATAAGTGATCCATGTGAATGGAGGTCTTTCACAGTAAGGTATGGATCATGGGTTATTTAAACACATAAACAGTTGTTCTTAACCGATTGATGAGAATGGGAATCTCATCATGTTATGAATTCTAAATGGGGAATGGCTTACCTTTAGCTAGTGAGTAGTCCACTCACTTCATGACATAAGCGTATTTCGAATATGTAGAACAAAACCTGTAGTAGTGGTTTCTAAAAAGTACTATATGGTAGAAATCTAGACTATTACCGCTACAACGTGGGCTAGTACTCTATGACTTGAGTATGAGTTGGTGGTCTGGCGAAGCTGGAAGCATATGCTTTGATATACTATAGTTGAGGTTCTATCAGAGGGCCAATATACTTGTATGTTGGGTATGTGTGACTAGTTAGTTAAGACAAACTTGTACAAGATAGTTTCTATACTATATCGCCCCTTGTAGTTGTCCAGATGATCTAACTATCCAGGGCCCTGGGAAACGTGACTTGGATGTTTGTTTTAGGGTTGCTCCCTTGGAAAGCGGAAACACTCCAGAAAGTCGTGGATTATTGGACTAGAGGTCTAAGGATGGTAGATGTCTTTTAAAGAGGTGTTAGTACACTTCTTCCTCTCTAAATGTACGGCGATGTGTAAAGGGGTATTTTAGTCATTTCACTTGTAGGTTGAAGACTCTGCTAATGCAGCATTGTCCTTGGGGTCAATATTTCTTTATGGTGATATTAGAAAATATTTAAAATACAAAATACATCTATTTATATAGTAGGGGTATTTTCGTCATTTTAGTAGCCAAGGCGATGTGTCTTTTTGGTTCTCGGAATAGCCCGTAAATCCTAATTAATTTTTGGGTTGAGAAAATGATCTCAGTTGAGAGAGTTTTATTTTATTCGGGAAGTCTAATTTATTATTAGACTGAAATAAAATAAATAGAAAGAAATCTATTATCTGGTTTAATTGGTTAATTAATTATTCAGGACCTGGGTCCAGTTTAAATAATTAAAAAAATTAACCGGGACTTAAACTAGAGAAAAATAATTATTACTTAATTATTTATTGGGTTATGTATTAAATCCCAAGGAATAAATAATTAAAGTTTAATTATTTTTTGGTTCATTTGGGTTCATTAAGTATTTATTGGGTTATTTATTTATTCCCAAGGAAAATAATTAATGTTTATTATTTTGGATTTTTTGGGTCCAAGAAAAATAATAAATATTATTTTGGCCCAATAGCCTGGACCATAGGATTTTTCCGGACACAGTTTAGAAGAGTTTAGGGTGAAGCCAAAATTTATTTTGTATATAATATTCGGGTATTAAATTCCGAAAATATTATTTTTATCAAAATAATTATTTTTTGTTTCACGACTCTTGGCTTTCTGTGTGAAAAAATAAAATAAAAGGAAAAAAATATAATAAAAGTCTCTTGGCTCTTTGTTTCTCTCGTGGTTCTTTGTTCACTGACTGTTGGTTTTCTATTTACTGGCTTTTGGTATTATTAACCATAAGAAACCATATGATGGAAGCTAACAGAGAGAGTTTGAGTGAATAGTCGGAAAAATTGAAAAATCTGAGGATGATTTTCCTCTCTTCCCATTGTGTGCTCACCAACAGATATTATGGCTGGGTTATATTCCGTAAGCCAAAAAGCTTTGCATTCATCTTCACCGGAGCAGAAGAAGAAGCTGGGCAGTGCACAGGACGTGGGATGAGGAAAGCTGGTTTTTGAGCTTCAAGCAATTCTTCAACGTTCTTCAAAGTTTTAAAGCTCCAACAAGTATGTTTCATGCCCACCATGGTGCTGCCAATACTCTGATATATATTTTCTTGTTTCTCCATTTTCATACCATGAGCATGCTCTGTAAATTTGAAAATTCCTTCATATGATACAAGGTTTCATAGTCAACTTTATTTGAGTGGTTTATTTCTTTATCAGTTGAGCACTTTTACTTTATAAATACGTGTAAAACATCACTCTTTGTTCAAAGATAAATGTTTGGACTTGCAGACTTTTTGTTGTAAATTGTTCAAAATTTGCATACATGAAATATTTTCTTAAACTGTTATGAGCACACATAGGACTTACTGAGAAATGTTTCTCACCACCTTTTTATATCATGTCTTGAGGTCTATCCTACTTCAAATGTTGATTTACTTATGTTGCAATGAGCTTGGAAGATTTATTTTGATGTATTTATTCATTGGAGATTTTAGTTACCTTCTATTTGTTTAAAGGCTTGTATAAGTATTGTTTTAAGATTGTAATAAATTTATTGTTAAGTTATTTCCTTCTATATCTTCTATTACTTAGTTATAAAGACCATTGTCCTAAGAACGGGGCAACTTCCCTACCCCTTTCGGGGTACGTAGGTTGAAGGGTGTTTCATGCATTCCAAACAATCACATTATTGAGACAATATTCATTTTCCAAATGACTTGCAATTCAAAGTTTTATTATCAAATATTTGATACAAGGACTTACTGAATTGGAGTCTTCTGATAAGACTAACTCACAGTGCAGCTAGATCCATAGTTCTGACTCCAATTCTAATGAAATTACAATTTGTAATTAGAAACCTCGTTTAAAACTTCTATTCACTTTCCCGATATAAGCATATCATTGCACATCTATATAAAATTCATTTATAACTCCATGTATCGGGATATGTTATAGATGCTAGCAAACTATTAGAAATTAATCATTAAATAATATTTAAGAAAACATTTATTTAATATCAATTTGGTAATTAAATATAAGTTCATAAATAAATACTAATTATTAACCAATTATATTGGTTAACAGAAAGCGACTAAATTCATTTAATCAAAACCTTTATTAAAATAAAAGCTAATATTTAATAGGTAAATAGATAGTAATTAAATAAACTCATAATATAAGGCAATTAATAGACAAGTAAAAGATATAGGAGTTTAATAAAGAATCTAGATCAATTAGTTGACAACAAATAATGTTTAGCATTTTATCTTTAACATTTAATATGCAATAGTTATATAAATGTAGGTAATAATTAAATAATACATAAATCAATAATAATTGATATTAGAGATTAATATAATGATAAAATAATAACGGATAATAATTTTATTGCACCATTTTATAGAAGAATAATTATCTCAAGAAATCGAGTAATGAGTATTTAATCAATTAATTAATAGAATAGCTAGTCCCTAATTAACTTATTTTGGCTAATAGTTTTTGAAGACAACATACTCAATGGAGCATACCACCCAATATCAAATGAAATAGTACTTGCCATGCTCCACAATCTATTTTGATCATGAGCAATATGTAGGCTATGCAGTCATATAAGTCAAGCACGGGCATCATCCAAATCACTCTTAAACCCTAGTTCAACACACAACCAAAGTATCAAAACTCAACAAATTAATTGACTCATAGCATGCAGGCATATAGAGGCCATTAAAGCATAGGACCAAGAGTTTCTTGAGTGAAGCTTTAGATCCGATCTTGCTCTCAAGAGGTTTGAGATTTCTAGCCCTTGGGAAGTATGGCACAATTTTCTTCTTGCAAAATAGATCAAAGGTTCAATAGGGAGAGAGGGGAACTAAACAAGGCCTTAGATTTCTTAAGAGAAAAAGAGAGAAGAAGAAAGACCTACCTTGTGTTGAAAAAAGAACTAAGAGTAATGCCTGATTGTGCTGTGGCTATTTTTCAGTTCTATTGTTGTTTAGCAAGGCTGAATGGCCTAAAGGGAAGTAGGTGTTCTTAGGATGGGGAAAGAGCTCACAAGATAGTAGGGGGGTTGAGAGAGAAGTAATGTTCTGGTTTGATATTGATGGGATTTGGGAAGGCCAAAAGTGAAGCTGTGTTTGTACGGTTTAGATTTAGGAGAATTACCAAAGATTGGTCATTCAGGTACGAGAGTCTTACTTGTGAAGGTGACCGAAAACTTTCTCTTATTTGAAGGAGAATTCTAGTTTTGTGTGTTGGATTGAAGGGGCCAAAACCTTCTAATGCTCTGAGCTTTAGTTTTGCTGAAGGAAAGGACTTGAAATCCCAAGCTGTTAGTCTTGCGTGCGTATAATAGAAAAGGAAAAGAATGGTGATTGCTAGAATTTTGGGGAAGAAATTATGTGATATACTCTCATGGCTGTACAGATTGGAAAGCTATCTTTCCTGATAGTTGGAGGGATTTCCCTCCTTACTTCCCTCCTCTAATTTTTAGCTATCATGGAAAAGAAGAAGGAAAACTGAACAACTATGGATTTACTAAACAAGGAGGGATCAAACAATGCCTTGGTTGGGAATTTTAAATATAAGCTTTCCTTATTAAAAAAAAGATACAACAATAGGATTTACTTAGGTATACAAACTTCCATCCTTGGCTGCCTTCTAGCTTTTGGCCAACACACATAAGGATTGCATACAACATGGCTGATCGAGAGTTTGGAAGCAAAAGCTCTCAGAATGATTTAATTGATTAATAGAAGGATGAGGTAATCATTGGGAAATATAGGATTCGGTTGAGCAAGGATTAATAAGGAAATAATTTAACTCTAGTAATTGGTCACTCTAATAATTTTAGTTGCTATAAGAGTTGATTGAAGGTTTCTTAGAGTTAAATTATTTCCTTCTTAATCCTTGCTTTTGTTGCCATAAGAGTTGATTAAGGGTTTCCTAATTTGCAAAAATGGTTGTTAGACTATAAACAGAGAAAAATTTTGGTAGTTTTAATGCAAGGGAAAGAAAAATAGGAATTGTACATATATTCGTGTGTATATATGTATATATACACACACACATATATGGTAAGATTTTAAAAGGAAAAAAAATGCTTGGGGTTTCCTTAATTTCGGACGACAAAATAAAAATGAACAACTCCACTTTGGAATCAATTCATAACCAACACTTGAAGGAATATTCCATTAGCTTCATAAAGAAAGTGGTGCTTAGAGGTTTTAATGAAAAGGGGTTCATAAATAATTCCAAGAATATTAACTCGTGTAAGAATGGAAATAAATATAATTTTAATTACTAAATTAAGGTATATATAAAATATGGAATTAAGGAAATAAAACTATTTCACAAGGTGATTTAGGTTTGGAAAGTGATAGGGCCTAAATTCACCATTAATTTTCTAATTATTTGAGGATGTTTTATGATACATTTGGTGTAATAACTAGGTATATTCCTTCATATTTGATATTTTGCTATTAGAAAGGTGTTTTGATGATTTTATGCAGAAATTGAGGGATTTGGAGCTTAATTGTGTAATTTTAGAGGTGACCCGGCGTCAACCCAAGAAGAAGAGCCAGCTATGGCTCAATTTTAGAAGAACAGAATAGAACAAAGGAATATCAGAAGCATTTTAGGAAGGACCCGGCGCCAGGTGGTCTGCCTAAACTAGCGTCGGGTGTTTCTGTTCATCAGAAGCATAACAGGAAGGACTTGGTGTCAGGTGGTCTGCCTAAACTGGCTCCAAGTGTTACTGTTCATAAGGCAGCAAATTTCCTTTTCCAAGTAGATTTTGGTAATTTCAGTTGGATTCTTTTGGGAACTCTTTCAACCATGGAAAAAGACTCTTGTAGGCACTTTTTATCAATTAGAACTCCTATAAATATAAGGGAATAATATTGTACAAAGTAGTTTTCAATTCTTCAATGTAATATCTTTAGAAAACTTCTAGAGAAACACCAAGATTTAGGAGGATCAAGGAGATTCTTGGGGAAGGAAAGGAGATTGCTCAAGAAGGTTTCAAGAAAAAAGAAGAAGGCTTACTTGTCTATAAGTGGTTTTTTTTTTTCTTTTCTTTGTAATTTATTGACAATTTGAGTTTTAATTATTTTAATTGTATTTAGAGGATGTTTTTGGATTCATGACTTTGTTTGATTTTAGTTCTTTGATTAAGTGAATATTATTCTTGGCATTTAATTACTTGTTATTATTTATAAATTGATGCGTTTTCTTTTAATTGACTTGGAAAACAACATTAGAAGTTCATTGCACTGGTGTCGGGTGTTACTGTTCATAAGGCGGTGAATTCCCTTTTCCAAGCAAATTTTGGTAATTTCAGTTGGATTCTTTTGGGAACTCTTTCAACCACAGAAAATGACTTTTGTAGGCACTTTTTGGCAATTAGAACTCCTATAAATACAAGAGAATAACATTGTACAAAGTAGTTTTTAATTCTTCAATGTAATATCTTTAGAAAACTCCTAGAGAAGCACCAAGATTTAGGATGATCAAGGAGAATTCTTGGAGAAGAAGAAGAGGTTGCTCAAGAAGGTTTTAAGGAAGAAGAAGAAGGCTTACTTGTCTATGAGTGGTTTCTTTTTCTCTTCTTTGTAATTTGTTGACAATTTGAGATTAAAATTTTAATTGTCTTTAGAGGATATTCTTTTGGATTCATGACTTTATATTGATGTTAGTTATTTAATCAATTGATTATTGTCTTTGGTATTTGATTATTTGTTATCATTGATTTATTGATGCATTTTCTTCTAATTGACTTAGGAAACAATGTTAGAAGTTCATTGCATTGATTTTATATTTGTTAGATCTTAATAGACTTAGGAAACGAAGTTAAGATTAAAGAACTAAAGTGATCAAAGATTGGTTGATTTCACTTAGAGCATAGAGTTATTAAATGATTTCATATTTATTATCGCATAGAGTAGTTGGTATTTATTAAAGGAAGAGTTTAATGCATCGTTTGGCTATTTTAGTGCGATTGGAAAATCTGTTAAATTAATCAAGTGATAGTAGTTCTATGGATTGAGAAAGAACTGGAGTCTACATAAGTGAGTTCATGACTTGAAAAATGATTGGATCTTACTTAAGTTCCTTCATGATGCCAAGATAATAATTAATTGAGAGAATAACTAGTCAATCATTATTATGTATTCAATAATTTCTATCTATTTACATGTATTTTCTTCTTGTTCTCACTCCTTGATTATCCTTGTGACTTTTCTTGTGTGACTTGACCTTTTCTCTAGTATATTAAGTTAGTGTTTTATTTATTTCTTCTTATTTTATTGGCTAAACAATAAAGATTTGGGTAAAGTAAGGTGGGAGCCTAAGTTCTCGTAGATTTTATACTTGCTATTCCCTATACTTGCCCATATGTGTGGTTTTAGTGGTTAGCATTTTAATTAAAGTTTGATTGATTATGGACTTTGTTGATAATATTTTCTACACTAAAAAATACACATCAAGTTTTTTGGTGCCGTTGCTGGGTATGGGCACTATCAGAAACATCGAATCTTGTTGATTTAACCTTTGTTATATTTGTAAATATCACTAACTTTTATTTTTAGGTACTTTGTGAATATTTACATTTTTTATGATTTTTTTCATTTGTTTGAAATTTTACTTTGTTTATTTTTCTTTTTGATTTGGTCTTTGTTTTTCTTTGAGCGCGAGGTTATCATGGACAATCGACTATGGGGATATATGTGGCTATGGACACAAATTAAAAGGAGCCACAATGATGAAAATTTGGTAAATTTACAAGCTCAGATTGATGCTTTTTGTGAGACGTCACTTGAAGCCTGAATGAATTCTTTTGTCACAGCACCAATTCATTCCTTATATATTACGATGAATCTTCCCAACGAATGAGCCATCAAATAACATAACTAGCTAAGTTGGTTGAAGATGCCATAAAGACCTATACACTTGAACAAGAGGACCCCAAAGAAGAGGAGAAAGGATATAAGGAACAATTACACAATGTGATAGGGGAAATTTTTTATTCTATTTTATGCTCTCATATTTCTAATTTTTCTTTGTCACATAAATTTATAGGTACCTCTCAACTCACAGAGTGTAATAATGTCATTGATGATGTGTGGAATTTAACATGCCTCAAGAGGTTGAATTTTTCCATGATGTATCATAAGAAACCCTTAAAGGATGTTCACAACTCATTCCCTTCACCCCAATTTCAATGAGGTAACTTGGTATTTGTAGATGTGGTATAAAGTAAGGATTTTTTTGATCCCATCTTTAAATTCTACATTACTAGGTCTAAAAGGGAATTTTAATTGTGACAAATCCTTTGAAGGAATAAGTGGTGATTCTAATGTTTATACACTTTTTAGAGATAATTTACATCTTTGTGTTGGGAACTTGATTTTTATGTCTAAAAAGGTGTTACAGAAGGAGAGTCATGCATTTACATTCATTGCAACTAATATTTTCTATGAACCTTCTAATTTTCAAAACACTATCTTATTTCTACTTTCATCATGCTTACCTTTTTTCCATGAGCATTAATTTCTTTTGAGAAGATTTGATGAGAAAGCAGGATGAGTGGAAAGAGTTTGTATCTTTGTTTTGTGTTTGGAGTTATTAAGTGTTATTTTCCCCAAATAAGGAAAATATTTGCCATCGTAAGTGTGAGGGAGTGATTTGCTTTCTTAGGATTTTTATTAGTATTTTTATTTAGTTTGTTTTCTTTTATTTAGGTGTGTCTTTATTTTCTTATTATTTTTCTTGTACTTTTATTTGTGTTTTCTTTTGTAGGCCGGAATAAAGTCTTCTTTGACTAGCCATTTTCTCTATTTCTAGCTTTGATATCTATTGGAGCTTATTGCATATAAGGAATATTGTTTAACTTTCTACCTCTTTTATCATTTTTGGTCCTTTTGAAGATGCTTTCTTGTGTTAATGTTTGGCCAATAAGGACATTGCCCAATTTAAGTGTGAGAGCGTGGTTTGGTGATATTCTTTGTCCAAGTTTTTATTAATTATATTGGTGTTTTCTTGGTGTCAAGCTAAATTTTGAAAACATTTTGTTGAAAATTTTGAAACTTAGGAAATTTTGGAGCTAAATTGAGCTTATTTATCTATAATGGAGTTGGGATTTTCTTTTCAACTTGAGATATAGGTTTGTCATTCATTATGGTTAGATTTTTATTAAAAGGTAAACTTGTGTATTAAGTTAAATTTTACTAAGTCTTGAGAATTTAAGTTTACCTTGGTTATATTTGATATTTTAGTTTTGTTTTATTCTTTAAGTTTGAATATGGATGATGTGATGAAATATGGAAAGAGTTGTTGATAAATTTCTGTATTATGGGTTTAAAGTTTGCTTGACTTTGAGTTGTGAATAAGGAATGTGAGGAAATAAAAAAATTTGAGTGAAAAGACAAAATTGTAAGTTGAAAAAACACGGAGTTTTAAAAAATTGCTTTCATCTTTCGAAAATTAAAAAAAAGACCTTTTGCTGAAAAGGGGATTAATATGGAAAGAAATAGCAAGTATTGTTCGAGGCATTATCTTGAGGCTATCCCAAAGGCAAAAAGGCAAGAAAGAGCATAGAAAGAAAATATTAAAAAAATAATGAAAAAGAAAATTAATAATGGCTATAAGGGGGCCAATACAGTGCATGAAGAAAAATCCATTCACTTGAGGCTATCAATTCTCTAAGTCATAGAAAAAAAAAAAAAAAAGGAGTGGAGTGTTTTTCTTGTTTCACTAACTTGAGTTGTGTAAATTTGAGTTTATAATGCTAGAGTTGGTTAAATGGCTTGACTTGTATGATTTATGTTATTTATGTTTTTGCTTGGGGAATAAGATGATTTTCTTGTACTTGATATAAGCTTATTTAACTTAACTTTGATGGCTTTGGGATTATTTGATTTAATACATGAGTTTACAAGGCTTTGAAAGGGTTGATTGAATGACAAGTTTGTGTTTAAGGTTGGAAGAAGATTATTCCTTTATTATGGATGAATTTGCTAAGGATAAATTGAAGAATTGTTTTATCTTAAGCATTCGCTTAGTGTTTTAATTCTTGTTTGCTTGAGAACAAGCAAACCTAAAGTGTGAGGGAATGTGATAGGGCTTAAATTCACAATTAATTTCCTAGTTATTTGAGATTGTTTTGTGATACATTTGGTGTAATAATTAGGCTGATTTCTCCATATTTGATATTTTGCCTTTGGAAAAGTGTTTTGATGATTTTATGCAGAAATTGAGGGATTTGGAGCTTAATTGTGTAATTCCAGAGATGACCCGGTGCCTGCCCAAGAAGGAGAGCCGACCATGGCTTAATTAAGGAAGAACAGAGCAGAAAAGAGGAATTTCAAAAGCATTTTAGGAAGGACTCGGCATCGGGTGTTCTTCCTAAACCAGCGCCATGTGTTACTGTTCATAAGATGGCAAATTTCTTTTTCCAAGCAGATTTTGGTAATTTCAGTTGGATTCTTTTGGGAACTCTTTCAACCATGGAAAAGGATTCTTGTAGGCACCTTTTGGCAATTAGAACTCCTATAAATACAAGAGAATAATATTCTACAAATTAATTTTTAATTCTTCAATGTAATATCTTTAGAAAACTTCTAGAGAAACACCAAGACTTAGGAGGATCAAGGAGATTCTTGGAGAAGGAAAAGAGGTTGCTGAAGAACGTTTCAAGAAAGAAGAAGAAGGCTTACTTGTCTATGAGTGGTTTCTTTTTCTCTTTTTTGTAATTTATTAACAATATGAGTTTTAATTATTTTACTTGTATTTAGAGGATGTTTTTCGATTCATGACTTTGTTTGATTTTAGTTCTTTGATCAAGTGATTGCTATTCTTGGTATTTGATTATTTGTTATCATTAATAAATTGATGCATTTTCTTCTAATTAACTTGGGAAATAAAGTTAGAAGTTCATTGTATTGTTTTCATATTTGTTAGATGTTAATGGACTTGGGAAACGAAGTTAAGAATAAAGAACTTAAGTAATAAAAAATTAGTTAATTTCACCTAGAGTATAGGGTCATTGGCTAATTTCATGATTATGAGGTATGAGTTTAATGCATCTTTTGGTTACTTTGGTTTGATTGGGAAATCTGCTAAATTAACTAGAAGATATTGTTTCCATTAGGAGAAAAAGTGGAGTCTATATTTTATTCTTTCATGGTGCTAAGATGATAATTAATTGTGATAAGTGCTAATCAATTATGTCTTTGAGGATTTCTATCTATTTTCTCTTTATTCTTACTCCTTGATCATCCTTGTAATTTACTTGTGTGAACTAGATTTATTCTCTAGTATATTAGGTTAGTGTTTTATTTATCTCTTCTTATTTTTTAGCTAAACAATAAAGATTTGGGTAAAATAAGGTGGAAGCCTAAATTCTTATGGATTCGATATTTGCTATTCCCTATACTATATGATGGGTATACTTGCCTGTATATGTGATTTTAGTAGTTAGCATTTTAATTAAAACTTGATTGATTGTGGACTTTATTGATAATATTTTTTACACTAAAAAACATGAATCAGAATGGAAATTCCCTCAATCCAAGAATATTATTTCCTGCGGCAAAATAGGAAATACTTATATTATATCTACTAAATTAAAGTACATAATATATGGAATTTTGGAAGGTTTAAGGAAGTAAGATTATTTAATAGGCGATGAATTTGGAATGTGATCTCTATTCAAATGATTCTTACAAATTCAATGGTTTCCAAGAATGGAAATGGCGGCCACAACAAGGGAGCCGGCCAAAGTGGAAAAGAAAGGAAAGGGGAAAGAGAAAACAAAGAATGTCTAAGCAAGAATTATAATTCGAACCCTCAACCACTCATTTCAAATCCCAACACTTTTACCGTTGACCCATCCTACTCTTTATGTTATAATCTAACAATGAAATCTTAATATCCCAAAATCTATTTCCTCAAGTTTTCTCTTAAAACAAGACTAAATAACTCGGCAACCTAACATGCTCACAAATATCACACTCAAGCTAATTAGGGTAACTTAACTTATCAGTTACATATATGAAACACATAAAATCATGAAATCATATTGGCATGTAAGTAATGCCATGTATGATCCTATACTACCCAGAATGATTTAGGGTGGGGTTTTACAATGCTAACCATATCCAAGTAAGCATTTTGCTTTCTCTTTCTATTCTTATATGATGTCGTATTTAATCTTTATGCTTTTTTATTCTCTCTCTTAATTTCCTTCCAATATTCCTGCTACTATGTGGTTGAGTAGTAACTATGTGAGCAACTTATACATTGGTCAGCCCAGAATGGTTGGAGTTGTCTTTAGATAGCCTAGGAATAGCAGATTGGCTCGGACTCTGATATGGTCCTGTAGCTCTCAACCAATGCAAAGTGACTTAAGTCTATATTAGGAAGATAAGGAAGAAAATAATTGAAAAACCTTAGAGGGGGATGAATAAGATTTTTGGCAAACTAAAATTTGTGCGTAGTCTATTATACAGAATATTAATGATCTTCAAGTTTCTTGGACTAACTTCATGGCAACAGAGAAAGCTATCCAAGAAAACTTTGAGAAATATCTAGATTTAGACTAAGGTAAGAAATACAATGTAGAGAAATGAGACACAGAATGTATAGTGGTTCGATCTACCAAGATTTACATCCACTACCTTAAACTCACGCTTAAGGATTTTCAACCAGATTTCATTTACTCAACTTAATGAAATCAATCTGCACCAAATATAAGAGAGGATCACCATACTTGATTTTCCAAAACCTCTCATCAAACTAATCAAATTAAGGTTCACGCCAGATGGGTTTTACACCATAACCTTGTTATACAAAAGAGATTGAATATCAACGAAACAGTAAAAGCTCACTTGTTTGAGTAGATGTGTAGTAAGGAAAAATCACAAACACTTTTACCTTTTAGACACAATTTGAATTCACTTTAAAGCACTTTGATAAAGGAGATTTTTGTTTTCTATAAAGCAAGAGTGTTTCTTAGAAGGATACCACAAAAATCTTGTGTCAAATAAAGTTTAGAGGCTTTATATAGAGCCATAAAGTGAAGCACTAACGGCTATACTTTTTCTGTTAAATTTATCCGTATTTTGGACTCATGTTTCAGACGATTCCAAAAGGTAAGTCTAAAATGGCACTTTTTTAAGCATAAACAATTTGTCATAGTTTACAGGATTTTGGATGAATCATTTGGATGCAGAATCATCCAAACTACTCAGTCTAAAATTCTAAGATTTAAAAACTTTAAAATCTTTTTCTTTGTGTGCTTCAAGATAAAAATAAATTGAATCAAGATAAAGAGACATAGGAATTAACAAGAAATACCTTAATAAGGACTTGTCATGCAATCTTGATATGCAATCTCCAAAGTTCTTCCATAAGGACTTCTGGGTATGCAATCTAATAAGCTTGAACTTCATCTTGATCACCCATTCTTGAATTCCATTACTCAAGAGTTGCTTAACAATCTTATTTGAATACCTTCGAAGAACTTAGGTCAAACATGTCCTATCACACATATATCACACAAGTTAGTCTACATCAATGTTTGTCATAAGTCAAAACATAGGAGAAAACCCTTAGGGCTAACAATCTCCCCCTTTTTTAGTGATGACAAAACTTGATGGGATTGTGAAATAAAAACTGTATAAAGATGTTAGATCAAGAGAAATAAGAATATTTTTCATTGAAATACAATCTCTCATTATAGAACTCAAAGAGTGCTTATGAGATTAAGATAGAAAATATATATGTTTCACAAGCATGGCTTAATGAGCCTATGGCTCAACCTACCTCCATATCCCCCTTCCTTCCATCAAATAAGTATTCCATAAAAAAAATAATCGATACAATGATTTTTATAAAGGAGATATAGCAGATAAGTTATATGATAAGATGTTCCTCCTTAATATTTGCATATATGAATATTTGTAAATGAGGAAAAAATTAAAGTCTATTTTGTATGTCCAAAACGTATATCCAAAACATTGGTGAAAGTGAGTAAGAAACCTTTTTGAATGTGAGTTTTGGATGTCCAAAAGTTATGTGTCCAAAATGGTATGAATTTTTTGAAGAAAACTTTTTTGGACAAGATTTTTAGATTAAGGAGATATGAGTCCAAAACTACCCTTGACATAATGCACGACATAATAGGTTTTTTCAGAATTTTGATCTGTCCTGATTTTCTCAAAGAGTTTTGATCATAAAGGAAGCAATCCATCTGACTAAAATTTTTGTCATAGAATCATATCAATAACTTAAAAACATCTATCAATCTAGCCTCAAAGATACCTTAATTACGCAAAGAGATTCAGTATACCAAACCGGTGTCCAATTTGGATATCAACAAACTGAGATCATAGATGATTAATATTCATATCAAGCAGTTCATCTAAAAATATT
Organism: Voacanga thouarsii; assembly: GCA_026120185.1. Classification (NCBI taxonomy): domain Eukaryota; kingdom Viridiplantae; phylum Streptophyta; class Magnoliopsida; order Gentianales; family Apocynaceae; genus Voacanga; species Voacanga thouarsii. The sequence continues at coordinate 2,324,950 of JANUWF010001921.1, forward strand.
AAATTAAAGCATAAAGTTTCCCTCAAGTAAATTTACTACTCAAGGACTGTTAGGCAGACTATCAATCAGTGGAGCAAAGAGCATAGTATACTATCACATAGATAGATAATCAAATAAATTAGTAGAATAATCAATTGTAACGCTCACAATTATAAGCAGAATCATATGCAGAAAACTATCACAACATTTTTCAATCATAATTAATCAAATCTAGTAACTATCCCAACATCTTCCAATCATAATTAATCATATTCAGTAACTATCCCAACATTTCTCAAGCAACACACTTCCCAATCATATCCCTTATGCAGATACTATCCCAACATTTTTCAGTAGAAAATTACTCAATCATATCCAGTCAGTTTTATGTTTTCTCCCCTTTTGTCATCAATCAAAAAGAGGAATAGTAGAAAAAAAGCAGAAGAAATAGAATATATATAGATCTAAAGTATTCAGAATTTAAGTAGATAGGCTTGTGCATAAGTAAAGATAGAAAATTAAATTGTTCAATTGCAAAAAGATAAAGTTAGATATGTTCATGATAGCAGAGAGAATTGAGGGTAGTCAGGTAGAGGTCAATTGAGGAGCATTCTGCTAATCTGGTCTCTTAGGAAATGTGAATTGTTTCAGTTCTTGATCCAGCACCCTTTCGAGAGTATTGACCAGTAATTCTACTGGATTTCCTCTTTACCACAATATGTTTCTGTCTCTTTTCAGATAAGATATGTGGTTTAGAGGAGACAGAGGGTGCTACAACTTCTTGAAGTGGGGACTTTTCCTTGGTTTGCACAGTAATAGACACTTCCTCCACTACAGGTTGTTCTTGTTCAGTTTCTTCTTCAATGACTAGTTCCTCTTCTGTTGCCTTTGCTTGAGCAGATAGTGAGGGTGCAGACACTAAGTCATCTATTTTTTCTTTCTTTTCTACTGTTATTGGTCTATTGCCAAGATTTTGAAATTCTGAACTGAGGCCATCTAGTTTAACAGCCAATGAGTTGATAGCGTCCAAAATACTTTTAGATAGTCCCTTGTCATTTTCTTTTCCTTTAGCAGAGGATTCTTCTTGAGGATCTTCCTCAATTTTTCTTTTTGCCCCAATTGAAGAGGCATTCTTTCCTTCTGCATTTATTTTCAATAGTTCCTTTTTCTCACCTTTAATATCTCGGAGCAATTTCCATTCATTGCCCATTCTCACATATCCCATTCTCTCAAAAGAATTAAAGCTATAAACATTCATTTTTTATGGGGCACAGAGAACTGAATTTAAATCAACATTAAAATATTTGCAGCATCAACTTGGCAGCTAAAAACTCAAAACTAATTTGCCTTTCCTTTGCCAAAGCTAACATAATTACTATCTGTAAAATATTTATGGAGGTCTTATGACCAAAACTCGATACCACCATGGTAGAAACCATATAGTGTAAGATCCTCCCTACTCCATTCAGCCATTTAGTATTTCTGTTACTTGAATTCTCAAAACTCCTTCCTCCAGTAAATATTTCCTCAAATTTCTTCAATTCAAACATGTCACTTCCCTCTGGAAATTTATTTAATTCAAAATATTGAACCCCTTCATCTCTTACTTCACAGATTCTATTCAGCAGATGATGATCAAACTCAATACTCTTTCCTCTAATTCTAGAAATGTACCAACGAATCATAAATCCTCCCCCAGTCTTCTCAAGATGTCTTTTCCTCAAATTGGCATAAAATTCCCAAACAAGTGGGGTATATAATTTTTCATCAACAGATAGTAAATTACCCCAACTAATATATTCAAACATATCCAACACATTTTAGAGATTCAGAAAGGACGATGGATTAACACGACACCCAGAAATAACAGTTCTATTTCTAGAAACCTAGTCATTGTAATCAGATTCACTCTTAGAATCAATAAATCTGAGTACCTAATTTTCAGAACTCTGTTGTTCCGGTGAAGATTTCGAAGAATCATAATGTAATGCCGAGAAGTCTGGTTTTGGTGAAACTTCTTTTCCTTTTGCTTTGTTCAATCCTGAACCCTTTTTCTTTGTCTTTGGAGACATTTTTTGTACCTTCTTAGGTTTCGGTGTAGATGATTTTATTTTTTCCATTGAGAAGATTAGGGCTTTAACTGTCGGTTGTTTGGAGAGGAAGAACTTAGAGAGTTTTTGGAAGATGGAGTGTATGGAGTGTATAGTCGTTGGTTATAGAAATTGGAAGAGAGAAGAGATGAAAGCCCTTTGAATGTCTTAGAAAGTTTTGATAGAAAGCACATTGAAAGGACACCTTAACTCAGAGATAAAGAAAAATTGTGTTGAGAAAAGCGCAAGCCCCCCCCTCCCTTTTTTTAAATTCAAAAATTGAAATACAGAAGTAGTTATTTAAAAGGGAAATATGAAGTATAAAAAATGTTTTGGATTTCGACCCAAACCGAAATATTCATCCAGACAGAACTTTTTCAAGAATGAGTTTTGAAGGTGGGTTTTGGACTCAAATACTGCGTCCAAAAACTTTGTTGGTGCATTTTGGATAATCTGCGTCCAAAAACATTATCTTCACTAAAACTACAAAATAATGAAAACTTATGCAACCAAATTAGTTATGTGATTTTTGTAATTCCCAAACCTCTTCTCAGATTGTTGAATCTTTCTTTAGTAAGAGGTTTTGTAAAGATATTGGCAAGTTATTCATCAGTTGAAATATATTCAACACACACATCGCCTTTAAGCACATGATCACGGATAAAATGATGTTTAACTTCTATATGCTTTGTCCTAGAATGTTGAACATGATTTTTTGTTAGATTGATAACACTTGTATTGTCACATAACATAGGTAGGCAATTAAAGTTAAGACAAAAATCGAGCAATGTATTCTTCATCCATAAAATTTGTACGCAACAACTGCCGGCTGCAATATATTCGGTTTCGGTTGTGGATAAGGATACACAAGCTTGCTTTTTGCTGTGCCATGACACTAGAGAGTGTCCAAGAAATTTACAATGGCCACTTAGGTTTTTTCTTTCCACTTTATAGCTCGCCTAATCTGCATCAGTGTATCCTATAAAATCAAATATGTTAGTGTGAGGATACCATAAGCCATAATCATATGTGTCGATTAGATATCGAATGATGTGTTTTACTGCACATAGGTGTCATTCATTTGGACATGATTGAAAATGGGCACAAAGACACACTAAAAACATAATGTTAGGTCGGCTAGCAGTAAGATAGAGTAAGCTTCCAATTATACCTCTATACTTATGTTCATCTACCTTCTTACGCTTTTCATCTTGATCAAGTTTTATAGAAGTACTCATAGGTGTGCAGATTTCTTTGGCTTCGTTCATACCAAATCTTTTGAGCAACTCCTTGGCATACTTAGCTTGATTTATGAATATTTCATCATTGGTTTGCTTAATTTGTAGCCCAAGGAAGAAGTTTAGTCCTCCCATCATGCTCATTTCAAATTCTTGCTGCATCGTCTTAGCAAACATCTTGCACAAAGAGTTATTAGTAGCACAAAAAATGATATCATCTACATAAATTTGAACAATAAGTAGATCACCAAATTTATCAGATTTAATGAATAAAGTGGTATCGATCAAGCCTCTTGAAAAACTTTTGAAATAAAAAATCCACTAAGCCTCTCAAACCAAGCTCATGGAGCTTGTTTTAAACTATAAAGAGCCTTATAAAGTTTGAAAAAATGATTTGGAAAGTGATCATAAATAAAACTAGGAGGTTGTTCAACATAATTTGGAAATGCACTCTTTACATCCATTTGATAGAGCATGAAATTTTTGAAGGTTGCAAAAACAAAAAGCATTCTTATAGATTCTAGTCTTGCAACGGGAGCAAATGTCTCATCATAATCAATGCCTTCTTCTTGATTGAATCCTTAGGTGACCAATTTAGCTTTATTTCTAATCATAGCTCTGTTTTCATCAAGTTTATTTCTAAATACCCACTTGGTACCAATAACTGGACGATCAAGTGGTCTAGGAATAAGTTTTCAAACTTGATTTCTTTTAAATTAGTTTAATTCTTCTTGCATAGCAATAATCTAAAATTCATCATGCAGTGCTACATCAATACAGTTAGGTTCTATATTTGAGAGAGGAGCAAAATTATCTATGAAATACCGTCTAGTTTTAACTTAAAAGCTTGGATCACTAATGATTTGTTCTTTGGGATGACTTGTTTTGTATTTCCAATCCTTTGGTAATTGATGATCCATAGAATCTATAGTTTGCTCTTTTCCTTGTTCAACTTGTTGTTCTTCAATTTCTTTTTCTTTTGAATAAGTATCTAGTGGTGTAGCTTTGAGTTGGTCTTTTCTTACTTCCTTTGAACCTCCTACATCGTCATCATCTTTCATTGGAGCATAAATGTTAGATTCATCAAACACAACATGTACGGATTCTTCTACACATAGAGTTCTTTTATTGTACACTCTATATGCCTTTTTATTGGAAGAGTATCCAAGAAATATGGCCTCATCGGATTTGCTATCAAATTTCCCAAGATTGTCTCGGGTATTAAGGACAAAACATTTACAACTAAACTTTAAAATAAGAGATTGATGGAATTTTGTCAAACATAAGTTCAAAAGGTGTTTTTCTAAAAAACGGTCTCAGCATAACTTAGTTCACTATATAGCAAGCTTGATTAACAACTTCAACCCAAAAGTATTTTGTAAAGGCATTTTCACAAAACATGGATCTAGCCATTTCTTGCAAGGTTTTCCTCTCAACAACACTATTTTGTTGAGGTGTTTTGGCTGCTAAAAAATTGTGAAATACTCCATTTTCATCACAAAAGTATGTAAATTCATTGTTGCAAAATTCTTTACTATTATCACTTCTAATAGAAATCAGTTTGCATCTAATAGAGTTGGGACGCGTTTGATCAATTTCAAAAATTTAGAAAAGGCTTCATCCTTTTGTCCAAGAAATAAAGTCCAAGTAAATCTAGAGAAATCATCAACCAGCACATATGCATACTTTTTACCGCCAAGACTAACAGTCCTCATTGGTCTAAATAAATCCATATGAATTAATTCAAGAGGTTTTGAGATTGAAATCATTTTCTTGGGTTTAAAGAAAGTTTTGATTTGTTTTTCAAATTGGCATGCATCATAAATTTTACTTTTATCAAACTTCATTTTGGACAATCCCCTAATAAGCTCTTTTGAGGACGGTTTATTTAGCAAATTAAAAAATAGATAACCTAATCTTCTATGCCAAAGAAAACCATCATTGTCATGTACGGAGAGGCATCTAATACTATGAGTTATAAGGTCATTTAAATAGAATACATACACATTTCCAACACAGCTGGCAACAACGATTATTTCAAGATTTGAGCTATCCATGATAGAACAAGAATCCTTTTCAAAAATGACTTTGCAGCCATTATCACATAATTGGCTAATACTAAGCAAATTATATTTCAAAACATCTATTAGTAATACTTGTTTTATAATGGTTGAGAAACCTTTACAATTGTTACTAATGCCAAGAATCTTTCTTTTCTTTTTGTCTCCAAAAGTAACGAATCATTCATTTGTGGTCTGTACATCTTCTAACAAGGCAGCATATCCAATCATATGTCTTGAACAACCGCTGTCCAAGAACCACTTAGTGAAGCTCAAAGAATGTGCCTATACATAAGAACAAGGAGTGATTTTTGGTACCCACACTTTCTTGGGTCCATGGAGGTTAGTAGCGTTTCCTTTAATTTTCTAAAAAGTTATTCCATCGGATTTCACTTTTCTTTTAATAAGACATCTTGATGCTATATGTTCCGATTTTTTACAATATATGCATGCTTTATGTGTCGTGTAACATGAGACAGTTTTAACAAATCGAGGCTTGTGGATTTTGTCCTTATTCTCATATCTATATCCTAAACCATTTTGATTTCTAGCTTGATGTTGAGTCACAAGTAATTTTTCCAACTTGCTTTACCCATTTGTGAATTTTTCAATACATGTAGTAAGGTCATTGACTCTATTTTTCATGTCATCAAAAGTGCTAACCATACTTTTAAGAGTTTGAATTCTATTATACAAACTTCTATTTTCTAGAGATACATACAGTAAGAAGTCATGATCACATCTTTTTCAATAATAGCACTTATATGTGACTCAAAAGACATTTTGTTTGCACTCAACAATTTTTTGTTCTCATTTATCAAATAGTTAATCTTTAATTTCATTTCTTTATTTTTTCTAGACAATTTTTTTAGTTCATGGAACATATCAATTAACAACTCATTTGGATCATCATACTTTTCAGTCATAGATATAAGTGAATTAGACATGAAATTAGTGGTAGTAGAGTTTAACTTATTTTTCATGGCCATGAAGCATATGTTGACAGTTTCATTCTCAGAATCTTCTTCTTCAGACTCAATTCCATTTAGGTCCTAAGTCCCCATTAATCATTTACCTTCAACTCCTTTTTCTTTTTAAGCATTCTGCCTTCCTTTCTTTTTGCAACTGGACAATCAACAATGAAGTGTTCAATGCTTTTACATTCATAACATTGAGGCTTGAATGCTAAGGATTGTCCTTTCCTTTTTGTGAACTTTTTTCCTCTTTTGAAGTTTCTTTTGTTGAACATCCTTCTGAATTTCTTTGCTATCATTGCCAGATCTTCATTGTCTACTTACATTTCATCACTACTGTCAGATTGACTAGTTTCTTTATCCTCTTTTTCAGGTTTCAATGCTATTTCCTTTTTACCTTTATCAAGATCATCGGATTCCTAAAACCTTTTGAGTTTCATTTCATATGTTAGAAGAGAGCTGATCAGCTCCTCAGTTGGTAAGGATTTTAAATCATTGGATTCTTCCACGGTAAGATCTTAAGGTTGCCAGCTTTTAAGTAATGCATCTAGAATTTTTCAATTTTGTTTCCCTAGAGAATAAACCTTCCCATAGGTTTTAAGACCATTTGTGATATTTGTAAATCTAGTGAACATATCAGTAATGCTTTCATTCGACTTCATTGTGAATAATTCATAATCATGAATTAGAAGCCCCAATTTGGATTCCTTAACTTAGTTTGTCCCATCATGGGTGACCTCAGTAATTTCCACATGTCATGGGCTGAATCAGAACTACTAACTAAATTGTATTCAGTCGCATCCAGTACACAGCATAAGATGTTCATAGCCTGAAAATTCAATGTCATCTTTGCATTATCTTCAACACATTAAAATCGTCATTTTGTTTAGGCATTTTTACGCCATCAATAATTTTTGACAAAATAAAAGGACCTTTATGTATTAAATTCCACAACTCAAAGTTGATTGAGCACACATAGATTTTTATTCTATTTTTTCAGAATGTGTAGTTGTTTTTATTGAACAAATGAGGTCGATTTGTTGAAGATCCTTCAACATATGGAAGAGAGGATGAGCTTGCCATGAGGATCTTTCCTACAAGGTTGTTAAACCAAGAATATGTAGACTAAACTCTAATACCAAATGAAAAACCTTAGGGAGGGATGAATAAGGTTTCTGGCAAACTAAAATTTTTGAGTAATCTGTAATACAGAATATTAATGATCTTCAAGTTTCTTGGACCAACTTCATGGCAATAGAGAAAGCTAGTCAAGAAAACTTTGAGAAATATCCATATTCAGACTAAGGTAAAAAAATACAATGCAGTTAATGTTATATGCACAGAAATGAGACACATAATGTATAGTGGTTTGATCTACCAAGATCTACATCAACTACCTTAAGCTCACACTTAAGGATTTTCAATCAGATTTTATTTACTCAACTTAATGAAATCAATCTTCACCAAACACAAGAGAGGATCACCATACTTGGTTTTCCAAAATCTCTCAACAAACTAATCAAATCAATGTTCACCCCAGATGGGTTTTACACCATAACCTTGTTATACAAAAATGATTGAATATCAACAGAACAATAAAAGCTCACTTATTTGAACAGATGTGCACCAAGGAAAAAGCACAAACACTTTTACCTTTTAGACACAATTTGAATTCACTTTGAAGTACTTTGATAAAGAAGATTTTTGTTTTCTATAAAGTAAGAGTGTTTCTTAGAAGGATACCACAAAAATCTTGTGTCAAATCAAGTTTAGAGGCTTTATATTGAGCCACAAAGTGAAGTACCATTGGCTATAAAATGGCTATAATTTTTTTGTTAAATTTACTCGTGTTTTGGACTCATGTTTTAGATGACAAAGAATCCAAAAGGTAAGTCTAAAATGGCACTTTTTCAGGCAGAAATGATTTGTCATAGTTTATAGGGTTTTGGTCAAATCTTTTGGATGCAGAATCATCCAAACTACTCAGTCCAAAATTCTGAGATTTAAAAACTTTGAAATCTTTTTCTTTATGTACTTCAAGGTAAAAATAAATTGAATCAAGGTAAAGAGACATAGGAATTAACAAAAAATACCTTAATAACAATTCCTAGTCTAAAGTTCTTCCATAAAGACTTCTTGGTATGCAATCTCATAAGCTTGAACTTCATCTTGATCACCCATTCTTGAATTCCATTGCTCAAGAGTTGCTTAACAATCTTATTTGAATACCTTAGAAGAACTAAGGTCAAACATGTGCTATCACATATAGATCACACAAGTTAGTCTACATCAATGTTTGTCATAAGTCAAAACATAGGAGAAAACCCTTAGCGCTAACAATAATCATGGAGAATAATTAAGTAGTAACCTTTAAGACTATTGATTGTAAGTTAGAAAAAGAAAGTAGCCTCTCACCCGTGGCTTCTAGCTCAAACCCTTCTGATATTAATATTGAAACCATAATGATCTTGAAATCAGCTCCCAATTAGACAGAACTGAATCTTGATTAATGGATTGGAAAATGCCAACCGAAAAGTTCGATAAAATTTATGAAAGACAAATTTTTGATTTAGTACAAAATTATAACATCAAAATCACTGAGAAAATAGTTTCTATCAACAAGCCCTATAGTACTATTCATCTGTTTAATCCAAAAACCATAGAATTACATAGAAAAAATAAATACCCATATTTGCATATAGGATTAGTTCAAGTAGCTGAAAAATCTCTTTACAGATTAGGAATTAATTATCTTATTTGTTTTTTGTTAATAGATAGTAGACATCTTGATTTTAATAACAGTCGTTTAGCAGTACTTGAATTCAATACAACAAATGGCCCTGTTTATTTTAACCATTATCCTAATTTCACTGTAGATCTAATAGATCCACATATCCTTAAAACCCTAACTTTAAACATTCAAATAAAGAATTTAGATTTTGAATTAGGTTGCAAATCTCTTGAATTAATTTATCGTATTTATTATAAAGTCATGAAAACCACCATAAATCCCAAAGCCAAAAGTCATTTAGGAAATCCTAGAGAAACTTGCTTATTAGAAACTAATTTTGAACGATCTAATACATTTGTTCCTCGATTCTATAAATAGGATGATGTTCTTCATGATATAAAATGGAATTTTGAACATATAATAAACCCTAAAAGATATTATGAATCGAACAAAATTGATCAAATTACAGAATCCTCCTCGAATAATATTGAACTTGAATTTAGTTGCAAATCCTTTTTAGTAGCCTCTTCTTCTTCCTCTCAACAACCCCTCTTTCGAAGTTAGAGTTCTTGGAGATTGAATAGTGTAGATTTCTTAGGAGAAATTCCAAAAGTAAATTATGAGGATAATGTTAATATAAAATCTTCTAGTCTAACAAAATTTGAAGTGTAAATGCCAGAGACTTTAATGGTGATTTCCTCTTATGATGAATTTGAATTAGATAAAACAGACTAGAAACAGCTTTGGAATAGACACTGTAATCAACTTTATAGTGATTAAAATAAACGAGTCCTTTTGCTGTATTTGATTTAAGTACTGCTAAAAGGCTGTTATTAAAATCAAGATGCCAACTGTCTCTTAACAAAAAACAGATAGGAGAATCAATTCCTAATCGGTATAGAAGCTTCACAGGTGCTTGTACTAATCCTATATGCAAATAATAGTGTTTGTTGTTCATATACAATTCTAATGTTTCTGGACTAAATTGGGAATAGTACCATAAGGTTTATTGATTGAAACTTTTTTCTCAGTGGTTTTGATATTATAATTTTGGACTAAATAAAAATTTTCTTTTTCATAAATTTTATCAAACTTTTTTGTTGGCATTTTCCAATTCATTAATTTAGATTCAGTTCTATCTAATTGAGAGCTGATTTCCAGGTCATTAATAGTTTCAATATCAACATAAGAAAGGTTTTAACTAGAATCCATGGTTAAGAAGGCACTTTCTCTTTATTATCTATACAATCAATAGTCTTAAAGGTTTCTACTCAATTATTCTCTATAATTATTTTCTTCCTTATCTTCCTAAGACAGGCCTATTAACTATGCATATGTTGAGAGCTACAGGACCACCTTAGGGTCTGGCCAATATGCCAATTCTATCCATTTTGGGCTGACCAATGTATAAGTTATTCTCACAGTTACTACTCTGTTGGAAAATATACCCTCTTAGACTAGATTTCTGATGTAAAAATTGAATGTTTTAATAAAAGAATTTATTTTCATAAATTATTTGTGAATTTACATTTTTATTTGTGCACAGTTATATTTGAAAAGACCCATTGTGTTTAAGTAAGTGGTCCATGTGAATGGAGGTCTTTCACAGTAAGGTATGGATCACGGGTTACTTAACACATAAACATTAGTTCTTAACCGATTGATGAGAATGGGAATCTCATCATGTTTAGGTTATTATGTTGTGAATTCCAAATGGGGAATGGCTTACCTTTAGCCAGTAAGTAGTTCACTCACTTCATGACATAAACGTATTTCGAATACGTAGAACATGACCTATAGTAGTGGTTTCTGAAAATACAATATGGTAGAAACCTAGATTACTACTGCTACAACGTGGACTAGTACTCTATAACTTGAGTACGAGTTGGTGGTCTGACGAAGCCGGAAGCATGTACTTTGATATGCTATAGTTGAGGTTCTATCGTAGGGCCAATATACTTGCATGTTAGGTATGTATGACTAGTTAGTTAAGACAGACTTGTACAAGATAGTTTCTATACTATATTGCCCCTTATGGTTGTCTGAATGATCTAAATATCCAGGGCTCTGGGAAACATGACTTGGATGTTTGCTTTAAGTTAACTCCCTTGAAAAGCAGAAACAATCCAGGAAGTCGTGGATCATTGAACTAGAAGCCTAAGGATGGTAGATGTCATTTAGAGAGGTGTTAGTACACTTCTTCCTCTTTAAATGTACAGCAATGTATAGAGAGGTATTTTAGTCATTACACCTGTAGGTCGGAAACTTTGCTAACGCAACATTATTCTTAGGGTCAATATTTTCTTATGGTGATATTAGAAAATATTTAAAATGCAAAATACAGCTATTAATATGGTAAGGGCATTTTAGTCATTTTAGTAGCCAAGGCGGTGTGTCTTTTGGTCCCCAATATAAACCGTGAGTCCTAATTAAATACAGGCTAAGGAATTGATTTTAAATTAAATGAAATTTATTTTATTTAAGTAGTCTGATTTAATTATTGGGCTAGAATAAAATAAAGGTCCATGGAGAGAGAGAATTAATTAAATTAGTTTGGTGGGTTAATTAATTATTCAGGGTTTTGGCCCAGTTTGAATAATTAGGGATTAACCTGAGACTAAACTAATATAGGCTTGTTAATTAGACTAGCTTATTTGGGCTGAGAAAATTAATTATTTGTTGGGCCATTAAATTGGTTCTAATTAGAAAAATTAATTTAGTCCAAAATATTAAACTAATAGTCCAATGGCCCAGTCTAGTTTAACCTAGGGTTTAATTTAGGTTAAACAGGAGGATTGGAAATCGTCATTTTTTTGACAGACTCTTCTCTTTGGAAAAAGAAACAAACGTCTCTCTCTTTCTCTCTCTAGAAAATATTCCTTAGTTCTGTAGTTGTTTACCAAACGGAATTACGCAGGCCATATACTGGAAAATCAAGAGTTTGACGTTCACCTACATGCAAAGACGGAGTAAGAGGCTTGCAGAAATTGCACCAGAGGCTTCCACTAGCACACTTACCCCGGTTGCACATATTCCGATCCAGCCAATTCTTAGAACGAGAAAAAGAGGTAAGAAATTTTTAACCTCGGAGTCCCGCCAGAGCCTAACCGGCATTAGCTAGGACTGCCGGAGCCGGCGCCGGCGCCAGACCTGGATGGGAATTCCTCTATTCTTAGTTTTTCCAGTTTTTTGCTTTCGCTTCCGCTGCGTGCTCTGTGTTTTCCCTTTTTCATGCCTTCAATCGATATCAAAGCATGAAGGTTTTGTAAAAATATAGGGAGCATGCATCTAGTTGAATAAAATTGGACACATATGTGTGATTAAACCGTGATCCTTCGCTGTTTTAGTATGGATAGATTCTCTTGTTAAACCTCTTTGATGGAGGTATAGGAGATTTGTAATTTACTATTTTTCTTAGCAAATTGTGTAAGCCTGATATTAAAGGATATAGGCAATTGTTAGTTTTGGTTGATTTCATTGTATTGAGATTGAAATAGAAGTGCCAATGGTACCAGAAGTTGCACAGAAAAATAGAGAAAATTCGTAGAAGAAAATTGCAAAAAAAAAAAAAATGCAGGAAGAACCCATTAGAGCCCAACCAGCGCCAGCTCGGGTCGAGAATCCGGTCTGCGCGCTGGTTGCCATGGGTCCTAGTTCTGTGCGGCGGGTGTAGTGGACCACAATGCAGATGGGGTGCTTGATCCAATGCTGCAGGTGCAGTGGACCAAGGAGAAATTTTTAATTTTTTCCTTGTAATTTTTCTTGCATTTTCCTTTTTGTTTTGGGGTCCATACCAGGCGAAGTTAATATTTTTGTAATAGTTAATATTCATAGAATTTTTTGCAAGAAAAATATTAGTAAGGGATTTTAGGATTAAATAAGAACATTAATTAATTAATTAATTAATGTGTTTAATTCTATTATCTGGACACGTAGGTTTAAAAAATAGAAAAGCATGAAAATGTCTACTGTTTTCTAGCATGCTATTTTTTTTTTTAAGTACCTATGTGCACGATCTCTCCAAGACCAAAGTCTTTGGAAATAATTTTGACAAGGAAAACATTTTTCTACAAATTAAATGTTTATTTTAACTTGAACAAAAATTAATCCTTAGATATTTTCTCAAAGGATTTAATCCTTGACATAGAAAATATATGGATTTAGATATTTTTGTAAGTTAAAATAGAAAGCCATTTTGTTTTATTTTGGCACAAGAAAAATTGTTTTGTCAAATAAACCAAGAAAGTTTTAATTGAATTTTTTTTTAAATCATTAAGTTTTTTAACTTGAATAAAATTAGTCCATGGAAAAATCTCTCAAAGGATAAATCCCTTGACATAGAGATTTTAATGGATTTAGACATTTTATTTTTAAGTTAAAGGGAAAAACTTAATGAAAATTTTCAAAAGGATATTTTTTAGAAAACCCTTGTTTTAAAAGATTAAGTGGGAAAGGGATTCCAACGGCCCCACGGCTTTTTTCACAATTCTCATTAGAAATCATGGGTCCCCTTGCGTCACCCTGGGAATGAACCCGTATAGGATGGGGATACCACAAGGATCTAGATCTAATAGAGGGATGTAATTAATAATTCAAGACACGTACTATGACGGCCAGCCCCTCGGTGGAGGTTATAGTGCGAAGTATGTCCATAGGAAATGAGAGGAAACGGCCATCCCCTCAATGGAGTTATCCTCTGGAGCATTACCTAAAAAGGAAATTAATTTGTGGTGGTCAACACACTTAGCTTAGGGAACTGTTAATCTTCCCAAGAAGCTATGTCAGTTTTCCTAAGAGCCAAATTAATTATTATCAGTTTTGATAATAAGGATAAAGTGCACAAATTTGTTTTCACAAACTAAATTCTTTTCTTTTATTTTCGATTTTTCAGAAATTGTGGTAGGTTTTTTTAGTCTATTGGCCGTTATTCTCAGAGAGAAGAAGCTAACGAGATCAAACTATATGGAATGGAAGAGGAACCTGGACATAATACTCACAGCAGAAGAGTATAAGTATGTTCTTTACGAAACCTGCCTTGTTATCGGGGGGGGGGGGAGGTTCCACCACCAAGGAGCGTGAAACTAAGAAGGCATGGAGGAAGGCTAACGAGATGGCTCGTTGTTACATGTTGGCCTCCATGTCTAATGTGCTCCAATCCAAACATGAGCACATGACCACTGCATATGACATAGCTCAATCATTGGCCACGATGTTCGCGGATAAGAGCCGGCCCACAAGGCAGGGGGCTCTTCAAATTATTATAAACACTAAGATGGCTGAGGGAGCATCAGTCAGAGAGCATATGCTCAAGATAATTGCTGCTTTTAAGGAGGCAGAAATCTTAAGACCTGTCATTGACCCCAAGAGCCAAATAGACATGGCTCTCGAATCTCTACCGGGTTCATTTACTCAGTTGAAGTTGAATTACAACATGAACAAGTTAAACATAAGTTTAACAGAGCTGATGAAGGAGCTCCAGATGGCAGAAAAGGTCATGAAGATACAATCTAAGGCTATGATTGCTAAGGCTTCATCTTCTAGAACTAGGCCTAAGCCCAGGAAGTTCAAGAAGAAAAAGGGGAATGCAGCGGCCTAGCCCAAGACCCAGCCCAAAGACAAACCCAAGGGCAAGTGCTTCAAATGTGGACTGAAGGGACACTGAAAAAAGGAGTGTCCAGATCTTCAAGCTAAGAAAAACCCCACAAGTAATGTTTTTTATCTAGAGTCTATATTAATGGTTGGATCAACTTCCACTTGGATTATTGATTCAGGAGTCACTGATCACATCTGTAACTCCTTGTAGGAGTTTAGAAAGATTAGAAGACTCCAGAAGGGTAAACATGGACTACGTGTAGGAAATGGAGCACAAGTTTGGGCCCTTGCAGTGGGAGAGGTGGATCTTATTTTTTATTGTAATAGAATAATGGTTTTAAAAGATATTTTATATGTACTTAGATTTCAACAGAATTTGATTTCGGTTGTGAAACTAATAAATTAAGGATATTCTGTATCTTTCCATTCTGGTATTTCTATCAGTAGAGATGGAGAAATTTTTTATACTGGGCACATGTATGGAAATCTATTTTTCTTAAACCCTATTAACAATCAATTAAATAACGCTCAATCTGAACCTTTAATAAGAAAGAGAAAGACCAATGTCAATGACTCTTATCTTTAGCATCTAAGGTTGGGTCATAAAAACTCAACCAGGATTCAGAGGTTAATCCATGATGGCCTTTGGGCTTATTGAGATTGGAAAATTGGCCTCAGTATGAGCCCTGCCTGATGAGAAAGATGACCAAAAGGTCATTTACCCCTAAGGTGGATAGAACCAAAGAGGTATTGAGTCTTGTTCACACTGATGTGTGTGGTTCTTTGTCTGCACCAGCTAGAGAGGGTTTTGAGTACTTCATCATTTTCATGGTTGATTGTACAAGGTTTAGTTACATTTACCTAATGAGACATAAGTTTGACTCTTTTGACAAGTTCAAGGAGTTTAAGACTGAGGTGGAGCGTCGGACAGGTAAATTGATCAAGTTCTTACGATTAGATCGTGGTGGAGAGTACCTCCTTGGTGAATTCAAGGACTACATGGTACATCATGAGATAGTATCCCAACTCTCTGTGCTGGGGATGCCCCAACAGAACGGAGTAGCTAAGAGAAGGAACAGGATATTGATGGAAATAGTCCGAAGCAAGATGTCTCATGCTACTCTTCTAGTGTCTTTTTGGGGATATGCCCTGGAAACAGCGGCATCCATTCTAAACTTGGTGCTTTCCAAGTCAGTACCTAGGACTCTTTATAAGATGTGGACTGGGCATAAGCTAAGTCTAAATTATCTCAGGATATGGGGTTGTCCAGCTTATGTACTGGTCAAGGGAGACAAGTTGGAACTAAGATCAGAATTATGCTATTTTGTTGGGTATCTAAAAGGGACAAAGTGGATACTTTTATCATCCTAAGGAGTAGAAAGTACTAGTTAGTACCAATGCAAGATAATTAGAGGATGATCAGAGTACCTCCACTAAAGGTTCAACTAGGTTGGAACTGGAGGAGAAGTTATCTTCATAATCAACTTTTTTTTACCCGATTCTGGAACGAGAAGAGGTACAGTCTTAAGAGCCTGTACAATTAGAGCTTCGTTGTAGTGGGAAAGTGTCTAGGGTTCCAAAGGGATGGATGGAGAAGCTTTTAAGCTAGTCTCTGACCATTAGGAACAAGACCCCACTAGATATGAGGAGGCTATTGCTGATGTTGATGCAAATCTATGGCATGAAGTAATGAAAGCCGAAATTGAGTCTATGTTCCTCAATCAGGTTTGGGATCTTGTAGCTTCACCTGAAGGGATAAAACCCATTGGGTGTAAGTGGGTATACAAGAGAAAGAGGGGAGTAGATAGGAAGGTGGAAACCTTCAAAGCTAGGTTTGTGGTGAAAGGGTATACTCAAAAAGAGGGAATCGATTATGAGGAGACCTTTTCCCCGATAGCCATGCTTAAGTCCATCCGTATCCTCGTTGCCATCACATGTCATTATGATTATGAGATATGGCAAATGGATATCAAGACGGCATTTTTAAATAGCTATCTTAGCGAAGACATCTATATGTCCCAACCGGAAGGCTTTATTGCTGAAGGCCAAGAACATATGATTTGCAAGCTTAAGAAGTCCATTTATGGATTTAAGCAGGCATTGAGAATATGGAACATTCATTTTGATGAGACTGTAAAGTCTTATAGACTTATTCAAAATGAGGATGAACTATGCGTGTACAGAAAACTTGAAGGCATTAATGTGGTTTTTTTTTTGTCTTGTATATGGATGACATTCTACTCATTAGAAATGATGTAGGGTCATTGTCATCTACAAAGGTTTGGTTGTCTAGTCAATTTAGTATGAAGGACTTGGGAGAAGCCAACTATATTCTCGGTATTAGACTTCTTAGAAATAAGAATAGAGAATGTTAGGATTATCCCAAGTGGTATACATTGACAAGATACTAGCCAGGTATAGCATGGACTCATGTAAGGGAGCTTTAATTTCTTGCAGACATAGGTTGTCATTTTCTTCAAGGGAATGTCCTAAGTCTTAAGAAGAAAAGGACAGAATGAGTAGGATTCTCTACACTTCGGCTGTGGAAAGTCTCATGTACACCATGCTGTGTACTAGGCCAGATATCTGCTTTGCCGTAGGCTTAGTTAGCAAATATCAGTCAAACCCTAGGGAGGTTCATTGGCAAACTGTAAAGTATATTCTCAAGTACCTCAAAGGAACGAGAGATTATATACTAGTTTACAGGGCTGATGACTTGGTTCCTACAGGATATACAGACTCAGACTTTCAGGCAGATAAGGATGAGAGAAAATCCACTAGTAAATATGTCTTCATCTTGTCTGGAGGAGCTATTTCATGGAGGAGTATCAAGCAATCTTACATTGCTGACTCAACCATGGAAGCTGAGTATGTGGCAACTTCAAAGGCATCCAAGGAAGTAGTCTGGCTCCGGAAGTTCCTTTCAGAACTTGGAGTCGTGCCACACATGGACATGCCGATTATGATGTATTGCGATAACACTGGAGCAGTATCACAATCTAAAGAACCCAGGAATCACAAAAGGGGGAAGCACATTGAAAGAAAGTACCACCTGATCCAGGATTTCATCTAGAGACGGGAAGTTGTGGTAGAACAGATTTCCTCCGAGAATAATCCAGCTAATCCATTCACTAAGCCTTTGGCTGAGAGAATCTTCAAGAAACACTTAGACACCATAGGGGTGGGCACCTACGGATTACATAGTCTTAGAGTGCAAGTGGGAGATTGTTGGGAAATATGCCCTCTTAGACTAGGTTTCTGATATAAAAATCGAATATTTTAATAAAAGAATTTATTTTTAGAAATTGTTTGTGAATTTACATTTTTATTTGTGCACAATTACATTTGAAAAAGACCCATTGTGCTTAAGTATGTGGTCCACGTGAATGGAGGTATTTCACAGTAACATATGGATAACGAGTTACTTAAGACATAAACATTCGTTCTTAACCGATTTATGAGAATAGGAATCTTATCATGTTTAGGTTATTATATTGTGAATTTCAAATGGGAAATGGCTTACCTTTAGCCAATAAGTAGTCCACTCACTTCATGACATAAGCGTATTTCGAATACGTAGAACAAGACCTATAGTAGTGGTTTCTGAAAGTACTATATGGTAGAAACGTAGACTACTACCACTACAGCGTAGACTAGTACTCTTGACTTGAGTATGAGTTGGTGGTCTGACGAAGTTGGAAGCATGTATTTTGATATGCTATAGTTGAGGTTCTATCGTAAGGCTAATATACTTGCATGTTGGGTATGTGTGACTAGTTAGTTAAGACAGACTTGTATAAAATAATTTTTATACTATGCCACCCCTTGTGGTTGTCTAAATGATCTAAATATCTAGGGCCCTGGGAAATATGACTTGGATGTTTCCTTTAGGGTAACTCCCTTGAAAAGCGAAAACAATCCAGGAAATCGTAGATCATTGGATTAGAAGCCTAAGGATGGTAGATGTTATTTAGAGAGGTGTTAGTACATTTCTTCCTCTTTAAATGTACGACGATATATAGAAGGGTATTTTAGTTATTACACCTGTAGGTCGGAAACTTTGCTAACGCAGCATTGTCCTTAGGGTCAATATTTCCTTATAATAATATTAGAAACTATTTAAAATAAAAAATACAGCTATTTATATGGCAAAGGTATTTTGGTCATTTTAGTTGCCAAGGCGATGTGTCTTTTGGTCCCCAGTATAGACCGTGAGTCCTAATTAAATACGGGCTAAGGAATTAATCTTAAATTAAATGGAATTTATTTTATTTAAGTAGCCTGATTTAATTATTAGGTTAGAATAAAATAAAGGTCCATGGAGAAAAAGAATTAATTAAATTAGTTTGGTGGGTTAATTAATTATTCAGGGCTTTGGCCTAGTTTGAATAATTAGGGATTAACCTGGGATTAAACTAATATAGGCTTGTTAATTGGACTAGTTTATTTGGGTTGGGAAAATTAATTATTTATTAGGCCATTAAGTTGGTTCTAATTAGAATAATTAATTTAGTCCAAAAGGTTAAACTAAGAGTCCAATGGCCCAGTCCAGTTTAACCTTGGGTTTTATTTAGGTTAAAAAGGTTAAACAAGAGGATTGGAAATTGTCGTTTTTTTTATAGACTCTTCTCTGTGGAAAAAGAAACACGCGCTTCTCTCTCTCTCTCTCTAGAAAATATTCCTTAGTTCTGTAGTTGTTTACCAAACGGAATTAGGCAGGCCATATACTAGAAGATCAAGAGTTTGGCGTTCACCTACATGCAAAAACGGAGTAGGAGGCTTGTAGGAATCGCACCAGAGACTTTCACCAGCACACCTACCCCGGTTGCACACATTTCGGTCTAGCTAATTCTTAGAACAAGGAAAAGAGGTAAGAAATTTTTAACCTCGGAGTCCCCCCTAAGCCTAACCGGTGCCAACTAGGACTGCCGAAGCCGGCACAAGCCCTAGATGGGAATTCCTCTGTTCTTGGTTTTTCCAATTTTTTGCTTTCACTTCCGCTACATGCTCTGTGTTTTCCCTTTTTCATGCCTTCATACTCAACCTCATAGTAGTAGAAATAATGGAAGAAAATAAAAAGAGAGAATAAGAAAGTAGAAAAATTAAAGACTACATCATGTAAGAATAGAAAAAGAAAGCAAGAAGCTTACTTAGACCTTGTTAGATGAAGCATGACGGAGTAAAGAATGAACTAGGCTCTAATACCAAATGTGTGTGCGCGCACCTAGGATTTCTTCAAAACATTCACTGATTCAATAATATTCTGATTTAATAACTGATACAAAAGAAATGTTTAAAATACAACATTCTGAAAATGAAATAAAAAGTAGATGATTTTAGCATACACAATTCTCTCTAAAAGGATGATGCGTGTTTTTAGTGTAGAAAATATTACCAACAAAGTCCACAAACAATCAAGCTTTAATTGAAATGTCAACCACTAAAACCATACATACGGGCAAGTATACCTATCATATAGCATACGGAATAGCAAGTATTGAATTGACAGGAACTTAGGCTCCCACCTTACTTTACCTAAATCTTTATTGTTTAACCAATAAAATAAGAAGATGAAAAAATAAAATACTAACCTAATATATTAGAGAAAAGGTGAAGTCACACAAGAAAAGTTATAAGAATAATCAAGGAGTGAGAACAAGGAGAAAAAACATGTAAATAGATAGAAATCCTTGAATACATAATAATAATTGAATAGCTATTCTCTCAATTTATTATTATCTTGGCATCATGAAGGAATTCAAATAGACCCACTTCGTTTGCAATCTATGGCATCACTATCTTTTAGTTAAATCAATGAATATATTTTATCTCAATCAATTTACCCAAAAGATGAATTAAAATCAATCCTCACACAAATCCCTATATTCTAGGTGATTTAAGCATGAAATTAGCCAATGAATCTATATTCTAGCAATCATCAACCAATCTTTGATTGCTTAGTCTTTACCCTTAACCTCTTTTGCAAACAAGTTAAGAATAACTAGTATTGAATTAAGTAGTTGGCCATTCTCTCCTAACATCATTTTGCAAGTTAATTAGAAGAGAACTAATCAATCCAACAAGATATTATGCTCAAGTAATAAAATACCAAGAATAACAATAAATTGATTAAAGAACTAAAATCAATACAAAATCATGAATCCAAAAGAATATCATCTAAAGACAATTAAAATATTAATCTCAAATTGTCAATAAATTATAAAGAGAAAAAAAAAACTTCTCATAGGAAAGTAAGTCTTCTTCTTCTTCCTTGAAACCTTTTTGAGCAACCTCCTCTTCTTCTCCAAGAATTCTCCTTGATCCTCCTAAATCTTGGTGTTTCTTTAGGAGTTTTCTAAAGGTATTACATTAAAGAATTGAAAACTATGAAAACTAATTTGTACAATGTTATTCTCTTATATTTATGGGAGTTTTAATTGCCAAAAAGTGTGTACAAAAGTCCTAAATCGATCCCAAATCAGTTTCCAAAAGAATCTTTATGGAATCTGCCAAAATCTGCTCAAAATACGAAATTTGCTACCTTATAGATTGGACATGGTGCCGGGTCACTTTGACCCACTTGGCACCAGGTGCATTCTAATTTTCTCCTGGACATTGCTATGTTTTTTCTCTGTTTTTCTAGTGTAGACTTGGTGCCTGGTGCAGTTGCCAAACTTGGCGCCAAATACATGCTGGAATTTTTCTCTTTTTGCTCAAAATTCACTCAATTCTGCACAAATTCATCAAAAACACTTTCCACAAGCAAAATATCAAATATGAAAGAATATACCTAGTTATTACATCAAAATTATCTCAAATTAACCTTATATAACTAGAAAAATAGTGATAAATTTAGCCCCTATCAAAGGAAAAGAAAATTTACTCTGTATTTCTTCAAGGAAGTTAGCCTTAAATAGGCAGATGTAGAAAAGCTTTCTTTGATAGCATTCTGCATTATTGTTGTGTAGCGCAAAACATGCGAGGTGGGAATCAAACTATCGGCCATAAATAGGAATTGTTCAAAGATTCTTCTTGTTTGGAGGGTTCCACTACTTTTGTCGGTGTAGTGAATTATTTTGCATAGCTATTGTGTGATTGCTAAAAGTTGTTATGACATGTTGTACAGTTGGATTTGTCTAAATTCTCTTTTTCTCTTTGAGTGTAGTCTTGCCATTATGGGATTTGGCAAAGGCATGATGTTGTAATACCAGAGGGATTATCCATGTCATCATTATAAAAAAAAACTGAAGTCTGGTTGGGTTTCATTATCACTATCTTCTGCTTCTAGTTGAATCTGATTCTGCAAAAATTAAAGTTGGAGTTGAAGATTAGCTTTAGAGATTTTTTTTTTTTTTTCCTTTGCTAGAAGAGGAACTGGCATCTGGCACTTTTTTTACAAGAGTCGTTAGGATTAATGGTGCTAATGGCTTAGGCATCCATCCTTTGATTTTAATTTCCCAACACAAATGTCAAACTGATTCAATATTGTCTAATTTGTAGTTCCAGCCAATAATATAACAAATTTCTTTTCAAGAAAGAATTTACAATATTGAATATGAGGAGAAAAATGTAAAGCTGGTTTTTGTTGACATACTGTTCAAATTGGAGTTTATACTGATTTGAAAGAGACTCTTGGTTTCCGCCAAATGTTTTCCACTATTGGTAAAACCATCATCTAGGAATGGGACTAAGGATTCCTTTTCCATACTTAACAAACTAAGTATATGTAAGGTCATGGAGGAATAAGAAATTATGCTAAGCATTCAAATAATCCATAAAATTATAATTTGGTGGTTTCAAAGGTCTTTTGAACTGGATAGGAGTGCAAATTCCCGATACGAGCCAAGTGCTAAGGTCTAGGATTTGACAATCTAGCATCGAGAGTAGGCAATGCCTTTGTCATTTCTGTGAGCATACGTTCATATTTGAATTCTATCGAACTAGTAGTAAATAGGATGTGTTCATAAAAAAAGTCTAGTTTTCAAATGATCTGCTTGGAACAGATGACTAGATTGATTGTAGGATTCTGGATAAAGTATGTTAACAATTTCACATTCTGGTTTACTAGCTAGCTCTTTCAGAAAGGCTAGTAGAGGTATTAAAGATTTTCTCACAAATTCAAAGGCTTCATTTTGTGAGGAATTTTCTAGTTTGGAAGGAGTTTAAGGTAAGGCTGGAATAACAACTTATTTGAAGAAAGAAAGAGGTGTCATAGCATAAAAAGAGTTATCTGTTTTTTAGGTTTCGGTTGATTTCAGAGGAGAAGAAGCTGGGTTAAAAATATTCATTGTTAATAGGGGTCTTGCTAAGGCAGAAGTTGGTAAAGAGGGATAAGAAGAAAGAACCGCAAATCTATTTGCAAGTGTAGGACTTCTAGGATGAATATTGTTGTGGGCCATTAATACTGCTTTACTTGCTCATCCACTCAATATAGATATATGTTGTATCAAACTCACTTTTAATGAAGTTAAGAAGTCTTATCTTGTTTGTCCTTACAGGAATTCTCTTGTCAAGAAATCGGAAAGAAAGTTAGATTCTTCTTTGATAAATTTAATATCAAAATCAAAACCTGATAGTAGTGCTTGCCATCTGGCAAGGATCTGTTTAGGAACAAGGTTTTTCACATCTTTTTGTAAAACATCTTTTGTAGCTTTGCAATCAATATGAAGAAGAAACTTTTTGTTTATTAAATCATCTTGAAATTTAGAAATGCATAAAATAATAGAAAGAATTTTCTTTTTAATGGTGTTGTAATTCTTTTAGCTAGATAGCCAAATACCCAAGTGATATCTGACTAACTGTTCACTGAATGAATCAGGTATCTTTTGCTTAAGAATACTACTATAACCAAGTTCAGAGGCATAAATTTCAACAATTATGAAAGTAGTAGGATCTAGGATCCCAAGACAAGGAAGTTTCTTGACAAGCTTCTTTATTTCTGAATAGTTTGGTCTATTTTGTACCCCAAACAATTAGATTTTTATGAAGAAGTAGATACAATGGTTTACAAATTTATCTCAGATTTGGAATAAAATTATATATGTAATTGAGGCATCCTAAAAACTTTTGTAACATAGTCTTCTCCTTAATTTCATCTGGAAACTTATCTGTAAATTCTATAGCTCTACAAATAGGTTTATATATCCCTTGATGAAGTTCATGACCTAAAAAGCGAATCCGGGTTTGGCAAATTTTGAGTTTCTTAGGCACTTACTACTAGCCCATTTTTCATGATAATTTCACGAAAAATAGAAAGATGTTTAAAGTATTGATCAAGGGATTCACAAAAAATGAAGACATCATCAATATAAACATTGGTAAAAGTGGTATTAGGTGTAAAAATATCATTCATAACCTTTTGAAATTCACAGAACATGGTTTAAGTATTGGATTTCCTAAAAGTGAGGAAAACCTTCAAAATTTTGAAATTAACAAGACAAAAGGAATAGCCATTTGGGAAAAAAAATTTATCTGTAACTTTTATTTTATATGATAAAAACATCTTAATTATACACTTCCATAATATATAATTCTCATATTATATGTCAAAAAAGTTAAGCTACATAACAATTCTATTCCTCTAAACATTACATTATCAAAGTTTCAAGTATTACCCAAAGCCAATTTTATGTATTTGATATGAGTTTCGAAACATAGTTCACAAGATCTTATGATAAATAAATCCCAAAAAAATCCTAGAAATAAGAATAACAGTAGAACTTAACCAAAATTCTATTGAAATTCAAACAAGATATACAGAAGATAAATGAATAAAAATTGCAAGAAGAAAATTTAATTGCAACCATGAAAAACTAAATTATTCTTTAGGAAGCGAAGCAAATTTAATATTCACACTTTTTTGCCATAGTTGACCAAAATCCTCTCGTTTCCAATCACTTTCCAAAAATAATTTAACGAGGACAAAAGCAAAATAAACTAATTTGGAACATACTCGGGCATCACACATTCCATTAATACTTTCTTTTTGGAATTCACCTAACATAAGGGGGAAAAAATCAAGTAGAGAAGTAAGGAAAGAGACAAAAAAAGTTAACAAAAGATTCTAGTGATAATATAAATTAAGCAATCTATGGATAATATAAATTAAACAATTTATAGACACACCTACTAATATTGCTTACAAGAATTATACGACAGAAATTTAGTAATGCTACCAAAGATAGATATCTACATGATAGTATGGAGAATTACAAGATAACTTTCTATTGATAGATGACTTTACAGATACATATTGAATAGAATATTTTTACTTGATATCAACCATCACCATACTGGTGCAATCTAAACTAGAATATCTAAATTTTCTATTGTGACTTATTTGGTTAATGGTTGTAACTTTTTTCAAAAAAGGTTATAATGATCATAATATCCTGACTTGGCACTACCCAAAAATATTAACCAGTTCGAGTGCCATATATTTTCTGTTGTCGGGATGCAACATGTTATTTGGCTGACACGTTGGTAGCAAAAGTTCAAGATTTAGCTTGCCACTCAAGCAAAGTTTTTTGGATCTATGATAATTCAGTGGTGTCTTTTTTCTTTACCATATCAGTTGGTTTAAATATGGGATTTGTATCTAGAGCTTGTTTTTTTTTTTTTATCATATTGTTTTAATCGAGGGATTTCTCTAACAGTGAATTTATTATCTAATTGCTATACTTTATTAGCCCTTGTAATTAATGTTTGATTTGTATAATTTTTTTTTTTTGAATGAGTTTATTTAAATTTTTATTCGTAACATCACCTTATTTATCTAAATTTTCTAATTTAAAAGGAGAGGCTATTACAACTTGGTTTTCTATAGGGATTTTGATTTCTTCTAGAGAAGGCATTATGGATTCTTTAACTTCATTTTTAGAAGTGTACCATTTTCGAGCAATCATATTTATGGATTCCATTTTGTTGTACTTTCCAGAATATTCATACCATTAAAAAAATCTAAGTATTTTCTGATTTTTTTAAAAAAAATCACTATAATATTTATTTCTTAATTGTAGTCTTTCTTTTGAATTTACTGTTGCAAAGTACCAATCTATTTTGATTTTATTGCAAGGTCTATTCTGTAGTTATTTGATATAAGTCTTATCTAATTCAAATTCATCATCAGAAGATATTGTCATTCATGTGTTAGGCATTTGCATTTCTGATTTGCCAAATTTGCTACTCCACACAAAATCTCACCTCTTAGATAAAACCTATAAATTCCGTCTTCTTACACAAAAAATGTGCCTAAACAATTCATAGACTAAATCACGACTATCATAATTCAGGTGAGAAATAGTATACTATACAATACACAAGAAGCGTGATTCGAAGATTAAGGAGCATATTCCCATCAAGAATTAAAATAAGAGATTTACCTTGCTGCATCCAATCCCAAGTCCTCTCTGCAAGATGTAAATACTTTGTTCTTCACTTGCAGCCTCATTTTATTCCCTTTATTAGTTACATTTCCTCAATTGTCGATTACGATGGTAAGATAAAGTTTCCTTGCTCGGACCGGGGTATCTTTAGATAATTCACTCTCAGATGCCTGGCATCCCCATAAATATAACATCTTTTGATTCACTTCTTGGAACAATAGATCTCCTGCATGTGCCTTTTCTTTGAACAATAATAGCAAATTATTATTCTCGCAATAGTATGCTCTAGTGCCATTCGTGCTTCCTTTTGTTGATTCCTTTTCTCCTGTCCAGTTGCCCTTTTTTTAGGAAAACATTTTTGTAGTTGAAGCATTATTAACAAACCTATTTCAACCCCCATTCTTGACCCATATAGCAGAATCTATGGCGGCAACACCTATGGTCGAGAGGAAAAATGCCAATGTCTTACTTTGTTCTGTAAGTTTTTGGAGTATCTCTGTCATTTTGTCGATAGCTTGGGTCATAGAAAAGTCTCTAAGCATCTCTTCATAAGCACCACAGTTGCAAGTAATGAGTTGGCATCGTGGCACATCTACTTATCACGAAGGTCAACACCCCTATTATGAATGTATGCAACCCAAATAACATCACATAAAGAAAGAACAATATATATTATATAAAGCATTTACTTGCTAGTTAAGTTTCAATAAGAAAATTTTCAAAGACAACTATTTCATAACATGGTGTCTATTGCATCCATGAAGATATTATTGTGCCTAATGTTTAATTTCATAAAACATAATTCATGAAGAAATATGAATGTATCTACATTCAAAGTATCAGGTATTTATGTAGTTATGTAAAGAAAAAAATCATATTAACATTTTATGCATGTGTGTCATTATTAACTTTTAAAACTACTGTATATTAGTAAAGTAAAAGAATCTTTTAAAAATAGTTTCCTATAGGAGGTAAACAATTCATGCTTGAAAGAAAATATTTCTTTCAAAGAAAAGGGTTATTATATAGATATCCTTATTTCATAAAACTTTATCTTTAAAGAAATAATAGACATCAAGCAAACAACTAAGTGCTAAGTTTATTGAATCCAACCAAGAAGGCCATAAAGGTCCCATCCTTCTTGCACTAGATACTGTTAGTTCCTAGTCCTTATGCAATCACTTGTACAGTAACTGAATATGGTGTTAGTATTGTACTCTAGAGGCAATCACTTGTACCATATATATTACATATTAAATTAATAAGAGGCATTCTTTATCTTTCAATTTGATTGTTATATCTAAATATGTGTACAAACCGTTAGATAAAGTCCCTAGTACAACACAGTGTTAAGGAAATCATGATGTGAGATTCCTACTACACTATGCAGTGTTTGTACTTAAATAATCCACAGTCATAGTATTAATAAGATGGGACATTATTAATACGCCAAGACTGGCACATGTTATATCTCTTGATTGGATCAAGCCGTGGTTCTCATATCCGTGAGTATTGGGATACTCAGGATTAACGTGTGGATGCTTGTTTTGGAACAAGTTCATTGGATGACCTAGCTATGAGATAATCACTTGGATAACTATTTAGTGCCAGTGATAGAATCTCATTATAGCAAGTGTGCAAGTATCCTTAGACTTGAGATCTCCAAGGTACTTTGTTTAACGAGCGTTGTACTTTGATTCTAATCTTTGGAGTCTTATCTAGGACTGCCTATAGGATGGATATTGGGTACAACGTAAAGTAAACGAAAGTAGTTGAGAAAGTCAATAAAGGATTCACCACTCCTAATAGTAGGAGAGTATATCTCAAGGCCACTTGTAGAAATTATTACTCATGAAGTCCTTGGCCAAGGCGACTATGTGATGGAAATGGTTCCAATTGATACACATATCGAGTAATGAATTTCTTGAACAAGTACTAAAATATTCGGGCCAGAATTAATAATATTCTGGAGGGAGTTAGCACTAATTCCATGCTCTAAACCGAATGAGATATTGTATGGTGAAAGGAGTTTATCACACTGATAATTTGCTATTGAAAGGTTCATGTCAAGCCATTTGACTTTCTGGACTTTTGGGTGGTCAAGAGTCATTGCTAGATGTCGCTCTTGATATGCTAAATATGGATTTATTAATTAGAGAATTAATAAATTTAATCTTTTATTTTATTAAGGATTATTAATTCTAATATTGTTAGAATTAATTCATATTATGCTACCAATAAGACTAGGAAACCTAATGGGTCACACACAATAAAGGTTTGAATGCTCAAATATATTATTTGATAATATTGTGGGGTTAATTAAGAGAAGGGAATATATTTATAGGTAAATTATAAGTTTGTTATAATTCATGGGACCTAATTGTAATTAAGTAAACTTCAAGGACCAATTTGTTGACAATTGGACGTTGAAGGACTAAGTTACAATTTACGGTAATTATAAATCTATAAATATAAGGAAACGGTTTCCTTAGGGTAAGAGACACAGACTATTCATGCAATAACAAAGAAACCGTTTCTCTACCTCTCTCTTGATCAAACCCTAGCCGTCTCTCTCTTATTAATCAAAACCCTAGCCTCCTAAATTCTACTAGCATAGAATTGTGAGATTGTGAGCGTTCGACCTTGTGTGGATTATCATTAGAGGGAGTTCTTTCTTGGACTTCAGTTGAGCTACTATGAATCGATTTTGTGATCTAGATCGCGCCTGCGTTCTTGGAACAAAAAAAAATTTAAATTCCGGCTTCAAGAGGTAATAAGCGTGATATTCTCTTTTTCCCGTTTCTACTGCAAACCCGTGATCCATGGCTTGGATTTCTTGCTATTTTCTGCTGCATTTAATCTATTTAATTAATTTAGAAATCCTACAGATGGGCCACTGGAGGCGCAACTGCAAAGCCTACTTGGAGACCATTGAAGATATGAAGCAGAAGGAGAATCTTACAAGCACTTCTACTTCTTCTCCAGGTATGTTTATGATTAAGATACATACTGCCTTTAGAAATGAGATATAGGCATTAGATACCAGATGTGGATCTCATGTGTGCAATAACTTGCAGGGACTAAAGAGCAGTAGAAGGTTAGAGAAAGGCAATGTGGACCTACGTACTGCAAATGGGGCAAAGGTTGCTGCACTTGCTATGGGGATATACGAGCTAAACCTGCCTTTGGGATTAATTCTAGAACTGCAAAACTCTTATTTTGTACCAGTTTTAATGAAAAACATTATCTCAATTGCGTGTTTAGACTTATATGGATTTCATTTGATATTTAAGAATAAATGTTGTTCTTTTCATTGAATGATATTCATTATGGTTCAACAACTCTGGTTAATGGTTTCTATATTCTAGACTTAGATAATCTAGTTCTCAATATAAACAATAAAAAACCTAAAATGGATAACTTTAATACCTCTTACTTATGACATTGTCGTTTGGGCCATGTAAACAAAAATCGTATTTCTAAGTTACACAAGCTTAGTGACTTAGGGTTATTTGATTATGAATCATACGGCACATGCGAATCTTGTTTACTAGGCAAAATGACTAAGAATCCTTTTCCAGGAAAATAAGAATGGGCCAAGGAGTTATTAGAACTCATACATTCTGATGTATGTGGCCCAATGTCAATACAAGCAACAGGAGGTTATAACTATTTCATAATATTTATCGATGATTTCTCACGATACGGGTATTTATATTTAATGAAATACAAATATGAGGCCTTTGAAAGGTTCAAAGACTTCAAGAATGAAATAGAGAAACAACTTGGCAAAAGTATTAAGACTCTAAGATTTGATCGAGGAGGAGAATACTTAAGCCAAGAGTTCCTAAGTTATCTTAGAGATAATGGGATATTATCTCAATGGACTCCACCACATACATCTCAACATAATGGTGTATTTGAGAGAAGGAATCAAACCCTTCTAGACATGGTACGGATCATGATGGCTTTTGCAGACCTACTAAAATCGTTTTGGGGGCATGCACTAGAAACTTCTGTTTATATACTAAACAGAGTTCCGACAAAAATAGTTGATTCTACCCCATTTGAGATGTTCTTTGGTAAGAAACTAAAGTTATCTCACTTGTGAGTATGGGATTGTCCTGCCTTTGTCAAAAGGCCACAGTCAGACAAACTTGATAATAAGTCTGACAAGTGTTTGTTTGTGGGATACTTGAAAGAATCTTTCGGATATTACTTCTACCTCCCTTCTGAAAATAAATTGTTTGTTTCAAAGCATGCCATCTTCTTAAAGAAGAATCACATGCTCAAAGAGGACAGTGTGAGTAAGATTGAACTTAGTGAAGTTCATGAAGATCAAACAAACAAGGAACAACCGTCTAACCCCATATCTATTGAGAGAATAGATGAATCTTCTAATACACAAGAGCCTCATAGATCTAGTAGGATACATGTGGCACCTGAGAGATATAGATTTCTCATTAGTGACCACAATGATATATGACTCATAGATAAAGATGAGTCTGCTACCTACAAGGATGTTCTGAACAGTTTAGAATCTGGCAAATGGCTTGAGGCTATGAAGTCAGAGATGAATTCCATGTACAAAAACCAAGTATGGACTTTGGTTGATCCACCTAAAGGAATTAAACCTATTGGATGCAAATGGGTTTTCAAGAAGAAAATGAACATGGATGGTAACTTAGTTACCTATAAAGCACATCTAGTGGCAAAGGGTTATCATCAACAACATAGTATTGACTATGATGAAACCTTCTCGCCAGTAGCCATGAGGATTCTCCTAGCCATTGCTGCTCATCATGATTATGAGATTTGGCAAATAGATGTGAAAACAGTTTTCCTAAATGAAAATCTGACTGAGAAAGTGTATATGACACAACCTAAGGGTCTCACATCCAATGATATCACAAAGGTGTGCAAGCTGCAAAGGTCCATTTATGGACTTAAGCAAGCTTCTAGGAGTTGGAACATCCATTTTGATGAAACAATCAAAGAGTTTAGTTTCATTCAAAACATGGATGAGCTTTGTGTATACAAGAAGGTTACTGGGAGTGTAATCATTTTCTTATTGCTTTATGTAGATGACATATTGCTAATAGGAAACGATATACCTACTTTACAAACAGTTAAAGTTTAGTTGTCCAAACAATTTTCCATGAAAGACCTTGGAGAAGTAACCTATATTCTTAGAATAAGGATCTATAGAGATAGATCCAAAAGGTTGCTAGGTCTTTCGCAGTCTACATACGTAGATAAAATGCTAAAGAGGTTTAGCATGGATCAATCCAAAAAGGGATTCTTACCCATGTCAGATGGTGTAAGCCTTTCAAAATCGATGTCTTCTAAGACAGAAGTTGAAAGGGATCACATGAGTAAGATTCTATATACCTCGGCAGTTAGATCTATTATGTATGCTATGATATGTACTAGGCCCAATGTATCTTGTGTTCTTAGTTTGATGAGCAGATACCAATCTGACCCTAGTGAGGGTCATTGGGTGGCTGTAAAGAACATTCTTAAGTACTTACGAAGGACTAAGGATATGTTCTTCTTATATGGAGAATGTGATTTGAAAATAAACGGGTATACTGATGCCAGTTTTCAATCTAACAAAGATGATTTCAAATCATAATCTAGCTACGTGTTTACGTTGTGCAGAGAGGCAATAAGTTGAAAAAGTTCCAAACAAGAGACTATTGCCGACTCTACGACAGAAGCTAAGTATATGGTTGCTTCTGAAGCAGCTAAGGAGGCTGTTTGGATCAAGAAATTTGTGACGAAACTGGGTGTGGTTCCTAGTGTTGTTGGTCCAATAACTTTGTATTGTGATAACAATGGAGCCATTGCACAAGCAAAGGAGCCACGGTCTCACCAACGATCCAAACATGTACTGCGACGCTATCATCAGATCCGGGAGATCATAGATAGGAATGATGTAAAGATAGAGAGAGTTCTCACGGATGAGAACATAGCTGACCCGCTTACAAAAGCATTATCCCAAAAGAAACATGATTGTTGTGTTGAGTCATTCGGTATTAAATACATGAATGATTGGCTATAGTGCAAGTGGGAGTTTGTTAGTATTGTGCCCTAGAGGCAATCACTTGAACATTGTATATGACACATTTTATTTTAATAAAAGGCATTATTTATCTTACAGTTTCTTTTGCTTACTTTTAAGTAATATAATTGTTCGATAAAGTCCCTAGTACAACACTGTGTTAAGAAAATCATGATAGAGATCATGATATGAGATTCCTACTACACTATATAGTATTAGTACTTCAATAGTCCCTAGTCATAGTATTAATAAGACGGGACATCATTAATGTGTTAAGACTAGCATATGTTAGACTTCTTGATTTGATTAGGCGGTAGTTCTCATATCCGTGAGTATTGAGATACTCAAAGTTAACACATAGATGCTTGTTAATGGAACAAGTTCATTGGATGACCTAGCTTTGAGATAATCACATGGATAATTATTTAGTGCCAGTTATATAATCTCAATATAACAAACGTGCAAGTATCCTTAGACTTGAAATCTCCAAGGTACTTAATTTGCTGAGCATTGTACTTTGATTCCAATCTCTGGAGCTCGATCGAGGGCCACCTATGGGATGGATATTAGGTACATTGTAAAGTAAATGAAAGTAGTTGAAAGGGTCAATAAAGAATTCACCACTCCTAATAGTAGGGGCGAATATCTCACGGCCACTTATAGGAATTACTACTCAAGAAGTCCTTGGCCAAGGCGATTGTGTATTGGAAATAGTTTCAATTGATACATATCTAGAGTAGTGGGTTCTTGGTACAAGTACTACTGTATTCGAGCCACAATTAATTCTGGAGGAAGTTGGCACTAATTCCATACTCCAAACAGAATGAGATATTGTATGGTGAAATGAGTTAATTGCACTGTAGTTTGTTATTGAAGGGTTCATGTCAAGCCACTCGACTTCCTGGATTCTTGGGTAGTCATGATGTGTTGCTAGATACCGCTCATGATATGGGAATATGGGTTTATTAATTGATGAATTAATAAACCAATTCTAATTAGAATAAATAGGATTAATTCTAATTAATTATGGATTATTAATCTCAAAGACGTTTGGATTAATTCATGTTCGCTACCAATTGACTAGGAAACCTAATAGGTCACACACAATAGAAAATTATATACTCAAGATGTTATTTGATAATATAGTGGGGTTAATTGCAAGAAAGAAAAGTTGTTGTGGCTAAATTATAATTAGTTATAATTAATGGTCCAAATTGTAATTGTGAGAACTTGATGCTTCTAATTACAATTAGGGAATTCTAACTGTTTTAGAATTCTGAGATTGGAGTCTATTTTGAGCAGGATTTTTCGTGTGATATAGGGATAACACATGAAACCCTAGCAAAGGTGTAAGACACAAAAAACTCCAACCCTAGCAACCTTCTCTTCTTCTCTCTCTCTCTCTCTCGTTTTGCTAAAAACGTGAAGAACCCTAGCCACCTTATTTTTTGCTAGCACAGAAATATTTTGGTGCTTGAGTATATCCTTTGTGTAGATTACTGTTAGAGATAATCACACACTGTGATTATAGTGGTTAGACATTCAACTCTTGTGGAGTTTGCTCAAGTGGATTGTTGGATTGCGCCTCGACTTGAAGAATAAATTTTTATTCTTTGGACTATCAAAGAAAGGTAAAAGCTGTTATCTTTGTTATCTTTATGTCTTGTTTTCCACATATATGAGGATCCTGGGATGGTATCTCATTTTATTCTTCCGCTACGCCGTATACGATATGCATGAAAGATACCCAACAACAACCACCTGGACTGAGTTGCTAACCCGGACCGACCTAACTTACTAGAACTGTCGCCTTATCCAGGCAAAGCTCATCCCTCAGAGGCAACCACTAACAAAAGGACTCACCCTAACTTTTAAAGGCTAGTTCTAACTGATATGGACTAAAATCATCATTATTTTTCTAGTTATTTGAGATCAATTTAAGAAACTTTTACTATAAAAACTAGTCGTATTCCTTCCTATTTGACATTTTTCTTGTGAAAAGTATTTTTGACAAATTTATGTAGATTTAAATTAATTTTGAGCAAAATTGGAGAAATTTCAGAACATATCTAACGCTATGCCTGGCAAGGGGACCAGGCGCTAGGTCCAATCTGCCCAAACAATGAAAAATAGAGCAGCTTTAGGAAGAAAACAGAACACACTTGGTGCCAGGTGGGTTGACTGGACCCGGCACCAGGTTTGCTCTGGAGTGACAAAAATCCTATGCACGAATTTAGTAATTTTTCAAAGATTTTGGTATTTTCTGAATCCTACTCGGCTAAGACTCCTCAAACAACAAATTTGGCATCAAAGAAGCCTATAAAACCAAGAAAAAACATAAGAGAATGAGGTGGATTCAAGAAGCAAAAATTCCAATAACTCATTGAAGGAGGAATTCATCAAATCAATGGGCGTTGTTCAAGAGAATCTTCAAATGAGAAGAAGGGGGCTTGTCTATGAGTGCTTTCTTTTACCTTTATTTTCTTATTCTTAAACAATGATGTATTCAATATTTTTATTGTAATTTGATATTGTTTTTAGGATTCATGATTTCTTGACTTAATTTAGTATTTTGATCAATTCATTATTGTTTTGCTTACAGAGTTGGTTGATTGATTTTTATTATTAACTTGCTTGAAAAGGGGATTGATAATGACTTCAATTAATTAATTTTATATGTGTTATCTCTTAACTTGCTTCAAAAGGGAGTTAATTATTAAGAATTTAGGTAATCAAAGATTAGTTGATAATTGCTAGAATATGGATTTATTGACTAATTTCATATTTTAAATCACCTAAAATATAGGGGTTTATATGAGGATTGATTTTAATGCATCGTTTGGATAAATTGGTTGAGACAAAATATGTTCACTAATTTAACTAGAAGATAGTGATTGCATGAATTACAAATAAAGTGGGTCTATATTAAATCCTTCATGAGACCAAAATAATAATTGATTATGATATGTGCTAAGTGATTCATTATCATATTTTCTAAAGCCTTTGTCTAAATTGCATATTTCTACATCCTTGAATTGTATGTTTTTCTTTATTTTTTGTTTTATAATTTTATCATTTTATTTAGTTGGTTAACTAATGAATAAAAAGTGACTAGTGTGTGCTTGTTCTTTTGAGGATCGATACTCTTTAATTCGCTACACTATGCTTGTGATGAGTACACTTGCTCATATGATATTTTGGAATTAATGTTTTGATTAAAACTTGACTAATGGATGGATTTAAATTTGAAGATTTTTATACATCAAAAATTTATGTATCAAGTTTTTGGCGCCGCTGCCTGGGAACAATATCATGAAAGTTTGGATTTTGTTGATTTAACCATAGTTATATGTTTATATGTCTATATGTAAATGTGTGAATATGTAGATATCTTCCTTGTATAAATAGGTGCTATATTTTATTTTTTTATACTTACAATTTAATGGCCCTACGTGTTGTAATTTTTCTAACTTAATTTGTAAACATGTACCTTAACTAACTAACTTGATTTAGTATTGTATTACATGACCCTAACAATTTACTTTATGCAGATAAGATAGCCAATTGGAATATGGGGCTATTTCATAACATGTCTCAAGAGATGATACCTCAGCCATCCGACTCTACTACCTTGGAAGGAGTATTGGGAAAATTTGCTACCCATGTAACTAAACATTTTCAAGAGATAGATAACAAATTAGGAAAATTTGAAGAAATGATTAGAAACATGGAAAGTTAAATTTGGTTTTTAACTAATCTAGTGATCAAGTCACCATTAGGGGTGGAAGCACAACATGATTCAACTACCATTACCTTACGAAATGGTAATGAGCTACCCGATTCTAGCATGGAACCGGTACCATCTAAAGAAGATGGGCCAGAACCGACCCATCTTAATGAACTTTTTGAAAAATAAACTAAAAAATTATATTTTTAGCCACCGATGCCTTACCCCACTCACACACACAAATTAATAAAAAATACACAATTTAACAAATTTTTAGAAATATTCAAACACCGGTACATAAACATTCCACTCAGTAAAGCTTTGATACACATGACCAAATATGCAAAGTTCCTCAAAAGCTTGCTTGTTAACAAAAAGAGGTTGGAGGAATTATCCACTGTGATTTTAAATAAAGAATGCTCAGCTATCTTACAGGACCAACGGATTTTTCCATGAAAAGAAAGTGATCCAAAGAGTTTTTCTATTCCTTGTCTTGTTGATACTCTTATATTTTGTAATGCATTAGCGGACTTAGGTGCTAGCATTAATCTTTTGCCATATAAAACTTTCAAAAAACTAGGCCTGGGTGAGCCCAAGCCCACTAGGATAAGTATTCAACTTGCAGATAGATCTATTAAATATCCTAAGGAATAGTGGAAAATGTATTGGTTAAAGTGGATAGATTCATATTTCCAGTGAATTTTGTTATTCTTGATATAGATGAATATTCTAAAGTTCCTTTAATCTTAGGTTGACCTTTCCTAGCCACTACCAAAGCATTAATTGATGTTCATGGGGAAAAATTGACGCTTAGGGTTGGAGATGAAGAAGTCATTATCAAAATCCATAAAAATATGCAATATACTATTGCTTATGATGATTCTTATTTAAGAATTGATATTCTTGATGAATCTATTTTTTATTTTATGCAGGAATCATTTATCAAATGCTTTATAGACTTGACGGAACAAACCATTACATATTTGGAGGATTCAAATGAGGGCCATGAATTGGGAGAATTTTCTGAAATTGAGAAAAGCAATTTAGGATGGATGAAGTCATCCATTGAGGAACCACCAGAATTGGATCTCAAGCACTTAGAATATGCATTTTTTGCTAATGGAGAAAAATTACCAGTAATCATAGTAAAAGACCTCACTTGTGACCAAAAAATCAAATCGGTAAGTCTATTGGGAAAATATAAGAGAATTATTGCATGAAAAATCACGGACATTAAGGGAATTGGTCCTTCTTTTTGCACTCACAAAATCTTGTTAAAAGAAAGAGCCAAACATGTAGTGCAACGCCAACATAGGTTGAACTCAAATATGAGTGATGTGGTAAAAGATGAAGTGATTAAACTTTTAGATTCCGGTATATTTACCCTATTTATGATAATATTTTAGTGAGCCCAACAAAAGTGGTACCAAAGAAGAGAGGAATGACAGTGAGCCCAAATGAAAAAAATGAGTTGATCCCAATGAGATTAGTAATCGGTTAGAGGGTGTCCATTGATTATAGGAAGCTAAATGAGACAACTAGAAAGGACCATTTTCCTATCCTTTTCATTGATCAAATGCTAGAAAGATTAGCCAGACATGAGTTTTATTGATTCTTAGATAGTTTTTTCGATTACTTTCAAATTCCCATAGCACCGGAAGATCAAGAGAAGACCACCTTTAATGCCTATTTGGTACTTTTGCATATGACGTATGCCTTTTGGTCTTTGTAATGGTCTCGAAACTTTCCAAAGATGTATAATGGCTATTTTCGAAGGTCTTGTAGGAGACATCATGGAGGTATTTATGGATGATTTTTCTATTTTTTGTGATTCTTTTTACTTGTGTTTGGCTAATTTGGAAAAGCTGTTTCAAAGGTGTGAAGAGACCAACCACATGCTTAATTAGGAAAAATGCCACTTCATGGTTCAAGAAGGTATAGTATTAAGACACAAGATTTCAAGCAAAGGTATTGAGATTGATAGAGCAAAGATTGAGGCAATTGAGAAACTCCCTTCTCCCATTTCTGTGAAGGCTATTCGAAGCTTTTTTGGTCATGCAGGTTTTTATAGGAGATATATGTTGGATTTCTAAAAAATTTCTAAACCTCTTACCTCATTACTTGAAAATGATGCTATTTTTTATTTTGATGACAAATGTCTTAATGCTTTTAATGTTCTTAAAAAGAAATTGATAAATTCTCCTATTTTAATTGCACCGAATTGGTCTCTTCCTTTTGAGTTAATGTGTAATACAAATGATTATGCAGTAGGCGTTGTGCTTGGACAAAGGAAGAATAAGCATTTTCAACCAATTTACTATGCAAGCAAAACTCTTATGGCATCACAAGAAAACTACACCACAATAGAGAAAGAATTGCTTGTAATAGTGTTTGTTTTTAATAAATTTTGTTCTTATCTTGTTTTGTCCAAAGTCATTGTATATACAGATCATTCCACCCTTAAATACCTACTCACCAAGCATGATTCTAAACCAAGATTGATAAGATGGGTTTTATTATTGCAGGAATTTGACTTGGAGATTAGGGACAAAAATGGAGCGAAAAATTTGGCTGCGGATCACTTATCTAGGTTGGAAACCCCAATCTAGAACCATTGGCCGAATGAGACATCAATGACACCTTCCAAGATGAACAACTTATACTCGTTGATGGTGAGATTTCTCAAACACCTTGATATGCGGATTTTGCTAACTACTTGGTTGCATGAATTATTTTGGAAGATTTTACTGCACAACAAAAGAAGAAATTCCTTTCCGAAGTAAAGCATTATTTTTGGGAAGATCCCTACTTATTTCAGTGTTGTACGTATCAAATCATTCGAAAATGTGTGGATTCCGTGGAAAGTGTAAACATTTTGAAAAATTATCATAAAAGACCCACAGGAGGCCACTACCAAGCCAACAACACCACAAGAAAGATGCTTGAGTCTGGGCTTTATTAGCCAACACTTTTTAAGGAGTCTCACAGGTTTGTTCAAAAGTGTGATAAGTTTTAATGTACAAGTAATATTTCTAAATCTAATGAGATGCCATTACAAATTTTTCAAGCTTGTGAAATTTTTTATTGTTGGGGAATTGATTTCATGGGCCCTTTTCTTAGTTCTTTGGGTAACAAATACATCTTGGTTGCAGTTGAATATGTATTTAAGTGGGTTGAGGTGCAAACATTGCTTACTAATGATGCTTGGGTTGTAGTTAAATTTCTTTAAAAAAAATTTACCTGTTTTAGTGTACGCAAGGTACTCATTAGTCATAGGGGAACCCACTTTTGTAATACCCAATTGGACAAAATTCTCAAACATTTAGGGGTTACTCATAAGTTTACTGCTCCCTATCACCCCCAAACAAGTGGCCAAGTGAAGGTGGTTAATAGAGAATTAAAAAGAATTTTGAAAAAAAAAATAGTTAATCATACGAGAAAGAATTGGAGTTTGAAGCTAGATGATTCACTTTAGGCCTATAGGACTGCTTTCAAAACTCCCCTTGATACTACCCCTTATCGATTAGTATATGGAAAATCTTGTCATTTCCCTC
This sequence comes from Voacanga thouarsii, assembly GCA_026120185.1. NCBI lineage: Eukaryota > Viridiplantae > Streptophyta > Magnoliopsida > Gentianales > Apocynaceae > Voacanga > Voacanga thouarsii. Next base: position 2,364,343 of record JANUWF010001921.1, read on the forward strand.
TAAAAATTGAACGTAAAGCTTATTGGGCTCTCAAACTTATTAACTTTGATCTTGAGCTTGCTGGGCAATCTAGGTTACTCTATTTGAATGCATTGGATGAATTACACATGGCTACATATGATAATTCTTTACTCTACAAAGAGCGAGTAAAACAATGGCATGATAAACATATTGCTCAATCCCGGGATTTTAAAGAAGGTGATCAAGTGTTGTTGTTTAATTCTTGCTTGCGACTCTTTTCAGGTAAGTTGAAATCAAGATAGTCGGGCCCGTATATGGTGACTAAGGTTTTTCCTTTTGGTACTCTTGAATTCTCGCAACCGAATAATAGTACTTTCAAAGTTAATGGCAATAGGGTGAAGCATTATTTTGGAGAGACTTTTGACACCTTGGATCAAGTGGATATTTTTCTTTATGATTCTTGATTTTTCCTCTAGATTTCTTTTCAATTCTTGTCAATTTTTTTTTTCCTTTAATTGCTAGCTTTTCTTTATTTATTTTTTTCTAGATTTATGTTGTTTGTTTTTTGTTTCTTTTGAAGTTAGGTACTCATTGTGACTTCTCTAATGATTACTCCTTGTGATGTATTCACACATGTGGGACATAGTGTGTAATTGAAATATTTTCTTCTCTTTATTCTTCCTCTTGATTTATTTTGGTCTTCTTGGCTTTGCTTTCATTGTTGTATCTTTGGCCATTAAAGACAATGTCCCATTTAAGTGTGGGGGGAGAGTTTAGGTATTGAAGATATTTTTCATATCATTTTTATGTGAAATTTTTCAAAATTTTTGTGGTTTTCATTGTTTAGCAAGGTTGTAATTCTTTTTCTTACTTAGATATGAATTTTTGTCATTCATTTGGTGGATTTTTATGTAATTAGTTTATTAGATATGATATTTTTTAAGATTTGAGAATTTGGATTAATCTTGTTTATGCATTGGTGTTTGAATATTATTTAACTCATCTAGTTTGAATATGGAGAATATGATGAACGTGGAAAAAGTTTATTGGTTAACTCTTGTATTATGAGTTTAAACTTTTCTTAGTTTTGAGCTATGATGAGGAATGTGAGGGGATAAAATCTTTGAGAAGAAAGATTGTGAAAAATTTTTGTGAGTTGAAAATTTGAGAAAATGAGTTGATTATTGTTGTTTCCTCTTTAAAGATGAGAAAGAGTATTATTTTTGCTTGTTTATGGGGGCCAATACAGATAGTAAAGAAAAATATACTTTCTTGAAGCTATGAATTCCCAGGAGCAAAAAGAGAGGAAAGAGATTGAAAAAATAAGGAGTGATGACTAAAATGGGGCCAATACGGTATGTGACGAGAAATCCATGTACTTGAGGCTATTAATTTCCTAAGTCATTGAAAATTTTGAGAGAAAAAATTTTAGAGTGCTTCATTTACTTCATGACTTGAGTAGTGCAATTTTTGGATTTATAATGCTTAAGTTAGTAGATAGCTTGACTTGTGTGATTCATGTTATCTATATTTTTACCTGAAGGGTGAAATAATTTTCTTAGACTAAGGCATGACTTTGATTAATTTGACTTCAAAAGTTTTGTGATGTCTTATTAAATGTTTCAAATTTTTAATTATTTTTAAAATGGTTTGGTGAATGGCAAGAGTTTTATCTAAAGTATGAGGAAAATTTATAATCCTTGTTATGTTTCAAATTTTTGAATGAGCTTATGTTTTCATGATGATTTTCTTGGCTTAAGTGTTTTTGCTTGAGGACAAGCAAAAGTTCAAGTGTGGAGGAATTTATAGGGGCTAAAATCATCATTATTTTCCTAAGTATTTGAAGTTAAATTAAGATACTTTTGACGTAAAAACTAGGTGTATTCCTTCCTATTTGACAATTTACTTGTGAAAAGTGTTTTTGACAAATTTATGCAGATTTGACTTAATTTTGAGCAAAATATGAGAAATTCTAGAACACACCTAGCTTTTACTACCTAAACAGTGAAAAATAGAGTAGCTTCAGGAGGAAAACAGAACACACCTGGCGCCAGGTGGGTCGACTGGACCCGGCGCCAGGTCTGCTTTGGAGTGGCAAAAATTTTGTGCACGGATTTAGTAATTTTCCAAAGATTTTAACATTTTCTGAATCCTATACAACCAAGACTCCTCAAGCAATGAATTTGGTATCAAAAAAGGCTATAAAACCAAGAGAAAACACAAGAGAATAAGGTGGATTTAAGGAGCAAAAATTCCAGTCACTCATTGAAGCAATGAATTTGGCATCAAAGAAGCCTATAAAACCAAGAGAAAACACAAGAGAAGGAGGTGGATTCAAGGAGAAAAATTCCAATCACTCATTAAAGGAGGAATTCATCAAATTAATGGGGAGTTGTTTAAGTGAGTCTTCACATGAGAAGAAGGAGGCTTGTCTATGAATGCTTTCTTTTACCTTTGTTTTCTTGTTCTTAAACAATTATGTATTCAATATTTTCATTGTAATTTGACATTGTTTTTAGGATTTATGATTTCTTGACTTAATTTAGTATTTTGATCAATTCATTATTGTTCTTGGGATTTAATTACTTGTTTTGCTTACAAAGTTGGTTGAATAATTTTTATCATTAACTTGCTTGAAAAAAGAGTTGATAATAACTTCAATTAATTAATTTCATATTTATTATCTATTAACTTTCTTAAAAAAGAGGTTAATTGTTAAGAACTTAGGTAATCAAAGGTTACTTGATGATTGCTAGAATATGGATTCATTGACTAATTTCATATTTTAAATCACCTAAAATATAGGGGTTTATATGTGTTGGGTATCTCAGGCTCGTATCCTATACGGCACAGCAGAAAATAAAACGAGATACCCTCCCAGGACCCATCTATGTGTGGAAAACAAGACATAATAAGGGTAAAGGTAACAGCTTTTACCTTTGCGTGATCGTCCGAAGAACAAAAATTTCTTCTTTAAGTTGAGGCGCGATCCAGCAATCCTCGTGATTAACCTCCACGTAAGTTGAATGTCTAACCACTATAATCATAGTGTGTGATTATCTCTAACAGTAATCTACACAAAGGAATACTCAAGCACCAAATTTCTGTGCTAGCAGAAAAAGGAGGGCGGCTAGGGTTCAAGATCAAAATTGAGAGAGAGAAGAAGAAGATTTTCGTGGCTGTTGTTTTTGTGTGTTGTTTAGCTATTGGCTAGGGTTTTTTGTGTGTTATTAGCTACTATATATCACACAAAATTCCCTTCCCAAAACTGAGAATTCTAATCCTATTAGAATTCCCTAATTGTAATTGGAAACATCAAGTTCCCACAATTATAACTTGTACCACAAATTATAACTAATTATAATTTATCCACAACAATTTTTCTTTCTCTCAATTAACTCCACAATGTTATCAAATAACATCTTGAGTATATAATCCTCTATTGTGTGTGACCTATTAGGTTTCCCAGTCAATTGGTAGAGAACATGAATTAATCCAAACGTCTTTGAGATTAATAATCCATAATTAATTAGAATTAATCCTATTAATTCTAATCAGGATTGGTTTATTAATTCATCAATTAATAAACCCATATTTCCAAATCATGAGCGGTATCTAGCAACACATCATGACTACCCAAGAGCCCAGGAAGTCAAGTGGCTTGACATGAACCCTACAATAACAAACTTTAGTACAATCAACTCTTTTCACCATATAATATCTCATTCGGTTTGGAGTACGGAATTAGTGCCAACTCCCTCCAAAATTAATTCTGGCCCGAATACAATAGTACTTGTACCAGAAACCCACTACTCTAGATGTGTATCAATTGGAACTGTTTCCAATACACAATTGCCCTGACCAAGGACTTTCGAGTAGTAATTCCTACAAGTGGCCGTGAGATATTCGCCCCTACTATTAGGAGTGGTGAATCCTTTATTGACCCTCTCAACTACTTTCGTTTACCTCACCATGTACCCAATATCCATCGCATAGGCGGCCCTCGATCAAGCTCCGAAGATTGGAATCAAAGTACAAGGCTCAGCAAACAAAGTACCTTGGAGATCTCAAGTCTAATGATACTTACACTTTTGCTATATTGAGATTATATCACTGGCACTAAATAGTTATCCATGTGATTATCCCAAAGCTAGGTCATCCAATGAACTTGTTCCATTAACAAGCATCCATGTGTTAACTTTGAGTATCTCAATACTCACGGTTATGAAAACCACCGCCCGATCAAATCAGGAAATCTAACACATGCTAGTCTTAACGCATTAATGATGTCTTATCTCATTAATACTATGACTAGGGACTATTTAAGTACTAACACCATCCAATGTAGTAGGAATCTCATATCATGATCTCTATCATGATTTCCTTAACACAGTGTTGCACTAAGGTCTTTATCAAACAGTTATATCACTTAAAGTAAACAAAAGAAACTGTAAGATAAATAATGTCTTTTATTAAAATAAAATGTGTCATATACAATGTACAAGTGATTGCCTCTAGGGAATAACACTAACAATATGAGGATTAATTTTAATGCATCTTTTGAATAAATTAGTTGAGACAGAATATGTTCACTAATTTAACTAAAAGATAGTGATTCCATGGATTGTAAACGAAGTGGGTCTATATTAAATCTTTCATGAAACCAAGATAATAATTGATTGTGATATGTGCTAAGTGATTCATTGTCATTATTTTAAAAGCTTTTATCTAAATTGCATATTTCTACATCCTTGCATTGTACATATTTCTTTATTTTTCGTTTTATGATTTTATCACTTTATTTGGTTGGTTAAACAATGAATGAAAAGTGACTAGTGTGCATTTGTTCCTTTGAGGATCAATACTCATTAATTCCCTATATTATGCGTACGATGAGTACACTCACTCGTATGTGTATTTTTGGATTAATGTTCTAATTAAAATTTGACTAATGGATGGATTTAAATTTGATAATTTTTATACACCCAAAATTTACGCATCACTAGCAACCTACCCTTATTAAGTACTTAACGTATAAGCATCCTGCTCAAGGATTATTCTCAAGTAAACATTTTCTGAATACTTTGGTCAGGCAAACATAGTTTTGGAATTGTTTTCTTAAAAATCATTTAGTAGTAAAAGGCAATGTTTTATTTAAAATTCTTGTTTGATCAAAACTATTTAGTAAGAAAACGAACCATGCTTGCAACCTAAGTAATCACATTTTGTCTTAGCATTATCTCATAAAAGCTTGCAAATAAGAGCATTGACATGTAAAACTTTATGCAATGACTTACTTAATCAGCATACTCAAACATCGAGTCGTTCCTGGCCTTGGCTCTTATTCCTATCTAACTATAAATTACAAAACTGTAATCAACCACCAATCCACTCAAAACATAATAATATAAGCAAAGTCTACTTTCTACTAACATGTGACCATTGCAACCGTCTTAGTCAAAGATAACTTATATCACCCCCAGGATCTCATCAACTCATTTTCATATTTATTCAACATAGATAAAATACAAATATCCCTATCCAATTCTTATAACCATACCCAATCATCACTGGTTAACATGCTCTTATAACATAAGGTTAACCAATTCAGCAATGATATCAAGAATCTAGATTTGCTTAGCATAGACCTGAAATCACATATAAACATTCCCAACTGAATCGTTAGCAAACACATCCAATCTTGCCTCTAAATATCATATCTTTAAACACAGTACTAATTTCATGCATTTTGGGATTTATGGTGGTTTTTATGACTTTATAATAAACACAATAAATTAATCCAATAGATTTAGATCCTAATTCAAAATCTAAATTCTTAGTCTAAATATTTAAAGTTAAGGTTTTCAGAATATGTGGATCTGTTAGATCTACAATGCAATTGGGATAGTGATTAAAATAAATAGGGTCGTTTGCAATATTTGATTTGAGGACTTCTAATAAACTGTTATTAAAACCAAAATGTCTAATGTCCCTTAGCAAAAGTCAGATAGGCAAATTAATTCCTAATCTGTAGGGAAGTTTCATAGCTACTAGAACTAATCCTATATGCAAGTACCGGTATTTGTTTTTTCGATGCAATACTAAAGTTTCTAGATTTAATATATGAATTGTACCATAGGGATTGTTTGTAGAAACTATTTTTTCAGTGGTTTTGATATTATAATTTTGTACTAAAACAAAAATTTCTTTTTCATAAGTTTTATCAAACTTTTCAGCTGGCATTTTCCAATTTATTAAACGAGATTCAGTTATATCTAATTGAGAGCTAATTTCAAGATCATTAATGGTTTCAATATCAATATTAGAAAGGTTTGAGCTAGAAGCCATGGTGAGAGGGTACTTTCTCTTTCTAACTTACAATCAGTAGTCTTAATGGTTTCTACTTGATTATTCTCTATGATTATTTTCTTCCCTATCTTCCTAAGACAGACTTAAGTCACTATACATTGGTTGAGAGCTACAGGACCACCCCGATGTCCAGGTCAATACGCCATATCTAAGCAGACAGCGACTTAATCCAACCATTCTGGGTTAACTAATGTATAAGCTGCTCACACAATTACTACTCAACCACATAGTTATTAGAATGTATGCCCTTTTAGATTTGTTTTCTGATGTAATTTTGATTAATATTAATAAAAGATTTATTCTCAAAATTTGTTTGTAAATTTACATTATTATTTGTGCATAATTACGCTGGAAAAGACCTATTGTGGTTAAGTACGTTGTCTATATGAATTGTGGTCTTTCACAGCAATGTATAGATCACGGGTAACTTGACACCCAAATGATTGTTCTTAACTGAATGGTGAGAATAGGAATCTCATCATGGTAAGGTTATTGTGTTATAAATTCTAAGTGGGGGATGGCTTACCTTTAGCCAGTGAGTAGTCCTCTCACTTCATAACATGAGTGTATTTTGAATACATAGAATTGGACCTATAGTAGTGGTTTCTAAAAGTACTATACAGTAGAAACTCAAACTACTATTGCTATAGTATGGACTTATACCCTATGGCTTGAGTATGGGTTGATGGTCTAGCAAAGTTGGAAGCATATACTTTGATATATTATAGTTGAGGTTCTATCATATGACCAATATGCTTGTATGTTGGGTTATGTGACTAGTTAGTTAAGATAGACTTACACAAGATATCTTCTACACTATATCACCCATTATGACTATTCGAATGATCTAAATATCTAGGGCATTGGGGAACATGACTTGGATGTTTGCTTTAGGGTAGCTCTCTGGGAAAACGGAAAACATTCCAGGAAGTCGTGAATAATTGGACTAGAGGTCTAAAGATGGTAGATGTCTTTTAGAGAGATGTTAGTACACTTTTTCTTTCTAAATATATGACGATGTGTAGAGGGATATTTTAGTCATTACACTTGTAGATCGGAGACATTGCTAACCTAAGATTGTCCTTGGGGGTCAATATTTCCTTATGGTGATATTAAAAAATATTTAAAATACAAGTGTTTCTATAGCAGGGATATTTTGGTTATTTTAGTAGCCAAGGCGATGTATCTTTTAGTCCTCAAAATAGCCTATAAGTCCTGATTGATTTAAGTTGAGGAAAATGGTCTTTAATGGATTTTATTTTATCTAAGTAGCCTATTTTAATTATTATGCTAGAATAAAATAAAAGGTCCAAAGAGATAATTTTTAATTAGCCTGGTTTAGTTGGACAATTAGTTACTCAACACTTGAGCCTAGAATGAATAACTAAATTGGCCTAGTTTGAACTAGGTAAGGCTTAAGATTTTAATTGGTCCATTCGGGTTATATATAATTGATATGGCCTAAATTAGTCATATTTTTCCTAGTTATTTGATATTATTTTGTGATACATTTTGTGAAATAACTAGTCATATTCCTTCATATTTGAAATTTTACACTTGAAAAGGTATTTTGTGCATTATTTCAGATTTTATGGGTAAAATAAAGCAAAATTGTCACAAAGCAGAATATAGGCGGTGCCGGTTCCGAGAAGGACAGCCGGGGCCGATTTTCCACTGGAAAAATAGGGAAGTGCAGAGCAATTGGAAGAGCAAATGAATTGAATTAGAATTGGAAACAAAGAAGCAATTTCGGTTCATGGCTCCAAGCAAGCCGACGGACAGCAAGAAGAAAGCCGACAACAACAGCAGCAATTGATCAAAGAAAGAATTGATTTCAGAGGGGCCAAGGGAGAAAGAGAAGTCAACAATTGCGGCTACAGAAGGAAAAAGAAACAGCCCGGTTTGCAATCAGCAAGAAATATTTCGGTGGGAGTTTAGCGGCTTAATTGAGCCGGTGTAGTAAAAGGAAAAAAAAAAGACAAATTTCAGTCAGCAAGGACAAAGGTAAAAGGTCAACAATGGTAGGCAGCAAAAGAAGTAGCTGAAACCGAGCAATGCAAAACAAAAGTAGAAGAAAGAGATAGTTATGATGGCTCGTCAGCTGTGGCTCAATTGAGCCAATGTAACAAAGAAAAGGATTTCGGCTCAATTTAGCCGACATAACAAAGAACGGCTCAGCAAATTAGGTGGCTTGATTCGGTGGATCAAATCGAGCTAATGCAATAACAGAAGAAATGAAGCAATTTCAGTAGCAAGCGGTGGCTTGGTTGTCGGCTCAAATCAAGCTGACACTACAAAGAAACAAAATTTCAAACGGCTCAATTAAAAGACAATTCAGCAAATGCAAATTCCAATTCAAACGTGAATTGAAGCCAGATTTCAATAATTGCAATTCAACATAAATTGCAATCTCCAGCACAAGAAGACAAAAGTCTAAATTGATTTCCAATTGAGCAAAGTCAAAGACGGTTTCCTTTGTTTTACTTAGGTTTTTATTTTAGCTTTTATTACTCCTTTTTTATTTTGGATTATTTTTAGGTAATTTCTTTTTCTTTACTTAGGACTCTTTTAGGAACTTTGTAAGCCTATAAATAAAGGCCAATTTACCCCAGGAAAAAAAGGTGCACAATGTAGGGACTTAGATTTATTTTAGAATGCATCACCAATATTTTCTCGAGATTAATAGTTCAAGAAGGGTTGTACAAAAAGGTCTTCAAAGGGAGAAAAAGAAGGCTTGTCTATGAGTATCTATTTCTTTCCTTTGTTTTCTTTTTCTTGACAATGATATGTTAATTGTTTTGTTGTAATTCAACGTTGTTTAGATATTCATGAGTTCTAGAGTTATCTGATGTTTTGATTAATTGGTTATTATTCTTAGTATTCAATTACTTGTGCTTATTACGAGATTAGTTGGTTGGTTCTATCCATTGACTTGTTGAACCAAAGGGGGTTGATGGTAGTTTCAATTTATTAATTTCATATTCTGTTGGCCATTGACTTACTGGACCAAAGGGGGTTGATTGCTTAGAACTAGTAATTGAAGGTTAATTGATGTTTTCCGAGACCAAGGGTTCATTAATTAATTTCATGCTTTAAATTTTCCGAGGCCAAGGGAATTTAATTAAGGATATGCGTCTTTTGGATGCATTAGTTGATACGGACCAAGTGATTCTAATTTGTCTAGAAGATAGTATTTCATAGATTGACCATCGAAGTAAGTCTACATTTATCCTTCATGATGCCAAGAGAGTAATTAGTTATGACGAAGGTTTGGTGCTTTAAGATCATGTTTGTCTAAACAATGGTTTGAATTGCATACTTCTTCATCCTTGACATGTATATAGTTATTTTATTTTCCTTTTTATTTATTTTTCACTGTATCGAGTCGGTTAAACAATGAAAGAAAAGGATTTAATGTCTACTTGTTCCTTGATGATTGACACTCGTTTGAACCCTATGCTCGGTTAATGATGAGTACGCTTGCTCATATGTGTGATTTGGGGTTAACGTTTTAATGTAAACTTGATTGGAAATGTGCTTAGTTTTTGTATGATTTTTATGCCCAAGTCCGAACACATCAATAATTAATTTAATTACTGGACTTTTATTAGTCCGAGACTAATTAAGATTAATTAATTCAATGGATTGGACAATAGGCCATAGGTTAAGCCTTGGTTTGTTTATAGGCTTAACAGAGCGTGGGCCTTAGGACTACACTGCAGATTATTGAGGAGTGTCGTGATGTTCAAATCTTGAATTCCTGGATAATAGTCGATTAACAAGGTGATTGGGATTCAGGAGTTATACATGAAAGCATGGGACTTTGTGTAGTGTGAGTAGTCAGAATTCTTCTTCAAGCCAACCACTCTTTTCTTTCTAAAATCCTTTTTTTTTTTTTTTTTGTTCATCTTCTGTTACAAAAGAGAAAGAAAAAAAATAAAAGAACTTCTTTTGATTATTGATCACTAGCAATCAATCAAAGAAGAAAGACTATTTTTCTTCACCCCTTTGTGTTCACCGACTGTTCAAGCATTAGATATATTCTAAAAGACCAAATGTTGTGCGTGTGTTCATGCCAAGAAAAAGCCGGAGACTTACTGGTCAAGATCCACAATCACCCAGGAGCAAACCATGAACGAGCGTTTCGTCGGTTCCAACCATACATCCGAAGAAAATTAAAAATAGGAGAGGTATATATATTCTTCCGCCACACTGTTTATACGCTTCTATGTGCATATGTTTTTCCGTTTTTACCTTCAAGTGGCATCAGAGCATGTTGGTTTTTACAACTTAGGACACATGCTAGATTAATAAAAACAGCAAGATCAAATTGTGTTTGATTGTAGTTTATGAACCTTCGTGTTTTTGGTATGGATAGAACTCTCTGTAAACCTCATGGGTGGAGGTATAAGGACTTCTATAATGTTTTAATAGCTCCCCAAGTGTTCATGTAAGCCTGTAATTAAAGGTATAGGTGTTAGTTTGTTGTTTTGGTTGATTTCTATAGAAATCTGTAATGAAATCACGACTATAATGCCACAAGAAAGCTCAGAGAAAAAACAAAGAAGATGACACTAGTCTAGAGAAGCTGAGCTGCAGTCAAGCCGGCATTTTTTTTGGGTGACTAGCTACCTGGAGCTAAGTTGAGCCGTGGCTTGGAGTTTGTTGTGCCGCGACATGTTCCATGCCGTCCCGGCCTTTAGGCTTTTTAATGCCCAAGGCCAATCGTGACATAGGAGGTGCCTCCCGCGGCCTGGTCACTTGGTGACTGGGTCGTGGGTTAGTCCTTGGTGGGCGGGTAGTGGTTTGGTCCACGGTTCGATGGGCAATAAGGCTTTGATCCAGTGGTTTAGGTGCATGAAGGCCAAGAGGAATTTTTTAATTATTTTTCCTTGTAATTTTCATGCAAATTTCTTTTGTTCATTTTAGATCCCATACCAGGCGAAGTTATTATTTTTGCGTAGATAATATTATTAGAATATTTTGCGTAAAAATAACAGTAAAGGATTTAGAATTAAACAAGATCATTAATTAAATTAATTAATGTGTTTAATTCTATTATTTGGATACTTAGGTTAAAAGAATTGAGAAGTATGAAAACGTTTACAATTTTCTAGCATACTATGTTCTTTTAAGTACCTATGCACACATGTTTTCAAGGATCAAAGTCTTTGGGAATTTTTTACAAGAAAAATATTTTTATTTAATTAAATAGTTAATTTTAACTTAAACAAAAATTAATCATTGGGTATTCTCTTAAAGGATTTTATCCTTAACATACAAAATAGATTGGATTTAGATATTTTTGGAAGTTAAAATGGAAAATCAGTTCAATTTATTTTTTACAAGAAAATTTATTTTTTGTCAAATAAAACTTGAGACCAAAGCCTCTAGAAAGTTATAATAGAAAATTTTTGAAATCATTATGTACTTAACAAGGTAAAATTAATCTATAGAAAATCTCATAAAGGATTTTACCTTAACATAGAGATTTGTGGATTTAGATATTTTACAAGTGTTAAGTGAACTTAATGGATATTTTCAAAAGGATATTTTTCCAAGGAGAAACCCTTGTTTCAAAAGACTAAATGGGAGAGGAGTTCTAACGGCTACACGGCTTCCGTCACGGTCCTCATTAGAGATCATGGGTCTCCTCACGTCACCCTGGGAGTGAACCCGTATAGGATGGAGACACCATAAGGATCCAGAACTAATGGAAAGATGTAATTAACAACCCAGGGCACGAACTATGATTGGCCAGTCGACGTTAAAGGTTATAGTATGAGGATTGTCCATAGGAAATGAGAAGAAACGGCCATCCCATCGATGAAGTTATCTTCTAGATCATTACCTAAAAGGGAAATTAAATTGTAGTTGTTAATACACTTAGCTTAGGAAACAATAAATCTTCCTAAGAAGTTATGTTAATTCTCCTAGAAGCTAAATTAATCATATTAAAGATAATAGTAATATGGTTAACTATTTTCATATTTAATATAAGAATAAAGTGCACAGATTTTTTATTTTTCACAAAATGAGAATTTTCTTTGATTTTTTATTTTCAGAAGTGGTTGGTGGAGGTTCTTTCAATCCTTTGGCCATTATTCTCCGTGAGAATAACTTTACAGGTCCAAACTATATGGACTAGAAAAGGAACCTGGACATAATACTCACTACAGAAGAGTATAAGTATGTCCTTTACGAAACCTACCCTGTTATCAAGGAGAGTTCCACCGATGAGTAGCGTGAGGCTAAAAAGGCACAGAAGAAGGCCGATGAGATAGCTCGTTGTTACATGTTAGCCTCCATGTCCAATGATAAGGGCTAAATTCATCACTATTTTCCTAGTTATTTAAGGTTAAATTGAGATACTCATGATGTAATAACTAGACATAATCCTTCCTATTTGACATTTTGCTTTTGAAAAGTGTTTTTGATAAATTTGTGTAGATTTGAGTTAATTTTGAATAAAAAGTGAAAGTTTCTAGAATGCACCTGGCACCAGGTCCAGCTAAGGCACCAGGCGCCAGGTCCAATCTGGAAAAACAAAGAAAACAGAGCAGCTTCAGGAGAAAAACCAAAATGCACTTGGCACCAGGTGGGTCGATTGGACCCGGCGCCAGGTCCATTCTAGATAGAAAAATCATGCGCACGAATTTGGTATCTTCCAAAGAATTTTGGTATTTTTCAAATCCTACTCGGCCAAAACTTCTTAAGCAACGAATTTTAGCATCAAAGAAGCGTATAAAAACAAGGAAAACACAAGTGAAAGGCATGAATTGAAGAATCCAAGCTAGCTACTTATTTTTCAAAGACAAATTCACCACTCAAAGGAGCATTGTTCAAAGCAGGTTTTCAAGAGAAGAAAAATGGCTTGTCTATAAGTTCTATCTTTTATTCTTTGTTTACTTTTCTAGAACAATGATGTGCTTCATATTTTGATTGTAATTAGATATTATTTTGGAAATTATGATTTTGAGTTTATTGGGATTTTTATCAATCTATTATTATCCTTGGTATTTGATTACTTGTTATAATTGGTTATTGATGTGTTTTCTTCTAATTGACTTAGGAAACGATGTTAGGAGTTCATTACATTAATTTTATATTTGTTAAATCTTAATGAACCTGAGAACCAATGTTAAGATTAAAGAACTAAAGTAATCAAAGATTAGTTGATTTCACCTAGAGCATAGGGTCATTGGTTAGTTTCATGTTTATGAGGTATGATTTTAATGCATCTTTTGGTTATTTTGATTTGATTGGGAAATTAGCTGAAATAATCAAGAGATAGTGGTTCCAAGGATGGGAAAAGAAGTGGAGTCTGCATAAGTGAATTCATGACTTAGGAAACGATTGAATTTTGCTTAAGTTCCTTCATGATGCCAAGATGACAATTGATTGTGATTAATGCTAAATAATTCAATATTATGTTTTCAAGATAATTGTCTAGTTACATGTGATGGAATTGAAAAAAACTATCAAAGGAGAAATACAGCAGAAAATTTTCAATTTTTCAAGCCACATCTAGGAGAGAGTACTTACTTTTTCTTATTGGTCGTAGTTTAACCAACGAGGGATCGGGTTGCACTGGAACCTCTTGCGTAGGAAGGGGAGAAGGAGGCGCTTGCTATTTAACTAAAACTCCTGCCAATCTTCTACTCCTATGCATTAAGCATCTCCAAGTTTCTTCTCTTTATCTTCCGGAGTATAACTCTACCTTACTCTAGATGTTAGCTTGGTGAAAGCTTCTTTCTTGGATAAAATCACTCTCTTAGAGAGAAGGAAGAGAAAGAGCGTGGAAGAGAAAACAAGAGGAGGCGGCAGACTCTCCAAAATTCATTGCCCAATGCTTGTTTTTTTTTTTCCCCCTACATATTTCGGCCAGCCTTGGGCTTCAAAACCCTAATGGCCGAAATCACCCAGCCCAATTGGGCTAGATGTTATGCTAAAAAAAATAGCGCAAGACTGGCTCAATCCTCTTAATTAATTAATTATCTTTTTTAGGCCTCATTAAATACTCAAGACTAATTAATTAATTCTAATTGGACTCTTAATATATGTCAATATATATCAGCCTCATTAATTAATTTATTCCAACACAATTCTCTTAATTAATTAATTATCTTTTTTAGCCTTATCAAAAACCTAAGACTAATTAATTAATTCTAATTGGACTCTTAGAATAAATTTTATTTCTCTTCCAAATAATTATCCATTAAGTCCAGATTGTGTCTAAACAACACCAAGGTAACTTGAGCTACTCCGGGGACCAAGAGACATATTATTCATGACTACTAAAATGACCAAAATATCCTTACTATTAAATAGTCTCATTTTATCATTTTAAATATTTTTATTTATCACCATATGCAAATATTAACCTCAAGAATAATATTGCTAAAGCAATGTCTCCGACTTACAGGTGAAATGATGGAAATACCCCTCTATGTAACACCCATCAATGAGACAGGATAAATGTACTAACACTCATCTCAAAGACATCTACCATGTTTAGATCTCTAGTCCGATAATCTATGACTCACTTGAATGTACTTGCTTATCATTGGAAGCTACCTAAAAACACACATTCTAGAGTCACGTTCCCAGGGCTCTGGATCATTAGATTATCCTGGATAATCACAAGGGAGTGATTTAACTTTACTAAGTGAAGTATAGAAACTCTGTTGCATGAGTCCGTCTTAACTAACTAGAGTAATACACCCAATATACAAGGATATTGATCTCACAAAAGAAATCTCACCCAACATACATCAAAGTATAAAACCCTAGCTTCACCAAACCACCAACTCATACTCAAGTATAAAGGTATCTGTCCACGCTATAGCAGTAATATTCTAATCTCTATAATTATAATACTTTAAGATAGATCACTATTACAGGTTCAGTTCTACGTATTCGAAATATGCGTATGCCTATGATGTGAGTGAACTACTCACTGATTCAAGGTAAACCATTCCTCATTAGAAATCATGGCATAATAGTCTTACCTTGATGAAATGCCCAATTCCATCAAACGACTAAGAACTCCACTTTACTTGTATGACAAGTACCCATGATCTATACCTTACTGTGAAGAACGACCCAACACATAGACCATTACTTGTCATACTTGGACCTTTAAATGTACAATAATATAAGAAATAAACTAAATTGAATGAATAAACATTTTATTGCAATATGTTTATACAGAATACATAGTCTTTGAAAGCATACTTTCCAACAACATAAAATTGCATCCTTGAGTTATATATCTTTTTTTTTCTCTTCTTATTTTATTGGCTAAATAATAAAGATTTGGGTAAAGTAATGTGGGAGCCTAAGTTCTCGTGGGTTCAATACTTGATATTCCCTATACTATATGATGGGTATACTTGCTCGTATGTATGGTTTTAGTGATTAGCATTTTAATTAAAGCTTGATTAACTGTGAACTTTGTTGATAATATTTTCTATACTAAAAAACACACATCATCCAATGTGCTCCAGTCTAAATATAAGCACATGGCTACTACTTATGATATCAGCACATCATTAGCCACAATGTTCATTGATAAGAGCCGGCCCACGTGGCAAGAGGCTCTAGAATGATCATTAACACCAAGATAGTTGAGGAAGTATCAGTTAGGGAGCACATGCTCAAAATGATTACTGCTTTCGAAGAAGTGGATGTCTTAGAGGCTATGATTGACCCTAAGAGCCAAGTGGATATGGTTCTCAAATCTCTACCAAACTCTTTTACTCAATTCAAGTTAAATTACAACATCAATAAGTTAAACGTGAGTTTAACAGAGTTAATGAAAGAGCTCCAAGTGGCGGAGAAAGTCATGAAGCCACAATCCAAGGCAATGATTGCTAGGGCTTCTTCTCCAAGAATTGGGCCCAAGCTCAAAAAGTCCAAGAAGAAGAAGGGTAATATAGCGGCCCAACCTAAGTCACAACCCAAAGACAAACCTAAAGGCAAGTGCTTCAAATATAAAAAGAAGGGACACTGGAAAAAAAAAGTATCCAGATCTTCAAGCTAAGAAAAACCCATATGTATTATTTACTATCTAAATCTATTTCAATGGTTGGATCAACTTCCACTTGGATTATTGATTCAGGAGCCACTGATTATATCTGTAATTCCTTACAGGGGTTTAGAAAGATAAAAAGACTCCAGAAGGGCGAACATGGACTACGCATGAGAAACAAAGCACAAGTATAGGCCCAGGCAGTGGGAGAGTTGGAACTTAAATTTGATTGTAATAGAATAAGTATTTTGAAGGATATTTTATATGTACCTAATTTTAGACAGAATTTGATTTCAGTTGCGCAACCAATAAATCATGATTATTCTGTTTCTTTCCATTCTGGTATTATTATCAGTAGAAATGGAGAAGTTTTATGTACTGGGCACATGTGTGAAAATTTATTCTTTATTGATCCTATTAACAATCAATTAAATAACGCTCAATCTAAACCTTCAAGTAGGAAGAGAAAGACAATGTCAATGACTTATATCTTTGGCATCTAAGGTTGGGTCATATTAACTTAACCAGAATTCAAAGATTAATCCATGATGGGCCTTTGAGCATATTGAGATTGGAAAATTGGCCTCAGTATAAATTCTGCCTTATGAGAAAGATGATAAAAATATCTTTTACCTAAAAGGTGAATAGAGCCAAGGAGATATTAAGTTATGTTCACACTAATGTGTATGGTCCATTATCTACACCAACGAAATGAGGGTTTAAGTACTTCATCACTTTCACGAATGATTGTACAAGGTACAGTTATATTTACCTAATAAGGCTCAAGTCTGACTCATTGGACAAGTTCAAAGAGTTTAATGCTGAAATGGAATGTCAGATAGGTAAACTGATCATGACGTTATGATCGGATTGTAGTGGAGCGTACCGCCTCGGTAAATTTAAGGATTACAAGGTACGGTTATATTTACCTAATGAGGCTCAAATCTGACTCATTTGATAAGTTCAAAGAGTTTAAGGCTGAAATGGAACATCAGATAGGTAAACTGATCAAGACGTTTCGATTGGATTGTAGTGGAGAGTACCACCTCGGTGAATTCAAGGATTACATAGTACATCATAGAATAGTATCTTAACTCTCTGCGCTTAGATACCCTAGCAAAATAGAGTAGCTTAGAGAAGAAACAGGACATTGATGGAAATGGTCTGAAGCATGATGCCTCATGCTACTCTTCCGGTATCTTTTTGGAGATATGCCCTGGAAATAGTTGCATATATTCTGAACTTAGTACCTTCCAAGTTAGTACCTAAAACTCTTTATAAGATGTAGATTAGGCATAAGCCAAGTCTGAACCATCTCAAGCTATGGGGATGTCCAGCTTATATACTAATCAAGAGAGACAAGTTGAACCAAGGTCAGAATTATATTATTTTGTTCGGTATCTAAAAGAGACCAATGGTGGTTACTTTTATCACCCTAAAGAGCAAAAAGTATTAGCAAGTGCTAATGCTAGATACCTGGAAGATAATCAAAGAACATCCACGAAAGGTTCAACTAAGTTGGAACTCAAGGAAAAGTTATCTTCTAACTCAACTTCTTCTAACCCGATTGTTGAACAAGAAGAGACACAGCCTCAAGAACCTATACAAAGGGAGTCTCATCGTAATGGGAGAGTATCTAGGGTTCCAAAAAGGTAGATTGGAGAGGTCTTTGACCTAGTCTCTGATCACCAGGAACAAGATCCCACTAGATATAAGGAGGCTATTATTGATGCCGATACAGACCTATGGTATGAAGCAAAGAAGGCCGAGATTAACAATGTACTTCAATCAAGTTTGGGATCTTATAAGTTCACCTAAATGGATAAAACCTATTAAGTGCAAGTGAGTATACAAGAGGAAGAGAGGAATGGATGGAAAGGTGAAAACCTTCAAAGTTAGGCTTGTAGCGAAATGGTACACTCAGAAAGAGGGAATTAACTATAAGGAAATCTTTTCCCCGATAGCCATACTTAAGTACATCTATATCCTCCTTGCCATCGAATGTGATTATGACTATAAGATATGAAAAATGGATATCAAGACCGCTTTTCTTAATAGCCATCTTAGCAAAGACATCTATATATTCCAACCGGAAGGCTTTATTACTAAAGATCAGGAACATATGGTTTGTAAGCTTAAGAAGTTCATCTATGGACTTAAGCAGGCATCAAGAGCATGGAACATTCATTTTGATGAGACTATAAAGTTTTATGGTTTTGTTCAAAATGAGGATAAACTATGAGTGTATAGAAAATTGGATGGCATTAATGTAGTTTTTCTTGTACTATATGTGGATGACATTCTACTAATTGAGAATGATGTAGGGACATTGTCATCTACTAAGGTTTAAAAGTCTAGTCAATTCAGTATGAAATACTTAAGAGAAGCCAGTTACATTCTGAGATTAAGCTTCTTAGAAATAGGAAGTAAAGAATGTTAGGATTATCATAAGCCACATACATTGACAAGATGGACTCATACAAAGGAGTTGTAATCCCTTGCAGATATGGGTTGTCTTTTTGTTCTAAGAACCGTCCTTAGATAGAAGAAGAAAAAGATATGATGAGTGGGATTCCCTACGCTTCGGCTGCGGAGAGTCTCATGTACGCCATGTTGTGCACTAGGCCAGATATCTACTTTATTATAGGCTTAGTTAGCAGATTCAGTCAAATCCTGTGGAGATTCATTGGCAAGCTGTAAAGTATATTCTCAAGTACCTTAAGGAAACGAGAGATTATATGCTGGTTTACAGGACTAATGACTTGGTTCCTACCGAATACACAGACTCAGACTTTCAGGCAGATAAAGATGAAAAAAAATCCACTAATGGATATGTCTTTGCCTTGTCTGGAGGGGCTATTTCATGGAAGAGTATTAAGCAATCTTGTATTCTTAACTCAACCATAGAAGTTGAGTATGTGGCAGCTTCAGAGGCATCCAAGGAAACAGTCTAGCTCCAGAAGTTCCTTTCAGAACTTGGAGTCGTATCACAGATGGACAAGCTAATTGCAGCAACATTGTTTCAGTCTCACAGTCCAAAGAATCTAGGAACCACAAGAAGGGGAAGCACATAGATATAAATTACACCTAATCCAGAATTGTATTCAAAGACGGGAAATCGTGATGGAACAGATAGCCTCAGAGAACAATCTAGTAGATCCATTCACCAAGTCTTTGTCTAAGAGAGTCTTTAAAAGATACTTAGATGCCATAAGGGTAGGCACCTATGGACTGACTTAGTCATAGAATGCAAGTGGGAGATTGTTAGAATGTATGCCTTCTTAGACTATATTTCTAATATAATTTCAATTAATATCAATAAAAGATTTATTCTCAAAGTTTGTTTGTGAATTTACATTATTATTTGTACACAATTAAGCTGAAAAAGACCCATTATGATTAAATAAGTAATCCATGTAAGTAATAATCTTTCATAGTAAGGTATAGATCACAGGTTACTTAACACATAAACAATTGTTCTTAACCAAATGGTGAGAATAGGAATCTTGTTATGGTAAGGTTATTGTGTTATGAATTTCAAGTGGGGAATGGCTTACTTTTAACCAGTTAGTAGTCCTCTCACTTCATAACATAAGCATATTTCGAATACGTAGAACTGGACTTATAGTAGTGATTTCTAAAAGTACTATATGGTAGAATCCTAGACTACTACTGTTACAGCGTGGACTTATACCCTGCGGCTTGAGTATGAGTTGGTGGTCTGGCGAAACTAGAAGTATATGCTTTGATATACTATAGTTGAGGTTCTATCGCAGGACCAATATGTTTGTATGTTGGGTATATGTGACTAGTTAGTTAAGACAAACTTAAACAAGATATCTTCTATGCTATATCACCCATTGTGACTATTTGAATGATCTAAATATCTAGGGCCCTGGAGAACATGACTTAGATGTTTGCTTTAGGGTAGCTCCCTTGGAAAGCGAAAAACATTCCAAGAAGTCGTGGATCATTGGACTAGAGGTCTAAGGATGATAAATATCTTTTAGAGAGGTGTTAGTATACTTTTTCTCTATATGTGTACAGCAATATGTAGAGTATTTTATTTATTATACCTATAAGTCGAAAACATTGCTAACGCAACATTATTTTTGGGGTCAACATTTCCTTATGGTATTTAAAATATAAAATATAACTATGTCTATAGTATGGGTATTTTGGTCATTTTAGTAGCCAAGGCGATGTCTCTTTTAGTCCTCAAAATAGTCCATAAGTCCTGATAGATTTGGATTGAGGAAAATGGCCTTTGATGGATTTTATTTTATATAAGTAGCCTGTTTTAATTATTAGGCTAAGATAAAATAAAATGTCCAAAGAGAGAATTTTTAATTAATCTGGTTTAGTTGGACAATCAGTTATTCAAGGTTTGAGCTTAGATTGAATAAATAAGGTTGGCCTAGTCTGAACTAGGTAAGGCTTGAGATTTTAATTGGTCCATTTGCATTATATATAATTAATTTAATTATTGGGCTTTTATTAGTCCGGGAATAATTAAGATTAATTAATTCAACGAATTGAACAATATGCCCATAGGTTAAGCCTTGGTTTATTTATAGGCTTAATAGAACGTGGGCCTTGAGACTACATTGCAGATGATTGAGGAGTGCCGTGATGTTCAAATCTTGAATTCCCGGATAATAGCCGATTAACAAGGCGATTGGGATTCAAGAGTTATACATGAAAGCATGGGACTCTGTGTGGTGTAAGTAGTCAAAATTCTTCTTCTAGCCAACCACTGTTTTCTCTTTGAAATCCGTTTTTTTTTTTTTTTGTTCATCTTCTATTACAAAAGAGAAAGAAAAAAACAAAATAGCTTCTTTTGATTATTGCTCAATAGCAATTAGTCAAAGAAAAAAGACTATTTTTCTTCACCCCTATGTGTTCACCAGTTGTTCAAGCATTAGATATATTCTGAAAGACCAAAGGCTATGCATGTGTTCATGCCAAGAAGAAGCTGGAGACTTGATGGTCAGGATCCACAATCGTCCAGGAGCAAACCAAGAACGAGTGTTTCGTCGGTTCCAACCATACATCCCAAGAAAATTAAAAACAGGAGAGCCATATATATTCTTCTACCGCATTGTTTATATGCTTCTATGTGCATGTGTTTTTCCATTTTTACCTTCAATAGTAGTAGGAATATTGCAAGGAAATAAAGAAGAGAATAAGAAAGCAGAAAGATTAAGGACTACATCATATAAGAATAGAAAGAGAAAGTTAAGTGCTTACTCAAATATGGTTAACATGACAGAGTATAAAATGAACAAGGCTCTGATAACAAATGAGGAGTTGCAAATAAAGAAACCTCTTAATAAAGAAAGTAAGTGAACTCTCTTTAAATAAAGAAATGTTAGATCAAATCCATGCTATTATTGATGAATCTGAAGGTACTTCCAATACATCTGATAGTAAGACAGATAATTTGGAACAAAAACTAAGTTAGAAACAGGACAAATAATTTGGGATGGAGAGAATAAATGATTGAACACTTTTAAAAATTTCTACAAGATATGCGATAATATCTAGTTTGAGAAAAGTAACATCTATTAGGTTAATTTGAATTGTTATAAAAAAAAATTGTATTTTATTTTTTGATAAAATATTCCAGCCACCTTTGTATTCTTACAAATTTTGATTTCTACCCTCGAACTTTAAAATGTGTTATTTTAGCCCTCGAACATTTGAAACATCTAAAAAATAACTCTTCCATCCATTGAAATTGTTAAGTTTTTACGAAAGTTCATCACATGACTTCCACATGACATGTTTTATAGGTATTTTCAGCTATTTATAACCCCCACAATATAGTTAAGTTTCTCTCTAATTCTTACAAAGTAACTTTTGCATGTAACCACAAAAAAAAAACTGTTGCTACTTGCGCATCTCTCGCTTCTCCTTTTAGATCTTTTTTTTTTTTTATAATTCACTTCTCCTTACAAATCTTTTTTTTTTTCTTTTTGTAGAGATGTCAAAAAAATTGCTATCCATCGAGAACTGAATTTGAGTTTCTTTGTTATCCATCGAGAATTGAATTTGGTTTCTTTCTTTTTTTTTTCTCATCTTTATGTCTGACTTTTGTTTATTAAAGGGCGAAATTTGTAATTTTTATTGTATAGTTGGATTCAAATATAGGTAAAAGAGTAATCCTAAGATTATTGAGCTGCATAAGAGGTATGGAGTCATATTCTGAAATTGTTATTGATAAAATGAAAAAAATTTAAATGAAGATAATGAGATTAAAGTTGAATAATAATATTTTGAAAGTAGAAAATAGGAATATGATGGCTAAAATCTGGCTTTGTATTGTATTTAGACTTTTATTGTTGGAAGAATGTTTGAGGTCTAAAATTGCACATTTTAAATTCTAAGGGTGGAAATCAAAATTTGAAAAAGTTCAAGGGTAGTTGGCATATTTTTCTCTTTATTTCTAAAGTAAAATGTAAGAAATATATGATTGTGTAAAATTAAATGATCTTTATATTGATGTTTTATATATTTTTAAAGTCTTTTTGAAATTTAAATAAATGATACTATATTGAGAGATTTAATTTTTCAAAATCATACTCTATTTCGAAACTAGTTATATTTTATTACTATTAATATTGCATTTTGGATATATTTCATTTGTTGTTTAGTGTTGCGTTTTAAGATCTTATTACTTTATTATGAATATTTTGGATTCACAAAATATAATTTTGTTGAATTTCTTAATATTGGAGTTTTTTCCTACTTATTTTAAGCTTTAGATCCTATTGAATATTATTTTTCCCTCTTAACATGTTGGGTCCCTATTTCCTCACTCAGGTATAGGTCAGGAGTAGGGATAATTTTGTCCTCAATGAGCTAGGATCAGGGATCCCAACCTATCTCTATTGTGGGGATAGGTCAAAGATAAGATGGGATATTAAAAGGGTGAGATTTGAGACTACTAATATCTAAACCATCCCTACCCAATAGTGTAACACTCCTACTAAAGATAACAATGGAAGCATATCTACACTGGGTGACGCCCCGCCCAGTTTCCCAGACAAGAGGTCTTTATAATGGAAACAATAGAGTAAATACATATATAAGGTCCAGACTCAATAATATCCCACATTGATGGCCACACATAGACATATATCAAAGGATTTCATATATGCCATCTCTATCTATAATAGAATACAGTACATGATCAAAAAGAAACTGCCCAAACCTAAACTGCCGACTTTGTGGTATCGACCTTCAATCCGTAGGTCCGCTCAGCTCTAGATCCTACAAAAGGTAAGTTAAAAGACACGTGTGAGTGACGAATTACCCAGTGAGTCCCGTGTGTGCTAGTGCTTTATGAAAGAATAGGGTACATAAAACTTTTGTGGAACAGTATATTATTTGTTCTCTGAAAACAATTCCAAAACTCCTTAAAGAAGAGTTTATCCAGAACTCAATCATTTTTGGAAAATTTTATTTTAAATTTCAAATCATTGCCCCAGTTTTCAAATTACAGGCACTTCTCCAACAGAAGGTCGGCCTGTATGCAAGTCTAGCAGTCCTTACCTTTGGCGCTACGTATCATTGTACTGAGACCGTAGCTTCTAGTACTCAACCGAGCATTGCCAGAATAAGTACACCGCAGTGTACTTCTACTCATTTATATCGTAGCATACCTAGTGTACCGCAGCACACAATCTTTTACTTGCCACTATATGCCAGGGGTCCCAATCCTGGCGTCAATCACCATCAAGGTGGCAAGGAGTCAAATTCACTGAGTGTCCCTGCCTGGCATCCAGTGAATGACTCAAAATCAAGAAACACCCACAAACGCGGCAATTGTCATGTGCTAAATGGCTATCCAGGACGATTCATCTCAATGTCCTGTTACAAATATCAAAGTCCTTGCTAAGTACTCAACATTACCAAGACCAACCCCTGCTGACTGATCAGGCCAGAGGGTTATCTGATCCCGCAGGATTTTCAAATCAAAATATTTTGGGGGTAAAATCACGTTTTTTCCATAATTTAGTCCCACTGACTCGCATGTCAGATCCATCATTCACATAGGCTCTGCAGAGCCAATCAATTCATTCCATAGACACATCAGGCCAATAAAATAATTTCAGAGATCAAAAGTCATTTTCTAAAAGTCAATCTCATCACGAGAGATTATTTCCAAAATCATGTTGAAACAGAATAAAGAGTTCTATTCACATATCAAAACATGTTTCCAAGAGTATCCAAGTCATTTTTCCCGTACTTGATCAAAAAAGTCATTTTCTAAGGGCATTCAGGTCATTTTACTCATGCCTAATTCTAAAAAACTTTCCGAGGGTATTCGGGTTATTTTACCCTTACCCGATTCAAAAAATATTCACAAGAGTTCCAATAAAGATATTTCGGTCATTTACCGAATACCCGAGTTCAAAAGGTTTTCATAAAACATTCCAATAAGGATATTTAGATCATTTTCCAAATACCCAATTCCAAAAAGGAACTCATATCAAGACATTTAGAATTCTAATCCGAAAATATGATTAAATTCAAAGTTTCTAAACATATTTCCATAAAATGTTCCAATGAGGGCATTCTGGTCAATTTACGAATACCCGATTCCAAAAATTACCGTTTTTCAAAAATTCCAAGCATTTAATCTAAAAAGGACTAAATTCACAAAATCATACTTTAATCATCCGTTAAGATTTCCAAGTTAATCATGAAATTCATTCAAGTCCGAAATAGTATAAAAATAAATCTTGCTCAGATAAACCTTAAACATATTCAGGGCTTTTCAAACCGGTATATAACATAGCATTTCATGGAGAAACAAAGCACACAAGCTTTAGGAAGAGTTTTAGAAATCCAAGGGACTCACCTCATGTCCTAAGCAACCTTTTCTATTCATGCCCATTCAATCACCGTCTCTATCGTTTTTGATGTTTTGTTGGCTGTTTACTGCTAGACCTACACCAAACATCATTTTCGGGTCAATTTGTATTCAGCCAAAAAATAGCCGACGTGCCCGACGGGTAGCTGACATCCAACCGACATTTAGCCGACAGTTAGCTGACAGGGCCAACGGTTAGCCGACCGTTAAGAAAACGTTTAACCTTCGTTCACATCGTTTTTTCATCATACGTTCGATTCTTTCATTTTTTTTTTTTTCCATATCCTTTCTCCCTTCATAAACAAGGGATTCACTTCTTATTTCTCCAATTATTTCATCCAAATTCACACAGTTAATCATCCTTAAATTCGTCTATGTTCCAAGTAAAATTCTGAAAATTTTGCTGCTTTGACACATGATTTTGTTTCAAACATAACTTTCAATCTACAACTCTGTTTTGGCTCTATGATATACCAAAATCACTGTAAGACTTTTAAATTTAATTTTGTATAAGCCCTTTTCTATAATTCTGGTTTCTGAGTCATAGTACTGGGCAAAAATAGCTCTATTAGTTTTACCTCACTTTTACTATTCATACTTTCCTTTGTCCTCCTTTAATCTTTAACACCTTAGAACCATTAATTCATTCAATTATCCTTCAAATCATCTGTAATTCTGAATTTTTAGATTTCCAGTAGCTCACAAAAGCCACACTTATTCAACACAAATTCATCTTTTCTAATTAAAAGCTAATATAATCCATTTTTCCAACCAAGTCCATTTTTACTCTACTTTGATCATCACCTCTTCAACCAAAAATAAGCCTTCAAACCTCCATAATTATTCATTTCTTCCTAACACAAAACATCATTCAAAGGCCCTTAGGCAGCCGGCACATATACAAGCATATATAAAGTTCATACACAAAAGTTCACAAACCCTAGCTTTGATCCGAAATCAATACATGAAAGTCATGTTTTTATGTTAAAATTCACATCAACATAATCATCATTCACCTAGCAACAACTTTAATTCAAGCATGGTAGGGTTTTACTTTGTATTTGAAGCTATTTGGTGTGATTTTTCTCCAAGAACACACGCACACTTCCTTCTTTCTCTCTCATTTTTCTTTTTCTCTTGGTTTTTCTCCCTCTCCTTCCTTTTGTTCAACTCTTGGATGAATTTCTGGCTGTATTCTAGCCCTTCTGATGTGTCTGGACTTGGGTGTAAAAATCATACAAAAACTAAGCACATTCCCAATCAAGTTTAAATTAAAATTTTCAACCCAAATCACACATATGAGCAAGCGTATTCATTATTAACCGAGCATATGGTTCAAATGAGTGTTAATCCTCAAGGAACAAGTAGACATTAATCACCTTTTTTTCATTGTTTAACCGAGTCGATAAAGTGAAAAATAAATAAAAAGGAAAATAAAATAAAATATATACATGTCAAGGATGTAGAATTATGTAACTTAAGCCATTGTCTTAACATACATGACCTAAAGTGTAACACCCCGCTACCTAGGCCCGCCAGGGCCGGGGATGTCGCCCCGTCCAAAGGATAAGGGATCTTTATAACTAGGTCACACAAATAAAATAGCGAAATAAAAATGATAATTGAACTTAAAATTTATTACATCCTAAAAATAAATCCAAGAATAAATCCAAGAATACCAACAACAAATCCATAATAAAATTTATCCACTCTCATCTCCCCAAAATATTACACATAATAAATTATCAGAAAATCTTCCAACGCAGGCAATTTCTAGCTACTCATCCCCACAGCAGGATCGACCTGAAATCATGGTAAAAATAGTGGTGAGACAGAAATCTCAGTAAGTCCGTGTGTGCTTAAGTGTCGGGAGAAAACAGTTCATGAATGCAAAGTATAAAATTCTTTATAAGAGATCACTAGCAAGCAATAATCATTAGTCAAAAACAAGAGTGGTGTTTTGGCTTTTCCAACCATAAATAATCAATAAAATCAACCATTCAAAAGAAATGATCATGGGTTACCACACATTAGGCCCCATAACCGCATGGTCAGCATACCACACTTTGTGCATACCGCCGGTCAGAATGCCACACTTTGTGCAGACTGATAAAAGTAAGTGATCGGCCTACTAGGCAAGATACTCCTCCTTCTCTATACCCAATAACAACCGGGTGTCCATTCCAGCAAAACACAGTCATTTGACTAAAAAGAACACTGCTAGCTCGGACCGGCACGACCTACTAGACTAACGTCTTATCCAGGAAGGACTCACCCCTCAGAGGTGGCCACCTACTGAGAGACTTACCCTAACCCCTCAAAGACTAACCCTAGTAGTCCACCCTTATTGAGTACTCAACGACATTTCCCACTTGGGATAAAATGAACAAAACACTGTTCCACATGAAAATGGCAATTAAGGGTTCCCAAAGTCTTTATCAAAATCAGTTTTGGAAAGAGTTTTGAGATTGAGTAAATCTGCTTATTAATTTTCAAATAAATTGTTTGTCTGATATAGTAAGAAGTTAATCATCAATTGCCCTTGCAAATTTGAGTGTCCATGCACTGGCCATGAGAGAGAGAGAGAGAGAGAGAGAGAGAGAGAGAGAGAGAGAGAGAGAGAGAGAGAGAGAGAGACCATTAGTATGTTGATTCACATTTATATTCATTAGAGATCAAGATTGGAGAAGATGAAGTTGTTAGAACAAACCTACCTTGAAGGTGTTCTTGAGCCTTCACAAAATTTCTGGTTTTTTATCCAAAATAGTAAGTTGGATTTTAGAGTTTGATGTTAAGAATGGTATTGATGGACTCACGGCAGTGAGTAGGTTTAATATGGAAATTTTAGAAGGAGTTTGAAGTGATTTGGGAGAGTATTGGGTGAAAGAAAGGAGTAGGTGTTCTTGGTGTGTTGTGTGTTCTTGATGTTGAAGAGAGTAGAGAGCTTTTAGGATTGGAGCTGCCAAAATTCTGTAAAGATTAGGGTTAGCTGACTGCTTGAAGGGTTTTGGAAGTAGATTTTCTAGTTTGGAAGGGAAAAGGAAAGGCTAGTTGATGAAATCCTTGAAGAATATTTTTGGGAAGCAAATTTAGAAACTAAATATTCAGGAATACCTTTGATCATAGGAGAGCTTTTGGAAGTCTGTCGTGGCCGAATTACTGGCAGTGTTTCGACTAGATGAATGCTGGTTGAGGGGGGCTAAAGATGGCTGAAAATATTGAGTGTAATAGTGAAGGGAATGTCTAGTTGTTTGAGATATATTTTATGGAAAGTTGTTAAATCATGGTGGCTGGAATTTTGGTATCCAAATCAGATCATGTTTGCAGAATTTTTTTGGAAATTTTTTAGGCAGCCATGACTGAATTTTCATGCAGAAGCTTGAGGAGGATAATGGAGTTCAGTTATTGAAGGTTTAAGGGTGATTTTTTCAGAAGAATGGTGGAGTTTCGACTAGGGATGAATTAAGAACCAAGGCTGGAAAATTTCTACATAGGATTTCGCTGCTTGCTGGAATTTTCTGGGTAGTTTTCGGCTGCTCTTTTCCAATCGGTTTGCAGGGAGTTTGAAGGGGAATTTTAGGGCTTTTCAAGGCTGGTTTCCAGCCTTCTTCATGCAGGAAAAATGTGGCTAATATGCTGAACAAAAACAGGAAAAAAACAACTTGGTTTCGGACCTCCTAAGCTGTGAATTTGGTCAGGAATTTTCCTGGTTTTGTACAGCTTTTGTACAGTCCGAAAATGGCCAGAAAAATCCAAGTTCTAAGCTGATCAAAAAGGCCATTTTCTAGCAGCATTTGGGAGGGAATAATGGCTAAGAATTTCAACACCTTGAAGGCACACAAAGCTGGGAAAAATTTCAGTTCCATGCATGAAGGAAGATAAACTTAGCTAGAGTAAAGCTTTTAGAAAGTTCACTAAGGAATTTAATTCACTTGAAATCCTTTCCCCCTATTCCATGGTTTCGGTCCATAAGATGTCTCTCACTAAGACATTTTGAACCTACAATGCCACAGCACATTGCTGGAATTTTTTCTAGAATAAAATTGGCTTGAACAATTTGAACAAGCTAATGAATTGAGAAATAGGAAAAATTAAGGATAAAGAGGAAATGGATTTCCCTTAGGAATTTTGTGTAGGCAAAAGAATAGGATGAGGATACTCCTATCATGTCTCTCTTAGGACAACATTTCTACCCTACTCCAAGCTCATAAGGTCGAAAATATTACTTCCCAAGCAAAAATAAAATTTAACCAAGTTATAGCTCCTATGATGGAATTTGAACCCAAGACCTCAAGAATTAATTCCAAAGCTCTAACCACTAAATCACAACAACTCTTGTTCTTATTTTCCCTCTAAAATATTTTCCTATTCAATCCTCAAGCTATCTCCCTTTTTCCACCTCAAGCAAAAATTATCATTTTACCCTTCTCACTCAATAGTTATAATTAAGCCCTCTAGACTATAAAACACAAATTCAATGTACATAAAATCATGTAAAAATATATTTAAACATGTAATGAAATATGATATGCTTCCCAACCCCCTTACTCTAAGGTTGGTTTTGAATGGGGTTTCACATAAAGTACTTAACCTTTATCAAAACTAATTATTCTCTTGGTATCATGAAGGATAATATAGATTCACTTCTTTGTCCAATCCATGAACCCCTATCTTCTAGGTAACTTAGCATCACATATCCTATCTCAACCAGTCTTACCCAAAAGATGCATTAACCATAGTCCTTGATTTAATTCTCATTCCTGGCAAATTATGCATGAAATTAACTAATGAATCCATATCCTAACAGACATCAATTAACCTTTAATTACTTTGTCCCTACTCTTAACCCCTTTATCCAAGCAAGTTAAAAGCTAACAAATATAAAACTAATGAATCGAGACCACCATCAACCCCTTTGTCCAAGCAAGTTAATAGGAAGACCCAACCAATTAATCTCGTAATATGCACAAGTAATCAAATATCAAGAATAACAATCAATTAATCAAAAGGTCAAATAACTCTAAGAATCATGAATATCTACAACAATATCAAATTACAATAAAACAATTAACATATCATTATTCAAAAAAAAGAAAACAAAGTAAAATAAAGCACTCATAGACAAGCCGCCTTCTTCTTCCTTTGAAGACCTTCTTGTACAACCCTCCTTAAATTAAAAAATTCTTCCTTTGATTGAGTAATTTTCTATGATGATCAATGAATTCTCTCCTTTTTTCCTTGTGTTTTTAATCTATATATAGGCGTAGGAAGTGCCTAAACTCGTAGGTACAGTGTTCTTGGCTGAATAGAAGTTGGAAGATACTAAAACTCCGCAGATTACCAAAAACCGCGTAGAAAAAATCAAGCACCGCCTTAGCTTTAAGGCACAGTCGGTGCCGCCTTGCCTCTCAGAGCCGGCGCCGGTTGTGTTCTGCTTCTCAACTCGTTCGTCGATTTTTCTCCGAATTTTGCACAATAAAGACCAGAATGCAACTAGCGCCGCCTTGACTCTTGGAGCCGGCGCCGCCTTTCCTTTGTTCTGCGACGTTTTTGTTTCTTTTTACTCTAAAAATCTGAAATAATGAACAAAACACATTTTCAAGAGTAAAATCTCAAATAAGAAAAAATATGACTAATTATTGAATAAAATGTATCACAAAAGAACCTCAAATAATTAGGAAAAACTTGAATAATTTAACCCCTATCACCTTCCACCCCCATTCTAGTGCCCAAAGTCAACCAACATTAATTACATTGTGGGCTATCCATTTTAAAGCTAAATTCCTATTGGTGGATTTAATTTAAATGGATAATTCTTAAACTTATTCAATAAGCTTTTGCAATTTAATAATCCCACAAATATTTCACTCCCCCAATGGTATTTTAACACTTGTTTTCATCCACCATGCACACAATGCCACACGTTTATTTTTAACCGTGATTTCTTATTTTCTTCAGAAATGACCAAAATCGGGTCCGTAAGGAAAAAATATTTTATTTCACCATTCAACTCCAAAAATTCTATTGGATCCATTGGTAATACTTAAATTCTTCAATTCCTTTTCTACTTGGTTAAATCTGTTGTCAAAGTCGCTGGCATGGTCAAAATGAAGAAAATGCCCCCGCTACCCCGAGTAACATAATTCACACCAAAACGTGCGTTTCACCGCACTAACCAATTTCTCTTTTTAGAGTACCGTTATATTCTTATTTTATTAATAATAATAGCCTTCCAAAAATTTAGGGTACGGGTAGAATAAATTCAATAATTACATCCAGGTCCTAACAAAATACTACTCCACCAAAATATTCGTCTCATTACACCGATCAACTTTTGTTCTGGACATCAGTACAATTCTCACCCTATTACAAATAGTAGCCAATCAAAAGTAAAAAGATGAGGTGTTACATTCTCCCTTCCTACAAAAAATTCCATCCTTGAAATTAGCTTACACTTGGAATAAATCTGGACACTTTTTCAATATCTTCGCTTTCGTTTCCGAAGTTGCATCTTACATACAATGATGATTCCATGATACTTGTACAAGTGGAATTTTCTCATTCTACAATTCTTTTTTCAGTATATTCTAAGATCTTAATAGGGTTTTCCTCATTCTTCAAACTTAGAGTCATCTCAATGGGTTCTTTATTCAAAATATGGGCAGGATCAGCCACATACTTTTGAAGTTGGGATACATAAAACATACGGTGAATAACTTAAAGTTCTACTGGTAACTCCAAATCGATAGGCTACTTTCCCAATCCTCTCGACAATAGGGAATGATCTAGCGTACTTAAATGCCAATTTCTTTTCTTATTCTTTGTTTCCCAATTGTCGTTGTGGAGCCAACTTCAAGAATACATTATCCTTTTTAGAAAATTCCAAATCTCTCCCATGTCAATTCGCATAACTTTTCTATCTACTCTGCGCTACTTCTAACTTTGTTTTGATCGTCTCTACAGTCTATCAAACCTTTTCAAGATCAAAAACATCTTGTTCGCCCATTCTCCATCCTAAACTTTCCCAATATAATGGGAACTGACATTTTCTGCCATATAAAGCTTCAAACGAGGCCATTCCAATTCGTATGCAAATTCTGCATACGCTAAATTATCAATCCATTTAGTTTCAAAATCCAAAGCACATGCCCTCAACATATCTTTTAAAGCTCTGTTCACTTGTTTTGTATGTTCATCCATTTCTGGGTGCGCTGCTGCACTGAATTTTAATGTTGTCTCGTATCTCTATTGTAACTTAGTCCAAAACATTGAAGTAAATTTAGGGTCTTAGTTCGACACAATACTAGGGGGTACTCCATGAAGTCTGATTACTTCCTCCATATAAACTTTATTTAACTTCTCTAGAGAATCCCGTTAATTGATAGGGATGCAATGGACGGACTTAGTCAATCGATCTACTATGACCCATATACTGTCTCACTGTCCTACTACCATGGGCAATCCTGTAATGAAATCCATAGTAATTTCACTCCATTTCCATGATAGTGTTGGCTAACAACAGTAATACTCTTCAGTCCGTTACTAATCGGCTTTCTCTTGTAGACAAGTTAAACATCGAGGTACAAAATTTGAAATATCCTTCTTCATATTAATCCACTAATAATGTCATTTTAAGTCCTAATACATCTTTATGGTTCCTAAATGAATAGTATACTTACTTTAAGGTGCCTTCATTAAAACATCTTGTCTCATCGCGGACTGTTTCAAGATACAATACCGATCTCGGTAAATGATTCCATCATTGGCAATATTAGAATAGGAGTAGGATTTAATCCTTCTCTCAACTCCTAAAAATTTCTCTCATGCTTCTTAGTTCCAACACAAGGAACTTCCTTTTGAGCGGGTCAAGTCAAAGGTGAAACTATCTTAGAGAGTTCCCTCAATAAATCTTTGATAATATCCTGCCAGTCTTAGGGAACTTTGGATTTTAGTCAGAGTCTCGGGACATTTCCAATTTGGTGCCACTTCAACTTTTGCAGGATCTACTATAATCTCATCCTTGGATATCACGCGTCCCAAGAATGCTACTTCTTACAACCAAAATTCACACTTACTGAATTTTGCCTACAATTTAGTCTCTCTTAACTTCCCTAAGACTTTCCGAATGTGATGTTCATGTTCTTAGGAATCTTTAGAGTCCACTAGAATGTCATCTACGAATATAACCATAAAATTATCTAAGTACAGCTGTAATGTTTAGTGCATTAAGCCCATAAAAATGGCAAGGGCATTAGTGATACCAAAGGGCATCACCACAAACTCAAAATGCCTATATCAAGTGTAAAATGTCGTTTTCAGTATATCTTCTTCTCGAATCCGGACCTAGTAATGTCCTTGCCTCAAGTCTAATTTTGAGAAATGTCCAACTCCTTGTAATTGATTAAACAATTCATCAACCATGGGCAATGAATATTTATTCTTTACCATTACTGCATTCAACCCTCGATAATCTATACACATCCGCAATAACTCATCTTTCTTCTTAACAAATAATACGAGTGCTCCCCATGGTAAGCACTTGATCTGATAAAGTCTTACTTCATTAATTTCTGTAGTTGTTTCTTGAGCTCCTACAATTCTGTAGGTGCCATTCTATAAGGGGTCCTTGAAATTGGTTTTGCCAATGGCACTAACTCAATAGAAAACTCTACCTCTCTCTCTCTAGTGGTAACTCTTTCAATTCCGCTGGAAAAATATCTAAATACTCATTCACAACAGGAACATCTTTGGGTTTCTAAACCTCTTCTGGCTTGTTAATTACATAAGCCAAGTATCATGTGCGCCATTTCCTAATCATATTTCGGGCCTTAAATCCCGATATAAAAGCATTACTTTTCCTTCCAGTCTCACCTACAAGTTCCAATATAGGTTTCCCAGGGTGATAGAAATGTAATACCTTATGTCTACAACCAACTTGAGCATGATGCTAAGATAGCCCATCCATGCCTAAGACAGCACCATAATCCTCTATGGGTAAACATATCAAATCTCCTTCCAATACTTCATCTCCTACCAAGGTCTTACAGTTCCTATGTATTTTCTCATTATTCATTTATTTTTCCAATAGGGTACTAACAATCATTTCATATGAAATTTCTTCCCCTTTTATCTCCATAGAATCAAGAAATGAATTAGCAACAAAAGAATGCGTAGAATTGGGATCTACCAATACTTTAGCAGTATGATCAAAAATGAGGAGCATACATTCCACCACTGCAATCTAATTATCTGTCTTTTCTAAGGCTACCACCCAAGCATTTACTTGCAGTTTGGAGGGTCCAGTTCTAGAGGTAGAAGCCTACCCTGGGCTTCCTCTTCCAAATCCTGACCTCTGTCATTGGTTGTTACCTCCAGGTCGGCTCCATCCTCCTATCATTCGTGGGTGAGGGCAATTTAAAATCTTATGCCCCATTTTCCCACAATTGAAACATTTAAAGGATGGTGGTCCTCCCATTGGGCCAGTCAGTCCTCCCCTCCTTTGCATCTTCCTTTTCCCCTGCCATAAGACCCCCCAGGTCTCTTCTAATTCATACCCTGAAATTCGCCTCGGTTCCTTTCACCTACCTATTCAATATCAGCTATTTCTGTTCTAGAAACCATTTCTACTATAGCATTATAACTGGTGGGAGCCATACTTGCTAATACTCTTTTCAACTTTGGTCGTAAACCCTTCACAAAGCATCTAACCCTGTATGCTTCTGAGTGGACTAAAAGTGGGCAATATTTGATAGTCTAGTAAATTCAACAGCATATTGTCCCACCATACAGCTTTCTTGCCGAAGAGCTTGAAATTCATCCTCCTTCTTCTTTACTACCCAAATGGGAATAAATTCCTTCTTAAAACTGGCCTTAAAATCTGTCCACTCCCATTCGCGTTGATTCATCTCCCTTACCCACTAATCTTGGGCAGGTTCTTTCAACTAGAATGTAGCAAGTGGTACCTTCTTTTGCTCCAAATAATTCAGGGCTACAAAGATCTTTTCTATCTATTCAATCCAATTCTTAGCCTCCTATTTTGAGTCAGATCACCCTTGAAATTGCAGAGGGTGAAATTTCAAAAAGCACTCAAGGGCTTGATTCGATTCGACTTTATTTTGCTAACTTTCCTTACTCATACTCTCATTTACCCTAGTATTCTCAGTCAGCTGTTAGATCGTGCCAGCTATCTTTTGGAAGGTCTGCAACATGGGGTGGTCCAAGGTTGTGAGATGGGGACCTTCCGCTAGCGATTCCTCCACTATTGGTTTAGGGTTATTTCAAGTAGCTCGCGATGATCATCCAGAGGTCCGTTTAGAAGGTATCTATACAGTTCATAAGATTTTACTGGTATAACAAATGTAACATAGCTCAAAAGCAGTCATAAAATAGGTACAGTGCAATTAGCAAAACATAACACTTGTTCATTCTCATTTATCACAAAGTCAATACAAAATTCGTGTACCAAGCATACAGTCATATACACCGGCCGAACTGTACATATCATACTATATATATATATATATATATATATATATATATATATATATATATCTCCGTCTCATCCTCCTACTCGTCATCCTCACTATCTGATACGGGAGGTCCTAAATCAATCGAGATTGTATAAGACTCTGTTGTATCAACCTCCTCATCTCCATCCTCATCTGACTGCAGCCAAACCAATAGCTCTGGGTCTATCTCTGAATCCTCTTCAGACTCCTCACCTATAGGTACCTCCACTTCATGTCCCTCCTGGTCCTCTCCCGCATCAACAACCTCCAAATCCAATATCTTCTCCTCAAGTCCCCCGAGTACATACTCACTAAATATCTAATCATCACCCTCAGATAATATTACACCATCAAGGATACTATCCTCCTTATTTTCATCATCCTGATGGCATGGCTCATCACAATCATCAATCTTATCAAAATCGCCACCCTCCTCCTCATGTGGTGATGATGTCCTCTCGGGAGTAGATGCCCCCTCCACACTACGGTTTCGTGCAAACGGAGTAATGACGGGTACCATTGGGTCAAACCTACTCCCGGAGAGACGAGGGTGCATGACGGCAGCTAGGTCTAGATCCTATCACAAGAAAATAACCTGGCACACCCACTCAAAAGATCTTCATGTTCTTTTTCGATTTCTTCACACCCGAGCTTTCACCTATCTCTTCCTTTCCTTTATCACTGCACTCGTCCATTGGGCGCTTGCCCTTATCACTCCTATCTATCATACCTATATAATAAAAGAGTTATTTCAATTCCTATGATGATACTACAGTTCTATAAACTAGGCTCTGATACCAATTGTAACACCCCTACTAAAGACAACAAGGGAAGTATATCAACATCGGGTATCACCTCATCTAGTTTCTTGGACAAGTGGTCTTTATAACGAAAACAATAGAGTAAATACATATATAAGGTCCAGACTCAACAATATCCAACACTGATGGCCACACATATACATATATTAGAGGATCTCATATATGTCATCTCTATCTATAACAGAATACAATACATGATCAAAAGGAAAGCTATCCAAACCTAAACTGCCGACTCTGTAGTATCGTCCTTTTATCCGTAGGTCCGCTCAGTTCTGAAGCCTACAAAAGGTAAGTTAAAAGAAACGTGTAAGTAACGAATCACCCAATGAGTCTCGTGTGTGCTAATACTTTATGAAAGAATAGGGTATATAAAATTTTTGTGGAATAGCATATCATTTATTCACTAGAAACAATTCCAAAACTCTTTAAAGAAGAGTTTATCCAAAACTCAATTATTTTTGAAAAACTTTATTTCAAATTTCAAATCATTACCCTAATTTTCAAATCGCAGGCACTTTTCCAATAGAAGTCGGCCTGTATGCAAGTCCCACAATCCTTGCCTTCAGCACCACGTATCATTGTACTGAGATCACAGCCTCTAGTACTCAACCGTGCATCACTGGAATAAGTACACCATAGTGTACTTCTACTCAAGTATACCACAGCATACCTAGTGTATCACAAGATATAACTTTTACTTGCCACCATAAGCTTGGAGTCCCAATCCTGATGTCAATTACCATCGAGATGGCAAGGAGTCAAACGCATCGAGTGTCCCCACCCGGCACCCAGTGAATGACTCAAAATCAAGAAGCACCTGTAGACACGGCAATTGCCAGGTGCTAAACGACTAGCCATGACAACTCATCTCAATGTCTTGTCACCCCGTTTAGAGCAAGATAATCCCAAGAACTAGGCCAGGTTACTAGGGCTGTCTAACTCTAACGTAGGCTAGTACAAAGATCAAAGTTTTGGCTGAGTACTCAATGTTACCGATACCAACCCTTTCTGACTGATCAGGATAGAGGGTTATCTAATCCTGCAGGATTTTCAAATCAAAACATTTTTAGGAAAAAATCACGTTTTCCAGAATTTAATCCCATTGACTCGCATGTCAGATCATCATTCATATAGGCTCCACAGAGTCAATCAATTCATTCCATAGGCACATCAGGCCAATAAAACAATTTCAGGGATCAAAAGTCATTCTCCAAAAGTCAATCTCATCATGAGAGATTATTTTCCAAAATCATGTTAAAATAGGATAAAGAGCTCTGTTCACACATCAAAACATGTTTCCAAGAGTATCCAGGTCATTTTTTCCGTACTCGATCACAAAAGTCATTTTCCAATAGCGTTTGGGTCATTTTACCGATGGACGATTCTAAAAGACTTTTCGAGGGTATTCGGGTCATTTTACCCTTACCTGATTCGAAAAATATTCACAAGAGTTTTAATAAGGATATTTCGGTCATTTACAGAATACCCAAGTTCCAAATGTTTTCATAAAACATTCCAATAAGAATATTTGGATCATTTTTCAAATACCCGATTCCAAAAAAGAACTCATTTCAAGAAATTCAAAATTCTAATCCGAAAAGATGATTAAATTCAAAGTTTCCAAACACATTTCCATAAAATGTTCTAATAAGGGCATTTTGATCAATTTACAAATATCCGATTCCAAAAATTATCATTTTTCGAAAATTCCAAGCATTTAATCCAAAAAGGACTAAATTCACAAAACCATACTTTAATCATCCGTTAAGGTTTCTAAGCTAATCATGAAATTCATTCAAGCCCGAAATTGCATAAAAATAAATCTTGCTTAGATAAACCTTAAACATATTTAGGGATTTCCAAAATGGTATATAACATAGCATTTCACGGAAACAAAAGAACACTAGCTTTAGAAAGAGTTTTAGAAATCTAAGGGACTCACCTCATGTCCTAAGTAACCTTTTCCGTTCATAGCCGTTTAATCACCATCTCTATCGTTTTTGACATTCCGTTGGCCATTTATTGCTAGACCTACACCAAACATCATTTTCGGGTCAATTCGTATTCGTCTGAAAAATAGCCGACGATTGGCCAACGTCCAGCCGACGTGCCCGACGGGTAGTCGACATCCAACCGTCGTTTAGCTAACGGTTAGCTGACAGGGCCAACAATTAAGAAAACGTTCAACTTTCGTTCACGTAGTTTTTTCGCTATTTGTTCGATTCTTTCATTTTTCTTTTTCCATATCCTTTCTCCTTTCATAAAAAAGGGATTTGCTTCTTATTTCTTCAATTTTTTCATCCAAAGTCACACAATTAATCATCCTTAAAGTTATCCATGTTCCAAGCAAAATTCTGAAAATTTTGCTGCTTTGACACATGATTTTGTTTGGGCATAACTTTCAATTCGCAACTCTGTTTTGGCTCTTTGATATACCAAAACCACCGTAAGACTTTTAAATTTAATTTTGTGTAAGTCCTTTTCCAGAATTCTAGTTTTTGAGTCATAGTACTGGGCAAAAATAGCCCTAATAATTTTACCTCATTTTTACTATTCATGCTTTCCTTTGTCCTCATTTAATCTTTAACACCTTAGAACCATTAATTCATTCAATTATTCTTCAAATCATCTGTAATTCTGAATTTTCAGATTTCCAATATCTCATAAAAGCCACACTTATTCAACACAAATTCATCTTTTTTAATCAAAAGCTAATATAATCCATTTTTCCAACCAAGTAAATTCCATTTTTACTCTACTTTGATCATCACCTCTTCAACTAAAAATAAGACTTCAAACCACCATCATTATTCATTTCTTCCTCACACAAAACATTATTCAAAGGCCCTTAGGCAGCTGGCACATATACAAGCATATATAAAGTTCATACACAAAAGTTCACTAATCCTAACTTTAATCAGAAATCAATACATGAAAGTCATTTTTTTTATGTTAAAATTCACATCAACATAATCATCATTCACCCAACAATAACTTATATTCAAGCAAGGTAGGGTTTTACCTTATATTTGAAACTATTTGGTGTGATTTTGCTCCAAGAACACACACACACTTCCATCTTTCTCTCTCATTTTTCTTTTTCTCTTGGTTTTTCTCCCTCTCCTTCCTTTCGTTCTTCTCTTGGACGAATTTCTAGCTATTTTACAGCCCTTCCACCACCATTCTAGTGCAACATTAATTACATTGTGGGCTATCCATTTTAAAGCTAAATTCCTATTGGTGGATTTAATTTAAATGGATAATTCTTAAGCTTATTCAATAAGCTTTTGCAATTTAATAATCTCACAAATATTTCACTCCCCCAATGGTATTTTAATACTTGTTTTCATCCACCATTCACACAATGCCACACGTCCATTTTTAATCGCGATTTCCTATTTTCTTCAGAAATGACCAAAATCGGGTCCGTAATGGAAAAATATTTTATTTCACCATTTAACTCCAAAAATCCTACTGGATCCATTGGCAACACTTAAATTCTTCAATTCCTTTTCTACTTGGTCAAATTTGCGGTCAAAATGACGAAAATGCCTCTCGATACCCCGGGTAGCATAATTCACACCGAAACGTGCGTTTCACCGCACTAACCAATTTCTATTTTTAGAGTACCCTTAAATTTTTATTTTGTTAATAATAATAGCTTTCCAAAAATTTAGAGTGCGGGTAGAACAAATTCAATAATTACATCCAGGTCCTGATAAAATATTATTCCACCAAAATATTCATCTAATTACGCCGATCAACTTTTGTTCTGGACATCAGTACAAATTCTCATCCCATTACAAATAGTAGCCAATCGAAAGTAAAAAGGTGGAGTGTTACAAATAGCCATTCCTATTTAGATTCATATTTATTTTGACTAATAACACAAATTAAAAACTTAATTATTTGACTATAAAATCAAATATGATACAATTAGCTTAATACTACTATATAATTTGAGATTTTTTCTTTTCTTTTCTTCTCAATCAGAATATTTGGTTTCATAATTTTATTTTCAAAAAACATAATCAAAATACTTTTAAACAACTAAGTTCTAATTATAACCAAAAATATATATATATATCTTACACACTCAAATACTATTTCAACTTAGTTATATTGATAAATAGAAGAAAGAAAAGAAAATACTCTAGTCATGAATGACTATTATTTTATTTTATGATTTTTTTTTAGTGGAAGAAATCCATTCAATGATCAAAATTTGTAATTATTTTTAAATACTTTAAATTTTAATTGATTTACAGTTTCATGATTAATTTCTAATTTATATAGTTACCTCAAATAAATCTTAACTTAAATTTGCAACGCAGATTATATTGATATAATATATATATATTCAATTTAATTTATTTAAATTATGTCACATGAGGATCATAAAAAATCTAATTATATATATATATATATATATATATATATATATATAAACTATAAACTAGAGGAAGTTACTTTTAGATTTGTTTGAATGATTTTGTAGGAAAAAAAATGTAGGGAAAAATGCCTTACATTGTATAGTACTTATGCTATTTGGATTGAGTTTTATTAAAATAGCTTTAGTTTTAGAATGAAATTATTTTTTTCACATAAAAAGGTTTGTTTGAGGAAAATATTAAAAAAATTAGGCCAAGGATTGTATAAATTACCTTATTTGTTCTGGAAAGAGAGAGAAAAAAGAGTTAACAAAAGATTCTAGAGATAATATAAATTAAGCAATCTATGGATAATATAAATTAAAGAATTTATAGACATACCTACTAATGTTTCTTACGAGAATTATATGATAGAAATTCAATAATGTTACCATAGATAGATATCTAAATGATAGTATAGAGAATTACAAGATAACTTTCTAATGATAGATGACTTTACAAACACATATTGAATAGAACATTTTTACTTGATTTCGACCATCACCATACTGGTGCAATCTAAACTAGAATACTCTAAATTTTCTATTGTGATTTATTTGGTTAATATTTGTAACTTCTTTCAAAAAAGGTTATAATGATCACAATATCCTAACTTGGCACCGCCCAAAAATATTAACCAGCCTAAGTGCCTAGATTTCCTGTTGTCGGGAAGCAACATGTTATTTAGCTAGCATGTTGGTAGCAAAAGTTCAAGATTTAGCTTGCCATTCAAGCAAAGTTTTTTGGATCTATGATAATTTAGTGGTGTTTTTTTCTTTTTTCTTTTTTTTTTCTTGACCATATCGATTGGTTTAAATATTGGATTTGTATCTACAGCTTGTTTTTTATCATATTGTTTTAATCAAGGAATTTCTCTTACAATGAATTTATTATCTAATTAGTCTACTTTATTAGCCCGTGTAATTAATATTTGATTTGTATAATTTTTCTATTCAATGACTTTATTTAAATCTTTATTTGTAACATCACCTTATTTATCTAAATTTTTTAATTTAAAAGGAGAGGCTATAACAACTTGGCTTTCTATTTCATAACATGGTGTCTATTGCATGCATGAGTATATAACTCATAAAGAAATGGATAGCGTACCTAATGTTTTATTTCATAAAACATAATTTATGAAGAAATATGAATGTATCTACATTTAAAGTATCAGTTATTTATGCAGTTATGTAAAGAAAAAATCATATTAACACTTCATGCATGTGTGTTATTATTTTAAACTCGTAAAGCTATTGTATATTAGTAGAGTAAAAGAATCTTTTAAAAACAATTGTCTATAAGAGGTAAACAACTCATGCTTAAAAGAAAATATTTCTTTCAAAGAAAAAGGGTTATTCTATGGATATCCTTATTTCATAAAACTGTCTTTAAAGAAACAACGATATCAAGCAAACAACTAAGTGCTAAGTTTATTGAATCCACCTAAGAAGGCCATAAAGGTCCCTTCCTTCTTACAACAGGTACTGTTAGTTCCTAGTCCTTATGCAAATTGTTGCACTATACTAAACTCATAAAACCTATCAAATATCTAAGAGATAAAGTAAACATTCAAAAAATAAGACATGAAAGATTAATGTAACTTTTGCATAATTGAAAGAGACGTTTTGCCAAAATGAGGGATATCCCTAGATATCCTTATTTTCCAAACAAAATCCAAAGAACACAATTTAACACAAATAAAGGTTCTCCCAACTAACTTATTACATCAATAAAAGCAAGAAATCTTCAACATAGTAGAATCCTAATCTTCAACTCAGTAT
The DNA here is from genome assembly GCA_026120185.1 of Voacanga thouarsii. NCBI lineage: Eukaryota > Viridiplantae > Streptophyta > Magnoliopsida > Gentianales > Apocynaceae > Voacanga > Voacanga thouarsii. The sequence goes on from JANUWF010001921.1 coordinate 2,407,130, forward strand.
TAGAATCTTCAAAATCAATTTCATATTACCACTTCCCAGAGTTTTTAGAGAAGTCTATTCTCGCACCATCAACAAAATCAAAAGTTATGGGTTCCTTTCCAAGTCTCTTTGAACCCTCCCCAACCAGAAAATGTCTTGGTTGGGGTACATCTAAGTCTTTTGGTAAGGATTCATAATTTATTTCCCCTGGGTCATCACTATCTTTAGTGAGGTCTACTTCTAGCAATAGTAGGTTTGGGGCCGATTCTAAAATTTCTATCTCATCCTAGCTATCAGCCACCAAATCTATTATAGGCATAGGTGGTGGTTCAATGATCTGGACCTCATCTTCATTATTTTGCTCTTAGGGTGGTTTAGGTTCAAGTATTGGTAAATCAGCTGGCTGAATGGGAATTAGTGTGTGCCAAGGCTACCCATTCATGGTCTTCCTTGCTATTCTATAAATTCTAACCATCCTACACACATAAACATCTTAGGTTATCCTAAGATTATAATTCTTAACAAAATAAAGCCATATAATAATAAAGTTGTTTAAACTTAGGCTTTAATAGCACTTATAACACCCTACTACCTATGTACCCCAAAGAGACCGGGATGTTACTTCATCCAAAGCACCAACGTTCTTTATAATGAAGTAATAAAGAAAATCAAGGTAAATAAGTCAAAATAACTTATTACCACTGAAAAGGTTTACACAAATCCCCAAATGAAATAACAAAACAAATATTCCTCAAAGGACTTACAAAACCATAAATAAAAATTCTTCAGTTTCCTAGAGATGCTTAATCTTGCCAAAGCTAGAGTCTCCTGAAAACATGATATCAAAGAGTATGAGAATTACTTCCCAATAAGTCATGTGTATGCTCTTGAACATTTTGAAGTGGTTTTATGTATGCACGTTGGAAACATTTATAAGAATTTGTTTGCAAGTCACGTCACATTCCTTTTTAAAATAGTGAGTAGTGTTTCGCATACTTTTACAAGATAACATCACTGTACCATTTAAGGAAAATAACCACTCGTAAAATAGGTGGGCTATGAAACCCTACATCATAGCCTTTAGCCATGAAATCCTACATCATGACAAAGCACTATGAAATCCTGCATCATAGTACAGAGGGTGATTGACCCACTGAGTGAGATACTCCTCAATCTCTTACCCAAACTTACTGGTTGCCCACTTTCGAATGACAACCACTGGACTGAGTTGCTAGCCCAGACCGACCTGACTTACTAGGACTATCACCTTATCCAGGCAGAGCTCATCCATCAGAGGTGACCACCAACAAAAAGGCTCACCCTAACTTTTAAATGCCAGTTCTAACAACCTGCCCTTTTGAGTACTTAACATATAAGCATCTTGCTCAAGGATTATTCTCAAGTAAACATTTTCCCAATACTTTGGTCATGTAAACATAGTTTTGGAATGGTTTGCTTAAAAATAATTTAGTTGTAAAAAGCAATGTTTTATTTAAAATCCTTGTTTGATCAAAAGTATTTAGTAAGAAAATGAACCACGCTTGCAACCTAAGTAATCATATTTTGTCTTAACATTAAATCATAAAGACTTGCAAATAAGAGCACTGACATATAAAATTTAATGCAATAACTTACTTGATTAGCGTACTCAAACATCGAGTCGTTCCTAACCTTGACTCTTACTGCCGTCTAGCTATAAATTACAAAACTACAATCAACCACCAATCCAATCAAAACATAATAATATAAGCAAAATCTATTTTCTACTAACATATGACCACTGCAACCTTCTTAGTCAAAGATAACTTATATCACCCCCAAGATCTCATCAACTTACTTACATATTTATACAACACAAATATCCCAATCTAGTTCTTATAACCATACCCAGTCATCATGCTTTTATAATATAAGGTTATCCAATTCAACAATGATATCAAGAATCTAGATTTGCTTAGCAAAGACCTGAAATCACACATAAACATTCCCAATTGAACCATGATCAAACACATCCAACCTTGCCTCTAGATATCAGGTCTTTAAACACAGTACTAATTTCATGTATTTAGCCATCCTATCAAAGCATACTAAACAATAATAAATCAACAATATCAAATTCCATTAGATCGATCAATACAAGATAACAATCACCACTGATATCTTTACTAAGAAGACAACACCGATATCTACGCAAGTGACCCTAGTCAACCATGAGTTCGCCAACTTTAGCTAAAAACATAAAACTAAGAAGTAAAAGCATAGGAACAAAATTTACTTGTTAGTCATAGGCTTGGTTGATTTCACATAATGGATGTTATTGCTTAGTATTATTTAGCTTTAACTATCCAAGAATGTAGGAAGCTTGTTGTTGATGTGCACGAATCTAAGAGCATTGATCCATGTGTATGGAAGAGAAGAAAAAATCATCACATGTATTTTGGTCAAAAAAGAAGAAGAGGGTGGAAAAGAGAGAAGAAAAGTGTTTTACCTTGTTCTTGAAAAGAGATAGTGAAGCCGAGAAAGAGCAAGTGTTCTTGTGTCCAAGAATGCTTCAAGTTTGGCTTGGAAGAGTAAGAGCAAATCGAGAGAAAATGTGAATAAGAAGTGTTTCGATTTTAGTTATAATGAGAGAGATAAGGCCGAGAGTGCTTGAGTGTATGTGTTTCGGTCTTATTAAGAGATCTTCTTAGTATTTTAGTTTGGAAATGAGAGATAGGAAGAGTAGGAAACCGAGTGTAAGTATGTGTTTTAGTTCCAGTGTATAGAGAGGTGAGGGAAATGGGATAAGATTGCTTATGTGTTTCGGTCTCGAGGGAACGAAATGTGACCGAATGCTTTTGGTGAATGATTGATGTTTGTGTGCTGGTTTAACCAAATTTGATGTTTAGTTTTGGTAGGCACACGGTCAAGATAGTGTTGAGATAGTCTTAGATAATCTCCTAGGTTTTGAAATTCAAAAATGATAGGATCATAACCTTCTCAATCTTTGAAGATTCCTAGGTCTATCTCTAATTTTTGGATAGCTAGCATGCATAGGATGAAATGGCTAAACAATTTCAGCTTAAAGGCTACTTAATGGCCGAATGATGCTAGGGAACAAGAGAGAATAGATATAATGCTAGAATGGAAAAGAAGAGATATAGTTTGGTGATGCGTTAATTTTGGGTGTGTAAAATCATCAATTTTAAATCCATCCCTTAGTCAAGTTTTAATTAAAACATTAATCCCAAAATACATATACAAGTAAGTATACTCACCGCAAGTATAGTATAGGGAATTAATGAGCATCGATCCTCAAAGGAACAAGTACACACTAATCACTTTTCATTCGTTATTTAACCAACCCAAATAGAGTAAGAAAATAAGAAAAAGAAAAATAAAGACATATATATAACTCAATGATATAGGAATATGCAATTTAGACAATTATCCTAGAAGACATGATAATGAACCAATTTGTAATTCTCTCAATTAATTATCATCTTGGCATCATGAAGGAACGTAAAGAAAAATTCAATTGTTTGTCAAGTCATAAATTTACTTAGGTAAATTCCACTTCGTTTGTCAATCCCTAAAATCCTATATGTTGATTCATATTAACATATTTGTCAATCAAGTTAACATAACCAAAACATGCATTAAGCTCATCATTATATATTTTGATTCAATTAGCAGATTTGTCAATCAAGCCATCATAACCAAAATATACATGAATCTCAATTTCTTAAAATCATGAAATTAGCTAATGACTCTATGTCAAGGCGAAATCAACTTAACATTTGATCACTTAGTCCTAAAATCCTAACTTTATCGTTCAAATCCATTAAGATTTAACAAATATGAAATCAATGCAATGAAACTCCTAACATCATTTTGTCTAAGTCAATTAGAAGAACTCACATCAATAACCAATGAAATCAAGTAATCAAACACCAAAGGTGATAAAGAATTGATCAAATAACTGAATTAACACAACATCATGAATTCCAAAATAATGTTAAATTATAATAAAAATATTGAATGCACCATTGTTAAAGGAAAAGAAGACAAAGATAAAAGAAAACACTCATAGACAAGCCTCTTTCTTCATCCTTGAAGACTCCCTTGAATAATCCTCCTTAATTTGGGTGAACTTCTTCTTCAATAAGAGATTGAGAATTTCTGCTTATGAATCCACCTCTCTCTATGTATATCTCCAAGCCCTTATGTTTTCTTGTGCTTTTATAGGCCTCTTAAATGCTAAATTCGCGGTTGAGGAAGTCTTGACTGAGTAGGACTAGGAAAATACTAAAATCATTGGATAATTCCTAAATTTGTGCATAGAATATTCAACTCCAAAGCATACCTGGCACTGGTTACCTTCAACCCACCTGGCGCCAGATGCACTCTGTTCTTTGTGAAACCCTACCTAAAGCCAACCCTAGAGTAAGGGGGTCGAGATGTATATCATATTATTTTGCATGAATATATATATTTTTGAATGATTTTATGTGCTTTAGAATTGTAGTTTATAGGTTAAAAGGCTTAGTTATGCTTATTGAGCAGGAATGGTAAAATGGTAATTTTGCTTGAGGTCAAAATAGGAAGATAGCTTGAGGATTAAATAAGAGGAATATGTGGGTGAGAAGATAAGAACAAGAGTGTTGTGGTTTAGTGGTTAGAGTTTTGGAATTAATCTCTAAGGTCATGAGTTCAAATCCCATCATCTAAGTTTTTATCATGATTATCTTGATTAAGTTTAAATTTTGTTTTCTTGCATTCCATAAAAATAGGAATGTTGTCTTAGGGAAGACATGAAGAGAATGTCTTGATCATATAAGCATGTCTTAAAAAGAATTCTAGAGGAATTCTTGTCCTTTTTATTACCTCTAGCTTTGTCCTAACATCTTCATAATTTAAATAAACCAAAATCCATTAAATCTCTTCTTTTAAATTCCAAAAATTCCGTGATAATTCTTCAGCGTTAAATTTTGAAAATTAGTCTTGAAGGATAGAGGATTGGCCGAAAATAGGAGAGAAATTAGGAAGGATTCCCAAGAGAAATAAATCACCATGGTAGAACCTTCAATCCTACCTTCATGTTATTCATGGTTTTAATGAAGAAAAATCTGGAAAAATTCCAACATTCTTGACAATCCAGCTTTCAAAAAAATTCAGCCAGTAATCCTAACCATTTGCTGCCAGAAAAATGGTCATTTCATGTGGCTTGAAGACTAAAAATTCTGTGCAAAATTCGAACTGTACAAACTGCACAAACCAGAAAAAAAATTCTGGGCAGTTTCGCAACTCTCAACCAAAAAATGAAGATGTTTTATTCTACCTTCAAGCCAGCAAACTTTTCTGATTTTCCTCCATAAAGGAAGCTGGAAGACCACCCTTAAAAGACCCTCAAACACTCCAAGAGAACCAGCTACAAATCGGGCTGAAGAAATGCAGAAAATTCTGCATCAAAAAGCTTTTCCATTTGAAACCTTGAACAAGTTGAAACCAGAAAAAAAATTCCAGTTTTGTCTCCCTAGGCCTAAGTCGAAAAACACCTTCAAACCTCTGCAAATTGGACCTTGTTCAGCCATGAACTGAACACCATTAACCTCCACACTTACCTTGAGTACTTGGACTCCATAATCATACCTCAAAAACCTCCTAAGATCACTCTATCCAAAACTCATTTGAACTTCAAAAAAATTCCAGAATTCTTACTTCATTAAATCACTCTTGTATCAAGCTAGCAAACTAGAATTTTCTCTGCCATTGTAAACTGAATTTTGGCCAGCCTTAGAGCTATATTAACCTTCATTCATTTCAGCAAAACCAAGCAGTCCAGCCAGCACCATTGAAGAGTAAGGAAACCTCTCTCAATCAAACACCATTAACATATCCTATACCTCAAACCACTCCTCAAATCACTCCATTTGAATTTCAAACAATCAGATTTTTCTCTCCCTCTCTAAGTTGAAAACCGAAACCCCTGAATTCCATAGACCATTCGGCCAGCACTCACCAGCAATATGTCCAGCATTTTCCCTCAACTCTCTCCATTTTCACCAAGAACACACACTACCTTTATTCAAGTCAAAGACTACTCTAAACACCTCCAATCCCTCTCAAAAACTCCAGAACACTCCTACATACTCCCTAGAGTTTATTTTTGGAATTTATAACATTAAATCTTGAAAACAAAAATTAGCATTCGGATCAAAACCAGTTTTTCCCTTGAAGTCTCAAGAACATCATCAAGGTAACCAAGAACAATTCTTTTGTTCATCTTCTTCCCTTCAATCTTTAACATATCATGCTAATGCTCTCTCTCTCTCTCTCTCTCTCTCTCTCTCTCTCTCTCTCTCTCTCTCTCTCTCTCTCTCTCTCTCTCTCTCTCTCTCTCTCGGCCGAAATGGTTATGACAACCATGGCTATTTTCTCTCCTCCTCTCTTGGACAATTCAAGACTCTCAAGCATGGACCTTCTTAAATCTTCATCGAAGTGTTCATCAATCAAGTATTTCTCCTTAAACCTTCTTTTTAATTTAGCATTCATGTCTCTTAGATATTGATAGGAAGAATAAAATATGAATGGGGGATTGAGTATATGCATGTGAATAAAGGGGTTGGGATTAGGACATGAGAATAATTGATCATGTTTAGGCTATATGGATTTCCTTGAGAATCAATGTATGTTCATCATGGCCTAAGAGAGTTATGAATGTTTAAGCATGCTAGATGTTATGTCACCTTTGGTGAATAGGATTTTTATGTTCTTATCTCCATTGAAGCCATGATCATGATTGTTTGGCCATGTGATAGCAAGTGTTGATTTAAGCATATGTTCATAAATGGATTAGTTTGTTGTTTGATGTTGAGGAATATGTTCATGATTCTTGTTAGCAATAGGAAAATCATGATTATGTTCTTGTTGATCCTAGGCTATTTTAATTAGTAAATTTTATTACCTTAATTAAAATTATTACTATATTTTTCTCTAAGGATTTCGAAATTGCTAGGAAGTTTTGGAAATGGGGGGTTACATAAAATATTGACATTTTACTAGTCAAATAAATGATATTTTTCCTTAAAAATAATATATGCATAGGCATAATATTAAATAAGATCTTTTATATTAATAATAATAATGACCTTGTAGACCATAGTTCAAACTTTTGCCTATATTCATAAATATTATTTATATCAAAATTTGTTTGTTATTTATTAAACAAAGATTTAATATAATTCATTTATTATTAATTTTATTTATTACTAATTATTTATTATCTATTAAAAATTAATTAAAAATTATTTTTAATTTATTATTTATTTATAATAAAGCTATTTTTAAATTACCATTTATTATTATTATTATTTAGGGCTTGGTATTATTCAATATTCAAACCTTAGTTTATTTGTTAATAATAACACTCAAGAATTATTATTTGAGTCTATAATTTATTAGCAATTATTTTAGAACCCCTAGTTATTTTAACTTACCAAACTAGACTTCTTTTATAAAATTCTTTACCAGCTAGCCTTAAAGCTTAGGACATTAGGGTCGTGATTGTAATAAGTTGAACTAGGATTATTTGTGTAAGTGAATTTAGCTTGAGTGTGACCTTATGTTTTGTGTTTACCCCAGGCGGGGTTAGGTCAGCTTTGGAGGACTTTTGAATTTGAGCAAGCAAAGAATCATGTAAGCTCCTACATGGAATTTTGTGAAGACCAAAAATTAATGTGGCAAGCTAAACGCAATGTGTATGGAAATTCATGTTGTAAAGGCAATTAAGGACTATTTTCCCTATTTATTTCAGTCAAGCAAATCATTTGAAAATCAAACAAGCAGTTTTACACAAAATGCTAAACTTTTTTCTAAAACCCAACTTTGACAAGAATTTTATAACCCTTAATTGCTATTTCCAAATAAAGCAATGTATGATCCATTTTCTCCCAAGTGGGACAATCAACGTTGAGTACTCAATAAGGGTAGACTACCAGGACTAGTCTTTGAAGGGTTAGGGTAAGTCTCTCAATAGGTGGCCACCTCTGAGGGGTGAGTCCTTCCTGCATAGGATGCCAATCCAGTAGGTCATGCCGGTTCGAGCTAGCAAGTTTCAGTCATGTGGACTGTGTGTTTCCGAAGTAGACAACCGGTAAGTTTGGGTGTAGAGATGGAGGAGTATCTCACCCAATAGGTCGTACACTTACCTTTTGTCAATTTGCACAAAGTGTGGCATTCTGACCGTTGCTTAGTCATGGGGCCCAACGTGTTGTAACCCATGGCTACCCATTTGAGTGGTTGTATTTATTGTACACATGTATGGTTTGAAAAGCGAAACACCACTCTTTATTTTCAACACTTATTTAACGCTTGCCAGCACTTTCTCTTATGAAACTTTTACAACTTGCATACATGAATTATTTTACCTGAAACACTCAAAGCACACACGGGTTTACTGATATTTTTATCTCATCACCTTTTATACCATGTTTACAGGTTGATCCGGCTGTGGAGGTCAATAGCTAGACTTGTTGCCTATGCTTTGAAGACTTTATGTTATTTTCTTTATGGGATGTTTGAGAGATTATAGCAAACAATTTATTTTGGATTTGTTCCTGTATTTATCTTTTAGGTTGTAATAAGTTTAAATTTAAAGTATTTATTTTATTTTATTATATGTGACCTAGTTATAAAGACCCCTTGTCCATTGGACGGAGCGATATCCCCGGCCCTGTTGGGCCTAGGTAGTGGGGTGTTACAAGCTTCCTCTAAAATTTTGCTCTATTTTTTTTTTCTATAGACAGAATGGACCCGGCACCAGGTACACTTGCCAGACCTGGCACCAGGTCTGTTCTATAATTTTCCCTGAAGCTTGGCTTAAATTCGTCTGCTGGACCAAAATGGACCCGGCGCCTGGTCCATTAGTTGGGCCTGGCACCTGGTACATTCTGAAACTTTTCACTTTCTACTTAATTTTAATTTAAATCTGCACATATTTGACAAAAACACCTTGTACAAGTAAAATATAAAATATGAAGAAATTTGCCTAGTTATTATAACAAATATATCTTAAAACAACCTCAAATAACTAAAAAAAAGAATGGTAATTTCAGCCCCTATCATTTGGTCACAAAAATCTGATTTGATAAAGATAACTAAGATGAAAATTCTAATAGGTTATCTAAATATTTCAAATCTTATCTATAGAAGATAATTATAATATAGATCTATTATTTGAACTAAAATCAGATATTTTAAAGAGTTATTTGAGCTTAATAGCTCTAAAAAGTGATCTCCCAATTTTGAAGTTAAATATAATACATAAAGATAAAACTAGTTAGATAAATTTATAGCTGGAAATTTAATCATAATATTCTAAGTTATTAAAAGATAATTAATAAAAGAAAATTTAATAGATAATTAGTAGATAAATAAGTAATAAAATTTAGATTTTATTCCCTAATCTCCTAACAGTTAAAATGCTCAATTGTAGGAGTTTTCACTCTAAAAGTGGCGGCTGAAAATTCATTGGATAGCTAAACTTTTAAATGATAATTAAGGAGATAAATAATGTTTAAAAGACAAAAATCGAATATATTTAAAAATAAATTCTGATAATTTAAACTTAAAAAAGATAATAATAGGATCAAACTTGTTTAACCTAAAAAATAAAGATAAGTCTTTATCTTTAATCTTATTAGAAGTCAAAAGATAAACCCTAAAGATTCCAAACAAGAAACGGTGATTGGATTTGGCTGAATTCTCAGCCAAAAGAAATAGGACAACCAAGAATTAGATGAAATTAAGCATAAGTTGGGATTTGAACTCAGGTCTCTAGAAATTAAACTTTAAGCTCTATCCACTAAGCCATATCAATTATGGTGTTCATATTTCCCCAACAAATTCATTTCACTCTCATCTATTGCATCTTACACATCTCATATCAAAATCTATTCACAAAATATAAACTCCAACTAACTCAACTATCAACAATACTATAAACACAATAAGCAACGTATATATAAATGCATTAAAATTCCTATGCTTAAACAAAATGTCATATAATGCATGCTTCCTCTATATGGATAAGGGTGGTTTTAGGTGAGTTATTACAGATGGTCTTGAAGCTCTCAACCTACATATAGTAATTAGGTCAATCCTAAGAAGAAAAGAAGAAAATACACTTAAAGAATACCTATGTAGAAATATTCAAGCCTATTTATTGTTGAGCAAGAAGAGAAAGCCCTTTATCAATCATGTATTCCATCTCCAATCTTTTAGATATAGATACAGAAACCATAAATGATCTTGAAATTAGTTCTCAATTAGATAAAATTGAATCCAAACTTATGAATTAGAAAATGCCAACATAAAATTTTGATAAAATTTATGAAAAATGAATATTTGATTTAGTACAAAATTATAATATCAAAACCACTAAAAATAGTTTCAATTAATAAACCTTGTGTCAAAACTCATTCTACTCATTGGTAATGATGTAGGGTCATTGTCATCTACAAATGTTTGGTTTTTTAGTCAATTTAGTATGAAGGACTTGGGAGAAGTCAGTTACATTCTTGGAAATTGATATGTTTGAATTTGGATATAAAAAATCATATAAAAATAAGCACATTCCCAATCAAGTTTAAATTAAAACGTTAACCCTAAATTACACATATGAGCAAGCGTACTCATCATTAAGCATAGCATAGGGTTAAAAATGAGTGTCAATCCTCAAAGAACAAGTATGCAGTAATCACTTTTTTTTCATTGTTTAACCGACTCAAAAAAGTGAAAAAGACTAAAAAGAAAAATAAAATAAAATAAAAGAATATATACATGTCAAGGATGAAGAATTATATAACTTAATCCATTATTTTGACAAACATGACCTTAAAGTACCCAATCATTATCATAACTAATCATTCTCTTGGCATTATAAAGGATTAAGATAGATTCACTTCTTTTCCAATCCATGAAATCACTATCTTCTAGACAAATTAGCATCACATATCCTGTCTCAACTAATTCACCCAAAAGATACATTAAACGCAATCCTTGATTAAATCTCCATATCCTGGCAAATTTAAAGCTTGAAATTAACCAATGAATCCATATCCTGACAAACATCAATTAGCCTTTAATTACCCAGTTCTTAGCAATTAACCCCTTCTCCAAGCAAGTTAATAGAAAATAAATATAAAATTAATAAATTGAAACCACCATCAACCCCTTTTCCAAGCAAGTTAATAGAAAGAAGCAATAAATTAATCTTGTAATCAGTATAAGTAATTAAATACCAAGAATAACAATCAATTAATCAAAAGATCTAAGTAACTCTAAACATCATGAATGCCTAAAACAATGTCAAATTACAATAAAACAATTAATACACCATTGTTCAAGAAAAGAAAACAAAATTAAAAGAAAGCACTCATAAACAAGCCTCCTTCTTCTTCCTTTGTAAACTCTCTTGCACAATCCTCATTGATTTGGCGAACTCCTCCTTGATTTTGAGTAATTTTCTGTTTCGCTCTTCAAATTCTCCTATTTGGCATGTGTTTTCCCTCTATTTATAAGCTTTAGAAGTGCCTAAGTTCGTCCCCCTAGAGTTTTTGGCCGAATAGAAGTAGAAAAATACTAAAACTCTAAAAATTGCCCCAAAATGCGTACGAAAAATTGAGGCAACGCCTTAATTCTAGTGCACAGCCGGCCCCGCCTACCCTGCCTAGGACCGGCGCCGGTTGTGTTCTGTCCTTCTATCCAGTCGTCGATTTTTCTCGATTTTTGCACCAAGTATTTCAGATTGCAGCCGGTGCCACCTCTGGGCTTCTAACTGGCGCCGACTGTGTTCTGTTCAGCTCTGTTTTGCTGATTTTTCATCACCTCGAAGTGCATGTCAACTGCATGTGGCCGGCGCCGCCTCTACTATCCTAGCCGGCGCCACCTCTCCTCTTTTTAGCAACGATTTTATCTTATTTTACCCCTAAAATCTAAAATAATTCACAAAATACCTTTTCAAGGGTAAAATCTCAAATATGAATGAATATGACTAGTTATTTCACAAAATGTCTCACAAAATGGTTTCAAATAATTAGGAAATATATGACTAATTTAGGCCCTATCAGAAATCAAAAGTAAAGAATGTTGGGATTATCCTAAACTACATACATTGACAAGATGTTGGCTAGATTTAGCATTAACTCATGTAAAAGGACTCAAATCCCTTGTAGACATAGATTGTCTCTTTTTTTAAAAGAGTGTCCTAAGACATAAGAAAAGAAAAACAGGGTGATTAGGATTCCCTAAGCTTCAGCTATGGGAAGTCTCATGTATGTCATACCATGTACTAGGCCAGATATCTACTTTATTGTAGGCTTAGTTAACATATATCAGTCGAACTCAAGGGAAGTTTATTGGTAAGCTATAAAGAATATACTTAAGTACCTTAAGGAAACAATAGATTATATACTAGTTTACAGAGCTAATAATTTGATTCTAACAGGATACACACACTCAAACTTCTAGTCTGATAAGGATAAAAAAAATTCACTAGTAGATATATCTTTACCTTATTTGGAATAGTCATTTCATAGAAGAGTATCAAGCAATTTTATGTTACTAATTCAACTATGAAAACTGAGTACATGACAGCTTTAAAAGCATTTAAGGAAGTAGTTTGGCTTTGGAAGTACCTCTTGAAACTTGAAGTTGTTTCACAGATAGACAAGCTAATCGTACTTTATTGTCACAACTCGGGAGTGTTGGGGATATGCCCTAAAACAATTTGTACTTATACTATTGTCGTTATGTATTTTGTAATAATATAAGGTATTTCTTTCTATGAATAGTACGTTTAGTTTTATGGTCATCAAGTACGTGACTTGATAGTAAAACCCTATAACAAATAAAATGACTATTTTTAAATTGTCCCTAATCAATTATTATTAGTGGAATAATAATAAATTAAGATTAGTATGTTTGTGACTTGATGGTTATGTTTTACTAGTCATGAATATATGGGATATCAAGTTAAAATATAAATAAATATTAGAGAACATTATATTGGATATGACCCACTGTGAGAGTACTTCATGGGACATGTCATAAGTACTTTCTAGCTATAATGATATTAGAAGTCATTCGAGCTGAATTCATCATCATTTCCTACTTGATAAATTCCATATCTTGGCGTTGTCTAAAGTTGTCGTTAACCAGATAATAAAATTAGACCGCTATTGGATATAGAATAAACCAGTGAGAGAAATATGATTGATAGTAAAGGAATTTGTCCCTCTCATTCTTGGGAGAGATGTTCATAGGCCCCTTGATAAGTTAGACTGTTAAAATGCATAATCATGCTCAAATATATCAATATGAAATAGTGATATCATTTGTTTGAATAGTCTACTATGAGATCAAGAATAGTTTATTAAGTTTAATAAGAATAACATGCTTCGTGCCTTATGCTTAATCTAGATATCGTGTGATAAAAAGACTAAATATAAAATTATAGTTTGGTTTGAAGAGATCACTTATCTTCATTTAACCTGGATGGTTATAATATTTTGGTAGAAGCCGCTTATAACTTGTGGGCTATTTAAATGTGATTTAGACACACTGCCAGTATTAAACAAACATATATGGTCACATATTAAACGAACACGTTAGGTTATTTTTCTGATGACCAGGTTCGATGTATTTCAAAATATGTCTAGGTTCATCGAACCTAGAAAATGATCAGATGCAATGAATCTAGAAATATATTCACATTTGATGTATCTGAAGGATGTCAGATTATAGGAATCTGACTCAGTAAATTAATTGGTTAAATTACCAAGATAATGGCAAATTCTTATCATATCTTTTAAAATTTTAATTTGAACTTAAAATAAGATATGATAAAATATGATGAGAATTAGACTCCAAGAAGTTCATGTGGTTTTAAAAGAAAACCCTAGTCGTGTTCTTGTGGCAGACTTCTCATAAAATTTTCGTGCTTCCGTAATAAGAAAATTTAGCCTCTCAAAACAATAGGCGCTAGCACTCTCGGGTAACTAACTAAGTTCGCCATATGTATTCGATAGAGGACGTTCACACATTGTAGTATTTGGTGATCGTCCGAAGTGCACGTACGCCTAGAAATCTAATGACAGAAGTCTTGCTCCCAGTAATACAAAGGTAATTATGTAAACCCTTAATCGACCTAAATCGTTTAGCCTAGGTTCTCGGAAAGGATTCATGAATATTTTTCTCGTTTAGGAGTAAATGAAACCTAACAATGGTATCAAAGCAACTTGCTAAATAATTAGATTGATTAATCTGTATTAATCATGTTGTTGAATGTATATATGATATATATGTGAATGAATGAATTTCATTTAATTTGAACGGTGTATATCAGTATGTTCACATGATTATAATTTGATATGTATTATGTATAACTGTTATTTTAGAGTATTTAGCATGCAGATAACCTAAAATTTTGTTTATTCTGTGTGTCTTAATTGTTCAATCAAACTAGATTATTTACAGATTGTCTATAAACTGGTCTTTTTTAATATGATATGGTATCGTAAGCATGCTATCTGTCGTTCTAAGTTACAAATTATTTGTATTAATCTGCCATGATAATTTGTTATTTGTATTAATATGGTTAAAAGAGAACACAGACTGTCTGTAATATTGTAACTCAAGGCAACTGTCACTAAGGGATCCGAACGTTAATCTGATTAATATCCAAAAATTGAAAGGTAAAACCTCATTCAATGAGAGAAGAAAAAAACATTTTTCCTTCCGGGGGTGCTGCCCTTTTGACCCTTGCCTGTTAACCGGCCAGCGGGACCTTCGCTAAAAGTGCTGCCCCTTAGAACCTCGACTAACTATTCGTTATGTGTTATTCGTTAGCATTTTTTTCATTGCAGTTGTGGATTGTTCTGAACAGTGCATAGCATGGCCCATTTTACCCCAATATGATTGGCTAGTTTTATTCTGATTATTTTGAGTTGCAACTTCTCAAATATGGCTTACGTGTCGTTTTTCATTGTTGTAAAATTGTAGTTGCTTCCTAGAATAGGAATTATTTTATTTTACCATCCAATGTAAAAGAAGATGGAGGCCTACAATTACTACCAAGGAGAAGTGTGCTCAAGGCATTAGAGAATGCTCAAGAAGTTCATATACCTAGATTGACCACCTTGATCTTCACTAATGCTTCGAAAACAAACAGAAGCCATGTATGCAATAAAGACGAAGCTAAAAATAGCACGAAGATTGCACAACGGAAGAATAAAAATTTTAATACCTCTGCGCTGTGTTGTTTTTCTTGGCTGTGAAGTAGATGTTGTTCAAACCACTGAAACAGTTTCTTCTCTAAATGATGTTTTCGGTTGATGACCCGCCAGTCTCTTACTCCTCCGTGGCATGAACGTGAAGCCTTTGCTTCTCAAAATATTCCACCGCCCAATCTATATTGGTGAAACAACTTAGGCGAGGAAAAACTTTTCTTGATCCTTTGCTATCGATTAGCAAAATCAAGAAGACAAAAAAAGGAAACATGAAAAATGAACGAGAGAGAGAGATTGGCAGAGAAAGGCTCTGTTGTTTTTTCATGTGTCTTCTGTGAAGAGAATCCAACAAGAACACATGACTATTCACTACATTAGATAACTAAAATACCAGGCTTTTGATATTTCAAAACTCCCGAAGGCTATCAAAAGAAGAGGTTTGGCTAAGCCTTAACTCTTCTATTTCGTGAATCAAAATAACCCTTTAGTTCAGGCTATTAGGCTAAAATTAATTTATTATTTTTCTTGGACCCAATGAGCCCAAAAATAATAACCATTAATTATTTATTTCCTGAGCCTATTAAAATAACCCATTAAATAATTAATGAGTCTAAATGAACTAAAATAATTATTTAAGTCTTTTATTAACTAGTTTAAGCCCACACTAATTTTTCTAATTATTCAATCTGAGCATTAGCCCTGAATAATTTAATTAACCAATTAAACTAGATAATAAAATTAATTTTTCTCATTCTTTTATTTTATTCTAGTTTAAAAATAAAGACTTCCTAAATAAAATAAAATCTTTTTTTTTATTGTGACCATTTCCTCGACCTAAAATAATTAAGATTTACGGGTTATTCCGAAGACCAAAAAGACATATCGCCTTGACTGCTAAAATTACCAAAATACATTTACTATATAAATAGTTGTATTTTATATTTTAAATATTTCTTAATATCACATAAGGAAATATTGGCCCAAGGACAATGCTGCGTTAGCTATGTCTTCGACCTACAGGTGAAATAACTAAAATATCCCTTTATATACCGTCGTGTATTTTGAGAGGAAAGAGTGTACTAACACCTCTCTAAAAGACATCTACCATCCTTAGGCTTCTAGTCCAATAATCCACGACTTCTTAGAATATTTCCACTTTCTAATGGAGCTACTCTAAAGTCAATATCTAAGTCATGTTCCCCAGAACCCTGGATAATTAGATCATTTGGACTACCACAAGGGGCGATATAGTATAGACACTATCTTGTATAAGTCTATTTTAACTAATTAGTTACATATACCCAACATACAAGTATATTGGTCCTTCTAAAGAACCTCAACTATAGTATATCAAAGCATATGCTTCCAACTTCGTTAGACTACCAACTTATACTCAAGCTGTAGAGTACAAGTTCACGCTATAGCAGTAGTAGTCTAGATTTCTATCATATAGTACTTTTAGAAACCACTACTACAAGTCCTATTTTATGTATTCGAAATACGCTTGTATTTTGAAATGAGAAGACTACCCATTGGCTAAAGATAAGCTATTCCCTATTTAGATTCATAACACAATAACCTTGCCATAATGAGATTTCCATTCTCATTATCTGGGTAAGAATAGTAGTTTATGTATTAAGTATCCCATGGTCCATCCCTTACTATGAAAGACCTCCATTCACATTAACCATTTACTTAAATACAATGGGTCTTTTTTAATGAAAATTGTGCACAAATATAAAGAAGATTTTACAAACAATTTATGAGAAAAATACTTTTATTAATATAAGTCAAAATTATATCAAAAACCTAGTCTAAGAGGGTATATATCCCAACAATCACTTTGCTCGTGATGATCAATATATAGGTTATTGGTCATGCTATGTCACTTTTGTTTAAATCTTACATGCATATTTGATATGTTTATTTCATGATTACTACAATCAAAATTTTTATTATTAAAATAAAAAATTAAGTTTTAAATGACTTTCAAAATCAAACACTTGTTATTACTTGGATCATCATATAGTCATTCCTGCCAAAGTAGGATGCCTTTGATTATCTAAATAAGATATGATGGAAAATGGTTTTCCATATGTTTGATATGGTTTGACTTAACTAGCTATCAAAATGGCTTTTGGCCTAGGCCATTATATGAGATTTTTAGCCAGGACATTTGATGTCAATCTCATTAAATTTGAGTTTTATTTAATTCTAAGATTAAAGCCAAAGCTTACTCATGGTTAAAATAATTTTTTTTAAAAAAAATTAAAAAAAAATTTTACCCATTAAGAAACATCAAAATATTGAAGTTTCAAAAGTTTAAATGCTTTTATTGGGAGTTTTTCATAAAGATCTCAAAATTAATTATTTTACATATTTTATATGTAGATAATAGCAAAAAATAAGCTTAGTGGGACTAACTTTCTTGATTGGGCACATAACTTAAGAATCATTCTTAAGCAAGAAAAAAAGCTCTATATTCTTGAAAATCCTATTCCCCCTGCTCCAACAAATAACACCCTAAGAGCTAAAAAGATGCTTATAGTAAGTGCAAAGATGACTCTAATGATGTTACTTGCCTTATGCTAGCAACCATAAACTCTGAACTTTAAAAATAGTTTGAAGAAGCAGAGGAATATGACATGATTGTGCATCTCAAGAAAATATTCCAAGAGCAAGCACGACAAAAGAGATTTGAAATTCATAAGGCGTTAAATGCATGTAAGATAGTTTCTGACACCTCGGTAAGTGCTCATATCCTTAAAATGAAGGGCTATCTTGATCATCTTGAAAAGCTTGGTGCTCTTGTTAATCATGACACGGCCACAAATTTAATCTTGAGCTAATTACCTCCTGAGTATGACCAGTTTGTCATGAATTTTAACATGCACAATATGGAGAAATCCATTACTGAACTACATAAGATGCTAAAACAAGCTGAACTGAACATTAAAAAGAATACGCCTAGTGTTCTAATGGTTCAAAAAGGTAAAAGGAAAAAGAACAATCGAAAGGGCAAAGTCATGGCTAGTAAGGGTAAGGATAAGGCTAAGTCCAAATTCAAGCCCAAACCTAAGGCCAAGACACCAAATGAGGGAGCTTGCCACCATTGTGGTGAACAAGGACATTGGTTAAGAAATTGCAAGCTCTATTTGGAAGTAAAGAAGAGGAAGGGCAATGAGATTGCCGCTTCAGGTATTTATGTTATAGAAATTAATTTATCTACTTATGATTCATAGGTATTGAACATCGGTTGTGGATCTCACATTTGTGTAAATATGCAGGGTCTAAAAAGGAGTAGATCCTTAACAAAAGGTGAGGTAGACCTACGAGTTACGAATGGAGCAAAAGTTGCTACAGTAGTTGTAGCAACTTTTGAATTAATCTTGCCCAATGGGCTTATTTTAGAATTGAATGATTGTTTTTATATTTCTACTATGAGAAGGAATATTATTTCAATTTCTTTTTTAGATTTAGAAGGTTTTGGATTTGTTATTAAGAATAATATTTTCTCTATTAATAAAAATGGCATTTTGTATGGTGATGCCCCAGTATCAAATAGGCTCTATATTCTTAATCTTCGTGGATTTTCGAACAAGTCTATCTATAACATAAATACTAAAAGATTGAAATCCAATTATTTAAATCAAACTTACTTCTGGCATTGTTATTTGGGCTATATAAATAAGAAATGCATTACAAGGCTTCATAATGATGGGCTTCTAAATTCATTTGATTTAGAATCTTACGAAATATGTGATTCTTGTTTATTAGGCAAAATGACTAAAGCCCTTTTTAAGGGACAAAATGAAAGGGTGGTAGGGGTTAAAATCACCATTCTTTTCCTATTTATTTGAGATTATTTTAAAATATATTTGTTGTAATAACTAGGCATATTCCTTCCTATTTGACATTTTTCTTGTAAAAGGTATTTTTGAAAAATATGTGCAGATTTAAGTAAAAATCGAGCAAAAAGTGCACAAACTATAATGCACCTAGCGCCAGGTCCAGCCAGTAGACCAGGTACTGGGTCCATTCTATCCAGCAGTAGAGATTGAATGAGCTTTAGTGATTTTTCCAAAACAGACCTAGCATCAAGTCTGGCAAGTGTTCCTGGCACTGGGTCCATTTTGCTTGCTAAGGAAAAGACAACAAAAAATAGAGCAAAACAAAGGAAGAACAGAGTGTACTTGGCGCCAGGTTGGCCGAAAGTACCCGGCGCCAGGTAAGTTTGGAGGCGAAATTTCTGTACGCGGAATTAGGGCTTATCCAAGGATTTTAGTATTTTCCTATTCCTACTCGGCCAAAACTTCCTCAACCATGAAATAGACATCCAAGAAGCCTATAAAAGCATAAGAGAACGCAAGGGTTTTGATATACAATCAAGAGAGGTGAATTAAAGAGCTAAAATTCAGATTTTCTCATTCAAGGGGGAATTCACCCAAGTCAAGGAGGATTGTTCAAAGGGAGACTTCTAGGAAGAAGAAAGAGGTATGCCTATAAGTGCTTTCTTTTCTCTTTGTTTTCTTTTTCTTTAGCAATAATATATTCAATGTTTTCATTGTAATTTAACATTATTTTAATATTCATGATTTTTGGGTTAATTTAGTTATTTGATCAATTTTTTGTCATCTTTGGTGTTTGATTACTTGATTTCATTGGCTATTGATGTGCGTCTTCTAATTGACTTGAAATGACAATGTTAGGAGTTTCATTGCATTGATTTTATATTTGTTTAATCTTAATGGACTTGAGCAACGAAGTTAAGGTTATAAGACTAAGTGATCAAAGGTTAGTTAATTTTGTCTCAAGCAAAGGGTTACTAGCTAATTTCATGTTAAGAAGGAATTGAGTCTAATACATGTTTTGGTTAGGATTAGCTTGATTGGAAAATCTGTTAATATAATCAAAATATAAGATTCCATGGATTGGGATATGAAGTGGGATTTACCTAAGTAGAATCATGACTTGTGAGATGATTGAGTTTTACTTTATATTCATTCATGATGCCAAGATGATAATTAGTTGAAAGAATTGCTAATTGGTTTATTGTTATGTTTTCTAGGAGATTTGTCTAAATTACATAAACCTACATCGTTGAATTATATATGTTTCTTTAGTATTTCTTTTTATTCTTTTCTCACTTTATTTGAGTCGGTTAAATAATAAAAGAAAAGTGATTAGTGTGTGCTTATTCCTTTGAGGATCGATACTCGTTAATTCCCTGTACTATGGTTGCGATGAGTATACTCGCTCATATGTGTATTTTGGGATTAATATTTTAATTAAAACTTGATTAAGTGATGGATTTAAAATGGATAATTTTATATATCCAAAATTTACGCATCAAAGGGCAACTAATTTATTGGGCCTAATACATACTGATGTATATGGACCAATAAATACACATGCTAAAGAAGGATTTTAGTACTTCATTACATTTACGGATGATTTCAGCATATATGACTACCTATATCTGATGAAACATAAATCTGAATCATTTCAGAAATTTAAAGAATTTCAAAATAAAGTACAAAATCAGTTTGGCAAAAGTATCAAAACACTTCGATCAAATCGAGGTGGTGAATACTTAAGTCGTGAATTTGACGAGCATCTTAAAAATTATGGACTTATCTCCTAATTAACTCCACCAAGAACACCTCAATGGAATGGTATCTGAACGAAAAAATTAGAATTTATTATATATAGTTTGATCTATGATGAGTCAAACATATCTTCCAATCTCTTTTTTGGGTTATACCCTAGAGGCTGTTGCGTTCATACTAAATCGGATTTCATCTAAATCGGTTCAAAAAATGCTATATGAGATATGGATTGGGAGACAACCTAGTTTGTTGTTTCTCAAGATTTATGGTTGCGAAGTTTATGTAAAGCATTTATTATCTGATAAACTTGCACCCAAATCAGATAAATACATATTTGTGGGGTAACCTAAGGAAACTAAAGGATACAAATTTTATCTCTAAAAAAAAATAGAATAATTGTTACACAAAATGGATTCTTTCTTTAAAAGGAATTTATTTCTAAAAGAATCAATATGAGTAAAATACATCTTGATAAGATTCAAGAGCCACAATTAGTATTTGAACCGAATAATGAACCTTGATTAGATGGCTCACAAGTCCAAGGTAAGCCTACTTTTATGGAACAAAGGCCTCAAAAATCTGATAGGGTTCATCAACAACCTGAGAGATAAGGATTTCTTATTATTGATGATCATAATGTGGAGCTCATGGTTAATGATAAGCCCACTTCCTATCAAGAAGCTATTAAGAGTTTTGACTCTAAAAAATGGCTAGAGACCATGAAGTCTAAGATGCAATCCATGTATGATAATCAAGTTTGGACTTTGGTTAATCTACTTGATGGTTCAAAAACCATTGGGTGTAAATAAGTTTTCAAAAAGAAAACAGACATGGAGGAAAATGTGCATACTTACAAAGCATGACTGGTAGCAAAAGGTTATAGACAAACTCATGGTATAGACTATGATGAAACTTTTTCACCAATTGTAATGCTTAAATCTATTAGAATTCTTCTTACTATAGCAGCATATTATAATTATGACATTTTGCATATGGATGTCGAAACTGTGTTCCTTAATGGAAACTTACTTGAGGATGTGTACATGACACAGCTTGAAGGTTTTGAGATCCTTTGAATTCTAATAAAGCGTGCACGCTTCAAAGATCTATTTATGGATTAAAGTAAGCATCTTGAAGCTGGAATCTTTGTTTTGATGAAACAATTAAAGAATTTGACTTTATCAAAAATGAAGATGAGCCTTGTGTCTATTAGAAAACTAGTGGGAATGCAATAGTCTTTTTAATACTTTGTGTTAATGACATCTTACTCATTGGAAATGATATCCCAACTCTACAAAGTGTAAAGACATGGTTGGAAAATTATTTCTCAATGAAAGACTTAGGTGAAGCTGCCTATATTTTAGGTGTAAGGATCTATAAGGAAAGATCTAGAAAGCTAATTGACCTAAAAAGTGCATACGTTAACAAAAGACTGAAAAGATTTAGTATGCAAGACTCTAAGAGAGAATTCTTGCCAATGTCACATGGCATTAAGCTCAGCAAAATTCAAATTCCTTCCACGAAGGATGAAAAAAAGCACATGAACAAGATACCATACGCTTCCGATATAGGATCTATCATGTATGCCATGTTATGCACTTAACCTAATGTCTCATATGCATTGAGCATGACGAGTAGGTTCCAGTTAAATCCTAGAGAGCCATACTGGACTGCTGTCAAGAACATACTGAAGTACTTAAAAAGAACTAAAAATATGTTCTTAGTTTATGGAGGACAAGAAGACCAGCTAGTTGTAAATGGTTACACTGATGTTAGTTTTCAGTCTGGCATAGATTATTACAGATTGCAATCAGGTTTTCTATTTTATTTGAATGGAGGTATAGTAAGCTAGAAAAGTTCAAAGCAAGACACCGTACCCGATTCTAATACAAAAGTTGAGTACATAGCCGCCTTAACTGCAGCTAAAGAAGCAGTTTGGATCAAAAAGTTCATTATGGAATTAGATGTAGTTCCTAGTATTGTGAACCCAGTGGATCTTTATTGTGATGACAATGGAGCCATTGCACAAGTTAAGGAACCAAGATCACATCAGCGATCCAAACATATACTTAGACATTTTTATCTCATTCGAGAAATTGTTGATAGAGGAGATGTAAAAATATGCAAGGTATCAACTGATGACAATATCGCAATCCATTGACAAAGCCTCTCCCATCGTCTAAACATAATAGTTATACTCGATCAATAGGATTACAGTTTATGTCAAATTGGTCTTAGTGCAAGTGGGAGATTGTTAGGGATATGCCCCAAAATAATTTATACTTATACTGTTGTCGTTATATATTTTGTAATAGTATGAGACATTTCTTTCTATGAATAGTGCATTTAGTTTTATGATTATCAAATATGTAAATTGATAGTAAAACCATATAACAAATAGAATGACTATTCTTAAATTGTCCCTAATCGATTATTATTAGTGGAACAATAATAAATTAATATTAGTATGTTTGTGACTTGATGGCTATGTTTTACTGGTCATGGATATATGGGATATCAAGTTAAAACAAAATTAAATATTAGAGAACATTGTATTAGACATGACCTACTGTGAGAATACTTCATGGGACATATCATAAATTTTCCAGCTATAATGATATTAGAAGTCCTTCGACATGAATTCATCATAGTTTCCTACTTGATAAATTCTTTATCTTGACATTGCCTAAAATTGTCTTTTAACCAGATAATAAAATTAGACTACTGTTGGATATATAATATGAAAGGAACTAGGACATGCAAAATCTATATTGCACAACGAAAAAATCCTAATCCCACGAACACATGCTAGAGAGTAAAACGGGCTTAAAGAGATAGATACAAGTTTTACCTTACTCTGTTTGGTTTCAAAACACTCTAATGGACAATGATTGAGGTGCGATCCAGCAAACCTCTCGATCAAACAGCAATCGGATGATGAACAGTTTGTCTCGCCTCTTCAATCTCAACGTGAGACTGACTTTAATAGTAATCCACATGAGAATGATTACTCAAGATACTGAATGTTTTCTGTGCTAGCAGAAAACTAGAAGGCGGCTAGATTTTCTTCTCTATAGCGAGAGAGAACAAGAAAACTGTGTGTATGTCTGTGTTTTTTTCACTGAGAGAGCAATTCACTCTATATCAAAAAATATATACGGCTCTTTTGAATTGCGTGATATCTCGTATATTGCTCTGTTAAGTCACAGAACACTATGGCATCAAGCTTTCTAGAATTCTAAAAGGATTAGAATTCATGAATTGTAATTGGATTCATCAAGATTTGACAATTACAATTTGGCCCAAAATTATAACTAATTATAATTTGACCATAATAACTTCTTCTTCTCACAATTAACCCCATAATATTGTCAAATAACATCTTGAGTACTGTGTGACCTATTAGGTTTCTCAGTCAATTGGTAGCGAATATAAATTAATCCAAATGTCTTTGGGATTAATAATTCTTAATAATTTAGAATTAACCTATTAATTCTAAATATGATTGGTTTATTAATTCATCAATTAATAAACCTACACTCAACAGATCATGAGTGGCATCTAGCAACACATCATGACCACCCAAGAATCTAAGAAGTCAAGTGGTTTGACATGAACCATTTAATAACAAACTACAATACAATAAACTCCTTTCACCATACAATATCTCATTCAATTTAGAGTACAAAATTAGTGTCAACCCCTCCAAAATAAATATTAATTCTGGCTCGAATATATTAGTACTTGTGCCAGGAATCCTCTACTCTACATGTGTATCAATTAGAATTATTTCCAATACACAATCACTTTGGCCAAGGATTTCACGAGTAGTAATTCCAATAAGTAGCGATGAGATATTCGCTCCTATTATTAGAAGTAGTGAATCCCTTATTAACCATCTCAACTACTTTCGTTTACCTCACATTGTACCCAATACCATCCCATAGATGGCCATCGATCTAGTTCCAGAGATTGGAATCAAAGTACAATACTCAACAAATAAAGTACCTTGGAGATCTCAAGTTTAAGAAAACTTGCACGTTTGCTATAATGAGATTCTATCACTGGCACTAAATAATTATCCATGTGATTATCTCATAGCTAGGTCATCCAATGTACTTATTCTATTAACAAGAATTCACGCGTTAATTTTGAGTATCTCAATATTCACGGATATGAGAACCATCGCTTGATCAAATCAAAAAGTCTAACATGTGCTAGTCTTAACACATTAATGAAGTCCTATCTCATTAATACTACGACTAGGGATTATTTAATTACTAGCACTATACAGTGTAGTAGGAATCTCACATCATGATCTCTATCACGATTTTCTTAACACAGTGTTGTACTATGGACTTTATCTAACAGTTATTTTACATAAAAGTAAAGAAACCAAATTGAAAGATAAATAATGCCTTGTGTTATAAAATAAATGTGCTATATACAAAGTACAAGTGATTGCCTCTAGGACACAACACTTATAGAATAAACTAGGGAGAGGAATATGATTAATAGTGAATGAATTTATCCCTCTCGTTCTTGGGATGCATGTCTATGGGCCCTTGATAAGTTAAACTATTAAAATGTATGGTCGTGCTCTAATATATCAATATGAGATATTAATATTATTTGTTTAAATAGTCTACTATGAGATCAAGAAATAGTTAAGCTTAATAAGAATGACATACTCCGTGCCTTTTTCTTAATCTGGATATCATGTGACAAAAGAACTAAATATAAAGTTATGATTTTGTTTAAAGAGATCGCTGATTTTTATTTTACCTGGATAGTTATAATATTTTACTAGAAACCGTTTATAACTTGTGGGTCATTTAAATATAATTTGGGCACATTGCCAGTGTTAAATAAACCTATCGAGTCGTACATTAGGCGAACAAGTTAAGTTATTTTTCTGGTAACCAGGTTCGATATATCTAGAAATGTGTCTAGGTTCATCGAACCTAGAAAATGACCAAATACAATTAATCTAAAAATATATCCACATTCGATATATTGGAGAATGTCCAAATTATAGGAATCTGACTCGGTAAATTAATTAGTTAAATTATCGAGATAATGGCATAATCTTATCATATCTTTTTAAAAAATTAATTTAAACTTAAAATAAGATATTATGAGAGTTGGACTCCAAGAAGTTCATGTGATTTTAAAAGAAAACCCTAGCCGTCTTTTTGTGGCAGACTTCACATAAAATTTTTGTACTTCTATAACCAAAAAATTTAGCCTCTCAAAATCCTAAGCGCTAGCACTCCCGGATAACGAACTGATTTTCCGTGTATATCCGATAGAAGACATTGGTGTATTTGCAACGTCTGGTGATCGTCTGAAGTGCACAAATGCCTAGAAATCTGAAGAGAGAAGTCTTGCTCCCAACAATACAGAAGTAATTCTGTAAACCTTTTATCGACCTAAATTGTTTGGTCTAGGTCCTTGGAAAGGATTTGTGAATGTTTTCCACATTTAGGAATCTACGAAACCTAATAGGAAGCTATCTCACAATCCAAATAACCAAGAAATTACAAGAAATGGAAGCACTTCGAGAGGAAGTACAACCTGATTCGAGAATTTATTTAGAGATAAAAAATTATGGTGGAACAAATAGCCTCATAAAACAATCTAACCAATTCATTTACCAAGCATTTGGTAGAAAGAGTCTTTAAAAGACACTTAGATACCATATGGATGGGCATTTATAGGCTTATATAGTCTTAAAGTGTAAGTGAGAGATTGTTGGAATGTATGCTCTCCAAACTATATATCTGATGTAAATTCGATATAATAAATAAAATTTTATTCTCAATAATGTTTGTGTTTCTTTACTTTAATTTGTAATGCACGATTTATATTAGAAAAGATCCATTGTGTCTAAATAAGTGATCCATGTAAATAGAAGTCTTTCATAATAAGGTATGGATCGTGGGTTATTTAATACATAAACAATAGTTCTTAACCAGTTGATGAGAATGAGAACCTGATCAGGATAATATTATTATAATATGAATTCCAAGTGGAGAATGACTTACCTTTAACTAGTGAGTAGTCTTTTCACTTCATGGTATAAGCATATTTAGAATACGTAGAATTGGATCTGTAGTAGTAGTTTCTACTAAAATAGGAGAAACCTAGACCACTACTATTACAGCATGGACTAATACCATAAAGCATGAGTATAGATTATTGGTTTCACGAAGTTGGCAGCATCTATTTTGATATACTATGGGTAAGGCTCTATTGCAAGGCCAATATACTTGTATGTTGGGCATGTGTGACTAGTCAGTTACAACAGATTTATACAAGATAGCTTCTATGGTATTAAATGGAGAAATCACCTTCTTGTAATTGTCCAAGATAATCTAAATAATTCAGAACCCTAGGAACGTAACTTAATATTGTATACTTTTGGATAGCTCCAAGAAATAAGTAGGTGCATAATGGAAGTCATGGATTATCGGACTATATATCTAAGAATGGTAGATGTCATTGAGAAATGTGTTAGTACATTTCTCCTATCTCAATAATGGGACTATATAGAGGGATATTTTAGTCATTACACTGTAGGTCGAAAACAACAACAACAATAAAAAATAATAACAAATTAAACCTTAGTCCCAAGTAATTGTAGGTCGAAGACAATGCATATAAAATATTATTCTTTGAGTCAATATTTTCATATAATGATAAATAAAATATTTAAAATGATAAAATACAGATATTTGTTAGTAGGAGTATTTTGGTTATTTTAGTAACCAAGAATAATATATCTTTTGGTCCCCAAAATAGATCTAGGTGGGCTTACATGATGAGATTAATATTAGAAGAATTATTGTAAAAGTCTAATTAATTAATTATTTGGATTAAAATAATTTATTAGGTCAATTTAATTTAATTAGTTTATTAATTAATTGTCTTAGATAATTTTATATGAGGTCCGAGATAATCAATCAATTAATAAAAGAGTTATATATATATATATATATATATATATATATATATATCAGTCTTGGGCTTATTAATTAGGTGGACCAGGCTTGGGCCTACCTAGTTATTAAAGATAGCACAAGAGTTTTAGAAACCCTAAGTGTGTCGCCTTTAAAAAGAAAAGAAAGGATAGGTGGCTATGAGAAAAAAGGCTGTTGTTTTTATTGTTCTATGAGTGTTGTGTATTGTCCATGCTACTATTCATATAAGGAAAGCAAGAAACAGCTTCACTAGCCGCCATTCTCTTCTTTCTCACATGAACAAGCTATTCCCAGTTTTTCTTCCATAGTTCTCATCCATCTACTTTCACCGATAGTTATCCCATAGTGAGGTTAGAGAATATTCTGGAAGATCAAGAGTTTGCAAACTGGTGCGTGCGTAATGCGAAGAAGCAAACATTTGACAAGCATTCCCGCGAAATAGATCTCCGATTCAAATCAGGAAGCTGCGTCCAACCTAACCCCAGCACCAGTTGTTTGTCCTAAGCGTCATAAAAATAAGTCTTCTAGATCTTTATGTGGGAAAAATTTTAAAAGCTACTCCTACTGTACTTGTTTATTTTTCGGCGATCCCTTCACTTAATAGAGCCTTTTATTATCTTTTCAGCAAACTATTACCAATATGTGGAATTTGATGCCAAGAGAAGTCATAGTATCTAATATTCCCTTCTATTTCTCTAATATATTTAATTCAAAAGAATGATAGCTATATGGCTCTTTTACTTATGGAATCTAATCGTATTGCAATAAGCTTACATTTCCTATCATTTACTCTTGACTATCTTGGTGTCTATTCTAATTCTTAAACATACGAAGAACTGGCTGGTAGCAAGACAACAAAATATTAACTTTTTAAAAAAAAAAAACTTAAGAAGAGGGGAGAAGACAAGGGGCCGGGAAGGGGATAGGGGAAAAGATGAGACGTAGCCCAGTATCAAACTCGAGACTTACATCTCGAGCAACAACTCTCCTATCATTAGAACAAATTGTTATTGACAACAACAAAATATTAACATAAATAAGAAGCAACAGAAATAAATTGAAGTGGTATTTGCTTTTTGTCCAACCACAGGCAATATCCATTGTCTTAACCTACATTCATGTTTCTATTTGTCTCTACAATTCGGTTCCATATTACTAGAATCATCAATCATCTATTTCCTTCCTCATTTCACCGTCTTCATGTTTTGGATCAAGCAAAATCTCATGGCTATTATGGGGAAAAAACAAATGAAAACGTTTTCTCACTTTTCTCAAGTTAAAAAAAAAATTATCTAAAAAGCATCCAAATATGGTTAAAAGATAAGGAAATTAACAAAGAAGTGATAAGTAAAGCAAACTATTATTCCCCTAGTTTTAATCATTAAGTATTTTGCTATAATACCAAATCCACATAAAAAGGCTAGAGTTTCATTCTCTTCCCTCGCCAAATTTAAGTTTCAAACTAACTTCATTCTCCTATTTTATTTTTCTAATCTGCATTATTCTAAGCTCCACCTTTTTGATTCATCATCTGGGCATGTTGAAATTTGTTCTTGAAGCAAAAAAATATAACAGTACTGTGGAAATAGCAAAAAGGAACATGTATTAATATATCGTTGCATTAATTTTAGTAGGATTTTGTTTATGAATCAAGTATCAATTTATGACTTGAATTTGCTATATACAACAAAACTGCTAGATCATATCTTAAATGTAGAGTGTAATAATACTAAAAAGTAGTGAAAGAATACAGACGCTGCCAAGCGGAACATATTCAACAATGCATCCAATCATGGGCATTCATCCTAATAATGCCAACAATATTCCAATTTTCACTTGAGAAAAGTATTGATCTTAAAATTCAGAATATCTCCTCTTAAATAGAGAGAATACAACTATTCATATAGAGATAGCACACTCGAGAAACAAAAAATGTTGCTAGTAGTTTCATCAAATACATATGGCCAATGATTTGATTGGAGAAGTGACATTATAACAAAGGAATTAAGTTCCATGGACAAACCTTTAATGAGTATTGACCAGTCAAAGCAATACAGGTAATTTTTCCCAGGACATCAAGAAGAGGTGCAAAATAGTGTTTCATCAGACTATTCTCAAAGACGGTCTACAATGAGAATTTAACATGCAATAACTTGTGTTAATTTATGAAAATGAAAATTCTTGATGCATTATGAAAATATCATGTTCAATTATGTTATTTTCTCAGAGATACAAGGCCTACTATATTATATTAAATGAGAAGTGATGGAAAATGGCGATGCACCTTAAGGTATATATGGAAAGCAATTTGTCAAAGTAATTGATATTAAATATTTGAGGAAAAACTTTTGATATTTAGGAAACATCATGGTCAAGAATGGCGTCACATAGTAGTGACAAATAGATTGGTGATATAAGGTATGTTTTCCCAAAAAGAAAAGCAAAACATTATCCACAATCATAAAAGGAGCATATTTCAAACCATCATAAGATTTTTATATCCTAAAGTGAGAGACCATTTATCAAATAGAGTTAAAAATCAAGCTACATGTAGCATGCATAGAAGTGTTCTGTCAATAGATGGCATGGGTTTAATTCCCTATATTGGCTCTCATTATATAAGTGAAATGAAGAGAACAATAATTAGGCACAATAATAACAAAACATAGTCAAGACTTAATCCAAGTTAGACAAAAAAAAAAAAAAAAATAGTTATCCTTTTCTCCAGAGCAATGGGGATGCACAATTAAGTTTGTATTACAAAAAACATCCATATGTAATTGGTTCAACACATAAAATACAGCAATTCGGATAGCCCAAAGATAAAGGTCATAGACAACCAATAAATATAAGGATTCTAAACTTACCTATGTGACGGCTTAAAAAGTATAATTTGAGAAAATGTACACCTCCACGACTACCTTGCAACATATATATATATATATATATATATATATATATATATTGAAATAGCAAATTGAAGTTAATGAATATAAAAAATAAAATCATATTCCCGAACGCATAGAGTAGAAACAACAAAATGATGAACAAGATAAAATGCTCATATTCCCTTGTAAATCATGTTGTCGTTTGTTGATCAGATTCTCTATGTGAAACCCCATCCAAAACCAACCCTAGAGTAAGGGGGTCGGGATGCATATCATATTTTCTTATATGCATAAATATATTTTTAAATGATTTTATGTGCTTTGGATTCGTGATTTATAGTCTAGAAGGCTCAATTGTGCTTATTGAGTAGAAAGGGCAAAATGATAATTTTGCTTGAAGTGAAAATAGGGAGATAACTTGAGGGTTAAATAGGAAAAATATTTGGGAGAGAAAATAAGAATAAGAGTTGTTGTGGTTTAGTGGTTAGAGTTTTGGAATTTATCTCTAAGGTCTTGAGTTCAAATCTCATCATTTAAGTTTTGGCATGATTAAATTTTATTTTAGATAGGTAGATATTTTCATCCCTTGTAGGCCATAAGAAGGAGTAGGAGTGTTGTCCTAGGGGAGACATGAAAGGAATGTCCTAATCCTACTCTTGTATCCTACAAAAACTCTTAAGGGATTCATACCCTTTTTGCTCTCTAGCCTACCTTAATTCTTTATCAATTAAGTTGCTCAATTTATCCAAGCCATTTTTATTTTCAGAAAATTCCAGCAAGACTCTTTGATCTTAGAGTTTCAAAAATGTCTATATGAGGATAGCATATTGACTGAAAATGGGGAAGGGGTTATGGAAGGTTCCCAAGAGAATTAATCTCCATAGTTGAACCTTCAAACTCCACCCTATAAGTGTTCATCTTCTTCATGTAGTAATCTGGAAAATTTTTCCAGCTTCTTGGTCAGTCCAACTCTCGGGTAAAATTTGGATTGAAAACTTTTTCCAGCTTCTTGGTTAACCCAAATTTTTCCCAAATTTTTCCAGATTGAAAACTTTGGCCAAAATTCGGACTGCACAAAGCTGTGTAAATAAAAAAAAATCTGGGCAGAATTCGCAGCATAACAGTCCAAAAACCAAGCTGTTTCTTCTAGCCTTCAAATCAGTAATTCATCTCTGTCTTTCCTCCATAAAGAAGGCTGGAAGCCAGCCTTAAAGAACCCTTCAATACTCCTTCAAACCTTCTGCAAGTCGGCTAGAACATTGCAGAAAAATCTGCACAAAAATTCCAGCAAACCTCTTGAATGAACAACCAAAAATTCCAGCCTTGTTCCCTCTTCAACCCTATCCGAAACTCACTCCAATTTTCTATAAAACCAACCTTAGTCAGCCATGAACTGAACTTCATCATAATCTCCATTGATCTGCACGAATGAAGCTCCATGGCTATTCCTTAAATTACTCCATCAATCACTTTAATCAAACCTTGAATTGGAATCCAAAATTCCAGCAAATTACGCCATGAAATCCTCCATGGATTCAGCTTCAAACAACCAAAAAAATCTTCCACACTTATCCTCTGAATTTCGGCCATTTTATAACCCATTCAAACATCATTCATCTCAACAAAATCCCAGCAAAACCTCCATCAACCAAGGTATTCTTACCATATTTGCTACCATAATTCACTCCCTAAATTACTCCTTTTGAAATTCAAACAACCAGCTTTCCTTCTTCTCCCAAATTTGAAAATTAAATCACCATAATTTCCCTAGCCATTTGGCCAACATCATTCAGCAGAATTTCGTCCAACTCTCCTCCATTCGCTCCAACCTTCCTAGAACACCAAGAACACACACAACCATTCTCCAAGCCTAAGACCTCTCTAAACACCTTCAATCTTCTCCAAAAACTCTAGATCACATCTACTCATTCTCTAGAATCCATTTCTGCAATTTATAACATCAAACGCTGAAATCAAGGTTCCACTTTTGGATCAAAAAATCAGAATTTTCTTGAAGACTCAAGAATACTCTCAAGGTAAGCATGAACAATTATGTTCAACTTCCTTCATCTTCGACCTTTAATGGAATATACTAATAAACTCTCTCTTTCTCTCTCTCTCTCTCTCTCTCGACCGAAATGGTTACTCCAACCATGGCCATTTTCCTTCTTCCTCCTTAGACAGATCAAGCCTTCCAAGCGTGAGGATCCTCTTGGGACTTCTTCAAGGTAGTCATCATTTAAGTAAGCCTCTTCAATCTTCTCTTTAAATTCTAAATTCATGTCTTTTAGATGTTGTTGGAAAAGGATGGATTATGGTTGGAGATTGAGCATGTGTTTATATGATGGAGTTGGGATTGAAGTATGAGGATAAATGTGTTTATGTGATGGAGTTGGGATTGATGTATGAGAATGATTTGTCTTGGTTGAGTCTTATGATGTTTTAGGGTTTGTTGCATAATCTTCATGTCGTGAGTTAGTGTGGATGATTAAGCATGATAGAGATTATGTTACCTTTGGTGAATAAGGTTTTATGTTTTTATATCCTTGTTGAAGCCATGAATATGATTATGTTTAGTGGAGTATGGTTCATGTGTTGGTGGATATGGAACTATGCTTTTGTTCATGATTTGGATGGTTTGTTGATTGGTGTAGAGTGTATGTTCATGATTATGGTTAGCAATAGGAATTATGATCATGACCTTATTGTTCCTAAGCTATTTAAGTTAGCCAATTTTATTTCATTAATAAAAATTAATATTATATATTTTCTTCTAAAGATTTCGAAACCCTAGGAAGATTTGGAATTGGATCGATATATGAAATAATGATATTTTAGCCAAATGACTGATGTCCTTTATTACGAATAAAATATATAAATATTATATATAATAATATTATTAAATAAAGCCTTTTATATAAATAATCATGATAGGTAAAATATTAATCTTGTAAGTCATATATTCATAAATACTAATAAAATTTATTTATTAATCAAAAACATATTAAAATTTACTTACTAATAATTTTATTTACCAATTATTTTCTAACAATTAAATATTAATATATTATTATTTTTAAGTGTTATCATCTAGGACCTAGGACCCTTAATCAAATAAACCCTACTTTATTTATAATAAGATTTAAACCTACAACTTATTTGTAACCATTTCTCAAACCCTAGTTATTTTATTATCAAGCTAGATTTATTCTATAAAATTCTTTTTGGCATCTAGCCTTAAAGTTTGGGACACTAGGGTCATGATTGTAGTAAGTTGAGCTAGGACTATTTATGAAAGTAAATTTTAGCTTAAGTTTAATTATGGCTTGTGTTTACCCCAGGCATCAGCTTTTGGAGATCTTTGATTTATCTCAGGCAAAGGATCAGGTAAGCTCCTGCATAAAACTTGTTTGTTGTAAAAGGTTATTATGGCAAGCCAAATGCGAAGTGTGTGGACACACTTTTTTTTTTTTTCCTTGTAAAGGTAATTGAGGACTATTTCCTTCCTTATTTTAGTCAAACAAACTATTTGAAAATCAATAAGTAGTTTTTCTCAAACACTAAACTCTTTCTAAAACCAATTTTAACCCGGACTTTAGAAACCCTTAATTGTCATTTCCAAGTAAAGCAATGTTTTATCAGTTTTCTCCCAAGTGGGACAATCAACGTTGAGTACTCAATAAAGGTAGGCTAGTAGTACTAGTTTTGAAGAGCAAGAGCGAGTCTTCTGACAGGTGGCCACCTCCAGAAGATGAACTCAACTTGGAGAAGCGATAGTACTACTTAGTCATGTCGGTCCGAGCTAGCAAGTTTCAGTTATGTGGACTGTGTGTTGCTGGAGTGGACAATCGGTTTTGTTTGGGTGTAGAGAAGGAGGAGTATCTTACCTGGTAGGCCGATCACCTACCTTTTGTCAATCTGCACAAAGTGTGGCATTCTGACCGTTATACGTGTTGGGGATATGCCCTAGAGTCAATTTATACTTAAACTATTGTCATTATGTTTTATATAATAATATGAGGCTTTTCTTTCCATGAATAGTGAGTTTTGTTTTCTTGGTCATCAAGTACGTGACTTGATAGTAAAACCCTACAATGAATACAATGACTATTGTAAAACTGTTCCTGATCGATTATTATTATTGGAATAATAATAAATTAAGATTAGTATGTTTGTGACTTGATGGCTATGTTTTACTGGCCATGGATATTTGTGATATTGAGTCTAGACATAAATAAATATTACAGAACATTGTATTGGACATGACCCACTGTGAGAGTACTTCATGGAATATGTCATAAGTACTTTCTAGCCATAATAATATTGAAAGTCCTTCGACCTAAATTCATCATAGTTTCCTACTTGATAAATTCTATATTTTGACATTGTCTAAAGTTGTCTTTAACCAGATAATAAATTAGACTACTATTGGATATAGAATAAATCAAGGAGAGGAATATGATTGATTGTGGAGGAATTTGTCCATCTCAGTTATGGGAGAGATATCCATGGGCCCCTTGATAAGTTAGACTGTTAAAAATGCATGGTTGTGCTCAAATATATCAATGTAAGATATTGATATCATTTGTTTGAACAGTCTACTATGAAATCAAGAAATAATTGATTAAGCTTAATAAGGATGACATGCTCCGTGCCTTATGCTTAATCTGGATATCGTGTGACAAAAGGACTAAATATAAAATTATGGTTTGGTTCAAAAAGATCACCGATCTTCATTTAACCTGGATAGTTATAATGTTTTGTTAGAACCGCTTATAACTTGTGGGCCATTTAAATATGATTTAGACACACTGTCAGTGTTAAATGAACCTATAGGGTCACACAATAAGCGAACTTGTTAAGTTATTTTTCTGGTGACCAGGTTCGATGAATCTGGAAATATGTCTAAGTTAATCATACTTAGAAAATTTACCAGATACAATGAATCTGCAAATATGTCCACATTCGATGTATCTGGATGATGTCCATATTATAAGAATCTGACTAGGTAAATTAATTAGTTAAATTATCGAGATAATGGCAGAATCTTATCATATCAGTTTTAATTTAATTTGAATTTAAATTAGAATATGATAAGATATTATTAGAGTTGGACTCTAAGAGGTTCAGGGGTTTTTAAGAAAACCCTAGCCGTCTTTTCAATAGTCCAATTTTTCGATTGAGAATATTCGTGCCATTCTCTACCACAAAAGAAAAAAAAACCTCTCAAACCCTAGGCGCTAGCACTCCCCAGGTATCGAGTGAGTTCGCGGTGTGTATCAAATAGAGGACGTTCGCATACTGCAGCGTCTGGTGATTGTTCGGGTTGAATGTACAACAGCGCAACCAGAATCAAAGGATTTCGATTACAGCAACCAGAGGTAATTCTTAAACCTTAAATCTTCTTAATCGTTTACTTGGGTCCTCGGGAGGGATTCGTGGATGTTTTCCGCATTTAGGAGTCCACAAATTCTAACAATACGGTCTTGGGGCCCAACGTGTGGTAACCCTTGGCCGCCCATTTGAGTGGTTGGTTTTATTGTGCACTTGTGTGGTTTGAAAGGAGGAAAATGCCACTCTTTATTTTGATCCTTATTTCTTGCTTGCCAACACTCTCTTATGAAATGTTTACAACTTGCATACACGAACTGTTTTACCTGAACACTCAAAGCACATACAGACTTACTGAGATTTTTATCTCATCACCCTTTTTTGCCATGATTTCAGGTCGATCCTGCTGTGGGGATGAGTAGCTAGTTGTTGCTTGCTTTGGAAGATATTATGTTATTTCTTTTATGTAATGCTTTGAGAGATGAGAGTAAACAATTTATTTTGGATTCGTTCTTGAATTTTTGTGTTGTAATAAGTTTTAATTTCAATGTATTGTTATATTTTTGTTGTGTGACCTAGGTTATAAAGATCTCTTGTCTTTTGGACGGGGCGACATCCCCGACTTTGTTGGGCCTAGGTTGTGGGGTGTTACACTTTATGTGTTTGCTTATATTATCTTTTTCTTAGAATTTTTTTGTTGTTTTGCTTGCATTATTCTATGTTTTGTTTATAGTAAATATTTTGTTTCTTGTTGTTTGATTCTTCACTATTCATTGTAGCATTGGGCAAATTGTGCTTTACCAATTACTAGCGTTCCACCTTATAGGATCAAATAGTGATATGAGTTTGGAGTCAATAGAAAATTCAAATTCTCTAAAGAAGTGCAAACTTGGAAGGCAACAATAATATATAATATATAAGTCTTTGAGGCCTCTAATAGACTAACTAATTTCAATAAATTCTTTGCAACTTATTCCACCAACAAAGATTTCATCCAAGTATGTAGAATATGTAGTAATATGTTTACATGCACGATTCCTCCTTGTGCAACATATACTAGGCAGTTTGTGTCCCTATACAAAGATATAATAAATAAATAAAAAATGTCACTAGATTTGTTATCCCAACAAAAGAAAAGTAATCCTAATTATAACTTTAGAAAAAGCTACCAAGGAATTAACATTTTTTACATTCTTTATAAGCTTTCATATAGATCAATACAAATGCAAAGTCTAAAACACAAAATCTTACTGCAAGATACTTCAAGAAAACCTTAACAATAGAAATACACAAAAATGTAACAGTAAAAGCATTTTAATGGATACTCAATCATTACCAAAAAAAATAATTTACTCCATGCAAAAAATAATTCACTCTAAGCATTATATGCATTCCATGCTAACTATTCCAAAGTTCAATAATACTATATTTTCCAACTTGGGTAGAAGCAATTGATTTCCATCATTTCTCAAAAATATACATTATATAACAAAGATAGAAGAATCATTTAGGAGCCAATAACATCCAATTTAACCAAATAATAAATAAATAAAAGGTAAACACAAATACAAAAAGAAAATTAACGTACAAACATATCTTACTTTTATACTCTTTTATAGGCATTTCACCAAGTAGGTAAAATACAATACAAATAGTAGGATTCAATTAGCATTGGATTTCTTTAAATCAATGCCTAAGTAAATATATCGTAGTTTGACCTCAAATTCCAACACGATATTTGAAAAAACTAATAATGGAAGACTTACCATTTGCGAGAGAACTTATCCAACTAAAGCCTACCATGTTGATTTTTACATTAAGAATTCTACCTAAAAATCCTGAAATACTGCTATTAGAGGGGAAGTAGGCAAAATAATTTGGCTTTGCCAATGGGTCACTCTTGTTAATATATCAAGAAATTCATAATTTGAATACAAAAATGAAGATAAGGTGTGGCGATGCATGCATTAGCATAGGATCATGATATAATCCAAGGAATCGAATGGTCAAAGGTGAAATAGATAGGAGACTACATGTAAACAAGAAAAATGGATGAATTTCAAAGAAAAACCTTAACTTAGCTGAGAACTGGCGAACTCTCAATGTGATTATACTCTGTCAATTATTTTGCATCCAATGGATTCATTCCCCTTTCCCTTACCATTCCAATACTAGAAATCAATAAAATAGACAAATTCAATTCCATATACATATATTCTAATCATTTGAATCAAATTATTTTAAAAAAATAAAGTACCTAACAAGAACAAATCAAGGAGAATATAAAAAATATGAAACGAAATCAATTTTGAGGCACTTTCTCACCTCCTTTCTAAGCAACAATTGTGGAGGTTATAGTGAGAGAAAAATTTTGGTCTATATATGGTGAATAGTAACACAATATCACCCTCAAATCAACAAGAGAGGAAAAGACATACAAACTAGAAAGAGGAGTTGTAGAATAGTGGGCCATAGTTTTTTTTTTTTTTTTTTTGGTTCAAGAACTCAAGGGTCATGTAACATTAGAAAGTGGAGAAGTCCATAGTTATTGCAAATATATCCCTTATATTCATAATTAATTAAGTAATAGTTTCATAATTAATAATAATATTTATAAAAATACAACTATTATAAAAATATCTAAATTATTCATGATCATTAAATGAATTTCAAGTATTAAAAAAATTAAATAAAGATATTGATGAGATCAGAATTATTCATAATAATATACATAATTTTTTTATTAAATTTATACTATTAGTTATGAAAGTTAAAAAAGTAAAAAAAAAAATCAAATATTATAAAAAGAACTCCCCTTTACTTTCATTTTTTGTATTAGGGTTAAAAGTAAAAATACCCTTAAAAAATGCATACTTTACAATTATACTCCTCACATTTAAATTTCAGAAATAGTACATTTCTTAAATTTAAATTATTTCAAATATATCATTCTTAAATTTAAATCCTTTCAAATATACGTCTCACATTTAAAATTCAGTTATAGTACACTACTTAGATTTAAATCCTTTCAAATATACTATTCTGTCAAGAATTTAACGGGATGCTTCACATTTGATCGTTTAAAATGATTTGACTACAATATATTCATTATTATTAAGGACAAATTAGTCATCTCAACTTTTATCTTCTCCAAATAATGAACATTTTTTTGTGAGAATAAAAAATTTCTCTATTTTTGTAAATTCTCAAGAACGATTTTAATTATAATAAATCTCTTCTACTAATAGTTTTTGTTATAATCTTCAATGGTTATATATTTTGATTATATATAATTTCATAAAAACCGTATAACCATTGAAGATTATCAAAACCCCTTCTACTAATGGTTTCCAATAGTTTTTATAATAATCTTTAATGGTTATTATAATAAAAAATATATACAATCAAAATCCTTTCTACCAATGGGTTTTACTATAATTTTCAACATTTGAGAGATTTACAGAAGTAAAGCAATATTTTTTTTTTTTCATTCTCACCAAGAAACATTCATCGTTTAGAGAAGGCAAAAGTTGAGATTATTAATTTGTCCTTAATAATAATGAGTATATTGTAATT
Source organism: Voacanga thouarsii (assembly GCA_026120185.1). NCBI lineage: Eukaryota > Viridiplantae > Streptophyta > Magnoliopsida > Gentianales > Apocynaceae > Voacanga > Voacanga thouarsii. Next base: position 2,446,765 of record JANUWF010001921.1, read on the forward strand.
AAATCATTTTCAACGGTGAAGCATCTCGTTAAATTCTTGACAGAATGGTATATTTGAAAGGATTTAAATTTAAGAATGGTACTATTACTAAATTTTAAATGTGAGGAGTATATTTGAAATGATTTAAATTTAAAAAAGATACTATGACTAAATTTTAAATGCGAGAAGTATAATTGCAAAATATGTAGTTTTTTAATGACATTTTTACCTTTATCCATTATTATTATACCTAATAATAATATTATTATTATTATTATAATAATAATATTATTATTATTATTATTATTATTATTATTATTATTATTATTATTATTATTATTATTATTATTATTATTATTATTATTATTATTATTATTATTAACCACCCCATTGTATCTGGGTCGTGTATTTTGAACTATGGATGACAACCGGATCAGAGCGGGTCGGGGACTAGAAATCCGACCCCACCCTTGCATTCCCCTCGTATCCTCATCCCCGACATGGGAAAAGGCAAGGATCGGAACTAGAAATCCCAGTCCCTCCCCTGCATTCCTCCCGTATCCCCATCCCCAAGACAGGAAAAGGCGGGGATCCCTGCCCTCGACCCATTGGGGACAAAATAATCCCTGGTCCTGTTTTACGGGGAACCGGGGATGCGGAGGCCCGGTTTCCACCTAGTGAAAAAAAGTAAATCTAAATAAGTTTTAAAAATTTATAAAAATAATAATTTATATTTTCTTAGGAGAAAAAAAGTAATTCTAAATAAATTTTAAATAAGTACTACTAATATCAATATTTAATTTAGAATAATATATACTTGTGTGTTAGTGTGAGATATTTTATATTAATAATGGAATAAAATTTAAGGAAGCCAATTCTCCCACAAAAGCTAGCTGTCAGAGGAGAGACTCAGAATCCCCTTAACTACCACCACGCTTCAATGTGCAACTCTGCCTGCCTTGTTAGGTCAACCTTGTGAATATTATTCCCGTTGGCAACTCAACGAGAGTTGAACCCAAGATGTGTGGATAAGGAAGGTTCTGATACCATTTAAAGAGGCCAATTCTCCCACAAAAGCTAGCTGTCAGAGGAGAGGCTCAAAATCCCCTTGGCAAATAAGTTTAGGTATATTTAATTACTAATCCAACAAATGTTAATCAATCTTGAACGAAGTTGTACTCCGAAAAAGTTCAACTTTGTTCTATTACTAATAGAACAAATACTCATTGATATTGAACAAATTTTCATTCACAAATATTTATATTTTTATCAAATTTATCATTGTCATCCTAAATTATAGTCAAATATTATATTATTACTATTTGTATTTTATTTGTATCTTATCTCTGTGAGAAAAAAATTTAAAGTTAAAATATTAATTCGAGATAAATAAAATTCGAATTGTAGTATGAGATATAATACAATCATAATTTGCAAATGACATAATTTTAAAATAAGTAATAACTCTAAAGATATAAGTTTATAAGTCAAGCATTTTTGCTCGTGCCTCTCAAGACCTTCAATGGTTTGAGAAACAAACTTGTATCCATGCCGCTTTACAATGTCATTCTTAATATCTCATTCACTTTTTTTTCCTTAATTGGAACTATTTCATAAATGTCTTTTTAAATACATAGATACAATAATAAAAAATTATAAGAATAAGAATTTTTATGAATAAAATTATCTAACATACTCTTAGTCAAATTATTTAAAAAGATAAAAAATATAATGTTTATAGTATTAGAGAAGTAAGAATAAATAAATAATATTTTGAATATTAGAGAAATAAGAATAAATAAATTATGGGATAATATTAAAATAATATTATTTTAAAAGTCCTAAGGTGTAACTCGATATTGTTAAGGTCAAAGAGAAACTCAGGTATAGAAGTATAGTAAACCCTTTATACTTTTGATATTATAATAGTTTTATAGTATAACTCTTGATTGTGGTACTACTTTCATATTGTGAATGATTACAATCTCCATAGTTTCATTATATTATTTAGATATAGTAATTCTATACCAAGATAACATACCCAAAAATGTTTTTATGTTGAACCGACAATTTTCGGCAAAAGAAAATAGTATCAAAGCCTTACTCAAACTACTAATTCTACTCGAATTAGTAGAATCAACAACTTCACTTGATTTTCACTAAATTTATATGAAACTCAAGATATTTTTTGATGAAGATTTTACAGAATTTGAACATAGATATGAACAATAGTGGAATAATAATTCAGAAGTACCAATACAATTTTATTCAGATGATAACCAAATAGATGATTCTGATTGGGGATATAGATCTGATTAATAATGCCTAGAAAACCACCTATGAGGCAACAACCTAAATTGTAAGTTATTGAAAACATAGAAAGACAATTTAAAAGACTTAAAGAAGAGATAAAAGTTATATTACCTGTATTTCCTCTAAGAACATACATGCTTACAAAAATTTTAGATGTTTTAAGTAATAGTGTAAGATATAGGAAGGATCGTAGTCCAAGATTAGAAGATTTTAATCAAATTGATACTATTGAATCAATCGATTTCTTAAATTGTTTAGATCAGTTTACTGATTCAGATATAATTGAATCATCAAAGATTGATAAAGGAGAATCTAGTAATACAAAAGATCATGGATAAACAAAAATTTACTATCCTAACAGAACAAGATATGTCTACTAAATTAGATAAAGATTTAATAGAAATACAAAAAACAATTATTAGTTATGGTGAAAAAATAATACTAGAAATAGATAAAATGACAACTTTAATAAGAACCTTATTACAATAAAAAGATAGAGAAAAGAAAAAAGAAATAATTCAGAAACTGAAAAAGAAACAAGGATAATAATACCAGATGAAAAGAAAAGTCCTTTATTAAAACATTTAGAAAAAATGAATATAACTAAGGGATATAAAGGAAATGAGTAACTCCGAGTCAGATAATATGCCATCAGATATGGAAAATTTAATAACAAAGATAGAGGACGTAGACATGGAAAATAATTTTATAAATTTAATAACAGAGATTTAACCAGAATTTAATCCAAAATATAATAATAATATTTTAGATATTCCTAATACAAGTACAAATCCATCTCAGGCTTTTGATAAACCTATAAGAGGATATGCAGGACTTAGTTCTGTTATGCAACAGTAAACTGATAAGTTTACCCCTTTAGAAAAAATGAGAGTTGAACCTATTAATTCATTTGAAATATATTTGGACATAAATTGTATTGCTAATATTGAAGAAGCAATAGATAAGTGGGAAACTGCCATGAGGATAGCTGTTACTGTTAATAAATTGGATAAAGAATATGTAAAACATTTTATACAAGAAGTCTGCTTAATAGTGCACTTAGATATTGGCAAAATCTTTTCGAAGATGTTATTCGTACGGTATTTGATATTGATGATATTATATCTCATATTATTACAAGGGCAATATAAGTATTAAAACTTGAATTTTTAGGAGAACAAAATTTCTTTAAAAATATATTAACCACACAAAAATATTTAATTGCTTTATTATGATTACAACTTTGTGATATGTGTGAAATTGATAGATATATATGTGTATTCCAAGATAACTACTATCATATTTATAATCAAGTACCTAATACACAAACTTATTTACCTTTATTCTTTACAAAGATACTTGACCCTTGGGACAAAAGTTAATAGATACATATAAACTAGGAGATAATGATACATTAGGGAAAAGAATTGCCCATTGTAGAGATAGACTAAGTGAATGGTGTGGAGATGCCATATTAACAAAATTAACCAGAGGATTAAGGAAAAAGATATCTCTTACTAGGAGATAATGATACATTAGGGAAAAGAATTGCCCATTGTAGAGATAAACTAAGCGAATGGTGTGGAGATGCCATATTAACAAAATTAACCAGAGGATTAAGGAAAAAGATATCTCTTTGTTGTGATAAACCAAAATTACCATTAATGATAGGATGTGATAGCCCTTATTATTATAATAAAGTAAAGAGAAAATATAAAAAGAGAAAAGAATATAAGAAAATGTATTTTAAGAAAAGAAAAACCAAATATTATAAAAAAGAAAAAATATAAGAAACTTAAGAAACCAACGTTTAAAAGAAGAAAGAAAAATGTAAAAGAATGTCAATGTTATTATTATAAAGAAATTGGCCATTATGCGAATCCATGTCCTAAAAAAATTGAGAAAAATAAAAATAAAATTGAAATAGATGAAGATATTCAAAAAATGATTGAAGAAGGAGAATTTATTCAAATAGATAATTTTGAAGAATTAAGTACAAATGAAAGTATTTTTATCTTAATTGATACAGAATATACTGAAACATCTGAAGATGAATAATACAGAGATTACTAAAGTAAATCCAATATTAGATAATGAAGAAGAATCTACGGGAGAATATAATAAAGAGATACTTATAGATAAAAGAAAATTAAAACAAATACAACAAGAAAATTTTTCATTAACAAATTACTCAGGATTTCATGTTAACACACTAGAAAGATTAGGAATAAAGCCAAGAAAATGTCATTTATATTATGGATTAAATATCCAAGAAAGAGCATTAGAAATGTCTTTAACAAATAATAAAGTTATTATACCTTTATCAACAAAAAAGAATATTGAAGATAAAATACAAAAATTAAAACCAGAAATTAGAAATAGTCTTGGATGGATCCATATAGGAGCAATCCAGATAATTATAAAAGCTACATTTAAAGAATGATTAAATACACCTATAGATTTAGCTATAATAAATAATAGAATTCGAAATAGATAAGAAGCTTGCTTGGAAATTTTAAGAGGAAATTTACAATATGGAAAATTAAAATTTAATATCTACCCAAGAATAGCTTATAATATTAAAGATCGAGATTTTGATAAAACATTAATTTTAATAAAAAATTTTAAAAGAAAAGATTTTTTCTATCTAAATAATAGACGTTATTCAAACACTTATGTAATTGCATATGCAATTTCTAATACACATCATTATGACTGTTTTAGTATAAAAGATACAATAGATTATCCTTATTTATTTAATGATGTTTGTCAAGTTCAAGTCCCTAGTTTACCAACCATAGAAGAAATATATTCAACACCATTAAATTTAGATTTATAAGAAAAACCTATGATAATTGGAAATCATTTACCACCCAAATTATATTTTACTAATACTCATGTGATTAGTAATCCTATCACTAAAACACATAGCGGAATTATTATACCTCCAAAATTATGAATTAAGTAATATAAAATAAAAGGTGAATATTTTGATGGATCACAATTTAAACCAATTAATATATTAATAGATACTGGGGTTAATGGAAATTATATTAGTCATAAACTTTGTGAAAATTTACAAAAATTCCAATTAGATAATCCACATCAATATACAAATTTTAATGAAGAAGTTCATGAGATAAATGAAATAGTTGAAACATTGTTAAAATTTGGAACATAAATAATTAATATAAGATCACTTATTGAAAATGAGGGAATGAATGATACATTGCAAATTATGTTAGGTACTACATTTCATGAAACAGTAAAACCATATCAGATAACATCATATGAATTAAAAATAACATATAATGAAAAATTAATATATATATAAAAAATAATGACAAGTCCTTATAGTATTTATGTTTCAATTGGAATTACTTATAAAGATTATAAAGTAGAACATTTTGGTGCATACATAGACAGTGGATTAGGATCTTGTTTATTATGTAAAGTAGATTGTTTTCTAATAGAATATCAAAAAACTTTAAAGCCTATTAAAGGAAAAGATATATCTAATAATCTTATTGAGATTTCTTCTGGAATAGAACAACCAATAATTTTATTAGAATAATTTCTTATTAAATGTCCACCATTTTATTTTTATAACACTGGATTAAATATTTTACTTGAAAATAATTTCTTACAATTATTTCATAAAGTTATTTTTGATACTCTTGCTTATCAGATACATTTTAAAACTCCTTTTTATCACTTAATTGTAGTAAAGAGATTGAAAAAAGTTTATGCCAAAACATTTCCTATCAATTTTATTCCCTACGCAGCTAAGCGTGGTGATATTGGATATAGTAAAAAACTGCTTTTTTCAAAAGGAACACCTTTATTACAATATCAAATTGAATTAAAACTCTTAGATATTGATATAGAGAATATTAAAACAAAATTGAGATAGTGTTATACTGATAATCCTATACAATTTTGGAATAGAAATAAGATAACTACTAAATTAGAAATGATAGATAAAACTAAAATCATTAGAGTTAAACAAATGAGATATAATGAAGAAGACAAAAAAAGAATTTAATACCTAATTAAAAGAATTGTTAGAAGCCCATCTAATATAAGAAAGTAATTCACCTCATAACTCTCCAGGATTTATTGTAAGAAAACATGGAGAGATAGTTAGAGGAAAAGTTAGGATGGTAATTAATTATAAAAAATTAAATGATAATACTGTTTTTTATGGTTATTTTTTACCTCATAAAGAAAGTTTAATAAATTAGATAAGAAATAAAAAGATATTTTCTAAATTTGATTGTAAAAGTGAATTTTGGCATATCAAAATGGACCCAGATAGTATTAAATATGCGTCTCTTTCTACTCCCACAAGGACAATATGAATGGCTAGAAATGCCTTATGGATTAAAATGCACCTCTAATATTTCAGAGAAAAATAGATAATATATTTAAACCTTATGATTTTATATTTATTTATGTCAATGATGTTTTAATTGTTTCTAATACAATAGAATCTCATATAAAGCATTTAAATGTTTTTGGTGATTTATGTATTAAAAATAGATTAGCTCTCTCAAGAAAGAAAGCAAAATTAATACAAGAAAGAATAGAATTTTTAGGGATGATGATAGATAGTAAAGGAAGAGAATTACAACCTCACAGATATCATAAATATTGCTCAGCTTCCAGGTATTGCTGAAAAAAGTTACAGATGTCTTAATGTTTGAAAGTAAAGTGATTAAGACTAGAATAAATAATTTTGAAATGACTAATAAATTAATAAAAAATATTTTAGATAAGAGAGAAATACAAGATATGGGATTTTGTTCTAAGGCCCCACAAAAAGAGAAAGAATAAGAGATTTCACTTAAACCACAAAAAGAGAAATCAGTTAGGCCCTCTTCTAAAATCTCTCCAAAGATACTCCCTGTCGTGGAAATATAGCAACAGATAATGAGAGAATTCTATAGTCTCTCAAAAGACTCGATACTTGGATTATACTGGAGTATATCAAAAAATAAATTATTTACAAGATTCCAAAGATAAGATATTGGTACGATTTCGGTATCATAAATTTAATTTATTTATCACCACTAAGTTTTGAGGAAATATCCCAATTACCCTTTTGGGTACAAGAAGGGGTGAGATTTTTATATCCACAATCATACTGTTAATACCAATTAAACTAGAGAAATAAAAATAAATAAATTATGGAGTAATATTAAAAAATATTATTAATACCAATTAAAATTTATAAAAATATTATAATATTTAAAATATCAATAAAAAATAAAATATTCATAATACCTTACCATCCTAATTATTATATTATTTGTTAGTGCATTAAAATTACAAATTTATTAATATAGATAAATTATTATTTCACAAAAAATTCTATAATTTCATAGATTAAGATATTTTTTATTTATTATGATTAAATAGATATAGTACAATATATATATTATATAATTAATATATATTATATATATAAATATATATATACATATTATACATTATATATTTATTTTTCGGACGAGCCAGAGATCATAGTATTCCCGTCCCGGCCCTGTCCTGCCTGGCCGTCCTAGGTGTATAGTCCTCTCCGAATCCTGTCATGCTTAAATCGGGAGATCTCCTGTTCAATCGGGCCGGGTGGGCCTTAATTTAAGGGGGAAATTGCTATCCCTATTTTTGAACCGAAACGTTCTGGAGTTTTACCGATTTCATCTCTGCCGTATGCATTCTGACGGTTGTAAAGCTTGAAAATGGAGCAATTGGAAGCGGCCTTGAGCCAGAAGGGTTTAACAGTTTCAACTCTTCCCGGGAAAGGTCGCTGCCTCTTCACTGTTCGAGATTTCTCTCAAGGTTTCTCTCTTTACACATCTTCCTCGAGAAGCAAAGAAAGTCTAAATTATGAAACAAAATTTCAACTGGGTTATGAACAGCTTATCGTATTAATTTTTAGTTACTTTTGTAAATTATTAGTTACTTTTGTAAATTATTGGTTTTTGGTTGATTTTGCTGCACTGCAGGTGAGGTAATTTTGACCCAAGAGCCTTACGTGTGTGTACCAAACAAGAATTCAAGTGATTCTAGTTTGAAATGTGATTGGTGTTTCACTTCAAGTAACCTTAAGAAGTGTTCCGCGTGTCATGTTGTTTGGTATTGCAGCAGTTCCTGCCAGGTACCTCTCTGTGTTTGGCTGATTCAATAAGAATAATGTTTCTGAAATTGGATTGATCGATCGAATTTGATTTAAAAATGAATATTCTATGTGTAAGTCCGATTGCTGATGATTTTTATTTATTTATATACTTCTTTTTATCTGTGATATCTTCTCTTCTTTAGTGCACAGAAATAGGATTGCAAAAGTATCAGATACGAATTTGAGAAAGGTGTCAACTGAAAAGTTACAAAGTCTTAGTTGTCATTTGAAAGGTTAAAAAACATTTACTACTTCCTCGGGCAATTATGTGTGGTTTGTGCGTCTAACAAACTGGATTTGCATTACTTGGAGAAAAAGAGAAAATTATGAGGAAAAAGAATCTTGGAAGTATGAATTCACTATCTAGAGAAAAATCTCAAGAGGAACATCACTATCTTCAATGTGCAAGGTGTCAATGATTGGGTAGAACATTGCAGTTTTTGGTTGGTTTAGGTTATCTTTTTCTTAGTTAATTTCTACAGAACATCATGATAAAGAATAAATAAGGAAAATGCCGTGGACGAGGCCTGTGTCATTGTCTAGGTCAGAGATTAAAACAACATGCAGCCTCCTAGTTGTAAACAAATGAATGAGAGAATTATTAATTTAGTTTTACCAGGCATGTGTGATTTTTGAGACGAAAAGGAAAAGATGAGTATTGAATCCAAAGCCTAAACAGTACAAAAAGTTATGATCTAAATCATCATTCCCTTGCAAGTATTGGCACCGAGACACCAGATTTTAACCCATGGATTGCCTTATTGAATCCATAGGAAGAAAACCATTGAAAAGTCTCCACATGAAACAGAAAAGTAGAGAAGAACTTCCTTCCCCAAATTGTATCTCTAGAAGACAAAGAAGGGCTACCAGTCCTAATAAATTCCTAAGCTGAATTGATGGAAAACTTAGTAACTTACCAGTATATTCAAGCACGAGATCAGCCTATCATCTTCATTGCTCAAGGAGACAAAGCAATCTTGAACAAGCTGAAGTTGTGCTGCTGTTCTCAAATGTTTATTTGATTTATTTCTTTGGGCTAAATTATTTTCTTTCTGATAATGTTGATTCTGCTTTCAAAGTTCAGAAATCAGATTGGAAGTTGCATCGTCTTGAATGCCAAGTGCTGTCAAAAGTTGACAAAGACAGGATAAAATCTCTTACACCTTCTATCCGATTGATGGTGAAACTTTACTTACGGAGGAAACTACAAAGTGAAAAGGTGAAATGATCCATCTTGCTATTCATTTAATTCCATCTGACTTAGCAAATGACTGCAATTTTTCCGCTACTTCTTAGTTCTTACCCTATAACTGCATCACAAGAGCTCCTGTGTTGGTTTCAGTAGCCTGCTTGTGCCAGAAGACAAAAGTTTATGTTCTCTATCAAGTGAAATAGGTATTTTGATGTGTAACTTACTAGGATTATTTTCTTCTTGGCTTCAAAGTAAGTAGCTTTGCAAAGTGTCATGTCCTTTGACCGGCGGCATTCTTTGTATAATTCTTCAGCTTTTCCACCATTTATCTGAATGCTGGCTCTTGAAGCACAATTTGTCCTTGCTCAACCCTTCTGTTTTCTACTTTTTATATTTACTGTTGAATTGTGAATATTTACTTCCAATTACTTCCTTTACAACAACTGGGAATGTGATGGCTTGTTTCTACAATATAAGAAGTTGCCATGCAGAGTTAGTCGCATTTGAGTTTTATTTCAAAGGTCCCCCAAGGTTTGCATGCAACTTGATTGTACCCCAATATGCATTGCAACATTTTCTCATTAGCTGAACCTGAAGCATTTTATTCCTATATATTTGAATGGTTTTACTCTTATTACTAGAACAAAATGTGCAATGGATGGAAGTTAAATCTGTAAATTTATCATGAGGCTTTCAGGAGTCCTCTTTGCATGTTTGAATTATTGATTTTCGATTTTAGTCATCCTTAAAAAATGGAAAATTTTCACCTTGTTGAGTGCTTCATAATACATAGTGTAGTTTCCCGTTTTGATTAGATTCTGTTGGACTCAGCCTTATGTTGAGCAAAATGCACTTTTGTTCCCAGGGAATCCAATCATAATAAGTAAATTCATGTTACTTTTGGACAAAACCATTTCCGTTTCTTTCTTTTTTTTTTAAATATATATATTTAGATTTATCCTTTGGACGAACAATGTACTAGCTAATTACCACACTGCAGTTAATGATATGTGTTTCATAGTGACTCTTGTCCTTTGACATGGTTGCTAACTAAACATTATCCGACTTTTAACTGCAGAAAATAGTAACTCTCATTTACCAGAACATTTCTTACTAGATTTAGAACTTCCAATCATTCTTCAGATGTCCCTGGCTATAAAATGTTTCCTCAATGTGAGTTTCTCGTTTATAAGAATATAGGAGAACAGAAGTGGTAGGTATGGTTTTCTTTCTTGCTTGCTTATTATTTTTATTTTTAATAATTTATTTTAATGCGGTTAGGCTACTGGGGGATATTTGAGAAAAATGATTCATTTTTCTAATAAGACCTTCTACACTTCAAAAGAGTAGCCTAGGACAATTTGCTGAGAGTTTTCTTAAACATGGTTTGAAGAATTGGTTTTGTAATATACAATTGATCATTTGAACGTGCTAATTTTTCTGTCCTGAACCTGTAGGGAACTGGTAATTAGAAATAACATGTTGTTTGATACTTGGAGCCCTTGGAACTATGCTTGGAGAAATTCTTCAAGAGAAATAGTAAGATGGGAAGACCTAAAGGAACTTTATTCTGAATGCTCTCATATGCTTAGTTTACGATTATTTATATATATTTTTTGTTTTTATTCTTCTCCCCATTCTTTATTGTTTAAATGTCCATGGCATTTGTTACATTGCACATTCAGCTTCTTCAAAATCAGATTGAATTGTACAATAGTCTTCTACCCATGGTTTTCTAGCATGATTTCACTGTAAGAGGCATATTCAGCTTCTTCAAAATCAGATTGAATTCTGCAATAGTCTTCTACCAATGGTTGTCTAACATGATTTCACTGGAGTAGTTATTTCACAAAATTTGACCTGCCAGCTGTTGCTTTTACTTTTAGGTTGTGCCAGTTACTGCAACAGATAACTACAACCTGGTGAATGCGTTGGTTTCTCGTATCCTTTTCTATTCAGATTTAAAATAAACTTTCCTCTAATTATTCCTCTTGAATTTTGTAGTACATCATATTTCTTTTTCTTTTCAGTCCATTTATTCCTTAAACAATTGATAAGACATGTCTGATGTTGATGAGAAGCAATTAGTGTTGTATGCTCAGATGGCAAACCTCGTGAATATAATTCTCCAGTGGCCTGAGGCTGAGGTCAATGTAAAAGAGATTGCAGTAAATTTTTCAAAGGTACTTTAGTATGCAATATGCCTTATATTTTTAATTATTTACAAACCAGCTTTTTTATTTTGAAGACTTAACTAATCAAAAACTGAAGTTTTGCATCATAAATGAATCAGTAAAATGTTGAATCTCATGAATGAAATAGCAGCAGACTATGCAACTTGTGTGATAAAGGGCATGACATTTGTTAGGGCTGCCATGTTGATGAAAACCTATCACTATTCTAATGGATGATATTTATAATCAATTTTGTTTGCTTTTGCTGTTTTTGATTTTTAGAAGTTGTTATCCTATAGAAAAGTTTATGTTTGTGACCTTTTCAAAAATCGCAGCTTGCTTGCAATGCACACACCATTTGTGATGCTGAATTGAGACCCCTGGGAACAGGATTATATCCTGTTATTTCAATCATTAATCACAGGTATCTTCTATAAATAGTGCAAATTTGGTTTTTATATCCTTCCTGCTTCTAACTGGCCCTTGGTGTGTTTCTAGCTGTTTGCCAGATTCTGTTCTTGTATTTGAAGGAAGGTTGGCAGTGGTTCGTGCTGTGCAGCCATTGCCAAAAGGTACTGAGGTAATATGTGCACTTTGAACCATAATTATCTCGTTGTCAGTAGGTATTAACATTTAGATGCAGATTTAGACTGAGTTATCTATTTTGTAGAGGTGAAAGAGGTAGATAATATAGGTGATTTCCAAAGCTCTGCTGCTTTTAGAATTGTCTTTCCACATAAAGTGTATATGTGCTGGTCAAGACTGTACAAATATGGTTCTGTTACAATTAGCTGTTCGTAGAGAGTTTTAACACGTATGCAATAATTGAAGTTCAGAACCCATTATAGTCTAAAAGATAGGAACAAATTGAGTTCTGTAGTATCCTGCAGTTTTTTCTTTTTGGTTTGAAAAACCACCAGAAGGTGGGAGGTTAGGCAAAGACCCCAACCTGTTTATTAAAATAGTGAATTACAGAAAAATAAGTTGGGCCAAAGGCCTTAGAAAGATACAATTGGAAACTGTTTGCTGCTTGCTTTGTAATCATACTATTTTTAGGAATTTAAATTCCCTTATTTTTTTCTTGCTTTTCCTAGAGCGAATAGGAGTAAATTCATCAAAATAATCAGCCATATCTTCAACTAAGTCGATGTACAAATCATAAACAGGGAAAGATTTACCAGTCTCTTTAGGTGACTTGGAAGAAGTATTAGATTCTTAGCCTTTCGAGCTTTGATTTTCTTAAAACTGTAATATGATGCTGTAATTCGGCTTCGAAATCTGGTCTAATATCTCTTGACAAAGTAGAATAAAAAAGATAATTAGTTGGAGGTATATTTTTGTCAGAAAAAAGTAAACCAATAGGAACATCACCCTCTGCCTCAAAAATTATACTAACATATGAAATCTGATTTAGTAAAAGGATATCATCATTTGCAAGCTATCTTTTCTGTGAGCTCCTTCTTGAGGACTTTCTAGAGTAAACAATATTGATAGGTGCTTGTTGATCATCAACCTCTGAGGTTGTTTATGGTCTATGATCTGAAACAATGCTGTTGTTGGTTCTTGGCAAATCAGAAAAATCCAGAGGTGGTAGTACTAAATTTCCAGAGAGTTGAGCATTTTGATATTGGTCCACAATTGAAGATCCAGCAGGAATTATAACATTCTCCGCAGCAGCTGGACTCAAGGTCAACACAGGAGGTATGCTGCTGCTTCCTCAGAATCAGAAGCCCGATTATGGGAGCATTTACTAGCTACAGCCTTGGTCAACACCGCTACCAAGATGAAGTCTGATTATTCTCTGGATCCTTCATGGGTGAAGCCTGCAAAGGATCCGAAAAGGATCTGAAAAAAGGCGCCCAGCATTCAAAAGATTCTTTCTTGTAGTGACAAGGCCTGTGACGGGACACTCGTGGAATCCTTCTCTTTTAGGGACTCAATGTTGTTCTCTGAACGCTCAACTGGAATAGCCACCTCTGAGATAGCCCTGCCTTGACTAGCTAAGGCTGGGCAAATCAAAACCTAATGATTGGGACCATGGCATTCTTGAGCGACAACATTGCTAATTGTGGAGAATAAGCCTAGGTAGGAGACTCATCAGCAATTTGAGGAGGAGAGACCCTCACGGTAGAGTTTTTATTCAACAAGGATTCGTGTTGGCTTATCGAGTTAAGCCCATACTTCGCTGCCCCATCAACCTTGGAGCCAATGCGAACCTCATCACCTGGAAGTAGGCCATGACCACTCTCCCCCACATCCTTAGCATCAACTTGGACCATGGCTGCAAACTTGGGCTGCTTTTCAACCCACTTCAATACAACTGGCCGCCCTTTGTCATGATGCCTAGCAGCCCCTCTTGGATCAGGAACTTGCTGCTCAAAGTTGCGACAATCAACAAAACATGACCAATCTTTTGGCAAGCTGTACAATAGTTTGGAAAATTCTCATAACTGATTGGGTGGAAAAAGCCATCATCAGAAGTCCCAATCCACACACGCTTTGGTCTGCGTCAGACCAAATCAACCTCAACATAGACTCGAGCAAAGCTCGACCTTGCCAAGGAAGCAACTAGATTTGGCCGTCCACGTGAAAAGTTTCCAACCAAAGAATATCTGAATGGAAGCGAAAGCTCAGCAATTTTAGACGTTGAAAAGTATATTGTTGGCTCTTCTTTGAAAGAGGAGAGAGAGCTTTACAAGAGGAACTCGACAAGTTGTCTCTAGTGAGCAAGGAAGCTAACAATTTCTTGCTCCAACTAGAGCTTGGTGGACTCGGTAAAGCCGGGGGCAGCGGAGGTGGTTGAGCCACCATGATGATATTTGAAATTCAAAGCTAGTATCATGCAGTTTAAGAGTCCTTGAAGAGAAGAAAACACAGTTAATTTCATTAGAAGGTGACACGAAATGTGAAATGGGAAAAAAGGATTATAACTTTCTTACTTGAATGAATTGACTTTGCACAGTATTATCTAATAGATTGCTAGAGAGAAAAAGGAATCTAAATCACTCCTAAATCTAGAAAACTATCAAATCAAATTCCTCAATTTATGGGATTTCAAATAGATCTTTCTAATCTATTTACAAGTCATTTTCCCAGTCAAGTTTAGCTCATTTACACCTTGACAACAACTTATTTTTACCTTGACAATCCCCCCTAAAGCTAAGGAATAGATTTCTTCCACTCCTTGCTTGAAAACATGATCATGGAAACTCAAACTGTTCAGCCCGTTTGTTAGAATATCAGTTAATTGATGTTTTGATGGAATGTAGGACATACATACTAACCCTTCCTCCAATTTTCCTTCAATGAAAATGTCTATCAATTTTAATATGCTTTGTCCTATTGTGTTGAGTAGGATTGTGAGCAATATTGATAGTTTGTTGGGTTAGATCTTACCATGATTTCATTCCGAAAGTCTAGGTTGGATTTTTGGACCTATGTCAGTTTTGGAACAATCTTTCTCCTTGGATATACCTAAGAGAACCTTAAAAAAGTGATACTAGTTGGGATAGGAGATGATTCAGGTTTAGCAACAGAATTGGGAGGCTCAGATGTGATCGGCTCAAAGGACTTGAGTTTAGCAACATGGGCTGGAATATGAGGAAGGTCAAGGGTTTTAATTGATTCAAAGGACTCACAAGTACTATCTTCCACCATTGAAATCTCCTCCCGAAGAGAGGACTTGGAGAAAAAAGGTATATTTTCAACAAAGGTGACATCTGTAGAGATGTAAAATATACATTTTGAGTGGATGAGTGACTAAGGAGGACCCATTTGATGGCTCGAGAGTCTAGCTTGCCTTTATGTTGATTGTGGACATGAACAAATGCGGTGCGTCCAAATACCCTAGGTGAGAGGCCATTAGAGGTTGTGAAGTAGAAACTATTAAGAACCTCTTTGGGTGTCTAACACACGTGAGGGAAGTCTATCTATCATGTGTGTGGTAGTGAGAACGGTAGCTCCCTAATAGGACTTAGTAACATTCCCTTGAAAGAGTAAAGCTCAAGTGGTGTTAAGTAAATGCCCATTTTTCCTCTCGACTACCTCATTTTGTTGAGGTGTGTTAACCCATGATGAATTATGGATAATGCATTGTGATTGAAAATAGGGTGACAAAAGTTGGTTGAAGTAGTTTCTAGTATTGTCTGTCCTAAACAATTTTATTTTAAGCCCAAATTGGTTTGAGCCATTAAGTGGAAATTAGGTATAACAATATTAACACCAGAATTTTGTTTAGCAAGTGAAAGCCATGTAACTTGAGTGCAATCATCAATTAAGGATAGAAACCAATGAGTCCCAAAAACATGAGGTAATGTGTCACTATAAGTTAAATGAAAAGGTTGAGAACTAGTTTTATCGCTAATAGGAAAAGATATACGAGTATGTTTTGCTAATACAAATATCACAATGAAACTCAAAAATATCTAATCCTTGGAATAAATAGGGAAACATGACTTTAGAAACACTGAAAGAAGGATGAGCTAGGTGTAGGTGATACAGCCAAATGGCATCTTTATTTGAGAAACTAAGAAAAAGACGAAGACAAATTGCTCCTGCCATTTTAAGATTGTTCAAGGTGGTAAAGGCCTTTTGTTATCCTCCTTCTCGAGCCTTGTTCTTGAAATGCACAAGAAGAAGGGGAAAAATAGCGTAACATTTGGGATCATGAATAAGCTTTTTAGTGGAAAGAAGGCTGGCCAACAATTTTGGTACACACAAACAATTTTAAGGACGAGTGTAGGTGTGATTTGTATATCTCCTTACTCTACAAAGGTAGCAAAAAGAGCCATTGACCACTACAATTTTTTGATACTTGGGTATAGGGTATAGGTGTGAAAGAATTGAGGGGTGGAGGTCATATGGGCTGTGGCACCAGAGTCTATTTTCCAGGAGTTGAAATAAAATTTGTCTGAGACATTCATGCAAAGATGAAATGAAAGTTTACCTGAAACAACGAAAGAGAAAGCTCCAGAAGATTTCTCAAGAGACCTGAACAAGCTTTTTAGCTTCCCAATTTCTTCATTGTTGAACCCTATTGTTGTAGATTTTTCCCCAATTTTAGGCTGCTTTGCCATGTGTGCTTGAGTTCTTTGCTGCCTTTTATGGTTTCCCCATCCCCGGCTGGGTGGATTACCATTTAGCTTCTCATTGGGCCTATAAGAGGTCGGAATATTCTGCAATTCTCCAGTTTTCTGAACAGAATTGGAATCTTCAAAAGGGTTAGAATAGCTAGTGATGGTTGACATTCTGAAGGAAGGAAATTTGCAGCTACTAAGGCTGCCCGATCAGGAATTAGTGAAGAAAAATAAGGAGGAATACAGCAATGAAGGCTGCCTAAAAATGAAGAAAGAAGAAATCTTAGAAAAACCCTATGGCTTTGCTACCATGAGATGAAATGTGTGATGGGAAAAAAGGATTATTGATTTCTTGCTTTTATGAATTGATTTTAGACAGTATTATATAGTAGATTACAAGAGAGAAAAAGGAAAACTAAATCACTCCTAAATCTGGAAAACTATCTAATCAAATCTCTCATTTAAGGGATTAGACTATCTAATCAAATCCCTCCATTTAAGATATTTCAAACTGATCTTCCTTATCTATTTACGGTTTATTTACACCTCGACAACATCTCATTTACACCTCGATAGGAGGAAGAAGGGTCGATGTGTGTTCCAAGCTCTGAAAAAATAGATTGAAAATGGTAAGAGTAATAAGTAGCATAATCATTCATAAGAGCTTCTCTGTTTATGTCATATAGGTTTCTGTGCCCAAAAAAAAAAAATGAAAATGAAAATGGAACTGCAAGTTTTTCTCTTAAACTGGAATTTTCAATGCTGGTAAGAGAGGAAACTAAATCTGGCAGATGATGAACATGTGGAAAATCTGCTTTATAGATAAAGGAGAAGAACTTCATAACTAAATTTTGTAACCACGTCCTTCCAGTGCGATGCTGTAGATACCATGCTTGACTTGGTTTGGTGGCTTTCTTCATGATCCCATCCTGAGAAAAGGTGATATAGAATTTCAGATATCAACTGATGGTAAAAGCACATGCAATTTTATGGGTAAATAAACTGCTTCTGTGATTGTATAAGGATAAGAATTTTGTTTATGCAAAATCTTAAGGATCCCTGAGTGAATAATTATTTTACAAAGATCTTGATTACTAAGTCAATATCCTGCTGTTTGGTGTACCTTGAGCAGGACACGTGTAAGGAAGTCGAGGTAATATATAGAGTGACTAGAAACAAGACAGAGAAGAAAGGATTCATCCAACAACTTATACGATACAATGTTCTACATTATCTTCGAGGAAGTTTTTAATTGTCTAGGTGATCAACTTGATCGAAGAACTAGATCAGACTGTACATTTCATTTTCCAGCTTCCCTCATTTGGTCTCAGATAATTTCATTTTAGGGATTTCGTACATTTTTCCTTTTCAATTTATTAGCAAAAAGAAGGATTGGGTTAATAAAAGTCTCACAGGTAATTTTTTCTAAATTAAGAGGAACTTCTAACCCCGAAGAACTTCACATATTCCATGAGCTTCTGCAAACCTTGTCTTCTGTTCCCTCAAAATTCATTTTAGCTCAAAAGTTCTCAAGCTTCTATGGGAGTATAAGAAGCCTGCAAGTCTAAAGAGAAAATCTCTGAACCAGAATTTTAGAGCAAACAGAAAATATGCAAGAGCTAAAGATTGCAACACTTACATTGCATACTCTAGTCATTAAAAGAGGCTTCTGAGATTTGAAGATTTGTTGTGTCTCTGCATGTGCGCGTGCGCACGTTTGTCTCATGTGTGTGCACTCATACACTCACAAGCATGTGTGTATGTATGCATGTGCAGGAACAGTCCTCACATACATGCAGATATTTGCTCAGTATCTTTGGAGAAGAGTTCATAAGATCTAGTGCTAGTATTTATTCATATCTTGTTATTCAACTATTTGATGATTAATCAAATGTCTTAAAGTTAGTTACTTTACTGCCGCTAAAGGTATTGATAAGCTACATAGAAACAGCTGGAAGCACTATGACTCGCCAAAAGGCTCTCAAGGAGCAATACTTCTTTTCTTGCACTTGTCCCCGCTGCATTAAAATGGTATTCTTTCAACATTTTTGTTTTAACTAATTCCTTTCCAGTGAATCGTTCACCGTAGACATTTCATCTTTTTGAACATAGCCAGTTACATGCCACAGGGTGAATATGATGATATCCAAGAAAGCGCAATTTTGGAAGGCTACAAATGCAGCAATAACACATGCAGTGGTTTCCTCCTTCGTGACTCTGGTATATGCTCTATGTGTCTGTGTTTCTCTACCACTTATGAAGTCACTAAGTTTGTTCTCGCATTGTCTGATATTTCTATGACATAACATGCAGATAATAAAGGATTCATATGCCAACTCTGTGGACTTCTTCGGGAAAAGGAAGAAATAGCAAATATTTCCAATGAAGTCAAATCATTGTCCAGAAAAGTTTCCATGTTCCAATCCTTTGTACGTATCCTTTCATCTTTGTCTTGAGTTTAGGGTGACAGTGGATTTGATTCTGGATCTTTTAACAGCAACAGTAGAATTTGGGGAAGTTGTTGATGTTCTCTCTTAGGTTTTTAGAGGATAAATTAGGCTTCTGATTAGATTTGGAGTAACTCTATAGCTAGGAAGGTAGGGAAGATTTGTATATGAAGATGCAATTCTTTTTGTAAAATATTCTTCATTACTAGCTGTAAGTAATAGCGCTGATACACAGTTATAAACGCTTTTACTTAGCGACCAATCAACTTGGGATTACTTACTCAGTAATTTTGCAGACCAAAAGTGACTTTTCAACTGCTATATCTAATAGAGAAACACAGAAAAGTGCACAGAAGATTAGATTACCTTAGGCAGCCTACAAGGAAGGGTCTTAACAAAAAGGGAAAACTATTTTTGCTAGAGAGAATACATAAACTATAGATAACTGGAAATTAACTAATCTAGACCAACTCCAAATTTCAATCTTGCCAAATGATGATATTTGCTTTGGAGTTGTTGCTTCACTTTCTCTTGTAGTATTTTTTGAACCTTTTCTATGGAGAAACTTGATTACTTCATATTTCAAATTCTGTTTTTCGGGTTTCCCTTGTTTCCAGATTGAAATGGAAAGCTATTTTCTAATAAATTCAGGGCTTTTTTTTGGGGGGGGGGGGTCCAAGAAAGCAGAGGATAATGCACTCTATTGGACAAATAATTTCTCCAAGACATTGCAAATGTTTGGGGAATTTTATTTCATGTAAAACTCTGTTAATCCTTGACAGAAATCAGATCATACAGATGCTAGATCCGTGTACAAGGCAGTTGAGAAACTCCAAATGAAGCTCTTCCATCCATTCTCAATCAATCTGCTTCGAACTAGAGAGACCCTTTTGAAGGTATTGTTTAAGTTTCTGATTCGCACATACATTTCTTTATGTCCTACATTTGCACAGCAAAATGTTATAAACCTTCCATGCTGATCTGATCTCCCAGATATTTGTTCTAGATCTCTAAACATGCAAACTCCCGTCAATATGTGTTTCCTTATGATTCACATATTTTCTACATGTACGAGAGGTGGCATTCCATCCCTAATCAGTTGTTTTTTCAGTATTAATTTCTCCATGTAGTGAGATAGTTATGCTTGGATGCTACAACTTCTGAGCCTGACACTATGTTTGGTTGGAGCGAAAAGAGGAAGTATTTGATCTGAAGGTGAATGGGGAAAAACTCATAGTTGGTTGGACATAAATAAGAGACGGAAGTAAATCAGGAGGGAGAGTTGCTTCCGCTCCACATCAGCAAAATCTTCTCCCCAATATTGGAGGGGTTGGGATGTAAATGCAAGTTAAGAGACAAATTTGTCATTTTCTTCTCACTTTTCAATGGTTAAAATAATAAATATATGTCACGGATATAATAGCAAATTTAACACAATTAGGAATCTTTTATTTACTTTCTTCCTATTGCTCCAATCAAACAAGATGGAAGAAAATATGTCACTTCGCTTCCCCTTCCCTCCCCCTTTGCAAACAAAACATAGTGTAAGATATTTTGGATCCATTTTCATAGGGTGCCATCTCCTGTTGACTTTATTGCTGTACAGCTCCCCTAATTTGAAATTCCACTAATGATTTGTAGATTACCTAATGGCATAATTGTAATTTCAATTGTCCAGAACCTGAAAACATTTAACCAAACCAAACTTCCATTTTCTTACACATTGAGTTGGAATCAAACATGAAATATCTTCCTGCAACAACTTCTCTACGTCTAGTTTTGTGCAATCGTGAAAGGATGTTTCTTTGGCTCTCCTTACCATTGCTAACCATCTTCAACTTGTTTTTATTTGCTTATTTATTTTATCATTTTGAGTGACTTTGGAAGTTGGTAAAAAGGCTGCTTTGTTAAATTGGTTGAGAGAAAGAAGAAATCAATTAGTAAGGTTTCAATTTATTCTACCATTCCAAAGAAAATTATACTCATGTAAGAGAAATGTTCTCTCTTATAGTTGTAGGTGACATTTGATGTGTTAGTTTTTTTGTGAATTTTTCTGATATTTTAAGCACTCGTTTTTTGTTATGCCTATTTATGCTCATCCTGATCAAGGCTGTAGCTCTTGTATGAAAAATTTGCACCTCTTTTATTTTATTTTATTTCAATTTTTAAATTAATGATCTCATAGCACATATGGTTGCTTTTTTTCAATCTATATGTTCAACCGGAATTTTTTTTTTCTTTCGTAGATATTCATGGAGCTACAAGATTGGAAAGAAGCACTAGAGTATTGCAGACTCATTTTGCCAGTTTATCAGAGTGAGTTTGTGTTATGCTTTTGTTTTCAACTGGCATTTGTTAATTTTCTGGGTGGTGAGGGAGTCTCTTGCTTTATGTTTAATGCTGAGTAGCAAATTTAGTGCTTGGAAAGAGCTGTGGCTCACTTTTGGTATCAATGATTTCTCGTTGGACTGCTGAAATGAAATTAATAAGTTGTATGTTGGAATGGAGATGGGCTACCTTGCAGTATCTTCATTGCTTAAGG
This sequence comes from Voacanga thouarsii, assembly GCA_026120185.1. Lineage (NCBI taxonomy): Eukaryota > Viridiplantae > Streptophyta > Magnoliopsida > Gentianales > Apocynaceae > Voacanga > Voacanga thouarsii. The sequence goes on from JANUWF010001921.1 coordinate 2,468,671, forward strand.
CCAAAAACCTTTATTTTGTGCTATCTTTCATGCCTTATTTTGTTCTGGGGCTTGTATTTTGCTGCATTGTGAAAGTTTATCATCTATGAAAATTGTAAAACTGGGATCTAAAAGATGCAATCATTTTAATAATAGGGAAATTTTCATTTTTCCCTTTGGATGGATTCCCCAAATAAGAACAAATTAGGGTGGTATTGTGCAATGCTTATTTTTATATTATGTATGATTTCATAGAAGGATAGTAGTTTTTAATATCTTGTTTTCCCCATGGTATGGAGAGTGTAGAAACACAAAGGATTTTGCAACACATATAGATAGTGCAATTACAAATTTCTCTTAGCATTTGCTAAATATACACTCCTGATAATGTAAGAAATTAGTTTTCTTACATAATATGTTATGTATTTAATGCATAAAGAATTAAATTGTAGAGAACAAACTGGAGAGAGAAGAAAAATGTTGGAGAATGCTTGAGAGAAATGTCTCTCAGTATATTTATAGTATACAACATTCCTTATTTACAATGAATCCCATTAATTATGGGAATTGCACTAATTACTAGATCCCACTACTAAATACTAAATCCTACTAACTAATTAAACCCTATAATCATCAATCGCTGATACAATCTATCATGCAATAAACACTTCCCCTCAAGCTGGAGCATGCAAATCATAGACTCCAAGCCTTTTACATATGTACTCCACTCTTGGATCTCTAAAGGATTTAGTGAATAAATCTGAAAGCAGATAGCTTGTACCAACAAATGATGTAAACTATATCTTTTGAGACTAACTTTTCACGTAGAAAGTGGCAATCAATCTTAATATGCTTGATTCACTCATGAAATGCTGGATTAGATGCAATATGTAAAGCAGCGTGATTGTCACATACTAACTGTATGGGAGGTAAGTCACAAAATTTTAAGTAAGCAAGCAATTGCTTCAACCAAATCGGTTCACAAGTTCCAAGAGCCATGGACCTATATTCTGCTTCCTCCAGGCAAGAACATTCCACCACAGTTTGTTTCTTGCTTTTTCAAGACATTGATTACCACCCAATAGCACACAATATCTAGAAGTTGAGCACCTCTCTAAAGGATTGCTATTTGTGTGTCCAATAATTTGAGGATGCTATTTATTTTCATAAAGTGGCCTTATGTCCTGGAGATCTTTTGATGTACCTCAGAATGCAGGCCACCACATCCCAATGACTGACTGCTTACTGCGAAGGAAATGTCTGGACGAATAACTGTTAAGTAATTCAGTTTTCCCACTGTGTCAATATTTGCCTGGATCTTGTAATGGTTCCCTCTGACCAGGTAGAATTTTGACATTTGGATCCTTTAGGATGCCTACTGGCCGTGATTTCAGCATTCCTGTCTCCTTAAAAATGTCCAGTGTGTATTTCCTCTGCAAGATGCATACGCCATGTCTAGATTGAGCTTCAATCCTAAGGAAGTTCTTTAGTCTACGCAAATCTTTGGTTTGGAAGTGCTGGTTCAAGAATTTCTTTAATGGTCCATACCCTTTGAGTCATCAAATGTGATAACAGTAAAATCAACATAGACAACAACGCAAATACACAAATTATCTTGTGATGGTGTAAGACTGATCTGCCTCACTACAAATCATGCCAAATTGGTAAATGTAAAGCACAAATATGAGAATGAATTTTCTGATATCATTCATTAGAAAAGGTTACATATTTATATACATGAGATAGACAAATTAGGAAATAATCGCTAATTGATTTCTTTCTAATATAGACAAATCAACTCCTAAATTTATGCTTATCATATTCTGTATCAATTTAACCTATCCAATATATGAGAATATTTACATTCCTATTGTGTAATACTTTCCCTCAAGCTGGAGCATAAATGTTAGTCATGCCTAGCTTGTTAAATATGTAATCAATTCAAACCCCATTCAGAGAATTTGTGAAGATATCTCCCAATTGCTCACCAGTCTTTACACTCTATAGAGATCAAACCTTGTTATATCTTTTCACGTACAAAGTGACAATCTATCTCAATGGGCTTAGTTCTTTCATGGAATACAGGATTAGGTGCAATATGTAGAGCTGCTTGGTTGTCACAGCATAATCTAGTTGGACCTGATGTCTTAATCCCTACTTCAGATAAAATTGAGATAGCCACATAACTTCACATGTAGATTGTGCCATAGCTCTATATTCTGATTCAGCACTCGAGCGTGAAATCTCACTTTGTTTTTTACTCTTCCATGAAACCAAATTCCCTCCAACAAAGAAACAATATCCTGAAGTGGATTTCCTATCTATCTTAGATCTTGACCAATCTGCATCTGTGAAACACTAAATATGAGTATGTCCATGATTCTTGTATAGAATTCCACGCCAAGGTGCCCCTTTTAAATAACAGAGAATTTGCTCCAAAGCTACCCAATGATCAATAGTTGGAGAAGCCATAAACTGACTTACAATACTAACAGAGTATGCAATATCTGGTCGTGTTACAGTGAGATAGTTTAGCTTTCCAACTAATCTTCTATAGTTCTTAGGATCCTCGAACAATTCTCCTTCCTTCACAAGTTGCAAATTAGGAGTCGTCAGCGTACTACATTGTTTAGCTCCCAATTTTCCCGTCTCAGCTAACAAATCCAGTACATATTTCCGTTGGTTAAGTAAAATTCCCTTCTTGCTTCTCATAACTTCTACTCCCAAGAAATACTTCAATGTCCCCAAATCTTTTGTTTGAAACTGAGTATGCAGAAAGGTTTTAAGGAATGAAATTTCAGTGGCATCACTTCCAGTGATAACAATATCATCCAAATAGACCTCTAAAAGAATTATACCAGCACTAGACTGTTTGTAGAAAATAGAGTGATCATAATTGCTTTTCTTCATCCCAAACTTCTCAGCAGCTTGACTAAAATTCCCAAACCAGGCTCTAGGACTTTGTTTCAAACCATACAGAGACTTCGAAGGCGACAAACTTTACCATACTACCCCTGAGCAATAAAGCCGGGAGGTTGCTTCATATGGACTTCCTCAAAAGGTCACCATGAAGAAAGACATTCTTGATATCCAACTGATGGAGAGGCCAATCATGAGTGGCTGTCAAAGATATGAATAGTCGGACTGAAGTCAGCTTGGCAATTGGAGAAAAAGTATCTAAATAATCCATACCATAGGTTTGAGCATAACCCTTGGCAACAAGATGAGCTTTCAAACGAGCAATAGAGCCATCAGGATTGACTTTAACTGCAAAGACCCATTTGCATCCAATGGCTTTCTTTCCTGTGGGCAGAGTCGCTAAGTCCCAATTGCCATTAGCATGAAGAGCATTTATTTTGTCTATCATATCATGATGCCATCTAGAATGAGACAAAGCTTCCCTCACTGTTTTAGGAAGAGAAACAGAAGCGAGAGAGGCAACAAAAGAACAAGAAGATGGGGACAGGTGATCATAAGAGACAAATGAAGCAATAGGATAAGTACGCTAGTGTTTACCTTTGCGAAGGGTAATAGGAAGATCATCATGTAAAACGGGATCTGATGATGAGGCTGGTTCAGGACATGAAGTAGAATTTGAAACTGGAGGAAGTTGTCTCCGAGAATAAACTTGAGTAATGGGAGGTTTAGTTGGACCAGGGTTAGGAGATATCACATTGTAGATTAACCAATCATCATCCTTTCCCTGATTAGAACAAATTGAAAATGGAGAAAAAGGTGTGTTTTCGCGAAAAGTGACATCAATTGACACGTGAATACCCAAGAAAAAACACATTTTAATGATTTAGGATCCGATTTTGTGACCTGAGGTTGAACATCCCAAACATAGCAAGTACAACCAAATATTTCAGGTTCAATAGGGAACAAAGACTTAGTGGGAAAAGGGGTTTGATATGGGCACTCACCGTTTAGGAAAGATGATGGCATTTGGCAAGCTGTAGAAACTACATCAGCCCAAAAGTGTTTAGGGACTTTTGTTTGGAATGGGAGGGCTCTTGCAGTTTCAAGTAAATGTCGATTTTTCCGCTCAGCCACTCCATTTTGAGATGGTGTATCTACACACGAAGTTTGATGGGTAATGCCATTTTGGATCATGTAGGAGCGAAACACATCTGACCTGTATTCTTTTGCATTATCACTTTGCAAGGTTAAGACATAAACATTAAATTGAGTCTCGATTTCAGAACAAACGACACAAAAATGATAAAATAATTCAGAACGATGTTTCATAAAATATAACTAAGTCTTACGAGAATAATCATCAACAAAAGTAATAAAATACCTGAATTCAGTTTTAAATGTAACTGGACAAGGAGAGAAAGACAACAACATATTAAACTCTTCATAGACCTTTTTAAAGTCCATGAAGTAGTTCGTTAGGGATTTTTCCTACTTCTCTGCACGATAAAAGGCTTTGCGCACCTCATAGATACGATTAATGTTACCTTTTCCAGAATACAAAAAATCTAAATATTCAATTAGTTCCTTGACAAATTCACAATGGTTAATCAAACCAATAACCTTACTGTCAATAGAATTTCCGATCTGAAGGAATAGTCGAGCGCAATCCTTCAACCATACCTGCTTCGAATTATCTTTAGGTGGATCATCAGTCAAATAATCTCCCTTCTCCATGCTTCTCAAATATAACCGAATTGTCTTACTCCATTCTAGATAATTAGTTCCATTAAGTTTATGTTCTGTGATTCTAGACATCACCGGAACCAGATTAGAGATAGCAACGGACTTAGTATTAGTCATATTTCCAAAAACATAACGAATAAAGTATTGAAACAACAACAGAAGACCAAACACTTCTATTAAAGAGTCCAAGATAACAAAACCTGGCAACCGACACAAAATCTTGCAATAGATGTGCTATCAGCCTGGACAAAAATTTGTGATGGTGTGTGGTGCACTTGCGGCAGCTTTGGCCACTGAACTTTGTAGAACAGACAATCGATAGGTATCTCTTCTCCCTAGGTAGGCGGTGTTAACAAGAATTCACAGAAAGTGGTGACTCAAATTTTCGATACCCACAAAAAATTTTAAGCCTCCCAAGTACTTAGGGTTAGCAACCTTGCTTTGATACCATGCAAAGCACAAATATGAGAAAGAATATGATATCATTCATTAGAAAAAGATTATATATTTATATACATGAGATAGACAAATTAGGAAATAATCGCTAATTGATTTCTTCCTAATATAGACAAATCAACTCCTAAATTTAAGCTTATCATATTCTGTATCAATTTAAGCTATCTAATATATGAGAATATTTACATTCGTATTTTGTAATAGTGAACAATTATCTTAAATCAAACAAACAAGCACAAGGAGATTGCTTGAGACTATAGAGAGAGGATTGAAGTCAACAAACCATACCAGACTCCCACTAAGCAACAAAACTTAGTGGTTAGTCCATATAAATCTCTTCCTCTAAATCCCCATGTGAAAAGACATCTTCAATATCCAGCTGATAGAGAGGCCATTGGCGCATGGCTGCCATGGAGTGAAAAAGTCGAATTGAGATCATCTTTGCAACTAGAGAGAATGTGTCACCGTAGTCCAGACCAAATATTTGAGTATACCCTCTTGCCACCATGGGGTTTCAAGCCTATCAATGCTACCACTGGGCCTACCTTAATAGCAAACACCCATTAATGAACAACCACATACTTGCCTAGTGGTAAAGGTACAAGCTCCTATGTGCTAGAGGAATGAAGAGCCTTCATTTCATTTACCATTGCTTGCTTCCATCCAAAATGAGACAAGGCTTCCATTACAGTTTTAGGTATAAAACAGAAGACAGGGACACAAAAACCATATATGGTAGAGAAAGATGATGATAACTCATACAAGTTTATATGTGAACAGGTTTACAGGTAGATTTGTTACCTTGTCGTGAGAATGGTGGAGGATCTGAAGCAAAAATAGGCAAAGAGAGGAGGCATTGAAGACAACATTTTGAGGGCCTCTATGATATGTTTGTGGGAGAGGAGAAAGGTGTAAAAAAATTTGGAGGTCATGGGTTTGGGGTTGCTAGAGGAGATGACTTTGGTAGATCCAAAGAAGATGCTTTTTTTGGGAGCTGAAACTGCTGGAAGTGGAAAATGAAGGAATTATTATGTCAAAGCAAGGCAAGATTTCAGGGGGACACTAGTGGTGTTACTCGAGTTTGGAGAGAGGAATAGGGTTGATTCGAAAAATGTGACATCAGCAGAGATGAGAAATCTATGTGAGGAGAACAGCATTTGTAGCCTTTTTAAAGATGAGAATACCCTAGGAATATACATTTAAGAGACTTAGGGGATAACTTGTCCTTTTTGGAATCTAGTGATATGAGCTTGATAGGGCCAAGATCCAAGAGAAATTCGTGGCTTATATGTCTCAAACAATATCAAGAAATCCAAGGAAAATAAGATAACAAGAATGGAAAGAAAAAGGAAACAAAAGCAAGATGGATAATCCCTTTTCCACAAGATAAAAACTCTAGGAGATCTAAGCTACTAGAACCCCTAACTTAGTATATTAGGGCAACTACAACACCTAAATACTCTTAATCCACAAGAGATCAAGAACAATAGGATAGGAGGTGTAGGAACTCAACTTAGCTCCTAGAGATAACCTTAGAAGAACAATGCATCTAAGACCAAACTAGAGAAATAAATTGCATTATCCAACAAAGTTTAGAGACACAACAATAGGGTGGACTAATCCCTAAGATTGGTCTTGAATTTAAGGGTAGTACTTGGAGGGACTTACCTCACAAATGAAGTTCTTCATTCATTTCTTCATAAGAGTTCAATAGTTTTCTTCAATACAATGAGATAAGTATTTATACCAAGCTAACCCTAGTCAAAAGATGGCCTCAGAAACATGTTTTTGGCCCATAAAAACAAGACACAAAAATAAAGTTTACTAGAGTTTCGGGATTTAGGTGGCGTTGCTTAAGCCATATTAAATGGCGCCGCTAGCTTGTGGCCTTCTTGATTTCACAGCTTGGACGAAGGCGCTTGACATGATATAGGCGGCACTATTAAGCCTTAGAAGGTCTACAGTAACGGCCTCCATAGCTTGGGTGGTGCCGCTTAGCATGGGTAGGCAGCGCCGCTCAGATTTATAACTTCCCCTGCATGTTTTCTTCAGGTTCTTGGCATCCAAAGCTCTACTCAAATGCAATTCCTTGAAGTGAAATGGTGTCCTCTTGTCCTTGCACTTGAATAAGCAAGAAATTGTGTAACTTTGGAGGCTTCATTTGTTGTCCAAAGATCCTTCACCTTGAGGTTGGGCTTCATGAATATTTGGAGTCCCTCTTTGAATCGCTTAACTCGTGCCCTCATCATTGGACTTTGCATGCTAGCTTGAGTTTTCTCTCCCCCTTCTTGAATTTGATCTTCATGGCTAGGTTGATTCCTATCATCTTGTACAAAGCAAATGTACCCAAACACCTTAAGGGGAAGTTTATGAGGTTCATCCTGCAGGAAAATGAGAGAATGGAGAACTTTAGAATGGATTGAAGATGACAGGTGATTGATGAGGAAGCAGGCTACTAGAACTGCATCACCCTAGAAATGAGGTGGGACATTGTAGAGTATCATCATGGTGCGAGCTGTTTCGATGGTGATTTTTTTGCTCAACACCATTGTGAAGGTGTATCAGGATCAGAGGACTCTTGGAGGATAAGTATTTTTGTGAAGCTAGAAGGAAGAAAGAGGTTGGGGAAAATATTCGCATGCATTATCACTTTGTAGGATTTTAATAGATACCCTAAATTGATTTTTCACCTCAACACAAAAATTTTGAAGTATAGAAAACAATTTAGTCAGATTTTTCATTTTGTATAACCAAGTGCATTTAAAGAAATCATCTATAATGGTAACAAGTATCAAAATCTCAAAATAGAATTGACATGACTAGGACAGTAAACATGGGAATTAGATAGAAGAAAGATGCAACATGTTTGTTGACTTTAGGTGATATGACGCTCAAGAATGTTTCCCAAGTTGGCAGGACCCACCAAAGAACTTAATTTAAAGAGATTAGGAACTAGTTGATGTAATTTGGGATGATTAGGATGGCCATATTAACCATGTAGGAGAGATGGAGAATCAGTAATAGAAGAACAAGCTGCTAGAGATGTAAGAGGGACAAGATGGTAGAGCCCTTGTAATTTATGCCCAGCACCAATTGTTTGCCCTGCCCTCTGGTCTTGCGTCACAACAGAATCAGAAGAAAGGGTGATCATACGATTCAAAGATCAAGTTAGTTGATGGATGGAAATCAGATTAAAAGGACAATCTAGTACATAAAGAACAGAGGATAATGGCATAGAGGGAAGGGTGTAGCAGTTTCAACACTGATAGCATTGTGTTCAGATCTAGCCCAAAAATGACTGAAGGTAAAAACTTAGAGGAAGTGTTAGAAATTAAGAGAGAATAATCTCTTTTCATATATTTCTCAAAGATTACAATGAGTTAATTATATACAAGCTGCCTAAGGCACAAATATAGCTACTGCCCTAATAAATTGATTCACAAAATCTCCTAATCAATCCCTTAATTACTGCCCACAAAATTTCCTAATCACTGATTATAAAATCCCCTAATTTAAGAGTCAAACTTCCCTAATTCTAGTGTTACAATATTTACAGCATTACTTTTTGAAAATACACCCTTTAGCGATATTTTCCCACACTCCCCCTCAAGCTGGTGAATAGATATTCTCCATTCCCAGTTTGGATACAATATTTTCAAACATTGGACTACTTAACCCTTTGGTTAACACATCAGCAAGTTGATCATTTGTAGACACATAAGGTGTGCAAATCAATCCACTCTCCAATTTCTCCTTGATAAAATGTCTGTCAATTTCGATATGCTTTGTCCGATCATGCTGCACAGGATTGTGAGCTATGCTAATTGCAGACTTATTATCGCAGTAAAGTCTCATTGGGCTCTCCAACTTGATTCTTATGTCTTGTAGAATGATCTTTAACCAAAGTAACTCACATACTCCTTGAGCCATCGCTCGAAACTCAGCCTCTGTACTAGATCGTGCTATTACATTTTGTTTTTTACTCCTCCATGTCACAAGATTTCCACCAAGGAACGTACAATATCCAGTGGTCAATCATCTATCAATCAATGACCCAGCATAATCAGCATCTGTATAGGCTTCAAGTATTAGGCCCCCACCTCTCCTAAAAAGAAGTCCTCTTCCTGGTGTACCTTTAAGATACTGCAACACGAAGATGAAGGGGTGTGCTACTCGAAGATGAACCTCTTTTGGACTGTGCATAAATTGACTAATCACACTCACAGCATAAGCTATATCTGGTCGTGTGTGGGACAAATAAATGAGCCTTCCCACCGAACATTGATATGCCCCTTTGTCCACTATAATATCTTCCTCTGCTAGTCCAAGCTTTATATTTGGATCTATCGGAGTACTCATTGGTTTGCATGCTGTTTTTCCTGTCTCCTTGAGGAGATCAGTTACATACTTCTGTTGAGAGAGAAAAATACCCTTCTCTGAATGTGCCACTTCAATTCCGAGAAAATATTTTAGCTTCCCAAGTGTCTTAATCTCAAATTCTTTTGCTAAACACTCACTCAAAGAATGTCTCTCCTCATCATCACTTCCTGTAACAATTATGTCATCCACATAAACTAAGAGGACCGTGACTCCTCCTGAAGACGAATGCTTGATGAACAAAGTATGATCTCCTTGACTTTACTTGTATCCTAACATCACCATTGTAATACCCCATATTAGACCGTCTTTAGTAAGTAGGGAAAAGTCATGCATGTCATATTATGTTATACCACATTTGATGATTTGAATTATTTTCATGAAAATATTAGTTTGTTGTTGCATGAATTAATTTGTTCGTGAAGTGGTTGTGGTATTTGAGGTAGTTGAGTTTTATTTTATTGAAGAGAATTTATTAGAAAAAGGGATGGAGTAAGTGAGTAAGAATTAAGGGAATTTATTAGGAGAATATTTGCCAGGAATCAATGTGGTTTAGTGGATAGAGCTTGGTGTGTGTTCTTTGGTGGGTTTGAGTTCGAATCCTAGCTATCTCAAATCCCTTCCTTTCTTCTATTTTCCTTCTACCCTAGTTTTCCCTAGCCTTGGTCGAAATCCTTAAGGTTTTGGAGACCAATTCCCTAAAAATTGGGGGTGTGCTTTATCTTGAAAATTATTTTATAAAATTAGTAAATTAAATTTTTGTTCCTAATATCCTATCATAATCTTTTTTTTTTAGAGAATAGAAGGCAAAGAGCTGGATTTAAATGAGATGTTTGTCTCTTGGATTAAGCCAAAGGGTTTCGAAATTTTGAAGGGGGAAAAGGAAGGGGAAAATTCAGTAGCTACAAGGATTAGGAAACTAGAATTTTCCTTACCAAATAACTGTTTAATAACTATTTAAAATTACTCAAATTAATATAGGGAATTAATTAAACTATTCTCTAAATAAATGACCTAATTCCTTTCTAGGGTTTTCTGGGAAATTCCCTCATAACAGCCGCCACACATAGGGTAGAATAACTTACCTAAAACACTCCAAAACCTAGCTATTAGGACTTGATTTTAGCCAAAAGAATACCAGAATTTCAGCTCCATTGCATTCAGAATTTCGTCACTGTTCACACACACACACACACACACACACTTATGAAAATTTCAGCTTTTCATTACTCTCAACATCCTCTTATCTTAGGCAAAAACAGCTACACAAAACCTTAATCTTTCCTCCTCCTAATCTCGTCCAAGAGGAAGCCAGAAAATCAGCTTCTTTCATCTCTTTTTCCTTTCTTATTGTGGCCACAATAACAGCCAGCAAACAGCCATCAAAAACCAGCACTAAACCCCTTAAATCCTGCTGGAAATCGGCTACAGCAATAAGGACAAAAGCTGTCACCTTTTCCTTCTTGTGATCAAGAGACCAAAGCAAGATCAAACTCTTCTAAACCCTAAAACACCTCAGCCTAACCTATTCCCTTCATCAAACCAGCCACAAGCAAACCCTAAAACACCTTCTACTGCTCCAAAATTCCAGCCGCCACTCTCTCCAAAGATTTCGTCCTTAGCAACCTCCAAGCATCTCCAAACTTGAAATCTAAACCTTAGGTGAGTAACCCTTCAAACCCTTTCAGCTTTCATTCAAATAATCTTTCTCTTTTCTCCTCAATCTCAGTCATCAAGGGGCTAATCCTTGTCTCCTTTTGTTGGAGATTTTCGAACAAGAAGGCCAAGAACACTACAATCAACCTTTCTTCCTCAAGTGAATCCAAGCAACCACCAAAGGCGTCACCTTTGCACTTAGTGTGTGTGTCGTCAAAGGTATTCTTGGTCTCGATCCCTTTTTGCTTAAATAAGGTTGCTTTTATGGTGGTGTTGTTATACATGGAGGCTAGATGAAAGTATGAATAGACTATATTGATGAGTTGGAGGGTTCAATGGAATGAGCTAGGCATGTATGTCTTTGATCATGATTGAATATTGCTATGAAAGTCTAGATCTGCAGCATGATGATTAAAGATGAGATCTTTGAATGAAAATAGGGTTATTATATGAGGTTTGTGGTAGACGGATATTAGGGGTCCTTGTATTGATGATGAGATTCGTTTATTTGCATGCCATGATGAGATGCATGATCTTGGGAAGCTATAGCAATGAATAAAACTAGTCTATTTATATGCCATGGATGAATTAGATGATATGATCATAGGGATTCATGATGCATGAAAAGATAAGTGGATGCATATTTGGGTTCTAATCATAGAATCATTGGTTCTAGATAAGGAAGGAAGTGAAAAAGACATCAAGCATCACTTTGATTGATTATTGAGAATATCTAGATAAGTCCCTGCATAACCATTTTGATACAAGCTATATGTTTGCAAGCAATTTTTATAATGTTATTTGAGATTGATGTCAACATGATGTTTTGACACAAAGATTGAGCTTTAACTAAAATGATGAGTTATAGTAGATTATTGTGATACTTGGATTGGAAACATGGAAGTTTGATTTTCAAAATGAATTTGCTAAATTTTAATTATTTAACTTCAAAAATGATTTCTTAAACTATTGTCAAACGATTTGAAAATGCTATTACGAAAAACCACGTTTTGCAATCAAACTAATCAAAGATTTTCGAAAAAGGGAAAATGATTTTGTCCCCTAACCGGGGAGCGTTGAGTACTCAGCGAGAGTAGGCTAGTGGTACTAGTCTCGAAGAGCAAGAGTGAGTCTTCTTGTAGAAGGCCACCTCCAGAAGAGGAACTCAACTTAGAGAGGTGACAATACCACTTAGTCAGGCCGTCCACGCTAGCATATTGGTCCATGTGGACATTGTTGATCCGGATTGAACAACCGGAATGTTGGGTGTAGAAATGGAGGAGTATCTCACCTAGTAGGTGGATCCCCCACGGCCCATTGTTGAAAGAATACATTGGGAAGCTATCATGGTGGTAACCATGATATGGATTGTGTTACTATATTGTTGAATCATTTGCTAATCCATACTTAATGAATTATGAATGTGATGAAACAGTGATTTATTGTGAACTGTTTTGGATTTATTGAGCAAGGCTCCTTTGTATAGCTGTTATTGATGAAATTGACTTGCAAACACGATTTTGTGATTTGGATAAACCCGCATACATGAAATGGTTTCAATGGACACTTGCACACACGTAACTTACTGAGATGTCAATCTCACACCTTTTATATCATGATTTCAGGGGATTACTTATACTGAGTAGGGTGAAGCATTAGGAGATGAACTCCAGTTATTTATTTATTTATGTTTTGAATTTATTTCAAGAGACGTTAGTTTTGATTTTCCAGATTTGTATAAGTTTTGCTTCTGGATGCAATGAAATTATTCCTTTAATTTTATTTAGCAATTTTTTTTTTTATTTATTTGTATCTCGTTATAAAGACCCCTGGTCCTTTGGACGGGGTGACATCCTGCCCTATCTAGGTACCTAGGGTGTGGGGTGTTACAACCATAACCTTGGCAAACCTGCCGAACCATGCTTGAGGAGATTGTTTAAGCCCATACAATGCCTTCCTTAACCTATAGACTGTATGATCAGCAACTCTTTTCCCATTACATGGAGATATCTCTATATATATCTCCTCCTGGAGATCTCCATGCAAGAAAGCATTTTTGACATCAAACTGCTGTAAATTCCATCCAAAGTTGGCTGCCAAAGACAATAAGACCCTAACAGTATTCAATTTTGCAACTGGGGCAAAAGTCTCTAGATAGTCCACTCCATATGTCTGAGTATAACCCTTGGCAACCAACCTTGCCTTGTATCTTTCCACTGAACTATTAGCTCTATATTTTACTGTGTACACCCATTTACACCCCACAGGTTTCTTCACTGCTGGTAACTCCACAAGCTCTCATGTTTTGTTCTTTTCCCGTGCCTCTATTTCTACATCCATAGCTTGTTTCCATTTTTCATTAGACAAAGCTTCGGATAGATTGGAAGGAATGGCAATGGTTTCTAGGTTACTGAGGAAGACTCTGTGTGACGGAGAAAAACGCTGAAAGGATAGGAAGTGTGCAAGGGGGTATAAATGTCTTTTATTGCACTCTCTCACACCTTTTCTCAATGCAATGGGTAAGTCTATGTCACTACTACTACCCCTATGGATCTCACTCTCTACCTCTGGTTCTGTTTCAATCTGTAATGTGGGTTCAGAAGTTATTACCTGATCAGACTCTTAGACTTGCGTAGGGTTGGGGGCAGCCGTCTTCTTCCTTGTATACATCTTTCCTTTGTCATATCTAACATCCTTGGGAACAGACTCAGTGGTGTCAGATTGAGCAAATATAGGTTCAGATGAGACTGTGACAGACTCAGATAGTTCAGAGTGAACTGGGACAGGATCACTAGTGGATGAGGAAGTAGGATGATTTGAAGTTGAAAGATCCAATAACAAATCAAAACCCAAACTCTCATCTTCTCTCATAAACTTCTCCCTGAAGATAAGAGTTTGAAAAATAAGATTCATGTTCATTGAAAGTATCATCCATAGAAACAAAGAATTTTCGGGAGGGTGGATGATAGCACTTGTATCCTTTTTGGGTTGAGGAATATCCCACAAATACACATTTTAGAGCCCTTGGATTAAATTTTTCTTGGTTGTGACTGTGAACATGTACAAAGGATGTACATCCAAACACTCTAGGAACAAGATTATTTGTGGTGTGGAAGTTAGGATAGAAAATGGACAATACATCTGAAATTCTAGAACTCTAGATGGCAATCGGTTTATGAGATGCGTTGCTGTTAGAACAGCCTCCCTCCAAAAGGTTTTAGTTATATGATATTCAAATAACAATGCTTGAGTTTTTTCTAGGAGATCACCATTTTTCCTTTCTGCAACTCCATTTTGCTGCGGGGTATTCACACAAGATGACTCATGGATTATCCCTTCCTTTTGAAAATATGGACTTAGAGTTTGATTGAAATAATCTAGTGCATTGTCAGACCTAACTCTCTTGATGGTCACTCTAAACTGATTTTTAATCATGGAGCAGAAATTTGGAAAAACAATACTGACGTTAGATTTTTGTTTAAGAAGAAAGACCCAGCAAATACGAGTGCAATCATCAATAAAGGAAACAACCATCGTGCCCCAGAAATATTAGCAATAGTAGATGGGCCCTAGACATCACTATGGATTAAATAAAATGGAATGAAACTTCTGCTATTGCTCAGTGGAAAGGGTACATGTTTGTGTTTGGCAAGTTCACATATTTTACAATGAAAAGACTCAATATCTAAATGTTAAAACAAAGGTGGAAACAAGAGTTTTATAACTCGAAATGATGGATGTCCAAGTCGACGATGATGGAGCTAAATTTTCTCCGTATTAGATGACAAAGACTTGGAAACAAATGACACTAACGGTTTACTGTTGGGGATGGTTGGTTGACTTGCATCAAGGAAGTAGAGGCCACCCCGTTCTCTAGCATGTCCAATTATCGTCCCCGAACTCTTGTCTTGAAATACACAACCATTATGATGAAAAACCACCGTAAATTGTAAGTCATGGGTAAGTTTTTGGATGGATATCAGATTGGTAGCTAGCTTAGGGACATGGAGAACATTTTTCAAGGTTAACAATGGGTTAATTTGGACACTTCCTGCCATAGTGGTTAAAGAACCATCTGCAGTGGCTATTTTCCTACTGCCCGGGCACGGGGAATAGGTGGTGAAGATATTTGGTGCAGGGGTCATATGGTCGGTAGCTCCTGAATCCATGATCCAAGAGGTGGAAAAGGGTGTATCCGAAGCATTTAATCCAATGGAAAGTGGAAACTTACCTGAATATGCCACAGAATAAGTACTTGAGGGCTTTTCTAAACTACTGATGAGTGCACTCACCCTGTCCAAGTCATCTTGGTTGAGACTAGCAATGTCTGACTGTGGTGGCTCAGCAATTTGGCCAGCTACTACATTGGCTTGTCCACTTTTGGATTGTCCCCCATTTTGTTCCCATTCTCGACTGGGTGGTTTCCCATGAAGCGTCTAGCATTTTGCGCTTACAACTCGTGTTTGGGAGGTTGACATGGTAAAAAAAAAAAATATTTTGCAGCAATTAAAGCTGCCTGAATAGGAAAAATAAAGAGAAAACGACAGCAATGAAGGCTGCTCGAAAGAGAAGATTGTAGTAATGAAGACTGCTTGAAAGCGAAGAGAGAATAACAGTAATGAAGGCTGCTCAGTACAAATCAGTATCAAAACAATTGGAAAGAACACCAGCAATAAAGGTCGGCTATACAACACCTACGAGGAAGAAAAATAGAGGAGAAATCCCAGCAATTAAGGCTGGCTGGTCGTAGGAATTAGAATGAAAGAAACACCACCAGCAATTAAGGCCGGCCGGCAGAAGAAGAAGAAGCAAAGAATAGGCGCAAGTAGAAAAATCAAAAGTAGATCAGGATGAACAGCTCTGATACCATGTAAGAAATTGAGAGAGAATAATCTCTTTTCATATATTTTTCAAAGATTACAATGAACTAATTATATACAAGTTGCCTAAGGCACAAATATAGCAACTACCCTAATAAATTAATTCACAAAATCTCCTAATCAATCCCCTAATTACTGCCCACAAAATCTCCTAATCACTGATTCAAAATCCCCTAATTTAAGGGTCAAACTTCCCTAATTCTAGTGTTACAATATTTACAGCATTACTTTCTTAAAATACACCCTTTAGCCATATTTTCCCACAAGAAGTAATACTTGTAAAAAGGTCTGGCTACTAAAAATGTGTTCAGAGCACTTGAATAAAAAATCCACGGGACTTGGATTGTGAACCAAAGGCAATGGAGGCCTTAGTGTGTGTTATAGAAGTGGTTGCTTGGAATTTTAACTGATCGGAATGAACTTCAATTGCATACAAAAATAAATTGAAGATGGATGGACTGAACTTCAGTCTTATATCAAAATAAATCGAAAGCTGGTAGACTGGAATGAACTTCACTCGTAGAAAATCGAACATGGACAAACTGGAATGAACTTTGGTTTGTTGGAGTAACTTGAATGGAGTTAGAATTTGCTCTTCCTGGCTCTGATACCATGTATAGAATAAACTAGAGAACGAAGAAGCATGTTGGAGAATGCTTGAGAGTAATGTCTCTTAACTATTGTAGATTAATCCATTAATTTCGAGAATCCCACTAATTTCTTGATCCCGCTACTAATTAATTCCCACTAATTAAGCCCTCTAATCATCAATCTTTATTGAAATCAATGTTAAAATCAACAAAAATAAACAGTAAATAGCGGAAATTTTGTGAAATTCTTGTTTGTTTTCTTTTTTCAAGCTCCTAGTGGCCAACAGTAATTTGTTTTTCCCCTTGTGTGTTCTCAAGGAAAAGAAAAGGAGTCATGTTACAACTCAAGCCTTTTTCCTAATTAATTAAATAACAAGAACCAATAACACACATGGTCAAGTTCAATTACAAGTCCTGATTAAGTATTTATTTATTATTTATCATTTTAAAAGTTGAATTTTCAGTTCGGTCAACTTAAAAAAAAAAATCCAAAATCAACTGAAAATTCTAATTTTAAGATCGGGTTGGCAGAGAACTAACTTAAAATATGCCTTTCTTGGTTCCTAACAAACATGAAGGAAGAAAGGTTTCTTTGTTATTCCTTACTAATCCTATTCTCCACATGGGCTTAAATAGCCAAGTAATTACATTGTAATCCCTACAATTAAGAGCCTATGAATACAATCTACCAAAAATAGCCTAGTTGCCTAATTTCAGCAATCAATAATAAAGCCTAGTTACAGCAATTACAGCTAATACACAGTTAATACTGAAGCATAATTACAGCAATTACAGCTAATATACACAGTCAATATCTTTGACTTTTCAACACTCCCGCTCAAGTTGGCATGAAAATATCCTTCAATGCCAGCTTGGAAATCAAATTGTCGAATTGTTTCTTATGAAGACCTTTAGTCAGGATATTTGTGGCTTGGCTAGTGGAAGGAACATATACCATATAGATAACCCCTCTATCAATCTTTTTCTTAATAAAGTGCTCGTCTATCTCCACATGCTTGGTCCGATCATGAAGGACTGGATTGTGAGCAATGGCAATTGCTGATTTATTATCGCAGTACATTTTTAATCGGTGATGGAGTAGAAATTTTCAATTCTTCAAGAATTCTCCTAATCCACAAAACTTCTCAAATTCCATGAGCCACAGATCTAAACTCAGCTTATGCACTATTTCTAGCCACAACATTTTGTTTCCTACTTCTCCAGGTCACCAAGCTTCCTCCTACAAAGGTGTCGTATCCTGAAGTGGACCGCCTATCTGTAACACTCCCAGCCTAATCTGCATCTATAAATGCCTCTTCCTGTAAGTTCCCATTATTTTTAAACAAGTCCTCTTTTAGGAGTCCCCTTTAGGTACCTAAGGATTCGATAGACAACATCTAAATTGTCAAAGTTTGGAGACTGCATAAATTAACTTACTACACACTACACTGATAGCGAGGGCGATATTAGGGCGAGTGTGTGAGAGGTAGAATAATATTCCCACAAGTCTCTGATATTGTCTCTACCAACACCATCTGCTGTATCAGTTACTTGTAGTTTCTTATTGGTTCAATTGGGGTTTCAGCTGCCTTGCATCCAAGCATCCTAGTTTCACGGAGTAGATCAAGCACATACTTTCGTTAATTGATAAAGATTCCCTTCTTTGATCTAGCAAACTCAATACCAAGGAAGTATTTCACTGGCCTCAAGTCTTTAATTTCGAATTCTGTGGCAATTCTTCCTCATAATGCCTCAATTTCCTTAACATCATCACCTGTAAGGATACTATCATTGACATAGACAATTGTTTTTGTGGGATGTCGCCCTGTCTAGTTGCCTAGATAAGGGGTCTTTATAACGAACTTAACTTAGTACACCGCGGAAATTTGCTCAAATGCTTTTTAGTAAATATAAGAAAATACATGGAGTCTGTCTCTTGATATCATATTTAAAGCACAATAGATCCGAAATACGGCATGAGCCTCTGGGAGTCCACTGCGCTTCTACTGTGCCTCTGATTCCTAAAAATTTTTAGAAAGAAATAACACGCGAGTGGAAATCACTTGGTGAGTCCCGTGTGTGCTAGTGTTTTATAAATTAAACAGACAAAAGTATTATTAGTATTTGTTTCATAATACCGTTGTGGGTAAGCATTGTATTTTCCACTGAAAATAGTTCCACTGCTCACTAGAAGATAGCCTTCCATGAGAATTATTTAAAATCTTAGGCACATTTGGAAAATCAAACTTTATTAAGATCCATGCCCCTTATCACGGGCGTATTTGGAAAACCATGTTTTATAAGATCATTGCATCATATTTTAAGAAATGCAGGCTTCCCTGTCAATAAAAGGTCGACTTGTGTGCAAAGCTTACAAGGCTTCGCCGTCAGCATCACGATCTTATTGTGCTAAGGAACGAGCCTACAACACTCAACCATGCATTGCTGGAATGACATCACAGTCTTATTGTACTAGGTCACAAGCCTATAGTACTCAATTGTGCATTGTCGGAGTGGTAAAGTTGTTGTCACAACCTACCGTAAATTGTACCAATTCTTTTCACTTGTGGTAGTATAGGTCTTCACTCCGTACTCCCCTCACCACGAGGTTGACAAGGGTTGATCGTAGATTGGGTGTCCCGTGTAGGATCAACTAATTAATGGGTGCTTATGCATTGGGATAGTGCTAGCTTGGGAACCGGCTAATTCCAATGGACAATCCCTAGAATTGGACCGGGTTACTTTGGGTCGTCTATCTCTAACGCGAGCTAGTGCAAAGGTCCCCTACTCAGAAATCAAAGTTTCCACTAGTTCACAAGACCAGTCCAATTCCATTGGCTCACAAGGCCAATCCAATATTCCATTCCCGAAGGAATATAAATAAACCATTTTTTGGGGCCAAAATATCGTTTTCCAAACGTTAATCTCATACCGGGAGATTGTTTTCCAAATCATAACGAAAAAAGATAAAGAAGTGCTTTTTGTTTGATAAAACACATTTTCAAGGGCATTTTTTTCATTTGACGAATACCCGATTCCAAAGGAGTTTTATTCAGGAATTCCAGAATTCTAATTCTAAAAGAAGAATTAAATTCAAGAAATTCCAATTATAATTTCATAATTCACATTTTCCCAAAAATCATTTCCATACGAAGGAATATTTTTGCTTTCCCAGAATAAAATATGATTTCGTATCATACTTAATGAGAAGAAAGCCTTTTAGGTATACATTTGTACCTAAAAATTATTCATAATTTAAGTGACCCAAAAGTCTTTGTAGAAAATATTTCATCCTAAAGTTTCCAATAATTTCCCGTTCAAAGAAACCATTTCTCATTCAGGAAAACCATATCTTGTTCAGGAAAACACAAAGGTTCCTCAACCTCATTGCTATAATTTAGGAAATGGTCACTTACTTTAAATAATTCCAATAATGAAAATCCATGTGTTCATTCAAATCTAACATAGCATGATGTAATTCCTTTCTCAGAAAATCATATTCTCATTTAGAGAAACCGAAAGGATTCATAGAACATTTCTCAGTAAAACATAATTTCGCTAGTATAAAACAGGGTTTGTAAAACAAGTGAGACTCACCTTATGTCCTTTCGCTTAGCTATATAAATGGTCCTCAATCTATTACGAAGTCTTTAAGGTAAACAACCTACATTAAAATACTTAGCATATATAGCTACACATATTTAGGAATTATAGCTGTAATATTCCTGTAATTGTTTCTATAATTTTAATGTATAGTTTACTTACCTTAAATAGGTCTAGGTATCTTGTATAAATACCTTGAGATATATGGAATAAACATAAGAGTGTTTTTCAGCCAATTGTTAATTAAAATCACCCAATAACTCGTTTAGCATCTATAGTTCACCATTAACATATATCGTTAATAAAGTGCGTTCACAAGGAATCTACTACTTCCCTTGTTTCTCCATTCTCATAGAAATGTATTACTTGAGCTAATCTAACTTATATATCCATTTCCTATTTCTTGATCCAACATATATATAGGACTTTCATATATATATCCTTCTTAAATCTCGTATTCATCCATGAACATTAACAAAAACAATACATGAATCTATCATCTCTAAAGCTCTGCATTTCTTCCCCCTTGGCACCGTTGCTTTTTTATTTCGTAACTTTTGATTCACAAGTCCAATTAATGTCAAACTAGTTCCAAAATGTCTCCAAGACATTCTTTTATGATTTCCAACTCATGGAATACCAATTTCCTTTGCCATTTTATTCAGTTTTAATCATAAACTCCCAGCTTCTTCATCCCGTCACTGAACTGGCAGCCCTCGGTATTTAAACCATAACTTTCTATTTACAAGTCCAAATCATGCAAATTGGTCTTAAAATGATTCTAAGACATTTAGTTACAAGTTTCAGGTCATGGGGTTACAGAACAACCATCCATTTTGTTCAGATTAATGGTTCTTCAAGTCTACTCGGAATCACACAAGCAGAATTTCTGTTTGTTCCTTTTTCTTCATACCATTAATTCTCTTTTCTTCAATCTAAATGCTTATATAACACTTAATCCACCTTAAACTCCATCAAAGCAGCTTTCAACTCTCTGATTTTTAGAGATGTTCAATCCAGAAAAATCATATTTTCGATTACTAAATTCAGCAACCACAAATAACAACAATAACAATTCATTTTCTTTAATAATTAAACTCCTTTTTCCTTTCAATTCCATATTCTTCTTTTACAGCAATGAACAACCATCCAAACCACTATCAAAACACCTTCATACACCATATAAAACATAGTACATAGCTTCTCTAATCAGCCGGTACACACTAGCACAAAACAGCCCAAGAACATAGCTAATTCCCAAGTATAAATCATAAATTTCGTGAGTTTCTCAACAAAATTAGTACCAAAATGATCCTTGCAATCCATTCTACAACTTTAATTCATGAAGTACAAACTTTTACTTTGTGTATGAGATTCTCCATGCTTGAATTGCCTCAAGTTTTTCCTTCTTTTGCCTTGGCAAACTTTTTCTCTCTCCTTTTCTTTTTTCTCCCTATTTTTTCTCTAATTTTCCTTCCTTCTCCTTTTATTCTTGTCTTGGCCGGTTTTCTTGATGTCCAACGCCATTCTTGTGACCTCAAGGTCAACGAACAATTAATGTTAAATTGTGGGCTATCCGTCTAAGCGTCATTTTCTCATTTGTTTTTCATTTCTTTAATTATTCTTTAATTCTTATTTGATAAGCTTCATTTGTATAAATATTTCATACATCCAATCTCTTTTTGACACTTGTTTTCATCCACCAATCATATTATGCCGCTTGTTTGAATTTCGACCGCATTTTAGAATTTTCTCAGAAAATAACTATAATTTCGGTCCATATCGGGAAAATATTTTATTCCACCAATAGAATCTATGAATTTAACTGAATTCAATAGTAGGAATCAAAATTCTCAATTCTTTGCAATTTGCGGTCAAGTCTCAATCATGGTCAAAATTGCGGTAATACCCCCGATAGCTCTGGTTATATCAAAACGTCTACCTCATCGCGCTAATCAACTTTTGTTTTGGGCTTATACCCAAATTCTCACTATGTATAAAGTAGTCACCAATTGAAGTACAAAGGTACGGGTAGAACAATCTCAAAATTCTATCTGGGTCCATACAATTTAAAAATTCTAATAATGCCCCTAAATATTTTTAGCACCCCAAAACGTTTATCTCATTATATTGATCATTTCTTGTTCTGGCCATTGATACAAATTCTCATCCTGTCGAAAGCAGTCACCAACTAAAATGTGAAAATACAAGGGATTACAATCTCCCCTCCTTCAAGGAATTTCGTCCTCAAAATTCGTTTATCCTTGAAATAGTTCCGAATATCTTTTCCGCCTTTCTGTTTCCGTTTTCCCATGTGAGTATCTTGTACAAGATAATGATTCCAAAATACTTTCATAAGTGGAATCTTATTGTGTCATAATTGCTTCTTGGTACACTACAAAATTAAGAAATATAAATATGCTATCATCACCTCGAAATTCTATAGGTAGATGCATCCAATGTTCTACCTTTTGATCTTTTGTAGGATCTGAGCGATCTAATATGTCCAAAATGTCTATTTCATCCTTTGCATTTTGTTTTCCATATGACATTTTAGTGTCCAACTTAAATATACTTGGTTTCTTTCTATAATTTCCAAATTTCTCTTGTACTGGTTGAAATAATTTCTCTACCGACTTGCAGTTTCTCTTTTTGCTTTGATCAATTCTACCTTCTATCGTACTTTCTCAAGATTCATGATGTTTGGTATGTTCTATTTTTACCTTAAGCATTCCAAATATAGGAGCGACTGACACTTTTTCTATAAAAAGTCTCAAATAGAACTATTCCAAACATTTATCAATAATTGCCATTGTACACAAACTTCGTACATGTCGAGCTATCAATCCGTTTAGTTCCAAAATCCGGTGTTCGTGCTAACATGGTATCTTCAAAATTCCGGATTATTCGTGCCAATTGTTTATTGGTCTACAGTGTATTACGGTATTGAATTCTGATATCATCCCCTAAAATTACTATACTCATCTTCCAAATTTTAAGATGAATCTTGGATTATGATTAGGCACAATACTAGGAGATACTCCATGCAGTCAACTCACTTCCTTGGCACATTGCATTGACCCTCAATACGGAGAATCCCTTCATCATTTCTTCAAGGTTCACTTTCTTCTTTTACAAATTTTCATTTGTGCTTTAATTCCTGATGTCGGATAATCATTTTCCTTTTTCTAGTTCTCTATAAGTCCGGAATTTCCGGGAAATGGGGTTGTTTTTATTCGTAATTTCGACAGTGGGGTTGCTGCTGTCGGAATTGCGGAAGTAGTGAAATGCGACCACATAAAATGAGGTCATATTCACAGAATGCGAACATGACAATTGAGAAAAATTAAAAAAAAAAGCGATGCACCTGAAGGTCGCATTCGAATGCGACCTTAATATAGGATTCCACTCCTTGCATCCTCCACTTCACTCCTTTTCTTCCTCTTGTACACCAAAATGTTTCCCTGTTCACCACTGTGAATGGGCTCGGTTGACCATTGCTCCTTAACAATTTGTTCATCTAGGAAGCTATGGGTGCTTCTTATGTCAACTAGGATGGATCTGGGTTTCTGTCTAACGTAGCCTTCTATCCTAATGGTGTTGCAAATTTTATTTCCTTCCATTGCATTTAAGAACATCAAAGCCATATCATCCACTTCCTCTCCCAACATTTGATGGACACCAACTTCTCCTATTTCGTCCAACAATTCTAGCATTTCCAACTCCTTGTCATCACCTTCTGCCATTCCTTCCATGATCATCATATTGACTTCCTTCATTACACAATGTTCATTCCAAAATTTTCTCTGCACTTAAAATACAACCCCTTAACTCCCCTCCTCTGCCATTCCTCTGGAGTTAATTTTTTGGACTTAAAACGGTTCCTCAAACTTAGTGACTTGCTGGGTTTTTGGTGGATCATTTTGGAGTGGCTTTTTTGGTTGGAAACTCTTTGTGTTTTTGGAGTAAGTTTTGTGAGATTTTTTGGTTGGCACTGATGTGACATGGCTAACTCAAAAACCCTTTCTAAGGTTTCTGGATGGAACATATCACCGTTGTCTGAATTTCATCCTAAGACCATAAAAACACAGATACAAAATAGCTCTTCGGTAGATTACGGTTCTAAGTTCATCATTCTAAGTGAAAAGCCTTCTAAGCCTATTTCCCTTGAATTTCTAGAATCCTTGCTCATTCAATGATACCTGAGGTGGACATTTTGAGTGGGCATTTCACTTAACATGGATTGATACCTGAGGTGGACATTTGAGTGGGCGGTGAAGGGAAGCCGGCGGCACAGGGCTGTCGGCGGCGAAGAGGGTCTTCAAAAACTGAATTTTTGATGAAGAACGACTACGCAGGGAAGGGATCTGGGGATTTAATGCGACCTCAAGGTTGCATAATATATAAAAAAAAAAAAAAAATCGGTAGAGGTCGCATTTGCGGATGCGACCTAACATTTTACTAGGTGGCATTCGCGGAATGCTACCTCACTACTTTTGGAATACCTGTTGGGGTTGCTCCTCTGTCGGAATTCGGGGGAAAAACAGCCCCATTTTCCGGAATTTCCGCTATACGTCTTAGCACCGTCTTTCAGGACTCGTAGAATTATACCATTTGATTCTGATAATCACCTTGAGCATGACATTGAACAATCGATTCATCCATAAGATGATGTTAAAAATTCCCTTAGCATGTGAAAGAAACCACAACTTATCTAACAAGTCTCTTCTCTCTTTTTTCTTGGTTTCCAATACTACGGATAACTCTTCGTTGTATTTCTTTTCCTTTTCAAAGCCACTTCATGAAACACAAATAAGTGTACATCTATCTTAATACTTCTTACATATGTGACATAAGAAAAGGGGTAATACTACTTCACACATGTAAACATGCATTTCTTGAGTAATTCACATATCCTTTCACTTGGATAATACATTTTCACATATATTATCCTCATATGATTTCTATCTAATTCTTTCTGCGTTTGCATCGTTATACATATAAACCCATATAAACCCTTCTTTTATTTCCTTAAATTGCTCCAATCCTTTCCTTTCAACTTCTATAATTACTTCCCAGGAGGTCACCCATCCTAGGATTTCTCCAACCCAAGCACGCTTAACTTCATAGTTCTGATAGGATCTGATGCATTAGTGCTAGTATGATCGCACCCTTACGTGTATCATGATAAAATAGGGTTTCTAATATTCGAAATATACTGCTAGAGTATTTCCCAAGTGTGCATATCCCTATCTGCACAATTTACATCAGGCTGTATATACAAGGTCCTTGAGTATGAAATTCTCTGCTCATCATCTCATCACTACTGATCCTAAAACTAGAAATTTAAGGTCAGGAACTCAATATATAAATTCAGAGGCATTCTGGTCCTCAATCTCTTTATTGTTGTCCAAATTTGGGATCACAGGCTTTTTCCGAAAATTTTAGAATTAACTCAACTTTCTCTTCTTCTGACTCATCAAAAGGGATTACATTCGACTTGAATACCTCAAATTCATATATCCCAGTCACTTCAATACCTGACTTTATAAAACTCAATGTCACTATAAATCTACATATTATGGTGGACTCCATTATGTCCCGTTAGAGGCTTAGCTATTCTCCACTAGAAACTTTACTATGGTTTCCGTTATGCTTTAATACCATTTGTAACACCCCACATTTTCAAAGTGTAGCAGGCTTCGACATCCAGTTGCCCAGATAAGGGGTCTTTATAACAGACTTAACTCATTACACTGCGGAAATTTGCTCAAATGTAGTATAGCTAATTTACTTGTCGCTCGATGTTTATAAAACATGGTATGATTAGTTTGACTTTGAGAATATCCATATCCTTTTATGGCCTTGAACCTTTCAAACCAAGCTCAAGGAGATTGCTCGAGTCCATACAAAGATTTCTTCAATATTCAAACCTTGTTCTTGCCAAACCTCTTCTCAAAGCCTGGTAGGGGATCCATAAATACTTCTTCTTCCAACTCACTGTTAAGGCATTTTTCACATCAAGTTGATGCAGAGGCCAATTACGGTTTGCTGCTATAGATAGAAGGATACGAATTGAATTTATCTTGGCTACTAGGGCAAAGGTCTCCTAATAATCAATTCTGTAAGTCTAAGTGAACCCCTTTGCCATGAGTCGTGCTTTGTATCTTTCAATGCTTCCATCAGCCCATTTTGCAATAAAAACCCACTTACGTCCAACAGCGGTCTTGTCCCTCTGCAAATCAACAACTTCCCAAGTCCTATTTTTCAAAAGAGCATCCATCTCCTCCTTGACTACTAATCTCCAAGCCGGACTATTGAGTGCTTTCTGTAGTGTTCTAGGTTCAGGCAGGTTAGCGATTTTTGACAAAAAAGTTTTGTGTTTGTGTGAGATTTTTTGATAAGATAAATATTTTGCAATGGGATATTTTGTTGTATAGGAACGGACTCCTTTTCTGGTGGCTATAGGAAGATCCAGATCTACAACATTTGGATCTTGAGCTTTTGTAGATGCAGAAATGGGATCGTGGTTAGGAATTACATGTGTTTCTTGGAGATATTACTCGGTTCTGGAGTTTGGGAAGAAGCTAAAGGGTCAATTTGGACAGTATTCCTTTTATGAAACCTTTTCCTAGAATGAACCAGAGGCTCAACAGATTTTTATGGTATTTCTCCCCTTGTATTAGGCAAAATCACTTCTGGTATCTGACGACTATGATCCTCCTCATTTTTATTATTTTCACCAATTATTTCTTGTTAAAAAACATTTGCTGTTAGAATCATTTTAGGTAATGGTTGTGACACTTGCCAAAAATCATCTTCATCTAAGCCATACTCCCTGTGAAGTTGATTTTTGTTGAAAAATGGTATTTTTTTTTACACGAAGATCACCACCATACTAATGTAGGTTATCTTTGACACAAGATTGAAACATTTGTAACCCTTTTGATTTGAAGCATACAACAACAATAAAATTAAGCCTTAGTCCCAAGAAATTTGGGGTCGGCTACATGAACCAATACAAGACCACGTGTGGTCATTTATATGAATCCTGTCCCTCCACTTTTTCTCATTAACCGTTTTACTCTCATCCAAATTTAATAGAAACATATCTCTTCTAATCACCTCCATCTATATCGTCTTAAGCTTGCTTTTACCTCTGATCAACCTATTATGACTCCATCCCTCAATTCCCCTAAGAGGGATATTCTTTGATTTTCTCTTTATATATCCAGATCAACACAAGCGGTTTCTCTCATCTTGTCTTCAATGGATGTCATTCCCACTTTTTCCCGAATGGTCTCATTCCTCACTCTATCCTTACTCCCACTTTTTTATTTGAAGCATGTCCAATAAAAATACATTTTTCAGATTTGGGATCCAATTTTGACCGAAACTTGGTTGGACTGTGAACAAAACCTATGCATCCAAAGACCTTTAAAGGAACATCTAATGACGTTAGAAGAATTGGAAAGTTTTCTTTTATCTTGTTTAGGAGAGTCATGAATTTTAAAACTCGAGTAGGCATTCGATTTATCAAGCGTCCCCTTACAAATATTTGGGAATGTTCATCGAAAGCGTGATTACCCTAGCAACTTCAAGTAAATGTCTATTTTTTCTCTCATCAATCCCATTTTATTGTGGAGGATTGCGACAAGTAGATTGATGAAGTATGCCCTTGTTCTTTAGAAAGTCTCCTAAACATTCATTAAAATATTTGGTTCTATTGTTTGATCTAAGAATGCAAATTTTTGTTCCAAATTGAGTTTTAATCATGTTGTAAAAATCCTTAGAAGTGTTTCAACTTCTGATTTCCTGCTTATGAGATAAACTCAACATATTGTGGTGTGATCATCAATAAAGGTTACAAAACCTCTTTTTCCAGATAATGTTTTTATTTTGGAAGGTCTCCAAACATCACTGTGAATTATAAAAAATGGTTTTGAGGGATAGTAAGGTTTAGGTGCAAAAGTTGTTCGACGACTTTGATAAACAACAATTTTCACATTGAAGTAAAGAACAATCAACACCCTTAAACATATTAGGAAATAAATGTTTCAAATAAGAAAAACTAGGATGATCAAGTCTGAGATGCCATTCCATTATTTTGTCTAAAGTAGGGTTCAAACTCATGCTGCTGTAGACATGAGCCTTTTTATTACTAGGAGTGGTCTCATCAAAGTAGTAAAGTCTGCCTATCTCTTTAGCTCTCCTAATCATCATCCTTGATCTTTGGTCCTGAAAAACACAAGAAGAATCATAAAAATTAACACGACAGTTAGAATCTTTTGAAAGTTTGTTGCCGGATAGAAGGTTACATGTGAGTTTTGGAATATGGAGTATAGATTAAGACCTATACTCTCAAAAAGATTAATATTTCCTCATCTAGCAATGGAAGAGAAACTATCATTGCAATGCAAACCTTTTCATGGCCAAAACAAGGGTTGTAAAAATGAAATAAATGAGATAAATTTGTCATATGATCAGAAGCTCTAGAATCAATGATCCAAGGGTTTGATTTTCTACCTGCATGAACCATAGAACAATTAGGATTACCAGTAGTCGGATTGGAGTTTAGCAATTTCAAGAGTTGATCAATCTGCTCCGTGCTAAACGGGTTGGGTTGTTCAACAGCGGCAGTTGCAGAGAACTGTTGGCATTTGTTCCTGGGCTTCCACTCTATAGGTTTACCATGGAGATGCTAGTAGGTTTCCGTAGTGTGGCATGGTTTGTTGCAATGGTCACACCACACCCTGGGTTTTTCTTCACTTCTCTGCTGGTTTGGATCATTCTGCTTGTTGATATAGGCTTCGGCAACATTGAATGCTGGAACAGCTTCAAACATGATGGGAGATGGCTAGAGTATTTTTGTTTAGGACTGAAAGTGCTCTGGTTTTTCTTATAAAACAGAGTATGGTAGATTTTCGAATATCTAGGAATCAAACTAATTCCTGCTCTAATACTATAACAAACATGAAGGAAGAAAGGTCCCTTTGTTATTCCTCACTGATCCTATGCTCTAAGTAATTACATTGTAATACCTAAAATTAATAGCCTATGAATACATTCTACCAAAAATAGCCTAATTACCTAATTACAGCCTAATTGCCTAATTTTAGCAATCAATAATAAAGCCTAATTATGGCAATTACAGCTAATACACCGTTAATACTAAAGCATAATAACAGAAATTACAGCTAATATACACAGCCAATATCTTTGACTTTTCAACAGTTCCAATAATATCCAGAATTTCCGTTAAATGGTGGTGTTTTTTAAAGGAATTCCGACAGTGGGGTGGCTACTGGGGAATTTCTCATTTTAGGGAGGTCGCATTCTGAAAATGAGACCATTTAAAATAAGAGAATGCGACCATATTATTTTTAAACTTTATCAGAAATTAAAAATTTTAACATTTAAAAGATATAAAAACCTAAGGTTTCATTTTAAGAATGTGACCTTCAGCTTACAGAATACTTTCTTACAAGTCCTGTAAGTCCTTGCCCACCCATCAAACTCCTAAAATGCAACAAAAACTTATAAATACAGAAAGCAATAAAACTTGTAAATACATTTCCCATATCATCTTAAACCACTTGTAATTTAATAAAATAATATAACAATATTACAACCATAACAAAATAATTACCTAAAAATTTAATAAGATTTAATAACTACGCACAATAATACAACAAAAATATTAAAACAAATATATATGTAGTCTATTGAATAAGTTATATTATATATTTCAAGATTATAAGTACAACGGAGAAACCATATTCAAAATATAATAAAATAGATTATGAAGGAGTAACATGAAAAAATGAGCTAATCTCTTGAAATACTAAAAATATTATTAGTGCAATTTTTCCTACTATGTCCACTCCTTCATATATTAGTACAATTTTTCCTACTATGTCCACTCTTTCATAATCTCCTACTATGTCCACTCCTTCATAATCTCTTGAACTAATAATAATTTTGAAGGGTCATTTCTTCAAGAGATTAGTTCATTTTTTCATGTTGCTCCTTCATAATCTGTTTTATTGTTTTTTTAATATAGTTTGTCTGCTATACTTATGATCATAGAGTATATATTATGACTTATTCAATAGATTACATATATATTTGTTTTAATATTTTTATCATATTGTTGTGTGTAATAATTAAATCTTATCAAATTTTGAGATAATTATTTGTTATGGTTGTAATATTCTTTTATTATTTCATTGAATTACAAGTGGTTTAAGAGGATGTGGAAAATGTATTTACAAGTTTTATTACATTCTATCAATTTGAGTATTGTATTGCAAGTGGTTTGTGATGTGGGAAATGTATTTACAAGTTTTTATTGCATTCTAAGAGTTTGATGGGTGGGCAAGGGCTTGCAAGACTTGTAAGAAAGTATTATGTCAGTTGAAGGTCGCATTCTTAAAATGAGAAGTCTCATTTTAAGAATACGACCTTAGGTTTTTATATCTTTTAAATTTCAAAATTTTTAATTTCTGATAAAGTTGAAAAATATCATGGTCGCATTCTGAAAATGCGACCTGATTTTAAATGGTTTCATTTTCAGAATGCGACCTCCTTAGAATGGGAAATTCCTCAGCGGTTACCCCATTGTCGAAATTCTATTAAACAACACCACCATGTAACGGAAATTCCGAATAATGTCACTGGAAGGCGGCAAAGTGTATAGAAACAAACATAGTAGAATATAATGGCATCATTAGTTTTGCCGTGCGTTAGTGGTAAAAAGATACTTAGAGAAACTTTGCTTCAATTCATTATTTTCCTTAACTTATGAGGCAGGGAAGTTTATTGTTTAAGATGTTTACCCAAGGCCCATTATCTTTGACTAACAGTCGAGGAAATTATATGATTGCATGTGAAGTTAAGGAGGCAGACTATTACTTGAATTCAACAGTTGCAATTGTAATTAGCATTTGTTGTGTAAATATCTTTGGATGAGTACTAACATGGAATAATCTTTTGTTTATTTGTGGAGTGTAAATTAATACACTTAATTCTTCTTGAAAGTCATTCTCAAATTGTACTTCATCAATACATGTTACTGATGTTCTTGCCATGTTCAAGTCCAACTGGCCCCCTTCCAGCACCCACTGGAAAAAATAAAAAGCACTCAGAAGTCCCTTTTCCTGTGGACCATTACGTTTCTATTGGAGACATTCTAGAATAAATTAAACCAACCGATGTGTGGAATAGCTATTGTTGAATATCAAATTGTAAAAGCATGATTCATGAAACTTGAGTTTCATATTTTTTGTCCCGTAGTCTTATTCTATATTGAGGTGCAAATATGCTAGAGGATAGAGTAAGGAACAAGACCATTCGAGAAAAAGTAGAAGTTGCATCCATTGAAGATAAGATGAGAGAAAACCGCTTGCGTTGGTTTGGACATATAAAGAGAAGATTGAGGGATGCCATTGTTAGAAGAATTGAAGGATGGAGATAGGATAGGTTGGACAAAGGTAGAGGCAAACTTAAGATGGATGGAGGTGATCAGAAGAGATATGTCTCTATTAGATTTGGATGAAAGTATGACAGTGGATAGAAAGAAGTGGAGGGAGAGGATTCATGTGAATAACTACACGTACCCTTGTATTGGTTCATGTAGCCGACCCTAGTTTTTTGGGACTATGGCTTAGTTTTTTTTTTTTTTGTTGTCTGATTCTATATTGAATTTGTGCACTTTGTTTGTTTTCGCTGGAAAAAATAATAATAGATTAAATTCTTTAATCCACTAATTTTCCATTGAAAACATTATAGAATAAATTTACCAATAAGTGTGCGGGACTGCTATTATTGACTATCAGGCTGTGGGAAGCAAGATTCATGAAGTTTGAGTTTTATATTGTCTACTGTAGTCTTTGGAAGATACACTGATATTTCTGTGTTTACTGTAGTTGTGAAGATATGTTGTGTGTGTGTGTGTTTCTTTTTTTTTTTTTTTTCCTTTCTATTTTTGAACATGAGTATTTCATTTGCTCTTTAAATTTTGTTTGAAGTTGTTAATCTCTTTTGGTTGGACAACCCAACAGGTTAGAAGGAGAACATTGATAACATTTAAATGAAATACTGCATTTTTACATGAAAGGGCATACGTGGGAGAAAATTCTTCTAATAGGATGTAGGAATTCCTCGCTTAGCTCCATGAAGGAAATACTTTGTCCTACCATTTTAATAGTGCTAGAAGTTTGACAAATATACGTTCTTGGCTTCCTTGGTTGCTTGCATCTGGAAGACCAGAGTCATCTGTTAGAATAGAAAGTTTTACCAGCATTAATATCTCTGTGCTGGTTTACACTTTGTTTTTACGGAAATGAATGTGAGATATGCATTCTAAAGTTGGAGAAATTTTACTTTTAAGAATTTCTTGATCTCTGTTGAAGAAATCAAATTACTACATAGAATCTTCTGGAGTCCCTAATCCTGGACAAGAAGAAAAGAAGACGCGGAGGCAGAAAAGGAAAATACGAATGTTTTCAGCAAATGGTCCCCATAAGGGGATAAATCTTTGTTTCTTATTCTATTCCTTTTAATTTTTATCCTTTTAAGCTTTCTGCTGGTGGTGGACACAATCCTGGGTCCTTGTGGGATGGGATTGGGGGAATTCATTTTCAGAAAAAAACTAGAGAACTCCTATGAGATGTTTTCTTACACTTTGAGCAGTTACTTTATCAAAGTTGAATTTTACATGCCTATATTTCCATTTCATTCTGATCTACATTCTCATGTTGTTAGTCATCCAGATTTGATTGTTTCATTTGGTTTGTTATGTGTCATTTTATTTTAGCCTCATTTGCCCCTGGCTGGTGATTTTCTTTGAAAGTAATGTTGTTTTCTTTGTCCAACAGGAGTTTATCCAGGATTTCATCCTTTACTTGGATTGCAAAATTATACTTGTGGGAAGCTTGAATGGTAGACTTTAACCTTTTATTTCTTGCTTTTCAATTTTTGTTCCCCTTGTAGACCTCTTATGCCTTTTTAAGTTTCAGGTTTCTTTATGAATTCTACCAACATGACCTACAGTGATTTCAAAATCTGCTAGATGAATATTTTGCATACTTATGTTTTAAGTTGGTTTAAATACATTTTCCTGTTGCTGTTCTTCTAAAGGGTAGTAGTGTGGTAAAGGATATTAGCTCAGACCTGACTAAACAGTGGGAAGGATAAAAGAAAAGAAATTTGAGAAAATTCAATTAAAATGTATAGTATAAGCAGCATCTATGACATAATTTTCTGTCCCTAGGTAACTAGGGTGCTACTAATTTGGAAAGCCTTTCCTGGTGACAATCTTCTGCTGAGGCCATTAGATGTTCTGCTGTAACTGAAGGAACTTTGAGGTTTACTTGTGGTCCATATGTGCTGACATTTGTGCACGTCAGATTGGTGGAAGCTAGAAGGCTTTCATAAAAACATCTTTTTCATGGTCAGAAATAAAGCTCTTCAGATTGCAGACTGGGATCTACATTTTGACATTCTGCTGATACAAGATGCTACAGTAACTGTGAAATTCCTGCCTCATATAAAAAGCTTAAACTGACAGAGAGTAGGGTAACTGATACACTTAGCCCAATGCTTTCACACTCCACACTTCTTTTGTAACTTGTTGTTCGGGCCAAACTCACATTTTACTACCAAGTCCAACATGTGAACAATTCACCCTATTTTAACTTCATAATGGGTGGTGGTTGGATTTGGACAACAGACCTCTTGCTCTTATACCACGTGAAAGTACCACCTAATCTAAAAGCTTAAGCTGATAGAGAGACATGTAGTTTATAAACTTTGCAGTGTGTATGTTCTGAGACAGAGATGAACAACCTTTGAGCTACTTAAATAACTTGAAGTTGACGGTTGGTACCTCTCAAGAGATTAATTATGCAGAAGTTGAAACTTGATAGTGTGCTTTCTGTCTTGGAGGAGACAAAGAAGTGAACATTATGGAGATCTTATTAAATCCTACATGGGATTACCAGTGGAAGTTTGCAACTTCTATTTAACACCTTCAGATCATAACTACACTTGAATCAACTTAGCAGTCCATGTAACTTTGTTTTAAATTTCTGAGGATGGGGAGAAGCGACAGATCTTCTGAAACATATGTACTTTTACCCATCTTTCAGCTTGGTCTGTGTGGATATCTGCTTGATATTTTGATATGTGCCAGTCTTTGAGGAAGTGCCATCTGGGCTTGCCTTTTTTCTTCATGTACTTTCCCTCCAAACTTGAGTACTCAAATGATGAAGAGTATTTCATAAAGTTCTGTTATGTTGGCAAAGGGACCCATTTGTGTCTGATGCTGAGAATATTAGCTAATGCAAATACCTCTAAATACTTTGGCATGCAAAATAATGTTTCCTGTGAGTTTAGTCCCAGGAAATAGTGAGGGATTATTGAATATGTGCTTTTCTGCTACACGTCTGTTATTCTCAAAGTTGATATCTTTGGATGGGAAATCCACTGAGAAAGGTTAAACTTGAATCTGTAGGCTCCAATGCAGTTAGGCTGCTGATTTGACAATAAAGTATACGTCGGATTGTGTTGAATGTGCCTCTAATAAACCTCAAAATCCTCCTGAAGAGTAAATCAAATATTTAGTGTAATAAAAAATCTTGGCATTGCTTAGGAAGGAATATTAAGGAAAGTGCCTACTTCTCCCTTTTGCCAATGCCAGAACCAGCATTTTCACGGTTTCACTGCAGTTGTGATTGGGCAAATTTCCATGAGCATTTTTGCCCCACATTAGAACGGTCATATTAGTTTTACTGTGATCTCATAATTGGTTGATGCCATAGGAGATCATAATGATACTCTGCTTTTTGGAGCACTATTGTGTCGGACTACTGTAATCAAGCTCCAAATCTGAAGTGTTGAGGAATGAAGTCTATTTAGATCATGGACCTTGACTTCATTCAGAATCTTAACAGAATTTCTCCAGTGACAGCTGTACCGTTTGTGTTCCTAAGATGTTTTAAGTAAATTAATTTCTTTTTCTTATAAATTTCTTTAGCAAATTATAGGATATGTAATGATCTTTATGTTTTCTTCTATCTTCATTTGGACTCAACCGCATATCAAATTTCTTTGTAGGTTTCTTGGTGAAACTGAGGAAGCTGTCCAGTCATTGACCAAGGCAGTGGATATATTGCGAATCACGCATGGAACGAACACTCCCTTTATGAAGGAGCTACTCATGAAGTTGGACGAAGCACGTGCAGAGGCTTCTTATAAATTGTCATCTAATAACAATGATGAGTGAGATTTCTTTTCGGGACACATACAATCGTAAACTGAGAATTAGTACATGATTATCAGAAATCGTGGGAGTAGTAATGGTTTCAGAAGATTCCAGCAGTTTCATCATTCCACTTGAGCTCAAAGCTTTTCATCAAGCGTGCGTTTTTTGTGGAGACTTGGCTATGGATTTTAACTTATTCTTACCATTCAACCACTGGTCTCTTTGGTTTTACCGATGTTTATCTTTGTGCGGGGGAGGTAAAATACTTCAAAGCAGAAGACGGGATCGGCATAGAGAAAACTAACTAAATAGAGCAATGCTAAGGATGGTGTGACTCAAATATGAAATTAAAACAAATTTTTTGGAATTCTTTTTATACATGATACGATAGTCAGTATACTTATTAGATGAACGGTCGACACTCTTTTTACCTGTTGCTGCAATGGTTAGTGATAATTTGATGGATCGCTCGGCCCTTTGGCCAGCTATTCATATTTTGCCCTATCAACTTTTTTTTTTTAAATAAAAAAATGTAAATGAATGTATTGAACAAAAGAGATTACAAGGTTCGTGCTGCTTACACAAACAGCTAAGGAAACTATAGGAAGTTATTACACCCATTGGATTCGTAAAGCAGCAAAAGAGTAGGATACAAGGTGTGTGTGTGTGTATTGATCTTATTACATATTTCCTCCGGTTTGCATTGAACTTGTTCCAAAACCGCTTTGTTCCTTGCAGACCAAATGTGGTAGACTGTAGACGCCATGACAGTTGCCTTCATCGGTTGTCAACCCGTTTGAGACTCCTAGGCAAGGTTTATATGGTTCTTGTGACGTTTAGCCATTTCCTGATCGGGTCCCATTTTACCCGGATTTTTCGGAAAATGAGGTTATTTTTTAACCGAATTCCGACAATGGGATGGTTGCAACTAGAATTTTGATTATAGCAAGTTTGCATTAATGTGACCATTTAAAAGTACATTGCATTTTCGGAATACGACTTCGCTATACCAAATGTAATACCGAATAATAAAAATTCTACAACTTTAAAAGAATTAAGACCTGCGACCTGTATTGGTCTTATTAGGAGAATGAGACCTCCAGGTTGTACTTTAAAAATGCGACCAACGTCTGAACAGAATCCCTCCAAGTCCTGAATAGAGTCCCTCCAAGTCATGTAAGTTTTTACCTACCCACTACTTACATTAATGCAATAAAAACAAGTAAATATATTTTCCACATAAAAAATTACTTGTAATAACAATACTCAAATTGATAGAATGTAATATAAGCCTATAAATACATTTCCCACATCATTGGAGAGTTGGAGTTGTTTTCATTTCAAAATTTGATAACATTTAATAATTACACACAATAATACGATAAAAATATTAAAACAAATATATCAGTAGTCTATTGAATCATTCAAAATATATATTATAATATCACAAGTACAATAGAGAAACGATATTCAAAATACAAGAAAACAGATCATGAAGGAGTAGCATAAATAAAATAGAAGAAACAAGCTAATCTCTTGAAATACTAAAATTATTATTAGTATAATTTCTCCTACTATGTCCATTCCTATGACAGTTACTACATCTTGGGAGAGAGTTCGGTGTGCGGTAATCTATATCACAAGGTATTCTCAATGTTCGTGGACGGTCAGGAAGTTCACTCCTCATCAATTCTTCCAAAGGTGCTAGTATAAAAGTTGAAGGCTTCCAAAACTGTTCATCCGCTATAGGAAAAAACTGACTCTCATATGTCAACTTGTAATTTCTTCTACTATAGAACTCCAAAACAAATTCCAACCTTTGTGATGACATGCTGCAAACCCATAAGAACAAGGTATACTATATATATTTCACTTTTGACAACGGCATGATCTCTCTCTCAGATTGACACTGCAAACATTTGGACTTCTACCCCCTTGTTGAATTGATGATTTGATCCCGAATATACCGGCTTGTGCATTAAATTCGGTTACAACATGTTTTCTAGATTTTTCTTCAAAATAAGAATACAACTTTCAAATTTCAATTGGTAAAGGGTGCCTTAAATTAGATGCCTGATTTCTATATTCATTAAAATATTTAGCTAACTTCAAAAATGAAGTTTCAACTAAAACTTTTAGTGGAAGAGATCTTGCTTTCTTGAGCACATTGTTCATGCATTTAGACAAACTAGTTCTCATTGAACTGTATCTATGCCTTTCGTCATATGACAAAATCCAATTTTCCAATCCAATCTCCATCAACTAGGTAAATGCATATTCCTTTCGGATCCTAATTTTATCCAAATATGATTGACATTTGGTCTTTTTACGTTCTAGACCAGCAGCATACATCAAATTTGTTAAATTAGTGTCCTTAAACTTGGTATGAAAATTTGTCTTGATATGTTCAAGGCAATATCGATGAACAACTAAAGGTTCTTGCCACTCATTCATTTGGCGTACAACATTAATTATGTCTTTGTGTAGATCTGAAATTAGACATAAATGTCTTTCAAAAATAACATGATAACGCAGTAATTTTAAAAATCAACTCCAACTCTCCAATGACTCCTCGTGGCAAATGCAAGTGGGAAGAGGTGATTATTTGTATCCCAAATTGACACCACCAACAATTTTCCTTGATAAAGTCCTCTTAGATGGGTTCCATCAATAGATACCACTGGACGACAATATTTGAACCTAACAAATGAAGGCTTGAATGTCTAAAAAAGGAAATGAAAAGCTTTCAAATCACCCATATTAGTCCAATGGTGTTTCCATTTCATAGTAGTTCCAGGATTGGAATCCTGCAATGCAAGTATGTATTTTGGAAGGACAATCCATGTAAAGGGCCAATCACTATATACAAGTTCTATAGCTACTTTTCGAGCTTCCCAAGCTTACTTATGAGAGCAACCCGTCTTCCATAATTTTTGAACTTTAGTAATAACATTACTCACATGGCATTCAAGGTCATTTAAAAGCAAGTGTGTCACATTTTGTGCTATAAACCGATGATACATATTTCTATGCACATTATTCACAACTGTAATAATGCATGTGTGTTCTTTGTTCAAAACTGTTATCTGCCACTCTTTATGAGTCTTCTTATGTATAATACGAATATGCCAAGAGTAAGGATTGCCAGCTTTACACTTAGCATGCCAACAGTCACTCTTACTCTCTAAAACCCGAAATTCTGCCCAACTTGCATAGACCACTTTCTTACTGCATATATAGTCTCCTTCTTGTTCTTAAATCTCATGTGTAGATGCAAATCAGTTTTAGTGTCAGACTAACTTCTTGTGACAATGGAGTGCCTACGAAGCGGTTTATTAGTACATGCACTAGTTCTTACGTCATCGAATATTGGAAATCTTGCTGATTCCTATGTAGCATTAGAAGTCCCAGCTATTGCATTCCTATCATCTTCCAAAGGAATGTTAGGCTTATGACATGGACTGTTTACTAGAATCTCAGCTTCTTCATCGTCATCTCTGCCACACCAATTCATTGGACCCTCAGAGCCTGTGAATGCATCACCATCAGATGTATGCACCATTGAATCTACATTTACTGCACTAGTGACCGTGTGTGAATAAGATGCCATACCATGTGCTAAAGTTGTGATAGGATGAGTGTTGTCTTCCTCCTGATATTTATCAAGTGCTTGACTTCGTGTAGGAACCCCGAGATGTTCGTAGTTGCTCAAGTTACATCTAATTCTCAATTGAATATGTCAATTTGCACAATTGATTGACAAAATTTCAGCAAGAAAAAGCACAAAAATCTAGCCACAATACTCAACTATAATCCAACCAAAATTATGCCCAAACTTCTCTAAATCACTTCTAACACTAATTGCAATTAATCTCAACTCTCGCTATAATTATAATGAAGCAAAATATACCAATTCATTGTAGAAAAAAAATGTAGACTTCGGCCACCAAAAGGATAATAAAATTCAAACTTTCTTCATGTAATTTTTTAGACATATGACAGAAAAGCATTGATTCACACTTCCTTACCAAAATTGCTTGAATTTGCTGAGGATTTGAAGCACCAAACTTTGTTAAAAAGTTGTAATTTTCGAACTTAAATTTCAAAGAATTATTGAAGTCAAGAGATTTTGGTGAGATTATGATGAATTTGAAGAGGAAAGATGGTAGGTAAGATGTTTGGAGTAAGAAAAGATGGAGGAGAAGCTGTTGGAGACTTTGTCACGTTGGAGTTCGAAGATGGGAAGAAGAAGAACTAATGCAAAGCCAAATTGATATGTGATCTTGATATTTATAAAAGTCAGATGTAGGTTGCATTTCTAAAATACGACCTGGAGGTCTCATTCTCCTAATGAGACCAATACAGTTCGCATTTCCAAAATGCGACCTGGAGGTCTTAATTCTTTTAAAGTTGCAATATTTTTATTATCCGGTATTGTATTTGGTATAGCAAAGTCGCATTCCGAAAATGTGAACTACTTTTAAATGGTCGCATTACTATAAGTAGAATTCCGGTTGCAGCCACTCCACTGTCAGAATTCGATTGGAAAATAACCCAAATTTTGGGAAATTCAGCATTTTTCCTGGTAGGTAGGGCATGCGAAAACAGGTGTTAGCCTGTTTCGGGCTGTAGTTGGCTACCATCTACAACAAAGGAAAGCTTGTCCTTCATGTGAAACTTTCCCATGATGGCAATCCTAACGATAAATGCATGTTTCGGTGGTAGTGTCTTGTTCCATACTATTTTAGCTTAGGGCATGATTCGAAGCGATTATAAGCGTAAGTAGTGGGACCATTAGTTCCTTGCATCCATTTCGCAAGTAGAGCATTAAGGATGGCAATTTTTCCGCTTAAATTGGGGATCCAGCCTAACTCAGTCTAATTGGGTTGGGAATTTCCTGATTTAAGTAGGGACGAGACCAAAGGCGGCCTTCATTCCTCGGCTCGCCATCCCCTGCTCCATATATAAATAAATATATATTATATATGTATTATATGTATATATAGATAAATTATACACACACACACACACACACACACACACAGACAGAGGCTCAAATACAAAATTTCTTCACCTTTTTTTATAAGTTTATTCTACTATTAGATTCTATCTTGTAGTATTAGCTTACTACAAGTAATTTGTTCTATAATGTTAATTACTATAGACTAATGTCGCTAAGTACTATCAAAACATTTCAAAGTTGATTTGAAATAAATATGTGGGTATAAATAAAAAGTATTAAGTACTGCAAAATGTTTAGTTAATTATGTTCACCATAATATTAAAAAAAATCAATTTTTATATCCTACCTACATAAATAACTCATAATTGAATATGATTCATACATAGTTTTTGTTTTAGTTATTAAAAATGTTTTCTTATCATTCTAATTTATTTTCCTTGCTTTGAGAAGCAAATATTTTAGTCATTAGAATAGTGCATAGCATTGCTCGAACTAATAATAATCATATAAAGATTCACATTATTGATAATATTATTATGAATTATATTAATTAACAAATGATATAATTATTTTAAATAGCGCACA
Source organism: Voacanga thouarsii (assembly GCA_026120185.1). Lineage (NCBI taxonomy): Eukaryota > Viridiplantae > Streptophyta > Magnoliopsida > Gentianales > Apocynaceae > Voacanga > Voacanga thouarsii. The sequence goes on from JANUWF010001921.1 coordinate 2,509,687, forward strand.
AATTTTAACCTTCAAAAATTAGTAAGGTTTCACTTGACAATTGGCCTTAAATCTTACCATTGAACTACGTAAATCACATTAATCTAATCTAACTGAAAGCTTCAACTATATCATTTTTGCAATTATTAAAATTTACAACATATACAATTTTTCATGTAATATATGCAATAAGAAGGCTTTTAGTATTAGAATATATACCCAAAATGTACTATGTATTTTTGTATTTTAGAAATTAATAAAAGTTTCATTCATTAATGATTGTTTATTTACATATATTTATACATTAAAGGTCTAAGTGTATTAGTAAGCAATCTACGTGATTGGATCGTACTTTCACAGTAAAGTGCAGATTATAGGCTACTAATATATAAGCAAAAAATTGTTCTTGATCGATTGATGAAGTTGGGCACATTATTAATGTTTAGATCATTACACTATAGTTTCTAAATAGGGAATGGTTTATCTTTAACTAGTGAGTAGTCCACTCGCACTAATAGTGTAAGCGTATTTGGGATACGTAAAATTGGACCACGCGATAACAATATTTATCAGAGTACTAAAATAAATAAAGATTGATTTATCGCAGCTACGGCGTGGATGAGTACCCTAAGACTTGAGTATAAGTTGGTGGTCTGGTAAAGCTGGACTTATATATTTTGATGTATGTTAGGTGAGGTCTTATCGCCAGGCCAATAATCGTGTACGTTGGGTGTATGACTCTAGTTAATTAAGACAGACTTATACAATAGAGTTTTTATACTTCATCAAGTGAAGAAATCACCCTCTTGTGATTGTCTAGAATAATCTAATAATCTGGGGCCCTCAGAAACATGACTAAGTATGTATACTTTTAGGTAACTTTCTATGATAAGTGGATACATATTAGAGGTCGTGGATTATCGGACTAGGTATCAAAGGATGAAAGATGTCATTGAGAAATGTGTTAGTACTATTTTCCTATCTCAATGATGGGTGTTACGTAGAGGGGTATTTTCGTCATTACACATGTAGGTCAAAGACACTACATGGGTATTTTATATGGTGATAAATAGAATATTTTAAATGATTAAAATACAACTATTTATTGGCAAGGGTATTTTAATAATTTTAGTAGCCAAGAATAATATGTCTTTTGGTCCTCAGAATAGCTCAAATAACCGTAGTAAATTTATTTACTATATGGGCTTATTAGGTGAATTTATTATTGAAAGAATAATTCTAGGAATCTAATTATTTATTTATTTGGGTTAGAATAATTAATTGGGCGAATTTAATTAATTAGTTTATTAATTAATTGCCTTGGATAATTTTATACTGGGCCCAAATAATTTAATTAATTAATAAAAGAGATAATTTAATTAATTAATTATCTTGAGTAATTTTATATTGAACCTAAATAGTTTAATTAATTAATAAAAGAGCTAATTTAATTAATTATTTAATTAATTGATTATCTTGGATAATTTTATATTCGACCTAAGTAGTTTCATTAATTAATAAAATAGGTAATTTAATTAATTAGTTTATTAATTAATCATCTTGAGTAATTTTAATATTGAGCCCAAGTGGATTAATTAATTAATAAGAGGGTTATTTAATTAGTCATTGGACTAATTAAGAGAGCAAGACCCATCAAGGGTTTTGATGAAAGTAGTCATGTAAAAGAAATAGGGAAAAGAGGAAAAATGAAAAAAAGAAATTGAGGTGGCTGATTTAGTTTCTAAAAAAAAAAGAAAAAGAAAAGGAAAGCTAATAATATTTATATATGCATCTTGTGTGGCATTAATGGTTGACCAAAAAATTTTCACAACAATTTTGCTTTTGTTTTTTTCATGAGAAACAACCGCCGTTTTCTTGGTTTTTTTTCCCTTCGTATTTCCTTAACGTTTAGCTGTTTCATTTTTTTTTCCAATTTTATTCATCCTAATTCTACTTTTACCGGTAAATGTCTCTAGAAGGTCAAGAGGTTGCAAAAGTGGTAAGTGATTGATGCGAAGAAGCCGACGGTTAGCTAGTGTCCTTGCGGAACAAGTAGACGTTCCTTTTCAACAAGCACCGTTGAACCCGAATCCGACTTCGACTATTAAAGTTAATCGCCCTAGAACTAAGTATTCCTAAATTTTGACTTGGAAAAAATTTTAATTTGCTATCTTCTGCTGCGTATTTATTTTTTCTGCGATCCTTGAAGTGGTATTAGAGCCTTGGTTAAATCTAGGAGCATACTTAGGGTTAATACCGAAAAAAGGTGGTTCCTTTGCTAATAAAAATATAATCTTTGTGATTGTATAGATCTCTTGTGGTTTTTTATATAGGTAGATTTTGTGCACGCCTTGTGCATGGAGGTATAGACACATGTAATTTATTTTTTTATTACAGAAAAATCGTAAATAAATTAAAATACAATTTCAAACGCCTATACGAGTCTCCTTGGAGCCGCGCTGGCGCCTGAGTGGTTGAAGCTCTTGGGAGCCGTGATCAAGGCCTTGATCCTTGGGAGGACGATACTAAGCCTCCCAAGGCTTGCATGGTGGAAAAAAACAAAAAACGCAATATTTGGTTGGCGGTTCAACGGTTTGGTTTGCGGGTCATTTAGTCTTCTTGTTTTTTTTATTCATTTTATTTTTTTTGTATTTTCTTTTCTTTTGGGGCCCATATCACACGAGATTATTTTTTTTTTGCAATAGTTTATTTATTGTGATAAATAATTTTGCACGAAAATGATTAGTAAAGGGGAACCACCTTATGATTAAACAAGATCATTTTACTTTTATTATTATTATGATGTTTAATCCATTATTTGGTCACATAAGAATTAAAGGTTAGAAATAGCATGTAAAAATTTTTATTTTTTGGAGCATGTCTATTATATTTAATTTTGTGATTAAATGCACAAAGGTTTTTTGAGAAATTAATTTTTTCTCTAGATAAGATAATTAAGGAAAACATTTTAAATTAGAACTATGTAATTTAAAAATAAAGTTATGGTTTATTTTTCCAAAGGTTTTTATCCTTGATATAGAGAATAATTTTGAATTTAAGTATTTTAAATTTAGTTCCTAGAAAATAGTTTTAACTTAAGTAGTAAAATTAAAAAAATCATAATTTATTTTCTTAAAAGGGTTTTTATCCTTGATATAGAAAATAATAGTTGATTTTTTTTTTTTGGATTTTCACTAAATTTAATAAAAACCAATTAATTTTAAAGAAACGTTTTTTTTTTTTTCTAAAAATCTATTTTTCTCAAAAGATTAAGTGGGAGAGGGGTTCCAACGGCATCACGGCTTCCATCACGAATTCTTGTTAGAGATTGTGGTTATCCTCATGTCATTCTGAGCATGACCCCCGATAGGATGGATTTTCACGAGAATCTAAAACTAATGGAGGAATTAAAATTAAATCCGAGGATAAGTGTTAGTGTCGGCTAGCCTATCGTTGGAGGCATTAATGCTGGATTATCTGTAGGTGATGAGAGTAGTGGCTATCTTATCGATGGAGCTATTTCTGGATCATTACTTGTTAAGGAAGTTTAATTTATGATGGTTATATACTTAACTTAGAAAATTGTTAACTTTCCTACGAAACCCTGTTAATTTTTCTAAGAGCCAAATTATTTATATTTTTGATAATGGTTTTAATAGGTTAACCATATCATGAAAATAATATGACATTTTAAATATACATTTTTATATGTGTTTTTCAAAACAAACATTTTTCTAAATGAAGTTTTTTTTTTCCAATTAACAAAAATGTTTGGTTTCAGTCCTTTGTCCATTATTCTCAAGGAGAATAAGTTAACTGGACCTAACTATGTGGACTAGAAAATGAATCTGAACATAGTACTCACTGCGGAGGAGTACAAGTATGTTCTGACTGACCCCTGTCTTGAAATTGGGGAAGCTTCCATGAACCAGGATTGTGAGGCCAAGAAAGAATGGAGGAAAGCTGATGAAATGGCTCGATACTATATGTTGGCTTCCATATCCAATGTTCTCCAGTCTAAGCACGAGAACATGCCTATTATGTACGATATTAATGTTTTGTCTCACACCATGTTTGTTGATAAGAGCCGGCCCGCAAAGTAAGAACTCTTAGAGTAATCATGAACACTGGGATGGTTAAGAGGGCATCGGTTCACAAGCATATACTCAAGATGATTGTCCACTTTGAAGAGGCCGAGATCTTAGGGGTAACAATCGATCCTGAGAGCCAAATTGATATGGTTCTTAAGACTTTACTAAAATCGTACTCTCAGGTCAAGTTAAATTATAACATGAACAAGTTGAGTATGTCTTTGCCAGAGTTGATGAAGGAACTTCAGGCTGCAAAGAAAATTATGAAGCCTGACTTAAAGGTTTTGGTTACTCGTTCTAGTTCATATTCTAGAATTGAGCCTAAATCCAAGAAGTTTAAAAAGAAGAAGGCCCAGAACAATACGGAGGCCTAACCCAAGGTATAAAAGCTTGGTCCATCTAAGTCCAGCGACAAGCCCAAGGGCAAGTTTTTCAAATGTGGTAAGAATGGGTACTTTAAAAAGGATTGTCCGGACTTCTTTGCCAAGTCCTTCTCAGGTATTACTTTTTACTTAGAGTCTATTTTGATGGTTGGTTCATCATCCACTTAGATTGTTGATTCCAGAGCCACTGATTATATCTGCAACTCCTTGCATGGGTTCAGTAAGATAAGGCGACTCAGTAGAGGAGAACATGGACTTAGAGTGTGCAACTGAGCACAAGTGTGGGCCGAAGTAGTAGGAGACTTAGAGCTATTATTTAATTGTACTAGGTTTTTAATTTTGAAAGATATTATATATGTTTCTAGTTTTAAACAGAATTTAGTTTCAGTTTCTAAATTGATTAATCAAGGATATTCTATTTCTTTCTATTCTGGTATTTCAATAAGTAGAACTAGAAATATTATTGGTTCTGAAAACATGTATGGGAATTTTTTCTATATTAATTATATTAATTTTTAAATAAATAATACTCAAATGGAACCTAATAATAAGAAGAGAAACGCTACATCAAACAACTCTTATTTATGGCCCTTGAGATTAGGACATATAAATCCTAATCGAATTCGGAAGTTAATCCAAAATGGGTCTTTGGAATCATTGAAATTGGAGGAATAGCCTCAATGTGAATCTTGTTTTAAGGGTAAAATGACCCAAAGGTCCTTTATTTAAAAGGCAAAAAAGGTCAAGGAAATATTAGAGTTAGTTCATATTAATGTTTGTGGTCCTATATCTTCACCAGCTAGAGGAGGTTATAATTACTTTATTACGTTCATAGATAATCACTCGTGTTTTGGTTATGTTTATTTGATAATATACAAGTCTGATTCCTTTAATATATATATTCAAGTTTAAGGCTGAGGTGGAGCGCCAAACAGGTATGCTAATAAAAAAGTTAAGATCAGACCGTGGTAGGGAGTATCCCTTTAGTGAATTCAAGGACTACTTGGCACATCAGGGCATAGTATCTCAGCTAACTATACCTTGGACTCCCCAGCAGAATGGAGTAACTGAGAGAAGAAATAGAACTTTGTTGGAAATTATTATGAGCATGATGAGTCATGCAACTCTTCCTATTTTTTTTTGGGGATATGCTCTGGAAGCATCAACATATATTCTAAACTTGGTGCCTTTTAAGTCAGTGCTTAGGACACCTTATGAGATGTGGATTGGACAAAAGCCCAGCATGAATCATCTCAAAGTGTGGGGTTATCCAGGTTATGTATTGACTAAAATAAGTAAGCTAGACCCAAGATTAGAATTGTGCTACTTTGTAGGGTATCCAAAAGGAATAAGGGGTGGATACTTTTATCATCTCCAAGAGCATAAGGTACTTATTATTACTTATGCTAAGTATTTGAAAGATGAACAAAGTGTATCTACCAAGGTTTTGAGTAATGTGGAATTGGAAGAGAAGTTAATTAGCGCTTCAACTTCTAACACCCTGATTGAGGAACTAAAAAAGACACAACAAATGTTCCCATACAGATTGGGCCGCATCGTAGTAGGAGGATATCTAGGGTTCCTGAGAGATGGAGTGGAGAGGCCTTTGAAGTTGTCTCCAACCATTAGGAACAAGATCCCACTAGATACGATGAGGCTATTGTTGATGTTGATGCGGACAAATGGCACACTGCAATGGATACTAAGATTGAGTCTATGTACCTCAATCAAGTCTGAAATCTTATCACTACACCTGAAGGAATTAATCTTGTTAGCCCTGAAGGCTTTTTTTTATGTTTTGATTTATGACAAACATGGATATGGACTAACATGTCAATTTATTGTGATAGGACATGATTGACCTTTGTTCTTCTAAAGTCTTCAGATAAGAATTATTGGCAACTCATTCATCACTGATTTCAAGAATGGAAGATCAAATGGAAAATCAAGTATAAGGAGTTATACATCAAGAAGACTCTTTATGAAGAATATTAGACTAGGAAGTGTTCATTAAGGTATATTTATTATTTCCTATGTCCTCTTATCTTTTGATTCATTTGACTTTACTTTGAAGTTTGAAAGGAGATGATTTTCAAAGTTTTTAAATTCGTAGAATTTTGGATGGTATAGTTTGAATCCAACAAGTTCATCCAAAATCCTGTAAAACGGGTTGAAAATTGTTTGTCACGGATGTGCTATTTTGGACTTAACTTTTGGATGCATCTTCGTCCAAAACCCGAGTCCAAAACTCGGATGAGTTTAAACAGAAAAATTTATAGCCGTTTTTTTTATGACCGTTGGCACTCCACTTTTTGGCTCTATAAATAGTCCTTAAAGCAAGATTACAAGTAAGATTTTTGAAACATTCATCTTAGAAACACTATTGCTTAATATTTTCAAAAATCTCCTTTTATCTTAAGCTTCAAAGTGAGTTGATTGTGTATCAAAGATAAAAGTATTTTTTGGCTTGTATTCAAGAGAATATCTGCTCAAGTAAGTGAGCTTATCTCTGTTCTATTGATTTTCATATTCTCTATTTGTGAGTGCAAGGTTGTGTGGTAAAACCCATAGGGGTGAGCCTTGTTGTGTGTATTGTCAAGGTTGTGGTGTAAAACCTATAGGGGTGAGCCTTGATATGTTTGAGAGGTTGTGTAAAACCTAGTGTGGTGATCCTCTCTTGTATGTGGCTGTTTCATTAAGTGATGTTAATGAAATAGGGTTGAAAACTCTTAAGTGTGAGGCTTAAGGTAGTGAACGTAGATCATTGTTGATCGAACCACTATACATCTCTTGTCTCATTTTATTTCAGTGGTTCATGCATTTTGTTTTTATGATCTTTCACTGTCTAAATCTAAATATACATCTACGAGTACTTAGATAGCTTTCTATGCATCTATAAAGTCAGTCTAAGTATCTTGGTGATCATCCTTGTTCAGCATTTTAGACAATCGGAAAAAGTTATTTTTGCTTGCCAAAAACCTTATTCATCCCCCTCTAAGGTTTTTCATTTGGTATCAGTGCTAGGTCTACATATTCTTAATTTAACAGCCTTGTAGAAAAGATCTTAATGACAAGTTCATCTTCTCTTCCATATGTTGAAGGGTCTTCAACAAATCGTCTACCTTTGTTTAATGGAAGCAACTATAATTTCTGAAAAAATAGAATAAAGATTTATGTGTGTTCTATTAACTCTGAGTTATGGAGTTTAATAGAGAATGGTCCTTTTATTCCATCAAAGATGATTGATGGCATAAAAATACCTAAATAGAATTATGAGTATAGTGTGGAAGACAATGCAAAAATGACTCTAAACTTTCAAGCTATGAACATTTGGTGTTGTGCTCTAGATGCGACTGAATACAACCGTGTTAGTAGTTGTGATTCAGCTCATGATATGTGGAGATTGCTAGAAGTCACCCATGAGGGGACTAATCAAGTCAAAGAATCGAAACTAGGGCTTCTTATTCATGATTATGAATTATTTACTATGAAACCAAATGAAAGCATCACTGACATGTTCACAAGATTTACCAATATCTTAAATGGTCTGAAAGCTTACAGAAAGGTTTATTCCCTTAGGGAACAAAATCGAAAAATTATTGATGCTTTACCAAAAAGCTGGCAGCCTAAAACTCTTGCTGTAGAAGAATCCAAGGATTTAAAATCCTTACCTACTAAAGAGTTGATCGGATCTGTTTTAACTCATGAAATGAAGCTTAAAAGGTTTCATGAATCTAATGATCATGATAAAGGCAGAAAAGGGATTGCTCTAAAAGTTGAAAATGAAGATGGAGAAACAAGCTCTTCGGAAAGCAGTGAAGGCATGGAAATGGACGGTGATGACTTAGCAATGATAGCAAAAAAATTTAGAAGGATGTTCAAGGGAAATTACAAACGAGGAAGGAAGCTTATAAGAAAGAAAGGACAAACCTCCGGCTTCAAACCTTAATGCTTTGAATGTAAAAGCACGGATCACTTCATTGTAGACTGTCCGATTGCAAAAGGAAAGAAAGGAAAAGTGTCTAAGAAGAGGAAAGACCTGAAGGTCAAGAAAGGTAAAGGATTGATAGGAGCTTGGGACTTAAATGAAGAATCTGGAGATGAAGAATCTGAGGAAGAAACTGCCAATATTAGCTTCATAGCTTTGGAAAATGAGGTAAACTTTTTAACATCAGAATGCATGTCTATTTCGCATACATCTATAACTGAAAAGCATGTTGATCCTAATGAATTGTTATGTGATATGTTTCATGAATTAAAAAAGTTGTCCAAAAAAAAAAAAAATGAAGATTTAAAGTTGAAAGTAAATTGTCTGATGAAAGAAAATGAAGCTGTGTTAAATAACTTCAAGATGTCTTTTGAAGCTCATACATGTGCTACAATTGAAAAAGATGTGATCATGACAGCATTGCATCATGCATCTCTGGAAAATAAAAATCTGTGTGATAAAATTCGAATTCTTGAACGCACAGTTAGCACCTTCAATGATATGAAAATTATAGTAAATGATCTTACCAATTGCATTGAAAAATTTACAAATGGCAAAATCAATCTGGAAAAACTTCTCGGAACTCAACATCATTTTGGTAATCGAAGTGGATTAGGATATAACCACGAGGATAATGACAAAACTTGCATGCCCAGATTTGTTTATGCTGGAAATCGAAGTGACTTAGAATACAAACATGAGGATAAAGACAAAACTTACATGCCCAGATTTGGCTTAGCGGAAAATCAGAGTAACTTAGTATATGAACATAAGAATAATTACAAAAAGAACAAGTTTTAGCATGCTAAACCTACTTCTTCTCACAGCACATACAAGGCATGCACGTATTGTGAGAAACCTGGACATATAGTTTCAAGATGTGTTGTTAAAAGAAAAGTGGAATCCGGTGGAGCTACTTTCTGGAAAATCAAAGAAAATTTTACTAACCTTCATGGATCCAAGAAAGTGTGGGTACCAAAAATCATCTCTTCTTCTCATGTATAGGCACGGTCTTTAAGCTTTATCAAGTGGTTCTTGGACAGCGGTTGTTCAAGACATATGACTAGAAATGCAGCATTGTTAGAAGATATTCAGACAACAAATGAAGGATTTGTTACATTTGGAGATAAGAAGAAAGGAAAGATTCTCAGCATTGGTAACATTGGTAAAGGTTCCTTAACATTTATAATGTAAGTCTTACTTATTGATGATCTAAAATATAATCTGCTTAGCATTAGCCAACATTGTGACAATGGTTGTAAAGTTATTTTTGAAAAAGATTCTTGCTCTATACTTGAGAGTGAAAATCTTGAAACCATCTTTATTGCCAAACGCATGGGATATGTATATGTGTTTTATCTTAATGACCTTGTAGCTAATGGAGTTAGGTGCCTATCCGTTCATAACAATGATGGTTATCTTTGGCATAGAAGATTAGGTCATGTATTCTTTGATTTGTTAAACAAACTGTCCTCAAAAGAACTTGTTAGGGGGCTTCCAAAAATGAAATTTGATAAACACAAAATCTGTGATGCATGTCAATTTGGAAAGAAAATCAAAACCTTTTTTAAACCAAAGAAAATGATTTCTACCTCAAAACCTCTTGAATTAGTTCATATGGATTTATTTGGACTTATGAGAACTGCTAGTCTTGGAGGTAAAAAATATGCATATGTAATTGTTGATGATTTTTCTAGATTCACCTGGACATTATTTCTTGGACAAAAAGATGAAGCCTTTACTAAATTTTCAAAACTGATTAAGCGCGTCCAAAACTCGATTGGATGCAAACTGATTTCTATTAGAAGTGATAATGGAAAAGAATTTTGTAACAGCGACTTTACTCACTTCTGTGATGAAAATGGAGTCTTTCATAATTTTTCAGCAGTTAAAACTCCTCAACAGAATGGTGTTGTTGAAAGGAAAAATCGGACTTTGCAAGAAATGGCTAGATCAATGCTTTGTGAAAATGTTCTTCCAAAATACTTTTGGGTGGAGGCTGTTAACACAGTATGCTATACAATAAACCGAGTTATGTTAAGACCATTTTTAAGAAAAATTCCTTTTGAACTTATGTTTGACAAAACTCCTTCTATCTCTTATTTTAAAGTTTTTGGATGCAAATGTTTTGTTCTAAATATAAGAGATAATCTTGGAAAATTTGATAGCAAGTCCGATGAGGCTATATTTCTTGGATATTCTTCTAACAAGAAAGCTTATAGAGTATACAATAAAAGAACTCTTTGTGTGGAAGAATCTGTGCATGTTGTATTTGATGAATCTAATATTTATACTTCAAAAAGAGATGACGATGATGTAGGTAATTCAAATGAAGTTAAGTTAGATCAGGTAAATGCTCCATCATTAGATACTCATGCAAAAGAGGAGGAAATCGAAGCATTACAGAATGAACAAGAAAAACATCAAAATGAAGATTCTGCAAATCATCAATTTCCGAAAGATTGGAAATACAAATCAGGCCATCCAAAGGAGCAAATCATTGGAGATCCAAACCAAGGAGTTAAAACTCGGCGGTATTTTATCGACAACTTTGCTCTCTTCTTTCAAATATTGAACCTAACATCATTGATATTGCATTACATGATGAATTTTGGATTATCGCCATACAAGAAGAGTTGAATCAATTCGAAAGAAATCAGGTTTGGAAACTTGTTCCTAGACTGCATGATCATCTTGTTATTGGAACACAATGGGTTTTTAGAAATAAACTTGATGTAAACGGGGCTGTAATTAGAAACAAAGCTAGATTAGTAGCTCAAGGATTTAATCAAGAGAAATGCATTGACTATGATGAAACATTTACTCCTGTTGCTAGACTAGAATCTATTCAAATGTTACTTGCCTTTGCATCATTTAAAAATTTTATACTCTATCAAATGGATGTCAAAAGTGCTTTCCTAAATAGCTTTATTGAAGAAGAAGTGTACGTTGAGCAGCCACCTGGTTTTTCTCATGAGCTCTTTCCAAATCATGTTTTCAAATTAGCTAAAGCTCTTTATGGATTGAAGCATGCTCCTAGAGCTTGGTATGAAAGGCATAGTGGTTTTCTAATCTCAAAAGGATTTTCTAGAGGCTTAATTGATAATACATTGTTCATCAAATCTGATTGCCCTGGTGATTTACTAATTGTCCAAATCTATGTTGATGATATTATTTTTGGCGCTACTAATGACTCTTTATGCAAGATGTTTGCTAAGACTATGCAGCAAGAATTTGAAATGAGTATGATGGGAGAATTGAACTTCTTTCTCGGACTGCAAATTAAACAAACTAAAGATGGAATCTTCATTAACCAAGCAAAGTATGCCAAAGAGTTGCTCAAAAGGTTTGGAATGAATGAAGCAAAAGAAATCAGCACACCCATGAGTACATCCATAAAGCTTGACCAAGATGAAAAGGGTAAGAAGGTAGATGAACGAAAATATAGAGGTATTATTGGAAGTCTACTATATCTTACTGCTAGTCGACCAGATATCATGTTCTCAGTATGTCTTTGTGCTCGATTTCAATCTTGACCGAAGGAATCTCATTTGAGTGCAGTCAAGCGAATACTTCGATATCTTATTGGGACGTATGATTATAGATTATGGTATCCACATACTAACACCTTTGATCTTATAGGATATATTGATGCAAATTATGTAGGGTGTAAAGTTGAAAGAAAAAGTACTATTGGCCATTGTCAATTTCTTGAACACTCACTGGTATCATGGCACAGTAAAAAACAAGCCTGCATTTCATTATCCACCACTGAGGCTGAATATATTGCAGCAGGAAGTTGTTGTGCTCAAATCTTATGGATGAAGAATACTCCGCAAGATTTCAATTTAAATTTTAATTGTGTACCTATAATGTGTGATAATACAAGTGCTATCAATCTAACAAAAAACCCAGTGTAACATTTGAGAACAAAGCACATTGAAGTTAAACATTACTTCATCCGAGATCACGTACTCAAAGGAGATGTGTGTGTTGAATATATCTCAATGGAAGAACAACTTGCAGATATCTTTACTAAACCTCTAGCTGAAGTCAGGTTCAACAATTTGAGAAGAGGTTTGGGCATTACAAGAATTTGATAACTAATCTTTTTGTGTAAGGTCTTCTTGTGCAGGAATTGTGAAGAAAAAGATTTTGGAAACACAACTCTACATCCAAAATATCTTGTTCCTGTTTTGGACGAAGTGCTGGAATCCAATTTCTACATCCAAAATGCATTTCAGGGAAACACTCTTTTGGACATTGATTTTGGATCTTGTCTTGTTCCACAATTAATGGTTAATATTCCTTTATTCTAAATTTCGAGTTTTAAAAAATTGGTTTGCGCGTTTTGCAAAACATATCAGAAACACTTATGTTTCCAAGGCATTTTGTTCTCTCATTCTTCTAGACATTCAAGGCTATCTGATTTTCTCTTTCTCGAAACTCTTGAAACCGTCATTCCTCCAAAACAACTTCTCTGTGTTCTTTCTCTTTGAAAACCCAAAAAGCCCTGAAAAAGCTTGAATTTTTCAATGGCAAAAACTAAATCTTCTATTCCAAAACCGAAAAAGGTGCAAAAACCAACTCAGATGAAACAGAAAAAGGTTTCGGGTTCAAAATGCAAAGCCAAAGAAGCCTTTCTGCAGCCTCACTTCTCGGTTTCTCACTATGATTCGTTTGAATCATCTTCCGAACAACCAAGTTCTGCAAACCAGGTACCCCGATTTCTTGACTCTAAATGCGAATCTGAGTACAATGATTGGGTTTCAAGAAACAGAACTGTGATCTCTGGCTATCGGGTTAATCATTTTGCCTTCTTAAATCTGTCTAATATTCTGGACATGTTTGATCACATTGGGTGGGGAAGTTTGTTGTCAGTCAATAAGAAAATATATACTCCTTTGATCTGGGAATTCTACGCTAATTTGAGAAAAGGAAAGTTGGAAGAAACTGGGGGAGGCTTTATGATTAGATGGTATGTATCCAGAGTTAAGGGCAGAGAAATAGAATTTGATCATAGGCTGTTTAATAGAATTTGTGATGTTAAAGATGTCGGCCTTCAGTACTTTGAGATGAATAAATTTCCTGAGGGGAAAGAAATTTTTGATCTGAAAAATTTTGAAAACTGTTCACTAGAGGGAAAAGCTTTGAAAGTTCTGGAAATAGAAATTCAAAATGGCTGAATGGGACAGGTAGAATCTTGCACCACATGGTATCAACCTTGATTGTTCCCAGTTCTGGTCATAAAACTTCTATTAGTATTTTGCAAATGGTGGTAATTCTTGGGTTGGTTGAACAGAGGCAGATAAATTTTGGTTTTTTAGCCACCAAGCTTATGTTGCAATCTCGTAACACCTCAAGTAAAGCTCTTCCTTTTGGAAATCTGTTAACAAAAGTCTTTTAGTTTTTTAAAGTTGATTTAAATTCTATTCCATGTGATCCCTCAAAAACAAATGTCTACAGCTATGACTATTTTGAAAAGATGGGATATGTTAGGGAAGGAAATTCATGGAAATTGTTGAGATAATCTACTGGAAAAGAGAAGGAAAACTTGATAAAGATTAAGGAAGAGGGAAAGTCAGGAACCAAAAGAAAGATTGATGAGGAAGGAATTGTTCCGGACTCCCGTCTATCTGAGAATATTCTGAGTGCAATCAGTTCTTTTGCAGAGAAGTTGGAATCTCTTAGCTCAGAAATCAAACTGTTAGGAAACAGACTATCTGTCATTGAGCGATCTGCTAAAACTTCTGAACATGAAAAAGCTGAAGATAAATCTGAATTGCCTGCGGATAAAAAGGATTCCTTTCCTGAACCTTCTCTTACAACTTCTCCTGAACCATCTCTTCCACCTTCTCCCGTTCAGAAAACAGAAACTCCTCTTCCTTCTCCCAAACCCAAAGGAAAAAGGCAGAAACATGTAGTTGTGAAGCGAAATTCTAGTAGGATTGCTGGTCAATTTTCCAAGAAAGGTACTGGAGTAAAATCTGAGACAATCAATATTGGATAAACTATTTTCTAGGATCGCAATTGGGATGATGAACAATTTCTTTTCTGCACTCCATTGAACAATTTATTTTCCGCCATTTATATTCCTGTCTTTGGATAATTACTGATGTTTGTTTTTAAGCTTAATTATCTATCTACTAACTGTTGCTTATTTCTCCGTTTGCTATGCCTTTTTTTGATTGATGACAAAAGGGGGAGAAATAGGAATGTCATAGACTGTTATGATATTGGCTGGTGCAGTAAGAATTATGGGGAAAATTTGAGGATTATCTGATGATCTTTGGGGAGAAATAGAAATATTATGAAATGTTATATTATTGAGGCAGTAAGAATATTATGGGATTGTCTGATGATCTATGACAGGGGGAGAATGAAATATGTTGATCTGAAGACAATGTTGTCTGCATATGTTGGTCCGAAAATTTTATAATCTGCTGTAAAAATATTAAATGCTAATCTGTGAAAATTCTGCTATGAAAATGTTGAATGATAGTCTGTGAAAATACTGTTGTGAAAATGTTGAATGTTGATCTGAGAAAATATTATTGTCTGCATGACTGTCGACATGATGCTGTTGGCATTCACCAGGAAGAAGGAAATATGCTAGTCTGAAAATGTTATGGGTTCTGCATAATAATTTGATATGAAACTTATGAACTGAATTTGAACTGTTAATGCAGAGTTTTTTTGACATGCGAAGTAACTGCTGAAACCGTTCTGAAATTGAAACTGTTGTTGAACAGTTACAAAATTTCATGAAAATTGCATAAACTATTATGAGCTACATAAATTACTTCTGGCATGAACAGTTATGCACACAGAATTCTGAATGATGATTGGATCTTTGAAACAAAATTCTGTGATAAATTTTTATGGTGCATCGACTCAGGGGGAGTTTTGGACTTAGAAACTTCATTTCCAAAACAAATACTCTTATAAGCAATTTTTGAAAAATGTTTTGGACATCCAAAAGCCCCATCAAAAAATATTTTGAAAACACACATTCATCCAAAACTATTTTGTATACACTTTCTGGATGAATAAATCGTTACTTCTTCTATTTCCTCTTATGTTCGAAATTTTCACATAAGCATATATTTAGGGGGAGCATTTTAGCATTTTATCTCTATCAAACTATTTTGAATATTTATATAGAGATATTACATGCCTTAAGATTATTGAAATATGTTTACTTATAAGATCTCTATGAGACTTGTTACAATTATTTGCACTTTTTGCTCATCATGTTATTTCTATCTACATATCAAATGTGTCATGTTTGTCATCACTCAAAAAGGGGGAGATTGTTAGCCCTGAGGGCTTTCTTTTATGTTTTGATTTATGACAAATATGGATATGGACTAAAATGTCAATTTATTGTGATAGGACATGATTGACCTTTGTTCTTCTAAAGTCTTCAGATAAGAATTGTTGGCGACTCCTTCATCACTGATTTCAAGAATAGAAGATCAAATGGAAAATCAAGTATAAGAAGTTATACATTAAGAAGACTTTTTATGAAGAATATTAGACTAGGAAATGTTCATTAAGGTATATTTATTATTTCCTATATCCTCTTATCTTTTGATTCATTTGACTTTACCTTGAAGCTTGAAAAGAGATTATTTTCAAAGTTTTTAAAATTCGCAGAATTTTGGATGGTATAGTTTGAATCCAAAAAGTTCATCCAAAATCCTGTAAAACGGGTTGAAAATTGTTTGTCACGGTTGTGCCATTTTGGACTTAACTTTTGGATGCATCTTCGTCTAAAACCCGAGTCCAAAACTCGGATGAGTTTAAACAGAAAAATTTATAGCCGTTTTTTTAATGACCGTTGGCACTCCACTTTTTGGCTCTATAAATAGTCCTTAAAGCAAGATTACAAGTAAGATTTTTGAAACATTCATCTTAGAAACACTATTGCTTAATATTTTCAAAAATCTCCTTTTATCTTAAGCTTCAAAGTGAGTTGATTGTGTATCAAAGATAAAAGTATTTTGTGGCTTGTATCCGAGAGAATATCTGCTCAAGTAAGTGAGCTTATCTCTGTTCTATTGATTTTCATATTCTCTGTTTGTGAGTGCAAGGTTGTGTGGTAAAACCCATAGGGGTGATCCTTGTTGTTTGTAAGTTCAAGGTTGTGGTGTAAAACCCATATGGGTGAGCCTTGTTGTGTGTATTGTCAAGGTTGTGGTGTAAAACCCATAGGGGTGAGCCTTGATGTGTTTGAGAGGTTGTGTAAAACCTAGTGTGGTGATCCTCTCTTGTATGTGGCTGTTTCATTAAGTGATGCTAATGAAATAGGATTGAAAATCCTTAAGTGTGAGGCTTAAGGTAGTGGACGTAGATCATTATTGATTGAACCACTATACATCTCTTGTCTCATTTTATTTTAGTGGTTCATGAATTTTGTTTTTATGATCTTTCACTGTCTAAATCTGAATATACATCTACGAGTACTTGGATAACTTTCTATGCATCTATAAAGTCAGTCCAAGTATCTTGGTGATCATCCTTGTTCAGCATTTTAGACAATCGAAAAAAGTTATTTTTTCTTGCCAAAAACCTTATTCATCCCCCCTCTATGGTTTTTCAAAACTCATAGGGTGTAAGTGGGTATACAAGAGAAAGAGAGGTGTTGATGGAAATGTAGAAATCTTTAAAGTAAGATTGGTCGCAAAAGGTTATATTCAGAAAGAAGGGATTGATTATGAGGATACCTTTTCACCTATTGCCATGCTTAAGTCCATACACATTCTCTTGGTCATCACATGTCATTATAACTACGAGTATGGCAAATGGATGTCAAGACAGCCTTTCTTAATGGCTATCTTAGCGAAGACATCTATATGTCCTGGCCAGAAGGCTTTATTGTGAAAGGTCAAGAATATATGATTTGCAAGCTTAAGAAGTTCATTTATGGACTTAACACGAGCATGGAATATGCGTTTTAATGAGACTTTGAAGTCTTATGGGTTTATACAAAATGTGAATGAACTATGTGTATATAGAAAGTCAGATGGGAACAATATGTCCTTTATGTAGATGATATTCTATTCATTGAAAATGATGTAGGAACATTGTCATCTATAAAGATTTGACTATCAAGTCAATTTAGCATGAAGGATATGGGAGAAGTTAGCTACATTTGGAATTAAGCTTCTTAGAGATAGGAAGCAAAGAATGTTAGGCTTATTTTAATTAGCTTATATTGATAAGATACTGACTAGGTTTAGCATAGATCAGTGCAAAGGGGCAATCATACCCTTTAGGCACAGATTGACTTTATCTTCCTAGTAATGTCCTGGGACACAGGAAGAAAAGAGAGGATGAGTAGGATTCCCTATGCTTTGGCAGTAGGAAGTCTCATGTATGCCATGCTTTGTATTAGGTAGGCGTGGTTAGCAGGTATCAGTCAAACCCTGGGGAAGAACATTGGCAAGCTGTAAAGCATATACTCAATTACGTAAAGGGAACAAGAGATTATATGCTAGTTTACAGAGCTGATGACTTAGTTCTTACAGGTTATACAGACTCAGATTTCCAAGCGAATAAAGATGAAAGAAAATCGATTAGTGGATATGTATTCACTTTATCTAGAGGGGTTGTTTCATGGAAGAGTATCAAACAATCTTGCATTGATGATTCTACCATAGAAGCTGAGTATGTGACAGTTTCAGAAGCTTCTAAAGAAGCGGTTTGACTCCGAAAGTTCTTCACAAAACTTGGAGTTGTGCCATATATGGACAGGCCCATAACAATATATTGTGACAATTCTGGAGCTGTGTCATAATGTAATGAGCCAAGAAACCATAGGAAGGGCAAGCACATTGAAAAGAAGTATCACTTGATCCGGGAGTTCATCTAGAAATAGGAGATAGTGGTTGATCAAATTTCCTCAGCAAACAATCTGGTGGGCCTAATTACCAAGCCTTTGATGGAGAAGGTGTTCAAAAGACACTTGGACATCATAGGGGTATGTGCATATGGACTATCATAGTCCATTTAGTGCAAGTAGGAGATTATTTGAATATATGCCCAAAATGTATTATGTATTTCTGTATTTTAGAAATTAATAAAAGTTTCATTCATTAATAGTTATTTTTTTACATATATTCATTAGTAAGTAATCTACATTATTGGGTCTTGCTTTTACAGTAATGTGTAGATTATAAGCTACTAATACATGAGCGAAAAATTGTTCTTGATCGATTGAAAAAGTTGGCACTTTATCAATGTTTAGATCATTACACTCTGGTTTCTAAATGGGAAATAGTTTACCTTTAACCAGTGAGTAGTCCACTCGCACCAATAGTGTAAGCGTATTCGGATACGTAGAACTGGACTAAGTGATAACAATCTTTATTAAAGTATTAAAATAAATATTGATTTATTGCGGCTAATGCATGGATGAGTACCCTAGGACTTGAGTATAAGTTGGTGGTTTGGTGAAGTTGGACTTGTACATTTTAATGTATGTTGGGTGAGATACTTGAGTATATGACCAAATTTAAAGATAATTGGATATATTTTGCCACAAAACTAGCACAATTGCTATAAAAAATGCTGAAAACCTAACACATTAACAAAGATAGACATATCAAATTAATAATTTAACCGTTAGATTTGATAAAATTACTAAAAAAGTATTATGATAAAATTTAAAAGTAATCGGATATGTTTTGCCACAGACTCTAGCACAATTGCTATAAAAATGCCGAAAACTTAACACATTTATAAACTTAGGTATATCAAAATGAACCAATCTTTATTTATACTAAAATTTTAATTTCTTAACACATTTTTTGTCACTACTGATTAAGACATTTGGTGACAAAATTGTTATTTCCTAGCTAAAAGTGATGGCTTTAGCTAGGAAAAAAGTGTATTAGTAAGAAAAATTTATATTTCCTCGCTTAAGATGCATCAAGGAGAGACTAATTTATTTCCTAACCAAAATTTTCTTAGTTAATAATATATCGTCAGTAATGAAAATTTATTCCCTAACTAAAAATAATAACTTTTATCACTATTAACTATACTTATAGTGATAAAATTTGTATTTCCTAACTAATACCTGTCATTAAATTTTTAAATATTTACAACATGACCTCCAAAATTTTGTAAATTAGTCTTTAAATTTTATATAATTACAAAATGACCTAAAAAATTTATAAATTGGACCTTAAATTTTAAAATATTCACAATATGATCCTAAAAAAATTTAAAAATTGGTCTCTAAATTTTTAAATATATAAAATATAACTCCAAATTTTACAAATTGGTCCTTAAATTTTGTAAAATTATAAAATGATTGCCAAAAATTTATAAATTGGCTATTAAATTTTAGAATATTTAAAATAAAATTTCAAAAATTTTACAAACTAGTCTCTAAACTTTTAAATTTGTATATGCATTAGATTTTGGGTTGTTATATAGAGATTAAGCCAGATTATGTGGAAAAACATGTCTGATTAGCATCAAATTTGGCCATAATACTTTTTTTTTTTTTTTAGCAATTTCAATAAATCTAACGGTTAGATTGTTAATTTGACATGCCTATATTTGCAAATGCATTAAGCTTCGGCATTTTATAATGATCATGCAAGATTATGGGGTAAAATATATCCGATTACCTTCAAATTTGGTCATAATATGTTTTAAAGTAATTTTATTAAATCTAATAATTAGATCATTAATTTGACAAGTCTATCTTCGTTAATGCGTTAGATGTTGGGTATTTTTATAGAGATTATTCTAGATTGCATGGCAAAACATATCTGATTACATTTAAACTTGGTCATAATACTTTTTTAGTCATTTTATCAAATCTAATGGTTGAATTGTTAATTTGATATGCCTATCTTTGTAAATGTGTTAGGTTTTGAGCATTTTTACAAAGATTAAGCTAGATTAAGTTACAAAACATATCCGATTACCTTAAAATTTGGTCATAATACTTTCTATAGTGATTTTATGAAATCTAACGGTTGGATCATTAGTTTGATATATCTATCTTTGCAAATGTGTTAGGATTTGGGCATTTTTTTTAATAGAGATTAAACTAGATTCTATAGCAAAATATATCTGATTATTTTTAAATTTGGTCATAATATTTCTTTTAGTGATTATATCAAATCTAATGGTTGAATCATTAATTTGATATGCCTATTTTTATAAATATGTTAGAGTTTGGGCATTTTTATAGAGATTACACTAAATTTTATGGCAAAACATATCTGATTACCTTTAAATTTAGTCATAATCTTGCTTTAGTGATTTTATCATATCTAATGGTTGGATTATTAATTTGATTTGCGTGTCTTTGTAAATGTGTGCTAGATTTTGTAGCAAAGTGATAGGGGCTAAATTAGTCATATTTTTCCTAGTTATTTGAGGTTCTTTTGTGATATATTTTGTTCAATAACTAGTCATATTCTTTCATATTTCAGATTTTATCATTGGAAAGGTATTTTGTTCATTATTGCATATTTTTTTTGGGTAAAACGAAACAAAAATGTCGCAAAACAAATTAGAGGCGGCACCGGCTAGGATAGAGGAATCGGTTGTCGGCCATGCACTATTGACACAAATTTTGAAACGACGAAAAAACTGGTGAAATAGAGTAAAATAGAGTGGAACTGGTGCTGGCTCCAAGAGTCAAGGTAGCGCTGGCTACATTCTGGTCTTCATTGTGAAAAATTCGAAAAAAAATCGGCGAACAAGTAGAGAACCAGAACACAATCGACGCCGGCTCCGAGAGCCTAGGCGGCGCCGGCTATGCCCTGAAGTTAAGGCGGTGCTTGATTTTTCTACACGGTTTTTGGTAATCTATGGAGTTTTAGTATCTTCCAACTTCTACTCGGCCAAGAACATTGTACCTACGAGTTTAGGCACTTCCTAAGCCTATAAATAGATGAAAAACACAATAGAAAAGGGGAGAATTCATTGATCATCACAGAAAATCACTCAAATCAAAGAAGGAATTCTTTAATTCAAGGACGGTTGTACAAGAAGGTCTTCAAAGGAAGAAGAAGGAGGCTTGTCTATGAGTGCTTTCTTTTACTTTGTTTTCTTTACCTTGAACAATGATGTGTTAATTAATTTATTGTAATTTGACATTATTTTAGGTATCCATGATATTTAGAGTTATTTGATCTTTTGATTAATTGATTATTTTTCTTGGTATTTAATTACTTGTGCTTATTATGAAATTAATTGGTTGGTTTATCCCAGTAATTCGTTGAGACCAAAGGGGTTGATGGTGGTTGCACTTTATTAATTTCATATTTGTTGTCTGTTAACTCACCGAGACCAAGGGGGTTAATTGATGAGGACTAGGTAATTGAAGATTAATTGATGTTTGCCGAGACCAAGGATTCATTAGTTAATTTCATGTTTTAAATTCGCCGAGACCAAGGGAATTTAACCAAGGATTGTGTTTAATGCATTTTTTGGATAAGTTAGTTGAGACGAGACCAAGTGATTTTAATTTATCTAGAAGGTAGTGATTTCATGGATTGAAAAAGAAGTGAATCTATCTTAATCCTTCATGATGCCAAGAGAATGATGAGTTGTGATAATAATTGAGTACTTTAAGATCATGATTGTCAAAATAATGGTTTGAGTTACACACTTCTCCATCCTTAATATGTATATATTTTTGTTTTTATTTTATTTTATTTTATTTTATTTCTTTTTCATTTTATCGAGTCGGTTAAACAGTGAAAGAAAGATGACTAATGTATACTTGTTCCTTGAGAATCGACACTCGTTTGAACCCTATGCTCGGTTAATGATCAGTACGCTTGCTCATATGTGTAATTTGGAGTTGACTTTTAATGTAAACTTGATTGGGAATGTACTTAGGTTTTATATGATTTTTATACCCAAATAAATACGCATAAAATTTTTGGCGCCGTTGCCGGGGAACAATAGCATGAAAGCTTGGATTTTGTTGATTTAATCATGTAAATATGTAAGATATGTACGAGTGTTCTTTTCACAAAAAGGTGCTATCTTTTGTATTTCATGTATTCTTGTACACCCTTGTAACCTAACGTAACTTACCAACTTTGACTATGTTTGATTTACTATATTTGTAACCTTGTAATGCTGTTTTTATCAGTAATTTTGTATCTAACTCGCTTCTATGTGTAGGAGAAATGGCGAATTGGAATCCGAGGAAGCCTAATTAGGGGTAGTACCTCTATTGCACTCCTAAGATGACATTCACAGCACTAGAATCAGCAGATCTTGAAACCTTAATTGGGAAATTTGTTGTTCATGTCATGAGGCGTTTCCAAGACATCGATTCCACATTTGAGAAATTCGAAGCAATGATCCGCAACCTGGAATGACAAATTTGGTTTTTGACGGACATGGTGATAAAATCTCACGAACTAACCCCAATAGCCATTGAGGAAACAATTGCTGTCACATTGCGAAGTGGAAAAGAATTACCAGACAGTCCAGATGGCAACCGGCGCCGGTTGGAAGAAGAGAACTGGCATCGGCTATCCGTTAACCCTGAGACCTGCCACCCAAAACTGAACCGGTGCCGGCCGAAGTATTGGAACCGGTGCCGGCTACCCCCTGTCCATCTCTCGCAAAGCCTCCTTTTCAGCCTAACATAACGTATCCTACCCGTTTACACAAAGCCCGAAAGGATGCCCAATTCGACAAATTTCTTGAGGTATTTAAACAACTGCACATAAACATCCCCCTCAGTGAAGCTTTAATTCACATGCCCAAATACACCAAGTTTCTTAAAAGCATGCTCGTCAACAAAAGGTGATTGGAAGAGTTGTCCACAGTGGTCCTCAACGAAGAATGCTTAGCCATCTTGCAGGACAAACCGAATTTGTCACATAAAGAAAATGATCCAGGGAGTTTCTCTATCCCATGTTTAATTGGCACTTTTTATGTATGTAATGCATTAGCTGACCTAGGTACTAGCATTAATTTACTGCCATATAAACCATTTAAAAAGCTAGGCCTAGGAGAACCACAACCTACTAAGATGAGTATTCAACTCGCGGATAGATTTATCAAATATCCTAGGGGCATAATAGAAGATGTGTTGATAAAAGTTGGTAAATTCATATTTCCCGTGGATTTTGTTATTCTTGACATGGATGAAGATTCCAAAGTCCCTTTAATCTTAGGTAGACCCTTCCTAACTACAGCAAAAGCGTTAATCGATGTTTATGGGGGGAGGTTGACACTTAGGGTTGGGATGAAGAAGTAGTGATTCAAATCCACAAGAGCATGCAACACTCGTTGTCTTTTGATGATTCTTGTTTAAGAGTTGATATTCTCGACGAACCTATTTTTGAGTTAATGTAGGAATCTATTGAGGAGGAGTTGATGGAAACATCAATGGCGTATTCGGAGGACTTTCACAATGAGGATGGGATGCAGAATTTGGAAATTGAAAAAAGCAGTTTAGGGAGAATGAAATCATCCATAGAAGATCCTCCCGAATTGGACTTAAAAGACCTGCCCGAGCATTTGGAATACGTGTTCTTGTCTACAGGACGTCAATTGTGAAACCCCAGTCGAGACCAACCTTAGAGTAAGGGGGTTGGGATGCATATCATGCTTTATTTCATGGTTAAATATGTTTTCATATGATTTCTATGTGCTTTGAATTTGATTTTTATTATCTTGAAGTCTTGTTGGTGAGTGATGTGTGAGAGGGGCAAAATGGTAATTTTTGCTCGAGGTGAAAATAAGGAGATAGCTTGTGGATTGAATAGGAAATAATTTTTCTAGTAGAAATAACAATAAGAGTTGTTGTGGTTTAGTGGTTAGAGCCTTGGAATTAATTCTTGAGGTCTAAGGTTCAAAGTCCATCATAGAAGCTTTAGCTTAAGTAAATTTTATTTTGCTTGGAAAAGGATGGTTTCGGCCATGAGGGCCTAGATCAATGTGGTGATGATGTCCTAGGAGAGACATGTTAGGAGAATTCTCACTTCACTCTTTTGTTCTTCGCGAAATGCCTAAAGGGAATTCATTCTCCCTTGGACTTTAGTTTTTCTTAATTTCCAACTCCTTAGTTTGATCAAGTGTTCTATCCTTTTCCTTTCCAGAAAATTCAGTAGAGGACTAAGGTCTTTTAGGATCAAAATGTCCTAGTAAAAGGCTTCTCATGGTTTGGAAAATGTAAATGACTTGTGGGAAAATTCAAGAGGAAAATCCCTCTTGAAAGCTTGCTGAAATTTTTCCTTTATCTTAGTTCATCTATCTTCATGGAATGAGCTGAAATTTTCCAGCTTGTTGTACCTTCAAAAGGTCGAAAATTCTAGCTCACATTCCCTCCCAAATGCTATCAGAAAAATGGTCTTTAGGATCAGTTGAAACCTGAAAGTTTTGCCCAAATTCGGACTGCACAAGCTGGAGCAAAGCAGGAAAAATTCCTGTACGAAAATCAGCTTTGTGAGCTCCAAACCAAGCTGTTTTCTCCCAGATTTTGTGCAGCACCTTAGCCATGTTTTTCCTCCATAAAGAAGGCTGGAAACCAGCCTTGAATACCCCTAAAATCCCCTTCAAAACTCGCTGCAAATCTACTGGAAATGGCAGACGAAAATTCTGCCAGAAAATTTCTGTTCAGCGAAATTTCTGTGCAGAATTTTTATCCAGCTTGTTTCCTATTTTGTTTCAACCGAAAACCCCAACCTACTTCTGTCAAAACCTCCCTTAAACCTCCATTAATAGAGCTCCATTGTTCCCTGAAGCTTCTGCACGAAATTCCCTCCATGGCTGACCGAAAATTCCTCAACCAAATCCCTACAATTTAGCTTAATTACTTTCCAAAATTTCAGCCATCTTGTTTAACAACTTTCCATAAAATTTTGCTCAATTGATCAGACATCTTCTCCACCATTGTGCACCCTAGTTTCGGCAATCACAAGCCTCCTTTAACCAGCTTTAATTCCCCAGAAAAGCTGCACAATCCAGTCGGCCATAGGAGACTTCAAAGCTGTCTAGAAAAATCAAGATATTCTTAGAATATCTAGTTTCCAAATTCTCTTCCTAAAAATATTCTTCAAGGATTGTAACAACTAACCTTTCCTTTCCCTTCCAAATTAGAGAAATCACTCCCTAAACCCTACAGAATTTCGGCAGTCCAATTCCTCAGAAAATCGGCAGCTTCTTCTTCTCTCTCTCTCTCGATTTTCTTCAAGCAACAAGAACACACACACACACACACACACACACACACACACACTACACCAAGAACACCTACTCCTTCTCCACAACTAATACCCCTCCAAACCACTTCAAACCCTCACGAAAATCTCCAGATTTGATCTACTCCTTGTTGTGCATCCATCAACACCCTTATTAACATCAAACTCCACAAATCATCTTGCTACTTTGGATCAAAAAGCAGAAATTTCTGTGAAGAACAAGAACATCTTCAAGGTAAACTTATTCTAACAACTTCATCCTCTTCAAACTTAATCTCTAATGAAAACCTATATGAATATGCATGCTAATGATCTCTTCTTCTTCCTCTCTCTCTCTCTCTCTCATGGACCGAAATTTCCTCCCTTGGCCGAATGGTCTCTTTTCCCATGACCATGCCTTCGCCACCCTTCTTGAACAAGATTAGCCATCTAGGAGTTGGGATATTCTCTAAACTCCTTCACGTCATTCATCAATCAAGTAAGTACATTCAATCCTCTTTTTAAAATTTAGAATCATGTCTCTAGGTTGATGAATGGCGATGGGTTTGTGTATGTGATGTTGTTGATTGAAGCATGAGTATATGTATGATTGTGAAGGAGATGGGATTTATGCATGGAAGGATTATATTGGTGGATTTAATGATGAGTTGAGATTTGATGCATGTCATAGGTAGTATTTGTGATGAAGCATGCTAGAGATTATGTCACCATAGGTGAATAGGATTTATGTGCATGAATAGATTTTGAAGCCATGATCATGTTTATGCTAGTAGAGGTTAAATCATGTAATAATAAATTTAGATCTATGTCTATGTGCAAGACTTGAATGATTTGATGAATTGAAGGATTGAGTATGTTATTAATTATGGTTGACCATGGAATCTTGATCATGATCTAGTTGTCCCTAAGCAAATTTTATTTCATAAATAAAATATTTACTAATAATTTTTGCTAAAGAATTTTGAAAACCCTAGGAAGGGTAGATTTGGAATTATAATATATGTAAAGGATATTTTAGTCAAATAAATAATGATTTTTTTCTAGAAAATAAAATAAATAAATATTATTTAAAATAAAGAAAATTAATTAAAGCCCTTATGAAAAAGATTCATACTTAATAAAATACTTACTAGATCAAAACCCTTAAGGATTTACTTATTATTTTCCAAGAAAGACTTATTAAATTTAATCTTAACTAGTTTTAGCTATCAATTATTTTCTAACAATTAAGCTATCATTAAATCACTATTTTACCTAGTACCACCTATGGCTCTTGATCAAATAAATTCTAAATTTTCCTTAACAAGATTTGAACTTTCAACTTAATATAATTTATTTCCTAATCCATTAATTATTTTAAATAACAAATTAAACTGAGCTTATAAACCTATTCAATTATTGTTTTGCCTGAAAGCTTGGGACACTAGGATCATGGTAGTAGTGAATTGAGTTGATTTAAACTTGAGAAAGTGGATTGTGGCTTGAAGCTGGTTAAGATTTGTATTTGCCTATGTGGGGTTAGATCATCTGTCCGAGACCTTGTTGTTGTGAGCGATAATCAGGTAAGCTCCTGCATAAAACCTGATTGATGTGAAATGATTTCCTTATGGCAAGCCAAATGTGGAGTACAAGGACACTCGGTTATTTGAAAGCAATTGAGGGTTGAATTCATCATTAATTCCAACGCTTAAATTATTTGAAAGTCTTTGAGCAGATTTTTCCAAACTTGAAACTCTTTCTAAAACTAATTTCTCCCAAAGCTTTGGAAACCCTCAAATTGTTATTTTTATGAAGCACAATGCTTTGTTCATTTTTTCCCAAGTGGGGAATGTCGTTGAGTACTCAATAAGGGTGGACTACTTGGACTAGTCTTTGAAGGGTTAGGGTAAGCCTCTCAGCTGGTGGCAACCTTTGAGGGGTGAGTCGTTCTTGGATACGATGCCAGTTCCAGTGAGTCGTGCCGGTCCGAGCTAGCAGTTTATTTTGTTTCAGTCAAGTGACTGTGTTTTGCCGGAATGGACACCCAGCGGTTGTTTGGGTATAGAGAAGGAGGAGTATCTTGCCCAGTAGGCCGATCACCTACTTTTGTTAGTCTGCACAACGTGTTAGGCATTCTGACCGGTTATGGGGCCCAAAGTGTAGTAACCCATATCCCTTTTTTTCGAGTGGTTGATTTCATTACTCATGTATGGCTAGAAGAGCCAAAACGCCACTCTTACTTTTGACTAATGTTTATTGCTTGCCAATGTTCTCTTATAAAGATTTCACACTTTGCATCCATGAACTGTTTCCACTAAAACCCAAAAGCACACACGGACTTACTGAGATTTCTGTCTCACCACCTTTTATCATGATTTCAGGTTGATCCTGTTGTGGGTGAGTAGCTATCTTGGACGAGAATGTGTCTTTTGATTTTATGTATTGCTTTGGGAAGACGAGAGTGGATGATTTTAATTATGGTTTTTGTTTTGGAATTTCATGGATATACTTTTGAAGTATTTTGGGTTGTAATAAATTCTTTTAGTTTGAGTATTATTTATTCCGGCAGATTTTATTTGGGACCTAGTTATAAAGACCTCTTGTTCTTTGGACGGGGCGACATCCCCAGCCCTGGCGGGCCTAGGTTTTCCGGGGTGTTACATAAATTGCCTGTCATCATTGCCAAAGATCTCGATCCAGAACAAAAGACCAAGCTGGTAAGTATGTTGGGAAAATATAAGAGAGTTATAACTTGGAAGATTACTGATATTAAGGGCATTAGTCCATCCTTCTGCACTCACAAGATTTTGATGGAAGAAGGTGCAAAACCCGTAGTGCAACCCCAACGTAGGTTGAATCCACATATGAGTGAAGTGGTAAAAAGTGAGGTTGTTAAACTCTTAGATTCAGGCATCATTTATCCTATTTCTGATAGTGTTTAGGTGAGTCCTACTCAAGTGGTACTAAAGAAGAGAGGAATGACGGTGAGTCCCAATGATAAAAATGAGCTAGTCCTTATGAGATTGGTTATGGGTTAGAGGTTTTGCATAGATTATTGGATGTTAAACAAAGCCACTAGAAAAGATTACTTCCCTCTCCCTTTTATTGACCAAATATTGGAAAGGTTAGCTAGATATGAGTATTATTGTTTCTTGGATGGGTTTTTGAGCTACCTACAAATTCCCATAACTCCAGAGGATCAAGAAAAAACCACTTTCACATGTCCATATAGTACTTTTGCATATCGTTAGATGCCGTTTGGTCTTTGCAATGGTCCCGGAACATTCCAAAGGTGCATGACAGCTATCTTTGAAGGACTCGCGGGGGACATCATGGAGGTATTTATGGATGATTTTTTAGTTTTTGGTGATTCATTTGATTTGTGTTTATCTAATCTTGAAAAGGTGCTAGCAAGATGTGAAGAGACTAGCCTCATGCTTAATTGGAAAAAATGCCACTTTATGGTGCAAGAAGGTATTGTGTTGGGGCATAAAATTTCAAGGAAGGGTATAGAGGTCAATAGGGCCAAAATTGAAGCAATTGAGAAGCTGCCTCCCCTTACTTCGACAAAAGCTATAAGAATCTTTCTTGGTCATGTAGGTTTCTACAGGAGGTTCATCTTAGACTTCTCAAAAATTTCAAAACCTCTTACCTCTTTACTTGAGAAGGATGCTGTGTTTAATTTTGATGAAAAATGTCTTAACACTTTTACCATACTCAAAGAGAAATTGATTAATTCACCCATCTTAATTGTACCTGATTGGTCTCCTTCTTTTGAACTAATGTGTGATGCAAGTGATTTTGCAGTTGGTGCAGTATTGGGACAAAGGCAGAATAAGCACTTCTAACCTATATACTATGCAAGCAAGACTTTAATGGATGCACAGGAAAACTACACAACAACGGAGAAAGAATTGCTTGCCATAGTGTTGGCCTTTGATAAATTCCGTTCTTATCTTATTTTGTCCAAAGTCACTGTTTATACGGACCATTCGACCCTGTAGTACCTCCTAACCAAACATGATTCCAAACTAAGATTGATAAGATGGGTGCTATTATTGCAGGAATTTGATTTGGAGATTAGGGACAAAAAGGATGCAGAAAACTTGCTACGGATCACCTGTCAAGATTCGATAATCCAAATTTGGAATCCTTGATAGAAGAAGTCATCGATGACGCTTTTCTAGATGAGTAACTCTTGCTCATAAAAGGTGGTTTGCTGACTTTGCTAACTACTTGGTTGCTGGAATTACTCCAAAAGATCTCACGATACAACAAACGAAGAAATTCCTCTCCGAAGCACGGCATTACTTTTGGGAAGACCTATATTTGCTTAAGTGTTATGCGGACTAAATCATTCGTAGATGCATGGACTTTAAGGAAGGAGAGGATATTCTAAGACATTGTCATGAAGGACTTGTTGGAGATCACTACCAAGCCAACAACACTGTAGGAAAGGTGCTTGACTCCGAATTCTATTGGCCCACATTGTTTAAAGATGCCCACAGTTTTGTCCGAAGTTATAATAGGTGTCAACATATAGGTAACCTCTCTAAATCTAATAAGACGCCATTACAAATTTTTTAAGTATTTGACTGTTGGGGCATAGACTTCATAGGCCCTTTTCCTAGTTCTTTGGGGAATAAATATATTTTGGTGGCAGTGGATTATGTTTCTAAATGGGTAGAAGCTCAAGCTTTACCCACTAATGATGCAAGGGTTGTGGTAAAAATTTTTGAAAACGCTGTTCACTCATTTTGGTGTGCCTAAGGTACTCATTAGTGATAGGAGGACTCATTTTTGTAATGCACAAATGAAAAAAGTTCTCAAACATTTAGGAGTGAACCACAGGTTTGCTACCCCTTATCATCCCCAAATGAGTGGACAGGTTGAAGTGGTTAATAGAAAAATCAAAAGAATCTTGAAAAAAACTGTTAACCATACTAGAAAGGATTGGAGTTGAAAATTAGACGATACTCTTTGGGCATATAGGACAGCTTTTAAGACCCCAATTGCCACAACTCCTTTTCGGTTAGTTTAAGGGAAAGCATGCCATTTACCTGTAGAGATTGAGTATAAGGCTTATTGGGCTATTAAACTTGTTAATCTTGATCTTAAGTCAGCTAGTAAGTCCAAATTGCTTCAACTCACCGCCTTGGAAGAATTGCAGGTGGATGCTTATGATAATTCAATGCGCTATAAGGAGAAGGTAAAAAAGTGGCACGATAAGCATATCAATCATCAACACGAATCGGAGAAGGGCGATCAAGTGTTGCTATTTAATTCTCGCTTGAAACTTTTTCCGGGAAAATTGAAATCGAGGTGGTTGGGACCGTTCACGGTAAGTAAGATATTCCCTTTTGGCACCCTCGAAATTACTCACCCTACTCGAGGCATGTTTAAAGTCAATGGCAATCGCGTGAAACGCTATGTGGGTGAAGGTCTTAACAACCCCGAGCAGGTGGAGATGCTTTTCGACGCTACCCTATAGAATTGTTTGGGTTATCATAAGGCGTTTGTTTGTACTATTTTCTTTCTTTTGTTTCTAATTTACTTTCTTTTGTAGTTTTTATGCTTTGATGTGTTCTTTTATTTGTCTATTTAGGTACTTTACCAATGCCTCATTCTTCAAGCATTCAGCTCTTGTACAACACAATGCCAAAGGAATAGAAGTTTGCTTTTCGTATCTCTTCTCCTTTATATTTTTGGTCCCATGGTATTGTTTGTTCTTGTTAGATTTATTTGGCCATTGTAGACAATGTCCAGTTTAAGTGTGGGGGAGTGATTTGATTGACAAGTCTTTTATACATATACTTTTGCCTTCTTGGGAGCAAAATTTTGAGTGAAAATTTTCAAATTTTTTTGAAATTCTTGAGATTTCAAGTTGTATTTTTAATGCATATCTTTATGATAGATTATAGAGTATATGTTGTAGATCGTTTATGACTTATGCATGACTTTTTGCACTCACTTGGACGAAGTAGTTCTTGATCAAATGCTTTGCATTGTTCTTAAACTTGTTTTTTTACTAAAATTCATGGAGCATTCTAGAGCTTACTTGAATACCTCTTGAGGCGAAATAAGAAAGACAGTCATGATTTAGCTTAGGGATGACGATAATAGGCCTTCTTTGGATAGTTTGAGGTTTTCAAGCCTACCTATTGTTATATTATCCCTAGTGCTTATTTTGAGCCTAAATGGTTGATTTCTTTCTTTAAAACCCATCACAATACTTTGTCCATAGCTTGTTTATGAGAGTTTGAATAATTTTCCAAATCTATATGCTCTTGATGGATGAAAGTATATGTAAGAGAATGTTGAGGGAGTACATGAAAAAAGATCATGACTTGTTACTTTCAGTTATGTATCAATAGAAAGAAGGAGCTGGAAAGAAAAAAAAAAAAAATAGAAGAGCAAAGAATGAGAAGAAAAAGAAAAGAGAGATTGAAAACAAGAGAAGAAAAGAAAAGCAACAGTAAGAGTGAAAAGAAAGAAAAAGAAAGAGAAGAGAAAACTTTTTGAAAGAAAAAGAGAAGAAAGATCACAAAAGGAATGGTGATTGAGCTGTAAAAGTTTAGTTCATATAAAGTACTTGACACCAGTGCTGGAAATTTGAGTAATCTTGTGAAAGAAATAGAGAAGAGTTGATGAGGAAAAAAGAAGAGAAAAAGTGTAAAAATGCAAGATTTGCTTGAGCGGAGTTGTAATTGCTATACAAGGTTATGGTTTGATTGATTTTCGGAATAGGAGAGCAAGAAGAGTTGGAAATTATTGAGTCATTTTGTTTATCCTTTTCTTGCAAAATCTTAGTTTTTTTGATATTTGATTCTCCTATATCCTTCGTTTGATAAGCTATATTACAAGCCTTTAGCCTTACATTACAAGCTTAAAAGTCCTAATTGATCTAAGTAGAATCATGATATGTTTCGGATTAGTGGAGAGAGTGTATGAAAAGTAAGCTTATGGAATGCATATTCTTTTTGAACTAAATTTTTTCCAATGGTTTGAGAATATTATAAAGTATTGGGATGGTTCTACTAAGTCATTTATCACTTACACAAGTCTTACATTGGTTCTGAAAGATGTAATACCATGTGTTTTATGTTCTTGAATAAGGAAAGCATTAGAGATAGTGTTTTGAAATTGATTGAGTGATTTGATGAAACCTTGTGTTTTCCTACTTGTTCTTGATACTTTGCTTGAGGACAAGCAAAGAGCTAAGTGTGGGGGAATATGATAGGGGCTAAATTAATCATATTTTCTCTAGTTATTTGAGATTCTTTTGTGATATATTTTGTTTAATAACTAGTCACATTCCTTCATATTTGAGATTTTATCCTTAGAAAGGTATTTTGTTAATTATTGTAGATTTTTGGGGTAAAACGAAACAAAAATGTCACAAAACATATTAGAGGCGGCGCCAGCTAGGACAGAGGAACCGGCGCTGGCCATGCACTGTTGACACGAACTTCGAAGTGACAAAAAAATTGGTGAAATAGAGCAAAATAGAGTGGAACTGGCGCCAGCTCCAAGAGTCAAGGCGGCGCTAGTTGCATTCTGGTCTTCATTGTGAAAAATTCAGAAAAAATCGGCAAACAAGTAGAGAACCAGAACACAACCAACGCCGGCTATGCCCTGAAGTTAAGGCGGTGCTTGATTTTTCTACGCGATTTTTGGTAATTTGTGAAGTTTTAGTATCTTCCAACTTCTACTTGGCCAAGAACATTGTGCCTACGAGTTTAGGTACTTCCTAAACCTATAAATAGATGAAAACATAAGGGAAAAGGGGAGAATTCATTGATCATCACAGAAAATCACTCAAATCAAAGGAGGAATTCTTTAATTCAAGGAGGGTTGTACAAGAAGGTCTTCAAAGGAAGAAGAAGGAGGCTTGTCTATGAGTGCTTTCTTTTACTTTGTTTTCTTTACCTTGAACAATGATGTGTTAATTATTTTATTGTAATTTGACATTATTTTAGTTATCCATGATATTTAGAGTTATTTGATCTTTTGATTAATTGATTGTTTTTCTTGGTATTTAATTACTTGTGCTTATTATGAAATTAATTGGTTAGTTCTTTCCATTAATTTGCTGAGACCAAAGGGGTTGATGGTGGTTGCACTTTATTAATTTCATATTTGTTATCTGTTAACTCGCCCAGACCAAGGGGGTTAATTGATGAGGACTAGGTAATTGAAGATTAATTGATGTTTGCCGAGACCAAGGATTCATTAGTTAATTTCATGTTTTAAATTCGGCGAGACCAAGGGAATTTAGCCAAGGATTGTGTTTAATGCATTTTTTGGATAAGTTAGTTGAGACGAGACCAAGTGATTCTAATTTATCTAGAAAGTAGTGATTTCATGGATTGAAAAAGAAGTGAATCTATTTTAATCCTTCATGATGCCAAGAGAATGATTAGTTATGATAATAATTGAGTACTTTAAGATCATGATTGTCAAAAGAATGGTTTGAGTTACACACTTCTCCAACCTTGATATGTATATATTTTTGTTTTTATTTTATTTTATTTTATTTTATTTCCTTTTCATTTTATCGAGTCGGTTAAACAATGAAAGAAAGGTGACTAATGTATACTTGTTCCTTGAGGATCGACACTCGTTTGAACCCTATGCTCGGTTAATGATCAGTACGCTTGCTCATATGTGTAATTTAGGGTTGACGTTTTAATGTAAACTTGATTAGGAATGTGCTTAGTTTTTATATGATTTTTATACCCAAATAAATACGCATCACAAAGCATATCTAATTATCTTTAAATTTGGTTATATTAACTTTTTTTTTTATAGTAATTTTATCAAACCAAACAGTTGGATCGTTAATTTGACATGCTTATGTTTGTAAATATGTTAGGTTTTCAGCTTTTTTATAGTGATTGTGCTAGAGCCTGTGGCAAAACATATTCGATTACCTTTAAATTTGATAATAATACTTTTTTTAGTTATTTTATCAAATCTAACTGTCGACATTAATTTGATATACCTATCTTTATAAATGTGTTAAGTTTTTGACATTTTTATAGCGATTGTGCTATAATATGTGGCAAAACATATTTGATTACTTTTAAATTTTATCATAATAATTTTTTAGTGATTTTATCAAACCTAATAATTAGATCATTAATTTGATATGTCTATCTTTGTTAATATGTTATGTTTTCGGCATTTTTTATAGTGATTGTGCTAGTTTCTGTGGCAAAATATATTCGATTATCTTTAAATTTGGTCATAATATATTTTTTAGTGATTTTATTAAATCTAATTGTCGGATCATTAACTTGATACGTCTATCTTTATAAATGCGTTAGGTTTTCGACATTTTTATAGCTATTATGCTAGAGTCTGTGGCAAAACATATCCAATTACTTTTAAATTTGATCATAATACTTTTTTTAGTAATTTTATTAAATCTAATAGTCGGATAGTTAATTTGATATGCCTGTCTTTGTAAATATGTTAAGGTTTTTTTTTTTTTTGCATTTTTATAGAGATTGTGCTAGTTTTGTGGCAAAATATATTTAATTACCTTTAAATTAGGTCATAATACATTTTTTAAAGCAATTTTATCGAATATAATAGTTGGATTGTTCTTTTGATGTGCCTGTCTGTAAAAATGCATTAGGTTTTGAACATTTTTATAGAAATTATGCTAGATTATGTGGTAAAACTTATTCCAGTACCTTCAAATTTGGTCAAATTACATTTTTAGTAATTTTACCACATCTAACGGTTGGATCTTTAATTTAATATGTCTATATTTGTGTGTGTATAAATATATATAGGCACATACACAAACATAAAACAATATGTATATATGTATGTATGTATGTATGTATATATATATATATATATATATATTTGTATGAGTTGTATATACA
Organism: Voacanga thouarsii; assembly: GCA_026120185.1. Lineage (NCBI taxonomy): Eukaryota > Viridiplantae > Streptophyta > Magnoliopsida > Gentianales > Apocynaceae > Voacanga > Voacanga thouarsii. Next base: position 2,545,210 of record JANUWF010001921.1, read on the forward strand.
TGTATATATTACTATATATACACACATATTTATATATTATTATATATGAATATGTATATGAATATATATATATATATTAATATATACTAATTTATATGAATATGTATTAATATGTATATAGACATATATTAATACATATTTATACATATTAATATATGTAGATAAATTAATATATATTAATATAGATGAATATGTCTATGTATTAATATATATTTGAATATGAATATGTATTAATATTTATTAATATTCATATATATATATATATATAATATATATATATTCATATATACATATAAATACATATTCATACAAATATATATATATATATATATTTGTATGTATTTATATGTATATATGAATATATATAAATATATATATATAGTTATATGTATATAGTCATATAAATGAACACATTATATATACATATATATTCATATATATATATGTATGTATATATATATTAATATGTATATATACATATATTAATATATATGAATATGTATATGAAGCGCTTCTTTACAATATCGTATATGATCATAGAAACTATGTTAAAGTCGATGAGAGTTTTAGTTTCTTTCCACTCTTGGGGTTAGTTAGAGGGTCTTTCCTCCAAGTGCTTACTGGAGTAGACCGAGAGTCCCCCTTTATGCTGTCTTCATGCATAGGACTTCGTACAGGGGAAAAGGACGCTTGAGAATCCCGTTGCGAGGATTCCTTGGGTAAAGAATCCGAAGCAATGGTACCACCTAGAGTATGTTCTTGCTAGTGGAAATATTAATATATATTAATATGTAAATATATATATCTATATATGAATATGTATATGTATTAATATATATGAATATATGTGTATATATGTATATATATTAATATGTAAATACACACACACACACACACACACACACACATATATTATATAGAAACACATAAACATAAATAAATATGTATATATATGTATATATATTTGTATGAATATGTATATATGAATATATATATTTATATTAATATATATTTGTATGTATGATTATATATTTGCATGTATGAATATATGAATATATATATATATATATAAATATTTATATATTAATATATATTTGTATGTATGAATATATGAATATATATATATATATATATAGATTTATATACATATGAATATGTATATAATATATATATATTTGTATATATAAATATATGAATATATTAATATATGAACATATGAATAATATATTGGTCCCTAAATTTTTTAATATTTTAAAAATGATTCCCAAAAAATTTTAAATTGGTCCTTAAATTTTTTAATATTTATAAAATGACCCTTAAAATTTTGTAAATTAGTCCCTAAAATTTTTAATATTTATAGTATGGCCACAAAAAAAATTTTAGATTCGTTAGTAAATTTTTGAATAGTTACAATATGACCCCTAAAAATTTTTGCAATTATTCTCACATATATGTGTGTATATATAAGTATATATACATACATACATGCATATATATATATATATAAATATTTATTAAAATAGATAATAAATAAATTAATTATCATTTAAATTTATCCGAATGTACATAGATATCCAAATTATACATATTATTGAATAATATGTATTGATAGAAAATTTAATATGATTATTTATGTTTTGTTCTATATATATATATGTGTGTGTGTGTGTGTAGTATATATATACATGTATATTAATATATTTATATATGTGCTGTATACATATGTGTGTGCATATATATATGTATATGCTTGTGGGATGTATATATGTGTGTGTGTGTGTGTGTGTGTGTGTGTGTGTGTGTGTGTGTGTGTGTGTATTAGAAAATATAACGTATGAGTCTTTTTTTTTTCTAATTGATCTATATATATATAATCATTTAATAAAATCAATGACATAATTTATTAAAAATGATAACATAGTTAACAACATATAGACTTTTAAAATTATATAAATATACAAAATAACTTATTAAATTGAATAATTTATTTTAATAGCAAACTTAATATTATTATTATATTTTTTATAATATTAATGTTTTAAAAAAAATTAAAATAGAACTTTACAAATATTTTAAGTAAAAAAAAAGATATGATCAAACATGAAGTTTATCCCAACGATCAAGTGCACGTATTACACTCCTACCAGACCCGGGTTCGAATATTGTAGCTTGAATTCTCCAATTAATTGGAGTGGTGCAATCTAGTATGATAAGCACGTGTGGACCAAGCAATGAGAAGTAGTACGGTGTGCAATGCCAAAAAGGCATTGGTGACAAAAGTATTTGTATTGGCTAAAATTTCCTCGCTAATACAAATGTTTTTATCTCCATTGACCCCTTTGGTGGCGAAAATTTTTTGTCACAAAAAGTAATATATTTTCTTACCATTTTATTTTAGTTTTTAAATAAAACTATATTTTTAGTGATAAAATTATAGCCGGAAAAAAAAAAAAATCATCATTAGCAACAAAACTAAAAATTTTGGTGACAAAATATTTTTACCTTTAGCTAGGAAATCTTTCCTAGCGAAAAGTCTCGGCTTTGGCTACGAAAACTTTTCCTAGCTAAAGAGCTCTCTTCGGGGACAAAATGAAAAATTTTGTTGTTAAGAAGCTTTAGCGATGCCGCTTTGGCAAGAAAGTGGCGAGGAAATGAATTTTGTCGTGGAAGGACTTTAGCTTGAAAATTTTGGCTTTTAGCTAGGAAATATTTTTGTCACTGAAAGCCTTTTTTTTTTTTTGTAGTGACACCAATTCCCAAGCAACCATAGGATGTTTAGATTTCCAGAGGAAAACTCTAGCTCTTTGGTTTAGTTGATTAATGATAGCTAACGGTGTGGAAAGCATGGAAAACCAGAAGCTTTCCACCCCTTGCAAAACTGCTAGAATTAGTTCTAGGCAGCCTGCATACGAGAGGGACTTAGCCGTCCATTTGCTTATATAACCCATTACTTTTGTCAATCAGTGGCTTATAAAAATTGACCTTAAGCCTTGCACCCGCAATCAATAAGTTAAGTTATTTGAATGGTAATCCTCCAGGTTGAAATCTACTTGCGAAAGTATATAGTTCCTTTTTGCCTCACTTAATTATGTTGTGTAGATGCTAGATTTAGCACTATTGACAAATAGGTTTGATATTTCTTGAAAGTCTTTTAGACAAGCTAAAATAATGCCAATAGATGGCTTATCCCCCTACAGAAAAGTAGCTAGTCGTCTATGAATGCCAAGTGATGATTCCCATCATTGCACATTTCGGATGATAGCTGAACCCATATCCTGTCATTGCCACTTTGATGCTCCTAGAAAGGTATTTTATGCAGAGCAGAAATAAGAGGGAAGATATAGGGTCTCCTTGCCTCAAACCCTATTGTCCTTAAAAAAAAAGAAAAATTTGAAGACCCCATTGACTGATATCAAATATAAGATAATAGAAATACATTGTCGTATCCACACCATAAATCTTGGTGGAAACTCGAGCCTAAAAAGAATGTCTATGAGAAAAGTCCAGTTGATATTACCAAATACTTTCTAAAGGTCAATTTTAATGGCACAATGTGGGGAACACCTATTCCTTGAGCAGCCTTGCAAGAGCTCTTGAGCAAGAAATACGTTGTCTGCTAGAAGCCTATCCTTGATGAATGCTACCTGTGCATTGTTAATGATGCCTAGAAGAATATCCTTAAGTCTGTTAGCTAACACCTTAGAAGTGGTCTTACAAATGATGTTGCGACCTGAATTTGGTCTATAGTCCCCTGTTATGTTCACATGATTAGTCTTCAGGATGAGTGGCAATGATGGTCTTGTTGATCTGTTGCAAGAGCTTGCTAGATGAGAAAAATTCCAAGCAAGCTTTGACAACATCTCCACCTATAATGTTCCATGACTTTTTAAAGAAAACCACATTATATCTATTCAAGCCTGGGTGCATTGTGATCTCCATTGTCCCATAAAGTTGCCTTAATCTCCTCATAGGTGATGTCCATATCCAAGATAGTCCTGTGCTCAACTGATAATCTCGGTCGCAGCCCAATGATGTTTGGGTTCACTTTCTACACGGCTTAACCTATCCCAATAGATCAATCATAATGTCCAACAAAAGCATGTGCTATATTCTATTGCCTGATAGTCCTTGTCCTGTCTAGCAAGTTAATATATGCTATAAAGTTTCGTTTCTTATTCTACTTGACCAAGGTATGGAAAAACTTTGTATACTTGTCGGTGTTAGAGATATATTTATTATGGGCAAGTTGTTGGTATAACTTCAATTCCATCTCAACCTCCATGCTGATTTCCTCACCTTCTTCATTTGTTTCATTAACTGTCCATCTTTAGGGTATGTAACAAGACATTCATGGAGGTCTTTAAGAAGTTGTTGGGCTATGACAACCTACTTGGAGATATGTGAGAACTCTTTTGTGTTGAGTTCTATAAGTTGGCGTTTCAAAAGCTTCAGCATTTTGCATAAAGTAAAATGTTTAGTTCCCTCGATATTGGTTGCCCATCATCGTTCTACAATCTCTGCAAACTCCTCATGATCAGCCTAAATATTAAGGTATCTAAAAGGTCTATTTTACTTGCCTCTACTGATGCATAGACTGTAAACACATGGAATGGTCCGGAACACAACCTATAGGAAAGAATTGAATTGTAGCTATCATCGATGTCTAGAACCATTGCATATTATCCATGACCTTGTCTAGCTTGGATCATACATGCTTGTTAGTCCATGTATAAAATCTACCCATAAACGGAAGGTCTGAAATGTCCTATTCATGATAAAACTCCTCAAAGTCTTTTAGTTCATAAACTGAGATATATATTCCATTCCATTCAATTTCTCTAATAGATTGTGATAAGAGTTGAAGTCCCAATGAGAATCCATAGACTGTTAATGGTCTTTGTACAGGCAAGCAAGGAATAGCAAATAGATATTCGAGTAGTCAAAAAGTTAAAACCATACACAAAGGATAAGAAAATATTTTGTGATACCATGCTCCATAGGCGACATATGATGACCTGAGGTCAGCCTCAATCACATCGATTAGCACCTTAGCCGGATTCCACAAAATGATAATTCTGTCTCCCACGTGAGTGTGGAAATTATGGCCAAAAAGCCATCCTATGAATCTAGATCTCATGATAACTTCCAAGATGTTGGGTGATAACTTAGTTTCAAGTAAAGCAAAAATATCCCCACACTGTTTTTGGATAAGATCCTTAACACTATTCCGATTGAGGGATTTATTAAACCCTCACATATTCTATGTGGTGACTTTTATGGTTGGATGGAATGAGCCCCAACAGGCCCATTCTTGTCATCATATTCATGTAGGATTCTCTTAAGTTCCACCTTAGCCAACTTTGATGCTTGGATGTTTGCCCGAGCTGCCTTAGCTGCATAAGTGGTTTCATCTATAGCTACTTTAGACTCAGGGATACTTCTACATTCGGAGCCTATATGCCACTTCTGGTAATCTTAGACTTACTCCTAGACCTCCCAGGCATTAGACAGAATGAGCCCCAACAGGCCCATTCTTGTCATCATATTCATGTAGGATTCTCTTAAGTGCCGCCTTAGCGAACTTCAATACTTGGATGTTTGCCTAAGCTACCTTAGTTGCAAGGGTGATTGCATCTATAGCTATTTTAGACTTAGTGATACTCTTATATTCGGAGCCTATATGCCACTTCTGGTATTCTTGGACTTACTCCTAGACCTCCCAAGCGTCTTGGACGTGCCCGAGTCCTCTATCTGACCCTGCTTGTTGGCCACAATTGATACCGATTGTACTTCATTCTTGGCCTCTTCAGTATGTCCAAAGTTTAGAGGGGGATGTATAGACTTTCTTTTTTCCTTCACATCCCCAGTGGGCTCATCCTTGCTTAGTCCTTGAGTAGTTACGTTGTTCATTTTATCCGGGGTAGGATAAGGAACTATATACTATTGCTCATTCACCATCTTAGGGATTGTGTTCTTTTTGGCTTATTCCTTTGTCATGAAACCATGCCTAACAAGGACTTTATCATCAAGGTAACTATCCACCACATGTCGAAATCTTCGGTACCTAGTGAAAAATAGAGGTTTGAAATCATATTTAACCTTTGCATCTTAACTTTTCCTGACAGCAAGTGGACATTGATCGAACGAACAAGGGTCTTGGAAGTATCTATCACCACCAAAACATAGGTGTAGGAGAGATGTTCCAATTTTACAGTCATCTTGTTGATCGTAAGTGGGTTGCCAATAACAGAGGCAATCTTGCTAAGGGCCATTTGAAGGAATTCGTGACTCCAAAAACATAAAAAATGTCTATGAATTCTCCTAGGATCCAAGCTAAACAATTAAGTTAACTAGGTTAGGGCTTTGTACCTCAAAAATTTCGTTGAATACTGTTCATTTATGCAGCAGGTCACAGGTACTACCTGATATGATCTTGGGAAGCACCAAATTTGTGGAATAAACTTGAGAACAAGAAACCTATCAAACCCACACACAAGAACACTAAAATGCTAAAAAATTAACACTCTTGTGATAATGTGAATCTAGTCTACTTCAAAGACACCCTAACACTTTAATTAATCAAAGATTAGAACACCAATGATAGGAATTTGAAGGTGTAACACCCCGAAAAACCTAGGCCCGCCAGGGCCGGGGATGTCGCCCCGTCCAAAGGACAAGGGGTCTTTATAACTAGGTCACAAATAAAAATTACTGGAATAAATAATACTCAAGCTAAAAGAATTTATTACAACCAAAAAATACTTCAACAGTACATCCATGATATTCCAAAAGAAAAATCATAATTAAAATCATCCACACTCGTCTCCCAAAGCAGTACATAAAATCAAAAACGCATTCTCTTCCAAGGTAGCTACTCACCCACAACAGGATCAATCTGAAATCATGATAAAATGTGGTGAGACAGAAATCTCAGTAAGTCTGTGTGTGCTTTGGGTGTTTAGCAGAAACAGTTCGTGGATGCAAAGTGTGAAATCTTTATAAGAGAAACATTGGCAAGCAATAAACATCAGTCAAAAGCAAGAGTGGCGTTTTGGCTCTTCTGGCCATACATAAGTAATGAAGTTAACAACTCGAAAGAAAGGGATATGGGTTACCACACTTTGGGCCCCATAACCGGTCAAAATGCCTAACACGTTGTGCAGACTGACAAAAGTAGGTGATCGGCCTACTGGGCAAGATACTCCTCCTTCTCTATATCCAAACAACTACCGGGTGTCCATTCCGGCAAAAACACAGTCACTTGACTGAAACAAAATAAACTGCTAGCTCGGACCGGCACGACTCACTAGAACTGGCATCTTATCCGGGAAGGACTCACCCCTCAGAGGTGGCCACCTACTGAGAGACTCACCCTAACCCTTCAAAGACTAGTCCTAATAGTCCACCCTTATTGAGTACTCAACGACATTTCCCACTTGGGATAAAATGAACAAAGCATTGTGCTTCATGAAAATAACACTTTGAGGGTTTCCAAAGCTTTGAGCGAAATCAGTTTTAGAAAGAGTTTCGAGTTTGGAAAATCTGCTCATTAACTTTTGAATAATTCCAGCGTTGGAAATACAGATGAATTCAACCCTCAATTGCCTTCAAATAAATGAGTGTCCATACACTCCATATTTAGCTTACCATAAGAAAACATTTCACATAGACAGGTTTTATGCAGGAGCTTACCTGATTCTTGCTCACAATAACAAGGTCTCGGACGGATAACCTAACCCCACATGGGCAAATACAAATCTTAATAAGATTCAAGACACAACCCACTTCCTCAATTTTAAATCAACTCAATTCACTACTACCATGATCCTAGTGTCCCAAGCTTTAAGGCAAAACAATAATTGAATAGGTTTATAAGCTCAGTTTAATTTGTTATTTAAAATAATTAATGGATTAGGAAATAAATTCTAATAAGTTGAAAGTTTAAATCTTGTCAAGAAAAATTTAGAGTTTATTTGATCAAGAGCCATAGGTGGTACTAGGTAAAATAGTGATTTAATGGTAGCTTAGTTGTTAGAAAATAATTGATAGCTAAAACTAGTTAAGATTAAATTTAATAAGTCTCTCTTGGAAAATAATAAGTAAATCCTTAAGGGTTTTGGTCTAGTAAATATTTTATTAAGTATGAATCTTTTTCATAAGGCTTTAATTAATTTGCTTTATTTTAGATAATATTTATTTATTTTATTTTCTAGAAAAATCATTATTTTTTTTGACTAAAATATCCTTTACATATATTATAATTCCAAATCTACCATTCTTAGGGTTTTCGAAATTCTCTAGCAAAAATTATTAGTAAATATTTTATTCATGAAATAAAATTTGCTTAGGGACAACTAAATCATGATCAAGATTCCATGGTCAACCAAAATCAATAACATACTCAATCCTTCAATTCATCAAATCATCCAAGTCTTGCACATAGGCATAGATCTAAATTTATTATTACATGATTTAACCTCTACTAGCATAAACATGATCACGGCTTCAAAATCTAATCATGCATATAAATCCTATTCACCCATGGTGACATAATCTCTAGCATGCTTCATCACAAATACTACCTATGACATGCATCAAATCTCAACTCATCATTAAATCCACCAATATAATCCTTTCATGCATAAATCCCATCTCCATCTCAGTCATACATATACTCATGCTTCCATCAATTATATCACATACACAACCCCATCGCCATTCATCAACCTAGAGACATGATTCTAAATTTTAAAAAGAGGATTGAAGGTACTTACTTGATTGATGAATGACTTGAAGGAGTTTAGAGAAGATCTTAACTCCTAGATGGCTAATCTTGTTCAAGAAGGGTGGCGAAAGCATGGTCATGGAACAAGAGACCATTCGGCCAAGGGAGGAATTTCGGTCTACATGAGAGAGAGAGAGAGAGAGAGAGAGAGAGAGAGAGAAGAAGAAGAAGAAGAGATCATTATCATGCTTATTCATATAGGTTTTCATTAGAGATTAAGTTTGAAGAGGATGAAGTTGTTAGAATAAGTTTACATTGAAGATGTTCTTGTCCAGAAATTTTTGCTTTGATCCGAAGTAGTAAGATGTTTGGAGGAGTTTGGTGTTGATGGATTCACAGCAATAAGTAGACTAAATCTGGAGATTGTCGTGGGGGTTTGAGGTGGTTTGGAGGGTTATTAGGTGTAGAGAAGAAGTAGGTGTTCTTGGTGTAGTGTGTGTGTGTTCTTGTTGCTTGAAGAAAATCGAGAGAGAGAGGAAGAGTTTGTGCAGCTGCCGATTTTTCTGAGGGAATAGGTCTGGCCGAATTCTAGTAAGGTTTTGGGAGTTGATGCTCTGATTTGGAAGGGAAAAGGAAAGGTGAGTTGTTACAATCCTTGAAGAATATTGTTAGGAAGTGAATTTGGAAAGTAGATATCCTAAGAATATCTTGATTTGTTTGGACAGCTTTGAAGTCTGCCATGGCTGATTGTTTGGACAGAATTTCGTGGGATTAATGCTGACTTATGGAGGCTTATGGTGGCTGAAATTAGGGTGTACAATGATGAAGAAGGAGTCTGGTCCAATGAGCAAAATATTATGGAAGGTTGCTAAATAAGATGACCGAAATTTTGGAAACCAATCGAGCTTAATTGCAGGAATTTTGTAGAGAGATTTTCGGTCAGCCATGGAGGGAATTTCGTGCAGAAACTTCAGGGAATAATGGACCTCTGTTAATGGAGGTTTTGACAGAAGTAGGTTGGGGTTTTCAGTTGAAACAAAATAGGAAACTAGCTGGACAAAAATTTTGCTCAGGAATTTCGCTGAACAGAAATTTCCTGGCAGAATTTTCGTCTGCCATTTCCAGCAGGTTTGCAGCGAGGTTTGAAGGGGATTTTAGAGGTATTCAAGGCTGGTTTCCAGCCTTCTTTATGGAGGAAAAACATGGCTAAGGTTCTGTTCAAATTCTGGAAGAAAACAGCTTGGTTTTGAGCTCTCAAAACCGATTTTCGTACAGGAATTTTTCCTGCTTTGCTCTAACTTGTGCAATCCGAATTTGGGCAAGAAACTTTCAGGTTTCAACTGATCCTAAAGACCATTTTTCTGGTAGCATTTGGGAGGAAATGTGAGCTAGAATTTTCGACCTTTTGAAGGCACAACAAGCTGGAAAATTTCAGCTCATTTCATGAAGATAAATGAACTAAGTTTGAGGAAAAATTTCAGCAAGCTTTCAAGAGTGATTTTCCTCTTGAATTTTCCCACAAATCATTTACATTTTTCAAACCATGAGAAGCCTTTTACTAGGACATTTTGATCCTAAAAGACTTTAGTCCTCTATTGAATTTTTCTGGAATGGTAAAGGATAGAACACCTCGATCAAACTAAGGAGTTGGAAATTAAGGAAAATTAAAGATCAAGGGAGAATGAATTCCCTTTTGGCATTTCGCGAAGAACAAAAGAGTGAAGTGCGAATTCTCCTAACATGTCTCTCTTGGGACATCATCACCACATTGATCTAGGCCCTCATGGCCGAAACCATCCTTTTCCAAGCGAAATAAAATTTACTCAAGCTAAAGCTTCTATGATGGACTTTGAACCTTAGACCTCAAGAATTAATTTCAAGGCTCTAACCACTAAACTACAACAACTCTTGTTGCTATTTCTACTAGGAAAATTATTTCCTATTCAATCCACAAGCTATCTCCTTATTTTCACCTCGGGCAAAAATTACCATTTTGCCCCTCTCACACATCACTCACTAACAAGACTTCAAGATAATAAAAATCAAATTCAAAGCACATAGAAATCATATGAAACATATTTAATCATGAAATAAAGCATGATATGCATCCCAACCCCCTTACTCTAAGGTTGGTCTCGACTGGGGTTTCACAGAAGGCACCTAACTTAATCCTATCAAATACATTGGGCAACCTAGCACATAGAATAGAGAAGAAGTTTAGATTATCCCTTAAGATTTAGAGATAAGATCAAAGGTCAGACTAAATCCTTTGATTTAGTCTTAATGTTTAATGGAATCACCCATGAGGAGCACCCTCAAGAACTCTCTCACTAGAGAGAAAATCTGAATTCTCCTTCTCAAATTACCAAAAATTTTCTTTACATAGTCACAATAGGGTATTTATAGTCTCCCAACATAACCTAATACAAAGCATTATAGAAGAGTGTTTTATTTTTGAACTAAACACTTTTAAATATTATAAAATAATCCCAAAATACCTAAAAAACGTTAGGGGTTCCGGTTCCAGAACAGGACCGGCATCGGGTAGGTCTCCTGGGGGTGGCGTCGGGTCCAATCTGGAGGAACAGTACCCGTTCATAAAAAGTCGGAACAAAAATCAGGAATCAGCCAGTCCACAGCTAATGTCTGGTTGGGCTGTTAGGGTCAGTGCTAGGTCTAATCTATTAGAACAGTTCGTGTGCCAAAAGTTGAGGAATTTTGCATGTCATAGATAGCGCCTGGTCAGTTGATTTGGGTTGGCGCCAGGTCAACTCTTGGCACTCCAATCCCTGTTCATTTGACCTCCTTTCTTTCCATTCCTTTTCCATGCGTTCCCTTGATCTTCCTAATAGTTTTGAAGCCAAGATTGTTTCCATTTGAAGCTCCTTTGGGTCATATTCCTTTATTTGTCCGTTTACTCTTGAATCATTGTTCATTTGTTTGCTTGACCTTCCACAAGAATTGTTGTCTTCTTTATACTCCTTTTGGCCTTCCTTTCTTTATCCACTATTTCATCAATCTCTTGACCCTTGGTTTGTTGGCTTGGTTGGCCTTAAATTCCTATTGAAACTTCTTGAAAATGGATCTCACCCAAGGTGCTATGAGTTGTTGCTTGGATTTCTCTTTGTCATCTTTTGAGTGGCCTTCCTGCCTGGGGTAGCATTGACACTTGGGCTAGCCCGCATGGTTTCGGGTCGTGCCGGGCTGGGCTTGAGGACCAGCCTGTGTAGTGTGCAGGCCGATCCCAAGCCAGAAGCCCTGGGACTGGCACAGCTCGGGCTCTTGGCCTGTAGGCTTATTCTTTTTTTTCCCTTATACTTAATTCGATTAAAAATTTTAATATTTAACTGTTTTGTAATTTTTTTATTGTTACTTAAATAACACAATTTTTTAAAATTATAAAAAAATCACCTTGAAGTGGTGGAGGATTTGGCTTGAACCCCACCCCTATTTTATTAATTAATAAAATAAAGATTACATAAGAGGGGGACTTGATGCTTAAATCTCTTAAAATATTACAATGATTAAAATTTAAAAATAGAAGAAATATTCTAAAAATAAAATTAAATACATAATATTACTTATCCTAAATTTCTAATTACAAGAATACTAAACTAACTACTTAGTTCACCCCATTCATTATCTGAGTCATCATCAATAATCCACGAATTAGACGTCCTATCTTCGGCTGCAAACCAACTAGTACAACATATTAACATCTCCAAAGTTTGAGAAGCCAATCGAGATCTTCTTTCATCGATTGTTCGAGCGCTCTCATTGAAGACGCCTTTCGATGGCACTGTGGAGACTAGTGGTGTCAAAAGACCACATGCCATTTTAGATAAAATGGGGTATTGACTTACATGAGTCTTCCACCATCCACAAATATCAAAATGTTGATCTTCATTTTCTACCAATGGCTACATCTCATAAATTGCCATATCGTTGTAGGTGGTAGACAATCTTTTTTAACGTTTCATAATACCCCGTGGATTAAATACTGATGAAATTGAAGAGGTAGATTTCCGTGGAGGTTGAAAGTGACTGCTAGATGATGATGAAGCTTGCCTACTTAAACTAGGAAAACTAGAACAAAAAGACTTATACTCATACAAATTATACATATTAGATAGAGTTTTAGCCGTTTTATCTTTTATATCTTTTATCATATATTGCCTAAGTGTTGAGATTCATCAAAATCTAATGTTTCATATAAATATTTAATACTACTATGAAATCCAGCCGTTTTTACTCGAGGATCCATACACAATGCTATACAATATAAAATAAGAATATCTTCATAATATTTTTTATATTTTTCAAACATACTTCTCATAAAATAATCAAATTGGAGATAATTCATATACTCACAAAAAATATGTGCTACCTTAGCAAGTGTTGGAAGAATATGATGAGTAGTGGAATAATAAGATCCCGACAAAAGTTCAGTGGCTTCTTTGAAAATAAATAAAAATGTTGAAAGTGTAGTACAATTTTCAAAATGAGTTTCAGTTAGTGGAGGTTGAAAATTATTACTATTACAAAATTCGATAAGTTGGTTTTGAAAAGGTATAACACTTTCAAACATATCTAAAGTTGAGTTCCATATAGTTTTACAATCTAATCTCAGTTTTTTAAAAGATACTCCTTATTCTCGGCATAATACCTTAAAATTTTGTTGCCTAGTTGGAAAGGTTTTAATAAATAAAATAATATTTTTAATTATATTAATAATATCATCAACATATTTATATCCTTCTTTAACACACAAATTAAGTATATGACAAGCACACCTAGTATGAAATAAAATACTATATAATATCGGATTCATAGTATTTTTTAAAATTGTTATGGCAAAATCATTATTTGAAGTATTATCTAAAAAAATAGAAATAATTTTATTTAAAATGCTATATTCATGACGTGTTTGAGTAATCATTCTAGCTATACTACTACTTACACGAGGATATTCAAATAATTTAAAATAAATAGTTCTTTTTTATACTAACTAATCATGATCTATCCAATGACATGTAATGCACAAATAAAACTCATTTGTAATTACAGTCCAACCATCACAAATAAGAGCAAATTTTCAATTACAAGAATCAAACATAGCAATTAGATACTCTTTCATTTTTTTACATATCTTTATTATATCATTTTTTAACGTTGTTCTAGGAATTCTTTTCTATGCCAGTTGACAATTATTTTGCATATATTGTTCATAATGTGGATTTTTTGCAAAATTTAAAGGTAATTTAGTGTGAACAATCATTTTAGCAAATCCACTTCTATTTTTTCTATGATCATATTGAAAATTACCAATAATTTGACCTCCTGTAGTACGTATTTATTGTTGTTTACGTAGTTTTTTTAACCAATCATTATGTGACCTTTTCATATATTTAACTAATGTTCCCGTCCCTCATCCTTTCTTATGTGCATATACCACCCTACAAATTTTACATGTTGCCCTATCATTATCATTATCCTTTTCAAAAAGATTCCAAACCATAGATGTTTTTGCTTTAGCTATAACATCCGCTGTTTCAACATCATCCTCACCTATATTAGATTCGTTAGGATTAATTATTAGAGTTGGTTGTGATTGTGAAACACTAACGCTAGGCCTACTAGGTGTTGTGATTTGTGGACTCCTAAACGCGGAAAACATCTATGAATCCCTCCCGAGGACCCAAGTAAACGATTAAGAAGATCTAAGCTTTAAGAATTACCTCTGGTTGCTGTAATCGAAATCCTTCGATTCTGGTTGCGCTGTTGTACGTTCAACCCGAACAATCACCAGACGCTGCAGTATGCAAACGTCCTCTATCGGATGCACACCGCGAACTCACTCGATACTCGGGGAGTGCTAGCGCCTAGGGTTTGAGATGTTTTTTTTTCTGGTAGAGAATGGCACGAATGTTCTCAACCAAAAAATTGAACTATTGAAAAGACGGCTAGGGTTTTCTTAAAAACCCTCGAACCTCTTAGAGTCCAACCCTAATAGTATCTTATCATATTCAAATTCAAATTCAAATTAAATTAAAACTGATATGATAAGATTCTGCCATTATCTCGGTAATTTAACTAATTATTTTACCGAGTCAGATTCTTATAATCTGGATATCATCCAGATTCATCGAACCTGGTCACCAGAAAAATAACCTAACAAGTTCGCTTATTGTGTGACCCTATACGTTCATTTAACACTGGCAGTGTGCCTAAATCATATTTAAATGGCCCACAAGTTATAAGCGGTTTCTAGCAAAACATTATAACTATCTAGGTTAAATGAAGATCGGTGATCTCTTTGAACCAAACCATAATTTTATATTTAGTCCTTTTGTCACACGATATCCAGATTAAGCATAAGGCACGGAGCATGTCATCCTTATTAAGCTTAATCAATTATTTCTTGATTTCATAGTAGACTATTCAAACAAATGATATCAATATCTTAGATTGATATATTTGAGCACGGCCATGCATTTTAACAGTCTAACTTATCAAGGGGCCCATGGATATCTCTCCCATAACTGAGAGGGACAAATTCCTTCACAATCAATCATATTCCTCTCCTTGATTTATTCTATATCCAACAGATAGTCTAATTTATTATCCGGTTAAAGACAACTTTAGACAATATCAAAATATAGAATTTATCAAGTAAGAAACTATGATGAATTTAGGTCGAAGGACTTTCAATATTATTATGGCTAGAAAGTACTTATGACATATTCCATGAAGTACTCTCACAGTGGGTCATGTCCAATACAATGTTCTCTAACATTTATTTATGTCTTGACTCGATATCACAAATATCCATGGCCAGTAAAACATAGCCATCAAGTCACAAACATACTAATCTTAATTTATTATTATTCCAATAATAATAATCGATCGAGTACGCTTTTAGAATAGTCATTGAATTCATTGTAGGGTTTTACTATCAAGTCACGTACTTGATGACCAACAAAACAAAACTCACTATTCATGGAAATGAAAGCCTCATATTATTATATAAAACATAATGACAATTGTATAAGTACAAATTGACTCTAGGGCATATCCCCAACACTAGGACCTTCATCTTTTTTACCTATTTCATTATTTATTAAATTCAAGGATGGATCTTTATTAAAATCAAAATGTGCAGATGATTATGATGAAGAAAAATCATGATCTTGATTTGGATCCATTATTTCTTAAAAAAATCAAGCAATCAAAATTCAAATAAAAGTTTTAAAAAATAAAGTATTAACAGATAATAAAATAAGAGAATTAAAAAATATAAATAACAAATTAACTTAAAAAGTAAAAAAATAACTAAAACAAATAAAAAATTAATAAAGCTAAAATAAAAATGTAAGATTAAAAAATACTAAGTCGTTGATGACCAAGAATAACAATACTTTGTGGAGCTTTTTACTTCTTGTATCCATTATTCCGCTACTTAACAATCTTCCAAAATATAAAGACTTTCTTGAAGAATTGAAAAAGTATAACACAAAAATAAATTCTATTCTAATACTTTTTGTAGAGAAAATGAAGAAATTTGAGGATTCTGAGAGAAAGATGAATGAAAATAAGAGAGTTTATGAGAATTGAAGAGAGTTTGAGAGAATTGGAGAGTGTTTGATGAGTTTTGGGTTGAATTAGGGGGCATTTATAGAGTTTTAGGGGTTAGAATAGAGAATATAATTATTAGGAACTAAAATGTAAAAAAAACATTTCAACCGTTTTGGGGCTGAAATACAATAAAAAAAATGAGAGAGCCGTTGGGTAATGGCTCTCTTGTGCAGGCTAGCCCACCAGGCCGCAAGCCCAGGCAGGCCGACTTGTGGTGGGCCAGGGGTTTCCACCCCTGGCCCAGATCAGACTGGGACCTAGGATCAGCCTTAGATCTGGCTTGGTGTACAGTGGCCGGTTCGGCCTTTGGGCCAGGCCAGGCCCGACTCGACACACCAGCCCGGTGGGCTGAACTAGCCTACTAGCCATTGCTAGCCTGGGGTGATTCCTATCATTTTTCCCTTCTTGAAAAGGATTTGTCATTGAATCAAAACCTGCATAAGTATTCAAATAAGAGAGTCTTTGTGAAAGTAAAATGTTATGGCTTTGTAACTCATTATTTTCTATATTTCCTTTTTTCACTACGTACATTTTCCCTCTCATTTTACCTCCTTTCTCTTTTCTTTTTTTTGTCTTCTTGTTTTTCTCTCCTTTCTCTTTCTTTCCAACTTAAGGTGGTCACTATCCCCTCATCACTGTCTTCCTTCATTTCCTCAATTCTTATCTCTCTTTCTTCTCTCACCTCAATCTCTTGTTCCCCCTTTTTTTGTTCTTCCCCATTCTCTCCTTTTTTCTTCTCATTTCTTTTCTTACTCATCTTCTTTTTCCCCTCATTTCCCTTTTTTCTTTTCCTTTTCTTTTTCCCTCAAGATATTTTGATCTCTCAAAACCTCACTAGGGGATAAGGGAAGAAAAATGATTTTCTTTCCATCTTTTCTCAAAGAATAAGTGTTTCTCTTCCTCTCATGAACCACATCTCTATCAAACATCCAAAGTCTTCCCTACAAAATATACTCTACATGTATGGAAAATACATCACAAACCACTTCATCCTTATACTTTCCCATATTAATGGCAATCTTGGCTTGTTTGGTCACTTCATCTCCCTACAATTGTTCAACCATTATAACTTGTAGGGTCTAGGGTGTTTCAAGATTTCTATTCCTAACTTTTCTACTAATGTAGCACTAATCACATTTTTACAATTCCCTCCATCAATGAGGATACTCCATAGTTTTTGCTTGATTAGACACATTGAAAAAAATATATTCTCTTTTTGTAAATTTTCTCCTTCTTCCACTCCCTCACAAGCATTTTCAACTTCCATTGCTACTCCAATCAATGAACAAGTGGGTTCAATCACAATTCCCCTTTTTCTACCTTCTTTCCCCTCAATTTTTTTTTTCAATACCTCAGCATATTCTTCCTCACCGAATGAGATATTACCTTGGTCATTTATGAACACCATCTTCTTGTTTGGACACTCTTGGAAGGAATGCCCATATCCTAGACACTTGTAGTATTTGATGTCCATACACCTTTGTGATCCCAACAAGGCTTTGCCTTTCTCTATCCTCTTTTCGTCTCTAGTCATGGGGTATTCATGCAAGGTTGGACTAGATGGCTTACTCCCACTAGCTTTCTTCCACATTTGTTCATACACCCCTTCTAGCCAACTCTCATTTTTCTTCCTTTGTTTTAGAGCTCCCTTAACAAATTCAACACAATCATGCTCTACTTCTTGCTCATTCTCCCCCAACACCTCTAAGGAATGTTTTTCTTCCTCTAGAAAGAATAAGATATTGTAGTACTCCTTAGTCATCCTATTTGTTGGACTCAATTGATCCACTTCATCTCCGTTGTCCTCACTAAGCTCATCATCTTCTTCTACTCTTGGTATCACTTTTTGTTCAATCTTCTCAACATTTTCTTCGTTTTCTTACACCTCAACAACTACAACATCTTTTGTGGCCACTTTAGGCTTAAGTCTAGGTTTCTGCTTCCTTACTTGTCTCTCTCATTTGCAATTGTGCTCCCCATAATGTCTTTTACATTACAATTTATTTGGACAATCAACCTTCATGTGCCTTCTACTACAACAAATCTCACAAGTCAATCCTCTTCTACTCCTTTGTTGCATCATGATTGTAAAGGCTTGAGATTTTCCCCCTTTTCCTTGCAACTCTTCCTTCTCCTTTAGTTGTCGTAGCAAACTTGGGCACCTGTAGTAATAATGGCCATCACTCCTACTATTGTAACAATTATCGCTTTTCCCCTCATGCACCTCTTCTTTCGGTGTCTTATGTACTATATTCCTCCGTCTTTGTTTAACTCTTTTTGGACAATAATAGGAAGTGTGCTCAAAACTCCCACACATTTTGCCCTCACGCTCCCTCAAGTTATTTTGCTCCCCATGCTTTGTTATTTTTTGTACTCCTCCCACATAAACTTTCTCATTCTAATATTCCTCACTCCTATGTTCTTCTTCATATTCCCAATTTTGTTCCTCAAAACTACCATATCCTTCCCCATTCGAATAAGGTTCTCCATTTTTTTTCACTCCCCCTACTCCAATCTTCTAGAGGACTCAAGTTCTCACATTCTTGATCATTCTCCCCTACGTCTCTGTTATAGCTATTATATTCCCTTTCATTTGTACTTGGCCCCTCATCATATTCATCCAAATGTCCCATGCTCTCATAATCTTCCTCTTCATATTCTTGCTCATATTCATTTTCTTCCCTATAACTACTCTCACTATAGCAAGACTCCTCATAATTGTCATACCTTTCACTTTCACTCCAACTAGTCATTGTGCATTTTCTTTCAAGAAAAGTACCCACAAAAATTTAAGTAAATAACACAAGAAAAATTTCTCACTTCACTCCCTCACGTGTTTACACTTAATTTTTAGTGGTCACTCTTCACTCGTGTTTGCACTCTTCTTGGATTTTATCTCAATGTGCTCTCCCTCTTACCTTTTTCAAACTTTTAACTCCACACTTAAGTTCTTCCTATCTCTTTCCCACTTCAAAGGATTTAGTTCTACTAATCAAGTCAATTAAATTCCAAGGAATAAGAAAGAAAGGTGTCTTAAATATAATTTATCAAACACTTGGTATGTAATAAGGAAGATACATGGATTTCAAAGAGTTATTACACTAAGTGATGCTATTACAATCTCAATCACAATTTAGCAATTAACAATCACTTAAATGCCCTTTACTAAACAAATTATTCATTATAATTCATGAACGGAAGCTTTGGTAGTCAAGTATGAGAAATCATAATTCGTTGGGACAATATATCAAACATATTGAGTGCAATCCCGTAACTCAACTTTGTATAGCAAATTTCAGCTTGTTGGAGCCCCCAAATCAACTAAATTTCACACCAAATAACTCCCCAAACATTAATATATCATATAGGGTCAAATTCACAACATTTCCATGGCACAATTTCAATTTTTTGACATCTAAAAAATTGTTTGCAATATAGTTATGCGAATAAGAATTTTGCAGCAATATGACCTTCAAATCAACAATTTTCCATGCCAAAATATTCCTCAAACATTATATCAACATATAGGATTAATTTAGCATCAAGTTCATGACATAATCTTGAGTTTCAAGTAATCCAAAATGGCAAGAGAAAAAGTAATAAAAATTAAAAATGCTCAAGAAATCTTAAAGAAGATTATACCTTAGCCCAAACAAAGTTGGTTGATTAGAATCAACACAATACAAGCTCTGATACCACTTGATATGATCTTGAAAAGCTCCAAATTTGTGGATTAAACTCAAGAACAAGAAATCTACCAAACCCACACACAAGAACACCAAAATGCTAGGAAATTAACACTTTTGTGATGATGTGAATCTAGCCTACTTCAAAGACATGCTAACACCCTAATCTATTAAAGATTAGAACACCAATGATAGGAATTTGAAGGCACCTAACTCAATCATATCAAACACACCAGGCAACCTAGCACATAGAATAGAGAATAAGCTTAGATTATCTTATAAGATTTAGAGACAAGATAAAAAATGGGACTAAATCCTTTGATTTAGTCTTGATATTTAATGGAATCACCCATGAGCATCACCCTCAAGAACTTTTTCTCTAGAGAGAAAATATGAATTTCCCTTCTCAAAATACTAAAAGTTTTGTTTACATAGTCATAATAGGGTATTTATAGTCCCCCAACATAATAACCTAATACAAAGTATTATAGAAGGGTGTTCTGTTTCTAAACTAAATACTTTTAAATATTACAAAATGACCCTAAAATAGTTGAAAAATGTTAGGGGTTTGGGTCCTAGAATAGGGCCGGCACCGGGTCTAATATGGAGGAACAACACCCGTTCACAAAAAGTCAAAATAAAAATTAAGAATTAGCTAGTCCGCAGCTGGCACCGAGTCCAATCTGCTGGAACTGTTTTTGCTCCAAAAATTGAGGAATTTTATAGATCACAGACGGCACCTGGTCGGTCGAACTGGGCCGGCGCTGGGTCAGCCCTGGGCTCTCCAATCCCTACTCATTTGACCTCTATTCCTTCCATTCCTTTTCCATGCATTCCTTTGATTTTTCAAATAGTTTTGAAGCCAAGATTGTTTTCATTTGAAGCTCCCTTGGGTCATGTTCCTTTATTTGTCCGCTTGCCCTTGAATCATTGTTCATTTATTTGCTTGATCTTCCACAAGGATTATTGCCTTCTTTGTACTCCTTTTGGCCTTCCTTTCTTTATCCACTCTTTCATCAATCTCTTGGCCTTAGTTTGTTAGCTTGGTTGGCTTTAACTTCCTGTTGAAATCTCTTGAAAATGGATCTCACTCAAGGTGCTATGAGTTGTAGCTTGGATTTTTCTTTGTCTTCTTTTGAGTGGCCTTTGTGCCTGTTGCGATTCTATCACTACCACTTTGTGAATGCCCTCTACCGACTGTGAACTGATACCAAAACCTAGGCATGCTAGCGGCTAAGGTTTTGTAGGTTTTCTAGTGTGTTTTTCGAGAATAATTATGAGGTTTTTTTTTTCTTTGAGCCAGCATATCAAATGTTCTAATATCTTATATATAAAAGACTATAAAAATATAGAGTCTTTCTCTCAACAACCTCTCACAATATCTTGTCATATTTTATTTCAAAATCAAATCAAATTTAAAATGTTACAATAAGATTTTCAGATTATCTTGGTAATATTTTTGATTAATCTACCAAGATAGATTCTAAAAATCTAGACATCCTCCAGATACATTGAATTTGAACAACATCTTAGATACAATGAACCTAGACATATTTTCAAATACATTGAATCTTGACGTTTTTCCAGATTTAATGAACCTAGATAAATTTCTAGATACATAGAACTTAGTCACTAGAAAAATAAACTGATTTGTTCGCTTAATATGTGACTTTGTAAGTTCATTTAATACTGGTAGTGTGCCCAAAATACATTTATATGACTCATAAGCTATAAGCAGTTTCTAGCAAAATATTATAACTATTCAGGTTAAAATGAAGATTAGTGATCTCTTTGAATTAACCATAATTTGATATTTAGACCTTTTGTTATACAATATCCCGATTAAGCATAAGACATGGAATGTGTTATCTTTATAAACCTTAATTAGTTATTTATTGATCTCCAAGTAAACTGTTTAAACAAATGATATCAATATCTCTAATTAATATATTTGAGCACAACCATACATTTTCACAGTTTAATTTATCATGGGGCCCATGGACATCTTTCTCAATGAGAGGAACAAATTCCTTCACTATCATGCACATTCCTTTCCCTGACTTATTCTATATCTAATAGTAGTCTTACTAATTATCTAGTTAAAGATAACTCAAGACCATATCAAGATATAAAATCTATCAACTATGAAACTATAATGAATTCAAGTCAAAGGACTTATAATATCACTATTTAGAAGAGAATTACTATGACATATCCCGTTAAGTACTCTCATAGTGGATCACGTCTAATACAATATTCTCTAATATTTATTTATTTTTGATTCGATATCCCATATACCCATGACTAGTAAATTATAGTTATCAAGTCATATACATACTAATTTTAATTTATTATTGTTCCACCAATAAAAATTGATTAGAGACTTTTTAAGAATAATCATTTTACTTGCTGTAGAGTTTTACTATCAAGTCATATACTTGATGAACAGAAAGAAAAATACAATATTAATAGAAATAAATGCCTTATGTTATTGGAAAAATACAAGATGACAAGTATATATTATTTAGGGTCATCCCTAATACCATCATATTCCAACAACCAAGAGAAAGTTTGGGTAGTGAGACCTAGATGGGCACAATGCTGATGTTGTCCATTATAAAGTCAAATTCATTTGATAGCATCAAGAGACACCCACTCAAAGGTAGAATAAGGAACAACATCTAGGACCTTTTGTTTGAGCTCATCCAAATTAAAATGGAAAACAAGCCATCTGCTATTATATGTAAACCAATAAACGGGGATTGCACATAACTGAATGAGATCTTAGAAGGCTTTCTTGCCTAGAAATTTCCTCGCAAACCTAGTAAGTAGAATTCCAGCATGTCTTCAAAATCCTGAAAATCAACCTTATCTAGAATCACATCATTCTCCTACTGTGGAATGTTTATCAGCTTCAAGTAGTTAGTTAATTCGTGGTTTGTCTTAAACAAATTCGTACAAGATTAAACTAGCTTAACTGAAGGTCCTCCATTACCTGAGTTGACTTTACTATTTCCATCAAGGCTTTCAAGAACAAAGGATGATTCAGAGGGGATAGAAGAGGAGACTGGCATGGACTCAATCGGGGTATAAAGCACCATATTGATATATGATCAGTCACTGTGGGCTTGGTCTACTTAGTGGTTTTTGTCTTGTTTATTTCTTTTTCTTGGCCATATTCAGAGAACCAGAGAGAGGATGGGCTAGTAATGGTGGGTACAAGGCTAGTCCTCGGGCCAAAGGCTTAGTATACATGTATTAGGTGTCCAGAAGAGTTGTACTAGGGCCCAGGGGAGTTGGGGCTTGATCTAGGGTCTAGACAGAGGTTGTCCAGACAAAGATTTGCTATTGGAAAGAAGAAATATTGTCATAATATAAAGTAGGTACATAAGGTTACATAAGCCATCGGACTAGGTAGAAAGTACGTATCAAGCTCAGCAGGTTAGTGTTAGGTGGGGTAGTCTGGGATGTTAGACCAATGATGTGTTTGGATTTAGGTATAAAAATTATATAAAAACTAAGCTCATTCCCAATCAAGTTTACATTAAAACGTTAAACCCCACATTGCACATATGAGCAAGCGTACTCATTATTAACATAGCATAGGGTTCAAACGAGTGTCGATCCTTAAGGAACAAGTATACATTAATTACTTTTTTTTCATTGTTCAACTAATTCCATAAAGTGAAAAAGAAATAAAAAGTAAAATAAAATAAAATAAAATAAAATATATACATGTCAAGAATGGAGAATTATGTAACCTAAACCATTATTTTGATAAACATGATCTTAAAGTACCTAATCATTATCATAACTAATTATTCCATTGGCATCATGAAGGATTAAGATAGGTTTACTTCTTTTTCAATCCATGAAATCACTATCTTCTAAACAAATTAGCATCACATATTCTGTTTCAACTAATTTACCCAAAAGATGCATTAAACAAAATCCTTGATTAAATTTCTATATTCTGGCAAACTTAAAACATGAAATTAACCAATGAATCCATATTCTGGCAGATATCAATTAACCTTTAATTACTTTGTTCTTCACAATTAACCCTTTTTTCAAGCAAGTTAAAAGACAATAAATATGAAACTAATGAATTGAAACCACCATCAACATCTTTTTCAAGCAAGTCAATGGAAAGAAACAACTAAATAATCTCGTAATAGGCACAAATAATTAAATACCAAGAAAAATAATCAATTAATTGAAAGATCAAATAAATCTAAATATCATGAATATCTAAAATAATGTTGAATTACAATAAAATAATTAACATATCATTGTTCAAGAAAAAGAAAACAAAGTAAAAGAAAGTACTCATAGACAAGCCTCATTATTCTTCCTTTGAAGACCTTCTTGCACAATCCTCCTTGATTTGAAGAATTCCTCCTTTGATTGAATGATTTTCTGTGACAATCAATGAATTCTCCCATTTTCTCTTGTGTTTTTCATCTATTTATAGGCTTGTGAAGTGCCTAAACTCGTTGGTGTAATGTTCTTGGCTGAGTAGAAGTTGGAAGATACTAAAACTCCACAAATTATCAAAAACCACGTAGAAAAATCACAATCCCACCTTTTCCTCAGAGTACAGCCGGCACCACCTTAGCTCTTAGAGCTGGCGCCGGTTATGTTCTGGTTCTCTACTCGTTCGCCGATTTTTTTTCTTGATTTCAACACCATGTAGTCTAGAATGCAGCCGGCGCTGCCTTGGCTACTGGAGCCGGCACCGGTTCCACTCTATTCTGGTCTGTTTTGACAATTTTTCGTCGCCTCAAAGTGTGTGTCAATAGTGCATGGCCGGCGCTTGTTCCTATACCCTGTCCGGCGCCGCCTCTCTTCTGTTTTGCGACGTTTTTGCTTCGTTTTACCCCAAAAATCTGTAATAATGAAAAAAATATCTTTCTAAGGATAAAATCTCAAATATGAAGGAATATGACTAGTTATTGAACAAAATGTATCACAAAAGAGCCTCAAATAACTAGAAAAAATATGACTAATTTAGTCCCTATCAACCAAATTCAAAGACTTTTGAAAAAAGAGCATGAAACAGATAATGGGGGATAGTACATAGCAACAATTATCAAATCCACAACAAAAAAAAAAAAAAGAACAATTAGAACCCAAAAACTAGTAAGAGCATATGCGGTGATAGCACAGTTCATAATACCACAACAAGGGGATAATAGCAACACCACAAATAGAGCACAGAGCTTTGTTGTTTTTCTTAGTAGCGATAGGTAGAACACTAAGATCGGTACTTAATATTCTAATATAACTAGTGGAATTCAAAGCATAAAACGAAAATGACCACAACAGAGGACAATTAAGATCCAACACAATACCATAATCAAGATAAGTGTAACAATACCAAAAAGGTAGGGACACCATAAGCCTAACTGTGTGAAACCACGAATAAAATCCTCCACCACTTTGGTATCCTCCAATCAGTGGTATAAAATCCTGAAAATTACCACGAGATGAAATAACAACAAATAAAGCAAAAGACTAGAAGATCATATAGAGTACTAACTCGTGTAGATGGTGAGTAGAAATGAGGTAGCACAAAAAAAGATTCCTCTCGTAATTGAGAGCTTCTCTATCTAGACTTTCTTTCTCTAGACACGTTTATCAACTCTCTTATACATGCTTCAATATTTTGCCCTATCAACTTTCAATTATAGTATAGTGGCTTACAATGGTAGTGATTGGAGACACAAAAGTGGGGTTCCATTTTGGAAAGGAAGTCTAAGAAACTACTACCGAATCCAAGGATGGCAGTAGGCATACAATTTATCCAATCTTGACAAAGGGAGGTAGGGATGATATATAATAACACCAGATTTTATTAAGTTTAATAATTAGAATAAGGGCTTGTTTAATAATTTAATTAAATAGTTAAATTAATCAATTAAATATTTATTTTATTAAATGTATTTAATAACATATAATATTAAATATTTAATTAATTTAGTGCATTTGATAATAGATTATTATTAACACTTAATTAATTAAGATACACTAAACTCTATTATAAATTTTAAGTAAAATGAAAGTTAATCATATATGATGCCTGAAGAGGTTAAGTACTCATCTATGTATTAATATATTTAATTTAATTTATAATAAAATTAATATAAAAATAAATTATTGTTAGCTTAAAGGGCTTTCTTCTATATTTTGATTTATGACAAATATTGATGTGGACTAACATGTGTGATCTGTATGCGATAGGATTTTTGGAAATGGCATGTTTGACCATGGTTCTTCAAAGTCTTACAAATAGGATTGTGAAGCAACTTATAGATGATGAAGTCCAAAAAGGATTGATTAAGTTAAGATCCTACCTAAAAGGAGTTGCATACTATGAAGACTTTTGAAGAGTTATAGACTAGAAAATTATGGTTAAGGTATTATTTGTATTTTCTATGTCTTTTTACCTTAAGTTCAATTTATTTTATATTAAAGCACTCAAAGTCATTTAAACAAAAGGGTATTTTTAATCTAGGTTTTGATCATAAAAAGAATTTTAGAAGAAAAGCTTTTGATTTTATAAAAACCCGTTTTAGTTGTTTTGGATGGACCTTTGAATCGAAAACACTCACCCAAAGTCTATTTCCAAAGTGCCTAAATCTAAAATTGTTCAAAATATACTTCTTGGCATAAAGTGTTGTTTTGGATGAACCTTTTGGACACACAATTTTTCACCTTGTGATCTCAAAATTCTTGCAAAACCTAACAACAATAACTAGCTGTTGCAACCTTGATTTTTGCCCCTATAAAAGCCATTTAAGTGAAAATTTCAACAAGAATTTGTGCTAACACTTTCAGAAACATCATAAGACTTTTGAAAAATAAAAATTCCTCATCTACATTGTGCTTCAAAGTGAGATATATTGTCCTAAAGGTACTTTAGTTGTTTTATATTTGCTCAATCCGTGAGCTATTTCTGCATTTTCTCTTTAACCTGAAGTATATCAAGGTTTGGGAAGTAAAGCCCAGCTAGGGTAAGCCTTAATTATTGGGTGTATAAAGGTTAGGAGTAAAACCAAGTGTGATGACCCTCTATTGTAATATTGGTGTTACCTACCACCATTAATTTGAGAAAATGATTTTAGTGGTTGAGTTGAAATCCTTAAGTATGTACTTAAGGTAGTGGATGTAGATCATTTGAAGATGAACTACTATAAATCATTGGGTCTATTCTGTTGCATTTATTCTGAAATTTATGACTGCAATTTTACTGCATTCTTCTTTACATTCACTGATTTGGTTAAACATATTTATGTAGTAGAGTGAAATGGTTGTTGATGCTTTATCTGCCCATATTTAATATAGTCTTTCTTCTCATCATTTAGTGAAGTTTTGAAAGATCTTTGGCTGCACAATTAAAGCTGCACAGAAAATCTATTTTTCAGCACACACACATTTTCGATTCTTTTTTTCAGATTTTCAAAAGACATTGAAAATTTGTATTTGTTTCCCTCTAAGGTTTATTAATTGGTATCAGAACTTGGTCTATATTGTCTTTGGTTTAACAACCTTGTATGAAAGATTTAGACGGCAAACACTTCATTTCTATCGTACATTGAAGGATCTTCAACAAATAGATCACCATTGTTTAATAGAAGTAATTATACCTTCTGAAAAAATAGAATGAAGATCTATGTATGCTCAACCTATTCTAAGCTATGGAACTTGACTGAAAATGGACCGTTTGTCCTGTCCAAAACTGTCAATGGAAAAAAAAAATGCCTAAATAGAGTGATTTATGACAGTGAAGACACTTAAAAAATAACCTTAAAATTTCAGGCTATGAATATACTATGTCGTGCCCTTGATGCTAATGAATACAACTAGGTTAGTGGCTGTGATTCAGCCTATGAAATATAGAAATATATTGAAGTCACCCATAAGTGGACAAATCAAATAAAGGAATCAAAGTTAAGATTCTTAATCTATGACTATGAGCTATTTACCATGAAACCAAATGAGAACAAAACTGATATGTTCGTTAGATTTACAAATATTATATGGGAAGATCTATTCTCTTGGAGAGAAAAATAGAAAAATACTCGACGCCTTGCCAAAAAGCTAGTAGCCTAAAACCTTGGCTGTGAAAGAATCTAAGTATTTGAAAAACTTACCAGTCGAAGAACTAATCGGATTGCTCTTGACTCATGAAATGAAGCTTAAAAGGTTTTAAGAATATGATGATGATGATAGAGGCAAAAAAAGAATTGCCTTAAAAGCTACTGATGATGAAGCTAACAATGAACAATCTGAAAGTGACTATAGTACTAATTTAGAAACTGAAGAATTAGCCATGGTTGCTAGAAAGTTCAGGAAGATATTCAGAAAAAAATAACTTCCAAAAATGCAAGAAATTTGTCAAAAAGAAGGGACAAACTTCATCCTTCAAACCTTAATATTATGAGTGTAAGAGTATGAAACATTTTGTTGTTGATTGTCCAATAGCTAAAGAAAGGGAGGCCAAGCAGAACAAAGAGAAAAGAAAGGACATGAAGACAAAGAAAAAAAAAGGTCTAGTCGGGACTTGGGACCAAGATGAATATAAAACTGAAGAAAATTGTGAATCCAAAACTAAAATAGCCAACATATGCTTTATGACCATGGAAGATAACGTGAATTCTACTTTTTCTAATTCTGTATCTGAATTACATGATTCTGCTTGTGAAAATTCTGATGATCCGAATGAGCTTCTTGTTGACATGTTCCATGATCTCAAAAAGCTGTAAAAAAAAAAAATAAGAAAATGAAAATGAAGATTGATTTCTTGTTAGATAACAATGCTCAGCTATTGAGTGAGAACAAAGCTCTACTTGATTTTATTAGTTGTTCAAATATTGAAAAGAATGTTATCTCAACTTCTTTACATTGTATGTCACTTAAGAATAAATGCTTATGTGACAAAGTATTCTCTCTTGAAATTATGCTTAGTGATTTTAATGATATAAAAAAAGAGAGTTGATGATTTTACTACATGCATTGAGAAGTCTACAAACAGCAAAGACAATCTAAATAGATTGCTTGGAGTGCAATGTGTAGCTAGGGACAAAAATTATCTTAGCTATAGGTATGTGAACAAAGTTGAAAATTACAAATCTTATTTTGTGAAAACTAATTCTTCATATATGACTCATATTTGTTGCACATATTGTGACAAACATGGACATAAAGCATCTAGGTGTCATGATAGGAAGAAAGTGGAATCCGGTGTGAAAACAGTATAGAGAATTAAAAAAACCATTACTAATCCTCGTTGACCTAAGAAAGTGTGGGTATTAAAAGTTACTCTTCCATCTTGTATATAGGTACATTTGCAGCAAAAGATGAGCTCCACAAAGTGGTTCTTGGATAGTGGATGCTCTAGACAGATGACGGGAAATGCAGTACTAATAGAAGACATTCCAGCTAACAATGATGGATTTGTCACATTTGGAGACAAGAAAAAGGGAAAAATAATCGGTATAGATAATATTGGTAAGGGATCTTCAACTATTATTAAGTAAGGATTATTGATTGATAGATTGAAGTATAACTTGCTTAGTATTAGCCAATTGTGTGACAATGGTTTTAAGGTTAAATTTGAGAAAGATTTATACACTATTATTGATAATTCTAGTAATGAAATCATTTTTGTTGCAAAACGTATTGATAATGTCCATGTATTATATCTTGATGATCTTATTACTCATGATATAAAATGCCTCTCCATAAATGATGATGATGGCTACCTTTGGCATAGAAGGCTAGTCCATGGGTTTATTGGTTTGCTAAATAGATATTCAAAAAAGCTTATTAGAGGACTGCCCAAAATAAAATTTGATAAAAATCGGTTGTGTAATACTTGCCAATTTGGAAAACAAACCAAAAAATACTTTAAATTCAAGAAAATGATTTCAATCTCAAAACTTCTTTAACTTATATATATGGATTTGTTTAGACAAATGAGGACCACTAACCTTGGTGGTAAGCTGTATGCTTATGTATTGGTGGATAATTTTTTGAGATTTATTTGGACCTTGTTTCTTGCACGAAAAGATGATGCATTTTCTAAATTTTCAAAGTTACTCAACTGTGTTTAAAATTTTCTTGGGTACAAATTGATTTCAATTAGAAGTTACAAATGGTAGAGAATTTTTCAATCTCATTTTGCAACCATGAGTTTACAAAATTTTGTGATGGGAATGGTGTTTCTCATAAATTTTCAGTAGCAAAAACCACTTAACAAAATGGTGTAGTTGAGAGGAAAAATAGGACTTTGCAAGAAATGGCAAGATCAATGCTTTGTGAAAACTACATTTCAAAATATTTTTGAGTTGAAGCTATGAATACAACATGCTACATTGTGAACCGTGTTATGCTATGGCCCTTTATTAGAAAAAAAATACCCTTTGAACTTATCTTTGACAAAGTCCCATCCATTTCATATTTCAAAGTTTTTGGACGAAAATGTTTTGTTCTCAATACAATCTTGGCAAATTCACAAATCGGATGATGCTATATTTCTTGGATACTTCTTCCAATAAAAAGGCATATAGAGCGTACAATAAGAGAACTCTATGTGTGGAAGAATCCGTTTGTGTTGTATTTGATGAATCTAACATATATTTCTTGAGAAAAGATGATGATAATGTAGGTACTTCAAAGGAAAATGGAATTAAACATCACAAAGCTCCACCACTTGACAACCATGACAAAAAAGAAGTGATAGGAATCTATCCAAGCAGTATGTTAAAGCTAAAGAAGGAGGATGGAACTACAAGCCATACTTCATGGCACATTGAAAAAATGTAAGACATGGAGGCTTACAAGGGAGAATTTAAATAAAGCTAACCAATAAGCCAAAGAATATGAAGAGTGTAAAGAGATGGATGCCAAATAGAAGGCCAAAGAAAGTTGCATTTGCCCAATAATTTATGTAGAAGGTTAAAAGAGTGCAAGAGAAAGGCTGAAGACAAGAAAATCAGGCTATGTGGAACCAGGACATACTTGGCGTCGGGTCCACTAGTATACTTGGCGCCAGGTCACTTCGGGCCATGCCTTGTTTTGCTGATTTTTCTTATTTTGTTTTATTTTAGTTTCTAGTTTAATTTTCACGAATTTTATTATGTAATAGGGATATTTTGGACTATTTAAAGGCTTGAATGGCTGAGATTTTATCTCACCTTAGTTAGATTTAGATGCCCATATATATGGCATTATAACATTTCAAATGTAGGTTGGATATTATTAATAAAATCAAAAGACACTCTTGAGAGAGTTTTTTGAGGGTTCTTCTATAAAGGCCAAGAACAATCTTAGAATTTCATTCCTTACCTTTGATTTGAGTCTATAAACTCTTAAGGATATATCAAACTAACCTATTAAAATAGAATCTCAGGTTCTTGTTAATCTAATGGTCTAGAGTAGATGTTATCTTTGGTTGCCTAGTTCATCATCTTCAAATGTTCTTAGCTCCTTACTTGGGTTGAGGGTTCTTGGGTACAAATTAGTAGACTCGATTCTCATTTCTAGAGTTTTAAGCCTTTTATTTTGGCTTAGGATCCTAGTATTTGATTTGGTTATATCATTATTGCACCAAACTCACTGTATTGAGTTCTTAATTGGGTTTTGTATTTCGCCCTAAATTTAGCCACGAATTTCAATAGAAAATCACCCCAAGACGATATCAAATAGTTTGGTATCAGAGTGAGGAATCTTTAATTCTCATCAAAGTTTGAAGACATTGAACAAGGCTCCAAAATTGGTTGATCCCATAACTCAAAATTGTGCTACAAAAAGGTCAAGTTTTCTTGTGTTTTATGTGCTAAACTTGTGCATTGTTGATAGTATAAATATTGGGGATTGCAAATTTCTTATTTTTTGTTGATTTTGGGGGCTAAAATTGCTAATATCTTGAGTTCCGAAAATTGCCTACAAAGTTTTCTTGAGTGAACTTTTCACTTGAAATTATGGCTCAAACTTTGTGAACACTTCCTATAGTTGAATATCTATCATTTTAAGATTTTAGGGATATTACTTGTCCATTGAGATCATCTTAATTGCTAAATTCTTGCTTTAGCTCTTGAATGCTATATTCCTTGAACTCCTAGTGTTACATTGAAAATTCTTGTTAGGTCTTGTCCATTCACCCATTCCTTAGTTAATTACTGTTGAGCTTCTTGAATTCATTTAATTTCCTTGATTGATATAAATTCCCTGAGGCTCATTGTTGTGTGTTGATCAACTTCCACCGTTAGTCATCTAGTTGGTTGTCCTTAGAGAGTTCGTGGACTTGTTAAAGTTGGACTAATTCCTAAGCAATTGGGGAGACTTTGTGGGAAGAACTTGTTGAGCACTTGAGTGAATTGAAAAAGGTAAGAGGGTAAGCCTATTGATATAAAAACCAAAGAGAGTTAAATACGAGGGTGAGTGCATACACGTAAGGGAGTGCTTGTGAGGAATATTTCTTCTATCTAAACCATCCAAGTAAAATCCTAACAAAAATGTCCCAAGACTCTTTTAATATTCGAGCCATTTTTGAAACTCTCAATGCAAAAATAGATAAGATGAGGAGAGATATAATCGAATTGCAAACCAACCAAGGCCAAACCTCAACCATTGCACAAAGAAGGGGTTATAAGGAACAAGATAGCCCTAGGATGAGGGAGAGAAACAATGTTATACCTCCATTGTATGAGCAAGGAGAGGATTAGGATGAGCATTCCATAGGAAGTTATCTACCTACACTATTAAGGGGAGGTAGGCAAGGGTTGAGAGGAGGAAGAGGTAGAGTGCACAGTAGACATGATGGGCAAAACATGAGAGGGCTTGAGAGGGAGTTTGAAAGAGTGGAAGAATAGGATGAGGGAGTCCATGAGGAAGATTATGGAAGACAAAACTGGAGAAATAGGATTAGAGTGACAAGACGAGATAAAGATGAGGGAGATAGAGAGTTGAGGCATATCAAAATGAAAGTACCCCTTTTCCAAGGTAAAAGTTGTTGGGATTCGTGGACTCCTAAACGCGGAAAACATCTACGAATCCCTCCCGAGGACCCAAGTAAACGATTAAGAAGATCTAAGCTTTAAGAATTACCTCTGGTTGCTGTAATCGAAATCCTTCGATTCTAGTTGCGCTGTTGTACGTTCAACCCGAACAATCACCAAACGCTGCAGTATGCGAACGTCCTCTATCGGATACACACCGCGAACTCACTCGATACCCGGGGAGTGCTAGCGCCTAGGGTTTGAGAGGTTTTTTTTCTTTCTGGTAGAGAATGGCACGAATGTTCTCAACCGAAAATTTGGACTGTTGAAAAGACGGCTAGGGTTTTCTTAAAACCCTCGAACCTCTTAGAGTCCAACCCTAATAATATCTTATCATATTCTAATTTGAATTCAAATTAAATTAAAACTGATATGATAAGATTCTGCCATTATCTCGATAATTTAACTAATTATTTTACCGAGTCAGATTCTTATAATCTGGATATCATCCAGATTCATTGAACCTGGTCACCAGAAAAATAACCTAACAAGTTCACTTATTGTGTGACCCTATAGGTTCATTTAACACTGGCAGTGTGCCTAAATCATATTTAAATGGCCCACAAGTTATAAGCGGTTTCTAGCAAAACATTATAACTATCCAGGTTAAATGAAGATCGGTGATCTCTTTGAACCAAACCATAATTTTATATTTAGTCCTTTTGTCACACGATATCCGGATTAAGCATAAGGCACTGAGCATGTCATCCTTATTAAGCTTAATCAATTATTTCTTGATTTCATAGTAGATCTGTTCAAACAAATGATATCAATATCTTAGATTGATATATTTGAGCACGGCCATGCATTTTTAACAGTCTAACTTATCAAGGGGCCCATGGATATCTCTCCCATAACTGAGAGGGACAAATTCATTCACAATCAATCATATTCCTCTCCTTGATTTATTCTATATCCAACAGTAGTCTAATTTATTATCTGGTTAAAGACAACTTTAGACAATGTCAAAATATAGAATTTATCAAGTAAGAAACTATGATGAATTTAGGTCGAAGGACTTTCAATATTATTATGGCTAGAAAGTACTTATGACATATTCCATGAAGTACTCTCACAGTGGGTCATGTCCAATACAATGTTCTCTAACATTTATTTATGTCTTGACTCGATATCACAAATATCCATGGCCAGTAAAACATAGCCATCAAGTCACAAACATACTAATCTTAATTTATTATTATTCCAATAATAATAATCAATCAGGGACAGTTTTAGAATAGTCATTTTATTCATTGTAGGGTTTTACTATCAAGTCACGTACTTGATGACCAACAAAACAAAACTCACTATTCATGGAAAGGAAAACCTCATATTATTATATAAAACATAATGACAATTGTATAAGTACAAATTGACTCTAGGGCATATCCCCAACAAAAGTGACTCAGATGCTTATTTTGAATGGGAAAGGAGGATGGAGATTTTGTTTGACTGCCATGAATATATGAGCGAACCAAGGTTAAATTAGCCATTTCAAGTTTCCTTGATATTCTTTAGTGTGATGGGATCAAGTAGCATTCCAAAGAAGGAGAATGGGGGATCAACCAGTTGCCACTTGGGGGTTGTTGACGAACTTGATGAGAGAAAGGTTTGTATCCCTACACTACTATAATAAGCTTTATCAAAAGTTACATGTTCTTAGATAAGGAAATAAAAGTGTAGAGGATTTTCACAAGGAGTTAGAGGTGACCTTGATGAGGGCTAACATTGTTGAGGATGTGAGGGCTACAAAAACAAGGTTTTTAAGTGGGTTAAATAGGGAGATAGCAAATATGATCGAGTTACATTCTTATGATACCATGGAGGAGATGGTGCATATGGCCATTAAAATTGAGGGACAACTCAAAAGAAAATCACATTCCAAAGAAACCATCTTCACAAATCCTATTTTCAATCACCAACCTAAAGAGAGGGAAGAGCAACCAAAACTACTAAGACCACTAAGAGAGCCCTACAAGCTTAGAGAAGAATGAGCCAATGATGAGGGGAAAGGTATTGAGAGACTTCCAAGGACTAGGGACTTCAAATGCTTCAAATGCTTAGGCTATGGGCACACCTCATATGAGTGTCTAACCAAGAAATTGATGTTTACCAATGCCCAAGGAGGGATAACTAGCGGGGAAGAGGATTGTGGAGATGAGGAACGAAATGAGGAGCACAATGGTGATGATAATTCTAGTGACGAAATAATGATTTTGCCACCTCTTTCCTCATTAGTCGAAGTTGCAATTAAGGAAATGGGGACTTGTGTTGTAGGAGATGTTTGTGATGATGAAGTGAAGAAGAGTCTACAAAGAAAAAATATTTTCTACTCCCATTACCTTATTAATCAAAAGTTCATATGTTACTATTATTGATGGAGGAAACTTTACCAATATTATGAGTGCTAGTCTTGTGGAAGAATTAGGTCATATGAGATGAAACACCTCAACCCCTATAGATTGCAATAGTTCCATGATAGTGGGAAGTTGAGGGTGAATAAACAAGTGTTGTTGAAAATTAAAATGGGAAGGTGTCAAGATGAAATCATTTGTAATGTAATTCCTATACAAGCTTGCCATTTAATTTTGGGAAGGCCATAACAATTTGATAGGAGTGTGTTGCAAGATAGAAGGAGAAATTCTTACTTAGTTATTAAGGGAAGCAAGCTATATACTCTTCCATCCTTGCCCCTAAGTGAGGTGAGAGAAGTGAAAAGAAAAATGAAGGATAATGAGAAAAAGAAGAGTGTAGTAGGAGACCTTCCAAAGGAAGATATGAGAGAAAAAATGATGAGGAAAAAGAAAGAGTACAACAGAAGATCTCAACACAAGAGGGAGTAAAGGAGGAAAATGAAAAGAGGAGAGAAGATATAGACAAAATGGAAGTGACTCTTTTGTGTTTAAAAGATGAAAACAAAGAGAGAGAATCTACAAAAAAAAAAAAAAAAAAGTGAAGAAGAGGGAAAGCATACACTTTATGTGGGGGAACATAGGTTAACATTTTGTCTTCACAACAAAATTTCTTGCTTAAAATCTTATGTAAGTGCTCATTCGAGGACGAATTCGCACAAAAAAGGGGGAAATGATAGGAATCTATCTAAGCAGTATGTTAAAGCTAAAGAAAGGGAATGGAACTACAAGCCACACTTTATGGCACCTTGGAAGAATGTAAGATATGGAGGCTTATAAGGGAGAATTTAAATAAAGCCAACTAATAAGCCAAAGAACATGAAGAGTGTAAAGAGATAAGTGCCAAAGAGAAGGTCAAAGAAAGCTGCATTTGCCTAACAATTTATGTGGAAGGTTAAAGGAGTGCAAGAGAAAGGCTGAAGACAAGAAAAAGCAGGCTATGTGGAACCAGAACACACCTAGCGTCGGGTACACTAGTACACCTGGCGCTAGGTCACTTCGAGCTATACCCTGTTTTGCTTATTTTTCTTGTTTTGTTTTATTTTGGTTTCTAATTTAATTCCAATGACTTTTATTATGTAATAGGGATATTTTAGACCATTTAAAGGGTTGAATGGTTGAGATTTCATCTCACTTTAGTTAGGTTTAGATGCTTATATATATGGCATTATAATATTTCAAATGTAACTTAGATATTATTATTAAAATCAAAAGACACTCTTGAGAGAGTTCTTTGAGGTTCCATGAAGGCTAAGACTAGTCTTAGGATTCTATTCCTTGCCTTTGATTCGGGTCTATAAACTCTTAAGGATAGATCAAACTAACCTATCAAAATAGAATATTAGGTTCTTGTTAATCTAAGCATCTAGAGTAGATATTATATTTTATTGCCTAGTTCATCTTCTTCAAATGTTTTTAGTTCCTTACTTAGGTTGAGGGTTCTTAGGTATGAATTAGTAGACTCGATTCTCATTTCTAGAGTTCTAAGCCCTTTATTTTGGCTTAGGATCCTAGTATTTGAATTGGGTATGTCAATACTTCACCAAACTCACTGTAATGAGTTCTTAATTGGGTTTTTTATTTTGCCCTAAATTTAGCCACGAATTTCAATAGAAAATCACCCACAAGATTGTATCAAGAAGAATTGGAAGAACAAAAAGTTAAAGATAGTGAGCAAAGAATTAAAGATCATGTTGATCAAAGCTTACCAAAAGAATTGAAGTACAAAATCAGACATCCAAAAGAGCAAATTATCAGAGATCCAAATTGTGGTGTCAAAACTAGATGGTATTTTATTGGTAATTTTACCTTACTTTCAAGCATTGAACCTAATTGCATTGATGTGGTTTTGTGTGATGATTTTTGGATTGCGGCCATACAAGAAGAATTGAATTAATTCGAAAGAAATCAAGTCCAAAGACTTGTTCCTCGACTACTTGACATCCCGTGATTGTACCAAGTAGGTATTTAGGAATAAACTTGATGAGCATGGTATTGTTATTAAAAACAAAGCTAGACTTATTGCCTAAGGATTCAATCAAGGGGAGGGCATTGATTATGATGAGACATTTGCACTTGTTGCTAGATTAGAATCTATTAGAATGTTGCTTACTTTTGCATCTTTCAAAGGTTTTATGCTTTATCAAATGAATGCTAGAAGTATTTTTTTAATGGTTTTATTGAAGAAAAAAGTATATGTAGAGCGACCCCCCTGGTTTTATTTATGAATATTTTTTAAATCACGTTTTAAAGCTTTTTAAAGCTCTTTATGGTTTAAAATAAGCTCCACATGCTCGGTATAAAATACTTAGTGGCTTTCTTCTTTCAAAAGGTTTTTCAAGACGTTTGATTGATACTACATTGTTCATCAAAGCTAAAAATTTTGATGACCTCTTAATTGTAACACCCTGCTACCTAGGCCCGCTAGGGCCTGGGATGTTGTCCCATCCAAAGGACAATGGGTCTTTATAACTAGGTCATATAAATAAAATAGCGGAATAAAAATAATACTTTAATTTAAAATTTATTACATCCCAAGAATAAATCCAAGAATAAATCCATGAATCCCAAAACAAACCCATAAATAAAATTATCCACTTTCAACTCCCCAAAGCAATACATAAAAATAAATGACAACATTCTCTTCCAAGGCAGATAACACTAGCTACTCATCCCCACAGCAGGATCGACCTGAAATCATGGTAAAAAGGTGATAAGACAGAAATCTCAGTAAGTCCGTGTGTACTTTGAGTGTCCAGTGGAAATAGTTTATGAATGCAAAGTATAAAACCTTTATAAGAGAAATACTAGCAAGTAATAAACATTAGACAAAATCAAGAGTGGTGTTTTGGCTTTTTCAACCATACATAATCAATAAAATCAACCACTCAAAAGAAATGATCATGGGTTACCACACGTTGGGCCCCATAACTGGTCAGAATGCCGACACTTTGTGCAAACTGACAAAAAGGTAGGTGATCGGCCTATCGGGCAAGATAGTCCTCCTTCTCTATACCCAAACAACAATCGGGTGTCCATTCCGGCAAAACACAATCACTTGATTAAAAAATAAACAACTGCTAGCTTGGACTGGCACGACCTACTGGACTGATATCTTATCCGGGAAGGACTTACCCCTCAGAGTTGGCCACTTATTGAGAGACTCACCTTAACCCTTTAAAGACTAGTCCTAGTAGTCCACCCTTATTGAGTACTCAATGACGTTTCCCACTTGGGAGAAAATGAATAAAACACCGTTCCACATGAAAAAGCAATTAAGGGTTTCCAAAGTCTTTGTCAAATTCAGTTTTGGAAAGAGTTTTGAGATTGAGTAAACCTGCTTATTGATTTTCAAATAATTTGTTTGTCTAAAAAAAGGAAAGAAGTTAATCCTCAATTGCCTTTGCAGAACTGAGTGTCCATGCACTCTACATTTGGCTTGCCATAATAAACATTTTACATCAATCAAGTTTTATGCAGGAGCTTACCTGATCCTTGCTCACAATAAAAGGTCTCCGACAGCTAACCTAACCGTGCATGGGCAAATACAAACCACAATCAAACTCAAGCCAAAATCCACTTTCTCAATTTAAAACAACTCAACTCACTATTACCATGATCCTAGTATCCCAAGCTTTAAGGCCAAACAATAAATAAATAGGTTTATAAGCTAAGCCTAATTTGATATTTAAAATAATTAAGGTTTTGGGAAATAAATACTAATAAGTTGAAGGTTTAAATCTTGCTAAGAAAAATTTAGAGTTCATTTGATGAAGAGTCCTAGGTGGTATTAGGTAAAATAATAATTTTTTAATAATTTAGTTGTTAGAAAATAATTGATAACTAAAATTAGTTGAAAATAAATTTAATGAGACTTGCTTGGAAAATAACTAACAAATTTTTAATGGGTTTTGATTAAAAGATAATAATTAAAATTTTAGTAATAAATATTTTACTAATTATGATTATTTCCATAAAAGGCTTTAGTTGATTGCATTATTTTATATAATATCTACATACATACATATATATATATATATATATACATACATATATATTATTTTTCTAGCAAAAGCTATTATTTATTTGACTAAAATATCCTTATTATATATAATAATCCAAATCTATCCCTCATAGTGTTTTTTTTCGAAATTACTAGCAAAATCATATTGTGAAATATTTTATTCATGAAATAAAAATTAGCTTAGGGACAACTAGGTCATGATCATATTTCTATGGCTAACCACAATCATGAACATATACAATCCTTCAATTCATCAACTCATTCAAATCATGCATATAAGCATAGATCTAGACTTACTAAGGCATGACCTAACCTTTACTAGCATAAATATAACCATGACTTTAATAATTACACAAGAATATAAATCCTATTCATCATAGATGACATAATCTCTAGCATACTTGATCATGGAGACATGCATTAAACCTCAAAACATCATACAATCAACCAAGATAACCTATCCATGCATAAATCCCATCTCCAACATATTCATACATATATTCATGCTTCAATCTCAACTCATCACAACAATATATACTCAACCCTATTCATGATTTATCTTCTATCAACATCATCCTAGAGACATGAATCTAGAATTTAAAAGAAAGGTTAAAAAGGCTTACTTGATTGATGAATACCTTGAAGGAGTTTCGAATGAATCTCAACCTCTAGATGTCTAAATCCGTCCAAAGAAGATGAAGGAAGCATGGCCATGGAGAAGAAGCCATTCAGCCAAGAAAGAGGGAGTGTTCGGTCAAGAGAGAGAGAAGAGAGGAAGAAAGTCCATTAGCATGCTTAAACACATATATGTTCATTAGAGATTGAAGATTAGTGAAGATGAAATTGATTGAATAAACCTACCTTGAAGGTGTTCTTGAGCTTTCACAAAATTTCTGGTTTTTGATCCAAAAGTGAGAGTTAGATTTTGGAGCTTGATGTTAAAAATGGTATGGATGGATTCACGGTAGTGTATAGATGAAATCTGAAATTTTTAGAAGAAGTTTGAAGTGATTTGGAGAGGTATTAGGTGAAAGGAAGGAATAGGTGTTCTTGGTGTACTATGTGTTCTTGAAAGTTGAAGAGAATAGAGAGCTTTTGGGATTGGAGGCTGCTGAATTTTTGTAGGGTTTAGGGCTGCCGAATTTCTTGTAGGGTTTTGGAAGATGATTTTCTGGTTTGGAAGGGAAAAAGAAAGGCTAGTTGTTGAAATCCATGAAGAATATTTTTGGGAAGCAAATTTGGAAACAAAATATATAAGAATATCTTTGATTATTGGAGAGCTTTTGGAATGCTGTCATGGCCGACTGCTTGTGAAGTATTTCAACTGGATGAAAACTGGTTTAGGGAGGCTAAGGGTGGCCGAAAATAAGGAGTATAATGGTGAAGGGAAGGTCTGGTTGTTTGAGGGACATTTTATGGAAGGTTGTTAAATTATGGTGGCTGAAATTTTGGTAACTAATCAAGCATGATTGCAGTAATTTTTTTTGGAAATCTTTTAGGGCAGCCATGATTGGATTTTCGTGTAGAAGGTTGGGGAAGACAATGGAGTTCAGTTCATGGCTGTTTAAGGGAAGACTGTACAGAAAATTGGAGGAGTTTCAGCTAGGGCTAAATAAGGAAACAAGGCTAGAAGAATCACTATACAGAATTTCGCAAGGCTGGAATTTTTTGGGCAGTTTTCAGCTGCCCTTTTCCAGTCGGCTTGCAGGGAGTTTGAAGGGGATTTTAGGGGCTTTCAAGGCTGGTTTCCAGCCTTCTTTATGGAGAAAAAATGTGGCTAAGATGCTGAACAAAAACTGAAATAAAACAGCTTGGTTTTAGACCTCCAAAGCTGCGATTTTGCCCAGGGATTTTCCTGGTTTTGCACAGCTTTGTGCAGTCTGAAAATGGCCAGAAAAATCCAGGTTTCAAGCTGATCAAAAGGGTCATTTTCTGGCAGCATTTGGGAGGGAATAATGGCTAAGAATCTCGACACCCTGAAGGCACAAGAAGCTGGAAAAATTTCAGTTCTATGCATGAAGGAAAATGAACCTAGCTAGAGTGAAGTTTTAGAAAGTTTACTAGGGAAATTTAATTCACTTGAAATCCTTCCCCCTCTTCCATGGTTTCGGTCCATAGGATATTTTTCACTAAGACATTTTGAACCTTCAAAGCCACAGCACATTGTTGGAATTTTCCTAGAATAAAATTGGCTTGAACAAATTGAATATCCTAATGGATTGAGAAATAGGAAAAATTAAGGATCAAGAGGAAATGAATTCCCTTTAGGAATTTTGTGTAGGGCAAAATAGTAGGATTAGGATACTCCTATTATGTCTCTCTTAGGATAACATCTCTACCCTACGCCAAGCACCTAAGGCCGAAAGTAATACTTCCCAAGCAAAAATAAAATTTAACCAAGCTAAAGCTCCTATGATGGAATTTGAACCCAAGACATCAAGAATTAATTCTAAGGCTCTAACCACTAAACCACAACAAATCTTGTTCTTATTTTCCCTCTAAAAATATTTTTCTATTCAATCCTCAAGCTATCTCTCTTTTCCACCTCAAGTAAAAATTACCATTTTGCCCTTCTCACTCAATAATCATAATCAAGCCCTCTAGACCATAAAACACAAATTCAATGCACACAAAATCATATAAAAATATATTTAAACATGTAATAAAGTATGATATGCATCCCAACCCCCTCACTCTAAGGTTGGTTTTGACTAGGGTTTCACATTAATTATTCTAACAAATGTTGATAACATTATTTTTGGAGTTATTAATGAATCTTTATGTAAGAAGTTTGCAAAGACAATGCAGTAAGAGTTCAAAATGAGTATGATGGGAGAACTCAACTTCTTTCTTGGTTTATAAATTAAGCAAACCAAGTATGAGAACTTCCTAAATCAAGTTAAGTATACTAAAGAACTGCTCAAAAGCTTTGAAATGAACCAAACAAAGGAAATCAATACATTTATGAGCACTTCATTAAAGCTTGATAAAAATGAAAAGGGTAAGAAAGTAGATGAATCAAAGTATTGAGGTATGATTGGAAGTCTTTTATATCTCACTACTAATAGTCATGACATCATGTTCTCGATTTGTCTTTGTGAAAGATTCCAATCTTATCCTAAATAATCACACTTATGTGCTGTAAAACTTATCTTTAGATACTTGGTTGGAACACATGATTATGGTCTATGGTATCCTCAAACTAACTCTTTTGATCTTATAGGATATATGTATACAGATTATACAGGTTGCAAAGTTGAAAGAAATAGCCTAAGTTGGCATTGTCAATTTCTTAAATGCTCCTTAGTCTCTTGGTACAGCAAGAAGCAAGCTTGTGTGTCTCTTTTAACAACTAAAGTAGAATTTGTAGCTGCAGGAAGTTGTTGTGCTCAAATTTTATGGATGAAACATATTTTACACAATTTTGGTCTTAATTTTAAGTGTGTTCCTATTGTATGTGACAACACTAGTGCTATAAATGTAACTAAAAACCCTATTCAGCACTCAAGAACTAAGTATATTGAGATTAAACATCACATTATTAGAGATCATGTGCTTAAGGGTGATGTTTGTCTGAGTACATTTTTACTAATGATCAACTTGAAGATATATTCACTAAACCACTGGCTGAAGATAGATTCAATCATCTGAGTAGAGGATTGGGAATTATCAGATTATTTAACTAATTTTGTTAGATTTAGTTGTTTGTTCTTACATGCTCCTGAAGATTTCTTATTTCAGATGGAGATTTTGGATGCAGTGCTTGGACGAAGCGAATCCAAAATCCTCTAACCAGAACTATCTCTTAAGCTAAAACATTCTATGTTAAAATTGGATGGGTATTTTGGACTAAGTTCCATGTCCAAAATCGCAGCATCCTATGGCCGTATGTGACACACGTTTTGAATAGGCAAATCAGAAGGACAATATGTAAAACTGCACCTAAACCTATCCTAGAGTAAGGGGGATGGAATGCATATCATGTCATCGGGCATAAAATATATCTTTTAAATGATTTTGTGTGGCTTAGAATTGTGGTTTATAGGGTATATAATTTATTTGTGCTTGTTGAGTGGAAAGGGTAAAAAGGTAATTTTGCTTGGGGTTGAAATCAGAAGATGGCTTGAGGTTTAGTTAAGAAGAATATTTGGTTGAGAAAATAAGAATAAGAGTTAGTGTGGTTAAGTGGTTAGAGCTTTGTTAATTAATCTCTAAGGTCTTAAGTTCAAATCCCATCACTTAAGTTTTATTCATATTTATCTTAACCCATGTTTGAATTTTATTTTTCTTACATTCCTTAAAGTTAGGAATGTCATCTTAAGGAAGACATATGGTAATGTCTTGACCATGTGGTCCTGTCCTAAAAAGAATTTTAGAAGAATTCTTGTCTATATTATTTTTGCACACCTTGTCCTAACCTCTTTGAATTTAAACTATTCCTAAATCATTAATTCATTATTTTATATCCATAAAATTCTTGGATAATCCCTTGCTAGGAATTTCAAAAAATCCCAGCTCTTGTGGGATAGGGGTAGCAGAAAATTGGGAGGAAAAATAGGAAGAAGGTTCCATCAAATCACCATAGCTATTCCTTCAAAACTCTATCTTCTTCTTGTTCATGTTTTGGTTAAGAATATGAAAAATTTTCTAGATTTCCTTCAAAGCTGTTTTCAAAAAATTGTAACAAGCTTTCCTACCCAATTCTTGAAAGGAATCAACCACCTTGTGTGAGGATGAAAGCTGAAATCCCTTGAAATTTTGCAGCTTCACAAATAAGGCCAAACCAGAAAATTTTTCTAGCAATCTAGCAACCTTTGAACATGAACCTGAAGCCATCCATTAGAGCACATGAATAGTTGGAACTTTTCCCTTTCTTCATCAGATGATGGCTGGAAAACAACCATTAATAGACCTTCAAACACCCTTAAATTCCAGCTGCAAAATCGTTCCAAAATAGACCAAAAATTTTGCACCAAAACCATTTCAATTCCAAGTATTCTTGAGCTTCAATTCCAGAAATTTTTGTCCAGCTTTAACTCTTCATGCTAAGGCCAAAATTCTTCAGCAAACTTCACCAAATTTTGGCCCTTGTACAGCCATGAACTGAACCTCTTGGCTTCACCACCTACCTTGAACAATAGGACTC
Source organism: Voacanga thouarsii (assembly GCA_026120185.1). Lineage (NCBI taxonomy): Eukaryota > Viridiplantae > Streptophyta > Magnoliopsida > Gentianales > Apocynaceae > Voacanga > Voacanga thouarsii. The sequence continues at coordinate 2,589,901 of JANUWF010001921.1, forward strand.
CATTAATATACCTCAAAACACTCCTATTGTCACTCTATCCAACCTTATTCAAACTTGAAATTAAAATTTCAGATTTTGTTCCATTAAAACACTCATTTAGCTAGTTGATAAACCAGAAAATTCTGCTCCATTCCATAGCCAATTTCGGCCAGCCTAAGCCTAAAACAACTCACCATTCTTTTGTTAAAACATAGCCAATTCAACAATACACAATTGAAGGACAAGAAACCTTCCAAGAGCAAACACTATTACCCAATCCTATACCACAAACATCTCCACGTTTCTCTCAATTCGAATTTTGAAAAAGTTGAAACTTTCTCTCTCATTCTTGGATAATCGAAAGCTCCCCCTAGGCTAAGCCATTCGGCCATCACTCACACAAGCACACACGAAATTCCTTTCCTCTCAAACTCTCTTAAGAACACCAAGAACGCTAAGAACACACACTTCACATCTTCAAGCCTAAATTACTTCTAAACATCTCCAATCACTCCAAAATTCTCTAAACCACTAGTATTCAACCAAAATTCTTCATTGGTGCACTTTATAATACCAAAACACATAAAGTTGAACTTTCAAATGGATCATACCACCATTTTTTGTTGAAGATTCGAAGAACACCAAAAGGTAAAAGAAGAATAACCTTCTTGTTCGTCTTCTTTTATTCAACTTCTATTCTTCTCTTCTACTCTCATTCGTTCCTCTCTCACTTCTCTCTATCGCTTGGCTGAAATGTTGATGAACAACCATGGACTATTTTGAGATCACTAAAAAGTCATCAAGCACTCAAGGACCTCCACTAACCAAGGTGAAACCTTCATCAAATGTTCATCAAATCAAGTATTTTTTTCTTGACCCCCTCTTTAAATTCTCAAAATTAAGACTCTTAAATGATGCTAGGTTGAATGAATAAAGTGGGGTGGAGGATATGTATGTGGGTGAAGGGAGTGGATTTAAGACATGGGAATTGGAATGAATGTTTGATTACACTTTAGAATCTCTATGTTCATTATGATTAAGAGCTTTGTGGATGTTTTGATGCACGTTAGAGATTATGCCACCAATATTGTTTAGGCCTTCATGATATTATTTTTTAATAAAGCCATATATAGTATTATGCTTAGTTGAACATCATCCTTGTTGTAGTATATGTTAATTCAAGTTTAAGTTTTTGGGTAGATTAACATGTTATTTGTTGAATCCATGTATGTATGAGCATATGTATGGATTTTCTCTAGCAATAAAAATTATTGTAAGAACTACTTTTATATTTTTAGAATTATTCTTAGTATCATTACTATTATTATAGTTAATATTATTATTTAATTTAATTTACAAAATTCGAGAAATATTAAGTAGGTTCGAAATAAAAGATGATTTAAAATATTGTTATTTTATTTGTTAAATAAATAAAATATTTTTATTAAATATAAGTAATAAAATATTAGAATTAATTAATTTCAAATGACTTTTAAAATCATAATATTATTAGATAGCCTAACTAAAACTTTTATCTACACTCGTAAATGTTATTTATATTATAATAATTTATTTATTAGTAATTTTTTTATTATTTATTAATTAAAAGTAAGTATAATTTATTATTATTTATTATAATGCTATTTAAATATTATTTATTACCCATATTGTTTAGGATTTATTATTACCTATTATTTATTACTAATTTTATTTATTATCAATATTACTCATTATTTATTATTTGGTATTAAATAGTTAAAATTATAATTTATTATATATAACATAGATTTATTTTAACTCATCAAACTAATTTTATTTTATAAAATACTTTATCAACTAGTATTTATGCTTAGGGCATTGCTGTCAGGGTTAGCTATTAATTGTGGCTAGTTGACCTAAGAGTTGTTTATTTAAGGCAAATATTGTTTGGATGTTTATCTTATACCTTATATTTACCCCAGACGGGGTTAGATTGAGCTGAAATACCTTGGAAGACCTTTTGCACCCAAGAGGAGCAAAAGATCAAGTAAGTTCCTGCATAAAGCTGTTTGAAGACCAAAGTTACCTTTGCAAGTCAAACTCAATATATATGAGTATTTATACTGTAAATGCAATTATGGACAAATTTTCTTTTCTTTTCAGTTAAGGAAACCATTTAAAGTTAAACAAGTAATTTTATACAAAATGCTAAAATTTTCCTAAAAACCAAATTTGACAAGATATTTTGAAAGCCATAATTGTTATTTCAAAGGGAATTAATGTATGATCTTTCTTTTCCCAAGTGGGACGAACACAACGTTGAGTACTCAATAAGGGTAGACTATTAGGACTAGTCTTTGAAGGATTAGGGTAAGTCTCTCAATAGGTGTCCACCTCTGAGGGGTGAGTCCTTCCTGGATAGGATACTAGTCCTGTAGGCCTTACTTATTTGAGCTAGCAAGTTCAGTCAAGTGGATTGTGTATTTTTGAAATGGACAATCGACAAGTTTGGGTGTAGAGTTGGAGGAGTATCTCACTCGATAGGCCGTACACCTACGCTATAACAGTATGCACAAAATGTGGCATCTTGAACGTTATTTTGTCATGGTGCACTAAGTGTGGTGCCATGGCTACCTCTTTTGAGTGGTTGTATTTATTATATACATATACGATTTGAAAGGAAAACACCACTCTTCATTTGTGAAATTTATTTGAGGCTTGCCAGCACTTTTTTTTATGAAAATTTCTCAACTTGCATGAATGAACTATTTTATCTGAAACACTCAAAGCACACAGGGCTTACGGAGATTTTTGTCTCACCACATTTTATACCATATTTTCAGGTCGGTCCTGCTGTGAAGGTTGTTAATTAAAGATTGCCTTGTTTCGAAGGCTTGTTCTTTTCCTATGTATTTCATTTGAGAGACTTTAGCAGACATTTATTTATTTATTTTTAGAACTTGTTCATTTATTGCTTGGGTTGTCATAAGTTAATTTTTGAGTTATTTCTTCCATTTCTTTTGTGTGTCATAGTTATAAAGACCTTTTGTCCTGTGGACGAGACAACATCCCCAACCCTAATAGGGGCATAGGTAGTTGGGTGTTACTAGTGGTATCAAAGATAAGGTTTAGGCAATTGTTGGTAGTATTTGCTTTGTTTAATTAAGATTAAGCTCTTTTAACTAATTTAGGTTGTTTATGCTGTAGGATGGTTAGAATGATTAGAACCGCAAGAAAGGAGCAGTAATGGCATCCACCAATCCCTATTAACCCAGAAGACTTACTAGTGCCACAACCTGCACCACAACCGATCATACTTTTGGATGTGAATAGTGATGATGAGGTTCAAATTATTAAGTCACCTCCTATTCCTGTAATAGACTTAGTTACTGATAGTGAGGACGAGGATTTTGACATGAAGTATGTCCCAAACTTGCCTAGCCCTGTGATTGACTTGACTACTGATAGTGATGACTCGGGGGAGATAGACTATGAATCTCCACCTAGACCATCTTTTGTACTTCTACCTAATGATGTTAAAATTGGGAAAAGTTCTAGAAGACTCGGGAAGGAACCAATAGACTATGGGTTTGTGAATGGTACAGGGATAGACTTTTATAGTCTTCTAGAACTTTCCCCAATTTTAACATCGTTGGGTAGAAGTACAAAAGATGGTCTAGGTGGAGATTTATAGTCTATCTCCCCCAGGTCATCACTATCAGTAGTTAAGTCAATCACAGGGCTAGGTGAGTTTGGGACATACTTCATGTCAATATCCTCGTCCTCACTATCAATAACTAAGTCTATTACAGGGATAGGAGGTGACTTAATAATTTGAACCTCATCATCACTATTCACATCCAAAGGTATGACTGGTTGGGGTGCAGGTTGTGGCACTAGTAAGTCTTCTGGGTTACTAGAGGATGGTTATATGATGTTGACGCTGAGGATTCTGATAAGGATTAGGGGCTAAGTTTTGCCATGCTTAGGGTGTTGTTATTTACTGCTTTTAATGAACTCCTATGCTAGGGGTTTATTTATGTTTAATGTTTTATTTCAAAATTTATGCAAATAAAAGTACCATAATGTACTCTAATCTTGAAAAATGCAATTATTTGTGCAAAGCTTGCATCTGATTTACTTGTACTTAAGTCTAAATGTGAATGCATGCTTAATTTAAATATTTTAAACTTTGTTGCATAAACTCATTATCTGGGGCATAGTTTAGAATGGCACCAAAGCGTCGTACAACAACATCCAGCAGAAGGGTTCTCAAGGTAGAACCCGTGACTCCGGAGTTTGATGCAACTCAACTATCATCACCAAATTAGGGGAATGAGAATGAACCTGATTAGGAAGTAGGGTCTAAAGAACTTACCAGTGTAACGGGGTAAGCATTCCAAAAGATGACAGAGATTTTGCAAATCCTATATGAACGAAAGAACCTGAAGGGGGAAGATGAAGCATTGGAGAGGTTTCTAAAGTTCTAACCTCCCATTTTCTTGGGAGAAGTCGAGCAAGACCAGAAAGCGGAGTAGTGGGTGGAGCAGATAGAGGACATTTTTACCCTACTCCAATACACTAAGAAGCGAATGGTAAAATTTGTTGTGTTCAGGCTAAGAGGCCCAGCTCGGGCATAGTGGCAGTGAGTCCAAGATGACTGGAAAAAAATTGATCAAGATTGGATGTGAGCTAACTTTGTGGAGGCATTCAGAGTAGAATATATCTCTTAGTAGATAATGGACAAAGGGGAGGTCGAGTTCCAGAATCTAAAGTAATAGAGCATGACCGTGGCTCAATATGCTGCTTGTTTCACCCAATTGTCCAAGTACTGCAAGAGGCTGGTAGATTCCAAGTAGAATAAAACGAGGCAATTTGTTAAAAGATTGAGGCAGGAGTTGAGAAGGGCTTTGGCACCTTTTCCACCAACGACTTATTCGGGGCCGGTAGACATAGTGACCCAGATTGAGAATGAGGATCGAAGCAGGATGGTACCAAAACCATTCTTGCCACAAAGGCAACTACTAAGACCCTTCCAGAGGCAGCAAACCAATAAGCGACCTGCTATCCAGCAATAGCAGCTGGTCTTGCACAAAATCTCCCGTCGTGCCGATATTGCGGGAAGAAAGATTATGTAGAAAAGAACTATTGGTCTAAGGGAGCTGAGCGAAAATTCTATAATTGTGGAGATCCGACGCATCTACAAAACGCTTGCTCGAAACTTTTTCGAATCAGGTAAGGGAACCTGTCCCAGACTGCAGGAGCTAATCGAGCTAATACTATAGGAGCCTCTAGAAGTAGAACTCAGAAGCCGCAAGTGAAAGAGAAGGTTTTCGCTCTTAATCAGGAGGAAGTTGGAGTAGATGCGGCGGTGGTGGAAGGTACATTCACTATCTAAGGTCATTCCGTTAATGCATTGATAGACCTTGGATCTACCCATTCCTCTTTAAACAAGAATTATGCATATCATTTAGGTTGGGATAGAGTAGAACTACCTTTTACCATGTTGGTGAGTAAGCCCTTGGGAAAAATAGTTTAAGTAGATCGGTATGCACATAATTGTAAGATTGAAGTGGGGAAAGAAAGCTTGGAGGAAGATTTGATAGTCTTAGCCATTAACGACTACGGCCTCATTTTGGGTATAGATTAGCTAGCTAAGCATGGAGTTAAAGTAGAATGTAAGAATAAGTCTGTCCAATTCATTAGACCGGGATGCGATGTGCTGAAGTTCAACAGTAAACAGGTAAAAGAGTTGAAGTTCTTGATAGTTGGAGCAAAAGCCCAAAAATTATTGAAGCAAGGACGCCAAGGATATTTGGCTCACGTGATAAACAAGCTGAAGGATCAGTGCACTCTCAAAGATACCAAGATGGTAAAAGATTTTCCTGATGTATTTTCTGTAGAACTCACTTCTCATCCTTCCAACTGAGAAGTTGAGTTCACCATTCATTTAATTCTAGGAGTGGAACCTGTATCCCGAACCCTATATCGGATGGCACCGGCAGAGTTGAAGGAGCTAAGGAAGCAGCTAGAGGAATTGGTGAGGTAAGGTTACATAAGACTTAGCACGTCACCTTGGGGAGCTCCAGTACTATTTGTGAAGAAGAAGGACGGGACTTTAAGGTTATGTATTGACTATTGGGGATTGAACAACTGACCATCAAGAATAAATATCCTTTACCGTTAATTGATGAGCTGTTCGACCAGTTACAAGGTTCCAGTTATTATTCCAAGCTGGATTTGAAGCAGGGATATTATCAAGTGCAGACAAATGAGGAGGATATACCCAAGACGACCTTCAACATGAGATATGGTCACTACGAGTTCGTAGTGATGCCTTTTGGGGTGACTAATACGTTGGCGGTGTTTATGAATTTGATGCTTCGAGTTTTCCAATCCTACCTGGATAAGTTTGTGGTGGTATCAATCGACGATATACTTATATACTCTAAGATTCCAGAGAATCATGCAGAGCATCTAAGGCTAGTATTGAAAAAGCTTAGAGAGCAGAAGCTTTATACCAAATTTAGCAAGTGCGAATTTTAGCTGGATAATGTGTCATTCCTTGGCCATGTAGTGACCAAGGATGGAATCAAGGTGGACTCAGCAAAAGTTGAAGAAGTTTTAGATTGGAAGCCACTGAAGAACATCACGGAGATTAGAAGCTTCTTGAGATTAGCTGTCTATTATAGGCGATTTATTAAAGGTTTCTCAACGCTAGCATCACCTATGACCCGATTGTTGAGAAAGGATGTACCTTTTGTCTGGAGTGAGAAATGCGAGAAAAGTTTTCAAGAGTTGAAGCGGAGGTTAATGACGGCTCCAGTGTTAAGTTTGCCAGAGGGAGATAAGCCCTACACTTTGTATACTGATGCTTCAAAGGAAGGTTTGGGAGCGGTTTTGATGCAGGATAGGAAGGTAATAGCTTATGCCTCTCGGAAGTTGAAGCCTCACGAAGTCAATTATTCGACGCATGATTTGGAGTTGGCTGCTATTGTATTTACTTTAATGAAATGGCAACATTACTTGTATGGAGCTGAGTATGAATTATTCACTGACCACAAGAGCCTGAAGTATATTTTTACCCAGAAGGACTTGAATTTGAGGCAGTGGAGATGGATGGAATTTCTGGAGGAATATCGTTGTCCTATTAACTACCACCCCGGAAAGGCCAACGTTGTTGCTGATGCCTTGAGCCGTAAAGTCAAAATGGCCAGATTGAGAGTGTAAGAGATTTAAGCAGTCCAAGAGGTATTGCATAGAAAGACAGAAGTTCAAGAAGAGAGGATTATTGTTAGCAATTTGAGATTGATATCATACCTAAGGTGGGAAATCATCGAAGCTCAGCAAAGTAATACGCAGTTTCAACTTTTCAAAAACAAAGAACTTAAATGGCAAGGCAGTGATTTTTGGCAGGATGAGGTAGGAGTGATGTATTTTCGAGATCGATTGTGTGTTCCTGATGAGCAATAGCTGAAGGATAGAATTTTGAAAGAGGCACATAAAAGTAAATATGCTATTCATCCGAGAGATGTAAAAATGTATCAAGACTTGAAAAAGGCTTATTGGTGGCCTAGAATAAAGAAGAATGTGCTGAAGTATGTCTCCACGTGTCTGACTTGTTAGAAAGTTAAAACGGAGTATAAAAAGTCGGTAGGATTACTACAACCATTACCGATACCTGAGTGGAAATGGGAAGATGTGACTATGGACTTCGTTACCGGACTCCCTATGGCATGGACCCAAAAAGATGCCGTATAGGTAGTGGTAGACAGATTGATTAAGTCAGCGCACTTTATACCGATGGATGTAAGGGATTCAATGGAGATATTAGCTCAGACATATGTGCAAGAGATAGTTAGATTGCATGGAGTACCTTCAAGTATCGTGTCCAACCAAGACCCAAGATTTACATCCTGATTTTGGGGCAAGTTTCAAGAATTGATGGGTTTAGCTTAAACATATGTGCGAGAGATAGTCAGATTACATAGAGTACCTTCAAGTATTATGTCCGACCGAGGCCTAAGGTTTACATCCCGATTTTGGGGCAAGATTCAAGAATCGATGGGTTCTAATCTGAAGTTCAGTATGATGGCACACCCACAAATCGATGGTCAGTTAGAAAGGGTTATTCAAATATTGGAAGATATGTTAAGAGCATGCGTATTAGATTTCGGGGATAAGTGGATTGAATGTGTACCGTATAAGGAATTAGTTTACAATAACAGCTACCAATTTTCGATTAGGATGGCCCTGTATGAAGTATTATATATGGACATAAGTGTCAGGTGCCTCTATACCGGAGTTGGTAAAAAGATAGCCACATAAGCAAGTCTGGGGAAGTCTGCATTCAAGAGATGGTAGATAAGGTAAAGCTGATCAGAGAAAAGTTGAAAGCAGCCCAAAGCTGACAAAAAACTTATGCGTATAATATGTGAAGGGAGTTGGAATTTCAAGTAGGAGACAATGTGTTCTTAAGGTTGACTCCAAGTAGAGGAATTTTGAAGCATCCGAAAGGTAAAAAGTTGAATCTGAGATACTTGGGACCATTTCCGATAACGGGGAGGATTAGATCGGTAGCGTATCGATTGGATTTGCCAGATGGTTTAACGGGAATGCACGATGTATTCTATGTGCCTCAGTTGAAGAAGTACAATGCTGACCTTAGGCATGTCTTGAATGGCGAACCTTTGGTATTGCAACCCGACTTGAGTTACATGGAGAAACTCGTGAAAATTTTAGACCGAAGTATCAAGACCCTCCGGAATAAGCAGATTCCTATGGTGAAAGTACAGTGGGAGCATTATGGCACTCAAGATGCCATGTGGGAAACGGAAGAATAGGTGAAGTGAAAATATCCCGACTTGAGATAAAGGTACACCTGAATTTCGGGACGAAATTCTTTTAAGGAGGGGAGGATGTAAAACCCCACCTAAATTTACCATAGAGTAAGGGGGATAGGATGCATATCATGTCATCATCCATAAAATATAGGGTATATGATTTATTTGAGCTTGTTGAGTAGAAAGGGTAAAAAGGTAATTTTTCATGGGGTCGGAATAGGAAGATGGCTTGAGGTTTAGATAAGAAGAATATTTGGTTGAGAAAATAAGAACAAGAGTTAGTGTGGTTAGAGCTTTGTGAATTAATCTCCAAGGTCTTGAATTCAAATCCCATCACCTAAGTTTTATTCAAATTTATCTTAACCCATGTTTGAATTTTCTTTTCCTTACATTCCTTAAAGTTAGGAATGTTGTCTTAAGGAAGACACAATGGTAATGTCTTGACCATGTGGTCTTGTCCTAAAAAGAATTTTAGAAGAATTATTGTCTCCATTATTTTTGCTAGCCTTGTTCTAACCTCTTTGAGTTTAAACAATTCCTAAATCTTTAATTCACTATTTTATATCCATAAAATTCTTGGATAATCCCTTGCTAGGAATTTCAAAAAATCCCAGCTCTTGTGGTATAGGGGTAGCCGAAAATGGGGAGGAAAAATAGGAAGAAGGTTCCATCAAATCACTATAGCTATTCCTTCAAAACTCCTTCTTCTTCTTGTTCATGTTTTGGTTAAAAATCTAAAAAATTTTCCAGATTTCCTTCAAAGCGGTTTTCAAAAAATTGCAACAAGCTTCCCTACCCAATTCTTGCAAGGAATCAACCACCTTGTGTGAGGATGAAGGCAGAAATCCCTTGAAATTTCGCAGCTTCACAAACAAGGCCAAACCAAAAAAATTTTCCAGCAATCTAGCAACCTTTGAATAGGAACTTGAAGCCATCCGTTAGAGCACATGAACAGCTGGAACTTTTCCCTTTCTTCTTTAGATGATGGCTGGAGAACTACCATTAATGGACCTTGAAACATCCTTAAATTCCAACTGCAAAATCGTTCCAATGTAGACCAAAAATTCTGCACCAAAACCATTTCAATTCCAAGAATTCTTGAGCTTCAATTCCATAAATTTTTGTCCAGCTTTGTCTCTTCATGCTAAGGCCGAAATTCTTCAGCAAACTTCACCAAATTTCGGCCCTTGTACAGCCATGAACTGAACCTCTTGGCTTCTCCACCCACCTTGAACAATAGGACTCCATTAACATACCTCAAAACACTCCTATCGTCACTCTACCCAAACTTATTCAAACTTGAAATTAAAATTCCAGACTTTATTCCATTAAAACACTCATTTAGCTAGTTGATAAACCAGAAAATTCTCTGCCATTCCATAGCTAATTTTGGCCATCCTAAGCCTAAAACAACTCTACATTCTTAGTTAAAACATAGCTAATTCAGCTATACACCATTGAAGGACAAGAAACCTTCCAAAAGCAAACAACATTACCTATTCCTATACCTCAAACATCTCCACTTTTCTCTCAATTCGAATTTTGAAAAAGTTGAAAATCTCTCTCTCATTCTTGGATAACCAAAAGCTCCCCCTAGGCTAAGCCATTCAACCATTACTCACACAAGCACACACGAAATTCCTTTCCTCTCAAACTCTATCAAGAACACCAAGAACACACACTTCATATTTTCAAGCCTAAATCACTTCTAAACATCTCCAATCTCTCCAAAACTCTCTAAACCATTAGTATTCAACCTATATTCTTCATTAGTGCACTTTATAACACCAATACACACAAAGTTGAACTTTCGCACGGATGAAACCACCCTTTTTTGTTGAAGATTCGAAGAACACAAAAAGGTAAAATAAGAACAACTTTCTTGTTCTTCTTCTTTTATTCAACTTCTATTCTTCTCTTCTACTCTCATTTGTTCCTCTCTCACTCACTTTCTCTCTTGGCTGAAATGTTGATGAACAACCATGGACTATTTTCGGATCACCAAAAAGTCATCAAGCACTTAAGGACCTTCACTAAGCAAGGCGAAACTTTCATCAAACGTTCATCAAATCAAGTATTTCTTTCTTGATCTCCTCTTTAAATTCTCAAAATCAAGACTCTTAGATGATGATAGGTTGAATGAATAAAGTGGGGTTGAGGATATGTATGTGGGTGAAGGGAGCGGATTTAAGACATGGGAATTGGAATGAATGTTTGAATATGCTTTAGAATCTCTATGTTCATTATGATTAAGAGCTTTGTGGATGTTTTGATGCATGTTAGACTTTATGCCACCACTATTGATTAGGCCTTCATGATATTATTTTTCAATAAAGCCATAGATAATGTTATGCCTAGTAGAATATTATCCTAGTTGTAGTATATGTTAATTCAAGTCTATGTTCTTAGATAGATTAACATGTTATTTGTTGAATCCATGTATGTATGAGCATATGTATGGATTTTCTTTAGCAATAAAAATTATTGTAAGAACTTCTTTTATTATTTTTAGAATTATTCTTACTATCATTATTATTATTATTATTATTATTATTATTATTATTATTATTATTATTATTATTATAGTTAATATTATTATTTAATTTAATTTACAAAATTTGAGAAATATTAAGTAGGTTTGAAATAGAAGATGATTTAAAATATTATTATTTTATTGGTTAAATAAATAAAATATTTTTATTAAATATAAGTAATAAAATATTGGAACTAATTAATATCAAATGACTTTTAAAATCATAATATTATTAGATAACCTTACTAAAACTTTTATCTACACTCATAAATATTATTAATTTTATTTATTATTTATTAATTAAAATTAAGTATAATTTATTATTATTTATAATAATACTATTTAAATATTATTTATTACCAATATTATTTAGGATTTATTATTACCTATTATTTATTACTAATTTATTTATTATCAATATTACTCATTATTTATTATTTGGTATTAAATAGTTAAAATTATAATTTATTATATATAACATAGATTTATTTTGACTCATCAAACTAATTTTATTTTATAAAATACTTTATCAACTAGTATTAAAGCTTAGTACATTGCTGTCATGGTTAGATATTGATTGTGGCTAGTTGACCTTAGAGTTATTTATTTAAGGCAGGTATTATCTGGATGTTTGTGTTATACCTTGTATTTACCCCATACAGGAGTTAGGTTGAGTTGAATTACCTTGGAAGACTTTTGTACCCAAGAAGAGTAAAAGATTAGGTAAGTTCTTGCATAGAGTTGTTTGCAGACCAAGGTTACCCTGGCAAGTCAAACATAATGTATACGAGTATTTATACTCTAAATACAATTATGGACAATTTTTCTTTTCTTTTTAGTCAAGCAAACCATTTAAAGTTAAACAAGCAATTTTATACAAAATGCTAAACTTTTCCTAAAAACCAACTTTGACAAGAAATTTTGGAACCCATAATTGCTATTTTAAAAAGAATCAATGTATGATCTTTCTTTTTCACAGTGGGACGAACACAACGTTGAGTACTCAATATGGATAGACTACTAGGACTAGTCTTTGAAGGGTTAAGGTAAGTCTCTCAATAGGTGGCCATTTCTGAGGGTTGAGTTCTTCCCGGAAAGGATGCTAGTCCTGTAGGCCGTACCAGTCCGAGCTAGCAAGTTCAGTTAAGTAGACTATGTATTTTTGAAATAGACAACTAGTAAGTTTGGGTATAGAAATGGAGGAGTATCTCACCCGGTTGGCCGTACACCTATCTTGTGTCAGTATGCACAAAATGTGGCATCCTGAACGTTATTTTGTCATGGTGCACAAAGGTGGTGCCATGACCACCTCTTTTGAGTGGTTTTATTTATTGTATACATGTATGATTTCAAAGAAAAACACCACTCTTCATTTGTGAAATTTATTTGAGGCTTGCCAGCACTTTCTTTTATGTAAATTTCTTAATTTGTATACATGAACTGTTTTACCTGAAACACTCAAAGCACAATGGGCTTACTGAAATTTTTGTCTCACCACCTTTTATACCATGTTTTTAGGTCGGTCCTGCTGTAAAGGTTGTTAATTAAAGATTTTCTTGTTTTGAAGGCTTGTTCTTTTCCTATGTATTTCATTTGAGAGACTTTAGCAGACATTTATTTATTTATTTTTGGAACTTGTTCATTTATTGCTTGGGTTGTAATAAGTTAAATTTTGAGTTATTTCTTCCATTTCTTTTGTGTGTCATAGTTATAAAGACCCATTGTCCTGTGGATTGGGTGATATCCCCAGCCCTAATAGGGGTGTAGGTAGTAGGGTGTTACACAATATCTGTGTCCAAAATTTTAATTTTTTTATGTCCCTAAAAAGTTACCTTTTTAATATACTTGATTGTACTTACCTACTCCTATACCTCGTAAAACCCAAAATATTTTAAATCTATTTGAATTTTCTTCTCTTTTCAAAATCTAAAGCTGTCACCTTTCTCTTTCTTCTGGCTATTGTTCTCCCAACAACACCAAACAAACCAAGACCCTCCAACTTCATCTTCTATAGCTAAACTTCTAAAACCCAGTAAAGGGACCAAACCAAAAGTAAAAGAGAGCAAGAAAAGCAAAGTAGTGGCAATGAAATCAGCTATTGCCACTTAAATGCTTACAAAGAAAAAGGACAAGAAAGTTTCTATCGATGAACTTCTCAAACAGCCTCACAGAACAATCATTGGAGGAGAAATGTACGGATACTCAGGTACCCCAATTTTTTTTATTCAAAATGTGAGTCTGAATATAATAACTAGGTGTCTAGGAATAGAACCATTGTTGCGCGTTACCGGGTTTGTGCTGAAGCATTTTTGAATTATGTAAATATTCTGAACTTGCTTGATTCATTTGGTTGAGGTACATTATTATCTGTAAATGAAAATTTATACACGACTCTGGTCTGAGAATTTTATTCCAATCTAAGAAAAGGAAGATATGAGGAAACAGAGGATGGATTTCTAGTACAATGGTACACATCTTGGGTTGGATGTGTGAATTTTAAGTTTGACCACCGAATGCTAAATAGAATTTTTTATGTTAGAGATGGTGGGATACAATTCTTTGAGATGAATAAATTGATCGAGAGTTTTGATCTGTTTGAATTGAGGAGATTTGAGAGAAAATTCACTGGTGGTAAGAGTTTCGAAAATTTAAATGACCGCAATACCAAGTGGATAAATGAAATGGGCAGATTACTTCACCATATGGTTTCAACCCTGGTAGTACCAAGTTTTAGGCATAAAACATCTGTAAGTAATATGTAGATGGTGTTAATGTTTGCTTTATCAGAGGGTAGGCTAATTAATTTTAGGTTTTTGGCTACAAAATTAATAATTCAGTCTCGAAAGACCTCAAATAAAGCTTTGCCTTTTGGGAATCTTCTAACCAAGCTGTTTAAGAATTTTAATGTCGATCTGAGTTTGGTTGCCCCTGAGCACTCTAAGATTAATGTCTACAGCAAAGGTTTCCTAGAAAAAATAGGCTTTATCCAAATAGATAACTAATGGACCTTGTTTAGGGATACCACAAAAGAAGAAAAGGAGAAACTAGTTAAGGTTAAAATCGAAGGAAAGAAATCTGCATCTGTTGCCTCGGTTGGGACAAAAAAAAAAACTAAAATTCAAAGAAGAATCTTCTAGTAAAGGCAAGTAGAAGACTAAAGAAAGTAGAATGACATAAAGCATTCTGAATGCTCTGAATCTTTGTCTGCCAAATTGGATGGCCCAAGTGCGGAGGTTAAGGCTGAATTGCAAAATTTGTGCAATAGAGTAACCAATATGGAAGGGAAGCAATATGAAACTGCAGCTATCTCAAAAGAGCAAGCCCTTCCATTGGAGCAAGAACATGAAACTATCATCCCTTCAACAGAGAAGGATATTGGTGTTGATGCTATCCCATTTAAGTAAACTAAAGAACCTACTATTGTTGCAACTATTACTGCCACAACTACTGCAACCACTATTGATAAAGCTGCTCCTAAGCAAGACAAACCAGCTACAACTTGTAGTTCATCAGGTCGTCAACAGAAATATGTAGTAATCAAAAGGAAATCTAGTAGACTAGCTAGAAAGATAAAGAAGAATGGCATAGATGATCAACCTGAGACTGTGGTGATTCAGGGATATATGGCAATCTCTACCAATAAACATGGTGTCAAGACCATGAAGAAAATCAGCTGGCCCTTTCCCTAGATGCCTCTTCTATCAATTTTTTTTTTTTACTTTCCTAACATTTTTTTAAATACTATGCTGAAAGTACTTATTATTACCACAAATTTTTTTCTATTTTTGTTTATCTCTATTATCTATATTTTTTTCTAACTCTTTTTTTGATTGATGACAAAATGGGGAGAAAAATATGGAGGAGTGAGATTGGGATTGATTTGTAATATAGATTTTTCGATCATATACAATTGGTGAGATTTTGTTCGGACCTTGTATAGACATAGGGGGAGTAATTTTGAATCCAAAATCCTAGTCCGAAATCGTTTATACAAAGGTTGTATCTAGATTTTTTTTGGACGCACTTTTTGGAAGTCCAAAATCACAAATCCAAATTTATCTCCTAATGTATAATGGTATAAGTATCTTTTTATCTACTGCTCATATGAATACATAAAGGAGGAATATTAATAAATATGTTATATCTTCTACACCTCTATATGTATATATATGTGTGTGTTGTATCTATTATATCTAACGACCATTACTTGACTATTTTCTTATGAAATAGTCATTTCAAAGAAGGAAGGAGGATACAGAGGTTGATAGGGCTATAGGCTCATTAGTTTCGATTTATGAGACTATGCTTAAAATTTTCTAATCTTATCTCATAATCACTCTTCGAGCTTTATGTTGAGAGATCATGCATCAAATGAATATAAACTCTTATATATCTCAGTTTAACATGTTTATACAAGCTTACATTGTTTTCCTTGTCACAATCCATCAAGTCTTACAAATAGGATTGCAAAGCAACTTATAGATGATGAAGTCCAAAAAGGATTAATCTAGTCAAGATCCTACCTAAAAGGAGTTGCATACCATGAAGACATTTGAAGAGTTATAGACTAGAAAATTATGGTTAATGTATTAATTGTACTTCCTAAATCTTTTTACCTTAAGTTTATTTCATATTGAAGCACTTAGAGTCATTTTAAAAAAAAACTATTTTTAATCCAGATTTTGATCATAAAAAGAATTTTAGAAGAAAATCTTTTAATTTTATAAAAACCTATTTGAGTGGTTTTGGATGGACCTTTGTATCCAAAATGCCCACCTAAAGTCTGTTTCCAAAATGCCTAAATCTAAAGTTATTCAAAATATACTTCTTAGCATAAAGTGCTATTTTGGACACACCTTTCGGATGCACAATTTTTCACATTGTGAGTCCAAAATCCCTGCAAAACCCGACAACAACAACTAGATATTACTAGCCATTGCAACCTTGAGTTTTGTCCATATAAAAGCTATTTAAAAGTGATTTTCAGTAAGGATTCATGCTAACACTTTCAAAAACATCCTAAGACTTTTGAAAAGCAAAAATACCTCATCTACATTGTGCTTCAAAGTGAGATCTATTGTCCTAAAGGTAAAAAGGTAAAGATACTTTAGTTGGTTTATATCTACTCAATTTGTGAGCTATTTCTACATTTTCTCTTTAATCTGAACTATATCAAGGTTTGATAAGTAAAACCCAGTTAGGGTAAGCCTTAATTGTTGGGTGTATAGAGGTTGGGATTAAAACCAAGTGTGGTGACCCTCTATTATAATATTAGTATTGCCTACCACCATTGATTTAGGAAAAAGGTTTTAATAGTTGAGTTGAAATCCTTAAGTGTGTGCTTAAGATAGTGGATTAAAATCAATTCAGGATTGAACCACTATAAATTATTAGGTCTATTCTCTTGCAGTTATTCTGAAATTTATGACTGCAATTTTTCTGCGTTCTTCTTTGCATTCACTGCTTTGGTTAAAGACATTTTTGTAGTAGAGTGAAATGGTTGTTGATGCTTGATCTACCCATTTTTAATATAGTCACTCTTCTCATCATTCAGTGGAGTTTTGAAAGATCTTTGGATGCACACTTAAAGCTGCACAGAAAATCTATTTTTTAGCGCGCGCGTACGCACGCACGCACGCGCGCGCGCACACACACACACATTTTTTGTTCTTTTTTTAGGTTTTCAAAAGATTTTGAAAATTTGTATGTTTACCATAAACTTTATTCACCTCCCTCCTAAGGTTTATCAATTATAATTAATTTAAAATTTAAATTCAGAGTTTAAATTTTAGGATTCAATCTACATGTTTTAGTTTTTAAGATTTAAATATTAATTGTTAATAATTTTATTAAATTGACTCTAAATTTGATTTTAATCTCTTATAGAAGAATTGAGGAGTAATTTTGTAAAGTACATTAATGTTATTGTAGTTAAAAAGTTCATAAGTAGACTTTAGGATAGGCTACAAGTCTATCTACTAGTGTCATTACTTATGATGCTTTTCAAGATTCAAAAGTCTAATGCCACTAACATTTTGATTGGTTGTCAAACATGTTATGTTCAGATCTTGATCCCACTTTCCTAGTGAATAAAAAACAAAATGATGAATATTTAAGGAAAAAATTTAAACCAAGATAAAGACCAGGGCTGCAGTCTTATTCCTGTTGGAATGTATGTCCAAAATGGACAATGTATTTTTTATTTTAAAAATTAATAAAATATTTCATTCATTAATATTTATTTATTTATATATATTTGTACATTAAGGTCTAATGTTTTAGCAAGTGATCTACGTGATTGGGTCGTGCTTTCACAGAAAGGTGTAGATCGTGGGCTACTAACATACAAGTAAAAATGTTCTTGATTAATTGATGAAGTTAGGCACTTCGTCAAGGTTTAGATCATTACACTATGGCTTCTAAATGGGGAATGGTTTACCTTTGACCAGTAAGTAGTCCACTCACGCTAATAGTGTAAGCGTATTTGAAATACGTAGAACTAGACTACACGATAATAGTCTTTATAAAAGTAATATAATAAATAAAGATTGGTTTATCGCTGCTACTGCATGGACGAGTACCTTTAGACTTGAGTATAAATTGGCAGTTTGGTGAAGCTAGACTTGTGCACTTTGATGTATGATGGGTGAGGTCTTAACGCAAGGCCAATGGCCATGTACATTGGGTGTATAACTTTAGCTAATTAAGATAAACTTTAGTTAATTAAGACTTAAGTTTCTACACTTTACTTAGTGAAGAAATCACTCCCTTGTGACTATCCAGGATAATCTAAATAAACTAGGACCCTAAGAAACGTGACTTAGTATGTATACTTTTGGGTAATTCCTGAAAATAAGTTAATATATTTTGGAAGTCATGGATTATCGGATTAGTTATCAAAGGATGGTAGATGTCATTGAGGAAGGTGTTAGTACATTTTTCATATCTCAATGATGAGTGCTATGTAGTGGGGTATTTTCATCATTACACCTGTAGGTCGAAGATATCATATTTGCAATATTATTCTTGCAGTCAATATTTCGATATGGTGATAAATAGAATATTTAAAATGATAAAATATGATTATTTGTTAGTGAGGGTATTTTGGTTATTTTAATAGTTAAGAATAATATGTCTTTTGGTCCCTAACCTTAGTAAATTTTATTTACTATATGGGCTTTTTGGGTGAAATTAATGCTAGGATAAATTATTTTAGGAGTCCAATAATTATTTAATTGGGCTAAATTATTATTGAGATAATTTGATTAAATTAGTTTATTAATCAATTATCTTAGGTAATTTTATATTGGTCCCAAGTGGATTAATTAATTTAATTTTATTTATTTATTAATTAATTATCTTGAATAATTTTATATTGGGCCCAAGTAGATTAATTAATTTATAAAAGAGCTATTTAATTTATCTTGGGCTAATTAGAAAAACCTTAGCTCACTAGGGTTTTGTATGTGATGACTTTTGTTATTTTGGAAACAAAGGATAGCCATCACAAGTAAAAGAAAAAAAGAAAAGAGAAAAAAAGAAAAAAAGAAACAACAATAAAAAAAAGAAAAGAAAAAGGTCACCGAACTGCAAATTAGGCAATTCGTGACTTTGGTCATAGAATTGCAAAAATTTGGCAATTTATGTTTTCTTTATCAACTAAAAAGAAAAACAATATATAGTGCTTTTGGTCCTTTTTTGCTTTATCTAGTGGTTCTTATTTCTTTTCCTTTCAATTTTTTTTTCCTTTAAAGAAAAAATAATAGCTCTCTCAATGTTCTTCCAAGAAAATTATTCTTTCACCTATTATTCTACTTTCACTGGTAAATAGCCTATAGGAGGTTCTAGAATACTTTGGAAGATTAAAAGTTAGCAATTTTGGTGCAGGTGTTTGATGCGAAGGAGTCGACATTTGGCTGGTATTCCTGCGGGACAAGTAGTCGTAACAAACCAAAGCATTCCGTCAAATCCAAATCCTTAGATTATTCAATCTAAGCAACGTAAAAGTAAGTTTTCCTAGATTTTGGCTTTGGAAAAAAAAAATAATTTTCTATTTTCCATTGGATTCGATACTTGCTATTCCCTATACTTTACGATGGGTTTACTTACCCGTATGTGTAGTTTTTGTGGTTAGCATTTTATTAAAGCTTGATTGATTGTGTAATTTGTTGGTAATATTTTCTATACTAAAAAATATGCATCAAGTTTTTTGGTGCCGTTGTTGGGGACGGGCATTATTAGAAACACTCGAATCTTGTTGATTTAGCCTTTGTTGTATTTGTAAATATCTCTAACTTTTGTGTTTAGGTAGTTTGTGAATATTTCTAATTTGTGTATTTTTCTTTTCTTTATTTTTCTATTATTTTTTTGTTTTTATTTTTGTTTTTTATTTGATCCTTATTTTTCTTTGAGCGTGAGATTAACATCATCATGGACATTTACTTTTGGGCACAAGATCAATATAGTTGCAATGATATAGATTGACAAATTTCCAAGCTCGAATTGATGTTTTTTGTGAGACATCACTTAAAGCCTTAATACATTCTTTTATCGCCAATAAATATTTATCTATTAAGTGGCATGAAGAGGCATCCCAACGTATGAGCTATTAAAGAACACAACTAGTTGGTTGAAGATGCCATAAAGGCCTATACACTAAATCAAGAGAATCCCCAAGGAAAGGAGAGATGATATGAGGAACAATTGTCCAATGTGGAAAGGTAGGTATTCGATTCTTCTTTATGTGCTAATAATTCCAATCTCTCTTTGTCACATGATTTCTTAGGTTCCTCTCCATTCTTGGAGGACAATGATCCAATTAATGATGTATGGAGTTTAACATATCTCTAGGCGTTGGATCTTTCAACACTACATCATAAGAAGTCCTTAGAGGATGATGGTAAATTTTACCCTTCACCCTATTCAAATGAAGGTAACTTAGTTTTTATAGACCATAATTTGAAAAGCAAGAATTTCTTGATCCCATCTTTGAAAACTCAAATACGAAATTTTAAGGAGAATTTCAATTGTGACAAATCTTTTGAAGGGATAAGTGGTGATTCTAATGTTTATACACTTTTTAGACATAATTGACATTTTTGTGTTGGAAAATTGATTTGTATGTCTAAAAAGGTGCTATAGAAGGGGGGTTATGCATTTACATTCATTGCAACTAATATTTTTAGTGAACCCTCTATTTTTCAAAACCCTCTCTTATTTCTACTTTCATCATGCTTGCATTTTTCAATGAGCATTAATTTCTTTTACAAAGTTTAGATGAGAATGCATGATGAGTGGAAATAGTTGGTATCTTTGTTTTGTGTTTGGTTTTGTTAAGTGTTTTGTTTTTCCTCTTCCAAATAAGGAAAATTTTTCTAGTTTAAGTGTGGGAGAGTGAGTCACGTCTTTATTTGTGTTGTTAAGATTCTTATTAGTATTTCTCTTTAGTTTGTTCTCTTTTATTTAAGTGTGTTTTTTATATTTTGCCTTTATTTTCTTTATGCATTTATTTGTGTTTTGTTTTGCATAAATACTTCTTGGGCAAGCCCTTCTCTCTATTCCAAGTTTTGAGATCAATTGGAGTGTTATTTCATTTGGAAAGTATTGCTTAACCTTCTGCCTCCCTTATTATTTTTTGGTCCTTTTGGAGACGCTTTTGTATGTTAACTTTTGGCCAATGAGGACATTGTCCAGTTTAAGTATGGGAGAGTGATTTAATAATATTCTTTGTCCATGTTTTTATCAATTATCTTAGTGTTTTCTTGGTAAAATTTAAAAAATTTTGAAAATTTGAAAATTTGAAAGTTTGGAGATTTTTTACCTAAATTGAGCTTATTTGTCTATAATGGAGTTATGATTTTTTGTTCAACTTGAGATATGGATTTGTCATTCATTATGGTGGATTTTATTAAAAGGTAAACTTGCGTATTAAGTTAGATTTTCCTAAGTCTTGAGAATTTAAGTTGACCTTGGTTATATTTGGTATTTAAGTTTTGTTTTATTTTTTAACCTTGAATGTGGATGATATGATGAAATATATGAAGAGTTATTGATTAATTCTTGTATTATGGATTTGAAATTTGCTTGACTTTGAGTTGTGAATGAGGAATGTGAGGAAATAAACAAAAAATTGAATGAAAAGGAAAAGAAAAAATGTGCATTGAAAATGAGTTGAAAAAAAAATTATTTCCTCTTTGAAGACAAAAAAACACTTTTTGCTTGGGTATGGGGGCTAATATGGATAGTGAAGGAAAATTCACTTTCTTGAGTCTATTAATTCTCGGAAGAAAAAAAGAGAAAAAAAAAATGATGAATGATGACTATAAGGGGGCCAATATGGCACGTGAAGAGAAATCCATTAACTTGAGGCTATTAATTCCCTAAGTCATTGAAAAAAAAAAAAAAGAGTGGAGTGTTTCCTTGTTTCACTAACTTAAGTTGTGTAAATTTGAATTTGTAAT
This sequence comes from Voacanga thouarsii, assembly GCA_026120185.1. NCBI lineage: Eukaryota > Viridiplantae > Streptophyta > Magnoliopsida > Gentianales > Apocynaceae > Voacanga > Voacanga thouarsii. Next base: position 2,611,695 of record JANUWF010001921.1, read on the forward strand.
GCTGGAATTGGTTAAATGGCTTGACTTGTATGATTTATGTTATATATGTTTTTTCTTGAGGAGTATGATGATTTTCTTGTACTATATATTAGCTTGTTTAACTTAACTTTGATGGCCTTGGGATTGTTTGATTTAATACATGAGTTTATAAGGTTTTAAAAAGGGTTAAATGAATGATGAATTTATGTTTAAGGTTTGAAGAAGGTTATGTCTTTATTATGGATGAATTTGCTAAGGAAAAATTTACGAAATTATTTTGTCTTGTTCTAAATGCTTAGTATCTAATTCTTGTTTGTTTGAGGACAAGCAAAAGTTCAAGTGTGGGGGTATGTGATAGAGGCTAAAATCATCACTATTTTTCTAGTTATTTGAGATTAATTTGAGATACTTTTATTGTAATAACTAGGCATATTCCTTCCTATTTGATATTTTGCTTGTAAAAAGTGTTTTAGACAAATTTGTGAAAATTTAAGTTGATTTAGAGCAAAACGTGGGGCGAGTGGACTAGGCTCTAGGTTTGGCATATGAAACCCCACCTAAAACCTACCCTAGAGTAAGGGGGATGGGATTCATATCATGTCGTCATGCATAAAATATATCATTTGAATGACTTTGAGTGCCTTAGAATTGTAGTTTATAGGTTATATGATTTATCTGTGCTTGTTGAGTAGAAAAGGTAAAAGGGTAATTTTACTTGAGGTCAAAATGGGAAGATAGCTTGAGGTTTAGATAAGAAGAATATTGGTTGAGAAAATAAGAACAAAAATTAATGTAGTTAAGTAGTTAGAGCTTTGTGATTTAAGCTTTAAAGTCTTGAGTTCAAATCCTATCACTTAAGTTTTATTTATATTTATCTTAGCCATATTTGAATTTTCGTTTTCCTTACATTCCTTAAAGATAGGAATGTTGTCTTAAAGAAGAAATAATGGTAATGTCTTGACCATGTGGTCTTGTTCTAAAAAGAATTCTAGAAGAATTCTTGTCTCTATTAATTTTGCTAGCATTATCCTAACATCTTTGAAATTTAAACTACTCTTGATTCCTTAATTCATTTTTAATTTTTAATTCATTTTTATCATAAAAATTTTGAGATAATTCTCTAGCTTGGAATTTCAAAAATCCCAGCTGTTGTGCGATAAGAGTGGCCGAAAATGAGGAGGGATAATAGGTAGAGGTTGCAAGCAAAACACCGTAGCTATTTCTTCAAGAACATCATCTTCCTCTTGTTCTTGTCTTGGTAAAAAATCTGGAAAATTTTTCAGATTTCCTTCAAGGCTATTTTCAAAAATTGCAGCAAGATTTCCTACCCAATTATTGCAAGAAAACCAACCATTTTGTGTGAGGATGAAGGATGGAATTCCTTAAATTTTTGTAGCTTTACAAACAATGCCAAACCAGAATTTTTTTTCCAGCAAACTAGCAAAATTACACATGAACTTGAAGCCATCCATTAGAACATCTGGAACATTCTCTGTTTTTCTTCAAAATGATGGCTGGAAAACCACAATTAATGGACCTACAAACACCCTTAAATTCCAGCTGAAAAATTGTTTCAAAGTAGACAAAAAATTCTGCACCAAAACCATTTCCATTTCATGTGTTCTTGAGCTTTAATTCCAGAAAATTTTGTCCTGCTTTGCCTCTTCATCCTAATGCCGAAATTCTTCAGCAAGCTTCACCAAATTTCAGCCCTTGTATAGCCATGAACTGAACATCTTGGCTTCTCCACTAACCTTGAGTAATAGGACTCCATTATCATACCTTAAAAAGCTCATATCTTCACTCTATCCAAACTTGTTTAAACTCCAAATTAAAATTCCAAATTTTGTTTCATTGAAACACTCCTTTAGCTAGTTGATAAAATCAGAAAATCATCTGCCATTCCATAGCTATTTTTGGCTAGCCTTAGTCTAAAACAACACTCCATCCTTTGGTTGAAACATAGCTAGTTCAGCCATACACCATTGAAGGACAAGAAACCTTCCAAGAGCAAACACCATTACCCAATCCAATATCTCAAACAACTCCACTTTTCTCTTAATTTGATTTTTTTTAAAAATCTGAAACTCTCTCTCTCATTCTTGGATAACCAAAAGCTCTCCCTAGGCTAAGCCATTCGGCCATCACACTCACAAACACACACGAAATTAATCTCCTCTCAAACTCTCTCAAAAGCACTAAAAACACCAAGAATACCAAGAACACACACATCACATCTTCAAGCCTAAATCACCTCTAAACACCTTAAATCACTCCCAAACACCCTAAACCATTAGTATTCAAACTATATTCTTCATTGGTGCACTTTATAACACCAAAACACACAAAGCTGAACCTTCAAACGGATCAATCCATCCTTTTTTGTTGAAGATTCGAAGAACACCGAAAAGTTAAAATAAGAACAACCTTCTTGTTCTTCTTCTTTTATTAAACTTCTATTCTCCTATTCTACTATCATTCATTCCCCTTTTACTCTCTCCCTCTGTCTTGGCCGAAATGTTGATGAACAGCCATGGATCATTTCCGGATCACTAAAAGCCATCAAGCACTCAAGGATCTCCACTAAGCAAGGTGAAACCTTCATCAAACGTTCATCAAATCAAGTATTTCTTTCTCAATATCCTCTTTAAATTTTCAAAATCAAGACTCTTAGATGATGGATTTGATAGATTGATAGAATAATGTGGGGTTGGAGATATGTATGTGGGTGAAGGGAATAGGTTTACGACATGAAGCATTAAATGAATGTTGTGACTCAAGAAGTATGGATTATACTTTAAGATCATTGTATATTCATTATGATTAAGAGTTTTATGGATGTTTGATGTATGATAGACATTAAACCATCATTGTTGATTATGCCTTCATGATGTTATATTTTTCAATAAATCCATAAATAATATTATGGCTAGTAGAAGATCACCCTTGTTGTGATGTATGTTAATACAAGCCTATATTTGGATAAATCGACATGTTATTTGTTGGATCCATGTGTGTATGAATATGTATATAAATTTTCTCTAGTATTTCACTATAGTCATTACAAGTTATTATAAGAACTACTTTTATTATTTTTAGTATTATTCTTACTATCATTATTGTTATTATTAATATAATTAATATTATTGTTTAATTTAATTGACTAATTTTGGTGAACACCAATATTTTCGAAACTAATAATTATTTAAAATACTGGTTTTTTATTAGATAAATAAATAGAATATTTTTATTAAACATTATTAGATATAAATAATAATATATTGGAATTAAGATCAAATGTCTTTTATATTCATATCATTATTAGTTAGCCTTACTAAAAATTTTGTTTACACTCTTAAATATTATTTATATGGGAATAATTTATTTGTTATTTGTTATTTATTATTAAAATTATTTATAATCTATTATTAATATTACTTATTATTTGTAATAATATTATTTATTATTTATTACCAATATTATTTAGGATTTACTATTAATAGTACTCATTATTTATTACAAGTTTTATTTATTAATATTACTCATTATTTATTATTTGTTAATAAATAATTAATATTATAATTTATTATTTAATTATTATTTATAAAACCTATTTATTTTAACTTATCAAATTAATCTTATGTTATAAAATACCTTATCAACTAGTGTTAAAGTTTAAGGCGTTGTTGTCTGAACTAGATGTTGTTGTATCTAGTTTAACTTATGTATGTTGGGCTAGGAATTATTTATTTAAAGTAAGTATTGCCTGGATGTTGGGACTTATACCTTGTATTTACCCCAGGCGGGGTTAGGTTGCCTTGAACTCTTTTGGAAGGCTATTGTATCAAGGAAAAGTAAGAGATCAGGTAAGTCCTTGCATAAAGATGTTTGTGAACAAATGCTTTCTGCAAGTCAAATGCATTGATTGTTGTGGAAGACGTACCTTGAGAAGCAATTATGGACAATATATTCCTACTTCTAAAATAAAATAATTTTTGTCAAACAAACATTCCGAGCGAAACAATAAATTTTTCTTGAATAATATTTTACCTAAAGTTGTTTAGAAACCATAATTGCTACTTCAAAGAAAGCTCTTCATTGATTTTATATTTTCCAAGTGGAATAAGCAAAATGTTGAGTCTTAATAAGGATAGACTGCTAGAACTAGTCTTTGAGGGGTTGGGTAAGTCTTTTAGAAAGAGGCCACCTCTGAGGGGTGAACCCTGCCTAGACAAGATGACAGTTCTTGTTGGTCAGGCCAGTCCGAGCTAGCAGTACAGTTTAAGTGAACTGTTTATTTTCGGAGTGGACACCTTGTATGTTTGGGTGTAGAGATGGAGGAGTATCTTACCCGGTGAGCCATACACCCACCTTTTATCAACATGCACAAAGTGTGGTATCTTGATTATTTTCTTGTCATGATGCACAAAATGTGGCATCCTGACCATTTTCTTAATATGGTGCACAAAGTGTGGTGCCATATCCATTTATGATGCATGACTTCATAGTCAACTTTATTAGAGTGGTTATTTCTTTTCAAGTTGAGCATTTTTACTTTACTAATGCTGATAAAACGCCACTCAATGTTCAAAGATAAATTTTTGGGCTTGCAGACTTTTTATTATGACTTATTCAAAACTTGCATACGTGAACTATTTTTCCTGAAATACCATAAGCACATACATGGCTTACTGGGAAATATTTCTCACACCTTTTATATCATGTCTTTAGGTCGATCCTGCTTGGAAGGTCTATTTACTTATGTTACCATGAGTTTAGAAGATTTATCCTGATGTATTTATTTGTTAGAGATTTTGGTTACTATCTATTTGTTTGAAGACTTGTAATAGTATTATTTTGGGATTGTAATAAGTCTTTTATTAAGTTATTTCCTTCTATATTTTTTATTACCTATTTATAAAGACCCCCTATTGTCCTAAGGATGGGGCGACATCCCCGCCCCTTTTGGTGTACGTAAGTAGAGAGGTGTTACAAGTAGTATCAGAACCTAGATTTAGGCTGCTATTGGCAATATTTGGATTTATTACATTAAGCTTTATAATCTCTAGTGATAATCTATGCATTCTATTTGTAGGATGGTTAGGTAATTGGCACTTGTTACCCGAGATTAATCTTTTATGTCTGGTAGAACACCTGCTCTAGTTCTTGTAGTGGACCTATCCTCTTCGGGCACAGAACCCAAACCTAGGTCAGATTAGTTTAAGTTGGAGAGCAATGACAGTGATATTGAGATTGAGGTTTCCAACCCTATTGTGCCTAATCATGGTTAGGAAGAGAATATGGAGGTTGAGGTTGCTGCACTAGAGTTACCCAAATAGGAAGGAGATGTTGAGGATGTGCGGGTGGTGGACCCTCCGATACCAATGGTTGATTTAGTCTCAGATAGCGAGGCTGAGAAAGAAGCTTATGATCTTGACTTAGGTGGTGAGGGAGAAGAGGAGATGGGGGATGCTGATGGTGAGGGAGGTGAGGAACTAAGTGATGCTAACGATGAGGGAGGATAAGAGATGGATAATTCTAATAGGGAAATAGAAGGGGGGGGGAAGGATGGAAGAGTCTGATGAGGTGAAGGAGGAGGCAATTGTGCCTCCTTGGACTCCATGAATAGGAGAGTTTGACATTACCCTTTTTGGCTTTGACTTTGAGGAGTCTGGTGGTGAGGGACCCAGTTAGAAAGATAGACTCACTTGGGTATGCGAGCATTTAGGGAGTCAGTCTTAGGGGTGATGGACAAGGAAAAAGGGAAGGTAGAGGAGAGTCCTAGGAAGAGTAGAACTAATGGTTGTATACTTAGGTTTGGATTGGGAATGGATTGCAAGAAGAGAAGAGAAGGATGGTTTGAAAAATCTATTTTCGACTACTCGAGTGATGACTAGACCAGCGAGAATACTTAAGAGATTTGTGATGTAATTTGTTGATTAGGGAGTCTATTTATTGAGTTCATGGCCTTATTTACTTTCTTATCTATGAGTATCTGATTCCTATAAAGGTATCAACTATGATATCCAGTTTATTTGTGTTAAAGTATGATTTTTTTTTAATAAAGATTTTGAGTATTTCACTTATTTCATAAAGAAAAAAAATATAATACTCTTATATGTTAAATAAGTGAGCAAAAATTATATATATTATCTTTGCATTATAATTTTCATTTATACGTATGAATTTGTTGACCTATAATTGTGGCGATGATGATCAAAGGTGGCACCTAGACGTAAAATTATAGCAATAGGCAGAACTGGTCATGTCAAGAAACCTTCAACACCTGAAGACAAGCAAGTAGAGCACTCGCAACTAGATGTGAGAAAAGAGCACGAAGAAGAGCAAAAGACAGAACCTAAGGGATCTTCTAAGGTGACAGTTGGACAGGCCCGAATAAGAACCTACCGCTGAATTCAGTCAGTTGAGGAAATGTAGTTATTTGAGGAAATAAGTTAAGGCTATAGATGATGACTAAGTTAGTTGAGCAGGGAGGATATGAGATTAGACGCAGCCGTGGTGCCAGGTTAATTCTTTATTTCTCCTGAAAGAATATGCTATTCGGTCTTTATTCTACAAAGCCTATATATATTGTATAGTATGCTATTCATTGGAGTAGTGTTAAGATAGACCATAAGAGTCGAATCTGTCAGCTATGAATAGTTATAGATTTTCTTATTAATTGTTTAAGCATTCCTTATCATGCAAGGAAGTAGGGAACTATAGGTTTGATTTGCAATATAAAATTTTAGCTAGAGAAGTAAAATTTATTGGGAATCTGACTTATTTTCTTTTGAGGATTATGGTAGAATATTAGACAAGGATTGATTGTCGAAGCAAGGAGTTAAGTTGGTTATAGAGATAGAATAATGCATTTTTGGGGATCAGATGGGTATGATTAAATTTTAGAAGAGGTAAAGTGAAGGAAGTGTAGAGCATAATACTAAGAGCGAAGGTTTATAAACCATTATTGAAGGAATACTAAAAATATCTAGCCTGGTGTTGTAGCTTGCGAGACCCAGTAGTAATGGTATAAGAAAAGGTTGGAATTTTAAAGCTATGTATAGACTAGAGAATATTGGATAATTTGGTCATCAAAGATATATATGGTTACTCCTAAGTTAGACTTGAGATAAGGATATTATTATGTGTGAACTTGAGAAGAAGATATACATGAAATTACAACTAACATTGGGAATAGGTACCAAGGACGGGTGATGATGTCATACTGATTGACAAAGGCTCTAATGCTTATGGAGGAGATGCATAGGATTTCAATCTTGCTTTGATAATTTTATGGTGCCTTTTTAGATAACACCTGATGTATTTGAAATGCCTTAAGGACATGGGACAATTGAAATTGGTGTTAGAAAGTGCAGATGGTATAAATTTTCGTTAAGTTTGGTAAGTGAAAGTTCAGTTGAGCATAGTTGTATTTTTAGAATGAGCGATAATCAGGGGTGGTTTTAAGATAGCCCTAGCCCAAGTAGAGATTGCATAGGATGTCGTCGAGTATTGTATCTAAGTAGGATCCTAGGCTTGCTACAAGATTTTAGATTAAGTTCCTAAAGATAATGGAAGTTCTGTACTGTAGCATATCCTCCAAAATTGATAGTCGTCGGAGAGACTTATTCAGATACTGAAGGACATGTTTAGGGCATGTATGCTGGATTTTTTTGATAAATGGACGGAACGCATGCCATATAAAAGTAGGCCTGCAACAGCAATTACCGATCTTCTATTGGGATGGCCCTATAAGAAGTGATGCAAAGCCAGACATGTCAAGTACCATTATAGTAGGAATAAATGGAAGATAGGTAGATTATCAAATCCGGTGAAGTTCATGTTCATGAAAGAGTGGACAAGGTGTAACAAGAGAAAGACTGAAGATGACTCGGAGTTGGTAGAAGAGCTATATGAATGATAGGAAGAGAATGATAGAACTATCGTCTATAGATTGGACTTACCAGGCATTTTATGGAGATTACGAGATGTGTTTCATATATCTCAGTTAAAGATGTGCGATCCTGATCCGAAATATGTTTTAACGACGAACCTTTACTATTGTAACCTGATTTGGGTTACATAGCGAAGCTGATTAAGATTCTAAATTGAAGAATCAAGACTCTTCGAAATAAGCAGATACCAAAGGTGAAAGTGTTATGGGAGCATCACAATATACAAGAAGCCAGCGAGATTATTGCAACCACATCCAATACCAAAATGGAAATGGGAGGAGGTAGCGATAGAATTTGTCACTGACTTGGCCATGTCGAAGACCCAAAAGGATGCCATTTAGGTAGTGGTTAATCGACTAACAACGACAGTGCATTTTATCCCTATAAGTGTAAGGGACTTTATGAAAATGTTAGCTCAGACATATGTACGGAAAATAGTAAAGTTGCATGAAGTAGCCTCAAGTATCGCCTTAGATCAAGACCCAAGGTCTACATCACAGCCTGGGGCAAAGTTCTAATAACAATGGGTTTTGATTTGAAGTTCAACATGCTAACGCATAAGATGCCACATGGGAAGTGGAATCCTGACTTGAAAGAAAGTTACGCCTAAATTTCGGGACAAGATTCTTCTAAGGAAGGGAGGATGTGAAACTCCACCTAAAACCTACCCTAGAGTAAGGGGGATAGGATGCATATCATGTCGTCATGCATAAAGATAGGAATATTATCTTAAGGAAGGCACAATGGTAATGTCTTGACCATGTGGTCTTGTCCTAAAAAGAATTCTAGAAGAATTCTTATCTCCATTAATTTTGCTATCCTTGTCCAAATATCTTTGAAATTTAAACTACTCTTGATTCTTTAATTCATTTTTAATCATAAAAATTCTGAGATAATTTTCTAGCTAGGAATTTCAAATATCCTAGCTCTTGTGGGATAGGAGTGGCCGAAAATGAAGAGGGATAATAGGTAGATGTTGCAAGCAAAACACCGTAGCTCTTTCTTCAAGAACATCATCTTTCTCTTGTTCTTGTCTTGGTAAAAAATCTGGAAAAATTTCAGATTTCCTTCAAGGCTATTTTCAAAAATTGCAGCAAGATTTCCTACCCAATTCTTGCAAGAAAACCAACCATCTTGTGTAAGGATAAAGGATGGAATTCCTTAAATTTTCGTAGCTTTACAAACAATGCCAAACCAGAATTTTTTTTCCAGCAAACTAGCAACATTACACATGAACTTGAAGCCATCTGTTAGAACATCTGGAACATTCTCTATTTTTCTTCAAAATGATGGCTGGAAAACCACAATTAATGGACCTTCAAACACCCTTAAATTCCAGCTGAAAAATCATTCCAAAGTAGACTAAAAATTCTGCACCAAAACCATTTCCATTTCATGTGTTTTTGATCTTTAATTCCAGAAATTTTTGTCCAGCTTTGCCTCTTCATACTAATGCCAAAATTCTTCAGCAAGCTTCACCAAATTTCAGCCCTTGTACAGTCATGAACTGAACATCTTGGCTTCTCTACTAACCTTGAGTAATAGGACTCCATTGTCATACCTTAAAATGCTCCTATCTTCACTCTATCCAAACTTGTTCAAACTTCAAATTAAAATTCCAGATTTTGTTTCATTGAAACACTCCTTTAGCTAGTTGATAAAACAAAAAATTCCTCTGCCATTCCATAGCTATTTTTGGCCAGCCTTAGTCTGAAACAACACTCCATCCTTTGGTTGAAACATAGCTAGTTTAGCCATACACCATAGAAGGACAAGAAACCTTCCAAGAGCAAACCCCATTACCTAATCCTATACCTCAAACAACTCCACTTTTCTCTCAATTTGAATTTAAAAAAAAAATAATTCTGAAACTCTCTCTCTCATTCTTGGATAACCAAAAGCTCTCCTTAGGCTAAGACATTTGGCCATCACACTCACAAACACACATGAAATTCATCTCCTCTCAAACTCTCTCAAAAACACCAAGAACACCAAGAATACCAAGAACACACACTTCACATCTTCAAGCCGAAATCACCTCTAAACACCTTCAATCACTCCCAAACACCCTAAACCATTAGTATTCAACCTATATTCTTCATTGGTGCACTTTATAACACCAAAACACACAAAGTTGAACTTTCGAACGTATCAAACCACCATTTTTGTTGAAGATTCGAAGAACACCAAAAAGGTAAAATAAGAACAACCTTCTTGTTCTTCTTCTTTTATTAAACTTCTATTCTCCTTTTCTATTCTCATTCATTCCCCTCTCACTCTCTCCCTCTGTCTTGGCTAAAATGTTGATGAACAACATGGATTATTTTCAGATCACTAAAAGCCATCAAACACTCAAGGATCTCTACTAAGCAAGGTGCAATCTTCATCAAACGTTTATCAAATCAAGTATTTCTTTCTTGATCGCCTCTTTACATTTTCAAAATAAGACTCTTAGATGAGGGATTTGATAGGTTGATAGAATAATGTGGGGTTGGAGAAATGTATGCGGGTGAAGGGAATAGATTTAAGACATGAAGCATTAAATGAATGTTGTGACTTAAGAAGTATGGATTATACGTTAAGATCATTGCATGTTCATTATGATTAAGAGTTTTATGGATGTTTGATGTATGATAGACATTAAGCCATCATTGTTGATTATGCCTTCATGATGTTATATTTTTCAATAAATCCATAAATAATATTATGGCCAGTAGAAGATCACCCTTGTTGTAATGTCTGTTAATACAAGCCTATTTTTGGATAAATTGACATGCTATTTGTTGGATTCATGTGTGTATGAATATGTATATAAATTTTCTCTAGTATTTCACTATAGTCATTAAAAGTTATTATGAGAACTACTTTTATTATTATTATTATTATTATTATTATTATTATTATTATTATTATTATTATTATTATTATTATTATTATTAATATTATTATTATTGTTTAATTTAATTGACTAATTTCAGTGAACACAAATATTTTCGAAACTAGTAATTATTTAAAATATTGGTATTTTATTAGTTAAATAAATAGAATATTTTTATTAAACGTTATTAGTATAAATAATAATATATTAGAATTAAGATCAAATGTCTTTTATATTCATATTATTATAGGGGTAGCCTTACTATAAATTTTGTTTACACTCTTAAATATTATTTATATGAGAATAATTTATTTATTATTAATTTTATTTGTTATTTATTATTTATTATTAAAATTGTTTATAAACTATTATTAATATTACTTATTATTTGTAATAATATTATTTATTATTCATTACCAATACTATCTAGGATTTATTATTAATAGTACTCATTATTTATTTCTAATTTTATTTATTAATATTACTCATTATTTATTATTTGTTAATAAATAATTAATATTATTATTTATTATTTATAAAACCTATTTATTTTAACTTATCAAATTACTCTTATTCTATAAAATACCTTATCAACTAGTGTTAATGCTTAAGGCATTGTTGTCTTAACTAGATTATGGTGTATCTCGTTGAGCTTATGCTTGTTAGGCTAGGAATTATTTATTTAAAGTAAGTATTGCCTGGATGTTGGAACTATACCCTGTATTTACCCCAGGCGGGGTTAGGTTGCCTTGAACTCTCTTGGAAGGCTATTATATCAAGGAAAAACAAGAGATCATGTAAGTCATTGCATAAAGATGTTTGTGAACAAATGCTTTTCTGCAAGTCAAATACACTGTTATACCCTGTATTTAACCCAGGCGGGGTTAGGTTGCCTTAAACTCTCTTGGAAGGCTATTGTACCAAGGAAAAGCAAGAGATCAGATAAGTCATTGCATAAAGATGTTTGTGAACAAATGCATTTTCACAAGTCAAATGCACTGATTGTCGTTAAAGATGTACTTTGAGATGCAATTACGGACAATATATTCCTTCTTCTAAAATAAAAGAATTTTTGTCAAGCAAACAATTTTTCGAGAAAAATAATAAATTTTTCTTAAACAATATTTTACCTAAAGTTGTTTGAAAACCATAATTGCTACTTCAAAGAAAGCTCTTCATTGATTTTATATTTTCCCAGTGGAATATGCATATCGTTGAGTACTCAATAAGGGTAGACTACTAGAACTTATCTTTGAAGGGTTAGGTAAGTCTCTCAATACGAGGCTATCTTTGAGGGGTAAACCCTGCTTAGACAAAAAGAGAGTTCTTGTTGGTCAGGCCAGTCCGAGCTAGTAGTACAGTTTAGGTGGACTTTTTATTTCTGGAGTGGACACCCGGTATGTTTGGGTGTAGAGATGGAGGAGTATCTTACCGGTAGGTCGTACACCTATCTTATATCAGCATGCACAGAGTGTGGCATATTAATCATTCTCTTATCACGATGCACAAAGTGTGGCATGCTGTCCATTCTCTTGAAATGGTGCACAAAGTATGGTTCCATGTCCATTTATATTGCATAACTTCATAGTCAACTTTATTGGAGTGGTTATTTCTTTTCAAGTTGAGCATTTTTACTTTACAAATACTGATAAAACCCCACTCAGTGTTCAAAGATAAAATTTTGGGCTTGCAAACTTTTTATTATGAATTGTTCAATACTTACATATATGAACTATTTTTCCTGAAATACCATGAGCACACACAGGACTTACTGAAAATATTTCCCATACCTTTTATATCATGTCTTCAGGTTGATCTTGATTGGAAGGTTGATTTACTATGTTGCCATGAGATTAGAAGATTTATCCTGATGTATTTATTTGTTAGAGATTTTGGTTACCTTCTATTTGTATCAAGACTTGTAAAAGTATTGTTTTGGAATTGTAATAAGTCCATTATTAAGTTATATCCTTCTATGTTTTCTATTACCTAGTTATAAAGACCTCTTGTCTTAAGTATGAGGTGACATCCTCGCCCTTTTTGGGGTTTGTAGGTAGCGTGGTGTTATATAGCAAGTGGACCAGGTGCCAAGTCTGGCAAGTGGACCAGGCGCCAGGTCCATTATGGCAGAACAAAGAAAAAATAGAGCAAAAGTGCAGGGGCAGACCAGAATGTTCCTGGCGCCAAGAGGGTTGAAGGGACCTGGCGCCAGGTCTAACCCGTATAGTGGTGGTTTTGAGCACGAATTTAATATTTTCCAAAGGATTTTAGTATTTTCTGAATTCTATTAGGACTAGACTTCTCAAGCCATGGATTTTGATATCAAGAAGGCCTATAAATACAAGAGAATAACATCTCTAAATCAGTTTTCACCTTTGGGATTTGCAGACCCATAGGAAACTTCTAGAGAAACATCAAGATTTAGAAGGATCAAAGGAGAATTCTTGGAGAAGAAGAGGAGGTTGCTCATGAAGGTTTCAAGGAAGAAGAAGAATGCTTAGTTGTCTATGAGCAGCTTTTTTTTTTCTCTTCTTTGTAATTTATTGAAAATTTTGGTTTTAATTATTTTAATTATATTTGTAGAATGTTTATGGATTCATGGCCTTGTATTGATTTTAGTTCTTTAATCAATTGATTATTGTCTTTGGTAATTGATTACTTGTTATCATTGGTTATTGACGCGGGTTCTTCTAATTGACTTGGAAAATGATGTTAGTGAAAGATCATGGAAAATATCAAAGAAAACATAGCATTTTTTTTTCTTCAGTTTTTGAGCCACATCTAGAAGAAAATACTTACTTTTTCTTGTTGGTTGCGGATAAACCAACGTAGGGATGGGTTGCACTGGAACTTCTTGCATTGGAAAGGGAGAAGGAGGCACCTACTGTTCAACAGGAATTCCCGCCAATCTTCTATTCCTACACATCAAATGTCTCTAAGCTATTTCTTTTCGTCTTTCAGAGTATGACTCTACATTGCTCATGGCGTTAGATTGGTGAGATGCCTTCTTGGATAATCAAAACACTCTCCAAGAGAGAAGGAAGTGAAGGACGAAAACCAGAGCGAAAGGGAGAGGAGATGACACACACTGGAGGGAAAAAAACTTTAAACCTCATGGGGGTTTTTTTTTCTTTTCCTTTCTGCATATTTTCGGCCAGCTTAGGGCTTTCTCAAGCCCTAATGGTTGAAAATCATCATGCCGTAATAGGCTAGGTGATGTACTAAAAAATCAATCCAAGACTGGCTTAATCCTTTTAATTAATTAATTATCTTTTCTAGGTCTCATTAAATACTCAAGACTAATTAATTAATTTTAATTAGACTCTTAATATGTGTCAACTTATATCAGCCCAATTAATTAATTTATTTAAGCCCAATTCTCTCAATTAATTAATTATCTTTTTTAGGTCTTATCAAAACCCAAAATTAATTAATTAATTAATTATAGTTAGATTCTTAGAATAAATTTTATTTCTCTTTAAAATAATTATCCATTAAGCCCAGATTATGTCTAAACAACACCAAGGTAACTTGAGCTACTCGGGAACCAAGTGACATTATTCATAGCTTCTAAAATAACCAAAATTCCCTTACTATTAAATAGTTATATTTTATTATTTTAAATATTTTCAATTATCACCATATGAAAATATTGATCCCAAGAATAATATTGCTTAAAGCAATGTCTTTGACCTACAGGTGAAATGACAGCAATACCCCTCTATGTAACACCCATCAATGAGACATGATAAATGTACTAACACCCATCTCAAAGACATCTACCATCATTAGATCTCTAGTTCAATAATCTATGACTTAATGAATGTACTAGCTTATTATTGGAAGCTACCTAAAAGTACACATTCTAGAGTCACGTTCCCAGGGCCTTGGATCATTTAGATTATCCTGGATAATCACAAGGGAGTGATTAAACCTCACTAAGTGATTTTTAGAAACTCTTTTGCATGAGTCCATCTTAACTGACTAGAGTAATACACCTAACATATAAGGATATTGATCTCATAAAAAAAATCTCATCCAACATACGTCAAAGTATAAAACTATAGCTTTGCCAGACCACCAACTCATACTTAAGTATGAAAGTATCCATTCATGCTGTAGCAGTAATAGTGTTGTTTCTATAATTATAGTACTTTAAGAGAGACCACTACTACTGGTCCAGTTCTACGTATTCGAAATACGCTTATGCCTATAATGTGAGTGAACTACTTACTGATTGAAGGTAAACCATTCCTCTTTGAAAATTATGGGATAATAGTCTTACCTTGATGAAATGTCCATTTCCATCAAACGACTAAGAACTCAATTTTATTTGTATAACAAGTACCCATGCTCTATACCTTACTGTGAAGAATGACCCAACAAGTAATAGTCTATGTGTTGGGTTTTTCCTGACAGATAAAGGTGAGACTATCCATGTATGGTACTATTTCAAGTTTTACAAGGAACTTCTGGAGCTATACAACTTCTTTAGAAGCTTTTGAAGCTGCAACATACTCAGCTTCCATGGTAGAATAAGTAATACAAGATTGATGGATACTTCCTCATGAAATAGCTCCTCCAAACAAAGTGAAGACATATCTACTAGTGAATTTTCTTTCACCTTTATTTGTCAGGAGTCTAAGTCTATGTAACCAGTAGGAACCAAATCATCAACATGATTTATAAGCATATAATCTCTTATTTCTTTGAGATATTTAAGTATATGCTTTAAGGCTTTCCAGTGGGCTTCCCTTTGGTTTGACTAATATCTACTAACCATGCCTACTACAAAACAAATATCTGGCCTAGTACAAAGCATAGCATACATGAGACTTGTCACAGCCAAAGCATAAGGAATCTTGGTTATTTTCTGCTTGTCTTCCTCTATCTGAGGACACTACTTGGATGATAAGATAAGCCACGTCTAAAAGGTATGATAGCCCTTCTACATTGATTTATGTTGTACTTAACTAATATCTTATCAATATAAGTAGACTGAGATAAGACTAACATTATTTGCTTCCTATCTCTAAGAAGCTTAATGCCTAGAATGTAGCTAGCTTCTCTCAAATCTTTCATACTAAACTAACTAGATAGCCAAACTTTTACGGATGAAAATGTCCCTATATCATTTCCAATGAGTAAAATGTCATCCACATAAAGTACCAAGAAAATCACTTTGCTACTATTTGATTTCCAATACATACATGGTTCATCCATGTTTTGAATGAAACCATAAGCTTTCACAGTTTTATCAAACTGTTTGTTCCATGCTCATGATGCTTAGTTAAGTCCATATATGGAATTCTTAAGCTTACAGACCATTTGTTCTTGACTTTTTACAACAAAACCTTCTGGTTGGGACATATAAATGTCTTCGATAGGATAGCCGTTTAAGAAGGCCATTTTGACATCCATCTGTCGTATCTTGTAGTCATAATAACATATGATGGCTAAGAGAATTTGGATAGACTTAAGTATGACTACTGGTGAAAAGGTTTCCTTATAATCGATCCCTTCTTTCTGAGTATAACCTTTAGCAACCAACCTTACTTTATAGGTTTTAATCCGCACCTTTTTTCCTCTTGTATATTCACTTACACCTAATGGGTTTTATCTCTTCAGGCGCAGTGATAAGATCCCAAACTTGATTGTGGTACATAAACTCAATCTCAACATTAATAGCTAGCTGTCATTTGTCTGTATCAGCATCAATAATGGCCTCCACGTATCTAGTGGGATCTTGTTCCTGATGATTAGAGACTACATCAGAGATCTCCCTAGTCGACCTTTCTGGAACTCTTGTGATCCTCCCACTATGACGAGACTCAGTATGTATAGGAACATCCTGTTATATTTCTCTTGGTTTCTCGATCAGCGTGTTAGAAATACTTAAAGTTGAATCAGTGACCACCTCTCGTTTCTTTTGGATGCCCAACAAAGTAGCATAACTCTTATCTTGGTTCTAGCTTACTTTCTTTTGTTAGCACATAAGTTAGACAATCACATATCTTAAGATAGTTCAGACTGGGCTTTCGTTCAGTCCATATCTCATAGGGTGTCCTAGGTACTGATTTGGAAGGTACCAAGTTCAAAATATATACCGCTGATTCTAAGGCATATCTCTAAAAAAAATAGGAAGAGATGCATGACTCATCATGTTTTTGACAATTTCCATCAAAGTTCTATTTCTTCTCTCAGCTACTCTATTCTGGTGGGGAGTCTCGGGCGCAGTTAACTGAGATACTATGCCGTGATGTACCAAATAATCCTTAAACTCACCGAGGAGGTACTCTCCACCATGATTCGATCTCAAAGTTTTAATTAGTTTACCAATTCAACACTCCATTTCAGCCTTGAACTTTTTAAATTTATCAAAAGAGTCAAATTTATACCTCATCAGATAAATGTAACCAAAATGAGTGTGATCATCTATTTGTTGGAAAGTATGCCCTCAAAGACTATGTATTCTGTGTAAACATATTGCAATAAAATGTTAATTCATTCAATTTAGTTTGTTTCTTATATTATTGCACATTTAAAGGTCTAAGTCTAATAAGTAATGGTCTATGTGTTGGGTTGTTCGTCACAGTAAGGTATAGACCATGGGTACTTGTCATATAAGTAAAATTGAGTTCTTAGTCGTTTGATGGAACTGGGCATTTCATCAAGGTAAGACTATTATGTCATGATTTCCAATAAGTAATAGTTTATCTTGAATCAATGAGTAGTTCACTCATATCATTGGCATAAGCATATTTTGAATATGTAGATGATGTGTTTGGACTTGGGTATAAAAATCATATAAAAACTAAGCACATTCCCAATCAAGTTAAATTAAAACGTTAAACCAAAATTACACATACGAGCAAGCATACTCATCATTAACCGAGCATAGGGTTCAAACGAGTGTCGATCCTCCAGGAACAAGTAGAAATTAATCACATTTTTTCATTGTTTAACTGACTCAATAAAGTGAAAAAGAAATAAAATAAAATAAAAATATACATGTCAATGATGAAACATTATGTAATTCAAGCCATTGGTTAGACAACCATATTCTTAAAGTATCCAATCTTTATCACAACCAATTATTTCCTTGGCATCATGAAGGATTAATATAGACTCACTTCGTTTCCAATCCTTGAATCCCTATCTTCTAGGTAACTTAGCATCATATTCCTGTCTCAACCAGTCTTACCCAAAAGATGCATTAAACACAATCCTTTGATTAAATTTCCATTCCTGGCAAACTTAAACATAAAATTAACCAATGAATCCATTCCTGATAGACATTAATTAACCTTTAATTGCCTTGTTCTTAGCAATTAACCTCTTTTCCAAGCAAGTTAAGAGACAACAAATATGAAATCAATGAATTGAAACCACCATCAACCCCTTTTCCAAGCAAGTTAAAGAAAGTAACAATCAACCAATCTCGTAATCAATCTAAGTAATTAAATACCAAGAAGAACAACCAATTAATCAAAAGATCAAATATCTCTAAATATAATGAATCTCTAAAACAATGCTGAATTACAACAAAGTAATTAACATATCATTGTTCAAGAAAAAAAAATAAAGTAAAAGAAAGCACTCATAGACAAGCTTCCTTGTTCTTCATTTGAAGAACTTCTTGCACAACCCTCCTTGAACTTGAAGAATTCCTCATTTGATTGAGTGATTTTCTATGATGATCAATGAATTCTCACCTTTTTCCTTGTGTTTGTCATCTATTTATAGGCTTCGGAAATGTCTAAACTCGTAGGTACAAAGTTCTTGGCTGAGTAGAAAAATTGCGTAGAAAAAATCAGGAACCGCCTTAGCTCCAGGGAATAGCCGGTGCTGACTTGGCTCCCGGAGCTGGCGCCGGTTGTATTATGCTTCTCTACTCGTTCACCGATTTTTCAGTGAATTTTGAACAATGTGTTCTAGAATGCAGCCGATGCGGGTTCCAGCTTCACAGCCGGCACCGCCTTGGTTCTGTTTCAACCATTTTTCATCGCTTCGAAGTTTGTGTTAATAGTGCATGGCCGGCGCCGGTTCTAGGGTCTTAGCCGATGCCGCCTCTCCTCTATTTTGTGACATTTTTGTTCTGTTTTACCCTAAAAATCTGAAATAATGAACAAAATACCTTTCCAAGGGTAAAATCTCAAATATGAAGGAATTTGACTAGTTATTGAACAAAATATATCACCATTGAACCTCAAATAACTAGAAAAAATATGACTAATTTAGTCCCTATCAGTAGAACTAGACTTGTAGTAGTAGTAGTCTCTCTTAAAATACTATAATTACAAGGACTAGACTATTACTGCTATCGCGTGGATGGATACCTTCATACTTGAGTATGAGTTGGTGGTTTGGCGAAGCTAGGATTTTATACTTTGAAATATATTGTGTGAGATTTCTTTTGTGAGATCAATAACCTTGTATGTTAGGTGTATTACTCTATGTAGTTAAGACGGACTCATGCAACAAAGTTTCTATACTTCACTTAGTGAAGTTTAATCACTCCCTTGTGATTGTCTAGGATAATCTAATGATCTAGGGCCCTGAGAATATGACTCTAGAATGTTTGCCTTTGGGTAGTAAGTACATTCGAGTGAGTCATGGATTATCGGACTAGAGATCTAAGGATGATAGATGTCTTTGAGATGAGTGTTAGTGTTGGGAAACATGCCCTCTTAGACTAGGTTTCTAATGTAAATATCGAATGTTTTAATAAAAGAATTTATCTTTAGAAATTATTTGTGAATTTACATTTTATTTGTGCACAATTACGTTTGGAAAAGACCCATTGTATTTAAGTAAGTGGCCTATGTGAATGGTGGTCTTTTACAGTAAGGTATGGATCACGGGTTACTTAACACATAAACGTTCATTCTTAACCGATTGATGAGAATGAGAATCTCATCATGTCTAGGTTATTATGTTATGAATTCCAAATGGGGAATGGCTTACCTTTAGCCGTGAGTAGTCCACTCACTTCATGACAAAAGCGTATTTCAAATACGTAGAATATGACCTGTAGCAGTGGTTTATAAAAGTAATATAGGGTAGAAACCTAGACTACTATTGCTATAGCGTGGACTAGTACTCTACGACTTGAGTATGAGTTGGTGGTCTGACGAAGCTGGAAGCATGTATTTTGATATGCTATAGTTGAGGTTCTATCGTAGTACCAATATACTTGCATGTTGGGTATGTGTGACTAGTTAGTTAAGACAGACTTGTACAAGATAGTTTCTATACTATATCGCCCCTTGTGGTTGTTTGAACGATCTAAATATCTAGGGCCCTGGGAAACATGACTTAAATGTTTGTTTTAGGGTAGCTCTCTTAGAAAGCGGAAACAATTCAGGAAGTCTTGGATCATTGGACTAGAAGCCTAAGGATGGTAGATGTCATTTAGAGAGGTGTTCGTACATTTCTTCCTCTCTAATGTACGACGATGTATAGAGGGGTATTTTAGTCATTTCACCTGTAGGTCGGAGACTTTACTAACGCAGTATTGTCCTTGGGGTCAATATTTCCTTATAGTGATATTAGGAAATATTTAAAATGCAAAATACAACTATTTATATGGAAAGGGTATTTTGGTCATTTTAGTAGCCAAGGTAGTGTGTCTTTTGGTCCCCAGTATAGATCGTAAGTCTTAATTAAATACAGACTAAGGAATTGGTATAAAATTAAATTAAATAGAATTTATTTTATTTAAGTAGTCTGATTTAATTATTGTGTTAGAATAAAATAAAGGTCCATGGAGAGAGAGAATTAATTAAAGTGGTTTGGTAGGTTAATTAATTGTTCAGGGCTTTGGCCCTATTTGAATAATTAAAGATTGACCTGGGACTAAACCAATATAGGCTTGTTAATTGGACTAGTTTATTTGGGCTAAAAAATTAATTATTTATTGGGCCATTTATTTGGTTCTAACTAGAATAATTAATTTAGTATAAAAGGCTAAACTAAGAGTCTAATGGGCCAGTCCAATTTAACTTAGGGTTTTATTTATGTTAAATAGGAGAATAAAGGAGTATGTGGTTTTTACTCTTCTTGGGGTTAAGAAAACAGCGTTGTTTTTCTTCTTTTTTTGGCATGAGGAAAAACACAGCCTTTTTTCTCTTTCTCGAAAATATTCCTTAGTCGTGTAAGTTGTTCACCAAACGGGATTAGGCAGGACATATACTGGAAGATCGAGAGGTTGGCATTCATAAACATGAACAGATGAAGTAGGAAGCTTGCAGGAATCACATCAGAGGTTTCCATTAGCGCACCTACCCCAGTTCCACACATTCCGGTGCAACCAATTCTGAGAACGAGAAAAAGAGGTAAAAATTTTTTCCCTCGGAGTCTCGCTAGGCCATGACCGGCTCCGGTCTGTGTGTTTCCTGTTCTTCAATTTTTTAGTTTTTGCTTCTGCTGCGTGCTTTGCTTCCCCCCTTTAAACCTTCAATTGGTATCAAAGTATGAAGGTTTTGTGTAAATATAGGAAGCATGCATCTAGTTGAATAAAATTGGACACATATGTATTATTAAATTGTGATCCTTTGCTGTTTTTAGTATGGATAGATTCTTTGTTAAACCTCTATGATAGATGTATATGTGAGATATAATCTGGTTTTTCCTTAGCAAATCATGTAAGCCTAATGTTAATGGGTATAGGCGATTGTTGGTTTTTGTTGATTTCATTGTATTTGGATTGAAGTTGAAGAGCTAATCGAGGAAGAAAGTTATAGAAAAATAGAAAGAAAGCTGTAAAAAAAAAAAAAAAACGCAGAAAAATCTGTAGGAAGAAGACCCGGACAAACCAGGACCAGCGTCGACTGAGGCCACCGGAATTGGCGCCGGCTCGGGTCTGGGTCTTGTCCTCACGCTGGTTGCCCGCGAGGTCTTGTTCTATGCGGCGGGTGCAGTGGACCACAGTGCAGTTGGGTGCTCAATCCAGTGTGGTAGGTGCAGTGGACCAAGGAGAAAATTTTGATTTTTCCTTGTAATTTTCATGCAATTTTTTTTTTGGGTCCATACCAGGCGAAGTTAATATTTTTCCAGTAGTTAATATTCATGGAATATTTTTGCATGAAAAATATTAGTAAGGGATTTTAGGATTAAACAAGATAATAAATAAATTAATTAATGCGTTTAATTCTATTATCTGGACACTTAGATTTAAAAATAGAAAAACATGAAAATGTCTACTATTTTCTAGCATACTATTTATTTTTTAAGTACATATGTACATGCTTTCTCAAAGACCAAAGTCTTTGGGAATAATTTTGACAAGAAAAATATTTTTTCTACAAATTAAATGGTTATTTTAATTTGAACAAAAATTAATCCTTAGATATTTTCTCAAAGGATTTAATCCTTGACATAAAAAATATATTAGATTTAGATATTTTTATAAGTTCAAATACAAAAGCCATTTTGTTTTATTTTTGCACAAGAAAATTTGTTTTGTTAAATAATCTTGAAACCAAAGTCTCTAGAAAGTTTTAATTGGAAAATTTTTGAAATCATTAAGTTTTTAAACTTAAATAAAATTAGTCCATGGAAAAATCTCTCAAAGGAGATATACCTTGACATAGAGATTTTAATGAATTTAGATATTTTATTTTTGAGTTAAGGGAAAATTTAATGGAAATTTTCAAAAGGATATTTTTTTAAAAACCCTTATTTTAAAAGACTAAGTGGGAGAGGAGTTCCAACGGCCCCATGGCTTCCATCACGATCCTCATTAGAGATCGTGGGTCCCCTCGCGTCACCCTGTGAGTGATCCCGTATAGGATAGGGATACCACAAGGATCTAGATCTAATAGAGGGATGTAATTAATAATCCAGGACACGTACTATGATCAGCCAGCCCATGTTGGAGGTCATAGTGTAAGGTATGTCCATAGGAAATAAGAGGAAGCGACCATCCCCTCGATGGAGTTATCTTCTAGATCATTACCTAGAAGAGAAATTAATTTGTGGTGGTTAACACACTTAGCTTAGGGAACTGTTAATCTTCCCAAGAAGCTATGTCAGTTCTCCTAAGAGCCAAATTAATTATATTATTAATTTTAATATAAGGATAAAGTGCAAAAATTTATTTTGTTTTCACAAACTAAATATTTTCTTTTAATTTATTTTTTTTTAGAAATGGTGGAAAGTTCTTTTAGTCCATTGGCCATTATTCTCAGAGAGAATAAGCTAACGGGACCAAACTGTGTGGACTGGAAGAGGAACTTGGACATAATACTCATAGCGAAAGAGTATAAGTATGTCCTTTACAAAACTTGCCCTCTTATCGAGGAAGGTTCCACCATTGAAGAGCGAAAGGTTGAGAAGGTGTGGAAGAAGGTTGACGAAATGGCATGCTGCTATATGTTAACCTCCATGCCGAATGTGCTCCAGTCAAAACACGAGCACATGGCCACTGCATTTGACATAAGTCAATCATTAGCCACGATGATCACGGATAAGAGCCGACCAGCAAGGTAGAAGGTTCTTTGAACTATCATAAACACTAAGATGGCTGAGGGAGTATTAGTCAGAGAGCATATGCTCAAGATGATTGCTGCTTTCGAGGAGGCAAAAATCTTAGAGGTTGTTATTGACCTCGAAAGCTAAGTGGACATGGTTCTTGAATATCTATCGGGTTCCTTTACTCAATTCAAGTTGAATTACAAAATGAACAAGTTAAACATAAGTTTAACTGAGTTAATGAAAGAGCTCCAGATGGCAGAGAAGGTCATGAAGCCACAATCTAAGACTATGATTGCTAAGGCTTCTTCTTCTAGAACTGGGTTCAAGCCCAGAAAGTTCAAGAAAAAGAAGGAAAACGCAGTGGCCCAGGCCAGGACCTAGTCCAAAGGCAAACCTAAGGGGTAAGTACTTTAAATGTGGACTGAAGGGACATTGGAAAAAGGAGTATCCAGATCTCCAAGCCAAGAACAACCCCAGTGGTAATGTTTTCTATCTAGAGTCTATATCAATGGTTAGGTAAACTTCCACTTAGATTGTTAATTCAGGAGCCATTGATAGCATCTATAACTCCTTGCAGGGGTTTAGAAAGATTAGAAGACTCAAGAAGGGCGAACATGGGCTACGCGTGCGAAATGGAGCACAAGTCTAGGCCCTTATAGTGGGAGAGTTGGATCTTATTTTGATTGTAATAGAATAGTGGTTTTAAGAGATATTTTATATGTACATGGATTTCGACAGAATTTGATTTTAGTTGTGAAACTAATAAATCAAGGATATTCTATATCTTCCCATTCTGATATTTCTATCAGTAGAGATGGAGAGATTTTATGTACTGGGCACATGTATGGACATCTATTTTTCTTAAACCCTATTAACAATCAATTAAATAACGCTCAATCTGAACCTTTAACAAGGAAGAGAAAGACCAATGTCAATGACTCGTATCTTTGGCGTCTAAGGTTGGGCCATATCAATTTAACTAGGATTCAGAGGTTAATCCATGATGGGCCTTTGGGCTCATTGAGATTGAAAAATTGGCCTTAGTGTGAATCCTGTCTAATGGGAAAGATGACTAAAAGGTCATTTACCCTTAAGAAGGATAGAGTCAAGGAGATATTGAGTCTTGTTCAAACTGATGTGTGTGGTCCCTTGTTTACACCAGTTAGAAAGGGTTTTGAGTACTTCATCACTTTCATAGATGACTGTACAAGGTTTGGTTTTATTTATCTGATGAGACCCAAGTTTGACTCTTTTGACAAGTTCAAGGAGTTTAAGACTGAAGTAGAGTGTCGGACAGGTAAACTGATCAAGACCTTACGATCGGATCGTGGTGGAGAGTACCTTCTTGGTGAATTCAAGGACTGCATGGTACATCATGGGATAGTATCCCAACTTTCTGCACTGGGGACACCTTAGCAGAACGGAGTAGTTGAGAGAAGGAACAAGACATTGATGGAAATGGTCCGAAGCATGATGTCTCATGCTACTCTTCCAGTGTCATTTTGGGGATATGTCTTGGAAACAGCAGCATACATTCTGAACTTAGTGCCTTCCAAGTCCGTACCTAGGACTCCCTATGAGATGTGGACTGGGAGTAAGTTAAATCTGAATCATCTCAGGATATGGGGTTGTCCAGCTTATGTACTGGTCAAGGGAGACAAGTTGGAACCAAGATCAGAATTATGCTATTTTGTTGGGTATCCAAAAGGGATAAAGGGTGGTTACTTTTATCATCCTAAGGAGCAGAAAGTACTGATGAGTAGCAATGCTAGATGCTTAGAGGATGATCAGAGTTCTTCCATGAAAGGTTCAACTAGGTTGGAACTTGAGGAGAAGTTATCTTTGGAATTAACTTCTTCTTACCGATTGTGGAACAAAAAGAGGCACAGCCTCAAGAGCCTGTACAATTAGAGCCTCGTCGTAGTGGGAGAGTGTCTAGGGTTCCGGAGAGATGGACTGGAGAAGCTTTCGAGCTAGTCTCCGACCATCAGGAACAAGACCCCACTAGATACGAGAAGGCTATTACTGATGCTAATACAAATCTATGGCATGAAGTAATGAAACTCGAGATTGAGTCTATATACTTCAATTAGGTTTGGGATCTTGTAGCTTCACCTGAAGGGATAAAACCCATTGGGTGTAAGTGGGTATATAAGAGAAAGATGAGAGTGGATGGGAAGGTGGAAACCTTCAAAGCTAGGCTTGTAGTGAAAGGGTATACTTAGAAAGAGGGAATCGATTATGAGGAAACCTTTTCCTCGGTAGCTATACTTAAGTCCATCCGTATCCTCCTTGCCATCGTATGTCATTTTGACTACGAGATATGGCAAATGGATGTCAAAACGACATTCTTAAATGGCCATCTTAGCGAAGACATCTATATGTCCTAACCGGAAGGCTTTATTGCTGAAGGCCAAGAACATATGGTTTGCAAGCTTAAGAAGTCCATTTATGGACTTAAGTAGGCATCGACAGCATGGAATATTCGTTTTAACGAGATTGTAAAGTCTTACGGTTTCACTCAAAACGAGGATGAACAATGCATGTACAGGAAACTTGAAGGCATTAATGTGGTTTTTCTTGTCTTGTATGTGGATGACATTCTACTCATTGGAAATGATGTAGGGTCATTGTCATCTACAAAGGTTTGGCTGTCTAGTCAATTCAATATGAAGGACTTGGGAGAAGCCAGTTACATTCTCGGTATTAGGCTTCTTAGAAATAGGAAGTAGAGAATGTTAGCATTATCCCAAGCGGCATTTATTGACAAGATGCTGGCCAAGTACAGTATGGACTCATGCAAGGAAGCTCTAATTCCCTGCAGACATGGGTTGTTATTTTCTTCAAAGGACTGTCCTAGATCTCAAGAAGAAAAGGACAAAATAAGTAGGATTCCCTACGCTTCAGCTGTGGGAAGTCTCATGTACGCCATGCTGTGTACTAGGCCAGATATTTGTTTTACCGTAGGTTTGGTTAGCAGATATTAGTCAAACCCTGGGGAGGTTCATTGGCAAGTTGTAAAGCATATTCTCAAGTACCTCAAGAGAATGAGAGATTATATACTGGTTTACAGGGCTGATGACTTGGTTCCTACAGGATACACAGACTCAGACTTCCAGGCAAATAAGGATGAAAGAAAATCCACTAGTGGATGTGTCTTCACCTTATCTAGAGGAGCCATTTCATGGAGGAGTATCAAACAATCTTGCATTGCTGACTCAATCATGGAAGTTGAGTATGTGGCAACTTCGGATGCATCCAAGAAAGCAGTTTGGCTCCGGAAGTTCCTTTCAGAACTTGGAGTAGTGCTACACATAGATAGACCGATTGTGATGTATTGCGACAACACTGGAGTAGTATCGCAATCCAAAGAAGTTAGGAACTATAAGAAGGGGAAGCATATCGAGAGGAAGTACCACCTGATCCGGGATTTTATCCAGAGACGGGAAGTCGTGGTGGAACAGATTGCCTCAGAGAACAATCTAGTAGATCTAATCACCAAGCCTTTGGCTGAGAGAGCCTTCAAGAGACACTTAGACGCCATAGGGGTGGGCACCAACGGACTTACTTAATGTTAGAGTGCAAATGGGAGATTGTTGGGAAATATGCTCTCTTAGACTAGCTTTCTGATGTAAATATCGAATGTTTTAATAAAAGAATTTACCTTCAGAAATTGTTTGTTAATTTACATTTTATTTGTGCACAATTACATTTGGAAAAGACCCATTTTGTTTAAGTAAGTGGTCCATGTGAATAGTAGTTTTTCACAGTAAGGTATAGATCACGGGTTACTTAACACATAAACATTCGTTCTTAACCGATTAATGAGAATGGGAATCTCATCATGTCTAGATTATTATGTTATGAATTCCAAATGGGGAATGGCTTACCTTTAGCCAGTGAGTAGTCCACTCACTTCATGACATAAGCATATTTCGAATATGTAGAACAGAACATGTAGTAGTGGTTTCTAAAAGTAATATATGGTAGAAACCTAGACTACTACTACTACAGCATAGACTAGTACTCTATGACTTGAGTATGAGTTGGTGGTCTGACGAAGCTGGAAGCATGTACTTTGATATGCTATAGTTGAGGTTTTATCGTAGGACCAATGTACTTGCATGTTGAGTATGTGTAACTAGTTAGTTAAGACAGACCTGTTGTGGTTGTCTGAATGATCTAAATATCCAGGGCCCTCGGAAACATGACTTGGATGTTTGCTTTAGGGTAGCTCCCTTGGAAAGCGGAAACAATCCAGGAAGTCATGGATCATTGGACTAGAAGCCTAAGGATGGTAGATGTCATTTAGAGAGGTGTTAGTACATTTCTTCCTCTCTAATGTACGACGATGTATAGAAGGGTATTTTAGTCATTTTACCTGTAGGTCAGATATTTTGCTAACGCAGCATTGTCCTTAGGGTTAATATTTCCTTATGGTGATATTAGGAAATATTTAAAATGCAAAATACATCTATTTATATGGCAAGGGTATTTTGGTCATTTTAGTAGCCAAGACGGTTGTTTTTTGGTCCACAGTATAGACCGTGAGATCTAATTAAATACGGGCTAAGGAATTGATCTTAAATTAAATTAAATTAAATGAAATTTATTTTATTTAAGTAGTCTAATTTAATTATAGGGCTAGAATAAATCAGTATAGACCGTGAGTCTTAATTAAATACAGGCTAAGGAATTGGTCTGAAATTAAATTAAATAGAATTTATTTTATTTAAGTAATCTGATTTAATTATTGGGCTAGAATAAAATAAAGGTCCATGAAGAAAGATAATTAATTATATTGGTTTGGTGGGTTAATTATTTGTTCAGGGCTTTGGCCCAATTTGAATAATTAAAGATTGACCTGGGACTAAACTAATATAGGCTTGTTAATTGGACTAGTTTATTTAGGCTAAAAAATTAATTATTTATTGGGCCATTTATTTGGTTCTAATTAGAATTATAAATTTAGTCCAAAAGGCTAAACTAGGAGTCAAACGGGCCAGTCTAGTTTAACCTAGGGTTTTATTTAGGTTAAATAGGAGAATAAAGTAGTACGTGGTTTTTACTTTTCATGGGGTTAAGAAAACAATGTTATTTTTCTTCTTCTTCTGGCGTGAGGAAAAACACGCTTTTTTCTCTCTCTCTCGAAATTATTCCTTAGCTTTGTGAGTTGTTCACCACATGGGATTAGGCAGGCCATATACTGGAAGATCGAGAGGTTTGCGTTCATATACATGAACAGACGGAGTAGGAGGCTTGCAGGAATCGCATAAGAGGTTTCCACCAATGCACTTACCCCAGTTCCACGCATTCTGGTCCAGCCAATTCTGAAAATGGGAAAAAGAGGTAAAATTTTTTTTTCCTCGGAGTCCCGCTAGGCCGTGACCGGTGCCGGCTAGGCCATCGGAACTGACACCAGCTCCGGCCTGTGTGTTTCCTGTTCTTCAATTTTCCAGTTTTTGCTTTTGCTACATGCTTTGCTTCCCTTCTTTAAACCTTCGGTTAGTATATTTATCCTATCTCATTAATGGGTGTTACATAGACGGCTATTTCTATCATTTCACCTTTAAGTCAGAGACATTGTTTCAGTAATATTATTCTTGGGGTCAATATTTCCATATGGTGATAAATGAAAACATTTAAATTAAACACTAGGCCCAGAAAAGATAATTAATTAATTAAGAGAATTGTGTTGGAATAAATTAATTAATTGGGATGATATATGTTGACATATATTAAGAGTCTAGTTATAATTAATTAAGTAGTCTTAGGTATTTAATGAGGCCCATAAAAGATAATTAATTAATTAAAAGGATTGAACCAGTCTTAGATTGATTTTTGAGCACGGCACCTAGCCCATTCGGGCTTTATTTTTTCGGCCATTAGGGCTTAAGAAAGCCCTAGGTTGGCTAAATAGTGACATGAGGAGGAAAAAATAATGACGTTGTTGTTGTGAGTTCTCTTCTCTGGAGTGTGTGCCGTCTCTCTTCTCTCTCTTTGGTCTTTCGTCCTTTCTCTATAGTAGAGTGTGTTTTGATTATCCAAAAATAGCTTTCACCAAGCTAACGCTAAAAGTAAGGTAGAATTATACTCTGGAAGACAAAGAGAAGTAGCTTGTAGAGGCTTGATGCGTAGGAGTGGAAGATTGGCGAGAGCTCCAGTTAAACAACAGGCACCTCCTTCTTCCCTTCCAATGCAAGAGGCTTTAGTGCAACTGGGCCCCTCATTGGTTAATCTGCGACTAATAAGGAAAAGTAAGTACTTTCTTCTAGATGTGGCTAGAAAAATTAAAAATTTTCCGCTACGTTTTCTTTGATGTTTTTCGTTTTGATTCTTCAAGTGGTATCAGAGCTACAATTTTCATCTAGGAGCATGTACTAAGGTTAAAACTAGAAAAAAAAGTTGATTCTTTTACTATTAAAAATGAATCTTCTGTGAATTCATGTGATCTCACATACATTGGTTTCTAGAGTTCATGTATGTCTCGCGGTTAGAGGTATAGGATCATGTAATCTAATGGTTTTCCCATCGTTTTTTTGGTTTTAAGTAGATTTGTTGTACACCTCGTGGTTAGAGGTATAGGCATTTGTAAAGACATGTTTTTATGCTTGGTTTTGTGTTTCTTTGTATTTTTTTAATCTGTAAATTTGGAGACTGGAAGAACGTTGTTGTTGGAATTGTTGAGGGGCAAAAAATAGCTGAAAAGTTGGATTTTATTCTAGAAATCTGCGAATTCCAGAGTGAACTCGGTGCTTGGTGGGCAGTTCGGACCAGGTGCCAGGTCCACTCTGCCTGGCTGGAATTTGTGGAGAAACCAGTAGGCCCAATGGATCAGGCGCCAGGTCCACTCTCCCTAGAGGCAGTCGTGCACAAATTGTCCAAGAAATAGAAGAGCCCTGCTAAAGTTCTGTACCTCAATTTTTTCCTTGATACAATCATGTTTTAAAACCATTATATGTGGTTAATTTTTTGCAATAGTTTTATTTATCTATAGATGAATAATTTGCATGCAAATGAATAGTAAAGGATGAAATCACCTTAGGATTAAACATGATCATTAATTTTTAATTGATGATATTTAATCCATTATTTGGTCACTTAGGAATAAATGAATAGTTTTAGCATGAAAAAGTTTACCTTTTGGTATCATGCTTATTTCGTTTTTGTGATCAAATGCGTAAGTTCTTGTGAGACCAAAGTCTCACTAGATTGGACATTTTTGATAAAACGTTTTAATCTAAGAAACTTTAAAAATAAAAGAGTTCATGGTTTATTCTCTTAAACGTTTTAATCTTTGACATAGAGAATAATGTTGAACTTAAGGTTATTTAATAAAGTTTTACATGCTATTAGCTTAGAATATTAAAATAAATTCATAGTTTATTCTCTGAAAGGATTTAATCCTTAACATAGAGAATAATATTGAATTTTAAATTTTTACTAAAGTTAATGAATCATAAGATTATAGAAAATGTTTTTGGGCTAAAAACTCTACTTTCAATAAAAGATTAAGTAGGAAATGACCCTATGACTTCCATTACAACTCTCATTAGAGATAGTTGATTTCCTTGTGTCATTTTGAGCATGAACCCCTACAGGATGGATTTTCACAAGTATCTAGAACTAATAGAAGAGTAAAATTAAAAGCCTAGGGTATTTGCTAGGATCGACCAACCTAGTTGGAGGTTTTTAGCATTAGATTGCCCGTAGGTGGTGTGAATTAGTGGGCATTCTATCGGTGAAACTTTTTCTAAACCATTACCTATTTTAAAAAGTTTTGATTCGTGATGGTTATATATTTAACTTAGTATGCTCTTAATCTGCCTACGAAGCTCTCTTAGTTTTTTTAAGAGCCAATCTATTTATATTATTGATAATGGTTTTAAGAGTTATCTATTATCAAAGAAATAATATAAAGAAATGTGCATTTTTATTTCTTACAAACTAAATGAATGTTTTTTGCAATATTTCAAAAATATTTGGTTTCAATCCATTGTCAATCATTCTCAAGGAGAATAAATTGATAGGCCCAAACTATCTGGACTGGAAGAGGAACCTGAACATAGTACTCACTGTCAAGGAGTCCAAGTATATTTTTACAGATCCCTGTCCTGAGATTTGGAAAAAATCTACTGATCAGGATCGAGAGGCCGAGAAGGCATGGAAGAAAACCGATAAGAGGGCTAAATGCTACATGTTAGCTTCCATTTCTAGTGTGCTCCAATTTAAGCATGAGCACATGGCCATTGTGTATGACATGAATTTGTTATTGCATACCATATTTGCTGACAAGAGCCGGCCCGCAAGGTAGGAAGCTCTTAGGGTAATCATGAACATTAGGATGGTTGAGAAGGCATCGGTTCGAGAGCATCTGCTTAAGATGATTGCCTGATTCGAGGAGGCCGAGGTCCTAGGCTCAATGATAGATCATGAGAGCCAAATTGATATGGTTCTTAAAACTCTGCCTGATTCATATTCTCAGTTCAAGTTGAACTACAACATGAATAAGTTGGATATGAATCTCATGAAGCTTATAAAAGAGCTCCAGGTGGCAAAGAAGTCTATTTCAAAGGTTTTGGTCTCTCATTCTGCTTCTTCTTTTAGAATTATGGTAAAGTCTAAGAAATTCAAGAAGAGGAAGGTCCACAAAAATGCAGGGGCCGAGCCTAAAGCATCTGATTAGCTCAAGCCTAATGGGAAGTCCAAAGGCAAACGTTTCAAGTGTGGCAAGAAGGGGGCATTGGAAGAAAGATTGCCTGGACTTCTTAGCCAAGTCTACTTCAGGGGTTGCTCTATACCTAGAGTTTATTTTGATGGTTGGATCAACATCTTCCTAGATAGTTGATTCTGGAGCCACTGACCATGTCTGTAACTCTTTGTAGGGATTTAGAAGGGTGAGCATGAACTTCAAGTAGGTAATTAAGCAAGAATATGGGCTGAAGTAGTGGGTAATCTTGAGCTTATTTTTTTATTGTAATAGAAAATTAATTTTAAAATATATTTTACATGTTTCTTGTTTTAAACAGAATTTGATTTCAGTTTCCAAATTAATGAATCAAAGATATTCTGTTTCTTTTCATTCTGGTGTTTCCATCAGTAGAGGTGGTAATTTATTTTGTACAGAAAACATGTATATGAATATTTTTTATATACATCATATTCAAAATTAAGTGAACAGTATTCAAATTGAACTTGATAATAAAAAGAGAAAGGTCAGATCAAATGACTCGTATTTGTGGCATCTAAGATTAGAAAATATAAATGCCAATCAGATTCAGAGGCTAATCTATGATGGGCCTTTAGGTTCATTGAGATTGGAAGAATGGCCTTAGTGTGAATCTTATCTTAAAGATAAAACGATCAAAAGGTCCTTTACCAAAAAGGTAGATAGAGCAATGGAAGTATTAGCACTAGTTCATACGGATATTTGTGGTCCGATGACTACACCAACTAAAGAAGGCTATGGGTACTTCATCACTTTCACAGATAATCACACTCGTTTTGGATACATTTATCTGATGAGGTATAAGTTTGACTCTTTTGACAAATTCAAAGAATTTAAAGCTGAAGTGGAGCATTAAACAGGTAAATTAATTAAAAATTTGAGATCGGATTGTGGTGGAAAGTACGTTTTCAGTGAGTTTAAGGATTACTTGGTACATCACGACATATTATCTCAGTTAACTGCGCATGTGATAGAGGCTGAATTAGTTATGTTTTTCCTAGTTATTTGAGGCTCTTTTGTGATACATTTTGTTCAATCACTAGTCATATTCCTTCATATTTGAGATTTTACCATTAAAAAAGTATTTTATTCATTATTTCAGATTTTAGGGGTAAAACGAAGCAAAAACACCGCAAAACAGAACTAAGGCGGTGCCGACTGCACTCTAAACAACATTGTGCTGAAATCAAGAAAAAATTGGCGAACAACGGAAGAAACAGAACACAACTGGTGCCGGCTCTAGCAGCCAAGGCTGCGCCGACTGTGCTCTGAGGAAAAGACAAGATTTTGATTTTTGCATGTGGTTTTTGGTAATTTGTAGAATTTTAGTATCTTCCTACTTCTACTCGGCCAAGAACCTACACCAATTAGTTTAGACACTTCCTAAGCTTATAAATAGATGGAAAACATAAGGAAAAAAGAGAGAATTCATAAATTATAATAGAAAATCACTCAAATCAAAGGAGGAATTCTTCAATTCAATGAGGGTTGTGCAAGAAGGTCTTCAAAGGAAAAAGAAGGAGGCTTTTCTATGAGTGCTTTCTTTTACTTTGTTTTCTTTTCTTGAACAATGATATGTTAATTATTTTATTATAATTTGACATTGTTTTAGATATTCATGATTTCTAGAGTAATTTGATCTTTTGATTAATTGATTGTTCTTCTTGGTATTTAATTACTTGGGCGTATTACGAGATTAATTGGTTGTCTCTTTCCATTAACTTGCTTGGAAAAAAGGGTTGATGGTGGTTTTAATTCATTAGTTTCATATTTGTTGTCTCTTAACTTTCTTGAAAAGGAGGTTAATTGCTAAGAACTGGTAATTAAAGGTTAATTGATGTATGCCAAGAATGGATTCATTGGTTGATTTCATGTTTTAAGTTTTCCAGGAATAGAAATTTAATTAAATGATTGTGTTTAATGCATCTTTTGGGTGGATTAGTTGAGACAGGAATGTGATGCTAATTTATCTAGAAGGTAGTGATTTCATGGATTGGAAAAGAAGTAAGTCTATATTAATCCCCAATGATGGCAAGAGAATAATGAGTTATGATAATGATTAGGTCCTTTAAGGTCATGTTTGTCGCAATGATGGTTTGAGTTACATACTTCTCCATCCTTGACATGTATATATTTTTATTTTATTTTATTTTATTTCATTTTAACTTTGTAGAGTCGGTTAAAC
Source organism: Voacanga thouarsii (assembly GCA_026120185.1). NCBI lineage: Eukaryota > Viridiplantae > Streptophyta > Magnoliopsida > Gentianales > Apocynaceae > Voacanga > Voacanga thouarsii. Next base: position 2,645,900 of record JANUWF010001921.1, read on the forward strand.
AATAAAAGAAAATGGATTAATGTATACTTGTTCCTTGAGGATCGACACTCATTTGAATTGTATGCTATGTTAATGATGAGCACGCTTGCTCATGTGTGTAATTTGGGGTTAATGTTTTAATTTAAACTTCATTAGGAATGTGCTTAGTTTTTATATGATTTTTATACCCAAATCCAAACACATCAAGTTTTTGGCGTTGTTGTCGGGGAACAATATCATGAAAGCTTAGAATTTGTTGATTTAACCATGTTAATATGTAAATACATAAATATGGAAATATGTACAATTGTTCTTTGCGCAAAAAGGTGCTATCTTTTGTATTTTGTGTATTCGTGTATACCTTTGTAACCTAACTCACTAACTTTAACTATGTTCTATTGACTAACTTTGCCGCCTTTTAATTTTGTTTTAATAACAAATTCCATTGGCTAACTAGCTTTAATGTGCAGGAGAGATGGCAAATTGGAATCTGAGGAAGTTTAATGAGGGGCAGTATCTCCATTGCACTCCTAAGATGACACTCACAGCACCAGAATCAGTAGAGCTCAAAACCGTAATTGGAAAATTTGCTGTTCATGTCACTAGGAATTTCCAAGAAATAGATTCCACCTTTGAGAAGTTCGAAGCGATGATTCGCAACATGGAACAATAAATCTGGTTTTTGACGGACATGGTGATAAAATCTCATGAACTAACACTAATAGCCGGTGAGGTAATAGCTACTATCATATTGCGAAGTGAAAAAAGAGTTGCCAGACATTACAGATGGCAACCGGCGTCGGGTGGAAGAAGAGAATTGGTGCCGGCTGAAGCACCGAAGGCGCCGCCGGCTATCCTCTGTCCATCTCCCAAAAATCTTACTTTTCAACCTAAAATACCGTATCCTACCCGTCTACACAAAGCCCGAAAAGATGCTCAATTCGATAAATTCCTTGAGGTATTCAAACAATTGCTCATAGACATCCTACTCAGTGAAGATTTAATTCACATGCCCAAATATGCTAAGTTTCTTAAAAGCATACTCGTCAACAAAAGGTGATTGGAAGAGTTGTCCACAGTGGTCTTAAATGAAGAATGCTCAGCCATATTTGAGGACAACCCAAATTTACCACACAAGGAAAATGATCCAGGGAGTTTTTCTATCCTATGTTTAATTGGCACTCTTAGTGTCTGTAATGCATTAGCTGACCTAGATGCTAGTATTAATTTATTACCGTATAAAACATTTAAAAAGCTAGGCCTAGGAGAACCACAACCTACTAGAATGAGTATTCAACTCGCGGATAGATCTATTAAATATCCTAGGGGTATAATAGAAGATGTGTTGGTAAAAATTGATAAATTCTTATTTCCAGTAGATTTTGTTATTCTTAACATGGATGAAGATTCCAAAGTCCCTTTAATCCTAGGTAGACCTTTCCTAGCTATAGCAAAAGTGTTAATTGATGTTCATGGGGGGAGGATGACACTTAGGGTTGGGAATGAGGAAGTAGTCATTCAAATCCACAAGAACATGTAACACCCTGTATCTTCTGATGATTCTTGTTTAAGAGTAGATATTCTTGACGAACCTATTTTTGAGTTGATGCAGGAATCCATTGAGGAGGACGTGATGGAAACATCAATGGCATATTCGGAGGACGTTAATAATGAGGATGGGGTGAAGAATTTGGAAATTGAGAAAAATAGTTTAGGGAGGATGAAATCATCCATAGAAGATCCTCTCAATTGGACTAAAAAGACTTGCTTGAGTATTTGGAATATGTGTTCTTGGCTAAAGAACGTAAATTACCTGTGAGCATTGCCAAAGATCTCAATACAGAACAAAAGACCAAATTGGTAAGTATGTTGGGAAAATATAAGGGAGTTAAAGATTGGAAGACCACTGATATTAAGGGCATTAGTCCATCCTTCTGTACTCACAAGATCTTGATGGAAGAAGTTGTAAAGTCGGTAGTACAACCCCAATGTAGGTTGAATTCACACATAAGTGAAGTGGTAAAAGGTGAGGTGGTTAAGATTTTAGATTCAGGCATTATTTACCTTATTTTTTATAGTGTTTGGGTGAGTCATACTCAAGTGGTACCAAAGAGATGAGGAATGATGGTGAGTCCCAATGATAAAAATGAGCTAGTCCGTATGCGATTGGTCACGAGTTGGAGGTTTTGCATTGATTATAGGATGCTAAACAAAGCCACTAGGAAAGATCATTTCCCTCTCCCTTTCATTGACTAAATGTTGGAAAGGTTAGCTGGACATGAGTATTATTGTTTCTTGGATGGGTTTTCTGGCTACCTACAAATCCCCATAGCTCTGGAGGACCAAGAAAAAACCACTTTTACGTGTCCATATGGTACTTTTGCATATCGTCGGATGCCGTTTGGTCTTGGCAATGGTCCCGAAATATTCCAAAGATGTATGATAGCTATATTTGAAGGACTCGTGGGAGACATCAAGGAGGTATTTATGGGTGATTTTTCGCCTTTGGTGATTCATTTGACTTGTGCTTATCTAATCTTGAGAAGGTACTCGCAAGATGTGAAGAGACTAACCTCATGATGAACGAGGAAAAATGCCACTTTATGGTGCAAGAAGGTATTGTGTTGGGGCATAAAATTTCAAGAAAAGGTATAGAAGTCGATAGAGCTAAAATTGAAGCAATTGAGAAGCTGCCTCCCCATACTTCGATAAAAGCTATAAGGAGCTTTCTTGGTCATGCAGGTTTCTATAGAAGGTTCTTCTTAGACTTCTCAAAAATTTCAAAACCTCTTACCCCTTTACTTGAAAAGGATGCTGTGTTTTATTTTGATGAGCAGTGCCTCAACGTTTTTACCATACTTAAAGAGAAGTTAATTAATTCACCCATTTTAATTGCACCTGATTGGTCTCTTCCATTTGAACTAATGTGTGATGGAAGTGATTTGCAATTGGTGCAGTATTGGGACAAATGTAACACCCCGCTACTTAGGCCCAACAGGGCCGGGGATGTCGCCCCAACCAAAGGACAAGGGCTCTGTATAACTAGGTCACACAACAAAATAAAATAATACTTTGGAATTAAAAACATATTACAAGCCAAAAATTCAAGAACAAATCCAAGATAAATTGTTCACTATCATCTCTCAAAGCAACATATAAATTAAATAACATAGAGTCTTCAAGAAGGTAACATTCTAGCTACTCTCCTCCACAGCAGGATCGCCCTGAAAACATGGCGTAAAAGGTGATGAGATAAAAATCTCAGTAAGTCCGTGTGTGCTTTGAGTGTTCAGGAAAACAGTTCATGTATGCGAGTTGTAAAATCTCATAAGAGAAAATGTTGGCAAGCAATAAATAAGGTTAAAATAAAGAGTGGCGTTTTGCTCTTTTCAAACCATACAAGTGCACAATAAACTCAACCACTCAAATGGGCAGCCATGGGTTACCACACGTTGGGCCCCATGTCCATATAACGGTTAGAATGCCATACTTTGTGCAGACTGACAAAAGGTAGGTGATCGGCCTACCGGGTAAGATACTCCTCCTTCTATACACCCAAACAAAACCAGTTATCTACTCCGGCAACACACAGTCCACATGACTGAAACTTGTTAGCTCGGACCGGCATGACTAAGTAGTACTATCATTTCTCTAAGTTGAGTTTATCTTTTGGAGATGCCTCCTGCCAGAAGACTCACTCTTGCTCTTCAAAACTAGTACTACTAGCCTACCCTTATTAAGTACTCAACGTTATTTGTTCCACTTGGGAGAAAACGGATAAAACATTACTTTATTTTGAAATAGCAATTAAGGGTTTCTAAAGTTTGTGTCAAAGTTAGTTTTAGAAAGAGTTTGGTGTTTGAGTAAAACTGCTTGTTGATTTTCAAATAATTTGTTTGACTGAAACAAGAAAAGAAACAGTCCTTAATTGCCTTTACAAAAATGAGTGTTCATACACTTCGCGTTTGGCTTGCCATAGTAACCTTTTGTCATCAAATAAGTTTTATGCAGGAGCTTACTTGATCCCTTGCTTGAGCTAATTCAAAGATCTTCCAAAGCTAACCTAACCTCGCCTGGGGTAAACACAAGCCATAATTAAACTCAAGCCAAATTTGCTTCCATAAATAATCCTAGTTCAACTTACTACAATTATGACCCTAATGTCCCAAACTTTAAGGCTAGATGATAAAAAAAAAAAAAGATTTTATAAAATAAATCTAGCTTGATAATAAAATAGTTAGGGATTGTGAAATAATTATTAATAAGCTATAAGTTCAAATACAAATCTTTGTTATTAACAAATAAACTAGGGTTTATTTGATGAAAGTCCTAAGTCCTAGATGATATTAAAATAATAAATTATTACTATTCTCTTAGTTAATAATCAATAGTTAGAAAATAATTGATAAATAAAATTAATAATAAGTAAATTTTAATATATTTTGATTAAAAGATAATAAATGAATTTTAATAGTGCTTATGAATATATGACTTATAAGATTAATATTTTACCTATTATGATTATTTATATAAAAGGCTTTATTTAATATTATTATTATATATAATATTTATATATTTTATTTTTAATAAAAGATATAATTTATTTGACTAAAATTTCACTATTTCATATAACAGTCCAATTCTAAATCTTTCTAGGGTTTTTGAAATCATTGGAAGAAATATAGTATTAAAATTTATTAATATAATAAAATTGGCTAACTTGAATAGTTTAGAATCAACAAGGTCATGATCATACTTGTCCTATGGCTAACAAGAATCATGGACATAAACTCTAATACCAATCAACAAACTATTCAATTCATGAATAAAGGCTTAAATCTATATCTACCATCACATGATCCAAACTTCACTAAGTATAATCATATTCATGGCTTCAACAAGAATACAAGAACATAAAACCCTATTCACCAAAGGTGACATAATATCTATCATGCTTAATCATTCACACTAACTCATAACATGAAGAGCATGCAACAACTACAACATATCATAAAACTCAATCATGACAAAACATCCTCATGCTCCAATCCCAACTCCTTCATACAAACACATACTCAATCTCCATTCATATTCCATCCTTATCCAACAACAACTAAGAGACATGAATCTAGAATTTAAAGAGAATGTTGACGAGGCTTACTTGAATGATGACTACCTTGAAGAAGTCTCAAGAGAATCCTCACGCTTGGAAGGCTTGATCCGTCCAAGGAGAAAAATGGCCATGGTTGGAACAACCATTTCGGCCGAGAGAGAGAGAGAGAGAGAGAAAGTATTAGTACTTTATTTTAAAGATTGAAAAGGAATGGAAGATGAACATAATTATTCATGGTTACCTTGAGAGAGTTCTTGAATCCTCAAGAAAAATTCTTGTTTTTGATCTGATAGAAGAATTTTATTTTTAGTGTTTGATGTTATAAAATACAAAAATAGACTCTAGAGGGTGAGTAGACGTGATCTGGAGTTTTTGGGAGAGATTGGAGGTGTTTAGGGTGGTCCTAGGCTTGAAGAGTGGTGGTGTGTGTTCTTGGTGAAATGGAAAGAATGGAGAGAATAGAGAGAATGTTGGACGAATTTTGCTGAAGGGGTTGGCCGAATGGTTAGGGGATTCTTGTGTTTGAATTTCCAGATTAGGGAGAAGAGGGAAAGCTGGTTGTTTGAAATTCAAAAGAAGTAATTTAGGGAGTGAATTAAGGTAGAAGATATGGTAAGAATGGTTTGGTTGATGGAGGTCTTTGGGAGCTTCAATGGCCGACAGGTTTGGCTGGAATTTTGCTGAGATGAATGATGCTTGAATGGGTTATAGGATGGCTAAAATTCAGAGTGTAATGGTGGAAGATTTTCTGGTTGTTTGAAGCTTAATCTAAGGAGTTTTCATGGAGCAATTTGCTGGAGTTTTGAATTTTAATTGAAGGCTTGATTGTAGCGATTGATGGAGTTTTAAAGAGTAGCCATGGAGCTTCATTCATGTAGATCAATGGATGGGGTGAAGGAGTTCAGTTCATGGTTGACTTATGTTAGTTTCACAAAAAGTTGGAGTGGTTTTTCGAACAAGGTTGGAGAAGGAACAAGGCTGGAATTTCTGGTTGTTCATTCGAATGGTTTGCTGGAATTTTTGTGCAGATTTTTCAGTAATGTTCCAGTCGACTTGCAGAAGGTTTGAAGGGGTATTGGAGGGTCCTTTAAGACTGGTTTCCAGCCTTCTTTATGGAGGAAAGACAGAGATGAATTATTGGTTTGAAGGCTAGAAGAAACAGCTTGGTTTTTGGACTGCTATGTTGCGAATTCTGCCCAGAATTTTTTTTTGGTTTGCACAGCTTTGTGCAGTCCGAATTTTGGCCAAAGTTTTCAATCTTCAAGCTGAGTAAATTGGCTATTTTTTTCGCAGTATTTGAGTGAAAAATGTGGCTGAAGATTTCGAAAGTTGGGCTGACCAAGAGGCTGGAAAAATTTTCCAGATTACTACATGAAGAAGATGAACACTTATAAGGTGGAGTTTGAAGGTTCAACAATGGAGATTAATTCTCTTGGGAACCTTCCTTAACTCTTTCCCTATTTTCAGAAAAAACTCCATCCTCTAAGAATTATTTTCAAGATTCCAAGGTTAATAAACCTTGCTGAAATTTCTGGAAATAAAAATGGCCTTAGGATAAATTGAACAACTTAATTGATAAAGAATTAAGGTAGGCTAGAGAGTAGAAGGACATGAGTCCTTTAAGAATTCTTGCAGGGTATAAGAATAGGATTAGGACACTCCTTTCATGCCTACTCTAGGACAACACTCTTATTTCTATTCATGGAGCATAAGGCCGAAAATACCAATTCTCAAGCAAAAATAAAATTAATCATGCTAAAACTTAAATGATGGGATTTGAACTTAAGACCTTAAGGATTAATTTCAAATCTCTAACAACTACACCACAACAACTCTTGTTTTTATTTTCTCTCCTAAATATTCTTCCTATTTACTCCTCAAGCTATTTCTCTATTTTCACTTCAAGCACAATTATTATTTTGCCCTTCCTACTCAATAAGTACAATTAAGCCTTCTAGACTACAAATCACAATTCCAAAGCACATAAAATCATTCAAAAATATATTTATGCATGCAAGAAAATATGATATGCATCCCGACCCCCTTACTCTAGGGTTGGTTTTAGCTGGGGTTGTTTATTCCTTGTTTTATTTATTTGGCCATTGAGGACAATGTCCAGTTTAAGTATGGGGGAGTGATTTGATTGAAAATTCTTCTATTTATGCATATACTTTATCTTCTTGTGAGCAAAAATTTTCAATTTTTTTTTCTGATTTTCTTTGAGATTTCAAGTTGTATTTTGAATGCATGTCTTTATGATGGATTATAGAGCATATGTTCTATATCATTTATGGCTTATGCAAGACTTTTGCACGCACTTAGACGAAGTAGTTCTTGATTAAATGCTTTACATTCTTCTTAAACCTGTTTTTCTACTAAAATTCATGGAGCATTCTAGAACTTACTTGAATATCTCTCGAGGCAAAATAAGAAAGACATACATGATTTAACTTAGGGATGACGGTAATAGGTCTTCTTTGGATAGTTTGAGATTTTCAAGCCTACCTATTTTTATATTATCCCTAGTTCCTATCTTGAGCCTAAATTGTTGATTTTTTTTTATAAAACCCGTTATCATACTTTGTCCATTACTTGTTTCTGAGAGTTTGAATAATTTTTCCAAATCTGTATGCTCTTGATGGATACAAGTATATGTAGGAGAATGTTAAGGGAGAATATTTGGAGAAAGATCATGACTAGTTACTTTCAGTTATGTATCAATAGTTGTGTTGAGCTGGAAAGAGAAAAGAAAGAAAAGAAAGAGAAAAGAGAGATTGAAAACAAGAAAAGAAAACAAAGAGCTGCTGAGAAAAAAAATAAAAAGATGGAAAGAGAGAAGTTGAAAAACAAAAGATAAGTGAAAGAAAGAAAAGAAAATTGAGAGAGAAAGAAAAGAAAGATCACAAGAGGAATGGTGATTCAGCTGTAAAAATTGAGTTCATATCAAATCCTAGATACCATTGCTAAAAAGAAGAGAAGAGTTGATGAGGGAAATGAAAAGAAGAGAAAAAGAGTGAAAATGCAAGATTTGCTTGATGTGAACTGTAATTGCTAAATAAGGTTATGGTTTTGATTGATTTTTGGGAATAGAAGAGCAAGAAGAGTTTGGAAATTATTGATACAATTTGTTTATCCTTTTCTTGCGAACTCTCAACTTCTTTGATATTTGATTCTCTTATATCCTTCGTTTGATAAGCTACATTATAAGCCTTTAGCCTTACATTACAAGCTTAAAAGACCTACTTGACCTAAGTAGAATCATGATATGTCTCGGATTAGTGGAGAGAGTGTATGAAAAGTAAGCTTATGGAATGCATCTTCTTTTTGAACTAAATTCTTTTCCATGGTTTGAGAATATTGTTAAGTATTGAGATAGTTCTACTAAGTCATTATTCACTTACACAACTCTTGCATTTGTTGGGAAAGATGTAGTAGCATGTGTTTTATATTCTTGAATGAAGAAATCATTTAAGATATTGTTTTGAAATTGATTGAGTGATTAATGAAACCTTGTGTTTTTCCTACTTGTTTTTTATTCTTTGCTTAAGGACAAGCAAAGAGCTAAGTGTGGGGGAATATGATAGGGGCTAAATTAGTCATGTTTTTCCTAGTTATTTGAGGCTCTTTTGTGATACATTTATTCAATAACTAGTCATATTCCTTCATATTTGAGATTTTACCCTTGAAAAGGTATTTTGTTCATTATTTCAGATTTTAGGGGTAAAACGAAGCAAAAACATCGCAAAACAGAACTAAGGCAGTGCCGGCTACACTCTGGACAACATTGTGCTGAAATAAAAAAAATCGGCAAACAACGAAAGAAACAGGACACAACCGGCGTCGGCTCCAGCAGCTAAGGCGGCACCAACTGTGCTCTGATTTTGATTTTTGCACGTGGTTTTTGGTAATTTACAGAATTTTAGTATCTTCCTATTTCTCCTTGGCCAAGAACCTTACAACAATGAGTTTAGGCACTTCCTAAGCCTATAAATAGATGGAAAACATAAGGGAAAAAGAGAGAATTCATAGATTATCATAGAAAATCACTCAAATCAAAGGAGGAATTCTTTAATTCAAGGAGGGTTGTGCAAAAAGGTCTTCAAAGGAAAAAGAAAGAGACTTGTCTATGTCTGCTTTCTTTTACTTTGTTTTTTTTTTCTTGAACAATGATATGTTAATTGTTTTATTGTAATTCGATATTGTTTTAGATATTCATGATTTCTAGAGTTATTTGATCTTTTAATTAATTGATTGTTCTTCTTGGTATTTAATTACTTAGGCATATTACAAGATTAATTGGTTGTCTCTCTCCATTAACTTGCTTGGAAAAGGGGTTGATGGTGGTTTTAATTCATTAGTTTCATATTTGTTGTCTCTTAACTTGCTTAGAAAAGGGATTAATTCCTATGAATTGATAATTAAAGGTTAATTGATGTCTACTAGGAATGGATTCATTGGTTGATTTCATGTTTTAAGTTTGCCAGGAATGAAAATTTAATTAATGGATTGTGTTTAATGCATCTTTTGGGTGGATTAGTTGAGATAGGAATGTGATGCTAATTTATCTAGAAGGTAGTGATTTCATGGATTGGAAAAGAAGTGAGTCTATATTTATCCTTCATGATGCCAAGAGAATAATCAGTTATGATAATGATTAGGTCCTTTAAGGTCATGTTTGTCGAAATAATAGTTTAAGTTACATACTTCTCCATCCTTGATATGTATATATTTTTATTTTGTTTTGTTTTATTTTATTTCATTTTAACTTTGTTGAGTCGGTTAAACAATAGAAGAAAAGGGATTAATGTATACTTGTTCCTTGAGAATTGACACTCGTTTGAACCCTATACTATGTTAATGATGAGTACGCTTGCTCATATGTGTAATTTGGGGTTAACGTTTAATTTAAACATGATTGGGAATATACTTAGTTTTTATATGATTTTTATACCCAAATCTAAACACATCAGCCTGGGACTCCCCAGCAGAATGGAGTAGCTGAGAGAAGAAATAGAACTTTGATGAAAATGGCCCTTCCTATTTCCTTTTGGGGGTATGCCTTAGAAACAAGGGCATATGTTTTGAACTTGGAACCTTCCAAATCAGTACCTAGGACACTCTATAAGATGTGGACTATATGAAAACTCAGTTTGAACCATCTCAAGATATAAGATTATCCAACTTATGTGCTAACAAAAAGAAGTAAGCTAGAACTAATATCAGAGTTATGCTACTTTGTTGGGTATCCAAAAGGAACAAGAGGTGAATATTTCTATAATCTTCAAGAGCATAAAGTACTTGTTAGTATTAATGCTAGATACTTAGAGGATGATCAAGTTACTTTCACCATAGATTCAAGCAAAATAGAGTTAGATGAGAAGTTGGTAACTGATTCAACTTCAAGTATTTCTAACACCCCAATCGAGAAACCAAGAGAAACCCTGCTGGATGTTCCTATATAAACTGAGCCTCGTCGTAGTGGGAGGATCACAAGAGTTCTAGAAAGGTGGACCAAAGAGATTTATGATCTAGTCTCAGATCATTAAGAATAAGATCCCATTAGATACGAGGATGCCATTGTTGATGCTGATGCAGATAAATAGCAGCTAGCCATAAATATCAAGATTAAGTCCATGTACCTTAATCAGGTCTGGGATCTTATCACTGCACCTAATGGGATAAAACCCATTGGGTGTAAGTGAGTATACAAGAGGAAGAAAGGTGCGGATGGAAGGTTGAAACCTATAAAGCAAGATTGGTTACTAAAGGTTATACTTAGAAAGAAAGGATTAATTATAAGGAAGCCTTTTCACCAGTAGCCATGCTTAAGTCTATCCGAATTGTCTTAGTGATCGTATGTCATTATGACTACGAAATATGGCAAATGGATGTCAATATAGCCTTCTTATATGGCTACCTTAGTGAAGACATCTATATATCCCAACAAGAAGGTTTTGTTGCTAGAGGTCAAGAATAAATGATATGTAAGCTTAAGATATCCATTTATAAACTTAAGCAAGCATCAAGAGCATAGAACATATGTTTTGATGAAACAGTGAAAGCTTATGGTTTCATTCAAAACGTGGATGAACCATGTGTGTATAGGAAATCAGATAGTGACAAAGTGATTTTCTTGGTACTTTATATGGATGTCATTCTATTCATTGGAAATGATGTAGGGACATTATCATCCGTTAAAGTTTGGCTATCTAGACAATTTAGCATGGAAGACATGGGGGAAGCTAGCTACATTCTAGGCATTAAAATTCTTAGAAATAGGAAGCAAAGAATGTTAGGTTTATCCTAGTCTGCTTATATTGATAAGATATTGGTCACGTACAACATCGATCAATGTAAAGGGGCTATTACACCCTTTAGACATGTATTATTCTTATCTTCCAAGCAGTGTCCTTAGACACTAGAAGATAAGCAAAAAATGAATAGGATCTCTTATGCTTCGGCTATGGGAAGTCTCATGTATGCTATACTTTGTACTAGGATAGATATCTGCTTTACAGTAGGCATGGTTAGTAGATATTAGTCAAATCAAAGGGAAGCTCACTGGCAAGCCATAGAGTATATACTCAAATATCTCAAGGAAACGAGAGATTATATGCTTGTATATTGTGTTGATGATTTGGTTCCTACCGATTTCACAAACTCAAACTTCAAGGAAGATAAAAATAAAAGAAAATCCACTAGTGGATATGTCTTCACTTTGTCTGGAGGAGCTATTTCGTGGAAAAGTATCAAGTAATCATGCATTGCTGATTCTACTATGAAAGTTGAGTACATTGCTGCTTCAGAAGCTTTTAAAGAAGCAGTGTAGCTTCAGAAGTTCCTCATAGAACTTGGAATAATATCGCACATGGATAGGCCTGTCACCATTTAATGTGACAACTCTGGAGTGGTGTCACAATACAAGGAACTTTGAAGCCATTGGAAGGGCAAGCACATAGAGAGGAAGTATCACCTCATCCGAGAGGTCATACAGAAACGGGAGGTTGTGGTCTATCGGATTTCCTCTGTCAACAATTTGGTGGATCCCTTTACCAAGCCTTTGATAGAAAAAGTGTTTCGTATACACTTCAATGTCATAGAGATAGACCCTTATGGACTTTCTTAGTCTTTGTAGTGTAAGTGGAATATTTTTGGAAAGTATGCCCTCAAAGACTATATATTCTGTGTAAATATATTGCAATAAAATGTTAATTTATTCAATTTAGTTTGTAATGCATAAGTTTTGGGTGTATAAAAAATATGAAATTTAAATCCATCCCTTAGTCAAGTTTTAATTAAAAGATTAATTCCAAAATACATATACGAGCAAGTATACTCATCGCAAGCATAGTATAGGGAATTAACGAGTATCGATCCTCAAAGGAACAAGTACACACTAATCATTTTTCATTCATTGTTTAACCAACCAAATAAAGTAATAAAATAATAAAAAAATAAAAAATTATATAACACTCAAGGATATGAAAATATGCAATTTAGACAAAACCTTTTGAAAACATGATAATGAATCATTTTGCCAATATCACAATCAATTAATATTTTGGTCTCAAAAAGGATTTAATACAGACCCACTTCATTTGCAATCCATAGAATTACTATCTTCTAGTTAAAGTAGTGAACATATTCTGTCCCGACTAACTTATTCAAAAGATGCATTAAAATTAATCCTCATATAAACCCCTATATTCTAAGTGATTTAAAGCATGAAATTAGTCAATGAATCTATATTCTAGCAATTATCAACTAACCTTTGATTACCTATGTCCTTAACAATTAACCCATTTTTCAAGCAAGTTAAGAGATACAAATATGAAACTAATTAATTGAAGTCATTACCAACCTCTTTTTCAAGTAAGTTAATAACAAAAATCAATCAACCAACTCCGTAAGAAAAACAAATAATCAAATACTAAGATAAATAATGAATTGATCAAAAGACTAAATTAATCAATAAATCATGAATCACAAAAATAATGTCAAATTACAATGGAAATATTGAATACATAATTGTTTAAGGAAAAGAAAATAAAGGTAAAAGAAAGCACTCATAGATAAGCCTATTTCTTCCTCCTTGGAGACTCTCTTGAACAATCCTCATTGATTGGGTGAATTCCTCATTGATTTAGTGTTTTGAATTGTAGCACTTAGATTCACCTCTCCCCTTCTAATTCTTATGTTTTCTTGAGCTTTTATAGGCCTTTTAGATGGTAAATTCATGGTTGAGGAAGTCTTGGCCGAGTAGGGTTCGGAAAATACCAAAATCATTAGACAATTCCTAATTTCGTGCACAAAATATTTGCCTTCCAGAGCTTACCTGGCGTTGGGTATCTTCGACCCACCTGGCACCAGGTACACTCTGTTCTTCCCCTATTTTTGCTCTATTTTTGGTTTGTTCTCATTAGCAGACAGAATGGACCTAGTGCCAGGTACATGATGTGTATTTATTTGGGTATATGAATCATATAAAAATAAGCACATTCCCATTCAAGTTTAAATTAAAATGTTAATCCCAAATTACACATATGAGCAAATGTACTCATCATTAACATAGCATAGGGTTTAAGTGTCGATCTTTCAGGAACAAGTATACATTAATCACTCTTCTCTCGTTGTTTAACTAACTCAATAAAGTGAAAAGTGAAATAAAACAAAAGAAAATAAAAATATATACATGTGAAGGATGGAGAAGTATGCAACTCAAACCATTGTTTAGATAAACATGATCTTAAAGTACTTAATCGTTATCATAACTAATAATTCTCTTAGCATCATGAAAGATTAAGATAGATTCACTTCTTTTTCAATCCATGAAATCACTACCTTCTAAATAAATTAGAATCACTGGTCTCGTCTCAATTAATTCACCCAAAAGAAACATTAAACACAATCCTTGACTAAATTCCCTTGGTCTCAGAAAATTTAAAACATGAAATCAATCAATGAACCCTTGGTCTCGAAAAACATCAATTAACCTTCAATTACCAGTTCTAAGCAATCAACCCCCTTAGTCCAGTAAGTTAATAGCCAACAGAATATGAAATTAATATATTGAAACTACTATCAACCATCTTGGTCCAGTAAGTTAATGGAGAGAACCAACCGACTACTCTCGTAATAAGCACAAGTAATTGAATACTAAGAATAATAACCAATTAATCAAAAGATCAACCAACTCTAAAAATAATGAATATCTAAAACAATGTCGAACTACAATAAAACAATTAACATATAATTTTTCAAGAAAAAGAAAACAAAGTAAAAGAAAGCACTCATACACAAGCCTCATTCTCTTCATTTGAAGACCTTTTTATACAACCCTCCTTGAACTCTTTATTTTTGAAAAATATTGGTGATGCACTCTAAAATAAATCTAAGTCTTTACATTGTGCACCTCCTCTTTCCTAGGGTAAATTGGCCTTTATTTATAGGCTCACAAAATTCCTAAAAGAATTCTAAGTAATGAAGAAGTAATTACTAAAAAATCTAAAACCAAAAAGGAATAGTAATAAAAGTCTAAATTAAAACCTAAATAAACTAAGGAAGAGAATAAGTCCACTGCCTTTGACTTTGAGAATAATTGGACTTCAATTTGGACTTGTTATTTTATGTTGAAGATTGCAATTCTTGTTGAATTCGGATTTTTGAAATTGGCTTCCAATTGATGTTGAATTGAAGTTGCGTAATTCGGCTTCCAATCAAGCCTACATGGAAGCCACCAAAAACCACTTCTCCTTTTTTTGCTGTGCTGGCTCAATTGAGCCACCGAAGCTACTTCTCCTTTTTTGTCTTGCCTTTGCAATCAGCTCGCTTTGAGTCGCTGAATGACAACCTGAGCTGCTACCGAAATTGCTTCCTTTTCATTTTACTGCACCAGCTCAATTGAGCTGCTAAACCCCCACCGAAATCTATTTAGCTTTGTTCTCCTGTGTCACGTCGGCTCACGTAAGCCACAAGCATCCAAGGCTACCGAAATCTATTTTCTTTGTTTTGTCCTTTTTCTCAGCCACCTTTGTTGACCTCTCCTTTGCATCTGGGCCCCACCGAAACCAATCAATTCTTTCTTTAGCTTTTGTTGCAATTGTCTTCTTTTGCTGTCGGCTCAAGTGAGCCATGAAACTGCTGAAGCCAATTTCCCTTCATCTTTTGCTGATTGCTGACCGAAATTCCTTCAATTGCTCTGTACTTCTCTATTTTTCCAGTGGAAGACCGGCGCCGGCTCCTCTTCCTGGGCTGGTGCTGGTCTTGTTTTGGAAAATAACCTAATTGGCTCCAATTTTTCCTTATTTTTACATAAAATTACAGAAAAATATTTTTATAGGGGAAATATCAAATATGAAGGAATATGACTTATGTGCATGGATTTGGGTACAAAAATTATATAAAAACTAAGCACATTCCCAATCAAGTTTACATTAAAACGTTAAACCCAAATTACACATATGAGCAAGCGTACTCATCATTAACATAGCATGGGTTTAAACGAGTGTGGAACTTTAAGGAACAAGTATGCATTAATCACTTTTCTTTTATTGTTTGACCGACTTGACAAAGTAAAAAAAATGAAATAAAATAAAAATAAAATAAAAATATATACATGTCAAGGTTGGAGAATTATATAACTCAAGCCACTGTTTAAACAAACATGATCTTAAAGTATCCAACCATTATCATAACCAATTATTCTTTTGGCATCATGAAGGCTGAAGGTAGATTCACTTCGATGGTCAATCCATGAAATCACTATCCTCTAGATAAATTAGCATCACTTGGTCTGTCTAAACTAATTCCCCTAAAAGATGCATTAAACACAATCCTTAATTAAATTTCCTTGGTCTGGAAAATTTAAAGCATGAAATTAATCAATGAGTCCTTGGTTTAGCAAACATTAATTAACCTTTAATTACTTAATCCTCAGCAGTTAACTTATTCGGTCTAGCAAGTTAACAGCCAATAAATATGAAATTAATCAATTGCAACCACTATTAACCTCTTTGGTCTAGCAAGCTAATGAAAAGAATCAATCAATTAATTTCGTAATACGCCCAAGTAATTAAATACAAAGAAGAACAATCAATTAATCAAAAGATCAAATAACTTTAAAAATCATGAATACCTAAAAAAATGTTGAATTACAATAAAATAATTAATACATCATTGTTCAAGAAAAAGAAAACAAAGTAAAAGAAAGCACTCATAGACAAGCCTCTTTCTTCTTCATTTGAAGACCTTTTTGCACAACCCTCCTTGAATTGAAGATTCCTTCTTTGATTTGAGTGATTTTCTATGGTGATCAATGAATTCTCCTCTTTTTCCTTATGTTTTCCATCTATTAATAAGCTTGGGAAGTGCCTAAACTCGTTGGTGTAATGTTCTTGGCCGAGTAGAAGTTGGTAAGTACTAAAACTCCACAGATTACCAAAAACCGCGTAGAAAAATCAAAGCACCACCTTAACTTTAGTGCACAGCTGGCGCTTCCTAGGCTGCCGAAGCCGGCACCGGTTGTGTTCTGTTTCTCTAATTGTTCGCTGATTTTTTTCTTGATTTCAGCACCACGAAGTCCAAAGTACAGCTGGCACCATCTTGGCTACTAGAGCCGATTTCAGTTCCATTCTGTTCTGCTCTGTTTTGACAATTTTTCGTTGCTTCAAAGTTCATGTAAACAGTGCATGGCCGGCACCGGTTTCTCTGTCCTGGCCGGCGCCACCTCTATTCTGTTTTGCGACATTTTTGCTTCATTTTACCCCAAAAATATGAAATAATGAACAAAATACCTTTTCAAGGGTAAAATCTCAAATATGAAGGAATATGGTTAGTTATTGAATAAAATGTATCACAAAAGAACCTCAAATAACTAGGAAAATCATGACTAATTTAGGCCGTATCATATTCCCCCATACTTAGCTCTTTGCTTGTCTTCAAGTAAAGTATCAAAGACAAGTATGAAAAACACAAGGTTTACTCAATTCACTCAATCAATTTCAAAATAATATCCTCAATGCTTTCTTCATTCAAGAACATAAAACACATGCTACTACATCTTTCACAACAAATGCAAGACTTATGTAAGTGATAAATGACTTAGTAGAACCATCTCAAGAGTTCACAATATTCTCAAACCATTGGAAAGAATTTAGCTTAAAAAGAATATGCATTCCATAGGCTTACCTTTCATACACTCTCTCCACTAATCCGAGACATATCATGATTCTACTTAGGTCAAGTAGGACTTTCAAGCTTGTACTGTAAGGCTAAAGGTTTGTAATGTACCTTATCAAACGAAGAATATAGGAGCATCAAATATCAAAGAAGTTGAGAGTTCGCAAGAAAAGGATAAACAAAATGAATCAATAATTTCCAAACTCTTCTTACTTTCCTATTCCATAAATCAATCAAACCATAACCTTATTCAACAATTACAACTCATCTCAAGCAAATCATACATTTTTTCTCTCTCTTTTTTCTTCTTCTCATCTTTTTACTCTCTTCATCAATTCTTCTCTATTTTTCACAAGATCACTCATATTTTTCAACAATGGTCTCAAGTACTTTATATGAACTTAACTTTTACAGCTCAATCACCATCCCTTTTGTGATCTTTCGTCTCTCTTTTCCTTTCAAAATTTTTTCTTTTCTTCTTTTCTCTCTTCTTTTCACTCTTACTACTGCTTTTATTTTCTTTATCAATTTCTTTCTTTCCATCTTTTCTAGCAGCTGTTTCTTTTCATTCTCTTGTTTTTAATCTCTCTTTTCTTTTTCTTCTCTTTCTTTGCTTTCTTTTTTTCTCTTTCCAGCTCAATTCACTATTGATACATGACTGAAAGTAACAAGTTATGATCTTTTTCAAGTATTCTTCCTCAACATTCTCTTACATATACTTTCATCTATCAAGAACATAAAGATTTGGAAAAGTATTCAAACTCTCAGAACAAGCAATGGACAAAGTATTGTGATGGGTTTTAATGAAAAAAATCAACAATTTAGGCTCAAAATTGGCACTATGGATAATATAAAAAATAGGTAGGCTTGAAAAGCTCAAACTATCCAAAGAAGGCCTATTACCATCATCCCTAAGTTAAATCATGATTGTCTTTTTTATTTCTCCTCGAGAGGTATTTAAGTAAGTTCTAGAATGCTCCATAAATTTTAGTAGAAAAGCAGGTTTAAGAACAATGCGAAGTATTTGATCAAGAACTACTTAGTCCAAGTGTGTGCAAAAAGTCATGCATAAGCCATAAATGATCTAGAACATTTACTCTATAATCCATCATAAAGACATGCATTAAAAATACTACTTGAAATCTCAAAGAAAGTCAGAGAAATATTTGAAAATTTTGCTCAAAATGTTTGCTCCCAAGAAGGTTAAAGTATATGCATAAAAGAATTGTCAATCAAATCACTCCTACACACTTAAACTGGACATTGTTCTCAATGACCAAATAAATATAACAAAGAATAAACCATACTATGGGACCAAAAATATAAAGGGGAAGAGATAAGAAAAATAAACTTCCATTCATTAGGCATTGTGCTGTACAAGAGCTGAATGCTGGAAGAATGAGGCATTGTCAAAGTACATAAAAAGAAAAATATAAAAGAGCACACCAAAGTATAAAAACTAGAAGGAAAATAAATCAAAAACAAAAGAGAAAATAGTACAAATAAAGGAAGAAAGCAAAAACTACGGAAAAGAAAAAACATTAAAAGAGAAAGGAAAAACAAGAGTGATCGAGAAAATATAGACAATCAGCATCAGTCCTCCTCATTATCATCATCTTCATCATCATCAGCTGATAGGGAGATTCCCGCACCACCTTGTTGCCCAGACAAATACTGCCTCAATTCGGCCAATTGTTGCTCTATAGTAGCTTGCTGTCTTGCCATGTCATCCATAGTACCCTGCAAGAGTAGGAGCACCTTCATTTGCTTGTCTAGTCATCCCAGCACGGTAGTCTCAAAGTCAGTCCAGGGTTGGGACTGAGAATTGCTAGCTCGTGCACATGCCGGTAGTGGTAGGTGCTCCTCCTCTACAGTGGGTGGCCTTACCTGACCGGGATGTCAGACCTCGAAAGGAGTTAGCCACTTCTTCAACTCCTGACTGTACTTGTACCTTGCAACTCATCAGAGTTTGCTCAGTCACCATATCGTGCTCAGTGGTAACCTCTATCAATTCTCCCTCAAGATTAACACCTAAGTTTTTCAGAATTTTCATTATAACCAAGGGAAAAATGAAGGCTCTTGTAGAGAGACAGTGATGAACAACATCCCTAATGGATTGGATGATCAAGGGTGCAAGAGGCATAGGTAGTGTGTTCATCATCTGATGCAAAATATAAGTGTCAATAAGTCGGGCCTCATTGAAACCACTAGCACGGGGTACAACATTGAACCCAAACATATATACTAGAGCTGTAAAGTTGGCAGCATGATCGTTGTTTAAATAGAAACTATTGGTTTGAAAGGTATTATGCTTATACAACCCTAGTGTGGCTCTAGTCCCGCTAGCATCCCAATTCAGGTCAGAAAGAATTTTTTGATTATTCACATCTATCCCTTGCCAAGAATCATCGTCAAAGACCTGGAGGAGATTAGCTAATTAATTTTGGGTGATGATAATGGGAATTCCTTTCACTCTCATTTCAATATGGGGAAGATGTTTATTGCCCTTAGCAACTATATTAGCATAAAATTCCTTGATGAGCAGTGGACAATACATTCCTTTCAGTTGTACTATCGAACCCCATCCTAGCCTTCTAAACATCATTTCCAATTTGAGTGCATGGTCTAGGGTGGGTGAGAAAGTACGCTCGATAATGATTTTATTAGATGCTCTCCTATTGTACCATTCCTCACAAGATGCATCGATAAACTCAATAGGTCTAAGGAACAAAGGATCGATAGATAAAGGGGTTGAGGAAGAGGAAGCCCTCGCCCTTTTAAAAGAATGACCCCTTGCTTTAGACATGGTATCAAGGAGTGGTGGAAATAGGAAGAGAGAACAATTGAGCTCAACGATGTCAAATGGGATGTAACTACCCTTTACAAATACACTCTTCAAATCTCACTCAACCCTCAACCAATCTCACAATCCACAAAACCCAAACTTCTTCAATACATATCACACTCCAACCAACAATCAATTTAATCCCCTCTAATCAATTCAACACAACCTGTAACAATATATATAGAGTTCACTGTAAAGCATAAACGTGTTGAATATCCTCAATGCATGCAAGTAGACATGATCATGTTAATGAAGGTATCATCATGGCATTACGTGAAAAACAATGCAAGTTCCATATATAGCCTATAGTCAATCATCACAAATAGCCATAATTCCACCCTTAACTATATGCATGAAGCCCCTAATGATCATATGCATGAATCAAGTATCAAAGAATTATTAACTCCTAATCTAATCCAACTCATGAAGCTTCAATGAGTAATGCACAATTCAAGCTAGCATACACAATCCTAATTTTCAGCCAAAATTGTCCCTAAGATTAGAAAAAATCATCTATACCATTTTAACTGTGGGAATTGAATAAAAATCATACCTTTGTGCTCATGTATGCATAGGCAAGTAAAAGATGTAAGCTTTTTGCACAAATCTAAGCTCCTTGCTTGTGGATTGAATGTGATGTTGTTGTAAAAAATAGAAAAATTTGTGGATTTTGATCCATAGGATCAACAAAAGAGAGGTAGATAGATTTTATAGAAGTATTTAGGAGGTGAAAAATTAAATTTTGGGAAGTGGAGGATGTGAAGCTGGTGCGGGTTAGAGAGAATTTGAGAGGGATTTTGGAGATTTTGAAGAAAAAGTGGCCAAAACGGTCTATAAGTTGCGCCTACTCGACAGGAACTGGCACAGGTCCTGGCTCTTGGAGCCGGTGCCGGCTTAGTTCTGTCGGGTTCTCCAAATTTTTTTTTTCAAGAAAAAAATGAGAAACACACAATAATGATGAGCAATGCACTGTAATTCATGAAAAATAATCAATCAAAATGACAAAAGTAAAAACTGTCTCAATCACAAAATGGAAAGTAAAGTATACGAAAAATGTAGCTTCAATGCTTTCTATGGCTTTGATCCCGTAGATTTTCCTCAGTATTTCCTGACAGTGCCCCAACTTGATGATCTCCCAGTAGTTTGGCTAACTGACTAATTTGGTTTTCCAAGTTGTGTATGGAGGCCTCTAGGTTCCGTATTATAACATTGACCCCTTAGAACTTAGCCTCCGTTGTACTTACCAATTGACCAATCAACTCTTCCAATGGTGGCTTTGAACGTGCTACAGTATTGGTCATGGGGTTTTGATTCCTTTGATTGCCTCCAAAATTCAAAGAACCCTGCCTAGGTTGATTCCCATTGCTCCAAGAGAAATTAGGGTGATTTCTCCAACAAGGATTATAGGTAGAGCTATAAGGGTTATTACCTGGCTGGACATTACCTGCAAAAGCCGCTTGTTCCGAAGTTTCTTGTAATGACCCTATATTTTGGCATTCATGTTTGGGGTGTCCCTCTCCATAGAAATTACAACTTATTTTTAACACCTGGCCTTGAGGCATCACCATCTGTTCCATCATTTGGGTTAAGGCGTCCACCTTAGCCTCTAATGTTGCCACAGCATCCACTTTATGTACTCCTTGCACATGAGCTCTAGACCTTACACTTCCCCAAAAATAGTTATTAGAAGCTAAATTTTCAATAAGATCAAATACCTATTCTAGGGTCTTATGATTGATGGAACCCCCTGCAGAAGAGTCCACCACTTGCCGTGTTGCGAACGTGAGGCCATTCAAAAAGATAAGCATTTGCATTCCTAGCTCAAATCCGTGGTATGGGCATTTTCTCAACATCTCCTTGAATCGCTCCCAACTTTCATACCAAGGCTCAGAATCTGCTTGTTGGAAGGTAAATATTTCGTTCCTATGTTTGGCTGTCCTAGCTGGAGGAAAATATTTGGCCAGAAATTTTTTAGCTAGGGCATTCCAAGTAGTGATGGAACCTATAGGTAAAGACTTTAATCAAGATTTGGCTTTATCCCTCAAAGAGAAAGGAAAAAGTCTTAACTTTATGGCATCCTCAGAAACACCATTCATCTTGAAAGTATCACAAATCTCAATGAAACTAGCTAAATGAGCATTGGGATCTTCTTCAGGTAGCCCATCAAATTAAACCATATTTTGAACCTTTTGGACAATGTTGGGCCTTATTTCAAAATTGTTTGCATCTACCTTAGGCCTAGTGATACTCGAGCCTGTGCCCGAGATTGCGGGGTTCACAAAGTCATCCATAACCCTCCTATCATTCCCAGCATTGTTATTTTGAGCACCATCCATGTCGATGATCAAGTTCCTTTGGATTGTTCGGTGAATCTTTGTCAGTGTCCTTTCAATTTCAGGGTCAAAATCGACTATCTCAACTTCGGATTTTCGGTTCATGTACCAATGATAACACCTAAGAAAACAAGAAGCAAGTTAGATAACAAAATTATTGATTAAAATAAAATTACAAGATTACAAAGTTAGTTAATAGAACATATTCAAAGTTAGTAGGTAAGATTATAAGGGTATACACAAATACACAAAATACAAAAGATAGCACCTTTTTGTGGAAAGAACAAGTATACATATTTACATATTTGCATATTTACATATTTACATGGTTAAATCAATAAAAATCAAGCTTTAATGATATTTTTTCATGGCAACGGTGCCAAAAACTTAATGCGTTTGGCACAAGGAAAGAATTATTAAAACAATAAACACAGATTTATCCCTGGCAATGGCGCCAAAAACTTGATGCGTATAGATTTGGATATAAAAATCATATAAAAACTAAGCACATTCCCAATCAAGTTTACATTAAAATGTTAAACCCAAATTAAATATATGAGCAAGTGTGATCATCATTAACATAGCATAGGATTCAAACTAGTGTCGATCCTCAAGGAACAAGTATGCATTAATCACTTTTCTTTTATTGTTTAACCGACTCAACAAAGTGAAAACATGAAATAAAACAAAACAAAACAAAATAAATATAAAAATATATACATGTCAAGGATAGAGAATTATGTAACTCAAGCTATTGTTTAGACAAACATGATCTTAAAGTATCTAACCATTATCATAACCAATTATTCTCTTGGCATCATGAAGGATGAAGGTAGATTCACTTCGATGGTCAATCCATGAAATCACTATCCTTTAGGTAAATTAGTATCACTTGGTCTGTCTCAACTAATTCACCCAAAAGACTCATTAAACACAATCCTTAATTAAATTTCTTTAGTTTGACAAATTTAAAGCATGAAATTAATCAATAAGTCCTTGGTATTAACTTTTAATTACTTAATCCTTAGCAATTAACTTCTTTAGTCTAGCAAGTTAACAGCTAATAAATATGAAATTAATCAATTGCAACCACCATCAACCTCTTTGGTCTAGCAAGCTAATGAAAAGAAATAATCAATTAATTTCATAATACGCCCAAGTAATTAAATAACAAGAAGAACAATCAATTAATCAAAAGATCAAATAACTTCAAAAATCATGAATACCTAAAACAATGTCAAATTACAATAAAATAATTAATACATCATTGTTCAAAAAAAAAAAAAAAAAGAAAACAAAGTAAAAGAAAGCACTCATAGATAAGCCTCATTCTTCTTCCTTTGAAGACCTTCTTGCACAACCCTTCTTGAATTGAAGAATTCCTCCTTTGATTTGAGTAATTTTCTATAGTGATCAATGAATTCTCCCATTTTCCCTTGTGTTTTCCATCTATTTATAGGCTTGGGAAGTGCCTAAACTCGTTAGTGTAATGTTCTTGGCCAAGTAGAAGTTGGAAAGTGCTAAAACTCCACAAATTACCAAAAATCGCGTAGAAAAATCAAAGCACCGCCTTAACTCCAGGGCCCAGCCGGCGTCGGTTGTGTTCTACTTCTCCAATTATTCATTGATTTTTTTCTTGATTTCAGCACCATGAAGTCCAGAGTACAGCCGACGCTGCCTTGGCTACTGAAGCCGACGCCGGTTTTATTCTGTTTCGCTCTGTTTTGACAATTTTTTGTCGCTTCGAAGTTCATGTAAACAGTGCATGGCCGGCGCCGGTTCCTCTGTCCTAGCCGGCGCCACCTCTCTTCTGTTTTGCGATGTTTTTGTTTCATTTTACCCCAAAAATTTGAAATAATGAATAAAATACTTTTCCAAGGGTAAAATCTCAAATATGAAGAAATATGGCTAGTTATTGAATAAAATGTATCACAAAAGAACTTCAAATAACTAGAAAAAGCATGACTAATTTAGGCCCTATCAATGACTAGTTATTTCACAAAATGTATCACAAAATGACCTCAAATAATTAGAAAAAATATGACTAATTTGGCCCTATCATATTCCCCCACACTTGAATCTTTACTTGTCCTCAAGTAAATACCCAACCAAAGCATTTAAAATAATTTATTTCTTTTCATATTCATCCATAACAAAGCCATAATTTCTTTCCAACCTTAGACACAAAATTGTCATTCATTCACCCTTTAAAAACCTTTGTAAACTCATACATTAAATCAAATAATCTCAAGACCATCAAAGTTAAGTCAAAGAAGCTTATATCTAGTAAATGAAAATTATTCTACTTTCTCAAGCAAAAACATAGATAACATAAATTATACAAGTCAAGTTATTTAACTAATTCAAGCATTATAAACTCAAATTTACCAAACTCGAGTTAGTGAAATAAGGAAAACACTCCACTCTTTGTTTTTCTATGATTTTGGGAATTAATAGCCTCAAGTGCATGGATTTCTCTTCATACACCGTATTGGCCCCTTTTTCAATCATCACTCATCATTTTTTCTCTAACAAATTTTCAACATTTTTTTTCTTTTTCTTTTTCTTGCCTATTTTCCTTCGGGATAGCCTCAAGAGAGTGCACCGAATACACTTGCTACTTCTCCCCATATTGACCCCCTTTTCAGCAAAAGGTCTTCAACAATCATTAATAAAAGAATTTTTTCAACTCAATTTTTTCTCATATATTTTTTCGCTCAAATCTTTTCTCAATTTTTTTTTCAACTCACATTCCTTACTCAAAAGTCAAAGTTAAGCAAATTCTAAATCCATAATACAAGAATTAATCAACAACTCTTCCCATATTTCATCATATCATCCATATTCAAACTCAAAGAATAAAATAAAACTCAAATACCAAATATAACCAAGGTTAACTTAAATTCTTAAGACTAAGCAAAATTCAACTTAATACACAAGTGTACCTTTTTAATAAAATCCTACCACACTGAATGACTTCATATCCAAAGTTAAAAAAAAAAAAAAACCATATCTTCATTATAAACAAATAAACTCAATTTAATTGGACATTGTCCTCGATGGCCTAAAATAGCACACTAAAGCATAACCAAGGGACTAAGAATGTAAAGAGGGAAAAGAAAATAATACTCCCCAAGGCAGATTAGCTCTATGAAAAATCCAAATATCAAATTCCAAAGTAACTCAACAACAAGAAAATATCAAGATAATTGATAAAAACTTAGACCAAGAATATCACCAAACTGCTCATCCACACTTAAACTGGACCATGTCCTCATAGGCAAAAAATAAACACAATAAAACATCTCCAATGGGACAAAAATTGAAAAGGGGTAGAAAGTTTAAGCAATACTCTCCAAGTGCAGATTATCTCCAAGATATGAGAAATTCATTCTTCAAGAAGTTGGAAGAATTATTGGCAATGAAATTCAACCTACAAATAGATCAATAAATACATAAGTAAAAGCATAAAAAGTAATTGAAACTAAAAATAAAAATCAAGGGAGATGAAGGATAGAACGTCAAAGCTTTGAAGTCCCTCTCGAAGTAGAGTCCTTCTTGTCTCCAAATTATCCAATAGCACCACAAAATAGACCACCATAACCTCCAAAGGCTCACAAGATCCTCGTTGTCTCACACTTTGCAATTGGTGCTCTTTTTAGTAAAGAACGTTTTCAAACTTTTGATTCTCAAGAAAGGTAAGACAAGGAGAATATCCAACGTAGATAGCACAACCACAATGGCAATGAATCTTCAATCATTACAACAAAATACCACAAGGAGGCCAAGATTTCCATATTTGCAAAAATTTCAGAAAAACGCATAGCTAATTTGTTAGAAGCAATCACAAGAAGCATAATTCATTCTATGCATTTTTGGCTCACTAAATAAACTCAACAAAGATATTTCCATGTCTAGTAAAATTTCCTCAAAAACATATATGCGTAATGCCAAGAAATTTTAGAGAATGAAATCGAGCCTACCATGAAGAGAGTTCTTCCACCAATGACTTCCCCAACGTATAAGTTTTAAAAAAATTTTAATCCATAGGGGATAATTAGAAGAAGAAGAAAAATAATGCACAGAAGAAGAAGGGAATAAATAAAAGTATCATTCTGGGGGAATAAAAAAGAAATAAAAAAAGAGAAAGAATAATAGAAGAACAAGATAAATAAGAAAAACAAACAAGAAAATCAAAGAAAAAGAAAGCAAGAAAAAAAAAATAAGAAAAATTTGGGAAGAAAAGGAAAAGGTCAGGGAACAAACGAAAAAAAATAAAAAATAAAAAATAATTTTTTTTAATAGCCTTCCAGGCCGGAGCCGGCGCTGGTTCCGAGCTTCAGCCAGCGCCAGTTGCATTTTGTCCGGGCTCCATTTTTATTTTATTTTATTTTATTTTATTTTTACTAAAAACTATCCTTATTGAATGCTTGACCCCAATACATTTAAAACAAGAATTCCTAAATTAAACTAAAAGTAAAAATTGTAAATAAAGAAACAACTAATAAAATAAAATAGTCCGTCTTCAATATCGTGTTAGCTTAAGTCCAAACCTGAAAATAAAAAGAGTTAGTATTGACTCAAAATTATATACGTAACAATCAATAAATTAAAAATACCATTATTACACAGATTCCATATTAACATTAGGTTAGAAAAATTAAATAACTAAATATACAATTTATACAAACATACAAAGATAAATGATTTATTATGAACATGTATATACCAATTTATATATTTACAACATATAGTGAAATTAAAATACAATTATACAAAGAACAAAATAGGCACTTCTTCATACAAGAAACGTATATACATATTTACATATTTACCTATTTACATATTTACATGGTTAAATCAATAAAATCCAAGCTTTCATGATATTGTTCCCCGGCAATGGCACCAAAAACTTGATGCGTATTTATTTGGGTATAAAAATCATATAAAAAAAAACACATTCCCAATCAAGTTTAAATTAAAGCGTTAATCACAAATTACACATATGAGCAAGCGTACTCATCATTAACATAGTATAGTGTTTAAACGAGTGTCGATCCTCTAGGAACAAGTATGCATTAATCACTCTTCTCTCATTGTTTAACCGACTCAATAAAGTGAAAAGTAAAATAAAATAAAAGAAAATAAAAATATATACATGTGAAGGATGGAGAAGTATGCAACTCAAACCATTGTTTAGACAAACATGATCTTAAAGTACTTAATCGTTATCATAACTAATTATTCTCTTAGCATCATGAAGGATTAAGATAGATTCACTTCTTTTTCAATCCATGAAATCACTACCTTCTAGATAAATTAGAATCACTTGGTCTCGTCTCAACTAATTCACCCAAAAGATACATTAAACACAATCCTTGATTAAATTCCCTTGGTCTCAAAAAATTTAAAACGTGAAATCAATCAATGACCCCTTTGTCTTGAAAAACATCAATTAACCTTCAATTACCAGTTCTAAGCAATCAACCCCCTTGGTCCAGTAAGTTAATAGACAACAGAATATGAAATTAATAAATTGAAACTACCATCAACCCCGTTGGTCTAGTAAGTTAATGGAGAGAACCAACCGACTACTCTCGTAATAAGCACAAGTAATTGAATACCAAGAATAATCACCAATTAATCAAAAGATCAACCAACTCTAAAAATAATGAATATCTAAAACAATGTCGAACTACAATAAAATAATTAATATATCATTGTTCAAGAAAAAGAAAACAAAGTAAAAGAAAGCACTCATACACAAGCCTCATTCTCTTCATTTGAAGACCTTTTTGTACAACACTCCTTGAACTCTTTATTTTTGAAAAATATTGGTGATGCAATTTAAAATAAATCTAAGTCTCTACATTGTGCACCTCCTCTTTCCGAGGGTAAATTGGCCTTTATTTATAGGCTCACAAAGTTCCTAAAAGAATCCTAAGTAAAGAAGAAGTAATTACTAAAAAATTTAAAACCAAAAAGGAATAGTAATAAAAGTCTAAATAAAAACCTAAATAAACTAAGGAAGAGAAGAAGTCCACTGCCTTTGACTTTGAGAATAATTAGACTTCAATTTGGACTTGTTGTTTTATGTTGAAGATTGCAATTCTTGTTGAATTCGAATTTCTGAAATTGTCTTCCAATTGATGTTGAATTGAAGTTGCGTAATTCGGCTTCCAATCAAGCCTACACGGAAGCCACCAAAAACCACTTCTCCTTTTTTTGCTGTGCTGGCTCAATTGAGCCACCGAAGCTACTTCTCCTTTTTTGTCTTGCCTTTGCAATGAGCTCGCTTTGAGCCGCTGAATGACAACTTGAGCTGCTGCCGAAATTGCTTCCTTTTCATTTTACTGCACCAGCTCAATTGAGCCACTAAACCCCTACCAAAATCTATTTAGCTTTGTTCTCCTGTGTTGCGTCGGCTCATGTAAGCCACAAACATCCAAGGCTTCCGAAATCTATTTTCTTTGTTTTGTCCTTTTCTTAGCCACCTTTGTTGACCTCTCATTTGCATCTGGACCCCACTGAAACCAATCAATTCTTTCTTTAGCTTTTGTTGCAATTGTCTTCTTTTGCTGTCGGTTCAAGTGAGCCATGAAACTGCTGAAGCCGATTTCCTTTCTTCTTTTGTTGATTGCTAACCGAAATTCCTTGAATTGCTCTACACTTCTCTATTTTTCCAGTGGAAGACCGGCGCCAGCTCTTCTTCCTGGGCTGGTGCTGGTCTTGTTCTGGAAAATCACCTAATTAGCTCTAATTTTTCCTTATTTTTGCATAAAATTATAGAAAAATATTTTTATAAGAGAAGTATCAAATATGAAGGAATATGACTAGTTATTTCACAAAATGTATCACAAAATGACCTCAAATAACTAGAAAAAATATGATTAATTTAGATCTTATCAGTACACTTGCCAGACCTGGCGCGAGGTCTATTATGCTTTTTGTACTGACAGTTGCTCAAGTTCCTCTGCTGGACCAGAACGGACTTGGCGCCTAGCCCGTTGGCTGGGCCTGGTGCCATGTACATTTTGGAATTTTTCACTTTCTGCTCAATTTCTACTTAATTCTACACAAATTTACCAAAAATACTTTCTACAAGCTAAATGTCAAATAGGAAGGAATATGCCTAGTTATTATAACAAAAGTATCTCAAAACATTCTCAAATAATTAGTAAAATAATGATGATTTTAGCCCCTATCACACACCCCCACACTTGAACATTTGCTTGTACTCAAGAAAAACACTTTAACCAAGAAAAATCATTAAGAAAAACAAGCTCTTACTCAATCCAAAAATTCTTTACAACATTACCAAGGATGATAATTTCCTTCAAAACCATTTGAAAAAAATTTAAACCTTGAAACATTTGACAAGACATCACAAAACCTTTGAAGTCAAATTAATCAAGTGTATACCTTAGTCTAAGAAGATTATTTCATTATTCAAGCAAAAATATAGATAATATGAATCACATGAGTTAAGTTATTTACCAACTCAAGCATTATAAATCCAAAAATTGCACAACTTAAGTCAAGATGTAAGGAAAGCACTCTAATTTTTTTTCTCTCAAAAATTTTTCAATGACTTAGGGAATTGATAGCCTCAAGTGCATGAATTTCTCTTCACACACCGTATTGGCCCCCCTTTAGTCATCACTCATCATTTTTTTCAACAATATTGCTCTTGAAAATTCATAGCCTCAAGAAAGTGGATTTCTCTTCATTGTCCGTATTGGCCCCCATAATCAAGCAAAAACAATTTTTTTTTTTTTCATATTCAAAGAGGACATAACAACTCATTCTTCCAATTCTTCAACTCACAAGAATCTTCCACAATTTTTCCACAATCTTTCCTCTCAAAGATCTTTTATCAACTCACATTCTTCATCATAACTTAAAGCTAAGCAAAATTTAAACTCATAATACAAGAGTTAGCCAATAAACTTTACCCATATTCATTATATCCTCCATATTTAAACTGATGAGTCAAATAGCATTCAAACACCATTGCATAAATAAGATTAATCAAGATTCTCAAGTCTTGCAAAATATCCTATCCAACAAAACCAATTTCATCAAAATCCACCTAATGAATGACAAAACTCATATCCAAGAAAGAAAAAGAATTACAACCTTGCTTAACAATGAAAATAACTGAAATTTTGACAAAAGGATATGGAAAAGTACTTCTTCAACCTCATTTTCTCCTCTACACTTAAATTGAACATTGTCCTCAATAGCCAAAGATAGAACATTAAAAGTGCAGCCAAGAAGACCAAAATGAATAAAGAAGAAGGATAAAGTGAAGAAGATACTTCTATTACATCATAGTGCCACCATATTTGAATCCACCACAGAGAGGAGTTACAAGAAAAGTCCTAAAGGTACGAAATGAAAAAGAAACAAAAGAAACATAAATCTAGAAAAAGAAAGCAAAAACTAATCAAATGAAAAATAAAAAAAAATGACAAATATGAACAACATCCATACGATCTGAAAGAAGAATAATGGTTCATAGAGAAAAATATCCACATGATCCATGGTGTTCAATGTCTCCCAAAAATAATGCTTTGCCCGATTTTCATTAACTATAAAGATACCATTATCTGGGTGAGAAACTTCAAATGTACCAAAAGGATAAACCTTAGTTACCACATACAGCCTAAACCATCTTGATTTCAACTTTCCCGGAAAAAGTTGCAAGTGAGAGTTAAGCTACAATACTTGATCACCTTCTTTAAACTCCCGGGATTGAGCAATATGTTTGTCATGCCACCATTTTACCTTCTCCTTGTTGAGTGACTCTTAGATGCTTGAGAACCTTATCTAATTGGGTATTACAAAAGTGGGTTTCCCTATCACTAATGAGTATCTTAGGCACTCCAACCCGGGTGAAAAGTTGTTTTAGAAATTTTACGACAACCAGCACATCATTAGTAGGCAAGGCTTGCACCTCAACCCATTTTGATACATACTCAACCGCAACCAAAATGTATTTGTTACCCAATGAACTAGGAAAAGGGCCCATGAAATCAATCCCCCAACAAAAAAAAATTTCACAAGCTTGAAAATTTTGTAATGGTATCTCATTAGATTTAGAGATGTTATTTGTACATTGACACCTATCACAACTTAGAACAAACCTATGAGAATCCTTGAAGAGTGTAGGCCAATAAAAATTGGACTCAAGTACCATTCTTATGGTGTTGTTAGCTTGGTAGTGGCCTCCCGCGGGTCCTTCATGACAATGTTTCAAGATATCGATACTTTCCACGGAATTCGCACATCTTCGAATGATTTGATCTGCATAACACCAGAACAAGTACGGATCTTCCCAAAAGTAATGCTTTACTTCGAAGAGGAATTTCTTCTTTTGTTGTGCATTGAAATCTTCGAGAATAATTCCTACAACCAAGTAATGAGTAAAATCCACATACCAAGGTAGTTGAGAAATCTCACTATTAACAAGTAGAAGTTGTTCACCTGGAAAGGTGTCATTGATGTCTCAAGGTTAGGATTTTCCAACGTTGATAAGTGATCCGCAGCTAAATTTTTCGGTCCCTTTTTATCCCTAATTTCCAAGTTAAATTCTTATAATAATAAAACCCATCTTATCAATCTTGGTTTAGAATAATGTGTTTAGAAGGTACTTAAGGGTGGAATGATCCATATACACAATGACTTTGGACAAAATAAGATAAGAACAGAATTTATCAAAAGTAAATACTATTGCAAACAACTCTTTCTCCGATGTGGTGTAGTTCTTTTATGCTACCGTAAGAATTACTTGCATAGTAAATTGGTTGAAAGTGCTTATTCCTCCTTTATCCAAGCACTGCGCCTACAGAATAATCACTTGCACCACACATTAATTTAAAAGGAAGAGACCAATTCGATACAATTAAAATAGGAGAATTGATCAATTTCGTTTTAAGCACATTGAAAGCATGGAGACATGTTTCATTAAAATAAAAAATAGCATCTTTTTCAAGCAAAGAAGTAAGGGGTTTAGAAATCTTTGAGAAATCTAAGATAAACCTACTATAAAAACTTGCATGCCTAAGAAAGCTTCGAATAGCCTTCACGAAAGTTGGAGGAGGGAGTTTCTTAATTACCTCAATCTTGGCCCTATCAACCTCAATACCTTTCCTTGAAATTTTGTATCCCAATACTATACCTTCTTGCACCATGAAGTGGCATTTTTTCCTAATTAAGCACGAGGTTAGTCTCTTTATACCTTTGAAGTACCTTTTCCAAATTGGCCAAATATAAGTCAAAAGAATCACTAAAAATAGAAAAATCATCCATAAATACCTCCATGATGTCTCCTACAAGCCCTTCGAAAATAGCCATAATACACTGTTGGAATGGTCCGAGACCATTGCAAAGACCACAAGGCATACGTCGATATGCAAAAGTACTAAAAGGGCATGTAAATGTTGATCCTCCTGTGTTATGGGAATTTGAAAGTATCCGAAAAAGCTATTTAAAAAGAAATAAAACTCATATCCGGCTAATCTTTCTAACATTTGGTCAATGAAAGAAAGAAGAAAATGGTCCTTCCTAATAGCCTCATTCAATTTTCTATGATCAATGTAAACCCTCCAACCAGTTACCAATCTCATTAGGATTAACTCATTTTTTTTTTTCATTTGAGCTCATAGTCATTCCTCCCTTATTTAGTACCACTTGTGTTGGACTAACCCAAATACTATAAAAAATAAGATAAATGATGCCTGAATCTAAGAGTTTAATCACCTCACTTTTTACCACTTCACTCATATTTGAGTTCAACCTATATTGGGGTTGCACTACGGGTTTGGCTCATTCTTTTTACAAAATTTTGTAAGTACAAAAGGAAGTGCTAATTCCCTTAGTATCCATGATTTTCTATGTAATGAATCCCTTATATTTTCCCAATAGACTTACCAACTTGGTCTTTTATTCACAAGTAAGGTCTTTTGCAACGCTTTCGGGTAATTTTTCACCTTTTGCCAAAAATGCATATTCCAAGTACTCAAGGAGGTCTTTCAAGTCTAATTCCAGTGGTTCCTCAATAGATAATTTCATCCTTCCCAAACTGCCTTTTTCGATTTTCTCAAACTTTCCAAACTTATGGCCCTCATTCGAGTCCTCCAAATATGTAACGGATTGTTCCATATAACATTGGACAAATAATTCCTGCACAAAGTCAAAGATAGGTTCATCAATAATATCAACTCTTAAATAAGAATCATCATAAGAAATAGGATGTTGCATGCTTTTATGGATTTTGATAATGACTTCTTCATCCCCAACCCTAAGTGTCAATTTTCC
Source organism: Voacanga thouarsii (assembly GCA_026120185.1). Taxonomy (NCBI): domain Eukaryota; kingdom Viridiplantae; phylum Streptophyta; class Magnoliopsida; order Gentianales; family Apocynaceae; genus Voacanga; species Voacanga thouarsii. The sequence continues at coordinate 2,679,669 of JANUWF010001921.1, forward strand.
TTCATGAACATCAATTAATTCTTTGGTCGTTGCTAGGAAAGGTTGACCTAAGATTAAAGGAACTTTAGAATCTTCATCCATATCAAGAATAATAAAATCCACAGTGAATATGAATTTATCAACTTTAACCAAGATATCTTTAGTTATTCCCTTAGGATATTTAATAGATCTATCTACAGGTTGAATACTCATCCTAGTGGGCTTGGATTCACCTAGGCCTAAATTTTTTGAAAGTTTTATATGGTAAGGGATTAATACTAGCACCAAGGTCGGCTAATGCATTGCAAAACGTAAGAATATGAACAAGATAAGGAATAGAAAAACTCCCTAGATCACTTTCTTTTTGTGGCAAAGTCCGTTAGTCCTATAAGATAGTTAAGCATTCTTTATTTAAAACCACAGTGGATAATTCCTCTAACCTTTTTTTGTTCACAAGCATACTTTTGAGAAATTTTGCATATTTGGGCATGTGCACCAAGGCCTCACTGATTGGAATGTTTATGTGCAGTTGTTTGAGTATTTTCAAAAACTTATCAAATTGTACATCTTTTCTTGCTTTGTGTGTGCGAGTGGGATAAGGTATGGGTGGCTGAAAATATGGTTTTTCAGTTTGTTTTTCAAAAGGTTCAACAAGAGTGGTTGGTTCCGACCCATCTTCTTTACATGGTACCAGTTCCGTGTTAGGATCGGGTATCTTCTTACCACTTCGTAATATAATGACAGCTGAATCATGTTGTGTTTCAACCCCTAATAGCGACTTTACCACTAAATCCGTTAAAAACCAAATTTATCTTTCTATATTTCTAACCATGTCCTCAAATTTTGCCAATGTGTCATCTATCTTATGAAAACATTTAATTACATGGGTGGCAAATTTTTCCAACACCCCTTCTACAGTAATGGAGTTGGATGGTTGAGATGTCATCCTATGAGACATGTTAGGATACCGTCCCAAGCTCCAATTGGCTATCTTACCTATACAAAGTAACTTGTTAGCATCATATATACATATCACAATATGAAAGCAAGTTAATTAGTTAAGGTATATGTTTAAAGGTTGGTTAGAGAAGATTACAACTTATAGAGACATTACCAATACAAGTATACAAGAAAATAAAATATTGCACCTAGTCATACAAAGAATATATAGACATATTTGCATAATTACATATAAAAATATTAACATACAAACATGGTTAAATCAACAAAATCAACATGATATTGTTCCTCAACAACAGTGCCAAAAACTTAATGCGTAAATTTTGGGTGTATAAAAATCATTAAATTTAAATTCATCCCTTGTCAAGTTTTAATTAAAACATTAATCCCAAAATATACATACTAGCAAATACACTCATCGCAAGCATAGTATAGAGAATTAACAAGTATCAATCCTGTGAAACCCCAACTAAAGCCAACCTTAGAGTAAGGGGGAAGGGATGCATATCATGTCATTATGCATAAAAATATACTTTTTGAATGATTTTAAATGCCTTAGAATTATGGTTTATAGGTTAAATGGCTTATTTATGCTTGTTGGGTAGGAAAGGTAAAAAGGTAATTTTGCTTGAGGTTAAAATAGGAAGATGGCTTGAGGTTTAGATAAGAAGAATATTTGGATGAGAAAATAAGAACAAGAGTTAGTATGGTTAAGTGGTTAGAGCTTTGTAATTTAATCTCTAAGCTCCTGACTTCAAATCCCATCACTTAAGTTTTATTCATGATTATCTTAACTATGTTTGAATTTTTGATTTTTTTACATTCCTTAAAGATAGGAATGTTGTCTTGACGGCAACATGAAGGTAATGTCTTGATCATGTGATAATGTTCTAAAAAGAATTCTAGAGGAATTCTTGGTCCCCTTAATTTAGCTAACTTTATCCTAACATCTTTATAATTTAAACTATCCTTAATCCATTAATCCATTCTTTTTTATTCCAAAAATTCTGTGATAAGCCACTAGCCTTGAAATTCAAAAATCAGCTCCTGAGGGATAGGGAATGGCCGAAAATAGGGAGGAGAATTAGGAAGGGATTCCAAGGAAAAGAAAACACCATAGCTATACCTTCAAATTCCATATTCAACTTGTTCATGTTTTGGTAAAGGAAAATCTGGAAAATTTTCCAGAATTTTTGCAAGGTTGTTTTCAAAAGTTTCAGCCAACTCTCTTACCCAATTGCTGCCAGAAAAATGGTCATTTCATGTAAGGTTGAAGGCTGAAAATTCAATGGATTTTCGGAACTGCACAACCTGTCCAAAACCAGAATTTTTCTTCAGCAATTTTGCTGCATTGAAGCTGGAATTTGAAGCCACTTTTAGGTCATAAGAACAACTGGAACTTCCTCTATTTTTCTTCAGGAGGAAAGCTAGAAAACCACAATTAAAAGACCTTCAAACACCCTCAAGAACTAGCTAGAAATCGGGCCAAAGAAAGCAGAAAATTCTACACTAAAATCATCTCCATTCCAAGTGCTCTTGAAGCATTAAAAACTAGAAAACTGTCCCGCTTGTTTTCTCAAGGCAAGGGCCGAAGTTCTTCACTCAACCTCTACAATTCAGACCTTGTTCAGCCGTGGACCGAACCCCTTGGCCTCCATACTAACCTTGAAAATTTGGACTCCATGATCACACCTCAAAAAGCTCATAAGATTACTCTATCCAAAACTAATTTGAACTTCAAACTAAATTCCAGATTTTTGCTCCATTAAAACACTCTTGTAGCAAGTGATCAAAGCAGAAATTCTCTGCCATTATAAGCCAATTTTCGGCCAGCCTTATGAATTGAACAACCCTCCATTCTTTGCATTAAGCCTAAATTGTTCAGTCTTACACCATTAAAGAACAAAAGACCTTCCATGAACAACCTCTATTAACTAATCCTTTACCTCAAACAACTTCTCATTATCCTCCATTTGAATTTCAAAAAAACTGAAAACTTCTCTCTCATTCTTGATAACCGAAACTCCTATGTACACTAGGACAATCAGCCAACAACAATTCCAGCAATTATCAAAGCCATTTTCTCCCAAACTCTCTCAAAAACACCAAGAATACCAAGAAACACACTTCTCATCTTCAAGCCTAAACCATCCTAAACACCCCCAATCACTCCCAAACACTCTAGATCATCTATATTCAACCTATAGTCTTCATTTCTGGCCTTTATAACACTAAATCACACAAAGCAGAATTTTTGAACGGATCAAAACCAACTTTTTTGTTGAGGATTCCAAGAACACCAAAAGGTAAAACAAGAACAACCTCTTTGATCAAGGAAACTTTTATTAAGCGATCATCTATCAAGTATTTTTCCTTGAATTTTCCTTTTTAATTTCTGGATTTATGAATCCTAGATGTTGATAAGATGATTAAATAGAGTAGGGGTTGAGTATATATATATGGATGAAGGGGATAGAGTTAGGACACGAGAGTTGGAATGTATGATTAAGCTTTATGGAATTTTCTTTTGAATCAATATATGCTCATCATGATTAAAGGAATTTGTGGATGTTGTGATGCATGATAGATGTTATGACACAATTGGTGATTAGGCTTTTATGTTCTTATTTTTCAAAAGGTCATAGATGATGATTATGCCTAGTAGGAGATTGGCCATGTGATTGTATATGTTGATTCAAGTATATGTTCATGGATGGACTAGCATATTATTTAATGTTTGGGAATGTGTTCATGGATCCTTTGTAACAATAGGAAATTATGGTAAGAATTATTTTCTTTGTTAATTCTAAAATTATTTTTATTAACAAATTTTATTAATTTAATTAGAATTATTATTATATTTACTCTACAAAATTCGAAATCACTAGGAAGATTTGGAAATAGGGTATTAATTAAAATATTAATATTTTATTAGTTAAATAAATAAAATCTTTTATTAGGAAAAAAATAAGAATAAATAATAAAATATTAGAATTAATTAATATCAAATGACCTTGTAGACCATATTAATTAGCCTTAGTAAAACTTTTACCTATATCCATAAATATTATTTATATTAAAATTTATTTATTATTTATTAATTAAAAATTAAGTATAATTCATTTATTATTAATTTTATTGGTTATTATCTATTAATTAATAATTAAAAATTGAAGTCTAATTTATTTATAATAATAATACTATTTAAATATTACCATTTACCAATATTATTTAGGACTTAGTATTATCCAATATTTAACACTAGTTTATTTATTCGCAATAATACTCATAATTTATTATTTAGAACTATAACTTGTTATTATTTTATAACCCCTATTTATTTTATCAAGCTAGATTTATCTTATAAAACACTTTATCAACTAGTATTAAAGCCTAAGACATTATGGTCATGGTTAGTTATGGTTGTGATTAATTGAACTAGGAATTATTTATGTAAGGCAGATATGATCCGAATGTTATCTTATGTCTTGTATTTACCCCAGGCAGAGTTAGGTTGACCTTGGAAGACTTTTGAATCCCAGAAGAGCAAAACATCAAGTAAGTTCCTGCAAGGAATCATTTGAAGACCAAAGTTAATATGGCAAGGTAACTCAATGTATACAAGTATTTGTTCTGTAAAGGTAATTATGGACAATTTTCCTTTTTATTTCAGTCAAGCAAACCATTTGAAATTAACCAAGCAAATTTTACACAAAAATGTTAAACTTTTTCTAAAACCCAACTTTGGCAAGAATTTTAAAAACCTTAATTGCTATTTTTTAAGTAAATCATTGTATAATCATTTTTCTCCCATGTGAGATAAACAACGTTGAGTACTCAATAAGGGTAGATTACTAGGACTAGTCTTTGAAGGGTTAGAGTAAGTCTCTCAGTAGGTGGCCAACTCTGAGGGGTGAGTTCTTCCCCGATAGGATGCCAGTCCTGTAGGTCATACCGGTCCAAGCTAGCAAGTTCTGTCAAGTAGACTGTGTGTTTTTGGAGTGAACAACCAGTAAGTTTGGGTGCAGAGATGGAGGAGTATCTTACTCGGTAGGCCGTGCACCTACCTTGTGTCAGTATGCTCAACGTATGACATTCTGATCGTTATTGTCATGGTGCACGAAGTGTGGTGCCATGGCTACCTCTTTTGAGTGGTTGTATTTATTGTGCACATGTATGTTTTGGAAAGCAAAACACCTCTCTTCATTTATAACATTTATTTAATGCTTGCCAGCACTTCCTTTTATGGAATATTTACAACTTGCATACATGAACTGTTTTACCTGAAAAACTCAAAGCATACATGAAATTATTGAGATTTTTATCTCACCACCTTTTAAACCATGTTTTTAGGTCAATCTTGTTGTGAAGGTCATTAGCTAGATTGTTGCCTATGTCCTGAAGAGTCTTTGTTATTTTTCCTATATATTGCTTTTGAGAGATAGTAGCAGACATTTATTTTTGAATTTGTTCATGTATTGTTGGGTTGTAATAAGTTAAATTTTGGAGTATTTCTTTTATTTTATTTTGTGTGTCCTAGTTATAAAGATTCATTGTCTTGTGGACGGGGCGACATCCCTAGCCCTAATGGGGCATAGGTAGTGGGGTGTTACAAGTGGTATTAAAGACTAGGTTTAGGCAATTATTGATAGTAGATGCTTTGTTTTATTAAGGATAAATCTTTAACTAACCTGGTTTGTTTATGCTGTATGATGGTTAGAATGATTAGAACTGCGAGGAAGGGGCAACAATGGCATCCACCTATCCCTATCAATCAGGAAGATTTACCAGTGCCTTAGCCTGCACCACAACCCACACCTCAACCAATCATACCCTTGGACGAGAGCAGTGATGATGAGGTTTAGATTATTGAGCCACCTCCAATACCTGTAACAGACTTAGTTACTGATAGTGGGGATGAGAAAATTGACATGGAGTATGTCCCACTACCACCAAGCCCTGTAATTGATTTAACTGCGGATAGTGATACCCGGGGGAGATAGACTATGAATCTCCACCTAGATATTCTTTTGTACCCCCACCTAACCAGGTTGAAATTGGAGAGAGTTCTAGGAGACTCGGGAAGGAGCCAATGGACTATGGGTTCGTGAATAGGGCAGGGATGGACTTTTCTAGGAATGCAGGAGGATGGTTGTATGATGTTGACTTTGAAGACTCTGATGAGGATTAGAAAGGCCAAGTTCTACTATGCCTGGGGAGTTTTTATTTACAGTTTTCAATAAATTCTTGTGCTACGAGTCCACTTATGTTTATTGATTTATTTCAAAATTTATGCAAATAAGAGTACTTGGAGTATTCTAAATCTTGAAAAAAAATAGTCTATATGTAATTCTTTATACAAAATTTGCATTTAATTTTCTTTTGCTTAAACTTGAATGTGAATGCATGCTCAATTTAAAAGTTTTAAACCTTGATGCATAAACTCATTATTTGGGGCATGGTTTAGAATGGCACCCAAGCGTCGTGGAGTTACATCCAACAGAAGGGATCTTAAGGCAGAGCTCGTGACACCGGAGTTTGATACAATTCAATTACCATCACCTAACTGGGGAAATGAGAATGAACCAGAGCCAGAAATGGGATCGAAAGAACCTGTCAGCATAGCTATGGGGCAAACATTCCACAAGATGATCGAGATTCTGCAAACCATGACTGAGCGGAGGAATCCGAAGGGGGAAGATGAAGTGTAACAACCCACGACTACGTACCCTAAAAAGGCGGGGATGTCGCCCCGTCCCGTAGGACAATGGGTCTTTAGAACGAGGTATAAAATATAAAGGCAATCTCCAAAAAGATCAACTTAGATAAATAAAGAAATATTCTTATTACATCAGGCTCAACTTGGAGCAAAATGGAATAAAACAAAATATTATTTAGAAGCATAAGCAATAAATGTCTCCTAGAACGGATAGAGAAAATAGCAAAATCTTCAACTATTACATGCCCCGCTGACTCAGCACAGTCTATCCCCTGAAAACATGATGTAAAACAGTGTGAGAATAAATCTCAGTAAGTCCTGTGCGTGCACATGGTGTTTTTAAATAGTTCGTGTATGCAAAGTGTAAAACATTTGTAAAAATAATTTGGCAAGTCATAAACAATCTCTTTTCGCAAGGAGTGGGTTTTTTTCAATGTCACACTTTGTACAAAATAAATCCTCCACTCGGATAAAAGTCATGTCACGACACGTTGGGCTCTATGAGAACAAGTTGGCCAAGGCACCACACTTTGTGCACTTTGTCCGGACCAGATTACCACACGTTGGGCGTTCTGATCAAGGTGAGTGTACAGCTCACCGGGTGAGATACTCCTCCATCTCTATACCCAACAAAACTATCCGGGTGTCCATGCCGGGAATATAAATAATACCTTTTAGGTATAATGCTAGCTCGGACTAGCCTGACCAACCAACACTGTCGCCTTTTCAAGCAGAATTCATCTTCTGGAGGTGGCCTCCTGCCAGAAGACTTACGCTAGCCCTCCAAGACTAATATTGTTAGCCTACCCTTATTGAGTACTCAACGAACATATCCGTCAATTCCTGATTCAAAATATTTCCAAACCTTGGCTTTGTAAAATGTGGTTTTTTTTAAAAGAGATTTCTAAAAATTTAAGGAAAAGAATAGTTTTCTTGATAAAACCGTTAGTTTGACAAAACCGTTTAAAGAATAAATATCCACGTTTACCACCCAAGCAAACTTAGTTTAACAATAGCTTTACAAAGCTTCACAATATAGACTTGCCATCACAACCTTTAACAAAACAGTTTATAAAAGGACTTACCATCACAACGTTTAGCAAAAGAGTTTATGCAAGGACTTACTTGATATGCCTTAGATAAATGCGATAAATTCACAGCTGGATATCCTCAATTATCCTCCTGAACTAAACCATATAATATCATGATCAGGGTCTCAATTAATTCAAACATGCTCTAATCCCATCTATTTTCATAACAATTCGCAATCTCCTATCTAATTCCAAGTAAACTATTCAATCCCCAAAGATCAAATACTACGACCACATGTTTATCTCACTAATAAACACCATTAGACTTTACTTTTGACATCAAGGGAGGGTATTCCCTTACCTTGCAACTACCGGGTAATGAGGTCTCGATGCTCCTATGGTGATCGTCCCGAGTTCGCTTGAAAAGAAGAGAGAAGCTACCTCCTTTGCTTCACTTGACCGAAAATTTAGGAAGAAGAGGAAATCAGCCTCTATAGGGCGTGATTTAAGGGTAGAAGAAAGAGAAAAGATTCATTAGAGAAAACGGCATCAAGAGGTTGAAAGGATTTGTGCTTACCTTAAGGTGTGTTCGATTTTTGCTTGGAACAACTCTTGTATTTTCGAAAATTTGCAGAGAGAAGTTGCTGAAATTTTTGTGTAGAATGGAGAGGGTAAATGGTGGTTATGATTTAAAGTTGGAAAAGATTGGTTTAGGGTTAGATGGTGATATTTAGATAAACTCCTAATGGCTTTAGGTTTCTTGGACAGCAAAGGCGGAATTTCCAGCTTGCGCGCGCCTTCTTGCTGCCGATTTTAGGGGAGTTTTATGGAGGAAAAAATTCTGCAATTTGCTCCTCTAAGCTGGCCGAACTACTGCTCAAAGGGAGGGCTGAATGTTTTCAGAATTTTGGGCCAAACAAGGAAGAGTTTGAGGGAGTTTTGATGACTGAAAAATCCTGTGCAAGTGCTGTGAAAATTCTGTGCAAGTGTAGCAAGTTTTGGACTGGTTTGGCTGCTATAATTCTACCGAAATTTCTAGAGGAAAATTGAGGGTTTTAGGCGCTGAAAATAGCTTGTTCAGCTGGGGTTTTTCAGTGAATGATGTGTGCAGAATTTTGGTTGAAGTAGGAACATAAAGCTGGCCGAAAATCCTGCACAAAGCTGTCCGAATTTTCTGTGTATATGCTGGACGAATTTCAGTGTTTTTGTGTGAATAAAATTCTGATTTTGTGCAGCTAAGGTAGTTGAATTGTTAAGGAGTATTCTAGGTGGTTTGAGCTAGGATTTTTAGAGTTGGATTGTAGCTAAAGATGGCTGGAATTTCGGACAGCTTATGTAGATACAAAGCTGCCGAAATTCAGCTAGGAAAAGGAAGAAATCCTAGTTGAATTTGGATTGAAATAAAATCTGATTTTATTAAGGATTTGGATAAGATTTCCTCTAGTCCTAGAAGTGTTTGGATTGAGCTAAAGGTGCTCCAAGGTGGCGAACAAAATCTGGAAAAATTTCCAGAATATTTCCAGCTTATGGTTTCCGAAAATTCAAGGGAACAATAGCTGAAAATAATACAAATTTCATCCTTAGCTAAAATCCTTGAACTTAGGAGTTAAATATAGAGTCTTACTCCTATGGAAGTGGCGTTTAAACCCAAAGAAAATATCTAAAACTTTAGTTAAAATATTTCTCTAAAACAATTAAATAAATACAAGGATTATGGCTAGAATTCTTGAAGAGGTAAAACAAGATTTTTCCCTAATATATTCCCTAACTCTAATATTCATCAAGAATAGTTTTATACCACTTGAAATTTTTCAAAGTGGCTCCTAGCTAGGGTTTTTCAAAAATCCTAAGGAACACAAGCTGAAAATTAAAGGTGAACTTTATTCACATCAAAGTCATTGAATTTAGGAAATAAATATAGAGACTTATTTCCTTAGAGTAAAAATACTAAAATTTCTCTAGGATAGCTAGATTCTTTTTCGGCCAAGATAAGAAACGATCTAAAGAAAAGAATTTCAAGAAGAGAAACTTACTTCACAAAAGGTAGGATTCGAACTCGGGTCACCAAAGGAAATTACCAACCTCCCCGCTATTCCAAAACTACTCTTATACTAATTTTTCTACAAGAAGTTCTTACCACCCCAATACTCCTCCTTCCAAATCTTCGACCAAACCTCCCTTAAACAAATCTTTGACGACACAACTATTTCACATCAATTAATTCAAACGCAAGAGCAACTGAAAAATTCACATGCATCATGCAAATAAAATTATTCTAGCTACCACATAAAATGCAAGATGCTATGCAATGCATGACTTTTTCCCATAGTCAAAGGTGGTTTTGGGCGGAGTATTACATCCCCTCCCCCTTAAGAGAATTTCATCCCGAAATTCAGGTTTCATACCCTTCGAGTATACTCGGATACTTTCGTCTTAACCATTCATCCGTTTCCCACGTTGCATCCTGTGCTTCATGATGATCCCAAAGTATCTTCACCATGGGTATCTGCTTGTTTCGGAGCATCTTAATACTCCACTCCAAGATCTTGACGGGTCTCTCCACATAACTCAGATTGGGTTGCAACCCCAACGGTTCCTCATTGAGTACATGACTCGGATTGGGATTGTACCTTTTCAATTGAGAGATATGGAATACGTCATGCATCCTGGTTAGGTCATTAGGTAGATCCAATCGGTAGGCAACCGGTCCAATTTTCTCCAATATCGGGAATGGTCCCAAATACCCAGGACTCAACTTCCTTCCCCTCGGATGTTTCAGGATTCCTCTACTAGGAGTTAACTTCAAGAATGCACGGTCACCTACTTAGAACTCCAATTCCCTCCTCCTAGTGTCTGCATAGCTTTTCTGTCTGCTTTGTGCTGCCCTTAGCCTTTCCCGAATTAACTTAATCTTGTCGGTCATCTCCTGAATGCATACTTCACCAGTCTTTTTAACGTTCCCTTCTTCTGTCCATCCCCAATATATCGGTACCTGGCATTTTCTCCCATACAGTGCTTCGTACGGCGCCATTCCGATTGACGCCTAATAGCTGTTGTTATATGCTAACTCCGCATGCGGTAAAGACTCAATCCACTTGTCTCCAAAGTCCAAGATACATGCTCGGAGCATGTCTTCCAGTATCTAAATGACTCTTTCGGATTGACCATCAGTCTGCGGATGAGCAGAGGTACTGAATTTCAGGGTCGTGCCCAAGGACTCCTGGAACTTACCCCAGAACCTTGAAGTGAATCTAGGGTCCCTATCCGACACGATGCTTGATGGTACCCCATGCAACCTTACAATTTCTCGGGTATATGTCTGAGCCAACTTTTCCATCGAGTCCCTTACGTTTACCGCTATGAAATGCGCTGTCTTGATCAATCGGTCCACTACCACCCAGATCGCATCTTTGTGTGACTTCGTCATCGGAAGGCCAGTCACAAAGTCCATGGTCACCTCTTCCCATTTCCATTCGGGAATCGGTAACGGTTGCAGTAAACCTGTAGACTTCTTATGCTCCATCTTAACCTTCTGGCATGTTAGACAGGTTGACTCCTCTTCAAGTATTGGTACATCTTCACCTCCCCAGGGTGTATGGTGTATTTGCTCTTGTGTGCTTCGTCCAGTATCCTCTTCCTTAAGTCTTGGATGTCCGGTACACAAATCCGGTCCCGAAAGTACAATACCCCTTTCTCATCGGTTTGGAAATCGCTTCCTCCTTTCGCGATCTCTTTCTCCCTGAAAGTTTGAAATTCTGTGCTGCCCTGTTGACCTGATACAATTTCCTGGTCCAGATCAGGTTTCAGGGTCAGGTTGCTCACGCAGATCTTCCCCTTTTGCACTTGCGCCTCTTTCTCCAGGATATCCTGGATTGCCAACACCTCCTGTATTCTCAAGTGTGCCATTTTCACCTTCCGACTTAGAGCGTCTGCTACCACATTTGCTTTACCCGGATGATAGTTAATGGGGCACTTATATTCTTCCAGGAACTCCATCCACCTACGCTGCCAGAGATTCAAGTCCTTTTGCGTAAAGATATATTTCAAACTCTTATGGTCCGTGAAAACCTCGTATTCTGCACCGTACAAGTAATGTCGCCATTTCTTCAAGGCGAACACTATAGCTGCTAGCTTTAGGTCATGCGTGGGATAATTAACTTCATGCGGCTTTAGCTTTCTAGATGCATAGGCTATGACTTTCCCTTCCTGCATCAGCACATCTCCTAGTCCTTCATTGGATTCATCTGTATAGAGTGCATAGGGCTTATCAGCCTCAGGTAGACTCAGCACGGGTGCTGTAATCAACCTCCTCTTAAGTTCTTGGAAGCTCTTCTCGCACATCTCACTCCAAGCAAAAATGACATCCTTCTTCAACAGTCGTGTCATCGGTGAAGCTATAAAGTAGAGAAGTTTTTAATGAAACGCCGATAGTACCCGGCCAACCCAAGGAAACTTTGTATCTCGGTAATGTTCTCCGGTTGTTTCCAATTAGCTACGGCTTCTACCTTAGCAGGGTCCACCTTGATCCCCTCCTTGGATATCACATGACCAAGGAAAGACACTGAGCTCAGCCAAAACTCACACTTACTGAACTTAGCGTAAAGTTTGAATTCCCTCAGCTTCTCTAAGACCAACTTTAAGTGCTCCGCATGGTCCTCCGGATTTTTGGAGTAGATCAAAATGTCATCGATGAATATGACCACAAACTTGTCCAAGTATGGTTGAAAAATGCAATGCATCAAATCCATGAATATTGCCGGTGCGTTGGTTACACCGAACGGCATTACTACAAATTCGTAATGGCCATACCGCGTGTTGAATGCAGTCTTAGGAATGTCTTCTTCTTTGATCCTTACCTAATAGTATCCTTGCCGTAGGTCCAATTTCGAAAAGCAAGCAGCGCCTTGCAGTTGATCAAACAACTCATCGATCAAGGGTAGAGGGTATTTATTCTTGATCGTTAGATTGTTCAGTCCCCGATAATCGATACATAGCCTGAAGGTACCATCTTTCTTCTTGACAAACAATACCGAGGCTCCCCACGGTGATGTACTCGGCCGAATGTAGCCTTGCCTTAGCAGTTCTTCCAATTGCTCCTTTAACTCCTTCAACTCTGTCGGTGCCATCCGATAGGGGGTTCTGGATACCGGTTCTGCTCCGGGAATCAGATCCACGGTGAACTCAACTTCTCTTTCTGGGGGTAAGGAAGTGAGCTCTGTAGGGAACACATCCAAAAAGTCTTTCACCACCTCCGTACTTTCCAAGGTACACTGGTCCTTTGGTTTGTTTAGGAGATACACCAAGTATCCCGCACATCCTTTCTTGAGCAACTTCCGAGCTATAGCTCCAGCAATAAGAAATTTCAATTCCTTCGTTCGCTTGCCATTGAATTCAATTACATCCCGTCCAGGTCTCACAAACTGCACCGTCTTAGTCTTGCAGTCCACACGAGCTTCGTGCTTCGACAACCAGTCCATGCCCAAGATCAAGTCATAACCGTCCATGGCTAGGATTATAAGGTCGGCCTCCAGAATCTCCTTCCCAACCTCAACTCCACAACTTCCCATTTTCTTGCCTGCTTCCACCACCTTTCCCAAGGGAGAACTAACTACTAGGGTATAAGGTAGCTCATTTCCTTCCCAGCCCAGACGTGAAGCACATACTTTACTTACATAAGAGTGTGTAGATCCTGGATCTATTAGAACATTAACAAGACAACCTTGGATAGAAATGTTACCTTCGATTATGGCGGCGTCCGCTCCGACTTCCTCTCGGCTCAGGGCAAAAACTTTGGCCTTCACCTGGGGCTTCAGGCCTCCCGCTCCGGCTGGTCCAGTAGCGGCACCTCTGTTGCCTCCCATTGGTTGGGTCGGCGCGGTCTGCTTAGTCCTTAAGGGTTTGGGGCAGACGTTCCTCAGATGTCCTGGGTCTCCGCAGTTGAAACACCTTTTCACACCCCCGCTACCCCAGCAATTTCTCTCAGTGTGGCCTCGTTTCTCACACAGTCGGCAGTTCAGGCTGCCTTGCATTGATCCGGCTACAGGCACTCGGGGCTGCTTACCCCGATTTCCCCATGGCATAGAACCCGCAGGTCGCTTATTGCCTGAAGGCCTCATAGGTGGACGACTTGGTTGGAAGGGTCGGTTCACCAGTCGGTGCTGATCTTCGTTCTCCGTCTGAGAAGCTGCGTCCACAGCGGCAGTGTACGACGTTGGCGGGGATGGAGCCAACGCCTTCCTCAAATCTGGCCTTAGCCCTTTCACGAATTACCGGGTGCGCTTCTGCTCCGTATCTACCAAGCACTTGCAGTACTTGGACAACTGCATGAATCGGCTTGCATATTGGGCCACAGTCATGCCTCCCTGCTTGAGGGTCTGGAATTCATCCTCCCTCTTCTCAGCCACCCATCGAGGAATGTACTCAGCCCGAAAATCCTCCGTAAAATCATCACAGGTCCACTCCTGCTCCTCCTTATCCCAATCACCCCGTACTCGCTGCCACCAAGCCCGAGATGGTCCCCTTAGCCGAAAAGTAACAAACTTTACCATCCTTTCTTTCGAGTACTGCAGAGTAGCGAAAATGTCCTCCATCTGCTCAATCCATTGCTCGGCTTTCTCATCCTGTTCCACCTCCCACTGGAATGTGGGAGGCTGGAACTTCAGGAAACGCTCCAAAGCCTCATCCTCTCCCCGCGGTGGTTTCCTGGCCACCTTGTCCACTTTTTCGGTCAAGTCCTATAGAATCGAGGCCATCTTGTCGAAAGCCTAACCCATGGTCACATCCCGTGACCTCTCCGAAGCCATCTCCTGCTCTCCTAGCAGGTGCTCTTCCACATCGGGGGTGGAACGACGCATCTGCTCAAACTCCGGGGTGGAGAATGCACTCTCCTGCACCGTTCTGCTATGCACCACTGTTCGGCGTCTTAGTGCCATCTTAATCACATTCACTCAGGGTCAGATAGTTATCCAGGGGAAAAAGAATATGCTTAGGTGCATGATCAGTTGATAGTAATGTACTCATCTAAAAGAGAATGTGATGATAACGTGCAGAGATAAATCAAGTAATAACGAAACTCATACTTGTCATATAAACCAGTCTTTGCAGAACTGAAGGGGTCATCTCATACGATACCCTTTTTATTTAAAATGATTAATAGGCCCTATGAGCCACATGCTCCCTTAAGAAAAAGATAAACAAACAAAGGTATGCAAATTCCAAAGAAAGAAAGAGTAAAAGCTGCTGGTCTTCTATGTTCGACTCTCCCTAGTTTCAACAGAAGTATCGGAGTCGTCAGAGGCCGGTTCCACCAGCCACCCCATGGAACTATCGGGTCTCCCTATGATGGAATTTGAACCTAAGACCTCAAGAACTAATTCTAAGGCTCTAACCACTACACCACAACAACTCTTTTGACCATCCTATAAAAAAAAGATAGGAAATAGAACCAGATCAAAATACTTAAGAAAATAGAACCCCATAAGTCAAGTAATTTCCTAAACCATGTCTCTGATACCACTTGTAACATCCCACGACTACGTACCCTAAAAGGGCGGGGATGTCGCCACGTCCCGTAGGACAAGGGGTCTTTAGAACGAGGTATAAAATATAAAGGCAATCTCCAAAAGGATCAACTTAGATAAATAAAGAAATATTCTTATTACATTAGGCTCAACTTAGAGCAAAACGGAATAAAACAAAATATTATTTAGAAGCATAAGCAATAAATGTCTCCTAGAACGGATAGAGAAAATAGCAAAAGCTTCAACCATTACATGCCCCACTGACTTAGCACAGTCTATCCCCTGAAAACATGATGTAAAATAGTGTGAGAATAAATCTCAATAAGTCCTGTGTGTGCACATGGTGTTTTTAAATAGTTCGTGTATGCAAAGTATAAAACATTTGTAAAAATAATTTGGCAAGTCATAAACAATCTCTTTTCGCAAGGAGTGGGTTTTTCTCAATGTCACACTTTGTACAAAATAAATCCTCCACTCGGATAAAAGTCATGTCACCACACGTTGGGCTCCATGAGAACAAGTTGGCCAAGGCACCACACTTTGTGTACCTTGTCCGGACCAGATTACCACACGTTGGGCGTTCTGATCAAGGTGAGTGTACAGCTCACCCAACAAAACCATCCGGGTGTCCATGCCGGGAATATAAATAATACCTTTCAGGTATAATGCTAGCTCGGACTAGCCTGACCAACCAACACTGTCGCCTTTTCAAGCAGAGTTCATCTTCTGGAGGTGGCCTCCTGCCAGAAGACTTACGCTAGCCCTCCAAGACTAGTATTGTTAGCCTACCCTTATTGAGTACTCAACGAACATATCCGTCAATTCCTGATTCAAAATATTTCCAAACCTTGGCTTTGTAAAATGTGGTTTTCTTTAAAAGAGATTTCTAAAAATTTAAGGAAAAGAATAGTTTTCTTGATAAAACCATTAGTTTGACAAAATCGTTTAAAGAATAAATATCCACGTTTACAACCCAAGAAAACATAGTTTAACAATAGCTTTACAAAGCTTCACAACATAGACTTACCATCACAACCTTTAACAAAACAGTTTATAAAAGGACTTACCTTCACAACGTTTAGCAAAAGAGTTTATGCAAGGACTTACTTGATATGCCTCAGATAAATGCGATAAATTCACAGCTGGATTTCTTCAATTATCCTCCTGATCTAAACCATATAATATCATGATCAGGGTCTCAATTAATTCAAACATGCTCTAATCCCATCTATTTTCATAACAATTCGCAATCTTCTATCTAATTCCAAGTAAACTATTCAATCCCCAAAGATCAAATACTACGACCACATGTTTATCTCGCTAATAAACACCATTAGACTTTACTTTTGACATCAAGGGAGGGTATTCCCTTACCTTGCAACTACCGGGTAATGAGGTCTCGATGCTCCTATGGTGATCGTCCCGAGTTCGCTTGAAAAGAAGAGAGAAGCTACCTCCTTTGCTTCACTTGACCGAAAATTTAGGAAGAAGAGGAAATCAGCCACTATAGGGCGTGATTTAAGGGTAGAAGAAAGAGAAAAGATTCATTAGAGAAAACGGCATCAAGAGGTTGAAAGGATTTGTGCTTACCTTAAGGTGTGTTCGATTTTTGCTTGGAACAACTCTTGTATTTTCAAAAATTTGCAGAGAGAAGTTGCTGAAATTTTCGTGTAGAATGGAGAGGGTAAATGGTGGTTATGATTTAAAGTTGGAGAAGATTGGTTTATGGTTAGATGGTGATGTTTAGATAGACTCCTAATGCCTTTAGGTTTCTTGGACAGCAAAGGCGGAATTTCCAGCTTGCGCGCGCCTTCTTGCTGCCGATTTTAGGGGAGTTTTATGGAGGAAAAAATTCTGCAATTTGCTCCTCTAAGCTGGCCGAACTACTGCTCAAAGGGAGGGCTGAATGTGTTTAGAGATTTGGGCCAAATAAGGAAGAGTTTGAGTGAGTTTTGATGACTGAAAAATCCTGTGCAAGTGCTGTGAAAATTCTGTGCAAGTGTAGCAAGTTTTGGACTGGTTTGGCTGCTGTAATTCTACCGAAATTTCTAGAGGAATATTTTGGGTTTTAGGCGCTGAAAATAGCTTGTTCAGCTGGGGTTTTTCAGTGAATGATGTGTGCAGAATTTTGGTTGAAGTAGGAACATAAAGCTGGCCGAAAATCCTGCACAAAGCTGTCCGAATTTTCTGTGTATATGCTGGACGAATTTCAGTGTTTTTGTGTGAATAAAATTCTGATTTTGTGCAGCTAATGTAGTTGAATTGTTAAGGAGTATTCTAGGTGGTTTGAGCTAGGATTTTCAGAGTTGGATTGTAGCTAAAGATGATTGGAATTTCGGACAGCTTATGTAGATACAAAGCTGCCGAAATTCAGCTAGGAAAAGGAAGAAATCCTAGTTGAATTTGGATTGAAATAAAATCTGATTTTATTAAGGATTTGGATAAGATTTCCTCTAGTCCTAGAAGTGTTTGGATTGAGCTAAAGGTGCTCCAAGGTGGCGAACAAAATCTGGAAAAATTTCCAGAATATTTCCAGCTTATGGTTTCCGAAAATTCAAGGGAACAAAAGCTGAAAATAAAACAAATTTCATCTTTAGCTAAAATCCTTGAACTTAGGAGTTAAATATAGAGTCTTACTCCTATGGAAGTGGCGTTTAAACCCAAAGAAAATATATAGGACTTTAGTTAAAATATTTCTCTAAAACAATTAAATAAATACAAGGATTATGGCTAGAATTCTTGAAGAGGTAAAATAAGATTTTTCCCTAATATATTCCCTAACTCTAATATTCACCAAGAAGAGTTTTATACCACTTGAAATTCTTCAAAGTGGCTCCTAGCTAGGATTTTTCGAAAATCCTAAGGAACACAAGCTGAAAATTAAAGGTGAACTTTATTCACATCAAAGTCATTGAATTTAGGAAATAAATATAGAGACTTATTTCCTTGGAGTAAAAATACTAAAATTTCTCTAGGGTAGCTAGATTCTTTTTCGGCCAAGATAAGAAACGGTCTAAAGAAAAGAATTTCAAGAAGAGAAACTTACTTCACAAAAGGTAGGATTCGAACTCGGGTCACCAAAGGAAATCACCAACCTCCCCGCCATTCCAAAACTACTCCCATACTAATTTTTCTACAAGAAGTTCTTACCACCCCAATACTCTTCCTTCCAAATCTTCGACCAAACCTCCCTTAAACAAATCTTTGACGACACAACTATTTCACATCAATTATTTCAAACGCAAGAGCAACTAAAAAATTCACATGCATCATGCAAATAAAATTATTTTAGCTACCACATAAAATGCATGATGCTATGCAATGCATGACTTTTTCCTATAGTCAAAGGTGGTTTTGGGCGGGGTATTACATGAAGCATTGGAGAGGTTTCTAAAATATCAACCTCCCATCTTCTTGGGATAGGCTGAGCAAGACCAGAAGGCGGAGCAGTGGGTGGAACAGATGGAGGACATCTTTGCTACACTTCAGTACACTGAGAAGCGAATGGTGAAATTTGCTGCATTTAGACTGAGGGGCCCAGCTTAGGCATGGTGGCAACGAGTCCAAGATGACTAGGAGATGATAGATTAGAACTATACGTGGGCCAACTTCGTGGAGGCATTCAGAGTAGAATATATCCCTCAGTGGATAGTGGAGAAAATAGAATACGAATTCCAAAATTTGAAATAAGGGGGCATGACGTGGCATAGTATGCGGCATGATTCACTCAGTTATCAAGATATTGCTAAAGGCTGGTGGATACTGAGTAGAACAGAACGAGGCAATTTGTCAAGGGATTGAGGCAGGAGTCAAGAAGAGCGTTGGCACCTTCTCCACCAACAACTTATTCAGGGGCCGTGAACACAACAACCCAGACTTAGAATGAGGATCGCAACAAGATGGTACCAAGATCTTTCTTGCTACCAAAACAACCGTTAAGACCTTTCCAGAGGTAGCAACCCAATAAGCGCCCTGCCATCCAACAATGGCAGAACCGAGGAAAGCAAGCATGAATGGCACCAGTTGGTCCTGCACAGAATCTTTCATTATACCGATACTGCGGGAAAAAAGGCCATGTAGAGAAAAATTGTTGGTCCAGGGAAGTTGAGCGGAAATGCTACAATTGTAGAGACCCGAATCATCTGCGAAATGCTTGCCCTAAACTTCTCCAAATTGGACAACAAAATCTGGCTCAGACCGCGGGAGCTAATCGAGCCAATGCTGCAGGAGCTTCCGGAAGTGGAACTTAGAAGCCGTAGGTGAAAGCAAAGGTTTTCGCTCTTAATCGGGAGGAGGTTGGAGCAAATGCAATGATGGTGAAAGGTACGTTTACTATCCAAGGTCATTCCGTTAATGCATTAATTGACCCTGGATCTATCCATTCCTATTTAAACAAAAATTGTGCATATCACTTAGGTTGGGATGGAGTAGAACTACCTTTTACCTTGTTGGTGAGTACGCTATTAGGGAAAATGGTGCAAGTAGATTGGTATATGCAGAATTGTAAGATTGAAGTGGGGAGAAAATGCTTTGAGGGAGATTTGATAGTCTTAGCTATTGATGACTATGACTTGATACTGGGTATAGATTGGCTAGCTAAGCATGGGGCTAGAGTAGACTATAAGAATAAGTTGGTTCAGTTCATTAGACTAGGATAGGATGTGTTGGAGTTCAATGGTAAGAGAGTAAAAGAGTTAAAATTTTTGATAGCTGGGGCAAAAGCCCGAAAATTGTTGAAGCAAGGATGTCAAGAATATTTGGCCAATGTGATCAATAAGCCGAAGGATCGGTGTACCCTCAAAGATACTGAGGTGGTAAGAGATTTTCCAGACGTATTTCCTACGGAACTCACTTCTCTACCTCCTAACCGAGAAGTCGAGTTCACCATTAATTTAGTTCCAAGAGTGGAACCAGTATCCCCAACTCCATATCGGATGGCACAAGCGGAGTTGAAGGAATTAAAAGAGAAACTAGAGGAGTTGGTGAGGCAAGGTTACATCAGATCTAGCACGTCACCCTGGGGAGCTTCAGTGCTATTCGTGAAGAAGAAGGACGGGACCTTGAGGTTGCGTATTGACTACCGGGGGTTGAACAACCTGACCATGAAGAATAAGCATTTTCTACCGTTCATTGATGAGTTGTTCGACCAGTTGCAAGGTTTCAGATGTTATTCCAAACTAGATTTGAGGCAAGGATATTATCAAGTAAGGATAAAGAAGGAGGATATTTCCAAGATGGACTTTAACACAAGATATGGTCACTACGAGTTTGTGTTAATGCATTTTGGGGTGACAAAATGCACCAGTAGTATTTATAGATTTAATGCATCGAGTTTTCCAACCCTACCTAGATAAGTTCGTGGTGGCCTTCATCAAAGATATACTCATATACTCTAAGAATCCTGAGGATCATGCGGAATATTTGAAACTAGTATTGGAAAAGCTAAGAGAGCACAGGCTTTATGCCAAATTTAGCAAGTGCAAGTCTTGGCCGGGTAGTGTGTCATTTCTTGGCCATGTGGTAACCAAGGATAGACTGGAAGCAACCAGAGAACATCATGGAAATTCGAAGCTTCTTGGGACTGGCTGGCTACTACAAGAGGTTTATTAAAGGATTCTCAACGCTAGCATCACCTATGACCCAACTGCTATGGAAGGACGTACCCTTTATCTGGAGTGAGAAATGCAAAAAGAGTTTCTAAGAGCTAAAGCGGAGGTTAATAACAACACCTGTGTTGAGTTTGCCAGAGGGAGATAAGCCTTACGCTCTGTATACTAATGCTTCAAAGGAAGGTTTTGGGGCAGTATTGTTGCAGGATAGGAAGATAATCGCCTATGCTTCACGAAAGTTGAGGCCTTATGAAGTCAATTATCCCATGCATGTTTGGAGTTGGCTGCCATTATATTTGCTTTAAAGAAATGGCGGCATTATTTGTATAGAGTTGAGTATGAAGTGTTCATTGATCACAAGAGCCTGAAATTCATCTTCACCCAGAAGGACTTGAATTTGAGGCAGTAGAGATGGATGGAATTTTTAGAAGAGTATCGTTGCCCTATCAACTACCACCCCGGGAAGGCTAACTTTGTTACTGATGCCCTGAGCCGGAAAGTCAAAATGGCCAGTGGAGAGTGCAGGAGATTCAAGTGGTCTAAGAAGTGTTGGATAAAAGAACAAAAGTGCAAGAAGAGAGAATTATTGTTAATATGAGATTGATACCGGATCTAAGGCGGGAAATCATCGAAGCTCAGCATGGTAATGCAGAATTTCAACTTTTCAAGGATAGAGAGCTTAAGCGGCAAGGCAGTGATTTCTGACAGGACGAAGTGGGAGTTCTGCATTTTCGAGATTGTTTGTGTGTAGCATAAGTTGAAGGATAGGATTTTGGAGGAGGCACAGAAAAGAAAGTATACTATTCATCCAGGAGAGGTAAAAATGTATCAAGACCTAAAAAGGGCTTATTAGTGGCCCAGAATGAAGAGGAACGTGGTTAAGTATGTCTCAATGTGTCTAACCTGTCAGAAAGTCAAAGCAGAGCACAAAAAATCGATGGGATTGTTGCAACCGTTATTAGTACCTGAATGGAAATGGGAAGAGGTGACCATGGACTTCATTACTGGACTCCTTATGGCAAAGACCTAGAAGGACGCCATATGGGTAGTGGTAGATAGATTGACCAAGTCAGTGCATTTTATACCGATGAATGTAAGGGATTCTATGGAGAAGTTAGCTCAAACCTATGTGCGAGAAATAGTCAGATTACATGGAGTGCTTTCGAGTATTGTGTCCGATCGAGACCCGAGATTTACATCTCGATTTTGGGGCAAGTCTCAAGAATCAATGGGTTCCAGTCTAAAGTTTAGTACAATGGCGCATCCGCAAACTGATAGTCAGTCAGAAAGGGTTATTCAGATATTGGAAAACATGTTAAGAGCTTATGTATTAGATTTCGGGGATAAGTGGATTGAATGTGTACCGTATGTAGAATTGGCTTACAATAATAGCTATCAGTCTTTGATTGGAATGGCCCTGTATGAAGCATTGTATGGATGTAAGTGTCAAGTACTTCTGTATTGGAGTTGGTCGGAGGATGGCCACATAAGCAAGTCTGGAGAAGTCTGTATTCAGGAAATGTTGGATAAAGTTAAGCTGATCAGAGAATTATGCAAACAATAGATGAAGAGAGTTGGAATTTCAGGTAGGAGATAGTGTGTTCTTGGGGTGGACATCGAATAGAGGAATTCTGAAGCTTCCAAAAGGTTGGAAGCTGAACCCGAGATATTTGGGACTATTTTCGATAAAATAAAGAATTGGACCGGTGGCGTATCGACCAAATTTGCCAGATGGGTTGACAGGAATACACAATGTGTTTCATGTGTCTTAGTTGAAGAAGTACAATGCCGACCCTGGATATGTTTTGAATGATAAGCCGTTGGTATTGCAACCCAACTTGAGCTATGTGGAGAAACCCGTGAAAATTCTGGACTGAAGCATCAAGACTCTCCGGAATAAATAGATTCCTATGGTGAAGGTACAGTGGGAGCATCTTAGCACTCAAGATGCCACATGGGAAATAGAAAAGTGGGTAAAGCAGAAGTATCTCGGCCTGAAATAAAGGTATACCTAAATTTCGGGACGAAATTCTTCTAAGGAGGGGAGGATGTGAAACCCCACATAAAGCCAACCTTAGAGTAAGGGAGATGGATGCATATCATGCCATCATGCATAAAAATATACTTTTTGAATGATTTTATGTGTCTTAGAATTATGGTTTATAGGTTAAATGGCTTATTTATGCTTGTTAGGTAGGAAGGGTAAAAAGGTAATTTTTCTTGAGGTCAAAATAGGAAGATGGCTTGAGGTTTAGATAAGAAGAATATTTGAGTGAGAAAATAACAAGAGTTAGTGTGGTTAAGTGGTTAGATCTTTGTGATTTAATCTCTAAGGTCTTGAGTTCAAATCCCATCACTTAAGTTTTATTCATAATTATCTTAACTATGTTTGAATTTTCAATTTTCTTACATTCCTTAAAGATAGCAATATTGTCTTGAGGGGGACATGAAGGTAATGTCTTAATCATGTGATCATGTCCTAAAAAGAATTCTAGAGGAAATCTTGTTCCCTTTAATTTAGCTAACTTTGTTCTAACATCTTTATAATTTAAACTATCCTTAATCCATTAATCCATTATTTTTAATTCCAAAAATTCTGTGATAAACCCCTAGCCTTGAAATTCAAAAATCAGCTCTTGGGGGATAGCGAATGGCTGAAAATAGGGAGGAGAATTAGGAAGGGATTCCAAGGAAAAGAAGACACCATAGCTATACATTCAAATTTCATATTCATCTTGTTCATGTTTTGGTAGAGGAAAATCTGGAAAATTTTCCAGAATTTTTGCAAGGCTGTTTTCAAAAGTTTCAGCCAACTCTCTTACTTAATTAGTGCCAGAAAAATGGTCATTTTATGTAAGGTTGAAGGCTGGAAATTCAGTGGATTTTCGAAACTGTACAACCTGTCCAAAACTAGAATTTTTCTTCAGCAATTTCGCTGCATTGAAGTTGGAATTTGAAGCCACCTTTAGGTCATAAGAACAGCTAGAACTTCCTTGGTTTTTCTTCAGGAGGAAGGCTGGAAAACCACCATTAAAAGACCTTCAAACAGCCTCAAGAACCAGCTATAAATTGGGCCAAAGAAAGCAGAAAATTCTGCGCCAAAATCATCTCCATTCCAAGTGCTCTTGAAGCATTAAAAACCAGAAAACTGTCCAGCTTGTTTTCTCAAGGCAAGGGCCGAAGTTCTTCACTCAACCTCTGCAATTCGGACCTTGTTCAGCCATGGACCGAACCCCTTGGCCTCCATACTAACCTTGAATGATTGGACTCCATGATCACACCACAAAAAGCTCCTAAAATTACTCTATCCAAAACTCATTTGAACTTCAAACTAAATTCCAGATTTTTGCTCCATTAAAACACTCTTGTAGCAAGTGATCAAACCAGAAATTTTCTGCCATTATAGACCAATTTTCAGCCAGCCTTATCAACTGAACAACCCTCCATTCTTTGCATTATGCCTAGCTTGTTTAGTCTTACACCATTAAAGAACAAAAGACCTTCCATGAACAACCTCTAGTAAGTAATCCTTTACCTCAAACAACTTCTCATTTTCCTCCGTTTGAATTTAAAAAAAAAAAACTGAATAACTTCTCTCTCATTCTTGATAACTTAAACTCCAATCTACACTAGGCCATTTGGCCAACAACAATTCCAGCTATTATCAAAGCCATTTTCTCCCAAACTCTCTCAAAAACACCAAGAACACCAAGAAACACACTTCTCATCTTCAAGCCTAAACCTATCCTAAACACCCCCAATCACTCCCAAACACTCTAGATAATCCATATTCAACCTATAGTCTTCATTTTTTGCCTTTATAACACTAAATCACACAAAGCAGAATTTTCAAACGGATCAAAACTAACTTTTTTGTTGAGGGTTCCAAGAACACCAAAAGGTAAAACAAGAATAACCTCCTTATTCTTTCTTTTCTACTCAACTTCTAATATTTCTTTCTAATGTCATTCATCTCTCTCTCTCTCTCTCTCTCTCTCTTAGCCAAAATGGTGATGATTAACCATGGCTATTTTTTTTAGACCACTAAAGGCTCTCAAACTCGTGTAGATCTTCTCTAATCAAGGAAACCTTTATCAAGCGATCATCTATCAAGTATTTTTCCTTGAATCTTCCTTTTTAATTTTTGGATTCATGACTCCTAGATGTTGATAGGATGAAATGGTGATGAAGGGGATGGAATTAGGACATGAGAGTTGGAATGTATGATTAAGCTTTATGGAATTTTCCTTTGAATCAATATATGCTTATCATGATTAAAGGAATTTATGGATGTTGTGATGCATGATAGATGTTATGACACCATTGGTGATTAGGCTTTTATGTTCTTATTTTTCAATAAGGTCATAGATGATGATTATGACTAGTAGGAGATTGGCCATGTGATAGTATATTGTTGATTCAAGTATATGTTCATGGATGGACTAGCATATTATTTAATGTTTGGGAATGTGTTCATGGATCCTTTGTAACAATAGGAAATTATGGTAAGAATTATTTTCTTTGTTAATTCTAAAATTATTTTTATTAACAATTTTTATTAATTTAATTAGAATTATTATTATATTTACTCTACAAAATTCGAAATCACTAGGAAGGTTTGGAAATAGGGTATTAATTAAAATATTAATATTTTATTAGTTAAATAAATAAAATCTTTTATTAGGAAAAAATAAGAATAAATAATAAAATATTAGAATTAATTAATATCAAACGACCTTGTAGACCATATTAATTATCCTTACTAAAACTTTTACCTATATCCATAAATATTATTTATATTAAAATTTTATTTATTATTTATTAATTAAAAATTAAGTATAATTCATTTATTATTAATTTTATTTGTTATCTATTAATTAATAATTAAAAAATTGAAGTGTAATTTATTTATCATAATAATACTATTTAAATATTACCATTTACCAATATTATCAAATGACCTTCGTGTCATGGTGCACAAAGTGTGGTGCCATGGCTACCTCTTTTGAGTGGTTGTATTTATTGTGCACATGTATGTTTTGGCAAGAAAAATACCACTCTTCATTTATAACATTTATTTAATACTTGCCAGCACTTCCTTTTATGAAACATTTACAACTTGCATACATGAACTGCTTTACCTGAAATATTCAAATCACACACGAGCTTACTGAAATTTTTATCTCACCACATTTTATACCATGTTTTCAGGTCGATTCTGTTGTGAAGGTCATTAGCTAGATTGTTGCCTATGTTTTGAAGAATCTTTGTTATTTTTCCTATGTATTGCTTTTGAGAGACAGTATCAGACATTTATTTTTTAATTTGCTCATGTATTGCTGGGTTGTAATAAGTTAAATTTTGGAGTATTTCTTTTTTTTTTTTGTCCTAGTTATAAAGACCCCTTATCCTGTGAACAGGGCGACAACCCCAGCCCTAATGGGGCATATGTAGTGGGGTGTTACAGATCCTCAAAGGAATAAGTATACACTAATAACTTTTCATTCATTGTTTAACCAATCAAATAAAATGTTAAAATAATAATAATAAAAATAAATAAATATATACAACTCAAGGATGTAAAAATATGCAATTTAGACAAAAGCTTTTGAAAACATGATAATGAATCACTTAGCCAATGTCACAATCAATTATTATCTTGGTCCCTTGAAGGATTTAATATATACCTACTTCGTTTTCAATCCATAGAATCACTATCTTCTAGTTAAAGTAGTAAACATATTCTGTCTCGACTAACTTATCCAAAAGATGCTTTAAAATCAATCCTCATATAAACCCCTATATTCTAGGTGATTTAAAGCATGAAATTAGTCAATGAATTTATATTCTAGCAATCATCAACCAACCTTTGATTACTTATGTCGTTTAACAATTAACCATTTTCAAGCAAGTTAAGAGATAACAAATATGAAACTAATTAATTAAAGTCATTACCAACCTCTTTTTCAAGCAAGTTAGTAACAAAAATTAATCAACCAACTCTGTGTGATAAACAAATAATCAAATAAATCATGAATTACAAAAATAATGTCAAATTACAATGGAAGTATTAAATGCATGATTGTTTAAGGAAAAGAAAACAAAGGTAAAAAAAAAAACACTTATAGACAATCTCTTGAACAATCCTCCTTGATTGGGTGAATTCATCATTGATTGAGTGTTTTGAATTGTAGCTCTTGGATTCACCTCTCCCCCTCTAGTCCTTGTGTTTTCTTGTGCTTTTATAAGCCTCTTGGATGCTAAATTCATGGCTTAGGAAGTCTTCGCCGAGTAGGATTAGGAAAATACCAAAATCATTGGACAAATCCTGATTTCGTGCATAGAATATTCGCCTTATAGGGCATACCCGGCGTTGGGTATCTTCGACCCACCTAGTACCAGGTGCACTTTATTCTTCTCCTGTTTTTGCTCTATTTTTTGTCTGTTCTCATCGGCAGACATAATGGATCCGGTGCCAGGTACACTTGCTAGACCTGGCGCCAGGCAGTTGCTCAAATTTTTCTACTGGACTAGAATGGACCTGACGCCTGGTCCCTTAGTTGGGCCTGGTGCTAGGTACATTATAGAATTGTTCACTTTCTGGTCGATTTCAACTTAATTCTACACAAATTTATCGAAAACACTTTCTACAAGAAAAATATCAAATAGGAATGAATATGCCTAGTTATTATAACAAAAGTATATCAAAACATCCTCAGTAAGGTATAGACCATGGGTGCTTTTCATACAAGTAAAATTGAGTTTTTAATCATTTGATGGAACTGGGCAATTTTATCAAGGTAAGACTATTTTGTCATAATTTCCAATGAGGAATGGTTTACCTTGAATCAATGAGTAGTTCACTCACATTATTTGTATAAGTGTATTTTAAATATGTAGAATTGGACTTGTAGTAGTGGTCTATCTTAAAGTACTATAATTATAGAGACCTGACTATTACTGCTACAATGTGGATGGATACCTTCATACTTAAGTATGAGTTAGTGGTCGGCGAGGTTAGGGTTTTATACTATGATGTATGTTTGGTGAAATTTCTTTTGTGAGATCAATATCTTTGTATTTTGGGTGTATTACTCTAATTAGTTAAGATAGACTCATGCAACATAGTTTCTATGCTTCACTTAGTGAAGTTAAATCACCCTCTTATGATTATCCAGTATAATCTAATAATCTAAGCCCCTGAGAACGTGATTCTAGAATGTGTGCTTTTGGGTAACTTCAAATGATAAGCAAGTATATTCGAGTGAGTCATGGATTATCGGACTGGAGATCTAAGGATGGTAGATGTCTTTGAGATGGGTATTAATACATTTATCCTGTCTTATTGATGGGTGTTACATGGAGGGGTATTTTTATCATTTCACCTGTAGGTCAGAGACATTGCTTTAGTAATATTATTCTTGGGGTCTATATTTCTATATAGTGATAAATGGAAACATTTAAAACGAAAAATTACAGCTATTTAATAGTAAGGGTATTTTGGTCATTTAGTAGTCATGAATAATATGTTTCTTAGTTCCCAGAGTAGCTCAAGTTACCTTGGTGTTGTTTAGATACAATTTGGGCTTAATGGATAATTTTTTGGAAGAGAAATAAAATTTATTCTAGGAGTCCAATTGGAATTAATTAATTAGTCTTAAGTTTTAAAGAGGCCCAGAAAAGATAATTAATTAATTAAAAGAATTGGACTACAAGAAATTAATTAATTTGGCTGATATAAGTTGGCATATATTAAGAGTCCAATTAGAATTAATTAATTAGTCTTAGGTATTTAATAATGTAGGGATTTGACCATGCAAGAGCATATATGTAGCGGAAAATAAAACCGAAATCCCTCCCAAAGATCACATGTTTGTCGATTAAAATGGGTAAGAAAACAGGTTACGAGATTTACCTATTGTAGCTTTAATTCAAAATTTTCTTTAGTTCCCCTACTCCTACGATCACTATTGCAAATTGCACACAACACACAGTTCTTTTATTCTGTGATCAGTTTCTCACAGCGGCCACTAAAGTCTAAGCGATGACTGCTTCTAACAGTATCCACATGAGGGACTTGAGGAAAAACAAAGAAAACTCTCTGCTAGAAGAGTCTTTGGTGGCTAAGGTTTTTTTCTCTGTGTAGAAGAGAAAACGAGAGAGAGAGAGAGAGAGAGAGAGAGAGGAAGGTTTTTTTTTTCTCTGTGTGTTCTGTTTTTTTCTAATTAAAGCCGAGGGAACATCCCGAAGTAATCCCTGGAAAAACACAGAAAAAAAACATTTCTATGAATTCTAATCAAATTAGATTTCACTAATTGCAATTGAAAACTATATGTCTTAACTATTGCAATTTGGCCCAAAATTATAACTAATTATAATTTATCCACAATAACTTCTTCTTCTCACAATTAACCCCACAATGTTATCAAATAACACCTTGAGTATTTAATCCTCTATTGTGTATAACCTATTAGGTTTCCTGGTCTACTGGTAGTGAATATGAATTAATCTAAACGTTTTTGAGATTAATAATCTTTAATAATTTAGAATCAGCTTCTTAATTCTAATTAGGATTAGTTTATTAATTCTTCAATTAATAAACCCATATTCAGCAGATCATGAGTAGTATCTAGCAACACATCATGACCACCAAAGAGTCCAGGAAGCAAAGTGGCTTGACATGAACCCTTCAATAACAAACATCAGTGCATCAAACTCCTTTCACCATACAATATCTCATTTGGTATGGTGTACGAAATTAGTACCAACTCTCTCCATAATATAAATTAATTTTAACTTGAATATATTAATACTTGTTCCTGGAATCCACTACTCAATATGTGCATCAATTAGAATTGTTTCTAATACAAAATCACCTTGGCCAAGGATTTCACGAGTAGTAATTCCAACAAGTGGCCATGAGATATTTGCCCTTACTATTAGGAGTGGTGAATCATTTATTGACCCTCTCAACTACCTTCGTTTACTTCACATTCTACCTAATATCCATCCTATATAGATGGCCCTCGATCTGGCTCCAGAGATTAGAATCAAAGTATAATGCTCAACAAATAAAGTATATTGGAGATGTCAAGTCTAAGGATACTTGCACATTTTCTATAACAAGTTTTATCATTAGCACTACATAGTTATCCATGTGATTATCTCATAGTCAGGTCATCTAATGTACTTGTTCTATTATCAAGTATCCACATGTTAACTTTGAGTATCACAATACTCATGGATATGAGAACCACCACCTGATCAAATCAGGAAACCTAACACGTGCTAGTATTAACTTATTAATGATGTCCTATCTCATTAATACTATTACTAGGGATTATTTATGTACTATCACTATATAGTGTAGTAGGAATCTCACATCATGATCTCTATCATGATTTTCTTAACATAGTATTGTTCTATGGACTTTATCTGACAGTTATTTTACATGAAAGTAAAGAAAATAAACTGAAAGATTAATAGTGCCTTGTATTATAAAACAAATATGTCACATACAATTTACAAGTGATTGCCACTATGCCACAACACTAACAAATGAGGCCCAGAAAAGACAATTAATTAATTAAGAGGATTGGACCAGTCTTAGATTGGTTTTTGAGCAAAGAGACCTAGCCTATTAGGGCTTCATGTTTTCAGCCATTAGGGTTTGAGAAAGCCCTAGGCTGGCCTAATATAGTGACATGAGGAGGAAAAAATAGCAACATTGTTCTTGTGAGTTCTGTCGTCTCCCCTCTTCCTCTCTAGTCTTTCATCTTTTATGTTCTCTCTCTATAGTAAAGTGTGTTTTAATTATCGAAAAGTTACTCTTACAAGCTAACACCAAGTGCAAAGTAGAGTCATACCCCGGAATACATAGAGAATTAGCTTGTAGATGCTTGATGTATAGGAGTAGAAGATTGCTGGGAGTTCCAGTTGAACCACAAACGCCTCTTCTCCCCTTCCAATGCAAGAGGTTCCAGTGCAACTTGGCCTTTTATTAGTTAATCCGCGACCAATAAGGAAAAATAAGTACTTTCTCCTAGATGTGGCTCAAAAAATTGAAAATTTTTCGCTGCATTTTCTTTGATGTTTTTCCATTTGATCCTTTACTGTGAAAATGATGAAGTATTCATAGCCTCCTCTAGCTGGTGTAGTTATCAGACCACAAACATCCTAATAAATTAGTGCTAGTATTTCCATGGCTCTATCTGCCTTTCTGGTAAAGAACCTTTTGGTCATTTTACCTTTAAGGCAAGATTCACATTGAGGTTATTTTTTCAGTTTTAATGAACCTAAAGGCCTATCATGGATTAGCCTCTGAATCTAATTGGGATTTATATATTCCAATCTAATATGCCACAAATATGAGTCATTTGATATGACATTTCCCTTTTTATTATTAGGTTCAATTTGAATATTGTTTACTTGATTTCCAATATGATGTATATAAAAATATTCCCATATATGTTTCATGAACAAATTAAATTACCATCTCTACTGATGGAAACACTAGAATGGAAAAAATAGAATATTGTTGATTCATCAGTTTGGAAACTAAAATCAAATTTTATTTAAAACAAGAAAAATATAAAATATCTTTTAAAACTAACTTCCTATTATAATAAAAAATAAGCTCAAGATCTCCCATTGTTTCAGCCCATATTCTTGCTCCATTGTATACTTGAAGCCCATGCTCGCTTTTATTGAGTCTCTTTGTCTTTCTAAACCCCTGCAAAAAGTTACATATATGGTCAGTGATTCCAGAACCAACTATCTATGAGGATGTTGATCCAACCATTAAAATAGACTCTAGGTATAGAGCAATACCTGAAGTAGACTTCACTAAGAAGTTCGGACAATCTTTCTTCCAATGTACCTTCTTGCCACACTTGAAACATTTGCCTTTGGGCTTCCCATTGGGCTTGGCCTGACCAGATGCTTTAGGTTGGGCCATTGACATAGGCTTCATGATCTGCCCTGCCACCTATAGCTCTTTCATAAGCTCCGTAAGACTCATATTCAATTTGTTCATATTGTAATTTAACTTATACTGAGAATATGAGTCAGGCAAAGTTTCAAGAACTATGTCAATTTGGCTCTCGGGATCAATCATTGTGACTAGGACCTCGGCCTCCTCGAAGTAAGCAATCACTTTGAGTAGATGCTCTTGAACTAATGCCCCCTCAGCCATCCTAGTGTTCATGATTGCCCTAAGAGCTTCTTGCCTTGCGGGCTAGCTCTTGTCAACAAACATGATACACAATGACAAATCAATATCATACGTAGTGGCTATGTGCTCATGCTTAGATTGGAATAAACTAGACATGGAAGACAACATGTAGCATTTAGCCATCTTATCGGTTTTCTTCCATGCCTTCTTGCCCTCTCACTCCTGATTAGTAGATTCTTCCCCAATGTCAGGACAGGGATCTGTAAGAACATACTTGTACTCTTCGGCAGCGAGTACTATGCTCAGATGCCTCTTCCAGTCTACATAATTTGGGCATGTTAACTTATTCTTCTTGAAAATAATTAACAATGGACTGAAACTAGACATTTCTGAAATATTGCGAAAAACATTCATGTTAACTTTTTCTTGCTTACTTCAAGGAAGCCGAGGTCCTAGACACGATGATAGATCCCGAGAGCCAAATTGACATAGTTCTTGAAACTTTGCCTAACTCATATGCTTCATAGGAATATTATTAGCATCTTAAGCTAAGTGTATAACTATCACAAATCAAAACTTCCTACAATAGGTAATGGTCTAGAAAAAGTTCCACCGATAGGATGGCCACTAATTCATACCACCTATGGGCAATCTAAAAAAACCTCCAATGTAGGTTAGTCGATCCTAGCAAATTCCATAGGCTTTTAATTTTATACTTTCATTAGTTCTAGATACTTGTGGAAATCTATCCTATAGGGGATCATACTTAGAATGACACGAAAAAATCCACTATCTCTAATGAAAGTTGTGATGGAAGCCATGGGATTATTGGAACCCCTCTCCCACTTAATATTTTATTGAAAATAGAGTTTTATGCCCAAAGAATGTTTTCTATAATCTTATGGTTTCATTAATTTTAGTAAAAATCTAAAATTCAATATTATTCTCTATGTTAAGGATTATATCCTTTGAAATAATAAACTATGAATTTATTTTACTATTCTAAGTTAATAACCAAATAAAACTTTATAAAATAATCTTAAGTTCAACATTATTCTCTATGTCAAGGATTAAACCCTTTGAGAGAATAGACCATGAACTCTTTTATTTTTAATGTTTTTTAGATTAAAACGTTTTATCAAAACCCATCCTATCTAGTAAGGCTTTGTTCTTATAAGAACTCATGCATTTGATCACAAAAATGAAATAAGCATGATACCGAAATTAAACTTTTTTCCATGCTCAAACTATTCATTTATTACTTAATGACCAAATAATTGATTAGATATCATGAATTAAAAATTAAAGATCTTGTTTAATCCTAAGGTAGTTCCATCCTTTACTATTCATTTTTATGCAAATTATTCATCCATAGATAAATAAAATTATTGCATAAAATTAACCTTATATAATGGTTTCAAAACATGATTACATCAAAGAAAATTGAGAAACCAAACTTTCAGCAGCTGCTTATCTATTTTTTTGACAACTGGCCAAACTATACCCTATTTTGCTCTGCATTTCGGACCCGTTTTGCCATTCCCCAGAGGACCTGACGCCGGCTCTGACTCTTGCACCCGGTGCTGGCTACACTCTGGAGTTCGCCTGCTTTTGCTACTCGAGAGGAGCCGGCGCGGGTATAACTCCTGCACTCGGTGTTGGTTGTGCTCTGGAGTTCACTGACTGTTGGAAAAAATCCAACTTCTACACAGAAAAATTCTACACATGGCAGCCACTAAAATGCTGAAAATCCAGCCACAAAACTGCCCAAAACTTTCCAGCTTTATAGCCACTTATTCTCCCCTCAAAAAATAGTAATAACATATTTCCAGTCCCCAATGTTTACAGATTATAAGAATACAAAAGAAATGGGAAAAACATGCATAAAGAACATGCCTTTACAAGCCCCTATGCCTCTAACCACGAGGTGTTTATCGAATCTACTTAAAACTAGAAAAAATAAAGGGAAAAACTTGGAATACATGATCCTATGCCTCAACCGTGAGGTGTACATGAATTCTAGAAACCAATGTATAAAGGATCACATGAAATCACAAAAGATTCA
Organism: Voacanga thouarsii; assembly: GCA_026120185.1. Classification (NCBI taxonomy): domain Eukaryota; kingdom Viridiplantae; phylum Streptophyta; class Magnoliopsida; order Gentianales; family Apocynaceae; genus Voacanga; species Voacanga thouarsii. The sequence continues at coordinate 2,713,725 of JANUWF010001921.1, forward strand.
TTTTTTTAACTAGTGAATGAACCACCTTTTCCAGTTTTAGCCCTAGTACAAGCTCCTACATGAAAACCGTATCTCTGATGCCACTTGAAGGATCATGGAAAACATAAACGAAAACGCAATGAAAAGTTTTTCAGTTTTCTGAGCCACATCTAAAAGAAAATACTTACTTTTTCTTGTAGGTCACAGATTAACCAACGTGGGGATGGGTTGCATTGGAACTTGTGTTGGAAGGGGAGAAGGAGGCGCCTGATATTCAACAGGAATTCCCGCCAATCTTCTACTCCTACACATCAAACGTCTTCAAGCTACTTCTCTTCGTCTTCTAGAGTATAGCTCTACCTTGCTGTTGGCATTAGCTTGGTGGGAGCGCCTTCTTGTATAATAAAAAAACTTACCAAGAGAAAAGGAAGAGAAAGATGAAAACCAAAGTAAGAGGGAGATGAGACAACACATAGTGAAGGGGAAAAAAACTTTAAACCTCGTGGGGTTTTTTTTTTCCCTTCTGCATATTTTTAGCCAGCTTAGGGTTTCCTCAAACCCTAATGGCTGAAAATCATCAAGCTCTAATGGGCTAGGTGCTGTGCTAAAAAATTAATCTAAGATTGGTCCAATCCTCTTAATTAATTAATTATCTTTTACTGGACTTCATTAAATACGCAAGACTAATTAATTAATTTTAATTTAACTCTTAATATATGTCAACATATATCAGCCCAATTAATTAATTTATTTCAGCCTAATTCTCTCAATTAATTAATTATCTTTTCTGGGCGTTATCAAAATCCAAGACTAATTAATTAATTCTAATTGGACTCTTAGAATAAATTTTATTTCTTTTCCAAATAATTATCCATTAAGCTTTGATTGTGTCTAAATAGCACCAGCGTAACTTGAGCTACTTTGGAGACCAAGAGACATATTATTCATAGTTACTAAAATGACCAAAATGCCTTTACTATTAAATAGCCACAGTTGATCATTTTAAATATTTTCAATTATCACCATATAGAAATATTGACCCGAAGAATAATATTTCTTAAAGCAATGTCTCCGACCTACAGGTAAAATGATAGAAATACCCCTTTATGTAACACCCATAAATGAGACAGGATAAATGTACTAACACCCATCTCAAAGACATCTATCATCCTTAGATCTCTAATTCAATAATCCATGACTCACTTGAATATACTTGCTTATCATTGGAAGCTACCCAAAAGCACACATTCTAGAGTCACGTTCCCAGGGTCTTGGATCATTTAGATTATCTTGGACAATCACAAGGGGGTGGTTAAACCTCACTAAGTGAAGCATCGAAACTCTTTTGCATGAGTTCATCTTAACTGACTAGAGTAATACACCCAACATACAAGGCTATTGATCTCAAAAAAGAAATCTCACCCAACATACATCAAAGTATAAAACCTAGCTTCGCCAGACCACCAACTCACACTCAAGTATGAAGGTATCCATCCACGCTGTAGTAGTAATAGTATTGTTTCTATAATTATAGTACTTTAAGAGAGACCATTTCTACTAGTCCAGTTCTACGTATTTGAAATACGCTTACGCCTATGATGTGAGTGAACTACTCACTGATTTAAGGTAAGCCATTCCTCATTTCAAATCTTTACATAATAGTCTTACCTTGATGAAATGCCTAGTTCTATCAAACGATTAAGAACTCAATTTTATTTGTATGATAAGTATACATAGTCTATACCTTACTACAAAGAATGACCCAACACATAGACCATTACTTGTCATACTTGGACTTTTAAATGTGCAATAACATAAGAAACAAACTAAATTGAATGAATAAACATTTTATTGCAATATGTTTATACAGAATACATAGTCTTTAAGGGCATACTTTCCAACAATTAGAAGTTCATTGCATTGATTTCATATTTGTTAAATCTTAAGTTAAGATTAAAGAACCTAAGTGATCAAAGATTAGTTGATTTCACCTCGAGCAAAAGGTCATTGGCTAATTCCATGTTTATTAGGTATGAGTTTAATGCATCTTTTGGCTATTTTAGTGTGATTGGAAAATCTAAACTAATTAATAAATAGTGATTCCATAGATTGGGAAAGATGTGGAGTCTACATAAGTAAGTTCATGACTTAGGAAATGATTGGATCTTACTTAAGTTCCTTCAAGGTGCCAAGATGATTATTAATTGTGATAAGTGCTAATCAGTCATTGTTATGTCTTTGAGGATTTCTATCTATTTACATGTCTTTATTTCTTATTCTTACTCCTTAATAATCCTTGTGCCTTGTCTTGTATGAACTTAGTCTATTCTCTAGTATATTAGGTTAGTGTTTTATTTATCTCTTCTTATTTTATTGGCTAAACAATAAAGAGTTAGGTAAAGTAAGGTGAGGGCCTAAGTTCTCGTGGATTCGATACTTGCTATTCCCTATACTTTATGATGGGTATATTTGCCCATATGTATGGTTTCAGTGGTTAGTATTTTATTAAAACTTGATTGATTATGTAATTTGTTAGTAATATTTTCTACACTAAAAAACACGCATCAGCTAGCTACATTCTTGGAGTAAAGCTTCTTAAAGATAGGAGCCAAAGAATGTTAAGCTTATCCCAATGTACTTATATTGACAAGATACTGGCTAGGTTTAACATGGATCGTGTAAAGATACAATCATACCATTTAGGCAAGGATTGTCCTTATCTTCTAAGTAGTGTCCTAAGACATAGGAAGAAAAGAAAAGGATGAGAAGGATTCTCTATGCCTCGACAGTGGGAAGTCTCGTGAATGCCATGCTTTGTACAAAGCCAAATATCTATTTTTGCAATAGGTATGGTCAACAGGTATCAGTTAAACCCGTAGGAGAAACATTGATAAGCTGTAAAGTATATACTCAAGTACCTAAAGGGAATGAAGGATTACATGCTTATTTACAAAGCTAATGATTTAATTCCTACCAATTACACTGACTCAGACTTTCAGATGGATAAAAACGAAAGGAAATGCACCAGTGGTTATGTTTTCACTCTGTTTGGAGGGCTTATTTCATGGAGGAGTATTAAGCAATCTTAAATTGATGATTCCACTATGGAACCTAAGTATGAGGCAGCTTCAAAACTTCAAAAGAAGTGGTTTTGCTCCAAAAGTTCCTCATAGAACTTAGAGTTCTGCTACAAATGGATAGCCCCATTATCATATATTGCAAAAATTCTGAAACTATGTCGCAATTCAAGGAACCAAAGAACCATAGGAAGGGCAAGCACATTGAGAGAAAGTATCACTTGATCCGAAATTTCATACAAAAACGAGAGATAGTAGTTGACCAAATTTTCTCTTCAAATAATTTGACAAACCTATTTTCCAAGCCTTTGATGGAGAAGGTATTCCAAAGACACTTAGATGTCATATGGGTAGCCACATATGGACTATTATATTCCATTTAGTGCAAATAGGAGATTGTTGGAATGTATGTCTAAAATAGACAATGTATTTCTGTATTTTAGAAATTAATAAAATACTTCATTCATTAATGTTTATTTATTTACATATATTTGCACATTAAGGTCTAAGTGTATTAGTAAGTAATCTACGTGATTGAGCCATGCTTTCATAGAAAGGTGTCGATCATGGGCTACTAACATACAAGTAAAAATGTTCCTCATCAATTGATAAAGTTGGGCACTTCGTTAATATTTAGATCATTATACTATAGTTTCTAAACGAGGAATACTTTATCTTTAACTAGTGAGTAGTCCACTAACGTTAAAAGTGTAAGCGTATTTGAGTATGTAAAACTGGACTACGCAATAATAATCTTTATAAAAGTACTATAATAAATAAAGATTGGCTTATCGCTGCAACTGCATGGATGAGTAACTTCAAACTTGAGTATAATTTGGTGGCTTGGTAAAATTGGACTTGTGTAATTTGATATATGATAGGTGAGGTCTTAACGCAAGGCCAATAACCTTGTACGTTGGGTTTATGACTCTAGTTAATTAAGATGGACTTATACAATAGAGTTTTTACGCTTCACTTAATGAAGAAATCACCCCCTTGTGATTGTCCATGATAATCTAAATAAACTAGGACCTTGAGAAATGTGACTTATTATGTATGCTTTTGGGTAATTCCCAAAAATAAGTTGGGACATACTGAAAGTCATAGATTATTGGACTAGTTATCAAAGGATGGTAGATGCCATTAAGAAATGTGTTAGTACATTTTTCCTATCTTAATAATGAGTGCTACAAAGAGGGATATTTTTGTTATTACACCTATAGGTCTAAGATATCGCGCTTATAATATTATTCTTGGGATCAATATTTCCATATGGTGATAAATGAAATATTTAAAATGATAAAATATGGCTATTTGTTAGCGACTATATTTTGGTCATTTTAGTAGTTAAGAATAATATGTCTTTTGGTCCCTAAAATAGCTCAAGTAACTTTAGCAAATTTTATTTACTATATAGGCTTTTTGGGTGAAATTAATATTAGAAGAAATTATTCTAGGAGTCCAATAATTATTTATTTGGGCTAGAATAATTTATTAGGCTAATTTGATTAAATTAGTTTATTAATTAATTATCTTGGGTAATTTTATATAGGACCTATCTGGATTATTTAATTAATAAGAGATCTATTTAATTAGTCTTAGGCTAATTCAATTAAATTAATTAATTAATTAATTATATTGGCTAATTTTATATTGGGGCCATATAGATTAATTAATTAATAAGAGAGCTATTTAATTAGTCTTGGGCTAATTAGAAAAACCTTAGCCGACTAGGGTTGTCTGTGTGATGGCTTTTGTTATTTTGGAAACAAATGATAGCCGTCACAAGTAAAAGAAAAGAGAAAAAAAGAAAAAGAAAAAGGAAACAACAATACAAAAAAAGGAAAAAGGTCACTGAATTGCAAATTAAGCAATTCGTGACTTTGATAATAGAATTGCAAAATTAGGCAATTTGTGACTTTGGTCATAGAATTGCCAAAATTTGGCAATTTACATTTTCTTTATGAACTGAAAAGAAAAATAATATATAGTCCTTTTCATCCTTTTTTTTCTTTTAAGTGGCGGTTCTTATTTGTTTTCTTTGAAGAAAAAATAATAGCTCTCTCAATATTCTTCTAAGAAAATTATTCTTTCACCTATTATTCTACTTTCTCCAGCAGATAGCTTATAGGAGGTTCGAGAATACTTTGGAAGATTAAAATTTAGCAATTTTGGTGCGCGTATTTGATACGAAAGTGTCGACATTTGGCCTATATTTTTGCTGAACAAGCAGTCCTGACAAACCAAAGCATTCTGTCCAAATCCTTAGGTTATTCAATCTAAGCAACCTAAAAGTAAGTTTTCTTAGACTTTGGTGCAAGAAAATTTTAATTTTCTATTTTCCACTGCATTTTTATTTTCTCGTGATCCTTTCAGTTCCATGTTCAATTCAACCTTCTCTCTCGGCATTTTCGTTTATGTTCTGTTTAATTAGTAGGAAAGGAACGTTGTACAAGAAACTTGATTACTTTTTTTGTTTTATCAAAAGCCCAAAGGCATTTTATTTATAAATATAAAAGAGATACAAAATTATAATGTGATGCACAAGGATGGAACTTGTGCTTTATCTAGCTTGAGAGGCCCTCTTGCCTACCTTATCAAAGAGCCAAAAAAGAAAAATACTTGAAAAGGCTGATTTAGAGAGACATGACCAAAATTTGCAAAGAATCTACTATTATATTAGCTTCTTCTCTAAACGCATATTGAATAGAAAGAATCAAACTGAGAGGTCAAAATCTTGAAATCTAAAAGCAGCGTAGAATACATCCAAGGCACTACTACCTTCCGTCCAACAATACTGGCTAGTACCTTCAAATCTAGTTGGACTAAAATAGCCATAAACATCCTTTGAAAACAAACCTTTAGACCCCGCTAAAGAGTAAAAACCCCAACCTATAGATTTGAAACAACTGGTAACTTAGCAGCAGGCAATAATAAAGCTCCTACTTTTGTCTCTTACAACACCTCTTCCACTTCCAAGGCTTGGATTTCTATTGGATGCACTATCAACATTCAAGACAAACTAGCTTCCACCAGATGACTTGCATATCGGGAAGATTTGAGGACTTCTGAGAATAGAGCTTTGTAAATCTAACTTTTTAACATCTGTTCCAAATAGGAAGAAACATGTAGAAGGTAAATATGTGAGTAAGAACTTAAAGAAAGAGAAAAATGCTTTGAAACTCTAGTGACAGAAAATGCAGCATTCTTAGCCAAAATGTGACACTGCTCCTTCCAAAGCTCCTAAAGAAAAAAACAATAATATGATCCCCTCTGGATTTGCGCTGATCCTACCAAGTCGATACAAAAGCTAATAATATGTCATGGTAATTAAGCTACTCCTCAATCCCTATATTCTGAGCAAATGGCAGCTACAAGGAGTGCACTACAGGATAACCATAGATCAGATGTGTCTTTGAGATTGAACAACAAAAAAGACAATTCAAGGGCAAGGAAAAACCCATAAAAATGAGCACATGATCCATCGAAATACACGAATTTAGAAGCTTCCATAAGAAGAATTTAATCTTTGTTGGAAGAGGTGAAGACCATAAAGACTTCAGAAACATTGTAGTTGATATGCTGTGGTGAATTAAATTCCAAATGGATAAAGAAGAGAACTTACCAGAGGAATTAGGCATCTAATGTTAAGGATATGCTCTAAAGTCAATTTGTACTTATACTATTGTCATTATGTATTATATGATAATACGAGGCATTTCTTTCCATGAATAGTGCATTTAGTTTTATGGTCATCAAGTACGTGACTTGATAGTAAAACCCTACAATCAATACAATGACTAGTCTTAAACTATCTCTGGTCGATTATTATTATTGAAAAAATAATAAATTAAGATTAGTATGTTTTTTACTCGATTTCTATGTTTTATTGGTCATGGATATAGGTGATATCAAATCAAAACATAAATAAATATTAGAGAACATTTTATTGGACATGACCCACTGTGAGAGTACTTCATGGAACATGTCATAAGTACTTTCTAACCATAACAATATTACAAGTCCTTCGACCTAAATTCATCATAGTTTCCTACTTGATAAATTCTATATTTTGATATTGTCTAAAGTTGTCTTTAACCAAATAATAAGTTAGACCACTGTTGGATATAGAATAAATCAGGGAGAGGAATATGATTGATAGTGAAGGAATTTGTTCCTCTCAATTATGGGAGAGATATCCATGGGACCCCTTGATAAGTTAAGCTGTTAAAATGCATGGCCGTACTCAAATATATCAATTTGAAATATTAATATAATTTTTCTGAATAGTCTACTCTGAGATCAAGAAATAATTGATTAAGCTTAATAAGGATGACATGCTCCATACCTTATGCTTAATTTAGATATTGTGTGACAAAAGGACTAAATATAATGTAATGGTTTGGTTCAAAGAGATCACTAAACATCAGTTAACTTGGATAGTTATAATATTTTGCTAGAAACTACTTATAACTTGTAGGCCATTTAAATGTGATTTGGGCACACTGTCAGTGTTAAATGAACTTATAGGGTCACACAATAAGCGAACTCATTAGGTTAATTTTTTGGTAACCATGTTCGATGTATTTGGATAATGTCCAGATTATAAGAATTTGACTCGGTAAATTAATTCATTAAATTACCAAGATAACGGTAGAATCTTATCATATCAGTTTTAATTTAATTTGAGTTTAAAATAAAAATACGATAGGATATTATTAGAGTTCGACTAAGAGGTTCGGATGAGTTTTAAGAAAACCCTAGCCGTCTTCTTAAGGGGGTTATCTGTTAAAAAATATTCGTGCCTCCATTCACTAGAAAAAAAAAAATTAAGCCTCTCAAACCCTAGGCGTTAGGACTTTTGGGGTAACGAGTTAGTTCGCCGTGTGTATCCGATAGAGGGCGTTCACACATTGTAGCATGATAAGGGCTAAATTAGTCATATTTTTCCAAGTTATTTGAGGTTCTTTTGTGATATATTGTGTTCAATAACTAGTCATATTCCTTCATATTTGAGATTTTACCCTTGGAAAGGTGTTTTGTTTATTATTTCAGATTTTTAGGATAAAACGAAATAAAAACGTCTCAGAATAGAAGAGAGGCGACGCTGGCTAGGGCTCTAGAACCAGCGCCGACCATGCACTGGATTATATGAACTTCGAAGCGATGAAAAATTGTCAAAACAGAGCAAAATAGAGGGGAACCGGCACCGGCTCCAAGAGTCAAGGCGGTGCCGGCTGCATTCTGGTCTTCATTGTGCAGAATTCAGAGAAAAATGGTGAACAAGTAGAGAAGAAGAACATAACCGGCACTGACTCTGAGAGCCAAGGCGGCACCAGCTGTGCCTTGAAGAAAATGCGGTGCTTGATTTTTTCTACGCGATTTTTGGTAATCTGCGGAGTTTTAGTATCTTCCAACTTCTACTCGGCCAAGAACATTGTACCTACGAGTTTAGGCACTTCCTAAGCTTATAAATAGATGAAAAACACAAGCGAAAAGGGGACTTAGAAAATTACTCAATCAAAGAAGGAATTCTTCAATTCAAGGAAGGTTGTGCAAGAAGATCTTCAAAGGAAGAAGAAGGAGGCATGTCTATGAGTACTTTCTTTTACTTTATTTTCTTTTTCTTGAACAATGATATGTTACTTGTTTCATTGTAATTTGACATTGTTTGAGATATTCATGATTTTTGGAGTTACTTAATCTTTTGATTAATTGATTTTTCTTCTTGGCATTCAATTACTTAGGTGTATTACGAGATTAATTGGTTGTTTCTTTTCATTAACTTGCTAGACCAAAGAGGTTGATGGTAGTTGCAATTGATTAATTTCATTTTTATTGGCTATTAACTTGCTAGACCAAAGAGGTTAATTGCTGAGGATTGAGTAATTGAAGGTTAATTAATGTTTGCCAGACCAAGGATTCATTGATTAATTTCATGTTTTAAAATTTTCAGACCAAGGAAATTTAATCAAGGATTGTGTTTAATGCATCTTGTGGATGAATTAGTTGAGATAGACCAAGTGATGCTAATTTATCTAGAAGGTAGTAATTAGTTGAGACAGACCAAGTGATGCTAATTTACCTTTATCCTTTATGGTGCCAAGAGAATGATTAGTTATAACAATGATTAGGTCCTTTGAGATCATATTTGTCTAAACAATGGTTTGAGTTACATACTTCTCCATCCTTGACATGTGTATATTTTTATTTTTCTTTTCTTTTTTTTGTTTTATTTGTTTTTCACTTTATCGAGTCGGTTAAACAATGAAAGAAAGGTGATTAATGTCTACTTGTTCCTAGAGGATCGACACTTGTTTGAACCTTATGCTTAGTTAATGATGAGTACGCTTGCTCATATGTGTGATTTGGGTTGACTGTTTTAATTTAAACTTGATTGGGAATGTGCTTAGTTTTTGTATGATTTTTATACCCAAGTCCAAACACATCAAGTTTTTGGCGCCGTTGCCGGGGAACAATAACATGAAAACTTGGATTTTGTTGATTCAACCATGTAAATATGTAAATATGTAAGATATGTATAATTGTTCTTTTCGCAAAAAAGGTGCTATCTTTTGTATTTCATGTATTCTTGTACAACCTTGCAACCTTACTTACTAACTTTGACTTTACTCTTTTAACTAACTTTGTAACCTTTTAATTTTATTTTAATAATTAATTTTGTTACCTAACTTGCTTCTTGTTTACTTAGGTATTATCCTTGGTACATGACCCAAAAATCTGAAGGTGAGATAGTCAATTTGGACCCTGAAATTGAAATGACATTATCAAAAATTTGCCGGACAAATCAAAGGAACTTGATCGTCGAGATGGCTGGTGCTCAACAAAACAATGCTGGGAATGATAGGAGGGTTATGGACGACTTTGTGAAACCCGCAATCTCGGGCACAGGCTCGAGTATCACTAGACCTAAAATCGATGCAAACAATTTCGAAATAAAGCCCAACATTATCCAAATGGTTCAAAATATAGTTCAATTTGATGGGTTACCTAAAGAAGATCCCAATGCTCATTTAGCTAGTTTTCTTGAGATTTGTGATACTTTCAAGATGAATGGTGTTTCTGAGGATGCCATTAAGTTAAGAATTTTTTCTTTTTCCTTGAGAGATAGAGCCTAATCTTGGTTAAAGTCTTTACCTACAGGTTCCATCACTACTTGGAATGCCCTAGCTAAAAAATTTTTGGCCAAATATTTTCCCCCAACTAGGACAACCAAACTTAGGAATGAAATCTTTGCCTTCCAACAATTAGATTCTGAGCTCTTATATGAAAGTTGGGAGATATTTAAGGAGATGTTAAGAAAATGCCCACACCACGAATTTGAGCTGTGAATGCAAATGCTTAAATCTTCTTGAATGGCCTCACATTCGCAACACGGCAAGTGGTGGACTCTTCTACAAGGGGTTCCATCAATCATAAGACCCCAGAATAGGAATTTGAGCTTATTGAAAATTTGGCTTCTAATAACTATTCTTAGGGGAGTGCAAGGTCAAGAGCTCGTGTGCAAAGAGTGCACAAAGTAGATGTTGTGGCAGCATTAGAGGCCAATGTGGATGCCTTAACTCAAAAGATGGAACAGATGGTGATGCCTCAAGGCCAGGTACTAAACGTAAGTTGTGATTTCTGTGAAGAAAGACACCCCAACCATGAATGCCAAAATATAGGGTCACTCCAAAAAACATCGGAATAAGTGGCCTTCGCAGGTAATGTTCGGTCAGGTAACAACCTTTATAGCTCTACTTATAATCCTGGTTGGCAAAATCACCCTAATTTCTCTTGGAACAATGGGAATCAACCTAGGCAAGGGTCTTTCAATTTTAGAAGTAATCAAAGGAACCAAAACCCTATGAACAATAATGCAGCATATTTAAAGCCACCATTGGAAGAGTTGATTGGCCAATTGGTAAGTACCACGGAGACTAAGTTCTAAAGAGTCGATGCAACAACAAGGAACTTAGAAGTTTCCATGAGCAATTTGGAGAACCAAATTGGCCAACTAGCCAAACTCTTGGGAGATCGTCAAGCGGGGACATTACCAGGGAATACTGAGGAAAATCCACGGGATCATAGCCGTGGGAAACATTGAAGCAGTTTTACTTTTTTTTACTTTCAATTTTTGTGATTGAGGCAATTTTTATTTCTGTCATTTTGATTGATTAATTAGAGTGCATTATTCAGCATATTGTATGTTTTGCATTTTTGATTTAAAAAAAAAAGGAGAAACCCCGGACAAAACCAAGTTGGCGCCGGCTCCAAGAGCTCAGACCGGCGCCGGTTCCTGTCGAGTGAAGCACAATTTAAGGGCCATTTTGGCCACTTTTTCTTAAAATTCTCCAATCTCCCTCTCAAATTCTCTCAAGCGCATGCCGGCTTCACATCCCTCACTTCCTAAAAATTTGATTTTGCAACTCCTAAACACTTCTATAACATCTATTGACTTCTCTTTTGATGATCCTACGGATCAAAATCCTTAAAATCTTTAATTTTTCATAACAACACCACATTTAATCCACGAGCAAAGAGCTTAGATTTCTACAAAAAGCTTGCACCTTTTACTTGCCCATATATATAAGAGCACAAAAGGTGTTGAATTGATTGGAGGTGATTGATTAAATTGGTTGTTGAAGTTGATATCTTGAAGGAGTTTGGGTGTTGTGGATTGTGAGACTGGTTAAGGGTTGCCTGAAATTTGAGGATTATCTTTGAAAGGGTAGTGGCCCTGTTTTAAGGTCTTGGAGCTCAATTGTTCTCTCTTCCTATTTCCCTCGTTCCTTACTTGACCATGTCTAGAGCAAGAGGTCAGTCTTTTAAAAGGCGAGAACTTCCTCTTTCTCAGCCCTGTCATCTGTTGATCATTTGTCCCTTAGATCTACTGCGTTTATTGATGCATCTTGTGAGGAATGGTACAGTAGGAGAGTATCTAATAAGATTATTGTCGAGCGTACTTTCTCACCCACCTTAGATCGTGCACTCAAATTGGGCATGATGTTTAGAAGGCTAGGATGGGAGTTGATAGTACAATTGAAAGGGAAGTATTGTCCCGTGCTTATTAAGGAATTCTATTCAAATATGACGGATAAGGGTAATAAACATCTTCCACATATTGAAATAAGAGTGAAAGGAGTTCCCATTGTCATCACTCAAAACCAATTAGCTAATTTCCTCTAGGTTTTTTACGATGATACTTGGCAAGGGATTGATATGAATAATCAAAAGATTCAGTCTGACCCGAATTGGGATGCTAGCGGGACTAGAGCCACCTTAGGATTATAAGCATAATGCCTTCCAAGCTAATAGTTTCTATTCCAACAATGATCTAGCAGCCAACTTTAGAGCTCTAGTCTACATGTTTGGGTTCAATGTTGTACCCCATGCTAGTGGTTTCAATGAGACTAGACTCATTGACACTTATATTTTGCATCAGATGATAAACACATTACCTATCCCTCTTGCACCTTTGATCATCCAATCTATTAGGGAGGTTGTTCATCACCGGCTCTCCACAAAAACCTTCGTTTTTCCCTTGGTTATAATAAAAATTCTGAAAGACTTTGGGGTGAGTCTTGAGGGAGAACTTATGGAGGTTACCACCGAGCACGATATGGTCACTGAGCAAACTCTTATGAGTTGCGGGTACAAGTACAGCCAGGAGTTGAAAAAGTGGCTAACTCCCTTCGAGGTCAAACATCCTGGGCAGGTTAGGCCACCCACAGTGGAGGAAGAGCACCCATCACCACCGGCACGTGCTAGAGCTAGCAGTTCTCAGCCCCATTCCCGAATTGACTTTGAGACTACCGTGCTAGGATGACTTGATCAGCAAATAGCGGTGCTACTATGCTTGTAGGGTATGATGGATGACATGGCAAGATAGCAAGCTACTATGGAGCAATAGTTGGCCTAGTTGAGGCAGCATTCTTCTGGGCCACATGGTGGTGCGGGCACCTCTGCACCAACTGATGATGATGAGGATGATGATGATGCAGAGGACTGATGATGCTTGTCTATATTCTCTCGATAACTCTTGTTTTTTCTTTCTCTTTTGATGTTTTTTTTTAGTTAGGGTGTTTTCTTGTATACTATGTTCTTTCTTTTGTTTTTGCTTTATTTTCTTTTCTAGTTTTTATGCTTTGGTGTGTTTTCTTTTGTATTTTTCTTTTTAGGTACTTTGCTAATGCATCATTCTTCAAGCATTCAGCTCTTGTACGACACATTGCCAAACGAATGGAAGTTTGTTTTGCTTATATCTTCTCCTTTATATTTTTGGTCCCATGGTATTGTTGGTCTTGTTATATTTATTTGGCCATTGAGAACAATGTCCAGTTTAAGTGTGGAGGAGTGATTTGATTGACAATTCTTCTATGCATATACTTTAGTCTTCTTGGGAAAATTTTGCGCAAAATTTTCAACAATTTTTTTGATTTTCTGGAGATTTCAAGCTATATTTTTAGTGCATGTCTTTATGATGGACTATAGAACGTATGTTCTAGATCATTTTATGGCTTATGCATGACTTTTTGCACGCACTTGGACGAAGTAGTTCTTGATCTAATGCTTTGCACGCACTAGTTCTTAAACCTATTTTTCTACTAAAATTCATGGAGCATTCTAGAACTTACTTGAATACCTCTCGATGCAAAATAAGAAAGACAGACATGATTTAACTTAGGGATGACGGTAATAGGCCTTCATTGGATAGCTTGAGCTTTTCAAGCCTACCTATTGTCATATTATCCCTATTGCCGATTTTGAGCCTAAATTATTGATTTCTTTCATTAAAACCCGTCACAATATTTTGTCCATTGCTTGTTGCTGAGAGTTTGAATGATTTTCCAAATCTTTATGCTCTTGATGGACGAAAGTATATGTAAGAAAATGTTGAGGAAGAATGTTGGGATAAAGATCATGATTTGTTACTTTCACTCATGGATCAATAACAAGTTGAGCTATAAAGAAAAGGAAAAGGAAAGAAAGAGAAAGAAAGAAGAAAAACTTATTGAAAGAAGAAAGAAAAGATCATAAAAGGAATGGTGATTAAGCTGTAAAAGTTAAGTTCATATTAAAGTACTTGACACCATTGCTGGAAAATTTAAGTTATCTTGTGAAAGGAATAAAGAAGAGTTGAGAAAGAAAAAAAAAAAGAGAAAAAATACAGGATTTGCTTGAGTGGAGTTGTAATTGCTGAATAAGGTTATGGTTTGATTGATTCTTGGAATAGGTGAGCAAGAAGAGTTGGAAATTATCGATACATTTTGTTTGTCCTTTTCTTGCTAACTCTCAATTTCTTTGGTATTTGATTCTCCTATATCATTCGTTTGATAAGCTACATTACAAGCCTTTAGCCTTACATTACAAGCTTAAAAGTCTTACTTGATCTAAGTAGAATCATGATATGTCTCGGATTAGTGGAGAGAGTATATGAAGAGTAAGCCTATGGAATGCATATTCTTTTTGAACTAAATTCTTTCCAATGATTTGAGAATATTGTTAAGTATTGAGATGGTTCTACTGAGTCATTTATCATTTACACAAGTCTTGCATTGGTTGTGAAAGATGTAGTATCATGTGTTTTATGTTCTTGAATGAAGAAAGCATTGAAAATATGGCTTGGAAATTGATTAAGTGATTGATTTAACCTTTTGTTTTCCTACTTGTTCTTGATACTTTGCTTGAAGACAAGCAAAGAGCTAAGTGTGGGGGAATATGATAGGGACAAAATTAGTCATGTTTGTCTAAGTTATTTAAGGTTCTTTTGTGATATATTTTGTTCAATAACTAGTCATATTCTTTCATATTTGAGATTTTACCCTTGGAAAGGTGTTTTGTTCGTTATTTTATATTTTTGGGGTAAAATGAAACAAAAATGTCGCAGAACAGAGGAGAGGCAACACCGGCTAGGGCTCTAGAATCGGTGTCGGCCATGCATTGGATTACACGAACTTCAAAATGATGAAAATTTGTCAAAACAAAGCAAAACAGAGGGGAACCGACGCTGGCTCCAAGAGTCAAGGCAGCGCCGGTTGCATTCTAGTCTTCATTGTGTGAAATTCAGAGAAAAATCGACAAACAAGTAGAGAAGCAGAACACAATCGGCGCCAGCTCCGAAAGCCAAGGTGGCACCAGCTGTGCCTTGAAGATAATGCGGTGCTTGATTTTTTCTACGCAGTTTTTGGTAATCTGCGGAGTTTTAGTATCTTCCAACTTCTATTTGGCCAAGAACATTGTACCTACGAGTTTAGGCACTTCCAAAGCCTATAAATAGATAAAAAAACACAAGGAAAATGGGAGAATTCATTGATCATCATAGAAAATTACTCAATCAAAGAAGGAATTTTTCAATTCATAGAAGGTTGTGCAAGAAGGTCTTCAAAGAAAGAAGAATGAGGCTTGTCTATGAGTGCTTTCTTTTACTTTGTTTTCTTTTTCTGGAACAATGATATGATAATTGTTTCATTGTGATGCGTCCGGACTTGGGTGTAAAATATCGTACAAAAATTAAGCACATTCCCAATCAAGTTTAAATTAAAACGTTCAACCCAAATCACACATATAAGCAAGCGTACTCATCATTAACCGAGTATAGGGTTCTAACGAGTGTCGATCCTCCAGGAACAAGTACACATTAATCACCTTTTTTTCATTGTTTAACCAACTCAATAAAGTGGAAAACAAATAAAACAAAACTAAAGAAAAGAAAAATTAAAATATACACATGTTAAGGATGGAGAAGTATGTAACTCAAACCATTATTTGGATGAACATGATCTTAAAGTACCCAACCTTTATCATAACTAATTATTCTCTTGGCATTATGAAGGATGAAGATAGACTCACTCCGATGGTCAATCCATGAAATCACTATCTTCTAGATAAATTAGAATCACTTGGTTCGTCTCAACTAATTCATCCAAAAGATGCATTAAACACAATCTCTAGTTAAATTCCCTTGCTCTTAGAAAATTTAAAGTATGAAATTAATCAATAAACCCTTGGTCTCAGAAGACATCAATTAACCTTCAATTACTAGTTCTAAGCAATCAACCTCCTTTGGTCCAGCAAGTTAATAGCCAACAGAATATGAAATTAATAAATTGAAACTACCATCAACCCCCTTTGGTCAAGTAAGTTAATGGAAAGAACCAAACAACTAATCTTATAATAAGCATAAGTAATTGAATACTAAGAATAATAACCAGTCAATAAAAATATCAGACAACTCTAGAAATCATAAATATCTAAACAACGTTGAATTACAATAAAACAATTAACATATTATTGTCAAGAAAAAGAAAACAAAGTAAAAGAAAGTACTCACAGATAAGCTTCATCTTCTTCCTTTGAAGACCTTCTTGTACAATCCTCCTTGAATTGAAGAATTTTTTCCTTAGATTGAGTGATTTTTTATGATGATCAATGAATTCTCCCATTTGCCCTTGTGTTTTTCATCTATTTATAGGCTTAGGAAGTGCCTAAACTCGTAGGTACAATGTTCTTGGCCGAGTAGAAGTTGGAAGATACTAAAATTTCACAGATTACCAAAAACCGCGTAGAAAGATCACAGCACCACCTTAGCTTCAGGGCACAACCGGTGTCGCCTTGGCTCTTGGAGCTGGTGTCGGTTCCACTCTGTTTTGCTCTGTTTCACCAATTTTTTCATCACTTCAAAGTTAATGGCAACAGTGCATGGCTGGCACCGGTTCTAGTGCCCTAGTCTGCGCTGCCTCTCCTCTGTTTTGGGACATTTTTGTTTCGTTTTACCCCAAAATCCTGAAATAATGAACAAATCACCTTTCCAAGGGTAAAATCTCAAATATGAAGGAATATAACTAGTTATTGAACAAAATATATCGTAAAAGAGCATCAAATAACTAGGAAAAATATGACTAATTTAGCCCCTATCAATTCCCCCACACTTAGCTCTTTGCTTGTCCTCAAGCAAAGTATCAAGAACAAGTAGGAAAATACAAGGTTTAACAAATCACTCAATCAATTTCAAAACAATCTCTTCAATGCTTTCTTCATTCAAGAAGATAAAACATATGCTACTACATCTTTGACAACAAATGCAAGACTTGTGTTAGTGATAAATGACTTAGTAGAACCATCTCAATACTTCATAATATCCTCAAACCATTGGAAAGAATTTAGTTAAAAAAGAATATGCATTCTATAAGCTTACTTTTCATACATTCTCTCCACTAATCCGAGACATATTATAATTTTACTTAGATCAAGTAGGACTTTTAAGCTTGTAATGTAAGGCTAAAGGCTTGTAATGTCGCTTATCAAACGAAGGATATAGGAGAATCAAAAGTCAAAGAAAAATTGAGAGTTAGCAAGAAAAGGGTAAACAAAATGAATCAATAATTTCCAACTCTTCTTGCTCTCCTATTCCAAAAATCGATCAAACCATAGCCTTGTTCAACAATTCCTATGCACTTCAAGCAAATCCTGCATTTCTTCTCTTTCTTTTTCTCCTCAACTTTTCTCTATTTCTTTCACAAGATCACTTAAATTTTACAGCAATGGTGTCAAGTACTTTAATATGGACTTTAACTTTTACAGCTTAATCACCATTCCTTTTGTGATCTTTTCTTTTCTTCCCTCACTTATCTTTTCTCTCACTCCTCTCTTGTTTTCACTGCTACTATTGTTATTTTTTTTCGTTCCTTTTTTTCTAGCAGCTTTTTTTTTTCAATCCCTCTATTCTTTTTCTTCTCTTTCTTTGCTTCCTTTCCTCTTTTCAGCTCTACTCATTATTGATCCATGACTGAAAGTAACAAGTCATGATCTTTATCCCAACATTCTTCCTCAACATTTTCCTACTCATTATTGTGACGGGTTTTAATGAAAGAAATCAACAATTTAGGCTCAAAATAGGCACTAGGGATAATATAACAATAGGTAGGCTTGAAAAGCTCAAACTATCCAAACAAGGCCTATTACCGTCTTTCCTAAGTTAAATCATGATTATCTTTCTTATTTCATCTCGAGAAATACTCAAGTAAGTTCTAGAATGCTCCATGAAATTTAGTAGAAAAACAGGTTTAAGAATAATACAAAGCATTAGATCAAGAACTACTTCGTCCAAGTGAGTGCAAAAAGTCATGCATAAGCCATAAATGATTAAGAACATACACTCTATAATCCATCATAAAGACATGCATTAAAAATATAGCTTGAAATCTCCAGAAAATTAGAAAAATTGTTTAAAATTTTGCTCAAAATTTTCCCAAGAAGACTAAAGTATATGCATAGAAGAATTGTCAATCAAATCACTCCCCCACACTTAAACTGGACATTGTTCTCAATGGCCAAATAAATATAACAAGACCAACAATACCATGGGACCAAAAATATAAAGGAGAAGAGAAAAGAAAAACAAACTTCCATTTGTTTGGCAATATGTCATACAAGAGCTGAATGCTTGAAGAATGAGGCATTGTCAAAGTACCTAAAAAGAAAAATACAAAAGAGCACACCAAAGCATAAAAACTAGAAAAGGAAATAAAGCAAAAACAAAAGAAAGAAAACAGTATGGTCCAGAAAACAACCACCGCTTGATAAGCTAAAAAGTTCTATGTGGTTTCGCAAAGAGCATCTCCACTTGCTCGGCATATGGAAGAACTTTACCCACATAGCATTTCACCTGATTGCTATTGACTTTGAAAGTGCCCCGAGTGGGGTGAGTGAGTTCGAGGGTGCCAAAAAGGCCGATCTTACTTACCGTGAATGGTCCCAGCCACCTGGATTTCAACTTTTCGGGAAAAATTTTTAAACGAGAATTGAATAGCAACACTTGCTCGCCTTTTTCAAATTCAGGTTGATAAGTGATATGCTTATCGTGCCACTGTTTGACCTTTTCCTTATATTGCATAGAATGATCATAAGCACTCTCACGCAATTCCTCCAAAGCTATGAGTTGGAGTAACCTTGACTTTCCAGCATCCTCAAGATCCAGATTAACAAGTTTAATTGCCTAATAAGCTTTATGCTTAATTTCTACAGGCAAATGACAAGCTTTTCCATAAACTAACCGAAAAGGAGTCGTGCTAATGGGGGTTTTAAAAGCTGTCCAGTACGCCCAAAGAGTATCATCTACTTTTAGACTCCAATCCTTCCAAGTATGGCTAATAGTCGTTTCCAAGATTCATTTAAGCTCCCTATTAACCACTTTAACTTGACCACTTGTTTGGGGATGGTATGAGGTGGCAAATTTATGGTGTACTCCCAAATGTTTGAGAACTTTGTCCAATTAAGTATTACAAAAATGAGTACCTCTATCACTGATGAGAACCTTAGGAACACCAAAACGGGTGAAAAGTTTTTTCAAGATTTTTACCACTACCCTTACATCATTAGTTAGCAAAGCTTGCGCTTCGACCCATTTAGACACATAGTCTATTGCGACCAGAATGTATTTATTGCCCAAAGAGCTAGGAAAGGGTCCCATGAAGTCTATTCCCCAACAATCAAATACTTCACAAGCTTAAAAGATGTATAAGGGCCGCTCATTTGATTTAGAAAGATTACCTGTGCGTTGACACCTATCTGTGGGCATCTTTGAACAAGGTGGGCTAATAGAATCCGGAGTCGAGCACCTTTCGTGCAGCGTTGTTGGCTTGGTAGTAACCTCCAGCAAGTCCTTCATGATAATGTCTTAGAATATCTTCACCTTCTGTAGAGTCCATGCATCTCTGAATGGTTTGGTCCGCACATCACTTAAATAAATATGGATCTTCCCAAAAGTAATGCCTTACGTTAGAGAGGAATTTATTCTTTTGTTGTATTGTAAGAGCTGGTGGAACAATTCCTACAACCAAGTAATTGGCAAAATCAGCAAACCAAGGGGTGTTTGGTATCTCACCTTCTACGAGCAAGAGTTGCTCATTTGGAAAGGCGTCATCGATGTCCTCTTCCATTAATGATTCCAAATTTAGATTATCCAATCTTGACAAGTGATCCGCAGCCAAGTTTTCTACACTCTTTTTGTCCCTAATCTCCAATTCAAATTCTTGCAATAATAGAACCTATCATATCAATCTTAGTTTGGAATCATGTTTGGTTAGTAGGTATTTCAGGGCTGAATGATCCGTATACACAATGACTTTGGACAAAATAAGGTAAGTCAGAATTTATCAAAGGCAAACACTATAGCAAGCAATTCTTTCTTCGTTGTTGTGTAGTTTTCTTGTGCCTTCGTTAAAGTCTTGCTTGTATAGTATTTAGGTTGGAAGTGCTTATTCCGCCTTTGTCCCAAGACTGCAGCAACTACAAAATCACTTGCATCACACATTAGTTCAAAGGGAAGAGACCAATCAGGTGCAATTAGAATGGGTGAATTAATCAACTTCTCTTTAAGTATTGTAAAAAAGTTGAGTCATTTTTCGTCAAAATTAAACACAGCATCTTTTTCAAGTAAAGAGGTAAGAGATTTTGAAATTTTTGAGAAGTCTAAGATGAACCTCCTGTAGAAACCTGCATGATCAAGAAAGTTCCTTATAGCTTTTACCAAAGTAAAAGCGGGCAGCTTCTCAATTACTTCAATTTTAGCCCTATCAACTTCTATACCTTTTCTTGAAATTTTATGTCCAAACACAATACCTTATTGCACCATAAAGTGACATTTTTCCCAATTAAGTATGAGGTTAGTCTCTTCACATCTTGCAAGTACCTTTTCAAGATTAGCTAAACACAAATCAAATGAATCACCAAAGACTGAAAAATCGTCCATAAATACCTACATGATGTCCCCTATGAGTCCTTCAAATATAGCTATCATGCATCTTTGGAATGTTTCGGGACCATTGCAAAGACCAAATGGCATCCGACGATATGCAAAAGTACTATATGGACATGTGAAAGTAGTTTTTTCTTAGTTCTCCAAAGCTACGGGAATTTGTAGGTAGCCAGAAAATTCATCTAAGAAACAATAATAGTCATGCCCAGCTAACATTTCCAACATTTGGTCAATAAAAGGAAGAGGGAAGTGATTTTTTCTAGTGGCTTTGTTTAGCATCCTATAATCTATGCAAAACCTCCAACCCGTGACCAATCTCATTGGGACTAATTCATTTTTATCATTAGGGTTCACCGTCATTCCTCCCTTCTTTGGTACTACTTGAGTAGGACTTACCCAAATGCTATCCGAAATAGGGTAAATGATGTTTGAATCTAAGAGCTTAACCACCTCACCTTTTACCACTTCACTCATATGTGGGTTTAACCTACGTTGGGGTTTTACTACGGGTTTTACACCTTCTTCCATCAAGATCTTGTACGTACAAAATGATGGACTAATACCCTTAATATCAGTGATTTTCTAAGCTATCACTCCCTTATATTTCCCCAACATACTTACCAGCTTAGTCTTTTGTTCTGGATCGAGATCTTTGGCAATGATGACAAGCAACTTACGTTCTGTAGCTAAGAACACATATTCTAAATACTCAGGTAGGTCTTTTAAGTCCAATTCGGGAGGATCTTCTATAGATGATTTCATTCTTCCTAAACTGCTTTTTTCTATTTCCAAATTCTGCATCCCATCCTCATTGTGAAATTCCTCCAAATACGCCTTTGATGTTTCCTTCAATTCCTCCTCAATAGATTCCTGCATCAACTCAAAAATTGGTTCATCAAGAATATCAATTCTTAGACAAGCATAATCAGAAGACACAGGGTGTTGCATACTCTTGTGGATTTGAATGACTACTTCCTCATCCCCAACCCTAAGTGTCAACCTCCCCCTATGAATATCAATTAATGCTTTTGCTATAGCTAGGAAGGGTCTACCTAAGATTAAAGAAACTTTGAAATCTTCATCCATGTCAAGAATAACAAAATCCATGGGAAATATAAATTTATCAACTCTTACCAACACATCTTCTATTATGCCCCTAGGATATTTGGTAGATCTATCCGCGAGTTAAATACTCATCCTAGTAGGCTGTGGTTCTCCTAGGCCTAGTCTTTTGAATGTTTTATATGGCAATGAATTAATGCTAGTACCTAGGTCAGCTAATGCATTACAAACATGAATACTACCAATTAGACATGGGATAGAGAAACTCCTTGGATCATTTTCTTTATGCGGCAATTTCGTGTTGTCTTGCAGAATAGCTGAGCATTCTTCACTGAGGACTACTATAGACAACTCTCCCAATCGCTTTTTGTTGACAAGCATGCTTTTGAGGAATTTGACATATTTGGGCATATGGATTAAAGTTTCACTGAGGGGAATGTTTATGTGCAGTTGTTTGAACACCTCAAGGAATTTGTTGAATTGAGCATCTTTTTGGGCCTTATGTAGATGAGTAGGGTATGGTATGTTAGGCTAAAAAGTAGGTTTTTCAGAAGGTGGACAGGGGATAGCCGGCACCGGTTCCAGTACCTTAGCCAGCACCGGTTCAGTTTTGTGTTGTGTGGTCTCGGGTTTTCTGGATAGCCGGTGCCGGTTCTCTTCTTCCAACTGGCGCCAGTTGACAGCTAGACTATCTGGTAATTCTTTTCCACTTCGAAATGTGACAGCAGTTGCTTCCTCACCGGCTGTTGGGGTTAGGTCGTGAGTTTTTATCACCATGTCCGTCAAAATCCAAATTTGTTGTTCCATGTTGCGGATCATTGCTTCGAATTTCTCAAATGTGGAGTTAATTTCTTGGAAACGCCTCGTCACATGAACAACAAATTTCCCGATTAAGATTCTAAGCTCTGCTGATTCTAGTATTGTAGGTGTCATCTTAGGAGTGCAATGGAGGTACTGCCCCTCATTAGACTTCCTCATATTCCAATTTGCCATTTCTCCTGAACATAAGAGCGAGTTAGATACTGAATTCATGATTATAACAAAATTAAAAGCGTACCAAGCTAGTCAATAGAACATAGTTAAAGTTAGTAGGTTAGGTTAGGGTACAAGGGTGTACAAGAATACATGAAATACAAAGGATAGGATAGCACCTTTTTGCGGAGAGAACAATTATACATATTTTACATATTAACATGGTTAAATCAACAAAATCCAAGCTTTCATGCTATTGTTCCCCGGCAACGGCGCCAAAAACTTGATGTGTTCGAACTTGGGTGTAAAAAATCATACAAAAACTAAGCACATTCCTAATCATCAAGTTTAAATTAAAACGTTCAACCAAAATCACACATATAAGCAAGCGTACTCATCATTAACCAAGTATAGGGTTCAAACGAGTGTCGATCCTCCAGGAACAAGTAGACATTGACCACCTTTCTTTCATTGTTTAACCGACTCAATAAAGTGAAAAACAAATAAAACTAAACTAAAGAAAAGAAAAATAAAAATATACACATGTCAAGGATGGAGAAGTATGTAACTCAAACCATTGTTTGGATGAACATGATCTTAAAGTACCCAACCTTTATCATAACTAATTATTCTCTTGGCATCATGAAGGATGAAGGTAGACTCACTTCTATGGTCAATCCAAGAAATCACTATTTTCTAGATGAATTAGAATCATTTGGTCCATCTCAACGAATTTATACAAAAGATGCATTAAACACAAACCTTAGTTAAATTCCCTTGGTCTCAAAAAATTTAAAGTCTGAAATTAATTAATGAACCCTTGGTCTCGGAAGACATCAATTAACCTTCAATTACTAGTTCTAAGCAATCAACCCCCTTTGGTCCAGCAAGTTAATAGCCAACATAATATGAAATTAATAAATTGAAACTACCATCAACCCCCTTTGGTCAAGTAAGTTAATGGAAAGAACCAAACAACTAATCTTATAATAAGCATAAGTAATTGAATACTAAGAATAATAACCAGTCAATAAAAATATCAAACAACTCTAGAAATCATGAATATCTAAACAACGTTGAATTACAATAAAACAATTAACATATCATTGTCAAGAAAAAGAAAACAAAGTAAAAGAAAGCACTCACAGATAAGCCTCATTCTTCTTCCTTTGAAGACCTTCTTGTACAATCCTCCTTGACTTGAAGAATTCTTCCTTAGATTGAGTGATTTTTTATGATGATCAATGAATTCTCCCATTTGCCCTTGTGTTTTTCATCTATTTATAGGCTTAGGAAGTGCCTAAACTCGTAGGTACAATGTTCTTGGCCGAGTAGAAGTTGGAAGATACTAAAACTCTACAGATTACCAAAAACCGCATAGAAAGATCACAGTACCGCCTTAGCATCAAGGCACAGCCGGCGCCGCCTTGGCTCTTGGAGCCAGTGTCGGTTTCACTCTATTTCTCTCTGTTTCACCAATTTTTTCATCACTTTGAAGTTCGTGCCAACAGTGCATGGCCGGCGCCGGTTCCAGTCCCTAGCCAGCATCGCCTCTCCCCTGTTTTGCGACGTTTTATCCCAAAAACCTTAAATAATGAACAAAACACCTTTTCAATGGTAAAATCTAAAATATGAAGGAATATAACTAGTTATTGAACAAATGTATCGCAAAAGAGCTTCAAATAACTAGGATAAATATGACTAATTTAGCCCCTATCACATTGTAATTTGACATTGTTTAAAATATTCATGATTTTTAGAGTTACTTGATCTTTTGGTTAATTGATTGTTCTTCTTGGTATTCAATTACTTGGGTGTATTACGAGATTAATTGGTTGTTTCATTTCATTAACTTGCTAGACCAAAAAGGTTGATAGTAGTTGCAATTGATTAATTTCATATTTATTGGCTATTAACTTGCTATACCAAAGAGTTTATTTGCTGAGGATTGAGTAATTGAAGGTTAATTGATGTTTGCCAGACCAAGGATTCATTGATTAATTTCATGTTTTAAATTTGCCAGACCAGGGAAATTTAATCAATGATTATGTTTAATGCATCTTGTGGATGAATTAGTTGAGACAGACCAAGTGATGCTAATTTATCTAGAAGGTAGTAATTAGTTGAGACAGACCAAGTGATGCTAATTTACCTTTATCCTTCATGGTCCCAAGAGAATGATTTGTTATGACAATAGTTAGGTCATTTGAGATCGTTTGTCTAAACAATGGTTTAAGTTACATACTTCTCCATTCTTGATATGTGTATATTTTTATTTTTCTTTTTTGTTCTTTTCTTTTATTTGTTTTTCACTTTATTGAGTCAGTTAAATAATGAAAGAAAGGTGATTAATGTCTACTTGTTCTTGGAGGATCGACACTCATTTAAACCCTATGCTCGGTTAATGATGAGTACGCTTGCTCATATGTGTGATTTGGGTTGAACGTTTTAATTTAAACTTGATTGGGAATGTACTTAGTTTTTGTATGATTTTTATATCCAAGTCC
The DNA here is from genome assembly GCA_026120185.1 of Voacanga thouarsii. NCBI lineage: Eukaryota > Viridiplantae > Streptophyta > Magnoliopsida > Gentianales > Apocynaceae > Voacanga > Voacanga thouarsii. The sequence continues at coordinate 2,739,080 of JANUWF010001921.1, forward strand.
GGACATATCATAGCGTCTGGTGATCCTTCGAGTTACATGTACAACCGCAAAACCAGAATCCAAGGATCTTGATTACACCAAACAGAGATAATTCTATAATCCTTAGATTATCTTAATCGTTTGGCTTGGGTCCTCAGAAGGGATTTATGGATGTTTTTCGCATTTAGGAGTCCACGAATCCTAACATCCAAATTATTTTATCATCTTCGGATGACCTAGGGATGAACCCAGTAACAATCCTATGAGCAAGTGGTTATCTAATATAGTAAGAAGAAGTGACACTTCCAAAATCTATTAAGCACACAGTCACTCACAAACAAAAAAGGGTTATAAATAGCAGAGTTTAAGTATACCAATTTTCTAATACCCAACCATTTATCTTACCAAGAGGAAATATTCCCCTTACCTATTATGAAAACAATATTATCCTCTCTAGTATCATGGGCAAACAATATATGCCTCCAAGTAAAAGAAGAAGTTAATTTTGGCCGAATAGAAGCATGATGTAAATGTCTAGGGTTATAGCTGTGCTACAAAAAATCCACCTATAAGGTGTCACGCTCCTAAAAATTTCATCACAATTTGATTGCAAAAATATCACCCACCTAATGTAGTTTTCTTAAACCTAAACCATTTTCAGTATGAGGAAAAGCGACTGAGGACTAGGACCTCTAACACCTCTTTACTTATTGATAAATGAATCCTAAAAAAAAGAGATACATATTTTTTCTATATCATACAGAACACTAGAAGGAGGATTTACCACGTGGAGAAGATGTATATGCATGCTTCATAAAACAGACCTAATAAGAACCATACAACCACCATGTGACAAAAAATTTGTCCTCTAAGAAAGAGTTTGATCACACACTTTATCTAGCAAAAACTATAAATATTAACTATTCCTCCATCCATTGAATATTGGGCATCTAAGATAAGTAAAAAAGAGTTGCTTTTAAACAAATTAGAGCTGATTATGAATTTGCACCCCTTAGCTCATTGGATTTTTTTTTTTTTTTTTTTGGTAGAATGAATGAGTTCATGGCTAAATATTAATATGTTGACTAGATGCTTTCTCAAAATCCTGAAGGATGATCAACAATCTATCCAAATTCCTTTTTGCACCTATAGTGAAAATAACTATGTCATCTGCAAAATGTAAGTGCGAGATAGACAAACAATTAGCTGGAAGGGAATACTTTGCTAGAAAACCAGAAGCTATAAAATGATTTAAAGAAATAGAGAGGAGCTCCTAAGATAGAATGAAGAGAGCAAGAGATAAAGGTTTTTCTTGCCTCAACCCCTATTAAAATGAAAATAGCAAAATGATTGGCCATTAAGAAGAATAAATAACTAAGAATTGGACATTACATTTTTAACCAGATGTAAAAAGTAAGAACCAAAACCTAGACATTCCATCACTCTGATTAAACATGACCATAAAACCCTATCGAAAGCCTTCATCATGTCCAATTTAAGAATAAGATTTCCTCCTCTAACTTTAGAATCAATGGACTGCACTAGTTCTTGAGCAAGGAGTTTGTTATTAATAATATTCTTTCCACTAACAAAGCCACTCTGATTTGAGAAAATAAAATGCATGAGGATAGAAGAAATTCTTGAACTCATAATTTTTGTAATAATTTTATGACAAAAATTACACATGCTAATAGGCCGGAAGTCCACAAAATTGGTAGGAGGATTCTTCTTAGGAATTAAAACTAGCAGAGTGCTCATGAAGCTTCTAGGTATAGGGACACTAGAGAAAAAATCACATACAACTTAAACCATATAATTTTGTACAATATTCTAGCAGGAAACAAAGAACGAACCTGAAAATCATCTAGACTCTGTGCACTTATTTCATCAAGGCTAAAGACAGATTCCAAAACCTCCTCTATAAGGAAGAGAATTCCAAAAAGAATTGTTCTCAATAGTGACCAAATGTAGGATAAAATCAAATAAGTGATTGTGTAGATCAATACACACATCAGCATGCAACAAATCATTAAAAAACCTAACAACCTCATTACTAATGCCCTGCACATCAGAGAGTAATGAACTAGATGAGGTAGTGACGCGCCAAATAAGAACATGTTACCTTTTAAGCCTGAAAATTGAGTGAAAATAAGATGTATTTGCATTACAACACCCTAACTACCTACATAACCTAAATGGCTGGGATGTCACCCTGTCTTAGGGACTAGAGGTCTTTATAACTTGGTGAAAGCGGTAAAAGGAATTAATACTTAGAAACCTATTACAATCGAACAATACTTATACAAAGTTTGAGGATCAAAACCATAAAAAAGAAACTCAAGCTCTCAATAAAAGTTCATAAAACATGAACATGTAAGCCAAATCTTTGATCCTAACAAGTTCCCACCTTGTTAAAACTAGTACTTCTTGAAAACTATGATAGAGAAAGCCTATAAAAATAAATCTCAGTAAGTCTAGTATGTACTCTTATAGTTTGTAAAACTATTTCATGATGCAAGTTTTGAATAAAGTGCCATGAATAAATACATGAATTTACAAAATAATTCCAACAATGCTAAGTGGTGTAAACTCCATGGTAACAATTAGATAAGATCGTTAAAATTTATCAAGAAAAACATTTAGTAAAACCACCCCTCATAGTTTATGAAACTTGGGTTACGAAACCTTGCCTCATAACTCTACTTAGTTGTCACAAAACTTTATATCGTGATAGGGTACTGTGAAACCTTGCATCACAATATTGGTGGGTGATCAGCCCACTGGGTAGAATACTCCTCTATCTTCTACCCTACTTACTAATTGTCTATTCGGGGAATAGTCCTACTTGGAACTGATTGCTAGCCCGAACCGACTTGACTTACTGAACCGACTTGACCTACTAGTACAGTCATCCCATTCAAAAAGGACTCAGATCCCAAAGGTGGCCTTCTACTAGAAGACTTGTCCTATACTTCAAGGGCTAGTACCAGTGTTCTACCCTTATTGAGTACACAATGAAACTAGTCCTTCTCGGGGACCTTTAATCATTCTAGAAGTCAATTCTCAAGTATATCTCATAAACAGATACTAAGTTGTAAACTTAAGAAATTCATTATATGATTTAATAAATCATATATGTCAAATAATTGTAATATTCATGGAGTTTTAGTAAGAATGATGCTTCACTTGAAATCTACCCTTTTAGGGATGCGCATAATTCACAAGCACTTTTTAGAGTATAATCATATAAACACTTTTGAACATTGAAAATCGAAAGTCTCATGCAAAGACTTACAAATCTTTTCAAAAGTTAATCTTAATAGTAAAGTAAATTGCACAAAGGAGGTTTCATGTATGCAAGGACTTACTCCCTTAGATCTTTTTGAAAAAGCTAGCTATTGAGCAGATAAGTCTGAAATCCCAACATTGTCTAACAAATTATTCAAAAGAGCACTTTTTTAGATTCTACTCAACTGGCCCATTATATTATGCTATTAGAGGAATTACATCATTCAATTCCTAAATAAAATAGTTGAGCATAAAACCCACATCATAACAGTTATCTCAATAAACAACAAAAACCCTAATCACATGTGTCACTCATACCTCATGTAATAACTCTCTAACAAAACATTTAGACATAACAATCAAATCATAGTAGTCATATCTCCCCACATGCTCTAATGCCAAATCCCATAATGCCATGCCTTATCATCACAATAGCAATCAAATGGCACAATAAGATCATCATGGGCAACTTGATCACAAAAGGGTATGAGTAAAATAATCCTCCCTACATAAGTATAATTAATAGCCAACATGCTCAGTCTAATATCAATATGCTTATCGACAAGAAAAGGATTCCATAGGCATGTTCACTCTAAGCCTTCACACATAAGCATCTATATCCCATAAATATAAATCAAACTACTAGTAATAAAATCTCAACATTTACATCCCACGAGATCCAAGTATAGCAAGTAAAATCTAGCATGCTCATTTCCTATGCAATTAACATTTTTCATCACTTCTCATATAATACTATATCCATAGTCATTAATATTCCCAATCTAAATCACTACTTTTATTATGGAAGTGAAACATCATTCTCATACTAGGCCTTAAACATATCCAAAGATCATATAACAAAACTATGAGACTAAAACATTAAGATTTAGATATTACTTATAGTAGAGAGCAAATCTGACTCAGCCATGAAGAGTTCGAGAATTCAACACTTAGGAGAATATGCAAGCCTAACCTTATCAAGCAAATCACAAAGATTAAAAGAAAAGGGAAAGATAAAACTGAGACCAAATATGTCTTGATTTATCTAAAAAGAAGAATAGAAAGAAGGGGAAAATGAAAAAGAGAGAAAGAGAGAGATTGATCTAACAACAAGGAGAAGAGAGAGAGAGAGAGAGAGAGTTTACCTTGTGTTGATGAGGAGAAAATCGAGACGAATTCTACTTGAGGATGTGTAGGCTGATTGCTTGGAAAGCGAGGTCTGAAGCTCCAATGGAGTGTTGTTTCAGTTTTGCTACAGAAAAAGGTTAAGAGAAGAGTGTTCTTGCTACTGCCATGGAGTTTGATAACAAAGTAAATATTTTAAGTCACACTCAATGTGTATATGTGTATGTGTGTGCATATACATAAACACACACAACATATATACCGAAGCATATAAACATGTAATTATAACACCCTACTACAGACGCACCCAAGAAGGGCTGGGATGTCACCCTATCCAACAGACCAGAGGTCTTTAAAAAGAAGTAAAAACAATGTTAAATAAATAAAAAAATTAAATACTTATTACACCAATCTCACAACTTGCACAAGTTCTATCACAAAACAACTAACAGTTCTCAAAAGAAATTACAAATAAGAAATAAAGAGAATCTTAAGTCTCTAGGAATGCCCAACCTACTCAAAGCAGTTAACTCCTAAAAACATGATACAAAAAGAGTGAGATTTACATCTCAGTAAGTTCTGTGTCTGCTCTTGTACAATTCAAAGTGGTTTCATGTATGCATATTTGATGAATATGAAAAGTGTTTGCAAGTCCTAGTTCAAGTGCTTGAATTCTATTGTCATACATTGTATAGAATATAAATAAATAACCATTCAAGGAAAATGGTCATGACACCACACTTTGTGCACCATGCCAAAAGAACAGTCAAAATGCCACACGTTGTGCATCAAGATAATCAGAATGCCACACATTGTGCATGTTGATACAGGGTAGGCATACAGCCTACCGAATTAGATACTCCACCATCTCCCATCCCAAACTCACTAATTGTCCACTTCGGTATAGTAGTCATTACAGACTAGTGATAGCTCAATCGGCTCGATTGACTAATACTGATACTCTTTCAGCTAAGGTTCACCTACTGGAGGCAGCCATCTACTGAAAGACTTACCCTAATTGATAGAGACTAGCACCTGTAATCTATCCTTATTGAGTATTTAACATTGTGTAATCAATCAATGTGTACAAATCATTATTTCCAAATACCTTGATTTTGCAAGAATTTTTCCACAAGCGAGTTTAAAAACATTTAATAAGTGCATTTAAGTGTTAAAGGAAGGGTTTGGTGTGAAGAAGAAAACAGTTGTGTAAAACTCATTTGTAAAAATCATTTAGCAAATAGGCTAAGTTTGTGACCTAAGTAATCACATGTAACACATTATCAGAATATAACAGACTTGCAAACAAGAGCTTTATACAGGAAAATAATTTATGCAAGGATTTACTCGTATCAGTTCAGACATGATATGGTAAATAAGTTGCCTTAATTTTTCACTTCAGATAAATCCTTTATCTAAACCATATAATAATTCATAGTCACAACATGACCCAAAACATGGTATAACCAAATCATTCATATCAGTCGGATCTAAGATCCTAATAAACATGCTCATACCTAACTCATTATGGCATAATTTCCCCATAATAATAATCTTAGATATCATACTATCTTAAACGCTCACATGATAAAATATAAGTCAACCTATTTCGTCAATGTACTCCAAACTAATCATATAATCATGACATAGCATAAGTGTCTTCCATATACATCTTCATAGACTCAACCACCACATTTAATCATCCATCATGCAAAGGATCATCTCAAATAAAAGCTATGCATTTATCAAGATTACTTAGATCACAAAATAATAGCAACAATATCTCCCCAATTGCATACTTATATCCAAAGATTGTTCAAAGTCCCCAAATATACTGAGATCAAATTTCTAGACATCATAAATCTCCTATTGATAAATAAATAATGTAGTCATGATCGATCTAATATAAAGATCCTGGCTTTCATAAACAATTGTCATAATATATGTATTTCTAAATAAAATAACATCTTAGATCCATCATATAAGTATAATCTGTGATGTCCTAAAATTTTATACTTCAAAGTGTTACTACTTTGTCTAGAAAGATAATATGTATGTAATGCTAGAACAAGAAATGATAAATTTAATGAGATGAAGGCTTTGGTGACATAAAATATTTCAGGGATATAATTGGAATTTTGAACGTGAATTACGAAAAACTGAGAAGAATTTAGAAATTTTGAGAGACACCATTACGTTCTATTGAAGGCATGGATCGAGATGGTAAAATAAAAGTTTTTCCTAATGGATAACGTGTTGAATTAAGTATATTTTTTTAGTAAATATAATTATTTATGAAGAAATAAAGAAAGAGGAATTAAAAGTGAACAAGTGTTGGAATGTGATTGGAAGGAGAAAACAAGTGGTGAATCATGATTGGTTGCATGAACAATCATGCAAGGATTTTTTATTTTATTTTATTTTATAGAATTTCATAGAATTCTTGAAAATTCTAAGTGACACCTAAGTATATAGGTGGACCAATAGGAAGCCTCCAAGCATATAACACCATTTAATGGTTGTTTAACTTGAAGACCAAAGGTAGGTATATAAGGCCATGAAGAACTGGTGGAGAAGGCTCTTTAGCAGTCAAAAAACAACAAGCAAACAAGAAGAAATATAGAAGAGAAAAGAAAAAGAAAATAGAGAGGAGAAAGAGAGAGAAACACCGAGAAAAATAGGGAGGAGAGAGAAAAGAAAAAACAAGCTAAGCTTGGGCTATTTTAGCTTCTAAAAGCAGAAAATAGAAGATAAAGACCTACCTTGCTTGAATTAAATTTTTTATTTAAATCATGAAGATCATTTTGGTATAAATATTATAAGAAGTTATGCATGACTTATAGAAACTAGCTAGGTGAAGTTGTATGAAAGCTGTTTTTTGTGTGTATATATGTGGCAGATGGGATGGCAGCTTGTTAGCTGTGTTTATGTGATATTTGATGAAGGTTTGGAAGTGTTTTAAAGACCTAACTATGGCTGCATATTGTCCTTGAGTTGGGAAAAATAAATAAAGTTGGAAATAATATAATTGTTAAGAAAATCTCAAGGATATATGTTATGGTTGAGGCTACCGGTTTTCTTGTTGTGCTATGCTGAATTTTCTGGTTTACATATGATTGAAAATCAGTGGCTTTAAGCATGTTAAAAGTGAGATTGGATTGAATTAATTAGTATTCATGTGCTATAATGAACAAGGAATGAAGATATAATGTGTTTTGCTAGAAAATGGGTTTATTTCCAGAAAATTCTGGGCTGTTTTAACCCCAGTAAATCTGTAAAATTTTGGGAATTGGATAGAGCAAGCTTATAGGATTAAATTTAAGGATTCTAGGAGTGTTTTGGTATGAATTTGAAGTAAATCGGACATACGGATTGAAAGTTATGAACAAAAAAAATTAATGTGCCAAAGCTGGAAATTTGCAGAATTTTTATTAAGAAAAAAAATAAATTCTTGGGTTGGTTTTAATTGTGTTCATGGATTGAATGACAGGTTATATGGACTTATTAAGACCTTATATTCATGTGAGGAGGATGCTACAATGAGATGAATTATAAGTGTGCAAGAATTATTTCATTTCAAGTATGGAATGAAATAATAAATGAAGCGATTTCCTTAGATGTATATGTATTTAGCAATATGTACATCTTAGTCGAAAGGCGTAGCATACTAAATGGGTTATTGATTGATTGTTGTTGTAGGTGATTTATTGTGAGGAATTGGTGGCACCTTTGCAAACATTTACATCGCTAAGGGATAAGCAATTCAAGGTGAGTTCCCTGAATACTTGAAAACCTAGCATGTGCTAGTGATTTATGCAAATTGTAGTCATGCATAATATAAAACTTTGATTTTTCTGATAAAACTTAGGTTTTCTTGTATTGGATATGCTCCTATAATTTGATAAAGAATTCCTAGGAAAATGTGAGTCCCCATAAAATGTTTTTTGGAAAATGCTAGTGAATTTCTTTACTGTTAAAGTAATGCATTGCGAGTCCTTTTGGAATCCTTGAGGAAAAGTATGGATTTTCTGTAATAGAATTAACGTTATTCCATACTAGGGTTGAGAAGAAATGTGGATGAAATGTGGATTTCCATATTTAAGGATATTTAACCTTAATGGTTAATTTTTCACAGAAATGTCAGTAAACTTTAATGCTTTTCTAAACCAACTTTGGTTTTCCTGACCAAAATTGTGGTTTTTTAGAACAAGTGAAATTTTATTTTGTACTATGATTTGATTGGGAAAATGGAATCTTATGGTTTTAAATACCATTTAATTGAGAGTATTTTCGCTAAAGCATGAAAAGGTGAATGATAAATCTTTTGGTTTTTCTAACCAAAGTTTGGGTTTTTCTGAGGCATAAATTGAATGAATTTTAGAAATTGGAATATTTTACAAAGGATTTTGAATTCCTTGTATACCAAATATTTTATGGTCATGAAAACATGGAAATGACAAAATTTATGGAACATGTGCAGTATCTGAATATTTTACAGGCACAAGTATATTTTATTCCATATTTTATGATAAGAAGTACAAAATTATGAATTCTTACTTTCTTAAACCATGATTTATTCTAAAGCATTCAGGTACTATAAAATTATGAAATCCTTGGATTTATTTCCATTTTGGGATTTAGAATTCTGAAATGATAAAAGTAATTTCTTTTGGACTCGGGTATACTAAATTTGCAAAATTTTTGTAAATATCCTTAAGGAATGGTTTTATGACGCGGGAAGGACTTCTTATCCTTTTACACTACGGTTTTGGAGAAAAATCCCTTAAAATGGAATTAAGTTTTGAAAAACAATATTTTAGACCCGAAAAGTATTTTTGATGTATATTCTTTCCGGAATGAATTACTTATCTGGCCTTGTGCGTTTTGTGAACCAGTGAAGACGTTGAGTACTCAAGAAGGGTTTTGATCATTGTACTAGCTTACGTTAGATATAGACGATGCTAGTAATTTGGCCTGATTCTACTGATTGTCTTACTCTAAATAGGGCGACAGGACATTGAGATTGGCCATCCTAGCTAGCCATTTAGCACTTGGCAATTTCCTAGACCTTGTGTGCATACTATTCTGAGTCGTTCACTGATGTTAGGCGGGGACACTTGGCGTGTTCAACTCCTTACCGCATCAATGGTGATTGACGTCAAGAGTGGGACCCCTAGGCTTAAGGTGGTAAGTAAAAGATTCTTATTTTTGAGGCATTCTATTGATATACACTTGCCGTTCTGATAATGCATTGTTGAATGTTGTAAGCTTGCGTCCTAACACAATAAGATTGTGATGTTGAAGGCGAAGCCTTGTGAGCTTTATACACAGGCCAACCTTCTGTTGAGAAAAGTACCTGTATTTCTAAAAATGGGCAAGGTTGTTATTTGAAAACTTAGTTTTCCAAATTGGCTTGAACTACAAGCAGCGTTTTTAATAACCTTCAATTTTCCCATAGGTGTCTGAAATTCTAAAATAACTCTCGACCAAGTACGGGTGGTATCCAAGTTCCTACGATCATCCTTAACATTTTCACCTAATTCCTTAGCATCTCTGGGAATCTTTTGATAGAGATGGTCTCTAAAAGTTTTCAAGAATAAAACTCGTATGAGTGCTAAATATTCAGTGAGTCCCGTGTGCTAGTGTTTTCCTTAAAGAAATATCATGTACTACTGAGTACAATTTCCAGGATTAAATAGTAAATCAAGTAGACACAAGACAGGTTAGTAAACTTGCACTCATTGTAAATAGGCATAATCAAGTATCAGGAGTTCATGTATATCCAGAAATGCAGGTAATAAAATCCATATGCCCTTACTAGAAAAATCATGTTCAAGATTTCAAGAATTTACGTAAACTAGGCATTTTTTCGGGAAAATTCATATGTAGAAAATCAATAATTCAAGTAATGCATGAATAAAATTAGGAAAAATTCATGTTCAGGAATTTCAGGAAAACATGGAAATCTTAGCTGGAAAACCCATATGCAGGAATTCAGGTGTAAAATATTTGATTTCAGGAATTCTGGTATAAATCATGTAAATTCAGGTATGTAGGATTTCATGTAAGTGGCCCACTTGGGCCAGTTATTCAGAAGTTGTGGAAAAGCACGACTAATTCCTGTGATTTGTTTTATCAAGAAATTTCTGGGAAATATCTTTTCACTAATTTTTCTGAGAAATCACTGACACACATGGGACTCACTGAGTGATTTTCACTCGCACCTATTTCACTTTATTTTTCCTAGGATTGGAAATAGGAACTTGGCTAGAGTGAAGACTATTCCTTTTTGTGGAGTCTATAAAGTCCTCAGTTTGTATATGTAAATTATATAAATGTAGTGAATAGACCTATGTAGTCTCTTTTGAGATGTATAATACCTTATGATTTTTGTATGGTTTTTGTTGTATTTATTATCACACTACTTTATTTGTTATAAAGACCTCTAGTCTGGGATATCTAAGGGGGCGACCCCCAACAACACTGCATGCTTCCGCCATGATTTCTATTAGGAGTGTTATATAATCTCAACACAATGAATATCTAATCACTCCATATTTCTAACTTCTTGGAAAGGGTCTCGGATTACCTCTTGTTCTAATGACCCGAAGTAGAATGGAAAATGTGGCTTCTTTGTGACCTTATTTTGGATTCGATTGAGAGAAGCAGCAAAGTTTGTCTTAATAGTCAAGAGCTCTGAGTGTTTGTAAGGGGAAGAGATATTAATGACCTATTTCGGACTAGAGAGGGAAATAGAGAAGAAGTGTGTTTTGTTGAAGGCTAAGAGTTTTGGTCTTGGAAGGGTAAATGTGAGTAAGTCGTGTGGTGTTGTTTTGGTGTCAAAATGACCAACAATGACAAAAGGTTGGCCTTTTCCTCTTGTGAGTAGTTTGAGTACACGAAAGAAGAAGAAGAAGAAATAGGTATTGGCATTTGCTCTAGAGAAATGAGAGAAATTGAGTGAGAGTTTGAGAAGAAATCTTGGTTCGGTTCCGGTGCAAGAATAAGAATGTTTTATTTTGCTTGAATGATTTCGTGTGCGTGTGAGTTAGTGATGGCTGAAATTATGTATAGGAGAGTTGGGATTTTCAGCCATCAAGCTTAGGATTAGGAGGACTAAATTTTTAAAAGATATGATAAGGGTTTGATGATAGGATAAAGGTTTTATCTCAAAGAAAATTTCTATTTTCCTTTTGTCACCTAATTTTCATTAAAAGAAATAATTAAGAGAGAAAATTAGCTTTACTATATAACTCTTGGGTGGCCGATATTATGAGAGAAAAGTGTGATGAAGTTGTCGAAATATTGGAGAAAAGAAAGGAAGAAAATTTAGTTTTTTTATTACAAAAAATTTGGTTTTAAATAAAAGATAACGTGCAAATGATTTAGATAAGTTTATCTCCTAAATACAAGAGTTTTTGTTTGTTGGAGTATATGCCCAAAATGTACTATGTATTTTTGTATTTTGGAAATTAATAAAAGTTTCATTTATTAATGGTTGTTTGTTTACACATATTTGCACGTTAAATGTCTAAGTGTGTTAGTAAGTAATCTACGTGATTGGATCGAGCTTTCATAGTAAAGTGTAGATTATGGGCTACTGACACATAAGCGAAAAATTGTTCTTGATCGATTGATGAAGTTAGGCACTTTATCAAAGTTTAGATCATCATACTACAATTTCTAAATAAGGAATAGATTACCATTAACTAGTGAGTAGTCTACTTACACCAATAGTGTAAGCATATTTGGAATACGTAGAACTGGACCACGCGATAATAGTCTTTATCAAAGTACTAAAATAAATAAAGATTAGTTTATCGCAGCTACTGTGTAGACGAGTACCCTAGGACTTGAGTGTAAGTTGATGGTTTGGTGAAGCTGGACTTTTACACTTTGATGCATGTTGGGTAAGGTTTTATCGCAAGGCCAATAACCTCTACATTGAGTGTATGACTTTGGTTAATTAAGACAGACTTATACAATAGAGTTTCTATACTTCATTATATGAAGACATCACTCCCTTGTAATTGTTCGGGATAATCTAATAATTCAGGGCTCTGGGAAATGCGACTAAGTATGTATGCTTTATGGGTAGTTCCCTAAGGTAAGTTGGCACTGAAGCTTAAAATATAAATGAAAAACATGCATATAGACAAACAGAGAAGCCAAAAATGCAAAACATAGTGTAAGAAAATTTTCACTTATACCTCTACGATTTGATATTTTCTTTGGCTCTGAAGAAGTCGACTGAACAACAGGGACATCTCTTCTTCGCATTGAAGCTTCAGGTTCAAAACCAGCTAGTCGTCTACTTCGTCTTGTTTGCATGAATGTTGAGGCTCCTCAATTCGCAGAATATTCCTAGTCTAAAACTTTGTTGGTGAAACAATTTAGGCGAGGAAACACAGTCTCAATCTCCCTTGATTCTCTTCTATCAATAAGCAGTATTAAGAAGGAACAAGAAGGAAATGAGAGAAAAAAAAAAAACAGACTTCTCAAGAGTTTTTTTCAGTTCGCAGACGTATGTTACAATGAACACGGCTTCTCTTGATAACATTCACCCCAAGATTCCAGTATTTTAAAATTATCCGGATGTTATCAACAGAAGATGTTTAGCTTAACTCTAAACTCTTCTATTCTGTGAATAATAAAACTCTTTTGGTCCAGGCTATTGGGCCATCAAATCTTTTTATTATTTTCCTTAGAGACTTAATAAGCCCATAAATAATAAACCTTAATTATTTATTTTTCGAGCTTATAAAAATAACTCAATAAATAATTAATGAGCCCAAACAGACCAAGCTAATTATTCAAGCTTTTTATCTAGTTTAGGCCCACGTTAATTTTTTCAATTATTCAATCTGGGCTTAGGCCCTAAATAATTAATTAAGAAATTAAACAAGATAATAAATTTAATTTAATTTAATTTCTCTCGGCCTTTTATTTTATTCCAATCCAATAATAAATTAGACTTCCAAAATAAAATAAAATCCTCTTTAACTGAGAGCATTTCCTCACCCCAAAATTAATTAGGACTTACGAGCTATTTCGAGGATAAAAAAGACACATCGCATTGGCTACTAAAATGGCCAAAATACCCTTGCTATATAAATAGCTATTTTTTTTTCATTTTAAGTATTTTTTAATATTAGCATAAGGAAATATTGGCCCTAAGGACAATGCTGCATTAGCAATGTCTCCGACCTACATGTGTGATGTGTATAAATTTGGGTATAAAAATCATCTAAAAATAAGCACATTCTCAATCAAGTTTAAATTAAAACGTTAAACCCAAATTACACATATGAGCAAGCGTACTCATTATTAACATAGCATAGGGTTCAAACGAGTGTCAATCCTCAAGGAATAAGTATGCATTAATCACTTTGCTTTCATTGTTTAACTGACTCAATAAAGTGAAAAAGAAATAAAAAGGAAATTAAAATAAAAAATATATACATGTCAAGGATGGAGAATTATGTATCTCAAACCATTATTTTGACAAACATGACCTTAAAGTACTCAACCATTATTATAACTAATTATTCTCTTGGCATCATGAAGGATTAAGATAAATTCACTTCTTTGGTCAATCCATGAAATTACTATCTTTTCGATAAATTAGAATCACTTGGTCTCGTCTAAACTAATTCATCCAAAAGATGCATTAAACACAATCCTTAATCAAATTCCCTTGGTCTCGGCAAATTTAAAACATAAAGCTAACTAATGAACCCTTGGTCTCAGAAGACATCAATTAACCATTAATTACCAATTCTAAGTAATTAACCCCCTTGGTCCAGTAAGTTAATAGCCAACAGATATGAAATTAATGACTTGAAACCACCATCAACCCCTTTGGTCCAGTAAGCTAATGGAGAGAAACAACCAACTAATCTCGTAATACGCACAAGTAATCAAATACCAAAATAACAACCAATTAATCAAAAAATCAAATAACTCTAAAAATCCTGAATATCTAAAACAATGTCGAATTACAATAAAACAATTAACATATCATTGTTCAAGAGAAAGAAAACAAAGTAAAAGAAAGCACTCATAGAGAAGCCTCCTTCTTCTTCCTTTAAAGACCTTCTTGTACAACCCTCCTTGAATTAAAGAATTCCTCCTTTGATTTTGAGTAATTTTCTGTGATGATCAATGAATTTTCCCATTTTCCCTTATGTTTTCCATCTATTTATAGGCTTAGGAAGTGCCTAAACTTGTTGGTGTAATATTCTTGGCCGAGTAGAAGTAGGAAGATACTAAAATTTCATAGATTTTCAAAAATTGAGTAGAAAAATCAAGATCCCGTCTTTTCCTCAGAGCACAGCCGGCGCCGCCTTGGCTGCCGGAGCAGGCACCAGTTGTGCTCTATTTCTTTCTTGGTTCGCCGATTTTTTCTTGATTTCAGCACTATGTTGTCTAGAGTACAGCCGGTGCCGCCTTGGCTACTGGAGTTGGCGCCGGTTTGGTTCTGTTCCACCCTGTTTCAATAATTTTTTGTCGCCTTGAAGTTCATGTCAACAGCATATGGCCGGTACTAGTTCCACTGCCCTGTCCGACGCCGCCTCTATTCTGTTTTATGACGTTTTCGTTTTACCAAAATCTAAAATAATGCACAAAATACCTTTCCAAGGTTAAAATCTCAAATATGAAGGAATATGACTAGTTATTGAATAAAATATGTCACAAAAGAGTCTCAAATACTAGGAAAAATATGACTAATTTAGCCTTTATCAATTCCCCCACACTTAGCTCTTTGCTTGTTCTCAAGCAAAGTATCAAAGACAAGTAGGAAAACACAAGGTTTCACAAATCACTCAATCAATTTCAAAACAATATCTCTAATGCTTCCTTCATTCAAGAACATAAATCACATGCTAGTACATCTTTCACAACAAATGCAAGACTTGTGTAAGTGAATAATGACTTAGTAGAACCATCCTTATACTTAACAATATTCTCAAACCATTGGAAAGAATTTAGTTCAAAAAGAATATGCATTCCATAAGCTTATTTTTCATACACTTTCTCCACTAATCCGAGACATATCATGATTCTACTTAGGTCAAGTAGGACTTTCAATCTTGTAATGTAAGGCCAAAAGCTTGTAATGTAGCTTATCAGACGAAAGATATAAGAGAATCAAATATCAAAAAAGCTGAGAGCTCACAAGAAAAGGATAAACAAAATGTATCAATAATTTCCAAACTCTTCTTACTCTCCTATTCCCAAAATCAATCAAACCCCATAACCTTATTTAGCAATTACAATTCAGTTCAAGCAAATCTTGCAATTTCACTCTTTTTCTTTTCTTTTTCCCATCTTTTTACTTCCTTTATCAACTCTTCTCTATTTTTCACAAGATCATTCAAATTTTCGGCAATGGTGTCCAAGATTTGATATAAACTCAACTTTTACAACTCAATCACCATTCTTTTGTGATCTTTCTTATCTTTCTCTCTCAATTGTTCTCTTCTTTCACTCATTTTTTATTTTTCACTGTTGCTTTTCTTTTCTTTCTCTGATTCTCTCCTTCTTCTCTTTCTTTTAGCAACTTTTTGTTTTTCTTTCTTGTTTTTAATTTCTCTTTTCTCTTTCTTCTCTTTCTCCAGCTTAACATAACTATTAATACATGACTGAAAGTAATGAGTCATGATCTTTCTCCAAGTATTCTTCCTCGCCATTCTCTTACATATAATTTTATCCATCAAGAGCATAAAGATTTGAAAAATTATTCAAACTCTTAGAAACAAACAATGGACAAAGTATGATAACGGGTTTTAAAGAAGAAAATCAACAATTTAGGCTCAAAATAGGCACTAGAGATAATATAAAAATAGGTAGACTTGAAAAGCTCAAACTATCCAAAGAAGATCTATTACCGTCATTTCTAAGTTAAATCATGAATGTTTTTCTTATTTCGCCTTGAGAGATATTCGAGTAAGTTCTAGAATGCTCCATGAATTTTAGTAGAAAAACAGGTTTAAGAACTATGTAAAGCATTTGATCAAGAACTACTTAGTCTAAGTGCGTGCAAAAAGTCATGTATAAGTCATAAATGATATAGAACATATGCTCTATAATCCATCATAAAGACATGCATTAAAATATAGCTTGAAATCTCAAAGAAAATTAAAAAAAAAGTTTGAAAATTTTGATCTCAAGAAGGATAAGGTATATGCATACAGGATAATGTATATACATATATAGAAGAATTTTCAATCAAATCACTTCCCCACACTGAAACTGGACATTGTCCTCAATGGCCAAATAAATAGAATAAGGAATAAACAAGGCCAAGCAACCAAAAATATAAAGAAGAAGAGATAAGAAAGATAATACTTCCATTCATTTGGTAATGTGCTATACAAGAGCTGAATTCCGGAAGAAAGAGGCATTGGTAAAGTACTTAAAAGAAAAATACAAAAGAGCACACTAAAGCACAAAAACTAGAAAAGAAAAATAAATAAAAAATAAAAGAAAGAAAATAGTACAAACGAAGAAAGAAAAAAAAATAAAAAACTAACTAAAAAATACATTAAAAGATAAAGGAAAAATAAGAGTGATCGAGAAAATGTGGACAATCATCATTAGTCCTCCTTCTCCTCCTCATCATCATCATCATCATTAGCCGGTGTGGAAGTTCCCTTACCACTATTTTGTCCGGAAGAATGCTGCCTCCATGTAGCCAATTGTTGCTCCATAGTAGCTTGCTGTCTCGCCATGTCATCCATGCATCCTTGCAAGCGTAGGAGCATCTCCGTTTGCTGGGCTAACTGTCCCAGCACGGTAGTCTCAAAGTCAGTCCGGGGTTGGGACTGAGAACTGCTAGCTCGTGCACATGCCGGTGGCGGTGATTGTTCCTCCTCTATAGTGGGTGGCCTAACCTGACCGGGATGTCTGACCTCATATGGGGTTAGCCACTTTTTCAACTCCTGGTTGTACTTGTACCCGCGACTCATCAGAGTTTGCTCCGTAACCATATCGTGCTCAGTGGTAGCCTCTATCAATTCTCCCTCCAGACTAACCCTAAAGTCTTTCAGAATTTTCATTATAACCAGAGGGAAGATGAAGGCTTTTGTAGTGAGATGGTGATGAACCACATCCCTAATGGATTGTACAATAAAGGGTGTAAGAGGGATAGGCAGAGTGTTCAACATCTGATACAGAATATAGGTGTCAATAAGTCGAGTTTCATTAAAACGACTAGCACAAGGTACAACATTGAACCCAAACATATAAACTAGAGCTCTAAAGTTGGCAGCCAGATCACTGTTCGAATAGAAACTGTTGGCTTGAAAGGCATTATGCTTATACAACCCTAGAGTGGCTCTAGTCCCACTGGCATCCCAATGTGGGTCAGAAAGAATTTTTTGATTGTTCACGCCTATCCCTTGCCAAGAATCATCATCAAACACCTAGAGGAGATTTGCTAATTGATTTTGGGTGATGGCAATGGAGATTCCTTTCACTCTCGTTTCAATATGGGGATGGTGTTTATTGCCCTTGTCAACCATATTAGCATAAAATTCCGTGATGAGCACTGGACAATACTTCCCTTTCATTTGTACGATTGAACCCCATCCTAGCCTCTTAAACATCATTCCTAATTTAAGGGCATGGTCTAGGGTAGGTACGAAAGTACGTTCTACAATGATTTTGTTAGATGCTTTCCTATTGTACCATTCCTCACAGGATGGATCGATAAACTCAGTTGGGCCAAGAAACAAAGGGTTGATGGATGAAGGGGCTAAGAAAGAGGAAGCTCTCACCCTTTTAAAGGAATAACCCCTTGCTCTAGACATGTTATCAAGTAAGGAGTGGTGAAAATAGGAGGATAGAATAATTGAGTTTAAAGGCTTAAAACGGGGTGTAGCTACCTTTTGCAAGCACAATCCTCAACTCACACTCAACCCTCAATCAATCTCACAACTACAAAGCCCAAACTCCTTCAATGTATATCACACTCCAATCAACAATCGATTCAATCCCTCCAATCAATTCAACACAACCTGCAATAATACAAGAAAAGCTTACTGTAAAGAATAAACGTGTTGAATATCCCCAATGCATTCAAGTATACATGATCATGTGAATGAAGGCATTCTCATGGCATTACATGAAAAGTAATTCAAGTTCCATATGTAGCATTTATTCAACCATCATAAATATCCACAATTCTAACCTTAGATATATGCATGAAGTTCCTAATGATCATGTGCATGAATCCAGTATCCAAGAACCATTAACTCCTAATCTATCCAAAATCATGAAGCTTAAGGAGTAATACACAATTCAAGATAACATAAACAATCCCAATTTTAGGCCAAAATTATCCCTAAAATTAGAAAAAGTCTTGGAAGGTGCTGCATTATTGTTCATGGGGTTTTTGTTCCTTTGATTTCCTCCAAAATTGAAAGAGCCCTGCTTAGGTTGATTTCTATTGCTCCAAAAGAAATTAGGGTAATTTCTTCAACTAGGATTATAGGTAGAGCTATAAGGGTTGTTACCTGGCCGAACACTACCTGCGAAAGCCGCTTGTTTCGGGGTTTCTTGGAGTGAACCCATGTTTTGGCATTCATGATTTGGGTGTCCTTCTCCATAGAAATCACAACTTATGTTCAATACTTGGTCGTGAGGCATCACCATTTGTTCCATCTTCTAAGTTAAGGCGTCCACCTTAGCTTCCAATGTTGCCACAGCATCCACTTTGTGTACTCCTTGCACACGAGCTCTAGACCTTGTACTTCCCCAATAATAGTTATTAGAAACTAGACTTTCAATAAGATCAAATACATGTTCTGGGGTCTTATGATTGATGGAACCCCCTGCAAAAAAGTCCACCACTTGACGTGTTGTAAACATGAGGCCATTCAAAAAGATGAGCATCTGCATTCCTAGCTTAAATATGTGATGTGGGCATTTTCTCAACATCTCCTTAAATCTCTCCTAACTTTCATATAAGGGCTTAGAATCTAATTGTTGAAAGGTAAATATTTCGTTCCTAAGTTTGGCTGTCCTAGCTGAAGGGAAATATTTGGCTAGAAATTTCTCAGCTAGGGTATTCCAAGTAGTGATGGAACTTGTAAGTAAAGACTTTAACCACGATTTGGCTCTACCCCTCAAAGAAAAAGGAAAAAGTCTTAATTTTATGGTATCCTCAGAAACGCCATTCATCTTAAAAGTATCACAAATCTCAAGAAAACTAGCTAAATGAGCATTGGGATCTCCTTCAGGTAACCCATCAAATCAAATCATGTTTTGAACCATCTGGATAATATTAGGCTTTATTTCAAAATTATTTGCATCCATCCTAGGCCTAGTAATACTTGAGCCTGTGCCCGAGATTGCAAGTTTCACAAAGTCGTCCATAACCCTCATATTCCCAGCATTGTTATTTTGAGCACCATCCATTTCGACAATCAAGTTCCTTTGGATTGTCCGGCGGATCTTTAATAGTATTATTTCGATTTCAGGGTCAAAATCGACTATCTCACCTTCGGATTTTCGGGTCATGTACCAAGGATAACACCTAAAAAAACAAGAAGCAAGTTAGATACAGAATTTATAATTAAAACAAAATTACAAGATTACAAAGTTAGTTAATAAAACATAGTCAAAGTTAGTTGGTTAGGTTACAAGGGTATACACAAATACATAAGATACAAAAGATAGCACATTTTTGCGAAAAGAACAATTGTACATATTTACATATTTACGTATCTACATATTTACATCGTTAAATCAACAAAATCCAAAATTTCATGATATTGTTCCCCGGCAACGGCGCCAAAAACTTGATGCGCATAAATTTGGGTAAAAAAATCATATAAAAATAAGCATATTCCTAATCAAGTTTAAATTAAAACGTTAAACCCAAATTACATATATGAGCAAGCGTACTCATCAATAACATAGCATAAGATTCAAACGAGGGTCGATCCTCAAGGAACAAGTATACATTAATCACTTTTCTTTCATTGTTTAACCGACACAATAAAGTGAAAAAGAAATAAAAAGGAAAATAAAATAAGAAATATATACATGTCAAGGATAGAGAATTATGTAAACCAAACCATTATTTTGACAAACATGACCTTAAACCACTCAACCATTATCATAACTAATTATTCTTTTGGCATCATAAAGGATTAAGATAGATTCACTTCTTTGGTCAATCCATGAAATCACTATCTTCTCGATAAATTAGAATCACTTGGTCTCGTCTAAACTAATTCATCCAAAAGATGAATTAAACACAATCCTTAATCAAATTCCCTTGGTCTCGGCAAATTTAAAACATAAAGCTAACTAATGAACCCTTGGTCTCAGAAGACATCAATTAACCATTAATTACCAGTTCTAAGCAATTAACCCCCTTGGTACAGTAAGTTAATAGCCAACAGATATGAAATTAATGACTTGAAACCACCATCAACCCCCTTGGTCCAGTAAGCTAATGGAGAGAAACAACCAACTAATCTCGTAATAAGCACAAGTAATCAAATACTAAGAATAACAACCAATTAATCAAAAGATCAAATAACTCTAAAAATCCTGAATATCTAAAATAATGTCGAATCACAATAAAACAATTAACATATCATTGTTCAAGAGAAAGAAAACAAAGTAAAAGAAAGCACTCATAGACAAGCCTCCTTCTTCTTCCTTTGAAGACCTTCTTGTACAACCCTCCTTGAATTGAAGAATTCCTCCTTTGATTTTAAGTGATTTTCTATGATGATCAATGAATTCTCCCATTTTCCCTTGTGTTTTCCATCTATTTATAAGCTTAGGAAGTGCCTAAACTCACTGGTGTAATATTCTTAGCCGAGTAGAAATAGGAAGATACTAAAATTTCACAAATTTCCAAAAATCACGTAGAAAAATCAAGATCCTATCTTTTCCTTAGAGCACAGCCGGTGTCGCCTTGGCTGCTGGAGTCGGTGCTGGTTGTGTTTTGTTTCTTTCTTTGTTCACCGATTGTTTCTTAATTTCAGCACCATGTGGTCCAATGGACAGCCGGTGCCACCTTAGCTACTGGAGCCGGTGCCGATTTGGTTCTGTTCCACTTTGTTTCAACAATTTTTTGTTGCCTTGAAGTTTGTGTCAACAACACATGGTCGGCGTCGGTTCCACTGCCCTGTCCGGCACCGCCTCTATTCTATTTTGCGACGTTTTTGCTTCGTTTTACCCCTAAAATCTAAAATAATGCACAAAATACCTTTCCAAGGGTAAAATCTTAAATATGAAGGAATATGACTAGTTATTGAATAAAATGTGTCACAAAAGAGTCTTAAATAACTAGAAAAAATATGAGTAATGTAGCCCTTATCGATGTGTAATAACTAAAATACCCCTCCACATATTGCTGTTCATTTAGAGAGGAAGAAGTATACTAATACTTCTCTAAAAGACATTTACCATCCTTAGGCTTCTAGTCCAATGATCCACAACTTCTTAGAATATCTTCTCTTTCCAAGAGAGCTACCCTAAAGTAAATATGCAAGTCATGTTCCCTAGGACCTTGGATATTTAGATCATTCGGACTACCACAAGGAGTGATATAGCATAGAAACTGTTGTGTACAAGTCTATCTTAACAACTAATCATATACACCCAATATACAAGTATATTAGTCCTACAATAGAACCTCCACTATAGTATATCAAAACATATGCTCCTAGCTTTGTCAGACCACTAATTCATACTCAAGTAATAGAGTATAAGTCCACACTATCGCAGTAGTCTAGGTTTATACCATATAGTACTTTTAGAAGCCACTAGTATAGGTCCAATTCTACATATTTGAAATACGCTTGTATTATGAAATGAGAAGACTACTTTTTGGCTAAAGGTAACCCATTCCACATTTAGAATTCATAACACAATACCCTTATCATAATGATATTCCCATTCTCACCATTCGGTTAAAAACGATAGTTTATGTGTTAAGTAACCCATAGTCTATACCTTCCTGTGAAAGACCTCTATTTATATGAATCATTTACTTAAACACAATGGGTCTTTTCTAGTGAATTTGTAAACAAAAGTAATGAAAAATTCACAAATAATTTCTCAGAATAAATATTTTATTAATATAAATCAAGATTACATAAAAAACCTAGTCTGAGAGGACATACATCTCAACAATCTCCCATTTGCACTTTAAGACTAAGTAAGTCAATAGGTGACTACCCCTATGGCGTCTAAGTGTCTTCTAAAAACTCTCTCAGCTAAAGGCTTATTGAAGAGATTTGCTTATTGAAGAGATTTGCTAGATTGTTTTCCGAAGCAATCTATTCCACCACGACTTCCCGTCTATAGATGAAATCCTAAATCAAGTGGTACTTCCTCTCAATGTGCTTTTCCTTTTTGTGATTTCTAAGTTCTTTGGATTGCGAGACCATGCCAGTATTGTTACAATACATCACAATCAGCCTGTTCATTTGTAGCACAACTCCAAGTTCTAAAAGGAACTTTTGAAGCCTGACTGCTTTCTTGGATGCCTCCGAAGCTGCCATATACTTAACTTCCATAGTTGAGTCCTTCATAGTTGAGCAATGAACGCTCCCTTGCATAAGTCCATGTTGAACTTGGCCAGTATCCTATCAATGTGTGTAGATTGGGATAATCCTAACATTATCTACTTCCTATTTCTAAGAAGCTTGATTCCAAGAATGTAATTGGCTTCTCCTAATTCCTTTATACTGAATTGACTAGACAGTCAAACCTTAGTAGATGACAATGTCCCTACATTATTCCCAATGAGTGAAATGTCATCCACATATAGTATAAGAAAAACTACGTTTATGCCTTCCAGTTTCCTATATACACATGGTTTATTCTCATTTTGAATAAAATCGTAAAACTTTATAGTCTAATCAAAATGAATGTTCTATGCTCTGGATGCCTGCTTAAGTCTATATATGGATTTCTTATGTTTATAAACCATATATTCTTGGCCTTCAGCAATAAAGCCTTTCGGTTGGGACATATAGATGTCTTCACTAAGATGGCTATTTAGAAATGTTGTCGTGACATCCATTTGCCATATCTCATAGTTATAATATCATGCATGGCAAGAAGAATACGGATGGACTTAAGCATGGCTATCGAGGAAGAGGTTTCCACATAGTCGATACTCTCTTTCTGACTGTATCCTTTCGCCAAAAGCCTAGCTTCGAAGGTTTCCACCTTTTCATCCACTCCCCTCTTCCTCTTGTATACTCATTTACATCTAATGGGTTTTATCTATTTAGATAAAACTACAAGATCCTAAACTTGATTGAAGTACATAGACTTAATCTTGGCTTTCATAGCTTCATGCTCTAGGTTTGCATCGGCATCAACAATAGCCTTCTCGTATCTAGTGGGATCTTATCCTGATGGTCGAAGACTAAGTCAAATACCTTTCTAGTCTATTTTTCTGGAACCTTAGATACCCTCTCACTATGACGAGGCTCCATTTGTACAAGTTCCTGAGGTTGTGCCTCTTCTTGTCCTATAATCGGGTTAGAAGAAGTCGATTCAAAAGATAACTTCTTCTCAAGTTGTAACCTAGTTGAACTTTTGCTGGATATGCTTTGATCATCCTCAAAGTATCTAGCATTAGTACTCACAAGTACCTTTTGCTCATTAGGATGATAAAATTAACTACCTTTTGTTCCTTTTAGATACCTAACAAAATATCATAATTTTAATCTTGGTTCTAGCTACTCTCTCTTGATTAGTACATATGTTGAACAACCCCATATCTTAAGATAATTTAGACTTGGCTTACGTCTAGTTCACATCTCGTAGGGCGTCTTAGGTACTGACTTGGAAGGCACCAAGTTTAGAATATATACCATTGTTTTCAGGGTAGATCCACAAAGGACATCATGCTTCGGACCATTTCTATTAATATCCTATTCTTTCTCTCAGCTACTTCGTTCTGTTGGGGTGTTCCTGGCATAGAGAACTGCGATACTATCCTATGATGTACCATACAGTCCTTGAATTCACCAAGGAGGTACTTTTTTCCACTATCTAATCGTAAGGTCTTGATTAGTTTACCTGTCCGAGCTCTACTTTAGCTTTAAACTCTTTAAACTTATCAAAAAAGTCAGACTTGTGTCTCATCAGGTAAACATAACCATGCCTAGTATAATCATCTGTGTAGGTGATGATGTATTCAAACCCCTCTCTTGCTAGTATATACAAAGGGCTGCATACATCGGTGTGAACAAGACTCAATATCTTTTTGGCCCTATCTGCCTTTTGGGTAAATGACCTTTTGGTCATTTTTCCTATTAGACAAGATTCACACTAAGACCAGTTTTCCAATCTTAATAAGTCCAAAGCCCATCATGGATTAACTTCTGAATCCTGGTTGAGTTAATATGACCTAACCTTAGATGCCAAATGTATGAGTCATTAACATTGGTCTTTCTCTTCCTTTTTAAAGGTTTAGATTGAGTGTTATTTAATTGATTGTTAATAGGATTAATGAAGAATAGGTTTCCATACATGTGCCCAGTACATAAAACATCTCTATTTCTACTAATAGTTACACCAGAATAGAAAGAAACAGAATATCTTTGATTTATTAGTTTTGCAACTGAAACCAAATTCTGTCTAAAACTAGGAACAAATAAAATATCATTCAAAATAATTATTCTATTACAATTAAAAACTAGTTCCAGTTCTTCCACTGCAAGGGCCTATACTTGCGCACCATTTCCCATGTGTAGTCCATGTTCGTCCTTTTGGAGTCTTCTAATCTTTCTAAACCCTGCAACGAATTATAAATATAATCAGTGGCTCCTGAATTAACAATCTAAATGGAAGTTGATCCAACCATTGATAAAGATGTTAGGGATATGCCCTAGAGTCAATTTGTACTTATACTATTGTTGTTATGTTTTATATAATAATATGAGGCTTTTCTTTCCATGAATAGTGCGTTTTGTTTTGTGGTCATCAAGTACGTGACTTGATAGTAAAACCTAACAATGAATATAATGACTATTCTAAATCTGTCCCTGATCATTTATTATTATTGGAACAATAACAAATTAAGATTAGTATGTTTATGACTGGATGGCTATGTTTTACTGGTCATGGATATTTGTGATATCAAGTCAAAACATAAATAAATGTTAGAGAATATTGTATTAGACATGACCTACTGTGAGAGTACTTTATGGAACATGTCATAAGTACTTTCTAGCCATAATAATATTAAAAGTCATTCGACCTAAATTCATCATAGTTTCCTACTTGATAAATTCTGTATTTTGACGTTGTCTAAAGTTGTCTTTAACCAGATAATAAATTACACTACTATTGGATATAGAATAAATCAATGAGAGAAATATGATTGATAGTGAAGGAATTTGTCCCTCTTAATTATGGGAGAGATATCCATGGGCCCCTTGATAAGTTAGACTGTTAAAATGCATGGCCGTGCTCAAATATATTAATCTAAGATATTGATATCATTTGTTTGAACAGTCTACTATGAAATCAAGAAATAATTGATTAAGCTTAATAAGGATGACATGCTCCGTGCCTTATGCTTCATCTGGATGACAAAAGGACTAAATATAAAATTATGGTTTGGTTCAAAGAGATCACTGATCTTCATTTAACCTGGATAGTTATAATATTTTGCTAGAAACTGCTTATAACTTGTGGGCCATTTAAATATGATTTAGGCACACTGCCAGTGTTAAATGAACCTATAGAGTCATACAATAAGCGAACTTGTTAGGTTATTTTTCTGGTGACCAGATTCGATGAATCTGGAAATATGTCTAAGTTAATCGAACTTAGAAAATTTACCAGATACAATGAATTTAAAAATATGTCCACATTTGATGTATCTGGATGATGTCCAGATTATAAGAATCTGACTCGGTAAATTAATTAGTTAAATTACCGAGATAATTGCAGAATCTTATCATATCAGTTTTAATTTAATTTGAATTTAAATTAAAATACGATAAGATATTATTAGGGTTAGACTTTAAGAGGTTTGGAGTGGGTTTTTAAGAAAACCCTAGCCGTCTTCTTGGGTGTGACAATTTCTGTTGAGAATATTCGTGCCTCCATTGATCAGGAAAAAAAAAAAAAACTCTCAAACCATAGGCGCAAGCATTCCCCGGGTAACAAGTGAGTTCACGGTGTGTATCCGATAGAGGACGTTCGCACACTGTAACGTCTGGTGATCATTCGGGTTGCACGTACAGTAACAAAATCAGAATCGAATGATATCGATTACACCGAACAGAGGTAATTCTATAAACCTACAATCTTCTTAATCGTTTACTTGGATCCTTGGAAGGGATTCGTGGATGTTTTCCGTATTTAGGAGTCCACGAATCCTAATAGTGGTATCAGAGCAACTTGCTAAACGATTAAGTTGATTCATCTGTGTTAATCGTATTGTTGTGGATATGTATGATATATATATATATATATATATATGTATATATATGTGTGTGCATGTGTGTGTGTATGTGTCTGTGTGAATTTATACGGTTTATATCAGCATATTCACATGATTATGATTTTAGAAAACTTAACATGCAGACTACCTGAATTAGGTTTAATATGTGCGTCTTAGTTACCTAATCAGACCAGATTAGTTGCAGATTGCATGTAAACTGGTCTGTTTTAATATGATATAGTATCGTAAGCATGATATCCGTCATTCTATATTTGCGAATTGTTTGTATTAATCGGCCATGATAATATATTATCTGTATGAATATGAATAAAGGGGAACGCAGATTGTCTGTAATATGAAATTTTACGGCGATGGTTACTAAGGGGTCCAAACATTAATCTGATTAATATTCGAAAATCGGTCTGCCGCCCATCGGTTTGAGGGTGTGCTGTGGTGCTAAATTTCAGAGTAGTTCCATACAGTTGTTGCACTTTCCTCCAAAATCGAGAAGTGAACCTGGTGTCTCTATCAGATACAATACTGGAAGGTACTCCGTGAAGTCTGATTACTTCCTCCACATAAATCTTACTTAATTTCTCCAAAGAGTCCCGTTCACTTATGGGAATAAAGTGAGCTGTCTTTGTTAACCGATCTACAATCACCGAAACTATATCTCGTTGCCCAATGGTTACTGGTAAACCGGTTACAAAGTCCATGGTAATTTCATCCCACTTCCATTTGGGTACTAGTAGTGGTTGTAGCAATCCCCCAGGCTTTTGGTGATCGATCTTCACCTTTTGACAGGTAAGACATTGAGCAACAACCCGAGAAATATCATTCTTCATACCTATCCACCAGAAATGCTGCCTCAAGTCTCGATACATCTTCACTGCCCCCGAGTGAATGGTATATTTACTCCAATGTGCCTCTATCAATCTTTCCTGCTTCATAGTAGCCTGTCTCGGTATACAATATCGCCCTTTAAATCAGAGGATCCCTGCGTCATCTTCATAGAAATCAATTTTCTCTTGTTCCTTGCTTTTCGCCTTGATCTGCTGCAACTCCGGGTCTTGCTCTTGAATGCCTTTTAGTTGTTGCAACCATACAGGCTGTATTGATATGTTATTCATCCTGATTTATCCCTCAAGTGCTGCTGCTTCCAACTCCGGAGTTTGCGCCATTCGTAGTGCAGACATACGTCCTTTTCTACTCAATGCATCTGCTACTACATTGGACTTTCCCGGGTGGTACTTAATTGGGCAGCGAAATTCTTCTAAGAACTCCATCCATCTTCGTTGCCTTATATTTAACTCTTTCTGAGTAAAGATATATTTCAAGCTTTTATGATCGGTAAAAACCTCAAATTTCGCTCCATAAAGGTAATGCTTCCACTTTTTCAAGGCGAACACAATGGCTGCCAATTCTAAATCGTGAGTAGGGTAATTTTTCTCATGAGGTTTCAACTTCCTAGATATATATGCTATTACCCTCATATCTTGCATCAACACTCCACCTAATCCTTTCTTAGAAGCATCAGTATATACCTCATAGGGCTTATCCATAGCAGGCAAGGCTAGGACAAGTGAGGTGCTCAATCTTCGCTTCAGTTCTTGAAAACTTTTCTCACAACTTTCCGACCATTCATAGAGCACCTTTTTCTGGGTTAATCAGGTCAATGGCGAAGCAAGTTTCAAGAACCCTTCAGTAAATCTTCTATAATATCCTGCCAAACCTAAGAAACTCCTCATCTCTGTAGGAATTTCTGGCCATTTCCAGTTTACTACAACTTCCACTTTTGCAGGGTCTACAGAAATCCCTTCCTTAGAGATCACATGCCCTAGAAAAGATACTCTATCCAACCAAAATTCACACTTACTAAACTTAGTATACAACTTGGCATCTCTTAATTTCTCAAGCACCTTTCACAAATGCTCTTGATGTTCCTGAGGGTTCTTAGAATATACCAAAATGTCATCAATACAAATAACCACGTAGTAATCCAAGTAGGACTAAAAAATCTGATGCATAAGGTCCATGAAAATGGTAGGGGCGTTAGTAACTCCAAAGGGCA
The DNA here is from genome assembly GCA_026120185.1 of Voacanga thouarsii. NCBI lineage: Eukaryota > Viridiplantae > Streptophyta > Magnoliopsida > Gentianales > Apocynaceae > Voacanga > Voacanga thouarsii. Next base: position 2,767,987 of record JANUWF010001921.1, read on the forward strand.
TCACCACAAACTCATAGTGCCCATAACGCGTATTGAAGGCAGTTTTAGGAATATCCTCTTCTCTAATCCTCACGTGATAATGCCCCTGTCTCAGGTCTAATTTAGAGTAACATCCCGCACCTTGCGGTTGGTCAAACAATTCATCCACCATAGGTAATAGGTATTTGTTCTTTATTGTTTGAGCATTTAGCCCCCTATAGTCTATGCACATCCTCAAAGTGCCATCTTTCTTTTTCACGAATAGCACTAGGACTCCCAAAGGCGAGGTACTAGGTCGAATAAATCCCTGCTCCAACAATTCCTGCAATTGCTTCTTTAATTCCTTTAATTCTGCCGGTGCCATTCGGTACGGGGTTCTACAAACGGGCTTAGCTGCTGGCACTAATTCAATACTAAACTCAACCTCTCTTTCTGGGGGTAATTCTTTCAGTTCCTCTAGAAAAACATCTGGGTATTCTCGAACTACTGGTACATCTTCAAGCTTCTCAGGTTTAATGGATTTGTTCAAAAGGTAAGCTAAATACCCAGTACAGCCTCTTCAAAGCAGCTTTCTTTCTTTTACTCTAGATATCAAACTTACTTTTTTCTTTGCTTTATCTCCCCAAAATTCTAGGGTACCTTCTCCTGGTTCCTTAAAATACACCATTTTATTCCTACAATCAACCCTCGCATGATGGCGCAACAGCCAATCCATTCCTAGAATGGCATCATAGTCTGCTATGGGTAAACTTATAAGGTTTCCTTGTAAAGTCACATCTCCAATTTTTATCTCACTTCCCAGATAAATTCTATCACTGCTCAATTGCTTTCCTAACGGGATACTAACTATCATCTCATAGGGAGCCTCCTTACTTCTAACATTTACCTTTTGAGCAAAGGAGCATGCAATAAAAAAATGGGTAGAGCCTGGATCTATTAGAATTTGAGCTTCTTTACCAAAAATAAAAATCTTACCTTCCACCACCGCCGACGCACTAGTGTCTACTTTGTCCAGGGCTACCACTCGAGCTTTCACAACGGGCTTGTTAGCTCCAGGTTTGGGTGCAGAGGTCTGGCTTAGATTTCCTTTAGCAAGTTTCGGTCTTACCCCCATATTATTTCCTCTTGGGTTCATCCATCCCGTCGTCCTGTTTGGATATGGGCAGTTCCAACTTTTATGTCCTTCTTCTCCACAGTTGTAACAGCAAATAAACATTTTCCTCATACTGCCTCCTTCTTTTCTTGGAAGCTTCCCTTTATTTGACCACTGATTCCCTCCAGGCCTTTTATTTCCTTGCTTAGCCTGCTCTAAATCCGCCTCCTCAACTCTTGATGCTATCTTCACCGCGGCACTATAACTATTTGGGGCCATGCTAAGCAATACCCTCTTGAGTTCGGGGCGCAACCCTTTCACAAAATGGCGAGTCCTATCTGATTCATTTGCACTAGAATGGGGCAATACTTCGAGAGTCGCGTGAATTCAACAGCGTACATTCCTATTGTCCTTCTTCCTTGACTGAAATTCTGAAATTCATCCTCTCGCCTTTCTACCACCTAACTTGGTTTGAATTCTTTCTTGAACTCTGCTCGAAATTCCTCCTAAGTCCATTCCTTTTGCTCCTTCTTTCATGTCCCCCAATCTCGCGCCGGTCCCTGAAGTTTGAACGCAGCAAATTGCTCCTTTCGCTGTTCTGAGTAACTTAGAGCGGCAAATATGTTCTCCATTTGCTCTATCCAAGATTCTGCTTCCTGTTCTTACTCGGGTTGGCCATAAAATGGAGAGGGTTGGAATTTTAGGAAGTGCTCTAGGGCTTGATCCGCCTCAACTTTAGTTCGTCGTCCTTCTCTAGATGTCATTTCGGCCATATGTTGTAATACTTCTATCATTTTCTAGAAAGTCTGCATCATAGTGTTCTCCAAAGATTCATCGGATGCTTCTTTAGCTACATTGTTAGCAATTGATTCCTTTGGACGGGGACGTGTGGTTCGCTTTGGCGGCATAATAAAGACTGTTAGTTTACCTAGTTGAATTAATATCATTAATGGGGTTAGATTAGTATGTCAGAGAAGAACATTATCATAATATAAAACATAACACCCTGATATATTACAACAAAATTGCAGGGTTTTTAGTACATTTATACATATACTTGCTTATTATCTCCTACTAACATACGGAATATATACATCAGATGACACTTATACTAAACTTCCTAGGTGGTCTTCCTACTCGCTATCATCGTCACTAGAAGCAGAGGGTCCCGAGTCAGTCTATACATGGTAATACTCGAGTGTGTCAGATCCCAGGCCTAACACATTCATGTCCTCTCCTATGGCTGACTCGTCCGAAGACACAGCAACTACTTCGACTATTTCATCTTCATCATCTTCAGTTGCTGACTCATCAGAAGATATGTTAACTATCTCAACCACTTCATCTTCCGATTCATCAAAAGGGATTATGACTTCTTCAAGTTTGGCTGGCTGCTTAGGACTTTCTACCTTCTCAGGTTCTTTAGTCACATCTCCTATATTGTTGTCCTGAGTCGGCTCTAGGTTTCTTCTTCGCAGTCCCGGGCCTCTAAGGGAGCTATGATAATAACAGGGTCCAGAGATCGATGTTCCTAAGAAAGTCCTGATCTTCTTCTTCTTTGGGTGAGAGCTTTCACCTTCTTCCCATGATCCACCTCTATGATCCTGTTCCTCGACGGGTTTCTTCCCTTTATCATCATTACTAGCCATTCCTACAAAAGAATAGTCGAATTAAATTTCCATTTATTCCCACGGATATTATATCTATACCCATAGATAATATTTCTATGCAAATAATATATCTATACCCACAGATAATGTATGCAAATTAAACTCTATGTCTAAGGCTCTGATACCAATTGTAACATCCCTCATTTTTTTCTTGTCGTAGTAGGCCAGCTCAAGTGGGATGTCACCCTATCTAAATTCTCAAACTAGAGGTCTTTATAATGATATAAACTTAAAGCAAGCATGTACAGGTCAAAGCTTAAGTAAATACATGAAACATACTCTTTTATTATAAATACATGAGTGGTGATAGATACATCATCAACGTTCCCAAAATATATAAGCCAAAAGAGTCTCATCATCCATGTACAAAGGTCATGCTATAAGATTCGCTAACTAGTGCTAGATGGCAAAGTCCAGGTAGTGTCGTCACTAGTCTTCAACTCCAATCCCTAAAATAGAAAAGACAAACACACGTATGAGTGGTTTACTCAGTGAGTCCCGTGTGTGCTAGTGTTTTACTCAGAAGAGAAAGACATTTTTCAATTTCTTTATTGAAATAAATTTTGTGCCAGGAAAATAGTACTATTTTATAATTTTAGTTCAATCTGTCATGTACATTCGAAAAACAGTAGCTTCTAAACACATGGCCCCTAATTTATTAAATGCATATTCTTCCCCAATTGGAAGTGCGACCCGCGTGTAAAGTTCAAGGAACTTCGCCTTCGGCTACACAGTCTCTGGTGCCAGGGACTGCGCCTTACAGCACGTCACCTGTGATATGCCGGAAGGGTGAGCAACGTTCAAATGTACCTCACTGTGCACTTAGAGATCTTTTACTTGCCACTATAAGCCAGGGGTCTCAATCCTTACATCAATCACCATCGAGGTAGCAAGGGATTGAACACACCGAATGTCCCCGCTCGGTATCATGTGAACAACCTACCATCACAATCAATAGGCAATTATCGGGCTCACAATGGCTAGCCAGGGATGGCTAATTCCATTGTCATGTCGCCCCGTTCATAGTAAGATAGGCCCAATAGCTGGACAAGGTTATTTGGATTCATCTAGCTCTAACGAAGGTTAGTACAAGGGTCAAAGCCCTTGCTGAGTACTCAACGTCACCACTGATTCACATATACAATATACTCCTCTGAAAGGAGTCTGCTCTCCCCGAAGGGAATTCAAAACAACTCATTCTAGGGGCCAAAAATCATTTTATAAAACTTTTCCAACACCCGAGTGGGTATTCTCAAGGGCTAGTAAAATTGTATAAATTTCATCTCGGAAGCCATTAAGCATAAAGAAAGCTTATTTTAAGCGTAAAGAAAGCTCATTGAAACATTCCATTTATCTCGGAAGTCTTTAAGCATAAAGGAAGCTTATTGAAACATTTCGTAAACATCAATTAGACTGGATTCATAGGCTTCAATCATATCAAGAAGACATAGTTTATATCAGAGAAACATTAAACTTTGTTAGAAAAACACATAGCAAATGGTAGTTTTAAAATCAAGGGACTCACCTTGTATAATAGGTCGAAGTTGCACTTGTTTAGACCCTAAAGGTGTTCTCTTGACTTGATTCACCTACACCATTGGTATATCCCTTTTTTATTACTCAATGGTTTCAAATACTTAATGGTTTGATTAAGGTTTCTATAATTTTCTTAAAGAAATAAATGGATTAGTGCTTTGGATGGTTTTCTGGTTTTACAGCTTTACCACCCTCCACCATTCTTCACACAATTTATTCAATATAGGTCCAAATAGGGTGAGGCTACTTCCATAATATTCGTAAGATATCCCTTTATCAGTTCCAGGTCATGAGTCATGCAAACTCCATCCCATTTTGTACAATTTTTCAGTTGATTCCACTGTTCCGAGTTTGGAATTCAGTTTCGCCACTTTCCAATACTTTATACATATCTCCTCCAATTCAGGTCCAAATGAGGTGAAACCACTTCCTAAACACTCCTAAGACATTTACCTATCAATTTCAGGTCATGGGGGTATTCAAACCTCTCTCCATTTCATTCAGGTTTCCAGCTAAACTTACTGCTCTGAGTTGGTGATTCAAAATTACAGTTTAGGAACCCAACTTGTTTTAACTTATTTCCCCTAGTTTCTTCAACATACCCTACCTCATTTAAACTTTTCAGTACTTCATTTAACATCCCAATATCATTATTCTAATAGGTTTTCATATCCAGCACTTCTCTTTTATCCATATGAATTATTTATTCCAAGCTATTCAAACCAGTAAATTTTGGCAGATTACATTATTCTTGCTATTTCTGATCTCTTAGTCATCCAAACCCACATCACCTGATTCAAATCCTTCATAACTAGTCTAGGACAGGCTTAGGATTATTCATGTTCAAATTCCCAGCAAACCATCATTCTAAAATGCAGTAAATGAACTGAAAAATCATGTCTATTTCATCACTCACCAACCGGTTAACCAACCATCACAAAATTAACATAATTTCACTACTTAACTTCAACAATAGTCACATGCAGCTAACTTCCAACTTCTAGTATTATTTTTTTGAGCTTTGGAGAAGTGATCTCTTACCTTTCTAAGATGAAGGCAAGCTGTAACTCTCCCTCCTTTTCTTTCTTTTCCTTTCCTCCTCTCCTTACTGCCAGTTCTTCTCTTCTTCCTCTTGCTGCCGAAATTCTCTCTTTCTCTCTTCTAGTCTTTCTTTTGTTTTCTCTTCCTCTCTTTCTTTGTTTTTCTTCTCTTCTTACTGCTCTCTCTCTTGTACCGAAATCCTCCCCCTTGGTCTTATTTTGGACTTTATAAAAGATCTAGGGTGAGTTGGTAATTTTTAGAAGTCTTGAGACTTCTCTAGGTTTTTCAAGAGAATTGTGGATTGCTCTATAAGGTTGTAGGGTCCTCTAGAAGTTTGAAGAAATTCTTAAAACCTTTTTGGACTAATATATGATTAATCTTAATTAATTTTCCCTAATCTCACTTAGCTTAATTAAGCTTAATTAGAAGAAATCTAATAGTGGTCAAATTTGGTCAACAATGTCATGCTTGTGGGCCACCTTTATTCAATTGTTGTGGGCCCCATAAAGTATCCTTGCATATAATATAATATAATTTGATATATTTATAGCATTAGGTATAATATATATATATATATATATATATATATAATAATGGTAAGAATAATATAATAATTCAAAATAATTATTGAATTTTTAATAATATTATAATTTAATATTGCCAAGATATTTTTTAATAAAATAATAATGGTTTTAGAATAATAGCAATAATGAAATAAAATAAAATATATCATTAATTCTTTTTATATTTATTCTTATTTTTAAATAAGTCCACCCTACGCAAGTCCTTCATATAAGGCGGGTTATTACACTATCTCATTTAAATTTTGAGTTTTATTTAATTATAAGATTAAAGTCAAAGCTTACTTATGATTAAAATAAAATATTTATGAAAAAAATATTTTTTTTTACCCACTATGAAACATCAAAATGTTGAAGTTTCAAAAGTTTAAATGCTTTTAGTGGGAATTTTTAGTTAAAGCCTCAAAATTAATTACTTTGCATATTTTGTATGTAAATAATGGCAACAAACAATTGGAATAATTCATTGCGATATGTGCTCGAGGAAGACAAGTTTAGTGGGACTAACTTTCTTGATTGGGCACGAAACTTAAGAATTGTTCTTAAGTAAGAAAAAATGCTCTATGTTCTTGAAAATCCTATTCCCCCTGCTCCAGCAAATAACGCCTCAAAAGCTGAAAAAGATGCTTATATTAAGCACAAAGATGACTCCAACGAAGTTACTTGCCTTATGCTAGCAATCATGAACTCTGAACTTCAAAAACAGTTTGAAGAAGCAGAGGCATATGACATGATTATGCATCTCAAGGAAATGTTCCAAGAACAAGCACGACAAGAGAGATTTGAAACTCACAAGACGTTAAATACATGTAAGATGGTTTTTGGCACCTCGATAAGTGCTCATGTCCTTAAAATGAAGGACTATCTTGATAAGCTTGGTGCTCCTGTTAATCATGACATGGCCATATATTTGATCTTGGGCTCATTACCTCATGAGTATGACCAGTTTGTCATGAATTTTAACAAGCATAATATGGAGAAATCCATTACTGAATTGCATGGGATGCTAAAACAAGCTGAACTGAACATTAAGAAGAATACTCCTAGTATTCTAATGATTCGAAAAGGGAAAGGAAAAAGGAACAACCAAAAGGGCAAAGTCATGGCTAGTAAGGGCAAGGACAAGGCAAAGTCCAAGTTCAAGCCCAAACCTAAGGCCAAGACACCAAAGGAGAGAGCTTGCCACCATTGTGGAGAACAAGGACATTGGTTAAGAAATTGCAAGCTCTATTTGAAAGTAAAGAAAAAGAAGGACAGTGAGACTGTCGCTTCAGGTATTTATATTATAGAAATTAATTTGTCTACTTCTGATTCATGGGTATTGGATACCGATTGTGGATCTCACATTTGTTCAAATGTGCAGGGTCTAAAAAGGAGTAGAGCCTTGGCAAAAGGCGAGGTGGACCTTCGAGTTGCGAATGGAGCAAAAGTTGCTGCAATAGTTGTAGGAACTTTTGAATTAATTTTGCCCAGTGGGCTTGTTTTAAAATTGAATGATTGTTTTTATGTTCCTGCTATGAGTAGGAATATTTTTTCAATTTCTTGTTTGGATTTAGAAGGTTTTGAATTTGTTATTAGGAATAACATTTGCTCCATTAATAAAAAATGGCATTTTTATTTTTTATGGAGATGCCTCATTATCAAATGGGCTCTATATTCTCAATCTTTGTGGATCTTCAAACAAGTCTATCTATAATATTAATACTAAGAGATTGAAATCCAATGATTTAAATCAGACTTACTTCTGCATTGTCGTTTGGGCCATGTAAATGAGAAACGCATAACAAAGCTTCATAATGATGGGCTTCTAAATTCGTTTGATTTAGAATCTTACAAAACATGTGATTCTTGTTTATTAGGTAAAATGACTAAAGTGCCTTTCAAGAGTCAAAATGAAAAGGGCAACTGATTTATTGGGCCTAATACATATTGATGTATGTGGACCAATGAATTCACATACTAGAGGAGGATTTCAATACTTCATTACATTTACAGATGATTTCAGCAGATATGGCTACCTATATCTGATGAAACACAAATCTGAATCGTTCTAGAAATTCAAAGAATTTCAAAATAAAGTACAAAATCAGCTTGGCAAAAGTATCAAAACACTCCGATCAGATCGAGGTGGTGAATACTTAAGTCACGAGTTTGACGAGCATCTTAAAAATTGTGGAATTATTTCCCAATTAATTCCACCTGGAATACCTCAATGGAATGGTGTATCTGAACGGATAAATCGGACTTTATTAGATATGGTTCAATCAATGATGAGTTAAACTGATCTTCCAATCTCCTTTTAGGGTTATTCCCTAGAGACTGCTGCATTCATACTAAATCAAGTTCCATCTAAATCGGTTCAGAAAACGCTATATGAGATATGGACTGGGAGACAACCTAGTTTGTCATTTCTCAAGATTTGGGGTTGTGAAGTTTATATAAAGCGTTTATTATTTGATAAACTTGCACCTAAATTGGATAAATGCATATTTATGGGGGTATTCTAAAGAAACTAAAGAATGTCAATTTTATCTCCCAAAGAAAAATAGAGTAATTGTTGCTCGAAATGGATTCTTTCTTGAAAAGGAATTTATTTCCAAAAGAATCAGTGGGAGTAAAATACATCTTGATGAGATTCAAGAGCCATAATTAGTACTTGAACCAAATAATGAACCTCGATTAGATGGCTAACAAGTTCAAGATGAGCCTACTTCTATAGAATAAGGACCTCGAAGATCTGATAGGATTCGTCAACAACCTGAGAGATATGGATTCCTTATCACTGACGATCACAATGTGGAGCTTATGGTTAATGATGAGCCCACTTCCTATCTAGAAGCCATTAAGAGTTTTGACTCTAAAAAATGGTTAGAGGCTATGAAGTCTGAGATGCAATCCATGTATGATAACCAAGTCTGGACTTTGGTTAATCCACTTAAAGGTTCAAAAACCATTGGGTGTAAATAGGTTTTCAAAAAGAAAACAGACATAGAGGGAAATGTGCATACTTACAAAGCACGATTGGTAGCAAAAGGTTATAGACAAACTCATGGTATAGACTATGATGAAACAATTTCACCAGTTGTAATGCTTAAATATATCAGAATTCTTCTTGCCATAGCAGCATATTATGATTATGAAATTTGGCAAATGGATGTCAAAACTACGTTTCTCAATGGAAACTTACTCGAGGATGTGTACATGACATAACCAGAGGGTTTTGATGATCCTTTGAATTCTAATAAAGTGTGCAAGCTTCAAAGATCTATTTATGAATTGAAGTAAGCATCTTGAAGCTGGAATCTTCATTTTGATGAAGCAATTAAAGAATTTAACTTTATCAAAAATGAAGATGAACCTTATGTCTATAAGAAAACAAGTGGGAATGCAATAGTCTTTTTGGTACTTTATGTTAATGACATCTTACTCATTGAAAATGACATCCTAACTCTACAAAGTGTAAAGACATGGTTGGGAAATTGTTTCTCAATGGAAGACTTAGGTGAAGCTGCCTATATTCTAGGTACAAGGATCTATAGAGATAGATCTAGAAAGCTAATTAGACTAAGTCAAAGTCATACGTTGACAAGGTACTGAAAAGGTTAGTATGCAAGACTCTAAGAGAGGATTCTTGCCAATGTCACATGGCATTAAGCTCAGTAAAACTTAAAGTCCTTCTATGAAGGATGAAGAAGAGCGCATGAACAAGATAGCATACGCTTCTGCTATAGGGTCTATCATGTATGTCATGTTATGTACTCGACCCGATGTATCATATGCATTGAGCATGACGAGTAGGTTCCAAGTCAAATCTTGGAGAGGCACATTGGACTGTTGTCAAGAACATGCTAAAGTACTTAAGAAGAACTAAAGATATGTTCTTAGTTTATAGAGGACAAGAAGGCGAGCTAGTTGTAAATGGTTACATTGATGCTAGTTTTCAGTGTGAAACTCCGGTCAAAACCAACCTTAGAGTAAGGGGGTTGGGATGCATATCATACTTTATTTCATAATTAAATATATTTTCATATGATTTCTATGTGCTTTGGATTTGATTTTTATTGTCTTGAAGTCTTGTTGGTGAGTATTATGTGAGAGGGGCAAAATGGTAATTTTTGCCCGGGGTGGAAATAGGGAGATAGATTGTGGATTGAATAGAAAATAATTTTTCTAGTAGAAATAGCAACAAGAGTCGTTGTGGTTTAGTGGTTAGAGCTTTGGAATGTATTCTTGAGGTCTTGAGTTCAAAGTCCATCATAGAAGCTTTAACTTGATTAAATTTTATTTTTGCTTGGGAAGGAATGGTTTCGGCCTTAAGGGCCTAGATCAATGTGGTGATGATGTCCTAGGAGAGACATGTTAGGAGTATTCTCATTCCACTCCTTTGCCTACTCGAAATTCCCAAAGGGAATTCTTGTTCCCTTGATCTTTGGTTTTCCTTAGCTTTCAACTCCTTAGTTTGATCAAGATGTTCTAGCATTTTTCTTTCCAGAAAATTCAGTAAAGTGCTGAGGTCTTTTAGGATCAAAATGTGTTGGTAAAAGACTTCTTATGGTCTGGAAAATATGGAAGAGTTGAGGGGAATTCCGAGAGGAAAAATCCCTCTAGTAAGCTTGCTGAAATTTCACTCTAGACTAGCTCATCTTTCTTCATGGTATGAGCTGGAATTTTTCAGCTTGTTGTACCTTCAAATTGTCGAGCTTCTTAGCTAACATTCCCTCCCAAATACTGCCAGAAAAATGGCCTTAAGATCAGTTTGAATCATGAATTATTTCTGCCATTTTCGGGCTGCACAAAGACTGAGCAAAACCAGTGAAAAATTCTGGGCAAATCGCTACCTTGGAGGCTCAAAACCGAGCTGTTTTCTTCCAGATTTTGTGCAGCACCTTAGCCACGTTTTTCCTCCATGAAGAAGGCTGGAAACCGGCCTTGAATATCCCTAAAATTCCCCTTCAAATTCTCTGTAAATTGGCTGGAAGTGGCAGACAAAATTCTGCCTAGAAAATTACTGTGCAGCGAAAAAAACTGGGCAGTCCAAATTTTCAGCTTTGTTTCCTATTTTTCTTTCAGCCGAAACACCAGCCCTAATATGTCAAAACCTCCCTTAAACCACTATTAATAGAGCTCCATTGTTTCACACAAGCTTCTGGATGAAAGGCAGCAATGGCTGTCCGAAAATCTCTCCAACAAATCCCTGCAATTTAGCTTGATTACTTTCCAAAATTCCAGCCATCTTATTTAGCAACCTTCCATGATATATTGCTCAATTGACCAGACTTCTTCTTCATCATCGTGCCCCTTAGTTTCGGTCATCATAAGCCTTATTGAACCAGCTTTAATTCCTCAGAAAAGCTACACAACCAGTCGGCCATAGGAGACTTCAAAGCTGTCCAAACAATCAAGATATTCTTAGAATATTTAGTTTCCAAATTCACTCCCTAAAAATATTCTTCAAGGATTGTAATAACTAACCTTTCCTTTTCCCTTCCAAATCAGAGAAACAACTCCCTAAACCCTACTGAAAATCGGCCAGCCCTATCTCCCACAGAAAATTCGGAAGCTGCAAATTCCTTACCTCTCTCTCTCGATTTTCTGCAACCATCAAGAACACACACACTACACCAAGAACACCTACTTCTTCTCTACACCTAATACCCCTCCAAACCATCTCAAACCCATACAAAAATCTCCAGATTTAGTCTACTCATTGCTGTGAATCCATCAACACCATTATTAACATCAAACTCCTCAAAACATCTTGCTACTTCGGATCAAAAGTAGAAATTTCTGTGAAGAACAAGAACATCTTCAAGGTAAATTCACTCTATCAACTTCATCTTCTCTAACCTTGATCTCTAATGAGAACCTATGCGAATAAACATACTAATAATTTCTTCTTCTCTCTCTCTCTCCCTCTCTCTCTCATGGCCAAAATTACTCTTCTTTGGCCAGATGACTTCTCCTTCCATGATCTTGTTCTCGCCATCTCTCTTGGACAAGGTTAGCCATCTACGATTTGGGATCTACTCTAAACTCCTTCAAAGCATTCATCAACCAAGTAAGTACCTTCAATTGAAGCATGAGTACATGTATGATTGTGAAGGAGATGGGATTTATGCATGGAAGGATTATATTGGTTGGTTGTATGTGGAATTGAGTTTGATACATGTCATAGGTAGTATGTGTGATGAAGTATGCTAGAGATTATGTCACCTTTGGTGAATAGGAGTTATATGCATGACTAGAATATTGAAGCCATGATCATGTTTATGCTAGTAAAGGTTAAATCATGTCTTAATAAATTTAGATCTATGCTTATATGCAAGATTTGGATGATTTAATGAATTGAAGGATTGTGTATGTTCTTGATTTAGGATGGCCATAGAAATTTGATCATGATCTAGTTGTCCCTAAAACTAATTTTCACTTTATGCATAAAATACTCAATAAAATAATATTGCTAGTATTTTCGAAAAACCCTAGGAAGGGTAGATTTGGAATTATTATATACATAAAGGATATTTTAGTCAAATAAATAATAATTTTGCTAGAAAATAAAATAAATAAATATTATTTAAAATAAAGAGATCAATTAAAGCTTTATGAGAATGATTCATAATTAGTAAAATATTTAGTAAATCAAAACCCTTAAGGATTTACTTAATATTTTCCAAGAAAGGCTTATTAAATTTAATCTCAACTAGTTTTAGCTATCAATTATTTTCTAACAACTAAACTATCATTAAATCACTATTTTACCTAGTACCACCTATGACTCTTGATCAAATAAACTCTAGATTTTTTCGTAACAAGATGTAAACTTTCAACTTATTAGAATTTATTTCCCAAACCATTAATTATTTTAAATAACAAATTAAACTTAGCTTATAAACCTATTTAGTTATTATTTTATCTTAAAGCTTGGGACACTAGGATCATGGTAGTAGTGAATTGAATTGATTTAAAATTGAGGAAGTGGTTTGTGACTTGAAATTGATTAAGATTTGTATTTACCCATGTGGGGTTAGGCCAGCTGTTCGAGACCTTGTTGTTATGAGCAAGAACCAGGTAAGCTCCTGCATAAAACCTATCGATGTGAAATGTTTTCCTTATGGCAAGCTAAATATGGAGTGTATGGACACTCATTTATTTGAAGGTAATTGAGGGTTGAATTTGTTCTTATTTCCAACACCTAAATTATTTAAAAGTTACTAGCAGATTTTCCAAATTTAAAACTCTTTCTAAAACTGATTGTTCCCAAAACGTTGGAAACCCTCAAATTACTATTTTCATGAAGAGCAATGCTTTGTTCATTTTATCCCAAGTGGAAAACGTCGTTGAGTACTCAATAAGGGTGGACTACTAGGACTAGTCTTTGAAGGGTTAGAGTAAGTCTCTCAGCAGGTGGCCACCTCTGAGGGGTGAGTCCTTCTCGGATAAGATGTCAATCTAGTGAGTCGTGCCTGGTCCAAGCTAGCAGTTTTTTTTCGGTCAAGTGACTATATTTTGTCGGAATGGACACCCGGTTGTTGTTTAGGTATAGAGAAGGAGAAGTATCTTGCCCAGTAGGTCGATCATCTACTTTGTCAGTCTGCACAAAGTGTCGGTATTCTGACCGGTTATGGGGCCCAACGTGTGGTAACCCATATCCCTTTCTTTCGAGTGGTTGATTTTATTAATTAGGCAGGGTTGGAAAAGCCAAAACACCACTCTTGCTTTTGACTAATGTTTATTGCTTGCCAATGTTTCTCTTGTAAAGGTTTCACACTTTGCATCCATGAACTGGTTTCACTAAACACCCAACGCACACACGGACTTACTGAGATTTTTGTCTCATCACCTTTTTATCATGATTTCAGGATGATCCTGCTGTGGAGTTAAGTGGTTAGTAATATCTGTTTTGGAAGAGAATGTGTCTTTTAATTTTATGTATTACTTTGGGGAGACGAGAGTGGATAATTTCATTTATGGTTTTGTTTTGGAATTTCATAGATTTACTCTTAGAGTGTTTTGGGTTGTAATAAAAAAAAAATTTTTAGTTAAAGTATTATTTTATTTCAGCCATTTTATTTGTGTGACCTAGTTATAAAGACCCCTTGTCCTTTAGACGGGGCGACATCCCCGGCCCTGGCTGGCCTAGGCTTCGGGGTGTTACATTTAGTCTGACATAGATGATTATAGATCACAATCGGGTTTTCTATTTTGTTTGAATGAAGGTGCTGTAAGTTGGAAAAGTTTAAAGTATGAGACCGTGGCCGATTCTACTATAGAAGCTGAGTATGTAGCTGCCTCAGCTGCAGCTAAAGAAGTAGTTTAGATTAAAAAGTTCATTACAGAACTAGATGTAGTTCCTAGTATTGTGAATCCAGTGGATCTCTATTGTGACAACAATGGAGCCATTGCACAAGCCAAGGAACCAAGATCACATCAGCGATCCAAACATATACTTAGACGTTTTTATCTCATTCGAGAAATTGTTGATAGAGGAGATGTCAAAGTATGTAAGGTATCAACTGATGACAATGTTGCAGATCCACTGACAAATGCTCTCCCATCGTCTAAACATGATAGTCATACCAGATTAATGAGATTACGGTTTATGCCAAATTGGTCTTAGTGCAAGTGGGAGACTATTGGGGATATGCCCTAGAATCAATTTGTACTTATACTATTGTCGTTATGTTTTATATAATAATATGAGGCATTCCTTTCCATGAATAGTATTTTTATTTTGTGGTCATCAAGTACGTGACTTGATAGTAAAACCCAACAATGAATACAATGACTATTCTAAATCTGTCCCTGATCATTTATTATTATTGGAACAATAATAAATTAAGATTAGTATGTTTGTGACTGGATGGCTATGTTTTACTGGTCATGGATATTTGTGATATCAAGTCAAAACATAAATAAATGTTAGAGAACATTATATTGGACATGACTCACTGTGAGAGTACTTCATGGAACATGTCATAAGTACTTTCTAGCCATAATAATATTAAAAGTCCTTCGACCTAAATTCATCATAGTTTCCTACTTGATAAATTCTGTATTTTGACGTTGTCTAAAGTTGTCTTTAACCAGATAATAAATTAGACTACTATTGGATATAGAATAAATCAATGAGAGGAATATGATTGATAGTGAAGGAATTTGTCCCTCTTAATTATGGGAGAGATATCCATGGGCCCATTGATAAGTTAGACTGTTAAAATGCATGGCTGTGCTCAAATATATTAATCTAAGATATTGATATCATTTGTTTGAACAGTCTACTATGAAATCAAGAAATAATTGATTAAGCTTAATAAGGATGACATGCTCCGTGCCTTATGCTTCATCTGGATGACAAAAGGACTAAATATAAAATTATGGTTTTTGGTTCAAAGAGATCGCCGATCTTCATTTAACCTGGATAGTTATAATGTTTTGCTAGAAACTGATTATAACTTGTGGGCCATTTAAATATGATTTAGGCACACTGCCAGTGTTAAATGAACCTATAGAGTCATACAATAAGCGAACTTGTTAGGTTATTTTTCTGGTGACCAAATTCGATAAATCTGGAAATATGTCTAAGTTAATCGAACTTAGAAAATTTACCAGATACAATGAATTTGAAAATATGTCAACATTTGATGTATCTGGATGATGTCCAGATTATAAGAATCTGACTCGGTAAATTAATTAGTTAAATTACCGAGATAATTGCAGAATCTTATCATATCAGTTTTAATTTAATTTGAATTTAAATTAAAATACGATAAGATATTATTAGGGTTGGACTCTAAGAGGTTCGGAGTGGGTTTTTAAGAAAACCCTAGCTGTCTTCTTGGGTGTGCCAATTTATATTGAAAATATTCGTGCCTCCATTGATCAGAAAAAAGAAAAAAAAAAAAACCTCTCAAACCCTAGGCGCTAGCACTCCCCGGGTAACGAGTGAGTTCGCGGTGTGTATCCGATAGAGGATGTTCACACACTGCAACGTCTGGTGATCATTCGGGTTGCACGTACAGTAATAGAATCGGAATCGAAGGATATCGATTACACCAAACAGAGGTAATTCTACAAACCTACGATCTTCTTAATCATTTACTTGGATCCTCGGAAGGGATTCGTGGATGTTTTCCGCATTTAGGAGTCCACGAATCCTAACAATAGACTCTAAATAGCAAATATACCTGTGGGGTTTTTCTTGTCTTGAAGATCTGGACATTCTTTTTTCTAGTGTCCCTTCTTTTCACACTTAAAGCATTTGCCCTTAGGATTGTCTTTGGGCTAGGACTTAGGCTGGTGCGCTGCGTTACCCTTCTTCTTCTTGAACTTTCTGGGTTTGGGCCCAGTTTTTGAAGAAAAAGCAATCATAGCCTTTGCTTGTGGCTTCATGACCTTCTCCACTATTTGGAGCTCTTTCATTAACTCGTTAAACTCATATTTAATTTGTTCATGTTGTAGTTCAACTTGAACTGAGTAAAAGAGCCTGATAGATATTCGAGATTCTTGTCCACTTGGCTCTCGAGGTCAGTGACAGCCCCCAAGACTTTTGTTTCCTCGAAAATAGTAATCATTTTGAGCATATACTCCCTGACCAATACTCCCTCAGCCATCTTGGTATTGATGATCGTTTTAACAGCTTCCTACCTTTTGGGCCGGTTCTTGTTTGTGAACATCATGGCTAAAAATGTATTTTTGTCGTACGCAGTTGCCATGTGCTCGTGTTTGGATTGATGCACATTAGATATAGAGGCTAACATATAGCAATATGCCATTTCATCAGCCTTCTTCCATGCCTTCTAATAGGGCCTAAATTAGCCATATTTTTCCTAGTTATTTGAGGCTATTTTGTGATACATTTTGTGAAATAACTAGTCATATTCCTTCCTATTTGATATTTCCCTTATAAAAATGCTTTTCTATAATTTTCTACAAAAATAAGGGAAAATTAAAGCTAATTATGTGATTTTTCATAATAGAGGCAGCGTCAGCCCGAGAAGGACATCCAGTGCCAATCTTCCACTAAAAATTGAGTGAAACAGCAATTGAAATTGGAAATTAAAGAAGGTGAATTTCAGTCAGCAATTAGTAGGAGAATTTCGGCAGCTTCATGGCTTAATTAAGCCGACAACAAGAAGAAGACAATTTCAAGAAAAGCTAAAGAAAGAATTGATTGATTTTGGTGGGGCCAAGGTGGGAAGAAAAGTCAGCAAAAGTGGCTGAGAAAAGGACAAAAGGAACGAAACAAGTTTGGCAGCAAAATTGGTGGTTTTCGGCTCAATTGAGCCAATGCAAGGAAAACGGCTCAATTGAGCCGATGTAATAACAATGGAAACAAAGGAATTTCGGTGGCTTGGTAAACGGCTCAAATCGAGCTGACACTACAAGAGAAAGAATTTTGTTGACTGGACAGAATTTCGCATGGCTTCAATTAAAAACCAAATTTCAACAATCTCAATTCAACAAAATTGCAATTTCAGCACAAGATAAGAGCAAAGTCCAAATTAAATTGAAATCTAATTGTTTTCAAATTCTCAAGGCGGTTGACCCTTAATTTTAGTTAGGTTTTTATTTTATAATTTTAACTCCTTTTTGGTTTTGAATTTTTAGGTAATTACTTCTTTATTTAGGATTCTTTTAGAAACTTTGTAAGCCTATAAATAAAGGCCAATTTACCCTAGAAAAGGTATGTGCACAATGTAGAGACTTAGGTATATTTTAAAATGTATCACCAATATCTTCTCGAGAGGAATTCATTCAAATTAAGGAGGGTTGTACAAGAAGGTCTTCAAAGGAAGAAGAAGGAGGCTTGTCTATGAGTTCTTTTTTTTCTTTGTTTTCTTTTTCTTGAACAATGATATGTTAATTGTTTCATTGTAATTTAACATTATTTTAGGTGTTCATGATTTTTAAAGTTATTTAATCTTTTGATTAATTGTTTGTTTTTTTGGTATTTATTTACTTGGGTTGATTATGAGATTAATTGGTTGTTTCTTTCTATTAACTTGCTTGGAAAAGGGGTTGATGGTGGTTTTAATTTATTAATTTCATATATGTTGTCTCTTAACTTGCTTGGAAAAGGGATTAATTGCTAAGAACTGGTAATTAAAGGTTAATTGATGTCTGTCAGGAATAGATTCATTGGTTAATTTCATGTTTTAAGTTTTCCAGAAATAGAAATTTAATAAAAGGATTGTGTTGAATGCATCGTTTGGGTAGGACTGGCTGAGACAGGAATGTGATACTAAGTTATCTAGAAGATAGGGATTCATGGATTGGAAATGAAGTGAGTCTATATTAATCCTTCATGATGCCAAGAGAATGATTAATTATGATAATGGTTAGGTACTTTAAGGTCATGTTTGCCAAAATAATGGTTTAAGTTACATACTTCTCCATCCTTGACATGTATGTATTTTTATTTTTATTTTTATTTTATTTTTCTATTTATTTCTTTTTCACTTTATAGAGTCAGTTAAACAATGAAAGAAGGGTGATTAATGTATACTTGTTCCTTGAGGATCGACACTCGTTTGAACCTTATGCTATGTTAATGATGAGTACGCTTGCTCATATGTATAATTTGGTGTTAACGTTTTAATTTAAACTTGATTGGGAATATGCTTATTTTTATATGATTTTTTATACCCAAATCCGAACACATCACCTTCTCAGCCTCTCGCTCCTCATCAGTGGAACTCTCCCTGATTACCGGGCAAGTTTCGTAGAGAACATATTTACACTCCTCAACTTTGAGTATTATGTCCAATTTCCTTTTCTAGTCCACATAATTAGGGCCCATTAGCTTATTTTCCCAGAGAATAACAACTAAAGGATTGAAAGAACCTCTACCAACCATTTCTGAAAATCAAAAATAAAAGAAATTCTCAGTTTTCTACAAAAATAAAATAAAATAATTTTGTACACTTTATCCTCATATTAAACTGATAATAGTTAACCCCATCACTATTATCTTCAACATGATTAATTTGGCTCTTAGGAAAATTGGCATAACTTCTTGGGAAGATTAACAGTTTCCTTAGCTAAGTGTGTTAACCACCACAAATTAATTTCCCTTCTAGATAATGATCTACAAGATAATTTCATCGAGGGGATGGTTGTTTCTTCTCATTTCCTATGGATATACCTCGCACTATAACCTCCAATGCAGGCTGGCCAATCATAGTACGTGTCTCGAGTTATTAATTATATCCTTCTATTAGTCCTAGATCCTTGTAGTATCTCCATCCTATACGGGTTCACTTCCAAGATGACTCAAAGAGACCTATGATCTCTAATGAGAATTGTGATAGAAGCCGTGGGGCTATTGGAATCCCTCTCCCACTTAGTTTTTAAAACAAGGATTTTCTCGAAAAAATATCTTTTGAAAATTTCCATTAAGTTTTCTTTTAACTTAAAATAAAATATCTAAACCTATAAAAATTTCTATGTCAAGGTTTATATCATTTGAGAAATTTTTATAAATTAATTTTATTTGGTTAAAGCTTAATGATTTGAAAATTTTTTCTTTAAAACTTTCTAGAGACTTTGGTCTCAAGTTTTTATTTAACAAAAATAATTTTTCTTTGCAGAAATAAATTAAAATGGTTTTTCATTTTAACTTACAAAAATTTCTAAACCCAAAATATTTTCTATGTCAAGGATAAAAAAACCTTTAAAAAAATAACCAAGGATTAATTTTTAAGTTAAAATTATCCATTTAATTAAAGAAAAATATTTTTTCTTGTAAAAAATTCCTAAAGACTTTGGTTTTTGTGAAAATGTGCACATAGGTATTAAAATAAATAGCATGCTAGAAAACTGTAAAAGTTTTCATACTTTTCTATTTTTTAAACCTATGTACCCAAAGAATATAATTAAACACATTAAATTAATTAATGATCGTGTTTAATGCTAAAATCTGTTACTATTATTTTTCATGCAAAAATATTCCATGAATATTAACTATTGTAAAAACAATAACTTCGCCTAGTATGTGAACAAAAAGGAAAAAGAAATTGTGCAAAAAATTACAAGGGAAAAAAAAGAAAAAATATATAAAAAATTCCTTTGGTCTTACGCACCCGCCACATTGGATTATAGCCCATGGGTAAAAATTCCCCTGGTTATGTTTACTTGATAAGGCTTAAGTCTGATTCCTTTGATATATTTAAGGAGTTTAAGGTTGAGGTGGAGTGTCAAACAAGTAAACTAATTAAAAAGCAAAGATCAGATGTGGTGGAGAATATCTCCTTGGTGAATTTAAGGACCACTTGGCACGTCAGAACATAGTATCTCAACTAATTGCATTTGGGACTTCCCGGCAGAATGGAGTAGCTAAGAGAAGAAATAGAACGTTGGTGGAAATAGTCATAAGCATGATGAGTCATGCAACTCTTCCTATTTCATTTTGGGGATATACTCTGGAAACAACAACATATATTCTGAACTTGGTACCTTCCAAATTAGTTCCCAGGACACCTTATGAGATGTAGACTGGACGAAAACCAAGTATGAATCATCCCAAAGTATGGGGTTATCTAGCTTTCGTACTGACTAAAAGAAGTAAACTGGGCCTAAGATCAGAATTGTGCTACTCTGTAGGGCATCTAAAAGGAACAAGGGGTGGATACTTTTATCAATGCTAAGAGTAAAAGGTACTTATTAGTACTCATGTTAAGTACTTGAAAGATGAACAAATTGTATCCACTAAGGTTTCGTGTAATGTGGAATTGGAAGAGAATTTGATTGACGCCTTAATTCCTAGCACTCCGATTGAGGAACTAAAAGAGACACAACCGGATGTTCCAATACAGACTAAGTCGTGTCATAGTAGGAGGATATCTAGGATTCTTAAAAGATGGGTTGGAGAGGCCTTTGAGGTCATCTCCGACCATCAGGAACAAAATCTCGCTAAATGCAATGAAACCATTGTTGATGTTGATGCAGATAAATAGCAAATTGTAATGGATGCTATGATTGATTCTATGTATCTTAATCAAGTCTAGGATCTTGTCACTGCACCTTAAGGAATTAAACCCATAGGGTGCAAATGGGTATACAAGAGAAAAAGAGGTGTGGATGGAAATGTGAAAACCTTTAAAATAAGGTTGGTTGCAAAAGGTTATACTTAGAAAAAAGGGATTGATTATGAGGCTACCTTTTCACCTGTTGCCATGCTTAAGTCAATATGCATTCTCTTTGCCATTGCATGTCACTATGACTATAACATATTGTTGGGTATCTCACGCATATCATATATGGCGCAGTAGAAAAATAAAAATGAGATACCATCCCAGAATCCACATATGCGTGGAAAACAAGACATAAAGATAACAAAGGTAACAGTTTTTTCCCTTCCTTTGATCGTGTGAAAAACAAAATTTTTTCTTTCTTCAAGTCGAGGCGCGATCCAGCAATCCTCTTGATCAAACACCATGAGATTTGAATGTTCAACCACTATAATCACAGTGTGTGATTATCTCTAACAAAAATCCACACAGAGGATACACTCAAGCACCAAAATTTCCTGTGCTAGTAGAGAAACAATGGCGGGTAAGGTTTAGGGTGTTCTTCTTGTTTTTCCAGAAAATAACGTGAGAGAGAGAGAGAGAGAGAGAGAGAGAGAGAGAGAGAGGAGAGTTTTGGAGATTTTCGTGTCTTACACCATCAGCTAGGGTTTCGAGTGTATCCCTATATCACAAGAAAAAACCTGTTGAAAAAATCAAGTTCTCACAGTTACAATTTGGACCATAAATTATAACTAATTATAATTTGGCCATAACAACTTCTCTTTCTCGCAATTAACCCCACTATGTTATCAAATAACATCTAGAGTATATAAACCTATATTGTGTGTGACCTATTAGGTTTCCCAGTCAATTGGTAGTGAATATGAATTAATCCAAGCATCTTTGAGATTAATAATCCATAATTAATTAGAATTAATCCTATTAATTCTACTCAGGATTGGTTTATTAATTCATCAATTAATAAATCCATATTCCTAGATCATGAGCGGTATCTAGCAACACATCATGATCACCCAAGAGTCCAAGAAGTCAAGTGGCTTGACATGAACCCTTCAATAACAAACTACAGTGCAATTAACTCCTTTCACTATACAATATCTCATTCGATTTGGAGTATGGAATTAGTGCCAACTCCATTCAGAATATATATTAATTCTGACCCAAATATAATAGTACTTGTACCAGGAACCCACTACTCTAGATGTGTATCAATTGGAACTGTTTCCAATCCACAATCGCCTTGGTTAAGAACTTCTCGAGTAGTAATTCCTACAAGTGGCTGTGAGATATTCGCCCCTACTATTAGGAGTGGTGAATCCTTTATTGACCCTCTCAACTACTTTCTTTTTCCTCACAATGTATCTAATATCCATTCCATAGGCAGTCCTTAATCTGGCTCTAGAGATTGGAATCAAAACATAAAACTCAGCAAACAAAGTACCTTGGAGATCTCAAGTCTAAGGATACTTGAACGTTTGCTATATTGAGATTATATCACTGGAACTAAATAGTTATTCACGTGATTATCTCAAAGCTAGGTTATCTAATGTACTTGTTCCATTAAAAAGTATGCATGTGTTAACTTTGAGTATCTTAATACTCACGGATATGAGAACCACTACCTGATCAAATCAAGAAGTCTAACACATGCTAGTCTTAACACATTAATGATGTCCTGTCTCATTAATACTATAACTAGGGACTATTTAAGTACTAACACTATACAGTGTAGTAGGAATCTCATATCATGATCTCTATCATGATTTTCTTAACACAGTGTTGTACTAGGGACTTTATCTAACAGTTATTTTACACAAAAGTAAACAAAAGAAACTGTAAGATATATAATGCCTGTTATTAAAATAAAATGTGTCATATACAATGTACAAGTGATTTCCTCTAGGGCATAATACTAACAAACTCCCACTTGCACTAGAACCAATCATTCATGTATCTATTACCGAATGACTCAATATGATAGTCATATTTCTTTTGGGATAGTGCTTTTGTAAGTGGGTCAGCTATGTTCTCATCTGTGGGAACTCTCTCTATCTTTACTTCATTCTTATCTATGATCTCCCAGATCTGATGATAGCGTCGCAGTACGTGTTTGGATCGTTGGTGAGACCGTGGCTCCTTTGCATGTACAATGGATCCGTTGTTGTCACAATACAAAGTTATTAGAAAAACAACGCTAGGAACCACACCCTATTCCGTCACGAAATTCTTGATCCAAATAGCCTCCTTAGCTGCTTTAGAAGTAGGTATGTACTCAGCTTCTATCGTAGAGTCGGCAATAGTCTCTTGTTTGGAACTCTTCCAACTTATTACCCCTTCTCGTAATGTAAACACGTAGTCGGATTATGATTTGAAATCATCTTTGTCAGATTGAAAACTGGCATTAGTATACCCGTTTATTTTCAAATCACCTTCTCCATATACTAAGAACATATCATTAGTCCTTCGTAAGTACTTAAGAATGTTCTTTATAGCCGCCTAATAACCCTCACCAGGGTCAGATTGGTATGTGCTCGTCAAGCTGAGAGCATAAGATACATCGGCCCTAGTACATATCATAGCGTACAAGATAGATCCAACTGCTAAGGCATATGGAATCTTACTTATGTGATCCCTTTCAACTTGTGTCTTGGGAGACATCGACTTTGAAAGGCTTATACCATGTGACATGGGTAAGAATCCCTTTTTGGATTGATTTGGATTAATCCATACTAAACCTCTTTAGCACTTTATCTATGTATGTAGATTGCGAAAGACCTAGCAACCTCTTGGATGTATCTCTATAGATCCATATTCCAAGAATATAGGTTACTTCTCCAAGGTCTTTCATGGAGAATTGTTTGGACAACCAAATTTTAACAATTTGCAAGACAGGTATATTGTTTCCTATTAGCAATATGTCATCTATATAAAACAATAAGAAAATAATTGCACTCCCACTAACCTTCTTGTATACACAAGGTTCATCTATGTTTTGAATGAAACCAAAATCTTTGATTGTTTCATCAAAACAGATGTTCCAACTTCTAGAAGCTTGCTTAAGTCCATAAATGGACCTTTGTAGCTTGCACACCTTTGTGCCATCACTGGATGTGAAACCTTTAGGTTGTGTCATATACACTTTCTTGGTCAGATTTCCATTTAGAAAAGTAATTTTCACATCCATTTGCCAAATCTCATAATCATAATGAGCAGCACTGGCTAGGAGTATCCTGATGGATTTTAACATGGCTACTGGTGAGAAGGTTTCGTTATAGTCAATGCCATATTGTTGACGATAACCCTTCGCCACTAGTCGTGCTTTATAGGTAACTAAGTTACCATCCATGTCCGTTTTCTTCTTGAAAATCCATTTGCACCCAATAGGTTTAATTCCTTTAGGTGGATCAACCGAAGTCCATACTTGCTTGTTGTACATAGAATCTATTTTTGACTTCATGGCCTCAAGCCATTTGCCAGATTCTGAACTGTTCAGAACATCCTTGTAGGTACTATGCTCATCTTCTTCTATGAGCAATACGTCATTGTTGTCACTAATGAGAAATCCATATCTGTCAGGTGCCACATGTATCCTACTAGATCTACGAGGATCATGTATAGTAGAATGTTTATCTATTCTCTCAATAGATATGGGATCAGACGGTTGATTCTTATTTGTTTGATCTTCATGAACTTCACTAAGTTCAATTTTACTCCTACTGTCCCCTTTGAGCATGTGCTCCTTCTCTAAAAAGACGGCATGCTTCAAAACAAACACTTTGTTTTCAGAGGGTAGGTAGAAGTAATATCCAAAAGATTCTTTTGGATATCCCACAAACAAATATTTGTTAGACTTACTATCAAGTTTGTCTAACTGTAGCCTTTTGACAAAGGCAGGATAACTCCATACTCGCAAGTGAGATAACTTTGGTTTCTTACCAAAGAACATCTCAAATAGGGTAGAATCAACCATTTTTGTCGGAACTCTGTTTAGTATATAAACAGAAGTTTCTAGTGCATGCCCCAAAAATGATTTTGGTAGGTCTGCAAAAGCCATCATGGTATGTACCATGTCTAGAAGGGTTCGATTCCTTCTCTCAGATACACCGTTATATTGAGGTGTATGTGATGGAGTCCATTGAGATAATATCTTATTATCTCTAAAATAATTAGAAACTCTTGGCTCAAGTATTCTCCTCCTCAATCAGATCTTAGAGTCTTAATACTATTGCCAAGTTATTTCTCTATTTCATTCTTGAAGTCTTTGAATTTTTCAAAGGCCTTAGATTTGTATTTCATTAAATACAAATACCCATATCGTGAGAAATCATCGATAAAGGTTATAAAATAGTTATAACCTCCTCTTGCTTGTATTGACATTAGGCCGCATACATCAGAATGTATGAGTTCTAATAACTCTTTAGCCCGTTCTCCTTTTCCTAAAAAAGGAGTTTTAGTCATTTTACCTAGTAAACAAGATTCATATGTGCCATATGATTTGTAATCAAATGACCCTACAGTCACCAAGCTTGTGTAACTTAAAAACGCGATTTTCGTTTACATGGCCCAAATGACAATGCCATAAGTAAGAGGTGTTAGAGTTATCCATTTTAGGTTACTTATTGTTTATATTGAGAACTAGATTATCCAAGTCTAGAATATACAAACCATTAACCAGAGTTACTGAACCATAATGAATATCATTCAATGAAAAAGAACAACATTTATTCTTAAATATTAAATAAAATCCCTTTAAGTCTAAACATGTAATTGAGATAATGTTTTTCATTAAAACTGGTACATAATAACTGTTTTGTAGTTCTAGAATTAATCCCGAAGGCAGGTTCAGCTCGTATGTCCCTACAGTAAGTGCAGCAACCTTTGCTCCATTTGCAGTACGTAGGTCCACGTCGCCTTTCTCTAGCCTTCTACTACTCTTTAGTCATCACAAGTTATTTCACAAATAAGATCCACATCCGGTATCTAATACCCATATATCATTTCTAAAGGCAGTATTTATCTCAATCATAAACATACCCGGAGTAGAAGTAGAAGTGCTTGTAAGCTTCTCCTTCTACTTCTTATCCTTAATGGTCTCTAAGTAGGCTTTGTAGTTGCGCCTCCAATGGCCCATCTTCCCACAATGATGGCATGGGCCCTTGGTGGCTACGTCCTTCTTCTTTACACCACCTTTGGGCTTCATGGGAGCCTTCTTCTTCTTTTGAACTTTCTTCTTAAAAGAAGATTCTACCATTAAAACTGCATTGGAATCCTTCTTTATAGAGGACTCCGCAGTTTTGAGAAGATTGATCAACTCATGAATAGTGAACTCAATCTTGTTCATCTGATAGTTAATCACAAATTGTGAGAAACTATTAGGTAAAGATTGCAGAATTAAGTCAATACTTAAGTCATGGTCCATCGCGAACCTGAGAGATCCAAGCTTCTCTATCAAGCCCAGCATTTTCAACCATGAGTGGCCACAGAAGAACCCTCTGCCATTTTGTAACGGAATAGTTGCTTCGAGATCTTGGATCTCTCAGTTCTGGCTTAGGCATCAAACAGCTCTCGAAGATGTAGTATAATCAATTGAGCATCATATGCTCATGCTGTTTTTGCAGCTCGAGAGTTATGGATGCCAGCATAATACATGACACTATATCACTATCCTCCTTGTGCCTTTTGTAGACAGTATGCTCATCAGCATAAGCATCTTGAGCCGGTGGTAGAGGAATAGGAGCATCTAGCACGTAGAGCAACTTTTCCGATTTGAGAACGATTCTTAAATTTCTATACCAATTGAGGTAGTTTGATTCGGTTAACTTATTGGTTTTCAATATGCTATGTAGGTTTAAGTTTGTTGACATGATGCAAGTGACCTAAATGTAAAGATAGAGAGGATTAGCTACTTTTGTATGCACATGAAATGCAAATAATTAGGACTTTAATTAAACGCATTTTTACTCCACTATTTTACTTAAACCAATAGCCTCCACTACTGATTCAAGAAAGCCTGTTGGAAGTCCTCTCTACTTTACATCTAGGTCACTTGCATAATGCACATGAAATGCAAATAATTAGGACTTTAATTAAACGCATTTTTACTCCACTATTTTACTCAAACCAATAGCCCCTACTACTGATTCGAGAAGCCCGTTGGAAGCTTTCCTAGTGGACCGGTATCTAAATTTCTCAAGAATAACCTTGGGTTTGCCCAACAAGCTACCATTGAGTTCATTGATAGATATCCAATACCAACTACATCGTATGTAACTATCGGATCATTGGGTGATTAACAACTTTTAATCTTAAAGCCTTTTTAGGCTACCCCAACTTTTCCTTTAAATTTCTTTATGCTTGAGTTTGCCCAATCGGGATAAAGAATTTAGTTAAACCCGACCCATTAATTAGGAATTTAATTCCATAGCTTGAACATGCCCAATGTTGAGTAAGCTTGGGTTTGCCTAACAACTTAGTCTCGAAAAAGGACTCTCGTTCTTAGTATATTAATGGAATGAATTAGGTTTAATATTAATTGAGGGAAGTGTTCCTTTTAGTGATTTTAATAAATGACATGCATAAAAATTAATAAATCACATAATTGATAATCATGGTAATGAAGAAATTACGTGATTATGGACTTTACCCTAAATAAATTTCTTTGAGCCATAAAAAAAATTAATATAGTTAACCCTATGTGTTCATGTATGATTTAAGTAGAAGGTCTAACCTTCTTGCCTCGTTTTAGTTGCCATCTCCAAAATAGAATAATTCTACTCGTATCTAACCTATGTAAATTAATTACATAATTTCCTAAATAGAGAAAACCTCGAGTTACATTCGAGGGGAGCTAGATGAGAGGAGAATTACACAAGAATTCTAGAGAAGGTAGGACACGCAGGCCCTATTTTATAAAAAACTAAAACTGTAAAATGCATGAACAGATATAATTGGTTTTCATCCATAACCATCCACCATGCCATTAACTATGCTTAAACGAAATAAACATATAACTTTTGTTATTCCAAAATCACTATTTTGGAAAAATAAAATCAAATTCTAAAATCACCATTTTAGAAAAAACATGAATTTTAGATTTTTCAAAATCATTATTTTGAAAAATAAAATTGTTTGTCTCAAAACTAATTTTGAGAAAATGCTTTTGGGTCCCGTCTCTCATCAAATGAGATTTTTTCCTTTCAAAATCTATTCCAGATTTTTTTTTTTATTAAATAGCTGGAACGTCGCAAACAGAGCAGAACCGGTGCCGGTTTGGAAGCCAGAGCCGACACCAGCTGCGGTCTGGTTTTAATGAAAAAAATTTCTAGAAATGATTTCTGGACGTTCGTGAAACAACATGGAATCGGTGCCAGCTAGGAGCCAGAGCCAGCGCCGGCTGTAGTTAGGAACAAGGCGGCAATTTTTGAAAATTTTCCAGAAACAATTTCTGGTGCCTTCTTCTTTTGCAAATTTTTAGTGAGAACAATTCTCAGCAGTTTTTTCTGTTTTGATGCTCAAAACAATAACCAATTTGTTAGTTTAAAGAAAACAAAAACAAAAAATTAGGATGAAATGGAAGGTAATCAACCATGTTCAAGAAAACATTTTTCTGCAAAAAAACTTGCAGCACATAAAGAAAGCATTTTTCGAACTATGCTGTAACTTTTACACAATCATATTGTGCTACGGACCCAACCCACAATGCTCTAAACAATTTCGACTTGAGTGAAAATAGTTTTCATAGCGAACAAAGACAAACACGAATTCATGAAAATAGCTTTTCATGCTAAAAACAATGTCTACAATCCACACGTAGCATGTCTTTGATACCATCGGGGGGTATCTCACGCATATCATATATGGTACAACAAAAAAATAAAAATGAGATACCATCCCAGGATCCGCATATGTATGGAAAACAAGATATAAAGATAACAAAGGTAACAGTTTTTTTCCTTTCTTTGATCGTGTGAAAAATAAATTTTTTTCTTTTCTTCAAGTCGAGGCGCGATCCAGCAATCCACGTGATCAAACACCACGAGAGTTAAATGTCCAACCACTATAATCACAGTGTGTAATTATCTCTAATAGAAATCCACACAGAGGATACACTTAAGCACCAAAATTTCCTATGCTAGCAGAGAAACAATGGCGGCTAAGGTTTAGGGTGTTCTTATTTTTCCAGAAAACAACGTGAGAGAGAGATGGGAGAGTTTTGGAGATTTTCGTGTCTTACACCATCAGCTAGGGTTTTGAGTGTATCCCTATATCACACGAAAAAACCTGCTGAAAAAAATCCTCCATCATAGAATTCTAAAATAGTTAGAATTTCCTAATTGTAAGTGGAAACATCAAGTTCTCACAATTACAATTTGGACAATAAATTATAACTAATTATAATTTGGCCATAACAACTTCTCTTTCTCGCAATTAACCCCACTATGTTATTAAATACAATCTTGAGTATATAATCATCTATTATGTGTAATCTATTAGGTTTCCCAGTCAATTGGTAGCGAATATGAATTAATCCAAACGTCTTTGAGATTAATAATCTACAATTAATTAGAATTAATCCTATTAATTCTAATCAAGATTGGTTTATTAATTCATCAATTAATAAACCAATATTCCCAGATCATGAGCTGTATCTAGCAACACGTCATGATCACCCAAGAGTCCAGGAAGTCAAGTGGCTTGACATGAACCCTTTAATAACAAATTACAGTGCAATTAACTCATTTCATCATACAATATCTCATTCGATTTGAAGTCCGGAATTAGTGCCAACTCCATCCAGAATATATATTAATTCTAGCCCGAATAAATATTACTTGTACCAAGAACCCACTACTTTAGATGTGTATCAAATGGAACTGTTTCCAATCCACAATCGCCTTGGTCAAGGACTTCTCGAGTAGTAATTCCTACAAGTGGCCATGAGATATTCGCCGATACTATTAGGAGTGATGAATCCTTTGTTAACCTTCTCAACTACTTTTATTTACCTCACAATGTACCCAATATCCATTCCACAAGAGGCCCTCGGTCTGGCTCCAGAGATTGGAATTAAAGCACAAAACTCAGCAAACAAAGTACCTTGGAGATCTCAAGTCTAAGGATAATTGCACGTTTGCTATATTGAGATTATATCACTAACACTAAATAGTTATCCACGTGATTATCTCAAAGCTAGGTCATCCAATGGCCTCGTTTCATTAACAAGCATTCATGTGTTAATTTTGAGTATCTCAATACTCTCGGATATGAGAACCACCGCCTGATCAAATCAAGAAGTCTAACACAAGCTAGTCTTAATGCATTAATGATGTCCTTTCTCATTAATACTACGACTAGGGACTATTTAAGTACTAACACTATACAGTGTAGTAGGAATCTCATATCATGATCTCTATCATGATTTCCTTAACACAGTGTTGTACTAGGTACTTTATCTAACAGTTATTTTATACAAAAGTAAACAAAAGAAACTGTAAGATAAATAATGCCATTTATTAAAATAACGTGTGTCATATACAATGTACAAGTGATTGCATTTAACACTAACACATATGACAAATGGATGTCAAGACAGCCTTTCTCAATGGCTATCTTAACGAAAACATCTATATGTCCTTGCTTGAAAACTTTATTGCAAAAGGCCAAGAACATATAGTCTGCAAGCGTAAGAAGTTCATTTATGGACTTAAGCAAGTATCACAAGTATGGAACATGCATTTTGATGAGATTGTAAAGTTTTATAGTTTCATACAAAACGTGGATGAACTATGTGTATATGGAAAGTCATATAGGAACAATGTGTCCTTTTATAATACTTTATGTAGATGACATTCTACTCATTGAAAATAATGTAGGGACATTGTTATCTATAAAGGTTTGGCTATCAAGTCAATTTAGCATGAAGGTTATAGGAGAAGCTAGCTACATTCATAGTATAAACTTCTTAGAGATAGGAAGCAACTAATGTTGGGCTTATCCCAATTAGCTTATATTGACAAGATATTGGCAAGGTTTAGCATGCATTAGTGCAAAGGGGAAATCATACCCTTTAGGTACAGATTGACCTTATCTTTCAAGTCCTATCCTAAAACACAGGAAGAAATGAGAGGATGAGTAAGATTCCTTATGCCTCGACAGTGGGAAATCTCATGTATGCTATGCTTTGTACTAGGCTGGATGTCTGTGTTGCAGTAGGCATGGTTAACAGGTATCAATCAAACCTTGAGAAAGAACATTGACAAGCTATAAAGTATATACTCAAGTAGCTAAAAGGAATGAGGGATTATATGCTAGTGTATAAAGCTGATGACTTAGTTCCTACTGGTTACACGGACTCAAATTTTCAGGTAGATAAAGATGATAGAAAATCCACTAGTAGATATGTCTTCACTTTATCTGGAGGGGTTATTTCATGGAGGAGTGTCAAGGAAACTTATATTACTGATTCTACCATAGAAGCTGAGTATGTGGCAGCTTCAGAAGCTTCTAAATGAGTACTTTAGGTTCGGAAGTTCCTTATAGAACTTAGAATTGTGCCACACATGGACAGACCCATAACAATATATTATGACAATTTGGGAGATGTGTCACAATATAAGGAGCAAAAAAACCATAGGAAGGGCAAGTACATTGAAAGGAAGTATCACTTGATTTAGGAGTTCATCCAGAAATAAAAGATAGTGTCTGATCAAATTTTCTCAACAAATAATTTGGCGGACCCATTTACCAAGCCATTCATGGAGAAAGTGTTTAAAAGACACTTGGACATCATAGGGATAGACGCATACGAACTATCATAGTCCATTTAGTGCAAGTTGGAGATTGTTGGAATATATGCCCAAAATTTACTATATATTTATTTATTTTGAAAACTAATAAAAGTTTCATTCATTAATGGTTGTTTGTTCACATATATTTGCACATTAAAAGTCTAAGTATGCTAGTAAGTAATCTACGTGATTAGGTCATGCTTTCATAGTAAGGTGTAGATTATGGGCTACTGACATATAAGTGAAAAATTGTTCTTTATTGATTGATTAAGCTGAGCACTTTATCAAGGTTTAGATTATTACACTATGGTTTTTAAGTAGAGAATGGTTTACCTTTAACCAGTAAGTAATCCACTCATTCCAATAGTATAAGCGTATTTGAAATACGTAGAACTGGACCACGAGATCATAATCTTTATCAAAGTACTAAAATAAATAAAGATTATTTTATCACGGCTATTGCATGGATGAGTTCCCTCAGACTTGAGGGTAAGTTGGTAGTCTGCTGAAGCTGGACTTGTATACTTTAATGTATGTTGGGTGAGGTCTTATCGCAAAGCTAATAACCTTGTACATTGGATGTGTGGCTTTGGTTAATTAAGACGGACTTATACAATAGAGTTTTTATGCTTCATTACGTGAAGAAATCACTCCCTTGTGATTGTCCGCGATAATCTAATAGTCTAGGGCCCTGGGAAACGTGACTAAGTATGTATCCTTTATGGGTAGTTCCCTGAGATAAGTTGGTATATACTAGAATTCATGGATTATTGGACAAGCTATCAATGGATAGTAAATATCATTGAGAGAGATGTTAGTACTATTTTCCTATCTTTATGACGGGTGTTACGTAGAGGGGTATTGATGCGTAAATTTTGGGTATATAAAATCTTCAATTTTAAATCCATCACTTAATCAAGTTTTAATTAAAACATTAATCCCAAAATACATATATGATCAAGTATATTCATCGCAAGTATAGTACAGGGAATTAATGAGTATCGATCTTCAAAAGAACAAGTACACGCTAATCACTTTTCATTCATTGTTTAATCGACCCAAATAAAGTAATAATATAATAAAAAATAAATATATACACCTCAAGGATGTGAAAATATGCAATTTAGAAAAATGTTCTTGAATACACGACTATGAATCACTTAGCCACTATCACGATAAATTATTATCTTGGTCTCACAAAGGATTTAATATAAACACACTTCATTTGCAATCCATGGAATCACTGCCTAGTTAAATTAGTGAACATATTTCGTCTCGACCAATTTACCCAAAAGATAAATTAAAATCAATTCTCATATAAACTCCTATATTTTAGGCGATTTAAAGCATGAAATTAGCCAACGACTCCATATTCTAGCAATCATCAACTAACCTTTGATTACCAATATTCTAAACAATTATCTCTTTTCTCAAGCAAGTTAAGAAATAACAAATATGAACCTAATTAATTGAAGTCATTACCAACCTCCTTTTTAAGCAAGTTAATAACAAAACCCAATCAACTAACTCCGTAAGGAAAACAAGTAATCAAATACCAAGAACAACAATCAATTGATCAAGTAGTTAAATTGATGCATAAATCATGAATCTTAAAATATTGCTAAATTACAATGAAAACATTGAATACATCATTGTTAAAGTAAAAGATGACAAAGAGAAAAGAAAGCACTCATAGACAAGCCTTTTTCTTCTTCCTTGAAGACTCCATTTGACAATCCTCCTTAACTTGGGTGAATTCCTTCTTCAATGAGAGAATCAGAATTTTTACCCTTTAATTCACCTCCCTATGCTTTATATCCCAAACCCTTGTATTCTCTTATGCTTTTATAGGCCTCTTGGATGCTAATTTCGTGGCTGAGGAAGTCTTGGCTGAATAGGAGTAGAAAAATACTAAAATCCTTGGATAAATCCTAATTCTACATATAGAATTTCCACCTCCAGAACCTACCTGGCGTTGGGAACCTTCGACCCACCTGACGCTAGGTACACTCTATTTTCTTCCTCTATTTTTGCTCTATTTTTTACCGTCTCTTCTTGGCAGGTAAAATGGACCCGGTGCTAGGTACACTTGCTAGACCTAGCGCTAGGTCTATTATGGAAAAACTCCTAAAGATCGCTCAATCTTTACTGCTAGACAGAATAGACCCAGCGCCTGGTCCATTGGCTGGGCCTGGCACCAGGTATATTCTAGTTTGTGTACTTTCTACTCGATTTTAACTTAAATCTGCACATATTTGCCAAAAACACCTTTTACAAGAAAAATGTCAAATAGGAAGGAATATGTCTAGTTATTACAACAAATGTATCTTAAAACAACCTCAAATAATTAGGAAAAGAATGGTGATTTTAACCCCTATCAATTCTCCCACACTTAAATCTTTACTTGTCCTCAAGTAAATACTTAAACAAAGCACTCAAAATAATTTATTTTTTTTTTCATATTCATCAATAATAAAGCCATAATTTTTTTCCAATCTTAGATAAAAAAATTGTCATTCATTCACCCTTTAAAAACCTTTGTAAACTCATGCATTAAATCATATAATCCCAAGGCCATCAAAGTTAAGTTAAACAAGCTTATACCTAATACAAGAAAATTATTCCACTCCTCATGCAAAAACATACATAACATAAATCATACAAGTCAAGTCATCTAATCAATTCAAGCATTATAAGCTCAAATTTACCCTATGACTTTGGGAATTAATAGCCCCAAATGAATGGATTTCTCTTCACACACCGTATTGGCCCCCTTTACAGTCATCACTCATCATTTTTTTTCTCTAGCAATTTTTCAACATTTTTTTTTCTTTGCTCTTTCTTGCCTTTTTGCCTTCGGGATAGTCTCAAGAGAGTTCACTGAATACACTTGCTACTTCTCCCCATATTGACCCCCCTTTTCAGCAAAAGGTCTTCAAAGATTAAAAATAAGAGCATTTTTTCTTAACTCAATTCTTTTCCATCTCACATTTTTTTTCTCAATTTTTTTCATCTCACATTTTTTTTTTCAACTCAATTTTTTTCTCACATTACTTATTCAAAACTCAAAGTCAAGCAAAATTTAAATCCATAATACAATAATTAATCAACAACTCTTCCCATATTTCATCATATCATCTATATTCAATCTCAAAGAATAAAACAAAACTCAAATACCAAATATAACCAAGGTTAACTTAAATTCTCAAGACTTAGCAAAATTCACCTTAATACATAAGTTTACTTTTTAAAATAAAATCAATCATAACGAATGACAAATTCATATCCAAAGTAAAAAAGAAAATCATACCTCCATTATAGATAAATAAGCTCAATTTAGCTCCAAATATTCAAACTTTCAAATTTCAAAATTTTCAAAGAAATTTTCTCCAAGATGGCAAAATGGTTGTCCAAATTTCAAGATTTTTCCAAAGTAACTCAACAACAAGAAAATATCAAGATAATTGATAACAACTTAGACCAAGAATATCACCAAACCACTCCCCCACACTTAAACTGGACAATATCCTCATTGGAAAAAAATAAACATAAGAAAGCATCTCCAATGGGATAAAAAATGATAAAGGAGTAGAAAATTTAAGCAATACTCCCCAAGTGCAGATTAACTCCAAGATAAGAGAAGTTCACTCTTCAAGAAGTTGGAAGAATTATTGCCAGCAAAATTCAACCTACAACAAGAAAACCAAACACACAAGTAAAAGCCTAAAGAGGAATTGAAAGAAATAAAGATAAAAGATCAATAGAAATCAAGAGAAAAGAAAAATAGAAAGTCAAAGTCTCTAAGTCCTCCTTAAAGTAGAGCCTCCAAATAGGCCTCTAGATTGTCCAAAAGAATCATGAAATAGACCACCACGACCTCCAAATGGATCATGAGGGCCTTCTTATCTCCACCCAAAACACTTTTCACATGGTTCTCTTTTCAGTGAAGAAATTTTCCAGACTTGTAATGCTCAAGAAAAACAAGAAGAATATCCAACGTAGATAGCAAAAGTACAATGTCAACCAATCTTCAATCATCATAGCAAAATATCACACGGAGGTTCTATTTTCCAAGATGTCCAGATTGGCAAAAATTTTAGAAAAAGGCATAGCTAATTTTTAGAAGCAATCACAAGACTCACAATTCATTCTATGCATTTTTCGACCACTAAAAAAACTCAACAAGGATATGTCTATGTCCAGTAAATTTTTCCTCAAAAATACATATACAAAATGCCAAGAAATTTAAGGGGATAAAAGCTAGCTTAACATGAATAGAGTTTTTCCACCAATGTATTCCCCAACATATGAGTTTTAAAATTTTTAATTCATGGGGGATAGTTTATAGAAGAAGAAAATCAATGTGAAGAAGAAGAAGGGGAAGACGAAGATGAAGGAAATGAGTGAAAAACAAAGAAATGAAAGAATCATCCTGGGGGAATAGGAAAACCGTTGGGCAAAGCTGGCCTGGTGCCTGGGCCATTTTCTGGCCTGGCGCCAGGTTAGCTCTGCTTTTTTTTTTTTTTTTTTTTGCTACTGGGTAGTGCTAGATCAGCACCCACATTATTTTCTGGCTTGGTGCCAAGTCAGCTCTGGACCCAAAATTTTTTAGATATATTTTATATTTTTTTGTAACTAAAAAGTATCCTAATTGAACGCATGACCACGGTACATTTAAAACAAGAATTTTGAAATTAAATATTAACCTAAAATTATAAATTATAAATAAATAAATAAATAATAAAATAAAATAAAATAAATTCAATCCGTCTAAAATTTCGTGTTAGCACAAGTCTAAACCTGAAAATAAAAAGAGTTGGTATTGACTCCTAATTATAGATGTAAAAATCATCAAATTAAAAATACCATTATTACACATATTCCACATTAACATTAGGTTAGTAAAATTAAATAACTAAATATACAATATATACAAACATACAAAGACAAATGAGTTATTATGAACATGTATCTACCTATTTACATATTTATAACATATAGTGAAATTAAAATTCAATTATACAAATAGCAAAATATGGCACTTATTCATACAAGGAATGTATATACATATTTAAATATTTACATATAGACAAATAAACATATAAACACGGTTAAATTAATAAAATCCACGCTTTCATGATATTGCTCCCCATCAACAGCACCAAAAACTTGATGTGTAAATTTTAGGTATATAAAATCATCAATTTTAAATCCATCAATTAATCAAGTTTTAATTAAAACATTAATCCCAAAATACACATGTGAGCAAGTATACTCATCGCAAGTATAGTACAGGAAATTAACGAGTATCGATCCTCAAAAGAACAAGTACACACTAATCACTTTTCATTCACTGTTTAACCGACCCAAATAAAGTGATAAAATAATAAAAATAATAAATATATACAACTCAAGGATGTAAAAATATGTAGTTTAGACAAATGTTCTTGAATACAAGACTATGAATCACTTAGCCACTATCACGATCAATTGTTATCTTAGTCTCATGAAGGATTTAATATAAACCAAGTTCATTTGCAATTCATGGAATCACTATCTCCTAGTTAAATTAGTGAACATATTTTGTCTCGACCAATTTATCCAAAAGATGAATTAAAATCAATCCTCATATAAACCCCTATATTCTAGGCGATTTAGAGCATGAAATTAGTCAACGAATCCATATTCTAGCAATCATCAACTAACCTTTGATTACCAATATTCTAAATAATTAACCCCCTTTTCAAGTAAGTTAAAAGATAATAAATATGAAACTAATTAATTGAATTTATTACCAACCTCTTTTTCAAACAAGTTAATAATAAAACCCAATCAACCAACTCCGTAAGAAAAACAAGTAATCAAATACCAAGAACAACAATCAATTGATCAAGTCATTAAATTGATGCAAAAATCATGAATCCCAAAATATTGCTAAATTATAATGAAAACATTAAATACATCATTGTTAAAGTAAAAGATGACAAACAGAAAAGAAAGCACACATAGATAAGCCTCTTTCTTCTTCCTTGAAGAATCCCTTTGACAATCCTTATTAACTTGGGTAAATTCCTCATTCAATGAGAGAATTAGAATTTTTTCCCTTTAATTCACCTCTCTAAGCTAGCTATATATCCCAAACCCTTGTATTCTCTTATGCTTTTATAGGCCTCTTGGATGCCAATTTCATGGTTGAGGAAGTCTTGGCCGAGTAGGAATAGGAAAATAACAAAATCCTTGAATAAGTCATAATTCTGCTTAGACAATTTTCTGCCTCCAGAGCTTGCCTAGCATCGGTACTTTCGACCCACCTGGCGCCAGGTGCACTCGGTTCTTCCTCTATTTTTACTTTGTTTTTTGCCGTCTCTTCTTGTCAATCTCTCAAAACTCCCAAAGCTTGCTCAATCTCTATTGTTGGATAGAATGGACCAGGCCTAGTCTACTGGCTAGGCCTGGTGCCAGGTACATTCTGGTTCTGTGCACTTTCTGCTCGATTTTTAACTTAAATCTGTACATATTTGCCAAAAAACACCTTTTACAAGTAAAATGTCAGATAAGAAAGAATATGCCTAGTTATTATAACAAATGTATCTTAAAACAACCTCAAATAACTCGGAAAAGAATGGTGATTTTAACCCCTATAAGGTATTTTTGTCATTACACTTGTAAGTCAAAGACACTGCACTTACAATATTATTCTTGTGGTTAATATTTTCATATAGTGATAAATTAAGTATTTAAAATGATTAAAATACCTCTATTTGTTAGCAGGAGTATTTTGGTCATTTTAGTAGTCAAGAATAATATGTCTTTTGGTCCTCAGAGTAGCTCAAATAACCTTAGTAAATTTAATTACTATATAAGCTTATTTGGTGAATTTATTATTGGAAGAATTATTTTAGGAGTCCATTAATTATTTATTTGGGTTAGAATAATTAAATGGGCCAATTTAATTAATTAGTTTATTAATTAATTATCTTGGATAATTGTTTTAATTGGGCCCAAGTGGTTTAATTAATTAATAAAAGAGTTAATTTAATTATTTATTTTATTAATTAATTATATTGGATAATTTTATATTGGGCCCCAGTAGATTAATTAATTAATAAGGGAGCCATTTAATTAGTCATTGGACTAATTAACATGGCCCATCAGGGTTTAATGAAGAAGCCATGTGGAAAAGAAAATGAGAGGAAATAAAACAAGAAAAAAAAAAAGAAAAGGAAACTGGCTAGTTTTAGTTTTGTGAAGGAATAGGAAAGCTATGGTTTTCTTTTAAATAGGCATCACTTGTGCCATAAATCGGTTAACTGAAAATTTTAAGGAAAAATATAGCAATTTTTTGTTTTCCTAAAGAACGAACTAAAGGCCACTGGTTTTTCTTCTTGTGTTTTTTTTCCTCCTTTATTTTCTTAACCATTTTTAGCTCTTCCGTTTTGTTCCACTTTTTCTTTACCCTAATTCTACTTTCTCAGGTAGAGGTTCATAATGGTTAGAGAATACTCTAGAAGGTTAAGAGATAGCAAACGTAATAAGTGTTCGATGTGATGGAGCAGACGGTTAGCTAGTATTCCTATAGAACAAGTAGATGTTCCTGTTAAACAAGTGCTGTTGAACCCAAATTCGACTCCGGTTATTAAAGATAATTTCTCTAAAAGTAAGCATTCCAAGACTTTGGTTGGGAAAAATTTTTAATTTGTTGTCTTCCACTGCGTATTTAATTTTCCCACAATCCTTCATTGTTGAGCTATATTAGCTCCAAAATGGCAGCACTTAAGGCTGGAATTTTCCAGAAAATTACCTCCATACAAGATTAAATAATTTTTAATAAAGATAAATAAGCAATTTCCAAAAGATATATGTATTTTTAGGTTAGTAATCTAGAATTCAAAACTTTGCATTGGAAAAGCCATATCCTTAAAAAGATGATGGTTGGAAATTTTTCCCAACTTTTCTTTTTTTGATATCCATGAAATAAGAAGTTAAAAGATATATTTAGCCTATAAATTTCAGATTATGAATGCTAACCATTTTTCTTTTGTAGATAATGTCTTTATTTAGAAGATATTTATAACTTCAAAAATAAAGGATAAATTTTCTAGTTTTTATCACTTTAATTCCAAGATAAATACTATCCTAAATCTTAGGAGATAAACTCCAAGGTGGCGGCTGTAACATCCCTCATTTTCTTCTTGTCGCAGTGGGCCAGCTCAAGTGGGATGGCGCCTCGTTTGAATTCTCAGACTAGGGGTCTTTATAATGACATAAACTTAAAGCAAGCATGTACAAGTCAAAGCTTAAGTAAATACATGAAACATACTCTTTTATTATAAATACATGAGTGGTGATAGATACATCATCAGGGTTCCCAGAATATACAAGCCAAAATAGTCTCATCATCCATGTACAAAGGTCATGCTATAAGATTCGCTAACTAGTGCTAGATGGCAAAGTCCGGGTAGTACCGTCGCTAGTCTTCAGCTCCAATCCCTAAAATAGAAAAGATAAACACACGTGTGAGTGGTATACTCAGTGAGTCCCGTGTGTGCTAGTGTTTTACTCAGAAGAGAAAGACATTTTTCAATTTCTTTATTGAAATAAATTTTGTGCTAGGAAAACAGTACTATTTTATAATTTTAGTTCAATATGTCATGTACATTCGAAAAACAGTGGCTTCCAAACACATGGCCCCTAATTCATTAAATGCGGATTCTTCCCCATTTGGAAGTGTGACCTGCGTGCAAAGTTTAAGGAACTTCGTCTTCGGCTACACGGTCTCTCGTGCTAGGGACTGCGCCTTATAGCACGTCACCCGTGATATGTCGGAAGGGTGAGCAGCGTACAAATGTACCTCACCGTGCACTTAGGGATCTTTTACTTGCCACCAGAAGCCAGGGGTCCCAATCCTGACGTCAATCACCATCGAGGTGGCAAGGGATTGAACAAACTGAGTGTTCCCGCTCGGTATCATGTGAACAACCTACCATCACAATCAATAGGCAATTGTCGGGCTCACGACGGCTAGCCAGGGACGGCTAATTCCATTGTCCTGTCACCCCGTTCGAAGTAAGATAAGCCCAATAACTGGACCAGGTTATTTGGATTCATCTAGCTCTAACGAATGCTAGTACAAAGGTCAAAGCCCTTGCTGAGTACTCAACGTCACCACTGATTCACATTTTCTATATACTCCTCTGAAAGGAGTCTGCTCTCCCTGAAGGGAATTCAAAACAACTCATTCTTGTGGCCAAACATCATTTTATAAAACTTTTACATCACCCAAGTGGGTATTTTCAAGAGCTAGCAAAATTGTATAAATTTCATCTCGGAAGCCATTAAGCATAAAGAAAGCTCATTGAAAACATTTTGTATATATCAATTAGATTGGATTCATAGGCTTCAATCATATCAAGAAGACATAGTTTATATTAGAGAAACATTAAACTTTGTCAGAAAAACACATAGCAAATGGTAGTTTTAAAATCAAGGGACTCACCTTGTATAATAGGTCGAAGTTGCACTTGTTTAGACCTAAAAGGTGTTCTCTCGACTTGATTCACCTACACCATTGGTATATCCCTTTGTTATTACTCAATGGTTTCAAATACTTAATGGTTTGATTAAGGTTTCTATAATTTTCTTAAAGAAATAAATGGATTAGTACTTTGGATGGTTTTCTGGTTTTACAGTTTTACCACCCTCCACCATTCTTCATACAATTTATTCAATATAGGTCCAAATAGGGTGAGGCTACTTCCATAATATTCCTAAGATATCCCTTTATCAGTTCCAGGTCATGAGTCATGCAAACTCCTTCCCATTTTGTACAGTTTTCAGTTGATTCCACTGTTCCGAGTTTGGAATTCAGTTTCGCCACTTTCCAGTACTTTATACATATCTCCTCCAATTCAGGTCCAAATGAGGTGAAACCACTTCCTAAATACTCCTAAGACATTTAACTATCAATTTCAGGTTATGGGGTATTCAAATCTCTCTCCATTTCATTCAGCTTTTCAGCTAAACTTACTGCTCCGAGTTGGTGATTCAGAATTACAGTTTAGGAACCCAACTTGTTTTAACTTATTTTCTCTAGTTTCTTCAACATACCCTACCTCATTTAAACTCTTCAATACTCCATTTAACATCCCAATATCATTATTCTAATAGGTTTTCATATCTAGAACTTCTCTTTTATCCATATGAACTATTTATTCCAAGCTATTCAAACCAGTAAATTTTGGCAGATTACATTATTCTTGCTATTTCTGATCTCTTAGTCATCCAAACCCACATCACCTGATTCAAATCCTTTCTAACTAGTCTAGGACAGGCTTAGGATTATTCATGTTCAAATTCCCAGCAAACCATCATTCTAAAATGCAGTAAATGAACTGAAACATCATGTCTACTTCATCACTCACCAACTGGTTAACCAACTATCACAAAATCAACATAATTTCACTACTTAACTTCAACAATATTCACATGCAGCTAACTTCCAACTTCTAGTATTATTTTTTTGAGCTTTGGAGAAAGTGATCTCTTACCTTTCTAAGATGAAGGCAAGCTGTAACTCTCCCTCCTTTTCTTTCTTTTCCTTTCCTTCTCTCCTTGCTGCCGGTTCTTCTCTTCTTCCTCTTGCTGTCGAAATTCTCTCTTTCTCTCTTCTAGTCTTCCTTTTGTTTTCTCTTCCTCTCTTTCTCTGTTTTTCTTCTCTTCTTACTGCTCTCTCTCTTGGACCGAAATCCTCCCCCTTGCTCCTATTTATAGAGCTTTCTCCCCTTGGTCTTATTTTGGACTTTATAAAAGATCTAGGGTGAGTTGGCAATTTTTAGAAGTCTTGAGACTTCTCTAGGTTTTTCAAGAGAATTGTGGATTGCTCTAGAAGGTTGTAGGGTCTTCTAGAAGTTTGAAGAAATTCTTAAAACCATTTTGGACTAATATATGATTAATCTTAATTAACTTTCCCTAATCTCACTTAGCTTAATTAAGCTTAATTAGAAAAAATCTAATAATGGTCAAATTTGGTCAACAATGACATGCTTGTGGGCCACCTTTATTTAATTTTTGTGGGCCCCCTAAAATATCCTTGCATATAATATAATATAATTTGAGATATTTATAGCATTAGGTATAATATAATATAATATATACAATAATGGTAAGAGTAATATAATAATTCAATATAATTATTGAATTTTTAATAATATTATAATTTAATATTGCCAAGATATTTTGTTATAAAATAATAATGGTTTTAGAATAATAGCAATAATGAAATAAAATAAAATATATCATTAATTCTTTTTATATTTATTCTTATTTTTAAATAAGTCCACCCTACGCAAGTCCTTCATATAAGGCGGGTTATTACAACGGCTAACAAGGAATTTCAGCCAAGAGTGAAGTAGATAAGAAAAAAAAAAAAAAAAAAAACTTGCTTAAGCTGAGATTCGAACTCAGGTCACTAAGAGATAATCACCAAGCTTTAATCACTAGACTACAACAACACTTGTGTATATTTTCCTCATTAAGTCCCTTTCACCCACAACCAACCAATCACTCTAATAGGAATCCATCCAAACAATATGTTAAAGTTAAAGAAGGGGGATGGAACTACAAGCCACACTTTATGGCACCTTGGAAGAGTCCAAGACATGGGAGCTTACAAGGGAGGATTCACGCAAAACCATTCAACAAGCCAAGGAATGTGAAGAATGTAAAGAGATGGATACCAAAAAGAAGGCCCAAGAAAGCTGCATTTGCACAACAACTCATTTTGAGAGCCAAATAAGCACAAAAGGGTGCTAAAAGGACAAGAAAAAGCCTGCTGTGTGGAACCAGGAGACACTTGACACTGGATACACTAGTACACCTGGCACCAGGTACACTCAAGAGGAGTTGCTCCATTCCAGAATATACTTGGCGCCAGGTCTAGTACACCTGGCACCAGGTACCTTCAAGCCATGCCTAGTTTTGTTGAATTTTCCTATTTTGTTTTGTTTGGATTTTTAAATTAATTCCCATGACTTTTATTATGCGATAGAGATATTTTGGACCATTTAAAGGCTTGAATGGCTGAGATTATATTTCACTTTAGTTAGATTTAGATGCCTATATATATGGTACTATAACATTTCAAATGTAACTTGGATAGTTTATTGAAATAAAAAAGACACTCATGAGAAAGTTCTTTGAGGATTCTTCCATGAAGGCCAAGACCAATCTTAGGATTCTATTCCTTTTCTTAGATTGAGTCTATAAACTCTTAAAGATAGATTGAACTAACCTATCAAAATAGAATCTTAGGTTGTTGTTAATCTAAGGGTCTAGAATAGCGGTTATCTTTGGTTGCCTAGTTCATCTTCTTCAAGTGTTCTTAGTTCCTTATTGAATCGAAGGTTCTTGGGTGTGAATTAGTAGACTTGATTCTCTTTTCTAAACTTCTAAATTCTTTATTTGGGCTTAGGGTCCTAGTATTTGAATTGGGTGTGTCATTTCTTCAAAAAATCTCTATTTTGAACTTTTACATGGGTCTTGCATTTTGC
The DNA here is from genome assembly GCA_026120185.1 of Voacanga thouarsii. Classification (NCBI taxonomy): domain Eukaryota; kingdom Viridiplantae; phylum Streptophyta; class Magnoliopsida; order Gentianales; family Apocynaceae; genus Voacanga; species Voacanga thouarsii. The sequence continues at coordinate 2,812,251 of JANUWF010001921.1, forward strand.
CCTAGATTTAGCCAGAAAATTCAATAGAAAATCAACCCCAAGGTCATATTAAATAGTTAACAACACTTGTTTGTTCACCCTCAACTTTCCACTATCATGGAACCATTGCAATCTATAGGGATTGGGATGTTTCATCACATATAGACCTAATTCTTCCACAAACCTAGCACTCACAACATTGATAAAGCTCCATCCATCAATGATAGCAACACATGGATTTTGGTTGATAAGGCAATGGGAGTAGAAAATATTATTTCTTTGTAGGCTTTTCTTCACTTCATCATCACAAACATCTCCCACAACACAAGTCCCCATTTCCTTAATGGCAACTCTGTCTAATGAGTAAAGAGGTGGCACAACCATTCCTTCGTCACTAAAATTATCATCACCATTGTGCTCCTTATTTTGTTTCTCATCTCCACAATCCTTCTCCCCACTAGTTATCTCTTATTGGGTATTGGTAAACATCAATTTCTTGGTTGGACACTCATATGAGGTATGCCCATAGCCTAAGCATTTGAAGCATTTGATGTCCCTAATCCTTGGAGGTCTCGCAATACCTTTCCCCTTATCCTTGGCCCATTCTTCTCTAGGTTTGTAAGGTTCTCTTGGTGGTCTTGATGGTTTTGGTTGCTCTTCCCTCTTTTTAGGTTGATGGTTGAAAATAAGATTGGTGTAGATGGCTTCTTTGGAGTGTGACTTCCTTTTGAGTTGTCCCTCAATTGTAATGATCATATGCACCATCTCCTCCAATGTCTCATAAGAATGTAATTCAACCATATTTGCTATGTCCCTATTCAACCCACTCAAAAACTTTGCTTTTGTAGCCCTCACATCGTCAACAATGTTAGCCCTCATCAAGGTTCCTCTAATTCCTTATGAAAATCCTCTACATTTTTATTTCCTTCTCTAAGCACATCCAACTTTTGATAAAGTTCAATATAGTAATGTAGGGGTACAAATCTTCCTCTTATCAAGTTCCTTAACAATTCCCAAGTGGCAATTGGTTGATCCCCCATTCTCTTTCTTTGGGATGCTACTTGGTCCCACCACACTAAAGCATACTCAAAGAAACTTGAAATGGCCGATTTAACCTTGTTCCACTCACTATACTCATGGTACTCAAAAAAAATTTCCATCCTCCTTTCCCATTCAAAATAAGCCTCTTGGTCACTGTTGCCTTAGAAAGGGAGTACTCATTTTGATATGCCTCAATTCTTTATCTCCCTCATCCTCATCTCGCCTTCTCACTCTAATCCCGTTTTCTCAGTTTCGTCCTCCGTAATATTCCTCATGGATTCCTTCATCCCAATCTTTCATTCTTTCAAACTCCCTTTCAAGCCCTCTCACATTTTGTCTGTCATGTCTACCTTACATTCTACCTCTTTCTCCTCTCAACCCTTACCTATCTTCCCTTAATAGTATACGTGGATGACTTTCTATAGAATGCTCATCCTAATCCTTTCCTAGCTCATACAATGGAGGTGTGACATTATTTTTCTCTCTCATCCTAGGGCTATATTATTCTTTATAACCCCTTCTTTGTACAATGGTTGAGGCTTGGCCTTGGTTGGTTTGCAATTCGGTTTTTTCTCTCTCCAATCTCATCCATTTTTGCATTGAGAGTTTCAAAGGCAGCTCAAATATAAAAAGAGTCTTGGGATAATTTTGTTAGGATTTTACTTAGATGGTTTAGATAAAAGAAATATTCTTCACAAGCACTCCTTTACATATATGCACTCATTGTCGCCTTATAAATAGTAATAATCAACGCTAGTTTAGACAAAACAGCTAGTGTCGGGTCCTTCTTGTTACGCTTCTTGATGAACAGTAACAACCAGTGCTGATTTTGGCAGACCAGTTAGCATAGGGTCTTTCCTAAAACGCTTTCAAAATTCCTCTGCTCTACTTTATTCTTCCAAAAATAACTCCCAGCCGGATCAACTATGTCGGTCGGCACCGGTTCAATATTGTTTGGCCCAATTTTAGGTATTTTTCACCATTTTTTCAGTATTTCTCCCATTTAATCATTTCTACAGAAAAGATAGCAATTTAGTAGGAATCAATAATTATTTGAACATAAAATCAACATAAATGACCCATAAAATATAGGTATATTTAGCCTGTCAGGCTTCTACTTCAGCAGGGTCCATTTTAACACCATCCTTGGATTATCACATGCCCAAGGAAGGATAAAGCATCCAACCAAAACTCACACTTGTTGAGTTTAGCATAAATTGCTTTCTCGTAGAATAAATCAATATGTCGTTAATAAGGACCACCATAAACTTGTCCAGATACAGTTGAAAAATGCGATACATTAGATCCATGAGAACTACAAGTGCAATAGTCACTCTGAACGGCATTACCACGAACTCATAGTGTCCATATGACAGGAATCTACCTAAGAATCATGCTAAAGCTAACGAAGGAGGATGGAGATTCAAACCATGTTATAGATACCAAGGCAGAGTTTAAATTATGAAGGATTTCAATAAAGGATTCAAGCCAAACAAGCCACCAATCTAAGGAATATGAAGATAGTAAAAAAGTAGGTGCCAAAGGGAAGCTTGAAAGACCTTCTAGAAGACAAATCAGGAATTAAGAAAGTTGTCAAGCGATGGAGAATAAAAAAATGGCCAAGAAGATCAAAGTGTGAACAACAATTAGTATGGAAGACCAAAGGAGCACAAGAGGAGGCTGAAACCACAAAAAAAACTAGGTTGTCAAGAGACCAGAATATACCTGGCATCGAGTTCACTAGTACACCTAGCGCTAGGTTACTTCGGGCATGGTTCTATCTTACTGAATTTTCTTGTTTTGTTACCAATTAAATTTGTATAACTTTTATTATGTAATTGGGATATTTTAGACCTTTAAAAGGCATGAATGGCTGAGATTTTGTCTCACCTTAGCTAGGTTTAGATGCCTATATATATAGCATTGTAGCTTTTGTAAAAAATCAACTTTGGATATTTGAATAGAAAAATTAGATTTGTTCCCTCTAAAGAGAGTTGTTGAGGGTGGTCCTCTTGGGTGATTCCCAAATCAATCAAGACTTCTCTTAGGCTTTAGTCCAACCAAAGAATCTAGTCTCTAATCTTCTTATGATAGCTCATTGTTTTTTTTTTTTTAAAGTGGTTCTTAGATTCTAGCTAATTTAGGATTCTTTTAGGAGTTCAATTGGTTGTCTAAATCTTCCTATCCCATTTGTTCTTGATCCTTCTCGGGTTAGGGATGTTTAGGTGTTGATTTAGTTGGCTTAATTCATTAGATTTTTGGATTCTAGGTAGCTAGTTTTGCCAAGGGTTCTAGTCCTGAATTAGGTCTCTTAAATTTGAGCTTCAAATCTTAAATTGGTATTTTTAAGAACATATCAAAGAGTTTGGTATTAGAGCAAGTTTGAGTTGATTCTTATTAACACAACTTTCTTTTGGCAAAAAGTACAACATTCTTCAGGAGCTTGTTGAATTTTCTTAATTTTCGTCACTTATTTTTGTGTTATTTTTGAATGTTTAAAACTCAAAATTATGCCATGAACTTAATGTTAAATTGATCTTATATGTTGGTATGATGTTTGAGGAATCATTTGGCATGAATTTTTGTTGATTTTGAACCCAAACAAGTGGGAAAATATTGTTGTAATTTCTTAATCCCGTAACTATTTTTCTTGCAATTTTTGAATGTCAAGAACTTCAAATTATGCCATGAATTTGTTGTGAAATTGAACCTACATGTTTAGTTAATGATTAGGTAGCTATTTGAGGTCTTAAATTGCAGAAAATTTGTAGTTATTTGGGTTGATTTGATGTAAAATTGCTGAGCAGAGAAGGAATCCCATAACTCAACTCTAAGTTAATTTTGTGAGTTATTAAATTCTAGTTTTGGGCTTCTATTTGATATGAATTGCCCCTTGATGTTATATCTATCATTGAGAATGAGTTTTACTTATGAATTTTAAGTATTGGAGTGGCTATATAGTTAAAAATTTTGAATTACCTTGAGTTGTGAGGTTGCACACCAAGTATTTGATGTGTGGTCTTATGACTTAAGATTATACTTATATGACAACCAAAGCTTTGCTTATTGAACCCCTATAAAATTTCTTTCTTGTTAACTTATTTTTAGTGGGATTTAATTTCCAATTGCTATAAAAAAAAAATTCTTGGAAGTGATAAATACCTTGGAGAGTCAGTTGATGCATCTTGGATCATATCAATTTATCTCTTTGAACTTTTGAATTTCTTGTGATTTAATTACCTTGAGTAAGTTGATTAATCATCAAATTAAATTCTTGTGGTTGTGATAGCATCCTAACATTTAAAAAATCCTTCATTTGAGTAGTTGCCTACCAAGTGTTTGATGAAATGCCTAAGTGACTTTACATTCATTATATGAGTTCTTAACTTACATCTTCCACTTCTAATTAACATCATTGATTTAATTCTTATTATTGGTGGGCTTGAATAGTTGGTTTTAAATCGTCTTGAGATATTTTCAAGTGATTTGAACTTGTCTATCTTTGAATCCTTGTTGCTTTTGCTTAGTGAGTACCTTCACAAATCACTCTTGAACTCTCAAGCTTGTTGAGCCTTAATTTTTTGAAATTCTTACTTGACCTTGCCTTGTTCTTTGGTAATCATCAAGTTTTGAATTGAATTCCCCTAAGACCCCTAGTTGATTGTCCATAGAGGGTTGGCTTGGCTTGTCTAGTTGGACTAATTCTTAAGTAATTAGGGAGATTGTTTTGGGAAGAAATCTTTGAAGATTTGATCAAAGTTTGAAAAAGGCAAGAGGGTGAGCTCATTTTAACAAAAGCCAAAAAGAGTGCAAACACGAGTGAAGAGTGGACAATAAAAATTAAGTGTAAACACGTGAGGGAATGAAGTGAGGAATTTTTCTTGTATTTTTTACTTAAATTTTTTTAGGTACTTCTCTAAAAAGAAAATTCACAATGGCTAGTTGGAGTGATAGTGAAGGGTATGACTATGATGAGTATTGTTCCAATAGAAGTAATTATGGAGGATATGAAGAACATGAATATGACTATGAGGAAGGTTATTGGGAAAATGAAGAAGATCATGAGAATTTTCTTGATTTGTGGAGATAAGTCTTATAGGGATAGCTATGATGAAGGGCTAAGTACAAGTGGAAGGGAGTATAATAGCTATGAAAAAGACCATTGGGAAAATGAAAAAGAATGTGAGGGGGTTTATGTGGAAGGAGTACAAAAACATTCAAATGGTAGATTACAACAAATGAAGGAGAATGTAGAGAATAGGGAGTTGAAGTACAATGAGAAGTTGGTACCTCCGTTCCCTAGGAAGAGAGATTTGTGAGAGTATTTTGAATGGGAAAGAAGAATGGAAGAATTATTTAAATGCTTTGCACCTGGCGGGAGTTTCAAGGTGAAATGGGCACTAATGGGCTTTTTTAAAAATGTTTTAGAATAGTGGATGCAAATGAACACACAAAGAAGGCAAAGCATGTATCAAACGATGGATTCTTGGGAAAAGATGAAAGATTTGATGATGGAGCATTTTAAACCCAATGAGTGTAAAATATGTGAAAGTTTTGCTCACTTGTCATATAATTGTCCAAGAAGTTCTATGTATAATGAGGGAAGTACAATGCGAAATTTTACAAAAAGAGGAATAAGAAGAAAACAAGATTATGTTTGCTCTACTTGTTGGAAGTATGGTTATAGTATATATGATTACCCAAGATCGAATTATCAAGGAAGAAGTTTTGATTTACAAAAAGGTAATGTAATTCCTTGTGAGCATTCTAGTGGCTATGGACATAATTCATTTAATTGTCATTGGAAGTTCTCTAAGGAGGAAAGTGAGATTCATAAATTTGAGAAGCAAAGAGTTAGACTTGAGACCAAAGTGGCCAAGAAAAATGCTATAGATTTTGAGGAGCTAAGAAGGGCAAGAAATGAAGAAAAAGTTGAGTGGATTGAGCAAAATGAATTGTATGACTTTGAGAAGGAGAAGAAGCTAGAAAATGTGGCCAAATGCCAAGGAATGCTTAATCAACATGATGAAATAGTGCATGAAGAAGTTGAGAAAGATGTCGATGAGATTGATGAGAAGCTTAGTGATATTGAAAAAGAAAAAGTGGATTAATTGAGTCCAACAAATAGGGTGACTATGGAGTTCTACAATATCTTATTATTTCTAAATGAAAAGTCACATCCATTAGAAGTGTTAGAGGAGAATGAGCAAGAAGAAGTTGAGTAAAATAGAGTAGAATTTATTGAAGAGCAAATGCATTCAATGAATGCAGTAGAGGGGGAGCAAATGTGTGCTATAGATGAAGATCCAAAAAATGCTTCAAGTACTTATGAAGTAGTAGAAAGCTCACATTCACAAGAGGAAAAAAAGAAGAGTTGGCTAGAAGTTGTGCAAGAGCAAATGAGAACATGTGAAGTTAATAAGAATGAAGCATCTAGTTCAACTTCACAAAATGACATCAAATCTAGTGGAAGAGATAGAATGGATGGAAGATATGGGGATACACTTGAGAAACCATGTGCATTGATTGGTGTTATGAGGGAAGTTGTTGAAGCTTGTGTGGTTGAAGGAAAATAGGATCTACAAAGAGAGAACATTTTCTATTCAATGTGTCAAATCAAAGAGAAACTATATAGCTTGATTATTGATGGAGGAAGTTGTAAAAATATGATTAGTGCTACATTGATGGAGGAATTGGGAATGGAAACCTTGAAACACCCTAAATCTTATGAGCTTCAATGGTTGAACAATTGTAGTAAAGTAAATGTGAACAAACAAGTTAAGGTTACAACTGTTATAGGGGATATAAAAATGAGGTGATATGTGATGTGTTTCCTATGCATATTGGGCATATATTGTTGGGAAGGCCTTGGATATATGATAGAGAGGTAGTTCACTATGGAAAGAAAAACTCTTACTCTTTGAGCAAGGATGGAAGAAGATTCACACTTTATCCTATACCTCCAAGTGAGATTATCAAAGATCAAAATATTTTGAGGGAGGCAGATAAAAAGAAAAGAGAATAAAAAGAGAAGGGAAAAAGTATAAACTTTTATTTTTATCTTCACAAAAATATTCTTACTTGAGATCTTACACAACTGTTAATTCGAGGATGAATCGTCTTCAAGACGGAAAAAATGATAGGAATCCAATCAAACATCATGCTAAAGCTAAAAAAGGGGGATGGAGATTCAAACCACGTTCCACAGTACTAAGAAAGAGTTTAAATTATGAAGGCTTTCAATGGAGGATTTAAGCCAAACAAGCGACCAAGCCAAGGAATATGAAGATAGTAAAGAAGTGGATCCCAAACGAAAGCTTGAAAGACCTTTAAGAAGATAAATCAGGAATCAAGAAAGTTATCAAGCGATGGAGGGTCAAACAAAGGCCAAGAAGATCAAAGCATGAACAAAAATTTGTATAAAGGGCCAAAGGAAAGCAACAGAAGGCTAAAAATACAAGAAAAGTAAGCTCTCAGGAGACCAGAACACACCTGGCACCGGGTTCACTAGTACACCTAGCGCCAGGTTACTTCGGACATAGCCTTGTTTTACTGAATTTTCTTGTTTTGTTCTATTTTATTCCTAGTTAAATTCCCACAAATTTTATTAGGTAATAGGAATATTGTAGACCTTTAAAAGACTTGAATGACTGAGATTTCATCTTACCTTAGCTAGGTTTAGATGCATATATATATATATATATATATATATATATAGGCATTATAGCTCTTGTAAAAAGTCAACTTTGGATATTTGAATAGAGAAATTAGATTTGTTCTCTCTAGAGAGAGTTCTTGAGGATAGTTCTCTTAAGTGATTCCCAAATCAATCAAGACTTCTATTAAGCTTTAGTCTAACCTAAGAATCTAATCTCTAATCTCCTTAGGATAGATCATTATTCTTTCTAAAGTGGGTCTTAGATTTCTAGCTAATATAGGGTTCTTTTAGGAGTTCAATTGGTTGCCTAAATCTTCTCATCCCATTTGTTCTTGATCATTCTTGGGTTATGGGTGTTTGGGTGTTGATTTAGTTGGCTTAGTTCATTAAATTTTTGGGTTCTAGGTAGCTAGTTTTACCTAGGGGTTTACTCTTGAATTAGGTCTCTTAAATTTGAGTTTCAAATCTCAAATTGGTACTTCCAAGATCATATCACCATATCTTGTGTTAAAAGTAGTCTTAAGGATGTCTTCCACTTTAATTCGTACTTAATAATATCCTTGCCGAAGATCCAAATTTGAATAATAAATTAAGCCTTGCAACTAATCGAACAACTCATCAATCAATGGTAGAGGTTACTTGTTTTTTATTGTGAGATTGTTCATTCCCCGATAGTCAATGCACAGCCTCAAAGTTCCATCCTTCTTCTTAACAAATAGTACCGGTATTCCCTATGGTGACGTGCTTGGTCTAATATATCCTTGCTTTACCAATTCTTCCAATTCCTTCTTCAGCTCTTTTAGTTTTGCTAGGGCCATTCAGTAAGGTGTCCTTGATACATGTTCCATTTCAGGAATCAGGTCTACTGTGAACTCAACTTCCCGTGCCAGAGGAAGGGAAGTAAGTTCAGTAGGAAAAACGTTATGGAACTCCTTTGCCACCTTAGTATTCTCCAAGGTATACTGATCCTTGGGTTTATTCAGCAGATAAGCTAAATATCACATACATCCTTTCTTTAATAACTTCCGTGCCTTAGTGCCTGCAATAGAAAAATTTAGCTCTTTTACCCTCTTCCCATTGAACTCAACCACATTACAACTAGGTCTCACAAATTGCACCGTCCTAATCTTGCAATCAACTTGAGCTCTATGTTTAACCCACCAATCCATACCCAAGATCAAATTATAATCATCTATAGGCAGGATTATATGATCCACCCTCAAAGTTTCTTTTCCCACCTTCATCTCACAGTTTTCCATTAACTTCCCAGCTTTCACCATCTTTCCTAATAGTGTACTTGTTGGAATATATGCCCAAAATATACAATGTATTTCTATAATTTAGAAATTAATAAAAGTTTCGTTCACTAATGGTTGTTTATTTACATATACTTGCATATTAAAGGTCTAAGTGGGTTAGTAAGTAATCTACGTGATTGGGCCATGCTTTCACAGTAAAGTGTAGATTATGGATTACTAACACATAAGAGAAAAAAATTGTTCTTGATTGATTGATGAAACTAGACACTTTATCAATGTTTAGATCATTACACTATAGTTTCTAAATGGGAATGGTTTACCTTTAACTAATGAGTAGCCCACTCACACCAATAGTGTAAGTGTATTCAGAATACATAGAACTAGACTACATGATAATAATCTTTAGTAAAGTTATAAAATAAATAAAGATTGATTTATCGTGGCTACTGCATGGACGAGTACCCTAGGATTTGAGTATAAGTTAGTGGTATGGTGAAGCTGGACTTGTACAGTTTGATGTATGTTAGGTGAGGTCTTATCGCAAGGCCAATAACCTTATACATTGGGTGTATGACTTTAGTTATTAAGACGGACTTATACAATAGAGTTTCTATGTTTCATTATGTGAAGAAATCACTACCTTGTGGTTGTTTGGGATAATCTAATAATCTAGTACCTTGGAAAACATGACTAAGTATGTACACTTTTGGGTAGCTCCCTGTGATAAGTGAATACATACTAGAAGTCATTGATTATCAGAATAGTTATCAAAGAATGGTAGATGTCATTGAGAAATATGTTAATACTATTTTTCTATCTCAATGACGAGTGTTATGTAGAGGAGTATTTTCATTATTACACCTGTAGGTTGAAAATACTGCACTTGCAATATTATTCTCAGGGTTAATATTTTCATTGGTGGTAAATAGAATATTTAAAATGATTAAAATATGGCTATTTGTTAGCAGTGGTATTTTACTCATTTTAGTAACAAATAATAATGTCTTTTGCTCTCCAGAGTAGTTCAAATAACCTTAATAAATTTATTTACTGTATATGCTTATTAAGTGAATTTATTATTAGAAGAATTATTCTAGGAGTCTAATTATTTATTTATTTAAGCTTGAATAATTAATTGGGCCAATTTAATTAATTAGCTTAGGTAATTTTATATTAGGCCCAAGTAGTTTAATTAATTAATAAAAGAAAGAATTTAATTAATAGTTTATTAATTAGATTAGATAAATTTAATATTGGGCCTGAGTGGATTAATTAATTAATAAGAGAGCTATATAATTAGTCATTGGACTAATTAAGAGAGCATGGCCCATCAGGGTTTTGATGGAAGCAACCATGTAAAAGGAAAAAGGAAACAAAGAAATTGAGGTGGTTGATTTTGTTTCTAAAAAGAAAAGGAAAGCTAAATAATATTTATATAGGCATCTCGTGTGCCATTAATGGTTTGACCAAAATTGGAAATTGAAAATAACTTTTGTTTTTTTGTCATTTGAAAAACATTTGCCATTTTTTCTTAATTTCGTTTTCCTTAACATTTAGCTCTTTCATTTTTGTTCCAATTTTATGCACCCTAATTCTACTTTCACTGATAGAGGTCCATAGTGGTTAGAGAATATTTTGAAAGGTCAAGAGTTTGCAAACGTGGTAAGTGTTTGATGTGAATGAGCCGACAGTTAGCTGGTGTCCCGAGGAACAAGTAGACATTCCTATTCAACAAGCACTTTCAAACTCGAATCTGACTCTGGTTATTAAAGTTAATCACCCTAGAAGTTAGTATTCTTAGACTTTGACTCAGAAAAAATTTTAATTTGCTATCTTCTGCTACGTATTTATTTTTCCACAATCTTTTAGTACTTACCATAAGAGTGTAAGGTAATTTTTTCCTTCCCAACCCAAATGATATGTAGAGTCCTTATTCATATATGAATGAGTAGATCCAAGATCAATAATTACATTAACAGAGTGTCCTTGTATAGAAAGCTTACCTTCCACCACTGTTGCGCTGCTCCCATTTTCTCTCGATTCAGGGCAAAAACTTTGTCTTTGACTTGAGGCTTCTACCCTGCTCCTCCAGTGGCTCTAGTTGTTGTTCCCCGATTGGCTCCAATAGGTTGAGTTAGGGTTACTTGCCCAATCCTTAGAGGTTTTGGATAATAGTTCCTCATGTGAAAGGGGTTCCTATAGTTGAAACACCTCTCGAGCGCTCCCTTCGTCTAATAGTCCCTGTCTATATGTCCTCGCTTTCCACAAAAGCGATAGGTGGGAAAGTTTGGTGCAAGTCCTATAGTAAAGGTTCGAGGCTACTTTCCCTGGTTTTCCCATTACAGTCTAGCAAGTCTTTTGTTGTTCTAGGGCCTCACCCTCTACCGAATCTATTGAAAAGGTCGCAGTTGATGTTTGTCTTCGTTTTCTGTTCTAGTCGCAGCATCAACTGTCGCTGTGTAAGTCGTCGGTGGGGAAGGTGTCAACTCCTTCCTCAAATACTGTTTTAATCCCTTCATGAACTTCCGAGTCTACTTTTGTTTAGTATCGACCAGGCATTTATAATACTTAGATAAATGAGTGAAGCGGACCACATATTGAGCCACTGTCATACTCCTTTAATTCAGAGATTGAAACTTATCTTCCCTTTTCTCCGCTATCTACTGTGGGATATACTCAACTCTAAAGGCCTTGACAAAATGATTTAAGGTGTAGTCTCGATCACTTCTTTCCCGATCCTCCTGTACTCGTTACCACCAAGCTCATGTAGGTCCCTTCAGCGTAAATGTTGTGAACTTCACCATTCTCCACTCAGTGTACTGCAGTGTAGTAAAAATATCTTCTATCTGCTCAACCCACTACTCAACCTTCTCATCCTGCTTCAACTCACCATGGAACGTAATACTACACATAATGCTCAAGATAAAATAGGTAATCAAATTAAATCATTCTTGCACTCATTAAATCAAACTTGTACAAAAGATAAGGGAGTATCCTACAAGGTACTCCTTTTATTTCAACAATTCAAAAATTACAAATAAAGAATTATTGTTGAAATAAACAAATAGATAATGGAACAAACATTAGAATCATAAAAAGAAACACAACAAGTCTTCTATAAGTTCTAATCATCACTAGAGTCATCAAAATCCTCTGAAGTATAAGAGGCTGGATCCATTAGCCATCTTCGACTACTATTAGAAGGCCCTACTGCATAATCACTTGCAAACCCAAAAGATCTAAACTTCTTCTTAGGTCGGCCCAGTCCTAAACCTAGCATCTCCTTTATTATTCAGCTCTACTCTTAAAGTCGTATCACGAAGTTTGTCCATAGCTAACATTAATGCATTCTTAGGTACAGATCTTTCAATATCAGACTCCTATGAGTCACTCCCCAAAAGGGTCAGAATTCCCTCTTCTATGGATGGGTTCGCGGGTGTGCCAATCTTATCCCCTTCCTCACCATCAACCATAACCATCCCTTCATCTTCCTCATCACCAAGTTCACTCATATCGCCCTCACCCTTACCTATAGGTTCATCTACATCTCTTGTATTACCACTGTCAACCTCTCCTACTTCCCTCTCTTTCTTACTATCAAGGACCAAATCAATCATTGGAACAATGGTGGTGCTAAATTGGGCATCTTCAGCTCCCTACTTTCAAGCTCGGGTAACTCAAGTGGAGGAACCTCAATATCACCCTCCTGATATGTAAGGTCAACTAATATTAGAGCCTTATGCTCTACTTCATCATCACTTATAAACCAGTCTGTCTCTGGTTCTGACTTTGTGTCAAATGAAGATAGGTTTGCTACGAGGATTAGGATAGGTGGATTCCCACTTCCTAGGGGCCAATCTCTCACAATCGCTATAAATCATCTAACCATCATATAAGCAAAACATACAGGGTTTGTACCAGATCCAAAATACTTAAGAAATGAAAACCTAAAAGGTCAAATATTAGCCTAAACCTAGACTCTGATACCATTTGTAACACCCTACTATAGACGTATCCAAATGGGGCTGGGATGTCACCCCGTCTAATAGACTAGGGGTCTTTAAAACGAGGTAAAGAAAGAAATACTAAACAAATAAAAGAAATTAAATACTTATTACACCCATCTCACAATTTATACAAGTTCTATCACAAAACAACCAATAGCTCTCGAAAAAAATTACAAATAAGAAATAAAGAGAATCTTCAGTCTCTAGGAATGCCCAACCTACTCAAAGTGGTTAACTCCTAAAAACATGATACAAAAAGAGTGAGATTTACATCTCAGTAACTCCTATGTGTGTTTTTATACAATTCAAAGTGGTTTTATGTATGCACATTTAATCAATAAGAAAAGCATTTGCAAATCCCAATTGAAGTGCTTGAAATAAAGAGTGGTGTTTTTCCATAGTCACACATTGTACAGAATATAAATAAATAACCACTCAAGGAAAACAGTTTTGACAACACACTTTGTACACCATGCCAAAAGAATGGTCAAGATGCCACACATTATGCATGCTAATACAAGGTAGGTGGATGGTTTACCGGATGAGATACTCCTCCATCTCCCATCCCAAACTCACCAGCTATCCACTCTAAGATAGTAGCCATTATAGACCAGTGCTAGCTCAGATGGCTCGATCTACTAATACAGATGCTCTTTCAGCTAAGGTTCATCTCCTAGAGCTGGCCACTTACCAAAAGATATGCCCTAACTGTCAGAGACTAGCACCAGTAACTTGCCCTTATTGAGTACTTAATATTGTGCAATCAATCAATGTGTACAAATCATCATTTCCAAATACGTTGGTTTTGCAAGCATTTTTTCCACAAGTGAGTTTAAAAACATTTAATAAATGCATTAAATGTTAAATGAAGGGTTTGGTGTGAAGAAGAAAACAGTTGTGTAAAATTTGTATGTAAAATTCATTTAGCAAATAGACCAAGCTTACAACCCAAGTAAGCACATTTAACACATTGTCAAAATATAACAAACTTACAAATAAGAGCCTTATAAAGTAAAATCATTTATGCCAAGACTTACTTGTATCAGTTTAGATAGATATGGTGAATAAGCTGTCTGATCTTTCACCTCAGATAAATCCCTTATCTAAACTATATAATAATTCATAGTTACAGCATGACTCAAAACATGGAATAATCAAATAATTCATGTCAATTGGATCTAAGATCCTAATAGACAGGTCATATGTAACTTATCATGGCATATTTTTCCTATAATAATAATCTTAGGTCTCATACTGTCTTAAACATTCACATGATAAAATATACGTCAATCTATTTCATCAATGTACTTCAAAGTAATCATATAATTATGACATAGCATAAGTGTATTCTAAATACATCATCATAGACTCAACCACCATATTCAATCATCCATCACCCATAGGATCATCTCAAATAAAAGCCATGCATTTATCAAGATTACTCAGATAAATCACAAAATAATAGTAATAATATCCCCCAAATTGCATACCCATATCCAAAGATTGTTCAAAGTCCCCAAATATACTAAGATCAAACTTCTAGACATCATAAATCTCATATTAACAAATAAATAATGTAGTTATGATTGATCTAATATAAAGATCTTATATTTCCTAAACAATTGTCATAATATGCTTATTTCTAAATAAAACAACTTCATAGATCTATCATATAAGCATAATCTCAATGCAATGAATATCTAATCATTCCATATTTCTAACTCCTTAGAAAGGGTCTCAGATTACCTCTTATTCAAATGACTTGCAGAAGAATGGAAAAAATGGCTTCTTTGTGACCTTGTTTTGTTTCCAGTTAAGAAAAGCAACAAAGCTCGTCCCAACAGTTAAGAGCTCCATGTGTTTGCAAGGGGGAGAGATATTAATGACCTTGTCTTGGTCTGGAGAGGGAAGTAGAGAAAAAGTGTGTGTTGTTGAAGGCTAAAGTTTCGGTCTTGGAAGGGTAAACATGAGTGAGTCATGTGGTGTCATTTTAATATCAAAATGACCAACAGTGACTAAAGGTTGGTCTTTTCCTCTTGCGAGTAGTTTGAGTACACAAAAGAAGAAGAAGAATAAGAAATAGGTATTGGCTTTTGCTCTAAAGAAATAAGAGAAATGGAGAGAGAGTTTGAGAGGAAATCTAGGTTCGTTTTTGTTGCAAGAATGAGAGTGTCTTGTTTTGCTAGAATGATTTCGTGTGTATGAGTTAGTGATGTCCAAAATTGTGTATAGGAGAGCTGGGATTTTGGGCCATCAAGATATGATAAGGGTTAGGATTAGGATTAGGAGGACTAAATTTTCAAAAGATATGATAAGTTGTTTGACGGATAGGATATAGAAAATTCCTATTTTCCTTTTATTACCTAATTTTGGTTAAAAGAAATAATTAAGAGAGAAAATCAGCTTTGCTATATAACTCTTGGGTGGTCGAAGTTATAAGAGAAAAGAGAGATGAAGTGGCCAAAATTTTGGAGAAAAGAAAGGAAGAAAATTTAGTTTTTTTTTTTTTACAAAAAAAAAAATCTGGTTGTAAATAACAAATAACGTGCAAATGTTTTAGATAAGTTTATATCCTAAATACAAGAGTTTTTGTTAAGCTACATTAGCTCCAAAAATGGCTGCACTCAAGGCTAGAATTTTCCAGAGAATTACCTCCATAAAAGATTTAATAAGGTTCAATAAAGATAAATAAGCAATTTCAAAAAGATAAAATCTGTATTTTTATTTTAATAATCTAGAATTCAAAACATTGAATTGGAAAAGCCATATCCTTAAAAAGGTGACGGCTGGAAATTTTTCTCAGCTTTTCTTTTTCCAAAATCTACGAAGTTAAAAGGTATATTTAGCCTATGAAAATCAGGTTATAAATGCTAAACATTTTTCTTTTGTAGATAATATCTTTATTTAGAATATATTAATAACTTAAAAAATAAAGGATAAATTTTCTAATTTTGTCACTTTAATTTCAAGATAAATACTCTCCTAAATCTTAGGAGATAAACTCCAAGGTGGTGCCCAACAAGGAATTTCAGCCAAGAGCGAATTAGAGAAGAAGAAGAAAAGGAAGAAGAAAAGGAAGAAACTTGCTGAAACTGAGATTTGAACTCGGGTCACCAAGACATAATTACCAAGCGTTAACCACTAGACTACAAAAACTCATGTATATTTTCCTCAATAAATCTCTTTCACCCTCAACCAACCAATCGCTCCTCCCTCTATTAAATTCTATTCAACAAAATAAAGCTCATCTACCATAATCAAATATTTCTATAACTCAACAAATTAATAAACATAAAATCAAACACAAAATCACACATATGCATATAAATGCGTTAAATCATTTTATGAACTTATAATGCCATGTAATGCACCCCTTCTCCCATAAGGTCTAAAGGTAGTTTTGTCCAGGGTATTACAGTATTACTCAAGGGTAATACAACGGATGCCCTTCCCTTTCTCTAAAGGTAACATAGGGTGGGGTTTTACATCCTTTCCATCTTAAAAGAATTTCATCACAAAATTCACAATTTGTACATCTAAAGTAACTCAAGGTACTATTTCTTCACCTATTCCTCTGTTTTCCTTATTGTGTCTAGCATCCCATGATGCTTCCATAATACCTTAACCCTAGGTATTTGTTTATTCCTAAGTATCTTAACATTTCGATCCATAATCTTAGTCGGCTTTTCCACATAACTCAGGTCTGGATATAGTTGAAGTGGTTCATTATTGAGTACATGCTCTATGTTCGGATTTTATTTCTTGAGCTGAGAGACATGGAACACATTTTTGTATTCTTGTCAGGCCTTCTAATAAATCTAGCTCTTAAGCTACCAGTCCGATTCTCTTGATTACCCTGAAAGGTCCTAAGTACCTTGGACTTAGTTTTCCTCCTTGTAGGTGTTTTAGGATTCCTTAACTCAGAGTCAACTTCAAGAACATCTAATTGTCTACTTGAAATTCCAAACACCTCATCCGATTGTCTGCATAACTCTTCTGTCTACTTTGTGCTGCTTTATATCTTTCTTTGATCAGCTTTACCTTATTCATCATTTCCTGTATACAGGTTTCTCTGATTTTGTTAATATGTCAATCTTCCGTTTAACCCAATATAATGGCACTTGACACTTCCACCCATACAGGGCCTCATAAGGTGCCATCCTAATTGATGACTGATAACTATTATTATATGCTAACTCAATATATGGCATACTGCCAATTCATCCATCCCTAAAGTCCAAAGAAATATGTTTTTAGCGTATTTTCTAGAATTTGAATAACTCTTTCTGATTGCCCATCTATCTGCAGGTGTGTTGTAGTACTAAACTTTAGTGTCGTTCCCAATGACTCATGGAACTTGCCCTAAAATCTAGAAGTGAACCTCAGATCTCAGACAGACACAATACTAGTCGGTACACCATGCAAATGCACTATTTCTCGTATATAAATCTAAGCTAACTTCTCTATTAAGTACCTTATATTCACTAGGATGAAATGTGCTGACTTTGTCAATCTATCCACTACTACCTAAATGGCATTAGGTTGAGTCTTTGTTATAGAGAGTCCGTTGACAAAATCTATAGTCATTTTTTCCCACTTCCGCTTAGGGATAGGTAATAGTTGTAGTATCCCAATTGTGTTCTTGTGCTCTGCTTTGTCCTTCTTGTAGAAATATATTGTACCTCTTCTTTCTTCATTTCAGGCTACCAAAATACTTTCTTCAAATTCTAATACATTTTCACTTCTCTCGGGTGAATGGTATATTTACTTTTATGAACCTCTTCTAGTATATTCCTTTTTAGTTCCTTATCATCCGATACACATAGATGCTCTAAAAAATAAAGTACTCTCAACTTATCCTTTCAAAAATCTTTTCCTTATCTGGCCATTTCTTTGGTCTTGAAAATATGAAATTCTATGTTATTCCGCTATTTCTCAATGACCTCTTGTTTTAGGTTAGGTTCAAGGCTCAAATTACTTGTGCAGATTTTTCTTTCTTAGACTTCTACTCCCAATAGTAATACTTCTGACATGGTTTTCACTCCCTATACCCTTAGCCTAGTAAATTTTACTTTTCTACTTAGGGCATTAGCTACAATATTAGCTTTCCCCCAGGTGGTAATTTATCGGGCACCAGTACTCTTTCAAAAACTCCATCTATCCCTATTGCCTAAGGTTTAAGTCTTTCTAAGTGAAGATATATTTCAAACTTTTGTGGTCTGTGTATACTTCATACTATGGTCTATACAACTAATGTCACCATTTCTTTAATGCAAACACAATTGCAGCCAACTTGAGATTATGAGTGGAGTAGTTTCTCTCATAGAGTCTCGACTTTCGAGATGTATAGGCTATAACTTTGTTATTTTACATTAGAACTACTCCCAACCCTTCTTTGGAAGCATCAGTGAACAAAGCATATGGCTTGCTTTCTTTCGGAAGGCTCATTACAGGTGCAGTCATCAATCTCTTCTTAAGCTCCTAAAAATTCCTCCACGCTTATCATTCCATACAAATGGAATGTCTTTTCTCAACAACCAAGTTATCGATGAGGCTAGGGTAGAAAATCCCTTAATAAATCTTCTGTAATAACCTACTAACCCGAGAAAGCTTCTAATTTCTATAATGTTCTCTAGTGGTTTCTAAGTTTATTCTTGCCCGATCTAATCCTACTCCTATTGGACTTACTGCCACCAATCTCATATAGGTCCTCTCAGCCTAAAGGTAGCAAACTACACCAATTGTTGTTTAGAGTACTATAGCGTGGAGAAAATGTCTCCATCTGTTCAGTCCATGGTTCAGCCTTCTAGTCCTACTTCACTTTTCCAAAGAAGATAAGTGGCTGAAACTTTGAAAACCTTTCCAGTGCTTCGTCTTTCTCTGGAGACGCTTTCTTCTCTGACATTTTACTGGAGAAGTTCTGTCATTTTGCTAAAGGCTTGACCTATAGACATCTCTTTTGGTATAGCCATTGTTCCTGGTTAACTTCTATACCTTCTTTCGAGATAGAGGGTAATCCAAGCATGTATTCCATGGTTGCTAGCCTAGCTGTGTAGTTTCCTTAGCCACGAGTAGGCATTATGTGCCTTGGTGCCATCCTTAGTGTACAATATTATTGATGTGAGTATGAGCAAAATAGTAAGAAATCAACAAGGATATATTCTAACCCTAGTGGTGGTAATATATTTGTGCGAGTGTTTCTTCACAATAACTTCTAATTTTTAATGCATAAGTAGTGATTGATAAAATAAGTATCGTAATGATCATGTAACACCCCACTACCTAGGCCCAACAAGGCCGGGGATGTCGCCCCGTCCAAAGGATAATGGGTCTTTATAATTAGGTCACACAAATAAAAATAAAATAATACTTAAAAATTAAAACTTATTACAATCCAAGAATTCATGACAAATCCATAAATACATTGAATACTCTCGCCTCTCAAAGAAGTACATAAAGAAAATAACACAAGGCCTTCAAAGCAAGCAACAAACTATCTACTCATCTCCACAGTAGGATTGACCTAAAAATATTGCAAAAGGGTGATGAGATGAAAAAAAAAAAAAAATCTCAGTAAGTCCTTATGTGCTTTGCGTGTTCAGTGAAAGCAGTTCATATATGCAAGGTGTAAGAACTTCATAAGAAAAAGTACTGGCAAGTAATAAATAATGTTAAAAATCAAGAGTGGCATTTTAGCTTTTCCAACCATACATGTATAATAAAATTAACCACTCAAAAAGGCGGCTATGGGTTACCACACGTTGGGCCCCATAACCATACAATGGTCAGAATGCCATACTTTATGCAGATTGACAAAAGGTAGGTGATCGGCCTACCAAGTAAGATACTCCCCTTTCTCTACACCCAAACAAAACTGGTTGTCCACTCCAGTAACACACAGTCCATATGACTGAAACTTACTAACTTGGACCGGCATGACTAAGTAGTATTGTCGCTTTTCCAAGTTGAGATTATCTTCTGGAGGTGGCCTCCTACCAGAAGATTCATTCTTGCTATTCAAAACTAGTACTATTAGTCTACCCTTATTGGGTACTCAACGTAGTTTATCCCACTTGGGAGAAAACTGATAAAACATAGCTTACTTGAAAATGGCAATTAAGGGTTTCTAAAGTCCGTGTCAAAATTGATTTTAGAAACAGTTTGGTGTTTGAGTAAAACTGCTTGTTAATTTTCAAATAATTGGTTTAACTGAAACAAGTAAGGAAACAATCCTTAATTGCCTTTACCAAATCAGTGTTCACATACTTCATGTTTAGCTTGCTATAGTAACCTTTTACAACAAACAAGTTTTATGCAGGAGCTTACCTGATCTTTTGCTCGAGATAAATCAAAGATCTCCAAAAGTTGACCTAACCTTGCCTGGGGTAAACACAAGCCATAATTAAACTCAAGTCAAAATTTTCTTTCACAAATAATCCTAGCTCAACTTACTACAATCATGACCCTAGTGTTCCAAACTTTAAGGCTAGATAATCAAAAAGGATTTTATAAAATAAATCTAGCTTGATAATAAAATAACTAGGGTTTGTTTGATGAAGGGTCCTAGGTCCTAGATGATATTATTTAAAATAATAATCTATTAATAATTAATTATCAGAAAATAATTGGTAAATAAAATTAATAATAAGTAAATTTTAATATGTTTTTGTTAAAAGATAATAAATAAATTTTATTAATATTTATGAACATATGACTTACAATATTAATATTTTACCTATTAGGATTATTTATATAAAAGGCTTTATTTAATATTATTATTATATATAATATTTTTATACTTTAATTTTAACAAAAGATATCATTTATTTAGTTAAAATATCATTATTTCATATAACAATCTAAATCCACATTTTCCTAGGATTTTTGAAATCTCCAGAAGAAAATATAGTATTAATTTTTATTAATGAAATAAAATTGGCTAACTTAAATAGATTAGGAACATCAAGGTCATGATCGTAGTTCCTATTGCTAACCATGAACATACACTCTACACCAATCAACAAACTATCCCAAACCATGAATAAAAGCATAGCTCCTTAACTACCAACCCATGATCCAAACTCCACTAAACATAATCATTTTCATGGCTTCAACAAAGATACAAGAACATAAAACCCTATTCACCAAATGTGACATAATATCTATCATGCTTAATCATTCATACTACTCACGGCATGAAGGCATGCAACAAACCCTAACACATCATAAAATTCAACCAAGATAAATCATCCTCATGCATCAATCCCAACTCCATCATATAAACACATTCATCCTCATACTTCAATCTCAACTCCATCATATAAACACATGCTCAATCTCCAAACATAATCCATCCTTTTCCAACAACATCTAAAAGACATGAATCTAGAATTCAAAGAGAAGATTGAAGAGGCTTACTTAAATGATGACTACCTTGAAGACATTTCAAGAGAATCCTCACACTTGGAAGGCTTGATCCATCCAAGGAGGAAGAAGAAAAATGGCCATGGTTAGAGTAACCATTTTGGCCGAGAGAGAGAGAGAGAGAGAGAGAGAGAGAGAGAAAGAGAGAGTTTATTAGTTTATTTCATTAAAGGTCGAAGAGGAAAGGAGATGGAGATAATCGATTATGTTTACCTTGAGAGTGTTCTTGAGCCTTCAAGAAAATTCTGATTTTTTATCCGAAAGTGGAACCTTGATTTCAGCGTTTGATGTTATAAATTGCAGAAATGGATTCAAGAGAGTGAGTAGATGTGATCTAGAGCTTTTGGAGAATATTGAAGGGGTTTAGAGTGGTCTTAGGCTTGGAGAATGGTGGTGTGCGTTCTTGGTGTTTTTGGAGGTTTGGAGAGAATAGAGGAAAGCTGGCCGAAATTTTGCTTGGAAAGGGTGGCCGAATGGATTGGAGAATTCTAGTGATTGAATTTTCAGATTTGGGAGAAAAAGGAAAGCTGGTTGTTTGAAATTCAAAAGGAGTAATTTAGGGAGTGATTTATGGTAGCAAATATGGTAAGAATATCTTGGTTGAAGGAGGTCTTTTGAGCTTCAATGGCGAACTAGTTTGGCTGGAAATTTGCTGAAATGAATGATATTTGAATGAGCTTTAGGGTGGCTGAATTATGGAGTGCAATAGTGAGGGAATTTTCTGGATGGTTAAGGCTTAATCCATAGAAGTTTGATGAAATAATTTGCTGGAATTTTGGACTCCAATTGAAGGCTTCATTGCAGTGATTGATGGAGTGATTCAAGGGGTAACCATGGAGCTCTTTCTGTACAGAACAATGGTGGAGATGATGAAGTTCAGTCCATGGCTGACTAAGGTTGGTTTTATAGAAAAATGGTGTGAGTTTCGGAGAAGGGTGAGGAGGAAACAAAGCTGGAATTTCTGGTTGCTTGCTCGAAGGTTTTGCTGGAAATTTTGTGCTGTTTTTTTTTTTTTTTTTTTTTTGCCATGCTCCATCCGATTTGCAGCAAGTTTGAAGGGGTATTGGAGAGTACTATAAGGCTGGTTTCCAGTCTTCTTTATGGAGGAAAGTCAGAGATGAAATACTGGATTGAAGTCTAGAAGAAACAACTTGGTTTTTTGGACTATTAAGCTGCGAATTCTGCCCACAATTTTTCTCTAGGTTGCATAGCTTTGTGTAGTCCAAATTTTGGCCAAAGCTTTCAGTCTTCAAGCTGAGTAAATTGGGTTATTTTTCTAGTAGTATTGAGAGAGAAAGATGGCTGAAGATTTCAACAATTGGACTGATCAATAAGCTGGAAAATTTTTTCATATTACTACATGAAGAAGATGAATAAACATAGGTTAGAGTTTGAAGGTTCAACCATAGAGATTAATTCTATTGGGAACCTTCCATAACTCCTCCCCATTTTTAGTTAAAATTCCATCCCCCAAGAGGCATTTTCGAAGCTTCAAAATCACAGAACCTTGCTGGAATTTTCTATAAATAAAATGGCTTAGATAAATTAAGCAACTTAGTTGATCAAGAATTAAGGTAAGCTAGAGAACAAAAAGGGTATGAATCCCTTAGGAATTTTTGTAGGGCACAAGAGTAGGATTAGGACATTCCTTTCATGTCTCCCCTAGGACAACATTCCTACTCCTCCCTAAGGCATGCAAGGGCCGAAAATAGCCTACCTATCAAAAATAAAATTTAATCATGCTAAAACTCAAATGATGGAATTTGAACTCAAGACCTCAAGAATTCATTCCAAAGCTCTAACCACTAAACCACAACAACTCTTGTTCTAATTTTCTCTCCCAAATATTTTTCCTATTTAATCCTCAAGCTATCTCCTTATTCCCACCTCAAGCAAAATGCCCTTCTTACTCAATAAGCACAATTAAGCCTTCTAGACAATAAATCACATATCCAAAGCACATAAAATCATACAAAAATATATTTATGCATGCAAGAAAATATAATATGCATCCCGACCCCCTTACTCTATGGTTGATTTTAATTGGGGTTTCACAGATCATGCATATAATACTACATTTATGTAAGAAAAAGTGGATACTCGAAGGCATCCTTTTTTTGCAAAATATAATAACTTTAAAACATAGCATAGAAAGAAAATATCAATTAGTTTCAAGTACTAGATTTATTGAAAGCATAAAATGGGTAGCACAAGACTCTAGTACTTATGGTTCCTAGAAACTACTTATCAACAAAGTAGGACATAATGATTATTTTCATAGGTTTCTTGGGTGGGTTTACGGGTTTAACAGGCTCTTTAGCTTTCTTAGCACTAGTCCTCATACTGTTGTTAGGAGCAGACTCGTACAACAATTCCCCAGTATTCCCTGTTAAGTCTACATACTTATGAAGCCCATACTCATCCAATTCACTCATCAAAACAAAGCTCAAGATATTAGCCTCCCAATTAGGCCTTGTAAGAACGGTCTAAACTTTTTGTTTCCCTTTTGACGATGCTAGCCTAGCCTTTTTGGTAATTTCCCTACGTGTACCTCAATAATTCTCTTGACTATAACCTCTCCAAGGTCCCCCTTATAGGGATCATGATTGCCTACAGATTCAACCTCTTCTTCACTATTATGATAGTCAAGCTAGTTCATTCTTGATGGTTCCATGGAGAAAGGGCTATGAAAAGTTTGATCTAGTACAGATGACTTACAAGTGTGAGGGGTTGTAGACTTGCAGGGAATAGCAAGTGTTCTAACCATCCTACACATGTAAACAACCTTAGATTAGTACCAAATTCTAACACTTAAAGTAATAAATCCTAAAAACAAAAAGTAAAGTTTAAACTTATGTTCTGATACCACTTGTAATACCTTAACTATCTATATACCCTAAAGGTTAGAATGTCACCCCATTCTAAGGACTAGAGATCTTTATAACTAGGTGAAAGAAATAAAAGGAATTAAAATTTAAAAAATATTTACAACCCAACAATATTTATATAAAGTCTGAGGATCAATACCAAGCAAAAGAAACTACAAGCTCTCAACGACAGTTCATAAAATATAAACATATAATTCAGGTTTTGGATCCTAACAAGTTCCCACCTTATCAAAACTAGCACTTCTTGAAAATTATGATAAAGGAAACATGTGAAAATTAAATCTTAGTAAGTCCGGTGTATGCTCTTGTAGTTTGTAAAACCTTTTAGTGATGCAAGTTTTGAATAAAATGCCATGAATAAATACATGCATTAATAAAACAATTCCAACAATACTGAGTGGTGTAAACTCTATGCTAACAATTAAATAAGATCGTCAAAATTTATCAAATAAAACATTTAGTAAAGCCATCACTTATAGTTTATAAAACCTGGGTTATAAAACTTTACATCATAACCTTAATTGGTTGTCACAAAACTCTGCATCATGACAAGGCATTATGAAACCTTGCATCATAGTGCTGGTAGATGATCAGCCCACTGGGTAGAATACTCCTCCATTTTCTGCCTTACTTAACGGCCTAACCACTAGCATAAACCTCGTCTAATTCTACTTTAAACACATGGGTAAACATGGGCATTGTTTAGCATTTTTCATGTGCATAAGAATTTTTAAAACATTCACCTATGTGTTTGATGATTGTGTGCATTTGTATGTGTATAATTGAACTTGTGTTTATTTATGTGTATGTGGGTTATCTAGTAAGGTTATAGTAATTCCTTGGTTGAGTTAGGTGAATTAACATGGGAGAAGAATTTATACTGGCACATGAGATGCTTGGGCTAAAAGTGAAGGAAATTAGTCTAGGAATTATGGACACAAGGGTTGATATGATCTAGTTGTTAAAATTTGGTATAGTGATCCATGGTGACCAGAGTTCGAATCCCAACTTGCTCTTATTTTTCATTGCTCTTATTTTCTTCCTTTGGCTGAGTATTCTTGTGCAGTATCCACTCTTGGATTAATTCCTAAATTTTAGGAGTTACTCACTCTCTTATGATTTCCTAGGAATTTATCTTTTGAATTTCTTTAATTTCAAAATTATCTTACATAAATTTATTTACTTAAAAGGTCAAGACTTTATCTACAAAATAACATCTATATTATTTATTTTAATCTTGAGATTAAATACTCTAGTTTAGCCACCACCATGAAGGTGAAATCTCCTAAAATCTGGCTTCCAAGGTATTCTAATATATTTATATTCTAAAGGAATTTTTTATATAATTATCTTTTTTTAAAATTATGGTTTAATTTATGAACACTCTTATAGCCTTTAAATAATGAAATTACAGCCAATATGTTTCCTAATAGCGGCCACTTGCTAAGGAATAAACCTCTAATTTTGAAGTTTCAAATATATATGGATAAAAACTTATTTTTATTTTTATTTAATTTAGTACTTATCTTCTTTTAAATAATTCATCCAAGTTTTAAGGATAAAATTTCTAGATTTTACCTACCTTCTTGGCTGCCACTTTGAGGGGTTTTCAACCCTAGTGAAACACCTAATTTATCTACAAAAATTCTCCTAATATCTTCTGATAAAATCCTATCAAGTTATTCTACCATTATCATCAAAGCAACAAGAATTTTATTCACATTAAACTCTTTTATTCTCTTCTAAAAATGATGTCATTTTCTCTCTTTTTTTACTCTCTTATTTTCGGTAAAAAATAAGGGTAAAATCCTAGTTGCAATTTTCTCCTTTCCTTTCCCAAGTGACCAAAACAACTAGGGTTCTCCAAGATAGAAGATAAAACCCTATCCAAGAATCTAGGAGATTTAACCTAGGTTATCTTATCTAACCTTATAGAGTATCTTGTTTAGCTAAAACTCAAACTCTCCTACTCCCTAGTTTCCCTCTCAGCCGCTACATATGTGAAACCCCACCTAAAGCCAACCCTAGAGTAAGGGGTTCGGGAAATGCATATCATATTATTTTGCATGAATATATATATTTTTGAATGATTTTATGTGCTTTAGAATCGTGGATTATAGGTTTAAATGCTCAGTTATACTTATTGAGTAGGAGGGGTAAAATGGTAATTTTGCTTGAGGTCAGAATAGGAAGATAGCTTGAGGAGTAGATAAGAAAAATGTGTGGGTGAGAAAATAAGAACAAGAGTTGTTGTGGTTTAACGGTTAGAGCTTGGTGAATTAATTTCTAAGGTCATGTGTTCAAATCCCATCATTTAAGCTTTTATCATGATTATCTTAATTAAGTTTAAATTTTTGTTTTCTTCCATTCCATGAAAATAGGAATGATTGTCTTAAGGGAGACATGAAGAGAATGTCCTAATCTTATCCTCATGTCCTAAAAGAATTCTAGAAGAATTCTTGTCCAACTTATTACCTCTAGCTTTGTCCTAGCATTTTCATAATTTAAATAAACTAAAATCCATTAAATCTTTTTCTTTGAATTCCAAAAAAAAATCTGTGATAATTTCTTCCCCTTGAATTTCGAAAATCAGCTTTGGGGAAGGGAGGTTGACCGAAAAATAGGAGGGGAAATAGGAAGGGTTCCAAGAGAAAATCAATCACCATGGAAGGACCTTCAAATCTATCTTCAAGATGTTCATGCTTTAGTGGTAGGAAATCGAGAAATTTTCCAGATTTGTTGCAGCCCTTCTCTTCGAAAATTCAGGCCATAAACCCAACCATTTGCTACCAAGAAAATGGTCATTTCAAGTGGCTTGGAAGCTGGAAAAATTGTGCAATTTTCGGACTGCACAAAACAGTCCAGCATACTTCTCAGCTCTTCATCAAGGAAATGAAGCTGTTTTTAGTTCATCTTCAAGCCAGCATACTTCTCTGCATTAGTCCAGAAATGAGGCTGAAAAACTACCCTTGGAAGACCCTCAAACAACCCTGAAGAACCTCTGAAAAACCGAGCTAAGAAGGTGCGAAAATCCTGTACCAAAATTCTGCAAATTTTCGGAAAAGCTATGAACACTTGAGAGTAGAATTTTTCCAGCCTTGTTCCTTTCTAGCCTAGGACTGAAAGTCACCTTCAATCTCTGTAGAATTGAGCCTTGCTCAGCCATACTCTGAACACCATTAAACCCACACTTACCTTGAAGCATAAGGACTCCATGGCTGCACCACAAAATACTCCTAAGATCATTCCATTCAAACTCCATTTGAACTTCAAAAATTCCAGCATTTCACTCCCTTAAATCACTCTTGCATTAAGCTGAAATAACCAGAATTTTCTCTACCTTTAAGGACTGAATTTCGGCCAGCCTTGAGCAACAATAACCCTCAACCATTTCAACAAAACATGCTTGTTCCAGCCGACACCATTAAAGCTCCTAGACACCTCTCTTGATCAAACACCATAGCTAATCTTTTACCTTAAACATCTCCACCATTTCCTCCATTTAAATTTCAAATAAAATCTGGTTTCTCTCTCTCACAAAGCTGAAAACCAAAACCCTCAATCACACCCTACCATTCGGCCAGTTTTCTAGCAGAATTCGCACAGCACTTCTTCTAGTTTCTCTCCATTTTCACCTAAAACACAAAGAACACCAAGAACACACACTAAACTTCTTCAAGCCTAAACCAACTCCAAACACCACCAATCACTCTCAAATACTCCCGATCATCTCTAATTAATCCCTAGACTTCATTTTTGCCATTTATAACACAAAATCTCGCAAGCAAGAATTTTCAACCAGATCAAAAAATCAGGGTTTCTTGAAGACCTCAAGAACATCAACAAGGTAAAACAAGAACAATCTTCTTGTTCATCTTATTCCCTTCAATTCTTAATACCCCTATCTAATGCTCTCTTTCTTTCTCTCTCTCTCTCTCTCTCACCCTCTTCTAACTAAAATGGTTGATCAAACCATCAACCATGAACGTTGTTTCATTGGATCATGCAAGTCATTCCATCACGCGTGGACCTTCTTTTGTCTTCATCAAAGGACTCGACAATCAAGTATTCATTCTTAAATTTCTCTTATTAAATTCTGAAATCATGTCTCCTAGTTGATGATAGAGAAATGGATTATGATTGGGAGATTGAATATATGCATGTGGATTAGGGGATGAAGTTATGACATGATGATGGTTGTATTTGACTAGGATGTATGTGTTTCCTTTCGAATCAATATATGTTCTTCATGTTTGATGAATTTAATGGATATTGAAGCATGATTAGATATTATGACACCAAAGGTGATTAGGCTTTTATGATCTTATTTTCCCATGGAAACCATGATTGATGATTATGCTTAGTAGGATTATGGCCATGTGATAGTATGAGATTGTTCAAGTGTTGGTGCATGAATGGATTAATTTCTTGTTTGATGATGGAGAATGGGATCGTGAATCTTTTTTAGCAATAGGAAGACCATGATGTAATATTATTTTCTTGTAAATTCTAAGCTATATTCATTAGCAAATTTTATTACATAAATTAAAATTACTACTATATTTTTCTTCAAAAAATTCGAAACACTAGGGGGATTTGTAGTAGAATATTAAATCAAACTATTAATATTTTTATTAAACGGAAATTTAAAATAATTTATTAATAAATTTTAATTATTATTAATTATTTATTATCTCTTCGAAATTAATTAAAAATTATTATTTATTTAATTTATTATTTATTTATAATAAAGCTATTTTTTTTAAATTACTATTTCTTAAGATCAAATAAGACTTAATAATATTTAAAATTCAAACCTTGGTTTATTTATTAATAATAACACTCAAGAATTATTATTTGAGTCTATAATTTATTAACAATTATTTTAGAACCCCTAGTTATTTCAATCTATCAAACTAGACTTAGTTTGTAAAATTCTTCAGCATCTAGCCTTAAAGCTTAGGACATTAAGATCATGGTTAGTCATGGATGTATCTAGTTAAGCTAAGAATTATTTATGTAAGGCAGGTATAGCTTGAATGTGACCTTATATTTTGTGTTTACCCCAGGCAGGGGTTAGGTCAGCCTTGGAAGACTTTTGTGTAGAGCAAGCAAAGAAGCAGGTAAGCTCTTGCTCGGAGTTTTGTGAAGACCAAAAGTTATTGTGGCAAGCAAATGCAATGTATATGGACATTATTTGTAAAGGCAATTAAGGACTGTTTTTTCCTTTTTATTTCAGTCAAGCAAATCATTTGGAAATTGAACAAGCAGTTTTACCCAAATCTAGACTTTTTCTAAAATCCAACTTGACTAGACTTTTGGAAGGCCTTAATTGCTATTTCCAAATAAAGCAAAGTTTGATCAATTTTCTCCCAAGTGGAACAATCAACGTTGAGTACTCAATAAGGGTAGACCACCAGGACTAGTCTTTGAAGGGTTAGGGTAAGTCTCTCAATAGATGGCCACCTCTGAGGGTGAGTCCTTCCTGGATAGGATGCCAGTCCAGTAGGTCATACCGGTCCGAGCTAGCAAGTTTCAGTCATGTAGACTGTGTGTTCCGAAGTGTACAACCGGTAAGTTTGGGTGTAGAGATGGAGGAGTATCTCACCCGGTAGGCCGTACACCTACCTTTTGTCAGCATTGCACAAAGTGTGGCATTCTGACTGTTATTGGTCATGGGGCCCAACGTGTGGTAACCCATGGCTACCCATTTGAGTGGTTGTATTTATTTTGCACATGTATGATTTGAAAAGTGAAACACCACTCTTTATTTTCAACACTTATTTATTGCTTGCCAGCACTTTTCCCTATGAAACTTTTACAACTTGCATACATGAATTATTTTACCCGAAACACTTAAAGCACACACGGGCTTACTGAGATTTTTATCTCACCACCTTTTATGCCATATTTTCAGGAAGATCCTGCTGTGGAGATCATTAGCTAGAATGTTGCTTTGCTTGAAGACTCTTGTTATTTACTTTAAGTATTGTTTGAGAGATTATTGCAAACAATTTATTTTGGATTTGTGCCAGTATTTATCTTTTGGGTTGTAATAAATTTAATTCTAAAGTCTTTTGTTTTATTCTATTTTCATGTAACCTAGTTATAAAGACCCCTTGTCATTTGGACGGGGCGACATCCCCGGCCCTGATGGGCCTAGGTAGTGGGGTGTTACAAGTGGTATCAGAGACTAGGTTTAGGCAAGTATTGATAGTATATGTCTTGATTTATTAAGTTCAAATCTTTTGTCTGACCTTCTTGTTTGTGTTGTAGGATGGTTAGAATGATTAGAACAGCAAGGAAAGGACAGCAATGGCACCCTCCCATTCCTATCTACCCGGAGGACCTACCTGTGCCTCAGCCTACGCCTCAGCCTGCACCACAGCCAATCATTGCCCTGGATGATAGTAGTGACGATGAGGTCTAGATCATTGAGCCACCTCCCACACCCGTGATCGACCTGGTTGCTGATAGTGAAGATGAGGAGATAGACATGGAATATGTTCCCCTTCCTCCTAGTCCCATAGTTGATTTAACTACTGACAGTGATGACCCAGGGGAGATAGATTATGAATCTCCACCTAGACCTTCCTTTGTAACCCCACCCAATCAGTTTGAGACCGGGGAAAGTTCTAGGAGAGCTGGGAAGGAGCCAATAGATGGGTTTGCCAGTGGGGCTGGGATAGACTTCACTAGGAATTCTGGGGGATGGTTATATGATGCCAACATTGAAGACTCTGATGAGGATTAGGAAGGCCAAGTTCTGCTTTATTTGAAACGTTTTATTTGCCATTTTCAATAAACTCATAAGCTAGGAGTCTATTCACCTTTACGGCATTATTTTAAAATTTATGCAAATAAGAGTACCTAGAGTACTCTAAGTTTTGAGAAAATTTATGTGTCATTCTTTATACAAAATTGCATCCAATTTCCTTTCGCTTTAAGTTGAATGTGAATGCATGCTCAATTTGGATATTTTCAACTTTGATGCATAAACTCATTATTTGGGGAAATGGTTTAGAATGGCACCCAAACGTCGTGCAGCCACATCCAGCAGAAGGGTTCCTGAGGCAGAGCCCGTGACACCGGAGATGGAAACAACTCAAAGGACATCACCAAATCATGGAGATGAGAACGAAATGGGGCCGAAAATGGGATCGAAAGAACCGGTTAGTGCGACTATGACGCAAGCATTCCATAAAATGACCGAGATTCTACAAAACTTGACTGAGCAGAGGAATCTAAAAGGGGAAGATGGGGCATTGGAGCGGTTTCTGAAATTTCAACCGCCTATCTTCTTGGGAGAGGTTGAACAAGACCAAAAAGCGGAACAATGGGTGGAACAAATGGAGGACATTTTTGCCACGCTTCAGTATACCGAAAGACGTATGGTGAAGTTTGCCGCGTTCTGACTAAGGAGTCCAGCTCGGGCATGGTGGCAAAGGGTTCATGATGATTGGGAGATGATTGACCAAGACTGGACGTGGGCTAATTTCGTGAAAGCATTCCGGGCAGAATATATCCCTCAGTGGATAGTCGAGAAGCGGGAAGACAAGTTTCAGAATCTGAAGCAGGGAAGCATGACGGTAGCCCAATACGCAGCGTGGTTCACGCAGCTGTCAAAGTATTGCAAGAGGCTGGTGGATACTGACCAGAACAGAACAAGGCAATTTGTTAAGGGATTAAGGCAAGAGCTAAGAAGGGCGTTAGCACCCTCTCCACCGACGACTTATTCGGGGGCTGTGGACGCAGCCACCCGTACTGAGAATGAAGACCGCAACCGATTGGCTTCCCGACCGTTCGTACCAACAAGACCGCCGCCAAGATCTTTTCAGAGGTAGCAACCTAACAAGCGTCCTGTCAACCAGCAATGGCAGAATCGGGGAAAGCAAGCTCGAACAACGCTAGTTGGTCCAGTGCAGAATCTTCCTTTATGCCGGCACTATGGAAAAAGGGGCCACATTAAAAAGAATTGTTGGTCGAAAGGAGGAGAGCGGAAGTGCTACCACTGTGGAGATCCGAGCCATCTACGGAACGCCTGCCCTAAGCTTCTCCGGATTGGACCGGGGAACCCAGCTCAGAACCTGGGGCCGAATCGAGCCAATACCTCAGAAGCTTCCGGGAGTGGAACGCAGAAGCCGCAAGTAAAAGCAAAAGTTTTCGCTCTCAACCGGGAGGAGGTTGGAGCTGATGCAGCGGTTTTGGAAGGTACGCTTGCTATCCAAGGTCGTTCTGTTAATGCATTGATAGACCCTGGATCTACCCATTCCTATTTAAACAAGAATTGTGCATATCAATTGGGTTGGGATGGAGTAGAACTACCTTTTACCTTATTAGTAAGTACGCCTTTAGGGAAAATGGTGTAAGCAGATCGGTATGTGCAAAATTGTAAAGTTGAAGTAGGGAGAGAAAGCTTGGAGGGAGACCTAATAGTTTTAGCTTTTGATGATTATGATTTAATATTGGGGATGGATTGGTTAGCGAAGCATGGTGCTAGAGTAGATTGTAAGAATAAGTCAGTTTAGTTCATTAGACCGGGGTGTGATGTGTTGGAGTTCAATGGTGGGAAAGTAAAAGAATTGAAGTTCTTGATAGCTAGGGCTAAAGCCCGAAAATTGTTGAGGCAAGGATGTCAAGGATATTTGGCTTATGTGATAAACAAGCCGAAGGACCAGTGCACTCTGGAGGATACTGAGGTGGTAAAGGAATTCCCCGACGTGTTCCCTGCAGAACTCACTTCTCTACCTCCCAAGCGAGAAGTTGAGTTCACCATCGACCTAGTCCCAGGAGCGGAACCGGTGTCTCGAACCCCGTATCGAATGGCACCAGCGGAGTTGAAGGAATTAAAGGAGCAGCTAGAGGAGTTGGTGAGGCAAGGCTATATCAAACCTAGCACGTCACCCTGGGGAGCACCTGTGCTATTTGTAAGGAAAAAGGACGGGACTCTAAGGTTGTGTATTGACTACCGAGGCTTGAACAACTTGACCATCAAAAATAAATATCCACTGCCGTTAATTGACAAGTTGTTCGACCAGTTGCAAGGATCCAGTTGTTACTCTAAACTGGATTTGAGGCAAGGCTACTATCAAGTGAGGATAAAAGAGGAGGATATTCCTAAGACGGCCTTCAATACAAGATATGGTCACTATGAGTTTGTGGTGATGCCTTTCGGGGTAACCAATGCACCCGCGGTATTTATGGATCTAATGCATCGAGTGTTCCAGCCCTACTTGGACAAGTTCGTGGTGGTCTTCATCGACGACATACTTATATACTCCAAGAGCCTGGAGGACCATGCAGAACATTTGAAGTTGGTACTAGAAAATCTAAGGGAGCACAAGCTTTACGCCAAGTTTAGCAAGTGCGAGTTTTGGTTGGATAGTGTGGCGTTTCTTGGTCACGTGGTGACTAAGGAGGGAATCAAAGTAGACCCAGCGAAGGTTGAAACCGTATCAGACTGGAAGCAACCAGAGAACATCACCGAGATTCGAAGCTTTTTGGGTTTGGCTGGCTACTACCGGAGGTTTATTAAGGGGTTTTCGACGTTAGCATCTCCTATGACCTGGCTGCTGAGAAAGGACGTGCCCTTTGTTTGGAACGAAAAATGCGAAAAGAGTTTCCAAGAGTTGAAGCGGAGGTTAATGACAGCGCCTGTGCTGAGTCTGTTGGAGGCAGATAAACCTTATGCCCTATATACTGATGCCTCAAAGGAAGGCTTGGGAGCAGTTTTGATGCAAGATAGGAAGGTGATCACCTATGCTTCCCGAAAACGAAGCCGCACGAAGTCAATTATCCCACGCATGATCTAGAGCTGGCTGCCATTATGTTCGCATTAAAGAAATGGCGACACTATTTGTATGGGGCGGAATATGAGGTGTTCACTGATCACAAAAGCTTGAAGTACATCTTCACCCAAAAGGACTTGAATTTGAGGCAGCGAAGATGGATGGAATTTCTGGAGGAATACCGGTGTCCTATCAACTACCACCCCAGGAAAGCCAACGTCGTTGCTGATGCCCTGAGCCGGAAAGTCAGAATGGCCAGGCTAAGAGTACAAGAGGTTAAAATGGTTCAGGATGTGTTGGATAGAAGAGCAGAAGTGCAAGAAGAGAGGATCACTATTAGCAACCTAAAGTTGACACCAGATCTAAGGCGGGAAATTGTTGAAGCCAAGCAGAGTAATGCGGAATTTCAGCTTTTCAAGGATAAGGAGCTTAAATGGCAAGGCAGTGAATTCCGACAGGACGGAGCGGGAGTGTTATACTTCCGAGATCGTTTGTGTGTACTCGAGGAGCACCAGTTGAGGGACAGAATTTTAGAAGAAGCGCATAAGAGCAAGTACGCCATTCATCCGGGAGAGGTCAAGATGTATCAAGATCTGAAAAAGTCTTATTGGTGGCCTGGGATGAAGTGGAATGTGGTTAAATATGTCTCAACGTGTCTAACCTGTCAGAAAGTCAAAGCGGAGCATAAAAAGGTGGCAGGATTATTACAACCGTTGCCAGTACCGGAATGGAAATGGGAAGAAGTGACCATGGACTTCGTCACCAGAGTCCCTATGGCAAGGAGCCAAAAGGACGCCATACGGGTAGTAGTAGACCGACTGACCAAGTCGGTACATTTCGTCCCCATGAATGTGAAGGATTCAATGGAAAAGTTGGCTCAGACCTATGTACGGGAGATAGTCAGATTACACGGAGTACCTTCGAGTATTGTGTCCGACCGTGATCCGAGATTTACATCCCGATTTTGGGGCAAGTTTCAAGAATCGATGGGTTCTAGTCTGAAGTTCAGTACGTCGGCGCATCCGCAGACCGATGGACAGTCAGAAAGGGTTATTCAGATATTGGAGGATATGCTAAGAGCCTGTGTATTGGATTTCGGGGATAAGTGGATTGAAAGTGTGCCGTATGCCGAGTTATCATACAATAACAGTTATCAAGCTTCGATTGGAATGGCTCCGTATGAAGCTCTATATGAACGTAAGTGTCAAGTACCGCTATACTGGAGTTGGTCAGAGGATGGACACATAAGCAAGTCGAGAGAAGTCTATGTTCAGGAAATGTTGAATAAAGTCAAGTTAATTAGAGAAAGGTTAAGAGCAGCCCAGAGCCGACAAAAGAGTTACGCAGACAATAGGCGAAGGGAGTTGGAATTTCAGGTGGGAGACAGCGTGTTCCTAAAACTGACACCAAATAGGGGAATTCTGAAACATCCGAGAGGGGGAAAGCTGAATCCAAGGTATCTGGGTCCGTTTCCAATAAAAGAGAGAATTGGGCCGGTGGCGTATCGATTGGATTTGCCAGATGGGTTGACGGGAATTCACGACGTATTCCATGTATCACAGTTGAAGAAATACAATGCCGATCCCGGACATGTGTTGAATGACGAGCCGTTAGTACTACAACCCGACTTTAAGTTATGTGGAGAAACCCGTAAAGATATTGGACCGAAGTATCAAGACTCTCTGGAACAAGTAGATTCCGATGGTAAAAGTGTAGTGGGAACATCACGGCACGCGAGATGCCACATGGGAGATAGAAGAATGGGTAAAGCGAAAGTATCCCGATCTGAGGTAAAGGTGCGTCTGAATTTCGGGACGAAATACTCCTAAGGAAGGGAGGATGTGAAACCCCACCTAAAGCCAACCCTAGAGTAAGGGGTTCGGGAAATGCATATCATATTATTTTGCATGAATATATATGTTTTTGAATGATTTTATGTGCTTTAGAATCGTGGATTATAGGTTTAAATGCTCAGTTATACTTATTGAGTAGGAGGGGTAAAATGGTAATTTTGCTTGAGGTCAGAATAGGAAGATAGCTTGAGGAGTAGATAAGAAAAATGTGTGGGTGAGAAAATAAGAACAAGAGTTGTTGTGGTTTAACGGTTAGAGCTTGGTGAATTAATTTCTAAGGTCACGTGTTCAAATCCCATCATTTAAGCTTTTGTCATGATTATCTTAATTAAGTTTGAATTTTTATTTTCTTACATTCTATGAAAATAGGAATGATTGTCTTAAGGGAGACATGAAGAGAATGTCCTAATCTTATCCTCATATCCTAAAAGAATTCTAGAAGAATTCTTGTCCAACTTATTACCTCTAGCTTTGTCCTAGCATTTTCATAATTTAAATAAACTAAAATCCATTAAATCTTTTTCTTTGAATTCCAAAAAAAAATCTGTGATAATTTCTTCCCCTTGAATTTTGAAAATCAGCTTTGGGGAAGGGAGGTTGACCGAAAAATAGGAGGGGAAATAGGAAGGGTTCCAAGAGAAAATCAATCACCATTGAAGGACCTTCAAATCTATCTTCAAGATGTTCATGCTTTAGTGGTAGGAAATCGAGAAATTTTCCAGATTTGTTGCAGCCCTTCTCTTCGAAAATTCAGGCCATAAACCCAACCATTTGCTGCCAAGAAAATGGTAATTTCAAGTGGCTTGGAAGCTGGAAAATTTGTGCAATTTTCGGACTACACAAAACAGCACCAAACCAGAAATTTTTCTGGGCAATTCGCAGCTCTTCATCAAGGAAATGAAGCTGTTTTTAGTTCATCTTCAAGCCAGCAAACTTCTCTGCATTAGTCCAGAAATGAGGCCGAAAAACTACCCTTGGAAGACCCTCAAACAACCCTGAAGAACCTCTGAAAAACCGAGCTAAGAAGGTGCGAAAATCCTGTACCAAAATTCTGCAAATTTTCGGAAAAGCCATGAACACTTGAGAGTAGAATTTTTCCAGCCTTGTTCCTTTCTAGCCTAGGACCGAAAGTCACCTTCAATCTCTGTAGAATTGAGCCTTGCTCAGCCATACTCTGAACACCATTAAACCCACACTTACCTTGAAGCATAAGGACTCCATGGCTGCACCACAAAACACTCCTAAGATCACTCCATTCAAACTCCATTTGAACTTCAAAAATTCCAGCATTTCACTCCCTTAAATCACTCTTGCATTAAGCTGAAATAACCAAAATTTTCTCTGCCTTTAAGGACTGAATTTTGGCCAACCTTGAGCAACAATAACCCTCAACCATTTCAGCAAAACATGCTTGTTCCAGCCGACACCATTAAAGCTCCTAGACACCTCTCTTGATCAAACACCATAGCTGATCTTTTACCTTAAACATCTCCACCATTTCCTCCATTTAAATTTCAAATAAAATCTGGTTTCTCTCTCTCACAAAGCTGAAAACCGACACCCTCAATCACACCCTACCATTCAGCCAGCTTTCTAGCAGAATTCGCACAGCACTTCTTCTAGTTTCTCTCCATTTTCACCTAAAACACAAACAACACCAAGAACACCAAGAACACACACTAAACTTCTTCAAGCCTAAACCAACTCCAAACACCACCAATCACTCTCAAATACTCCCGATCATCTCTACTTAATCCCTAGACTTCAGTTCTGCCATTTATAACACAAAATCTCGCAAGCAAGAATTTTCAACCAGATCAAAAAATCAAGGTTTCTTGAAGACCTCAAGAACATCAACAAGGTAAAACAAGAACAATCTTCTTGTTCATCTTCTTCCATTCAATTCTTAATACCCCTATCTAATGCTCTCTTTCTTTTTTTCTCTCTCTCTCTCACCCTCTTCTAACCGAAATGGTTGATCAAACCATCAACCATGAACGTTGTTTCATTGGATCATGCAAGTCATTCCATCACGCGTGGACATTCTTTTGTCTTCATAAAAGGACTCGACAATCAAGTATTCATTCTTAAATTTCTCTTATTAAATTCTGAAATCATGTCTCCTAGTTGATGATAGAGAAATGGATTATGATTGGGAGATTGAATATATGCATGTGGATTAGGGGATGAAGTTATGACATGATGATGGTTGTATTTGGCTAGGATGTATGTGTTTCCTTTCGAATCAATATATGTTCTTCATGTTTGATGAATTTAATGGATGTTGAAGCATGATTAGATATTATGACACCAAAGGTGATTAGGCTTTTATGATCTTATTTTCCCATGGAAACCATGATTGATGATTATGCTTAGTAGGATTATGGCCATGTGATAGTATGAGATAGTTCAAGTGTTGGTGCATGAATGGATTAATTTCTTGTTTGATGATGGAGAATGGGATCGTGAATCTTTTTTAGCAATAGGAAGACCATGATGTAATATTATTTTCTTGTAAATTCTAAGCTATATTCATTAGCAAATTTTATTACATAAATTAAAATTACTACTATATTTTTCTTCAAAAAATTCGAAACACTAGGGGGATTTGTAGTAGAATATTAAATCAAACTATTAATATTTTTATTAAACGGAAATTTAAAATAATTTATTAACAAATTTTAATTACTATTAAATATTTATTATCTCTTCAAAATTAATAAAAAATTATTATTTATTTAATTTATTATTTATTTATAATAAAGCTATTTTTTAAATTACCATTTCTTAAGATTAAATAAGACTTAATAATATTTAAAATTCAAACCTTGGTTTATTTATTAATAATAACACTCAAGAATTATTATTTGAGTCTATAATTTATTAACAATTATTTTAGAACCCCTAGTTATTTCAATCTATCAAACTAGACTTAGTTTGTAAAATTCTTCAGCATCTAGTCTTAAAGCTTAGGACATTAAGATCATGGTTAGTCATGGATGTATCCAGTTAAGCTAAGAATTATTTATGTAAGGCAGGTATAGCTTGAATGTGACCCTATGTTTTGTGTTTACCCCAGGCAGGGGTTAGGTCAGCCTTGGAAGACTTTTGTGTAGAGCAAGCAAAGAAGCAGGTAAGCACTTGCTCGGAGTTTTGTGAAGACCAAAAGTTATTGTGGCAAGCAAATGCAATGTATATGTACATTATTTGTAAAGGCAATTAAGGACTGTTTTTTCCTTTTTATTTCAGTCAAGCAAATCATTTGGAAATTGAACAAGCAGTTTTACACAAATCTAGACTTTTTCTAAAATCCAACTTGACTAGACTTTTGGAAGGCCTTAATTGTTATTTCCAAATAAAGCAAAGTTTGATCAATTTTCTCCCAAGTGGAATAATCAACGTTGAGTACTCAATAAGGGTAGACCACCAGGACTAGTCTTTGAAGGGTTAGGGTAAGTCTCTCAGTAGATGGCCACCTCTGAGGGGTGAGTCCTTCCTGGATAGGATGCCAGTCCAGTAGGTCATACCGGTCCGAGCTAGCAAGTTTCAATCATGTGGACTGTGTGTTCCGGAGTGGACTACCGGTAAGTTTGGGTGTAGAGATGGAGGAGTATCTCACCCGGTAGGCCGTACACCTACCTTTTGTCAGCATTGCACAAAGTGTGGCATTCTGATTGTTATTGGTCATGGGGCCCAACGTGTGGTAACCCATGGCTACCCATTTGAGTGGTTGTATTTATTGTGCACATGTATGATTTGAAAGTTGAAACACCACTCTTTATTTTCAACACTTATTTATTGCTTCCCAGCACTTTTCCCTATGAAACTTTTACAACTTGCATACATGAATTATTTACCTGAAACACTTAAAGCACACACGGGCTTACTGGGATTTTTATCTCACCACCTTTTATGCCATATTTTCAGGAAGATCCTGCTGTGGAGATCATTAGCTAGAATGTTGCCTTGCTTGAAGACTCTTGTTATTTACTTTAAGTATTGTTTGAGAGATTGTTGCAAACAATTTATTTTGGATTTGTGCCAGTATTTATCTTTTAGGTTGTAATAAATTTAATTCTAAAGTCTTTTGTTTTATTCTATTTTCATGTAACTTAGTTATAAAGACCCCTTGTCCTTTGGACGGGGCGACATCCCCGGCCCTGATAGGCCTAGGTAGTGGGGTGTTACAACATACACACATGCATGAAAATTCAAAACAGCATACATATACATACAATTTTCACTTGTTTTAGCAAAACACAAAAACATAAGATCTCTCTCTTGTTTTGGCCATATTACTTCTAATAATCTATTGGTCAATTTTCAAGCCCTACATTGCTCAACATATAGTTATAAATGACATACTTTTGGTACATATTCAAGAAAGACCAAAGTTTTTCCTACTAAACAACATCTTTCTTCCAAAGAACCAAAACTCCAAGAGAAGTTCTTGGTTGGTCGACACACCCATATACATTCTTGAACCATTAGAAGATTCTCCTCCAATTAAACAAACTCTCCTTAAGATAACTCTAAATTCTCAATTTTTCTTCTCTTTTTTCTCCTCGTATATTTGTCCCTAATTCTAAGAAAACGGGCTATTCTTCTTTTTATCCTTCTACTACACGATCACTTAGATTCCAAGCTAAGGTTTCATCTTTTCTCATGCGGCTTCACTTTAGGCTTAAGGAGGCAGTCTCGGATCATAGTAGTATCTTGTGTACTTATTCTTTTGGGGTAATCTGAGATGCTCAACTTTTATAGACTTATGAGTGATAAGGATACCTAATATGTGTGCTAGTAATAAGAGAATGCTTATATAAAGGTTCTAGCACTATAAGTATGAATAGTTAGGATTTGTGATTGTGCTAGATGGTTTATTGATCTGTGTAACATTAAACCTTGTGATAGTGAATTTGGATCTATGGTTGAAATAGATGAAATATGATCTTTGATTTTGCTAAGCATGTCTTATCAAATATATGATATGGAGGATTTATACTTTTTAGATGTTTAATGTTTATGAGTTAAATGTGGAATTGTTGATTTATGAGTATGATGATATGATAGGAATTTTATGCTATGATTGGGTCATATTATTAATTTGGGATACTTTGATGAATAGATTTTTTATATAAACTTGATCATATGAATATTTGGGACAGATTGAGATCCATATTACTATTTGGGGAAAATTTATGCATTAGTGAGAAAGTTGAACATGAGTTTACCTGCCAGAATCTTAGATTTGCCTAATTTGAATGATTTTGATTGTACCATGTATTAGGATACATTATGACTATGATATATTATATGGTTTTAGATAAGGGATTTATCTGAAGTGAAAGATCAAGGTAGTTGATATTACATATCTGTCTGAACGGCTACAAGTAACTCCTTACTTTAAATTTTTTGAATCAAAGCTCTGAATTGCAAGTCAATTGTGAACTAATAATTATCTCAACGATGTGATTATTTTGGGTGCAAGCTTGATCATTTTCATTCAAGGGTTTTGTTCATACAAGGATTTTAGCAAAACAACTATCTTTTATTTATAGAATAATTTTCAGTAAATTATCTAAAACCATGCTTGCATGACCAAAATGTTTGAAATTAATTATATTAAGTTTGGTTCTTGAGATATATGCCGGTCCATTTAATACTTAATAAGGGTAGGTTGCTAGGGCTTGTCTTTAATAGTTAGGGTGAGTCTCTCAGCTAGCGACTGCCTTTGAGAAATAAGTTTTGACTGGATAAGACGACAGTCCTAGTAATTCAAGTCAATCTAAGTAAGAACTACAATCTAAGTGGGCTATTGTTTTAGGATGGTTAACCTGTATATTAGGATAAGAAATGGAGGAGTATATTACTCAATGGGCTGATCATCTACTACACTGTGATGCAGGGTTTCACAGTGTCTGTCACAATGCAGGATTTTCATGGCAAGAGCTATGGTGCAGGGTTTCATAGCTCACTTTTCTGAGTAGTTTCTTTTGTAAAATTATATAATTGTGATTTCTTCAGAAAATGTGAAAACACCAGTCAATGTTATATACAAAATATGTTTAACTTGTAATCAACTTTTATGAATGATTTCAAAAGTGCGCAAATGAAATCTCTTTTAAATCAATCAAGAGCACACACAGAACTTATTTGTTGGGGATATACCCTAAAACAATTTGTACTTACATTATTATCGGTATGTATTTTGAGGCATTTCTTCCCATGAATAGTGAGTTTAGTTTTATGATCATCAAGTACATGACTTGATAGTAAAACCCTATAATAAATAGAATAAC
The DNA here is from genome assembly GCA_026120185.1 of Voacanga thouarsii. Classification (NCBI taxonomy): domain Eukaryota; kingdom Viridiplantae; phylum Streptophyta; class Magnoliopsida; order Gentianales; family Apocynaceae; genus Voacanga; species Voacanga thouarsii. Next base: position 2,854,447 of record JANUWF010001921.1, read on the forward strand.
ATTCTTAAATTTTTCCTAATCGATTATTATTAGTAGAATAATAATAAATTAAGATTAGTATATTTGTGACTTGATGGCTATATTTTACTGGTCATGAATATATAGGATATCAAGTCAAAACATAAATAAATGTTAGACAATATTGTATTGGATATGACCCACTGTGAGAGTACTTCATGGGACATGTTATAAGTACTTTCTAGCCTTAATGATATTAGAAGTCCTTCAACCTGAATTCAATATAGTTTCCTACTTGATAAATTTTATATCTTAACATAGTCTAAAGTTGTCTTTAAATAGATAATAAAATTAGACCACTATTGGATATAGAAGAAACCAGGGAGAGGAATATGATTGATAGTGAAGGAATTTGTCCCTATTATTCTTGGGAGAGATGTCCATGGGCCCCTTAATAAGTTCAACTGTTAAAATGCACGATCATGCTTAAATATATCAATTTGAATATTGATATAATTTGTTTGAACAGTCTACTATGAGATAAAAAATAAAATAGTTGATTAAGCTTAATAAGAATGATATGTTCCATGCCTTATGCTTAATTTGAATATTATGTGACAAAATGACTAAATATAAAGTTATGGTTTAGTTCAAAGAGATCACTAATCTTCATTTAACCTAAATAGTTATAATATTTTGCTAGAAACCACACATAACTTATAGGCCATTTAAATGTGATTTGGGCAAATTGCCAATGACAAATGAACCTATAGGGTCACACATAACGTTAGGTTATTTTTCTAGTGACTAGGTTTGATGTATCTGAAAATGTGTTTAGGTTTATCGAACCTAGAAAAATGACCAGATACAATGAATTTGGAAATATGTTCACATTCGATGTATCTAGAGGATGTCTAGATTATAAGAAATATGTCCACATTCGATGCCACATTATCGAAATAATGGCAGAATCTTATCATATCTTTTTAAAAATTAATTTGAACTTAAAATAAGATATGATAAAATACGATAAGAGTTGGAACTCCAAAAAGTCTATGTGGTTTTAAATGAAAACCCTAGTCCTCTTGTGGCAGACTTCTCATAAAAATTTCATGCTTCTATAACCAGAAAATTTAGCCTCTCAAAACCCTAGGCGCTAGAACTCCCGGGTAATGAACTGAGTTCATCGTGTGTATCCGATAGAGGACATTCGTACATTGCAGCATCTTGTGATTGTCCAAAATGCACATGTGCCTGGAAATCTAAAAGTAGAAGTCTTGCTTTTGGCAATACAGAGGTAATTTTGTAAACCCTTAATCGACCTAAATCGCTTGGCTTTGGTCCTCGGAAGGGATTTGTGGATATTTTTCATGTTTAGGTGTCCAAGAAACTCTAACATTACTGAGATTATTTTCTCACACATTTATATCTTATTTCAGGGGATTCCAAATTTGATTAGGTTAGTCCATGTTAAGGATTGAAGAATGCTATTTCTAATTTTATTGTACTTTCTTTTGAGAGTCGATTTGTTTGTTAGTTTTGAGTCTTGTTCTAGTTTTGTTATTTTCATTGTAATAAGTTGAACATTTATTTTACTTTGAGTTATTTTTACCTTATTATAAAGACCCCTGGTCCTTTGAACGGGGTGACATCCCTACCCTTTTAGGGTATATATGTTGCGGGGTATTACAAATGGTATCGGAGCCTCAATTTAGGCTAATAATTAGTTGTTTAGTATCTATATTTTAGGTATATGATCTAGTATTGACCTATGTATTCTATTTATAGGATGGTTGATGATCCGTCTTAGTCACACGAAATTGGCCGCTAGGTTATAGACCTGCCCCTGTAGACCTATCCCCTTCTGTTTTAGAGTGTGAACCTAGATCAGACTAGTTTGATCTAGAGAGCATTGATGATAAGATAGAAGTTGAGGCACCTAACCTTCATTTACCTGGGATTGTCAAGAGCGAGATAGTGATAGATATCCCTAAGCCAGAGATATTTGAGCTAGAAGGTGACGATAGGAGTCTACAGAACATAGCACCTCGTATTCTAGTGATCGATCTAGTTACTGATAGTAAGAGAGGTGAGGAGGAGATAGCTAACATTGACGATAAGAGTGAGGATTAGATAGATGTAGATGACGATGATGATGATGATGATGGGGTTAGAGAGGAGGCAGATTAATAGGGGCTAAATTCATCAATAATTTCCTAGTTATTTGAGGATGTTTTATGATACATTCGATGCAAGAACAAGTCATATGTCTTTATATTTGATATTTTACTCTTGGAAAGGTGTTTTGGTATTTTGTTGTTGAAAAGGGGAAGAAATAACAAAAACCCATCGTCGAGCACTGCACGGCCAATGCTAGTCGTATTCCACAGAGCCAACACCAGTCCTATTATGGAAACAGGGGATTTCACTAAAGAAAAAATAAAGCATGTCGGGCCGACCAGAGCATAACCGTCACCAACCGTGCCAAGCACAACTTGCGTTGGCTCTATAATGTCCCATGTCGGTGAATTTTCTTGATCAAGTGTAGATTTGGTAATTTCCAAAGAGTTTTGTTATTTTCCAACTTCAACTCAGCCCACACTATTAAGGAATGAATTTTGACCTCTTGAAAGCCTATTTGAACAAGGAAAACATATGAATCCAAGGATCAAAGCTATCAATCAATCACAAGAAGAGGAGATTCATCAATCAATAGGCATTATTTAAGAAGGTTTTCAAGGAGAAGAAGAATAGCTCGTCTATGAGTTCTTTTTTTTTACCTTTGTTTTCTTTTTCTAGAATAATGATGTAATTAATATTTTTATAGTAATTGGACATTATTTTTGGATTCATGATTTCTTAAGTTAATTTAGTCTTTTAGTTAATTAATTATTTTTCTTAGGATTTAATCACTTATTTTTACTACGAAATTGATTAGTTTATTCTTATTGTTAACCTGCTTGAAAAATGGGTTGATAATTGTTTTAATCTAATTAATTTCAAACTTATTATCTTTTAACTTGCTCAAAAAATGGGTTAATTGTCAAAAACTTGGGTAATCAAATATTAATTGATGATTGCTAGAATATGGATTCATTGACTAATTTCATACTTTAAATTACCTAGAATATAGGGATTTTCGTGAGGATTAGTTCTATTGCATCTTTTAGGTAAATTGGTTGAGACAGAATATATTCACTAATTTAACTAAGAGATAGTGATTCAACGAATTGCAAATGAAGTAAGTTTATTTTAAATCCTTCATGATACCAAAATAATAATTTATTGTGATATTTGCTAAGTAATTCATTGTCATGACTTCAAGAGTATTTGTCTAAATTACATATTCTTTCATCCTTGAGGGGGGTGTGTGTGTGTGTGTGTATTATCTTCTTATCACTTTATTGGATCGGTTAAACATTGAATGAAAGGTAACTAATGGTAGTTATTTCTTGAGAATCGATACTTGTTAATTCCCTATAGTATACTTGCGATGAGTATACTTGCTTATATGTATAATTTGGGATTAATATTTTTATTAAAACTTAGTTAGGGATGGATTTAAATTTGAATTATTTTTATACACCCAAAATTTACGCATCAAGTTTTTTGAGTCATTGCAGGGGAACAATATCATGGAATATAGGATTTCATTGATTTAACCATGTTTAAATATCTATATGTAAATATGTATATATGTTCCTTGTATGAATAGGTGCCATATTTTGTTGTTTGTATAATTGTAATTTAATTCCCTAATTTCGTTGTGTATTGTAATATTACTAACTTAATTCGTGAATGTACAGTAATTGATTAACTTGTGAATTCTATAATCTCACTATCTTCTTTTCTATGTATATCTAGCCCTTAGTGTATGACTCGACGATCCAAAGACGACATAGTAGATCTTGATCCTGAGATCGAGAGGACCTTAAAAAAGATTCGAAGAGTGTTTAGACAAAAGGTAAGAGATGATATGGAGGTTAACCAACAAAATAGTAGTGGTAATAGTGGCAATAACAGGAGGATTATGGATGATTTTGTTAAGTCTACAATCTCAAGTACATGCTCGAGTATTGCAAGACCTAGGATAGAAGCCAATAACTTTGAGATTAAGCCCAACATTATCCAAATGATTCAAAATATGGTGCAATTTGATGGGCTACTTGAGGAAAATCCTAATGCTCACCTTGTGAATTTTTTAGAAATTTGCGACACATTTAAGATGAATGGTGTTTCTGAATATGCTATCAAACTAAGGCTTTTTCCTTCTTCCTTGAGAGATAGAGCTAACTCATGGTTAAAGTCTTTGCCAGCAAGATCCATCACCACTTGGAATGTTTTGGTTGAAAAATTTTTAGTAAAATATTTTCTCCCAACTAAAATATCCAAGCTTAGGATAGACATTTTCGCCTTCCAACAATTAGAATCTAAAAATCTCTATGAGTGTTGGGAAAGGTTTAAAAAGATGCTTAGAAATTTCCTTATTATGGGTTTAATCTAGGCATGCGAATGCAAATTTTTCATAGTGGCTTAAGCTTTGCTACAAGGTAATTGGTTGATGCATCTGCAGGAGGTTTCATTAATTCTAAGACCCTAGAGGAGGTGTTTGATCTGATTGAAAATCTTGCAACAAATAACTATTCACGAGATAGTTCAAGGTCAAAAGCTCATGTTCATAGAGTGCACAAGGTGAATGTAATAGCAGCCTTAAAGGCTAAGGTTGAGGTACTTACACAAAAGATGGAACAAATGATGATGTCTCCTTCCCAATGACAGGTAATGAATGTTAGTTATGATTTTTGTGGGGAAGGGCATCCAAATTATGAGTGTCAAAGCATGGGGTTATCGCAAGAGTCCTTAGAATAAGTTGTGTATATGGGCAACGGAAGATAAGGTAACAATCCTTATAGTGTCACTTACAATCCTAGTTGGAGGAACTATCCCAATTTTTCATGGAATAATCAAACCCAACCTAGGCAGACTTCTTTTAACTTTGGAGGAAATCAATGGACTCAACCCTCCTTGCCCTACAATGCACCACCACCTAAGCCATCATTGGAGGACTTGGTTAACTAAATGGTAAGTACCACGGAAGCATGATTTCAAAGAGTGGATGCAACCACGAGGAACTTAGAGGTGTCCATGCGCAATCTTGAAAATTAAATTGGACAATTGGTCAAACTCCTTGTAGACTGTCAAACGGGATCTCTTCCAGGGAATACTGAAACAAATCTACGTGATCAAGACTGTGGAAAAAAATAATTTTTACTGATTTTGTTTTTGGTTAATTGGGACATGTCTTTAAATTTTGTTTGCTTTCGTTTATGTTTTTGTATTTTTAATTTTTAGAATAATGGCATTTTCTTCATGATTTTTTAGTTTTCATTAATTTTTTAGTAATTAATTAATAAAAAAATTGGCCAGGTCAGACAACCTTGGGCCAGCGCCGACCCTGGCACATTGAGCCGGTGCTGGCTCTTATCGGGCTCCCCACTAAAAGGCCGGTTTTGGCCATTTGTTTTCAAACCTTCCCAACTTCTTTAAATTTTTCTCTCCACCTGGCACCCTTTTTTCATCTCCAAACATCACTGGATCAATTTTTTGCTTCAAAAACATCAACCCAACACCAAATCTTCTTATTTTTGTTTAATCTACAGATTAAAACTTCAAAAATCTCAACTTTTTCTTCAAGAACCCACTTTCAAATCTCTTCTTTCAAGTGAAGATTTCTTCAAAAAGATTGCATATTTTGCTTGCCCATGCATTGGAGAACACAAAGATATGATTTTTCTTGTATTCTTATAATTAAATTCTTGCCATGGAATTTTCACTATTTTTGGGCATATTTTTGGACGAAAATTGCATGATTTAGAATGATTGTTGAATTTGATTGAATTGATAGCTCTATTATGATTGGAATAGCTTGAGAGAATGATTCACATATTATTTTTGCTATCACATGTTTCATAATTTGATCATATGTTGGCTATTTTTGGTTATTGGGGTTATATTACTACTGAATTCATGCTAGATCGAGATAATGTATTGGCCATGATGCATTCGTTTTGAATTGGAATATGGACATGTTTTTCATGCTATGATTAAGTTGTGTATTAGTTGGAAATTATATTATGGTTTGAATTGTGGTATTCCATTTCTTTTTGTAGGATTTGAAAAGAGAATGGGATTGATTTATAATGTGGATTGAGATTGTTGTGGTTTGATTGGAAATTGTGGATTGTTGAGAGTTGTGTGTGGTGTTGTGTTGTGGTGGTTTGATCATATTGGGATAAGGTTGTTATTACACTGTGATGGTGCCTCATTATCATTCTTTAAGTGATACCTATTTTCCATCCCCTTTATTATACCTAGAGAAAAAGGCCAATCTTTTAAAGGGCTAAAGCCTCATCTTCCTCTATCCCTACATCTATAGACCTCTTGTTCTTCCATCTTGCTGATTTGATTGATCCTTCCTACCAAGAGTGGTACTCCAAGAGGGCTACTAATAAAATCATTGTAGAACCCACCTTTGCACCCTCTTTAGACCATGGCCTCAAGTTAAGACTGGTGTTTAGACAATTGGGATGGGGAACTATAGTTCAATTGAAAGGACCTTGTTGCCCTATTTTGATTAAGGAATTTTATGCTAATATGGTCTAAAAACAAAATAACTATCTTGAGACCATTGAGACCAAGGTAAAGAGAACCCCTATATTTATGCATAGAAAGAGACTAGCTGCCATCCTACATATTAATAATGAAGGCCCCTAGTTAGCTATAGATCACAACAATCAAAGATACTTTCTGACCCTGAGTGGAAAGTGAGTGATACTAGAGCTTCCTTAAGGATGTACAAGAGAGGTTCAGTAGGGCACGTAGGTTTTTATTCTAATAATGATCTTGAAGCCAACCTACGTGCTCTAGTCTATATCTTTTCTAACAATGTTATTCCTAAGGCTAGTAGGTTCAATGAGACCCGTGTGATTGACCTTTATATTCTCCATAGGACGTGGTCCATTCTCGCCTTTCTACCAAAGACATTATTTTTCCCTTCGTGATCATAAAAATTTTGGAAGCCTTTAGTATTAGTTTTGAGAGGGTGTTTAATGAAGCCACAACTGAGAGAGATCTTTTTACTGAGCAAACATTAGTTAGTTGTGGTTATTAGTACATTATTGAGGTGAGATAATGGTTAAGGCCTTATGATATACAGTACCCGGGATAAGTCAAGCTTCCACCTGTGGAGGAGGAGCATTCTTGCACCACCACCCTGAGCTTGTGCTAGTGGTTCACAGTCCCAATCAAGGAATGACTTTGAGGTTGAGGTGAGGGGTTAATTGGAGTAGTTAAAAGTGGGTATAGAAACACAAACAGAGATATTATTTTAGCTTCGTGAGTCCATGACTACCGTCACTAGGAGGCAAGATGCTTAGGAACGACAATAAGAGCAATGGATGCAGCGATTTCATGGCTCTCAAGGAGGTAACGGTAGTCATATGGCTGAGGATGATGATGGTGAGGATGACCATTCTTCTATTGATCTCTGTTTAGTTTCTTTAGTTTTCTTTTTCTCTTCATATTTTCATAACTTTTCTTAGAATTTTTGTTTAGTTGATTTTTATTTTAATTTTATGTTATTTTCTTTTCCTTTTCTAGATTTATTTTTTCTGTTTTTGTTTCTTTTGTGTTTTTATTTAAGTACATTTCCCCAGTGACTTCTTGTGATGGATTCACATGTGTTCAAGCTACTTCGTTATAGAAGTATTTTCTTTCCTCTCTTCTTCCCCTTTATTTATTGTGGTCCATTGGCTTTGCTTTCATTCTTATATTTTTTACCATTGAGGAAAATGCCTAGTTTAAGTGTTGGGGGAGAGTTTAGCATTAAAGATATCCATATACTTTAGCTTTGAGCTACACATTTTGGCTAAAATTTTTCAAACTTTTATGCTTTTTATTGCTTTAGCAAGGTCGTAGTCATCTTTCTTACTTAGGATATGAGTTTTGTCCTTCATTTGGTGGATTTTTATTAATAATGAAATGGTTTATTGAATGAGATATGTTAAGACTGGAGAATTTGGGTTAATCTTGTTTATGCATTAATGTTTGACTATTATTTTATTCATCTAGTTTGAATGTGGGGAAAATTGTTGGCTAACTCTTGTATTATGGGTCTAAACTTTGCTTAACTTTGAGTTGTGATAAGGAATGTGAGCATATACAAAAAAATGAGTGGAAAAAAAAACTGATTGTGAGTTGAAAAATGAGTTGAAAATTTTGTTTCATCTTTGAAGACAATAAATTTTTTTTTCTTGATTATAGGGGCCAATATGGATAGTGAATAGAAATCCACTTTCTTGAGGCTATTAATACCAAAAGCAAAAGAAACAAAGAAAAGTTTTGAAAAACTGATGAGTGATGACTAAAAGGGGGCCAATATGGTGTGTGAAGAGAAATCCATTCACTTTAGACTATCAATTCCCTGAGTCATTGGAAAAATTTGAGAGAGAAAAAAATGAACTGTTTTCCTAGAATCATGACTTGAGTTTTCCACTTTTTGGATTTATAATGCTTAAATTGGTAAATACCTTGACTTGTATGATTCATATTATCTACGTTTTTGCTTGAAGGGTGAAATAATTTTCTTAGACTAAAGTATAAACTTGCTTAATTTGACTTCAAGAGCCTTGATATGTCTTATCTAGTATTTCAATTTGTAAATGTTTTAAAGGGTTGAAAGAATGACAAAGTCATAATTGTGGCTTTGTTATAGTTGATCTTTTTGAAAGATTGTATTGTTTTCCTTATTTTAAAGTACTTTGCTCAAGGACAAGCAAAGATTCAAGTGCGGAGGAATGTCATAGGGGCTAAATTCATTAATAATTTTCTAGTTATTTGAGGACATTTTGTGATACATTTAATGCAATAACTAATCATAGACCTTCATATTTCATATTTTTACCCTTGAAAGGTATTTTGGTATTTTATTGCAAAAAAAGAGGGAAAAAAAAGATGAAAAACCATCGCCAAGCAGTGCACAGTCGGCATTGGCCATGTCCCACAGAGCCAGCACCGGCCCTATTCTGGAAATAGGGGATTTTGCTGAACAAAAAATAGAGCACGTCGAGCTAACCAGAGCACAGCCGGCGCTGGCCCTATACTGTCCCATGTCGGCAAATTTTCTTGATCAAGTGCAGATTTGGTAATTTCCTAAGAGTTTTGGTATTTTCCAACTTCTACACGGCCTACACTTTTAAAAAACAAAATTTGGCCTCTTGAGAGCCTATTTGAACAAGGAAAATACAAGGAAAACATATAAATCCAAGGATCAAAGTTGCCAATCAATCACAAGAAGAGGAGATTCATCAATCAAGGGGCGTTATTTAAGAAGGTTTTCAATGAGAAGAAGAAGGGCTTGTCTATGAATTCTTTCTTTTATCTTTCTTTTATTTTTCTAGATTAATGATGTAATTAATGTTTTTATTGTAAGTTGACATTATTTTGGGATTCATAATTTCTTAAATTAATTTAGTCTTTTGATCAATTAATTATTTGTCTTGGGATTTGATTGCTTGTTTTTACTACGAAATTGATTGCTTGATACTTATTGTTAACGTGCTTTAAAAGGGGTTGATAATGGTTTTAATCTAATTAATTTCAAAATTGTTATCTTTTAACTTGCTTGAAAATGGGTTAATTGTTAAAAACTTGGGTAATCAAATATTAGTTGTTGATTACTAGAATATGGATTCATTGACTAATTTTATGCTTTAAATTACCTAGAATATCGAGATTTATATGAGGATTAATTCTATTGCATCTTTTGGGTAAATTGGTTAAGGCAGAATATGTTCACTAATTTAACTAAGAGATAATGATTCCAGGGATTGCAAATAAAGTGGGTCTATTTTAAATCCTTCATGATACAAAGATAATAATTTTTTGTATATTTGCTAAGTAATTCATTGTCATGACTTCGAGAGTATTTGTCTAAATTGCATATTCTTTCATTCTTGAATTGTGTATTTTTTTTTTTTTGTTATTTTACTTTTTATCATCTTATTACTTTATTGGGTCGGTTAAATAATGAATGAAATGTAACTAATGATAGTTGTTCCTTGAGGATCAATACTCATTGATTCCTTATATTGTACTTGCAATAAGTGTACTTACTCATATGTGTAAATTAGTGTTAATGTTTTAAATAAAACATGATTAGGGAGGGATTTAAATTTGAATTATTTTTATACATCCAGAAATTACGCATCACAGATGTTTCAAGAAATAAGAATGATGATAAATTAGATGTTTCTGATGGTGGGGGAAGAGAGGAGTTGACTGACTCAGACGAGGAGGATGGGCTAGTTGTGGCACCGATGACCCCATGTATAGGGGACCTTGTGAAGGATCAAAATGGTAAACATTAAAGAAAACACAGTAGAAAATTTTTCTATTTTTCAAGCCACATCTAGGAGAGAGTACTTACTTTTCTTGATCGGTCACGGATGAACCAACTAGGAACTGGTTGCACTAGAACTTGCGTTGAAAGGGGAGAAGGAGGCACCTGCGGTTCGTCCGGTATTCGTGCCAATCTTCTATTCCTACGCATCAAACATCTCCAAGCTTCCTTTTTTTGTTTTTCAGAGTATGGCTCTACCTTATTCTTGGGTTAAGTTGATGAAAGCTCTTTTTTAGGATAATCAAGATACTCTCTTTCTAGAAAGGAGGAAGAGAAAAAACGTTCACCAGATAGAAAGGAACAGATGGCACACTTGGAGAGAGAGCTCAGGAAAAACTATCTCAAAAAATCACGTTGTATTTTTCCCTCAACTTCTCCTCATATTTTTTGCCAGCCTTAGGGCTTCATTAAGCCCTTTTGGGCTTGGTGCTGTGCTCCAAAACCAATATAAGAGTGGCCTAATCCTCTTAATTAATTAATTATTTTTTTTGAACTTCATTAAATACCCAAGACTAATTCATTAATTCTAATTGGACTCTTAATATATGTCAACATATATCAGCCCAATTAAATTATTTATTCTAGCTCAATTCTCTTAATTAATTAATTATTTTTTCTTGGCCTTATAAAATTCAAGATTAATTAATTAATTCTAATTGGACTCTTAGAATAAATTATATTTCCCTACCAAGGTAATTTGAGCTACTCCGAGGACCAAGAGACATATAATTCTTGACTACTAAAATGATCAAAATACCCTTACTATTAAATAGCTATATTTTACCATTTTAAATATTCTCATTTATCACCATATAGAAATATTGATCCCAAGAATAATATTGCTAAAGTAATGTCTTCGACCTACAAGTAAAATGACAGAAATACCCCTCTATGTAACACCCATCAATGAGACAAGATAAATGTACTAACACCAATCTCAAAGACATCTACCATTTTTAGATCTATAGTCTGATAATCCATGAATCTATCGAAGGTACTTACTTATCATTGGAAGATAACTAAAAGCACACATTCTAGAGTCACGTTCCCAGTACATTAGATTATTAGATTATCTTACATAGTCACAAGTGGGTAATTTAACTTCACAAAGTGAAGCATAGAAACTCTATTTCATGAGTCCATCTTAACTAACTAGAGTAATACACCAAACGTACAAGGTTATTGATCTCACAAAAGAAATCTCACCTAACATACATCAAAGTATAAGACCCTAGCTTCGCAAGACCATCAACTCATACTTAAGTATGAAGGTATCCATCAACATTGTAGTAATAACAGTCTGGTCTCTATAATTATAGTACTTTAAAAGAGACCACTACTACAGGTCCAATTCTACGTATTCGAAATACGTTTATACCAGTGATGTGACTAAACTACGCACTGATTCAAGGTAAACCATTCCTCATTGAAAATCATGGCATAATGTCGTACCTTGATAAAATGCCCAGTTCCATCAAATGACTAAGAACTCAATTTCACTTATATGACAAGTACCTATGGTCTATACCTTACTGTGAAGTGTGACCCAACACATAGACCATTACTTGTTATACTTGGATCTTAAATGTGCAATAATATAAGAAACAAATTAAATTAAATGAATAAATATTTTATTGCAATATATTTACACAGAATACATAGTCTTTGAGGGTATACTTTTCAACAATCTCTTATTTGCACTACAAAGTCTAAAAATGTCCACAAGTGCCCACCCCTATAAAATCTAAGTGTCTGCGAGACATCTTTTCTATCAAAGGCTTGGTAAAGGGATCCGCCAGATTATTAACAGAGGAAATCTAATCGACCCTAATCTCCCATTTCTAAATAAACTCTCGGGTAAGGTGATACTTTCTCTCTATGCACGTGCCATTCCTATGGTTTCGAGGTTCCTTGCATTGTGACACCGCTCTAATATTGTCACAATAAACCGTGATAGGCCTGTCCACGTGCAGTACTACTCCAAGTTTTGTGAGGAACTTCTGGAGCCACACATCTTTTTTAGAAGCTTCTGAAACAGCAACATACTCAGCTTCTATGGTAGAATCAACAATGCAAGATTGCTTGATACTTCTCCATAAAATAGCTCCTCCAGAAAAAGTAAAAACATATCCACTAGTGGATTTTCTTTCATCTTTATCACCTTGGAAGTCTGAGTTTGTGTAATCAGTAGGAACTAAATCATCAGCACGATATACGAGCATATAATCTCTCGTTTCCTTGAGATATTTAAGTATATGCTTTACGACTTACCAGTAAGCTTTCCCTGGGTTTGACTTATATCTACTAACCATGCCTATTGCAAAGCAGATATCTGCCCTAGTACAAAGTATAGCATACTTGTCTTCTTGTATAGTCGAAGTATAAGGGATCTTGCTAATTTTTTGCTTGTCTTCTTATGTCTGAGAACAATCCATAGAAGATAAGAATAATCCATGTCTAAATGGTATAATAGCCCCTTTATATTGATCCATGTTGTACTTGACTAATATCTTGTTAATATAAGCAGGTTGGGATAAACCTAACATTCTTTGCTTCCTATCTCTAAGAAGCTTAATACCTAGAATGCAACTAGTTTCCTTGACAAACCATTTGTTCTCGACTTCAAGTAATAAAACCTTCTGGTTGGGATATATAGATGTATTTGCTAAGATAGCAATTTAAGAAGGCGTGTGACATCCATTTGGCATATCTCGTAGTCATAATGACATGTGATGGCTAAGAGAATACAAATAGACTTAAGTATGGCTACTGGTGAAAAGGTGTTCTCATAATCAATCACTTCTTTCTGAGTATAACCTTTAGCAAGCAACCATATTTTATAGGTTTCAAACTTTCCATTCACACATTTCTTCCTCTTGTATACCTACTTACATTTAATAGGGTTTATTCTATCAGGTGCAGTGACAAGATCCCAAACCTAATTGAGGTACATGGACTCAATCTCGGCATTCATGGCTAGTTACCATTTATCTGCATCAACTTCAACAATGGCCTCCTCATATTTAGTAGGATCTTATTCCTAATGATTAAAAACTAGATCATAGATCTCTCTGGTCCACCTTTCTAGAACTCTTGTATCCTCTCACTATGAGGAGGCTCAGTTTGTATAGGAACATCTGGTAGTATTTCTCTTGGTTCCTCGATTGGGGTGTTAGAAATACCGAAAGTTAAATCAATGGTCAACTTCTCTTATAACTCTATGCTACTTGAACCTGTGGTGGATGTAACTTGTTCATCATCTAAGTATCTAGTATTAGTACTAACAAGTACCTTATGCTCTTGAGGATGATCGAAATATCCACCTCTCGTTCCTTTTGGATACCCAATGAAGTAGCATAACTCTAATCTTGGTTCTATCTTACTTCTTTTTGTCAGCACATAAGTTAGACAACCTCATATCTTGAGATGGTTTGGACTGGACTTTCGTCCAGTTCACATTTCATAAGGTGTCCTAGGTACTGATTTGGAAGGCACCAAGTTTAAAACACATGCCACTATTTCTAAGGCATACCGCCAAAAAGAAATTGGAAAAGACGTATGACTTATCATACTTCTCACCATTTCCATCAAAATTATATTTCTTCTCTCAGCTACTCTATTCTGCTGGGAAGTCCCAGGTACAATTAACTGAGATACTATACCATGATGTACCAAGTAATCCTTAAACTCACTGAGAAGGTACTCTCCACTATGATTCGATCTCAAAATTTTAATTAATTTACCTATTTGATGCTCCACTTCAGCCTTAAACTTCTTGAATTTATCAAAAGAGTCAGACTTGCATCTCATCAAATAAATATAACCAAAATGAGTGTGATCATCTGTGAAAGTGATGAAGTACTCGTAGCCTCTCTTAGCTGGTGTAATCATCGAACCATAAATATTCGTATAAATTAGTGCTAGTATTTTCATGGCTCTATCTACCTTTTTGGTAAAGGACCTTTTAGTCATTTTACCTTTAAGATTAGATTCACACTGAAGCCATTTTTCAAATCTCAATGAACCTAAAGGCCTATCATAGATTATCCTCTAAATCCGATTAGGATTTATATGTCCCAATCTTAGATGCCACAAATATGAGTCATTTGATATAGCCTTTCTCTTTTTAATATTAGGTTCAGTTTGAATGTTGTTCACTTGATTTCTAATAGGATGTATATAAAAGAGATTTTTATACACGTTTCATGTACAAATTAAATTACCATCTTTACTAATAGAAACACCAGAATGAAAAAAAAACAAATATCCTTGATTCATCAATTTGGAAACTGAAATTAAATTTTGTTTAAAGCAAGAAACATATAAAATATCTTTTAAAATAAACTTCCTATTACAATAAAAAAATAAAATCAAGATCTCCTACTACTTCAACCCATATTCTTACTTTATTGTCTACTTGAAGTCCATGCTCACCCTTGCTGAGTCCCTTATCCTTCTGAACCCCTACAAAGAGTTATAGATATGGTCATTAGCTCCAAAATCAACTATCTAGGAAGATGTTGGTCCAACTATTAAAATAGACTCTAGGTATAGAGCAATACTTGAAGTAGACTTAGCTAAGAAGTCCAGATAATCTTTCTTCTAATGCCCCTTCTTGCTATATTGGAAGAATTTGCCTTTCAGCTTCCTATTGGGCTTGGCCTGACTAGATGTTTTAGGTTGGGCCCCTGCATTGTTCTAGAACTTCCTCTTCTTGAATTTCTTAGGCTTTGCCTTAATTCCAGAAAAAGAAGTAGAACGAGAGACCAAACCCTTCAACATGGGCTTCATAGTCTTCTCTACCGCCTAGAGCTCTTTTATAACCTTGTGATATTTATATCCAACTTGTTCATGTTGTAGTTTAACTTGAACTGAGAATATGAATTAGGTAGAGTTTCAAGAACCATGTTAATTTGGCTCTCAAGATTCATTATTGCGCCTAGGATCTCGGCCTCCTCAAAGTAGGCAATTATCTTGAGCAGATGCTCTCGAACCGATGCCCCTTCAACCATCCTAGTGTTCATAATTACCCTAAGAGTTTCCTGTCTTGTGGGCCGGATCTTATCAGCAAATAGAGTATGCAATGACAAATCCATATCATACGCAGTAGCCATGTGCTCAAGCTTAGATTGGAGCACATTAGACATGAAAGTAAATTTATAGCACTTAGCCATCTCATCAGCTTTCTTCCATGCCTTCTCGGCCTCTTGCTCATGATCAGTGGATTCTTCTCCAATCTCAAGACAGGGATTTTTAAGAACATATTTGTATTCCTCGGCATTGAGTACTATATTTATGTTCCTCTTCCAGTCCACTTATTTTGGGCCTACCAACTTATTGTCCTTGAGAATGATTGACAATGGACTGAAACCAAACACTTCTGGAATATTATGGAAAAACATTCATTTAGTTTGTAAGAAATTAAAATGCATATTTCTTTATATTATTTCTTTGATAATAGATAACTCTTAAAACCATTATCAATATTATAAATAGTTTGGCTCTTAGAAAAACTAACAAAACTTCAATAGGAAGATTAATAGCATTCTAAGTTAACTGTATAACCATCACGAACCAAAACTTCCTTAATAGGTAATGGTCTAGAAAAAGGTCCACCAATAGGATGGCTACTGATTCACACTACCTACGGGTAATCTAGTGCTAAAACTCTCCAACGTAGGTTGGTTGATCCTAACAAATATCCTAGACTTTTAATTTTACTCTTCCATTAGTTCTAGATATTTGTGAAAATCCATCCTATAGAAGGTCATGCATAAAATAACATGAGGAAATCCACTATCTCTAATGAGAGTTGTGATGGAAGTCATGGGGTCATTGGAATCCCCCTCCCACTTAATCTTTTATTGAAAATAGAGTTTTAGGCCCAAAAAACATTTTCTACAATCTTATGGTTTCATTAACTTTAGTAAAAAAAAACTAAAATTTAATATTATTCTCTATGTCAAGGATTAAATCCTTTGAGAGAATAAAATATGAATTTATTTTACTATTCTAAGTTAAAAACCAAACAAAACATTATTAAATAACATTAAGTTCAACATTATTCTCTATGTCAGGGATTAAACCCTTTAAGAGAATAAACCATGAACTCTTTTATTTTAAAGTTTCTTAGATTAAAACATTTTATCAAAAATCGTTCTATCTAGTGGGACTTTGGTCTCATAATAACTTGCGCATTCACAAAAATGAAATAAGCATGATAACAAAAGTAACCTTTTTCATGCTCAAACTATTCATTTATTCTTAAGTGACCAAATAATGGATTAAACATTATGAATTTAAAAATTAATAATCTTGTTTAATCCTAAGGTTGTTCCATCCTTTAATACTTATTTTCATGCAAATTATTCATCCATAGATAAATAAAACTATTGCAAAAAATTTACCTCATACAATGGTTTCAAAACATGACTGCATCAAGAAAAAATTAAGGTACAAAACTTCAAATATGCTCTCCCTTTCCTTGGACAAAATTGTATGCATCCGCCTTTAGGCAGAATGGACCTGGCGCCTAGTCTATTGGACCAACCTAGCGCCGGGTTTGTTCTATTTCTCCAACACTTCTAATTGGGCGATGTGGAGCTGGCGCCTGGTCTGATCGGGCCACCTAGTGCCGGGTCCGTTCTGCAATTTGTTGATTTCTGGGAAAATCCTACTTTTCAGCTATTTTTTACCCCTCAACAATTCCAGCAATCACGTTCTTCAACCCCCCAAAATTTACAGGCTAAAAGAAACGCAAAAATAGGCATAAAACCATACCTTTACAAGTACATATGCCTCTAACCACGAGGCGTACATTGCATCTACTCAAAATCAGAAAAAGAATGGGAAAACCATTAGAATACATGATCCTATGCCTCTAACCATGAGGCGTACATGAACTCTAGAAACTAATATATGAGGGATTACATGAATTCACAAAAGATTTATTTTTTATAGTAAAGAAACCACCTTTTTCAATTTTTAACCCTAGTACATGCTTCTAAATGAAAACCATGGCTCTAATACCACTTGAAGGATTAAAGCGGAAACATCAAAGAAAACATAGCGGAAAATTTTTCAGTTTTTCGAGCCACATTTAGAAGAGAGTACTTACTTTTCCTAAATGGTCACTGATGAACCAACGTAGGGACGGGTTGCACTAGAACTTGCATTGCAAAGAGAGAAGAAGGTGCCTGTGGTTCGACCGGCATTCCCACTAATCTTCTACTCCTACACATCAAACGTCTCCAAACTTCCTCTCTTCATCTTTCGGAGTATGACTCTACCTTATTCGTAGGTTAACTTGGTGAAAGCTCCTTCTTAGGATAATCAAGATACTTTCCTTCTAGAGAGGATAAAGAGAAAAATGTTCACCAGAGAGAAAAGGAGAGACGGTACACTTACCAGCCAATAAACCGGAGAACTGGAGCTGACCCAACGCTAGCCTAGAAAGTCCAACCCGGTGCCGTCTCAGTTCAAGCTTCATGGTGGTTTGAAGTTAGTTTTTTATTAGAACTAGAAGTTTCTCAAAAAGTCATTTGGTAACAGACTTGTATGTTGGATTTTGATCATGTAAAAATGATTTATGCACAGTAGAAATTAAAAATAAAATTCACTCAAAGGATCACTCATATGTAATTAAACAAGTTAGAAGAAGGAAGGAAAATTAGCTACCTCAAAAACGTAGCTTTTAAAATTTTACTTCGTGTGCGAAACCCTTCCGAAAAATTGTCCAAGCATAAACCACCAAATTCCAAGAATAAGAATTTCTCTAATATTGATCCACATGAGGATGTATTAAAGAATAAGTAAAATTTTCTACTAGAAAAATAATATGACAGCTAAGGTTTAAATTTGTTAGAGAAGAATAAAAGGAATTCTGGGAGAGTTCTTTAAAAAACTGAAGACGACTAAAAAAACATAATCTATATGAATACCCAAAAGTCCACAGCCTTAGGATATCACCAAATCCCACGTGAAGCTCTATTGTTCCCAAAAATACCCTTTAGAAATTATAATAAAATCTTTTAATAATTGTTATGAGATTAGGTTTCTATAATTGCAATAAGGCCCCTTAAATTATAACAAGTATATAATTCAACCACAAGCCTTTTAAATAATTACAATTTCACCCAAGTAATTATAACACTTTATAATTAGCCTATAATTATTATTTCTTCTCATAAATTAATCCTAAACATTATCATATAATATCTTGAGTACTAATTTCTCTATTGCGTGTGACCTATTAGATTTTTCGGTTCATTGGTAGCAAAATATGAATTAATTCTAATCACTATAGAATTAATAATCCTTAATAATTAGACTTAACTTATTAATTCTAATTAAAATTAATTTATTAATTCTCTAATTAATAAATTCATATTTAGCATATCATAAGCAGCGGCATCTAGCAGTATATCATGACCACCCAAAAGTCCAAAAAGTCAAGTGACTTGATCTGAACCTTTCAATAGCAAAACATCAGTGCGATAAACTCCTTTCATCACACTATATCTCCTTTGGTTTTAGAGTATGGAATTAGTGCCAACTCTTATTAGTGTTGTGCCATAAAGGCAATAACTTATACTTTGTATATGACACATTTGTTTTATAACACAAGACATTATTTATCTGTCAGTTTGTTTTCTTTACTTTCGTGTAAAATAACTGTTACATAAAGTCCCTAGTACAACATTGTGTTAAGAAAATCATGATAGAGATCATAATGTGAGATTCCTACTATACTGTATAGTGTTAGTACTTAAATAATCTCTAGTCGTAGTATTAATGAGATAGGACTTCATTAGTGCGGTAAGACTAGCAGGTGTTAGACATCCTGATTTGATCAGGTAGTGGTTCTCATATCTGTGAGTATTGAGATATTCAAAGTTAACATGTGGATGCTTATTAATAGAACAAGTACATTGGATGACCTAGCTATGAGATAATCATATGGATAACTATTTAGTACCAGTGATCACTACTAAAAAATTGTTCAAATACCGAACCGTCGTATTTGCCAAATACGCAACTAAATGACAGTTCCGTGACCGTCGTATAAAGTCTCATCGTTATTGTTCAGCAACGGCAACCAAATCGTCGTACTTACCTAATACGATACACTAATACGACATCTCTAAAAAAGCATCGTATTTAATCATTGCGGAAGGCTTAAAGACACGGTTATGCAAACCATCATATTACATAATAAAACCGTCGCAATTGAAAAGTAAATACGACAGTTTTGTGACCGTCGCATTTGATAAGCAAATACAACGGTGTTGTGACTATTACATTTGATTAGCAAATACGACGATTTTGTGACTGTCGAATTTAGTAAGCAAATACGACGGTTGGTGACAAAACCGTCACATTTGCTTATCAAATGGGACAGTCACAAAACTGTTGTATTTGGTTAATTAGATGCGACATTATTTGCTTTTCACAAATGCGATGGTCCTAGCCGTCGTTTTTTATTAATTTTTTTTTAAAAAAGTTTCTTGGTATTTAGGCCTATCTGCCAGAATTTCAAACCAAATACAATTTGTTTAACTCATTCAACACTAATGACAATAAAACACAATTTGATGAATGCCAAACAAATCAAAATCAATCTCTTGAATATTGAAATCATAAATAATCTATAAACTCCACAAGAGAAGTAATACTACATATATAAAAAAAAATAGAAAATGCCTAGCCCACTATTAGAAACAGTAGTACATGTAAAATAAGAAGAAAATGAGAATACGTCAGTCATCACGAGCAATCACATCAGCTATTCCCGGTATCATCTTTCCCCCTTCCTCCTTGTCTTTTTCTCTCCTCAGTCCTCCCTCCCCTCTTTCCTCCCACCTGTCATCTACCTCTTCCTCCTTATCTTTTTCTCTCCTCAGTCCTCCCTCCCCTTATTTTTTTCGTTTGCATTATTAATATACATGTGACGATGCACAAACTCCAATGCACTAATTTCTTATAATTGCATTCACATTAAACTATCTCTATTCATGGTGTCTCTTCTTCCTCGCACCAATATATATATTCCTCACACAAAATTTGCTCTCTCTTAGTCATTAGTTATTAGTAGACTTCTTCGGTTCTCTTTCTCAGATATGGAGAGTCGTAATTCATAAGATTTTGATGTGTTTTCCTTTCCAAGCCAACCACTTCCTCTTGATTTCAGGCGAGATACTTTTGAGGGCTTTTTTTTTTTTTTTTTCACCCGTCTTCTTCATCTGGAAATGTGTTTGAATGAAACTGAACTTCTTTTGGTTTGTTGTGATGTAAATTCGTGGAAGTTCTGGATATGCTGTTTTGGATTTCCAATTTGATCTGTCCATTCAAGACACTGCTTTTGATGTAGTTCTTCTAGTAGAAGATATATTTGTGCATGATCCTTTCTACTCCCTAATGAATTTTGAACAAAGCCAAAACATGGTTCAAGGTTATCATACATTAGAGCTCGTGATTCTAAAAAATTATAAAGACTTCTGTTGAATGGCATTACCTTTACTGAAATTATTTTTCTTTTTCTAGGAGAAATATGGTGTGGTCTTGGCAACGAATTCAGAGTGAGGAATCATGAAATGCATCTTGAAGATATCACATCAGACGAAGTTCTTGTAGAGAAGAAGATGATCAAGAGGCATAGATAGGAGAAGAGCAGTAGCTCCAAGACATTATCAAAAGCAACCATTTCGAAGTACTTTTACATGCCACTCACTCGGGCAGCCAAAGAACTGAATGTTGGCCTAACCCTTCTCAAAAAAAGATATAGGGAGTTGGAAATTCATCGATGGCCTCACATGAAGTTGATGAGCTTGGAGACCCTAATCAAGAATGTTCAGGTTCTCTCTCTTACACACTTGTGCATGAATAAAAAATGGGGAAAAACCTTACATTGCAGACCTCTCACACATATTTGTGCCTTTGGATTTGATGCGAAATGAAGAAGAAGGAGGACATATGGCTAAGAAGAAGTTGAGAGAAGCTATTGAGATACTGGAACATGAGAAGAAGTTGATAGAAGAAATCCCTCATACGCAATTAGAGGACCAAACAAAGACTCTATGACAAGCATGTTTCAAGGTCAACTATAAGAAGAGAAAACTCATGGGATGATGAAATCTCAACATTAGCCACTGATATATTTCAATATTAGTTTTTATCCAACATTAGCTCAAGTTTAGTGGGTTGGACTTTAGAACATCTCCTTACCTGCACAATACACAAATCGAAAATCAGTCTCAACAATAAATAATTTCCTTCATAATTTTCTTTCTTTATTTTCCTTGAAACGAAAATGAATAAAGAAATTCACATTCTTACCAGAAAAATGAGAAATCATCACACCATTTCATTAATAGCCACGAATAGTCCAACTCACAGTAATGAAATGAATCCAATAAATAGCAAACCTTCACATCATCTCAAAAAATAAAGTAAAAGTATAAACTTAGAATATTAAAACATAGATATATACCAACAGAAATTTTCTAAACTATGAAAAATTAAGTAGAGGACAAATAAAATGGTCCAAAATAGCTAGACATTGAAAAATCAAGCCGACAAAATTGCTAATCAGAAATCAGGGGACTAAGGTAGCGATAATGAACGCGACATTCAGTTCGAAGGTTTAAAAAAAAAAAAAAGCAAATCAGATTTGCAAGCAGGAAGCATAGAATTTTATACTAAATCAAAATCTACAGCATCGCAATCACCCTAGGCTTTCGACCACATAAAGCTATAGGATCACAGATCAAATAGCTCACTCCTTTTCCTATACCAATAATAATAATAATAATCAACACATACAAAATTCACAAGAAACTATTAAGCAAAGTCTAGCTGCAAAAAAAAAAAAAAAAAAAAAAAGAAAAAAAAAAAGCATGCTATGGATAGCATTAAAATTCACTATTCATTCATCAATATAACATATAAGAATAGCATTAAAATTCAGAGCTACAAAGAAAGCTAGAAAGCATGCTATGGATTTTGGTCATGGAGAAGGGAGGAAATGGTGAATGATTTTCTTGGAGGCTTACTTTGAAGCTTGTTCCATCTTTTACACAGCAAATGCCATCCTTCTAAACTCCAAGTGATGAACAAAGCGGCAAATTCAAAAAAAAAAAAAAAATATCAAAGGAAACTCCAAGATTGGCCGACAACCACTTGGGAGAAAAATAAGGGTGAGAATTCTATAGTGAATGTAAAAGAAAAAGGAGTAAGGAAAAATGAAGGTGAGAAAGCAGCCAATCATGGAGGTGGGAATGTAAAGGAAATGAAATAAATAATCATTGCTTTAGTGAAAGAAAAAGGAGTAAGGTAAATAATCATTGCAAATAATGTGGCATAGTGAAAGAAAAAAGGAAGTGAGAAAGAAAAAATATATCCTTTGTGTTTCCTTTACATGAGCTTTTCTAGCCTATCTTTACTTCCAGGGGTATTCCCAAATCAATTTTCAACTCTACAATATTAAAATATGAAAGGAAAGTAATATATATAGCTAGGTAAAAGACAATTAAACATGGGGAAATAGAGAGAAAGACACTTTAGGAGAGAGGACAAAGGGTTAGGTGGTGAAGAATTTCAATTAAAAGTTATACTGAAAAATAAAACTATTGGTTTAACTCATATTGAAAAAATAAAAGAAAAAAGCCTATACATACTATATGCAAATTCTAAGTTTTAAAATTTATTTAAATTATTTTATATTTTTCTGTATGGATTTGAAATCTTATAGGTCTTAAAATCTTTTGTTTAATTATGTATAAAATCTTTTGGGGTGAACAGTGTTTGATACAAAAATTATGGCAAAATATTTTTCAAACGTACTTATCTTTTGAATTTTATGGATTATTTATTTATTTAGATATATAATGATTGATTTGAACCATTATTAAGACTAGGTTTGTAAACGATTTCAATCCAACTTACCTCAAACCAATTGTTCAAATTATTTGGCAATTGAAATTTTGAAAAAAAAAAAAGAAAAGGAAAACTTTCGGAAAAACTCAATCAAAATGTCAAGACATAAAGAGTTCTTTATTATTATTATTATTATTATTATTATTATTATTATTATTATTATTATTATTATTATTATTATTATTATTATTATTATTATTATTATTATTTTAACTCAGAAATAGTATAACATAAGAATTGGTTTCGTCGGCTATTACCCAATGTTGGTACAAAAAGGTTTCTTTCCAATGTAGACTTTTGAAAAGCTATTGAAGAAAAAGCTTTGTCTTTTAGACACAACCATCAATAATTTCTACTCTTATGGGTTTTGCTGTAATATTTTCATCTCCATTGATGATGATGATCAACTTGTGCAATTTTTTATTTGTAAACAATTGAGAATGTGCAAGAGATGCATCAAATCGAGATAATATTATATATCTCTCCAATAAAATATTTGATAATATCATTACTTACCTTTACATTTATATAAAATTAGGTAATTTTTTATATTATCAAATTACTTAATTTTTTGATAAACCATAATTTTTTTAATGCATAATATCTCTTCAATAATGTATTTGTATGATAACGAAATATTAATGATATATTTATTAACAAAAAAAATTCTAAGTTTTACTTTATCTATTATGCTATAATTATTTAAATTTAATATAAATGGCAACGAAATATATAGATATAATGTCTATATATATAATTAAATATAATAATCAAGAGATAGTATACTCTACCTAGGTATATATGTATATATATATATGTACACACACATATGTATGTTCATAATTAAAAAAACATTTATGTTATATAATATATAAATCTAATACTCACTAATTAATAAAGATATATTACACTGTATATAAATAATATATATATATATATATATGAAAACTAATAATTAATAATTAAAATAACCATTACATGTATGAAAACTAATAATTAAAATGAAATTCAAGCTCTTTAATACCAATGTATGAAAACTTAAGATGTAAACAAAAATGTATTTGAAAAATCAATGATCTAACCATTACGTGTACTTATAAAATTAAAACAAGTTTAGTGACCAAATTTGAAGGTCATTCATTTTATTTTATCACATTTGTGCAGTAATATCTATAAAATAGAAAGATATCTTAGTATTTATAAATATAAAGATCTCAAATTAACGATCCAGTCGTTAAATTTATTATAATCATTACCAATAGTATTGTGATTAAATTTGAAAATAATTAGATAAAATCTAAAATAATTTTGAGGGCTTTATTATAATTAGACTAAAAATGATAGTTATAATAAACCGTCGTATTCGGTCTAATTTATTGTGACGATTAAAATAAACCGTTGTATTTAGCCTACTCTATTGTAATAGTTAAAATAAACTGTCGTATTTTATCTAATCTATTGTGACGATGACAATAAACCATCATATTTTGTCTACTCTATTGTGACGCTTACAATAAACCATCGTATTTGGCCTACTCTATTATGACGGTTACCATAAACCGTCGTATTTGGTCTACTCTATTGTGATGGTTAAAATAAACCATCGTATTTGGCCTACTCTATTGCGATGGTTACAATAAACCGTCATATTTGATCTACCTACTACGACAGTTCATGTAAACCATCGTATTTAGTTACCAAAAATGACGGTTGGCATTAGACCATCGTATTTGGTCTATCTATTGCGATGGTTTCAGAACCGTCGTATAAAGTAACCTATTACAACGATTTTTTTACCGTTGTTTTTGTCTTCGTCATATTTGTCCCTTTTTTGTAGTGGATAGATTCTCGATATAGCAAACGTGCAAGTATCCATAGACTTAAGATCTCCAAGGTACTTTGTTTGCAGAGCATTATATTTTGATTCCAATCTCGGGAGCCAGATCGAGGGCCTCGTATAGGATAAATATTGTGTACAATGTGAGATAAACGAAAGTACTTGAGAAGGTATATAAAGGATTCACTACTACTAATAATAGGGGCAAATATTTCATGACCACTTGTTGGAATTACTACTAATGAAATCCTTGGCCAATGTGATTGTGTATTGAAAATAGTTACAATTGATACATATGTAGAGTAGTGGGTTCTTCGTTCAAGTACTACTATATTCGGACTAGAATTAATTTATATTCTGGAGGGACTTGGTACTAATTCTGTACTCCAAACCGAATGAGATATTGTATGGTAAAAGAAGTTAATTGCGTTGTAGTTTGTTATTGAATGGTTCATGTCAAGCCACTTGACTTCCTGGACTCTTGGGTGGTCATAATGTATTGCTAGATACCACTCATGATCTGCTGAGTATGAGTTTATTAATTGATGAATTAATAAAACATCATAATTAGAATTAATATGTTAATTCTAAATTATTAAAGATTATTAATCTCAAAGGAGTTTGAATTAATTCATATTTTGCTACCAATTAATTGGGAAACCTAATAGGTCACACATAATAGATGATTATGTACTTGAGATGTTATTTAATAATATTGTGGGGTTAATTGTGAGAAGTAGAAGTTTCTTGGGCCAAATTATAATTGTGAGAACTTGTAGGTTCCAATTACAATTAAATAATTTTAATTCTTGTAGGATTCAAAGAAGTGTGATCATCGGCTATTTTTCTGGGATTTTTCCCTTAGAATAAGCCATGGTTGTTTTATTTTTTTGACACCGAAAAAAATTATTTTCTGGTTGCTCTGATACACATGTCTTTGTTTTTTTTGGGTGTTTTTTTTTTTTTTTTGCTTCTCTTCTCTATAAGTGACCCTAGCCGCCAAGAAATTCTCCTAGCAGAGAATTTTTGGTTTTCTTGAGAGCATACCTCGCGTGGATACTATCAGAGTCAATCTCACACTGAGATTGAAGCACCAAGACACCTGAGCGGTGTTGAACCATCTACATTGAGAAACCGTTCTCAAAAAGGTTGCTATCGCATTCTGGATCGTGCCTCAGTATTTAACTAAAAGTTTTGATTTTATGGCACCGTATAGAGAAGGTATATTGCTCTTCTTGTTTTTCTGTTCTTCACACCTTGCAAATTCTAGTTTTAGTATATCTCAAATTTTTTGCTACACGACCCTGTATTTGCATGAGATTACATACAACTCCTACTAGAATATAATTAATTCTAGCCTAAATTTATTAGTACTTGTTCCATACTCCATTACTCAACATGTGTATCAATTGAAACTATTTCCAACACATAGTCACCTTGGCCAAGGACTTCTCGAGTAATGATTCTATATAAGTGGCCGTGAGATATACGACCATACTATTAGGAGTGATGAATCATTTATTGACCCTTTCAACTTCTTTTATTTACTTTATATTATACCCAATGTCCATCCCATAAGCGGTCTTGTATGGACTCCAGATATTGAAATCAAAGTACGACGCTTAGTAAACAAAGTCCTTTGGAAATCTCAAGTTTAAAGATACTTGCACATTTGTTATAATGATATTCTATCATTGGCACTCACTAGTTACCCATGTGATTATCTCATAGTTAGGTCATCCAATGAACTTATTCACTTAACAAACATCTACGTGTTAACTTTGAGTATCACAATACTTACAGATGTGAAAACCACTGCTTTGCTCAAATCAATAAGTACAACATGTGCTAGTCTTGGCGTATTAATGATGTCATATCTCATTAATACTATAACTAAGGATGGTTTAAATGCAAGTACTATATAGTATAGTAGAAATATCACATTATGATCTCTATCATAATTTCTTTAACACTATACTATAAGCTTAAGACTTTATCTAATTATTTTATACACGTATACGTGGAATAATTAATTAACCTGAAAGATAAAGATTGTCTTTTATTAATAAATTTGCCATATACAATATACAAGCGATTGCCTCTATGGTGTTATACTAATAAACTCTAACTTGCACTAGAGCCAATCATTCATACATCTAATACCAAATGACTTAGCTTGTCAGTCATGTTTCTTTAGAAGCAGTGTTTTAGTGAGCAGGTCCACTATGTTTTCATCCATAGAAACTCTCTCTATCTTTACATCATTTCTATCTATGATCTCTCGGATCAAGTGATAGTGTCTTAGTACGTGTTTAGATCGCTGGTGAGACCGTAATTCCTTCGCTTGTGCAATGGCTCCATTGTCATCACAATACAAAAGCATTGGATCAACAATGCTAGGAACCACTCCTAGTTCTGTTACGAACTTCTTGATACAAACTACTTCCTTACCTACTTCAAAGCAGCTATGTACTCAGTTTCAATCGTCAAATTAGCAATAGTATCTTGTTTGGAACTTTTCCAACTTACTGCCTCTCACCTAATGTGAATATGTAGCCTGAGTGTGATTTGAAGTTATCCTTATTGGACTAAAAACTGGCATCAATAGACCCTTTTATTTTCAAATCACATTTGCCATATACCAAGAATAAGTCCTTAGTCCTTCGCAAGTACTTAAGGATATTCTTTACAATCGTCCAATGACGCACTCCAGGGTCAAATTGATATCTGCTTGTAAGGCTGAGAGCACAAGATATATTAGGCCTAGTACATATCATAGCATATACATGATAGATTCAATTGCCAAAGTATATGGAATTCTACTCATGTGATCTCTTTCAATTTGTGCCTTAAGAGACATTAACTTTGAAAGGCTTACTCTATGAGATATGGGTAAGAATTCCTTTTTAGATTGATCTATGCTGAGCCTCTTCAGCACTTTATCTATATATGTTGACTGTGAAAAACTGAGTAATCTTTTTTATCTATCCCTATAGATCTTTATTCCTAGAATATAGGTTGCTTCTCCAAAGTCTTTCATGGAGAACTTCTTGGATAACTAAACTTTTACATATTGAAGGACAGGGACATTATTTCCTATTAGCAATATATCATCTACATAAAGTAATAGAAAAACAATTGCACTCCCACTAACCTTCTTGTATACATAAGTTCATCTATGTTTTGAATGAAGACAAATTATTTAATTGTTTTAATAAAACAGATTTTTCAACTCCTAAAAGCTTACTTAAGTCCATAAATAGACCTTTGAAACTTGCACACTTTTGTGCTATCTTTATATGTGAAACTCTCAGGTTGTGTCATATACACTTTCTCAATTAGGTTTCCATTTAGGAAAGCTATTTTCACTTCTATTTACTATACCTCATACTCATAATAGGTGGTAAGTGCTAGGAGTATCCTTATAGATTTTAGCATCGCAGCTGGCGAGAAAGTTTCATCGCAGTCAATACCATGTTATTGATGATAACATTTAGTAACTAGTTATGCTTTATAGGTAACTACGTTTCAATCCTTATTGATTTTGTTTTTGAAAACCCATTTGCTCCCAATAAGTTTGATTCTTTTAGGTGGATTAACTAATGTCCACACTTGGTTGTCATACATAGAATCCATTTCTAATTTCATAGCCTAAAGCCATTTGTCAAAATTTGAACAATTTTGAACATCCTTGTAAGTAGTAGGCTCATCTTCATCTATAGGCAATATGTCTTTATGGTCACTTATGAGAAATCCATATCTCTTATGTACCATACATATCATACTTGACCTATGAGGTTCTTGTGTAGACGAAGGTTTATTTCTTCTCTCAATAGATATGGGTTCAGACGGTTAATCCATGTTTGTTTGTTCTTCTTCAACTTCACTAAGTTCAATTTTACTCCCACTGTACCCTTTAAGTACGTGCTTCTTCTATAAGAAGACAACATGCTTCAAAACAAAAATACTTTATTTTCGGAAGGGAGATAGTAGTAATATCTAAATGATTCTTTTGAATTTCCAACAAACAAACATTTGTCAAACTTACTTTCAAATTTATCTGATTGTGGCCTTTTAACAAAAGAAAGGCAACCCTATATTCTCATGTGAGATAACTTTAGTTTCTTACCAAAGAATAACTCAAATGGGGTAGTATCAACTGTTTTTTGCGGAACTCTGTTTAGTATATAAGCAGCAGTCTCCAATACATGTCTCCAAAATGATTTTGGTAAGTCCGTAAAAGCCATCATGGTCCATATTATGTTGAGGTGTATATGGTGGAGTCCATTGAGATAATATCCTATTATCTCTTAAATAACTTTGAAACTCTTGGCTTAAGTATTTACTTCCTAGATTAGATCTTAGAGTTTTAATACTTTTACCAAGTTGTTTCTCTACTTCATTCCTGAAGTCCTTGAACTTGTCAAATGATTCTGATTTGCATTCCATTAAATATAAATACCCATATCGTGAACAATCATCAATAAAAATAATGAAATATTGATAACTTCCTCTTGCTTGTATTGATATTGGGCCATATACATCAGTATGTATGAGTTCTAATAACTCTTTGGCCCTTTTCCCTTTTGTAGAAAAGGTTGTTATTTATAGAAAGAACTTCCAAACCATGACTTATTATGTACCTGGTTTTTAGTCCATTTTCAAAAATAAAGGTTGTTCTTTTTCATTAAATGATATCCAATATAGTACTGCGACTTTGATAAATGGTTTGTATGTTCTAGACATGAATGATCTTATTCTCAATATAAATAATAAAAAATAAAAAAAAAGATAACTCAATCTTATTTTACTAATGACATTGTTATTTAGGCCATATAAATGAGAATCAAATTTCTAAGTTACACAAGCTTGATGACTTACGGTCATTTGAATACGAATTATATGACACATATGACTCTTGTTTAATTAGAAAAATGACTAAAGCACCCTTTTCTAGAATTAATAAAAACCAGAACAACTGTTATTTTTGCTTCCAAACAAGCAACTGAGATAATATTCTTAAGTAAAATAGGTACACAATAATAATTTAGAAGTTCTAGAATTAATCTAGAAGGCAAGTGTAAATGATAAGTCTTTATGGCAAGTGTAGATGATAAGTCCCTACAGCAACCTTTACTCTATTTGCAGCACGTAGGTCTATATTACCCTTTTCAAGCCTTATACTGTCCTTTAGTCCCTGCAAATTATTACACAAATAAGATCCACATCCAGATATCCACTACCCATATCTCAATTTTAAAGGCAGTATTAATCTCAATCATAAATATACTAGGAGTGGAAGTAAAAGTACCGCGAGCTTCTCTTTCTCCTTCTTCTCTTTGATGGTCTCTAAGTAGGCCTTACAGTTGAGCCTCCAATAGCCTATCTTGCCACAATGACAACATAGGCCTTTTATGGCTGCCTCATTTTTTTTCATGCCACTTTTGGGCTTAGTGGGTACCTTCTTCTCCTTCTTGGGAACTTTTTTCTTAGAAAAGGAAGAATCTACCAGCATAACTACATTAGCTTCCTACTTCAAGGAAGCTTCTACAGTCTTGAGAAGTTTGATTAACTTGGGTCTCCATCTTATTCATTTGGTAGTTAATCACAAATTGTGAAAAACTGCTTGGCAAGAATTGTACAATTAAGTCAACACTTAATTCATGATCCATCACAAAACCAAGAGATCCAAATTTCTCAATCAAGCCCAACTTTTTCAACTCATGTGTGGCCGCAAAAGCACCCTCAACCATCTTAGATTGAAACAGCTGTATAGAGATCTCGTATCTCTCTATTCTAGCTTGCTAATCAAACAACTCCCCAGGATGGAAAATAATGGAGTAAGCAACCATATGCTCATGTTGCTTTTGCAGCTCAGAGTTCATTGACGACAACATGATACAAGATGATGTGTCACTATCCACTTGGTGATAGCATGCTCATCAGCAGGAGCATCTTGGGTTGGTGGTGGCAGAATATGAGTATCTAGCACGTAAAGTAACTTTTCTGACTTGAGAACGATTCTCAAGTTTCTATACCAATCCAGAAAATTTGACCCGGTAAGCTTATTAGTTTCTAAGATTCTACGTAAATTCAAGTTAGTCGGCATGATGCAAATGACCTAGATGTAAGGATAGAGAAATTAGCAAAATATATATGCACATGATATGCCAATAATTAGGTCTTTAATTAAGTGCATAATTATTTCACTATTTTACTCAAATCTGTAGCCCCCCATTATTAATTTGAGAAAACCTATTAGAAGATTTCCTAGTGGACCAGTATTTAAATTCCTTAAGAATGACCTTGGGTTAGCCCAATACACCATTTTTAAGTTCAATGGTAGGTATCTAATACCAATGATAGGGGATAAATTCATCAATAGTTTCCTAATTATTTGAGAAAATTTTGTGATATATTTAATATAATAACTAGTTATATTCTTTCATAATTGATATTTTACCCTTAGAAATGTATTTTGGTATTTTATTACAGAAAAAGGAAAAAATGATGAAAAAATCATCGTCGAGCAGTGCCTCGCCAGCATCGACCCTGTCGTATGGAACCGGCACTGGCCCAATGCTGGAAACAAGGGAGGAAGGAGAAAAAAACAGAGCACGTTAGGCCGGCAGTGCATGGTCAGCACCGACTGTACATGGTCGGCACCGACCTTGAGGAGCACAGCCGGTGTCAGCTCTATGCTGCTCCAAGGCAGCGATTTTTCCTGTTTTACACGGATTTGAGAATTTCTTAAGAGTTTTGGTATTTTTCAACTTGTACTCGACCTAGAACTCTTAGGAAATAAATTTTGGCATCTTAGGAGCCTATTTAAGCAAGGAAAAAACAAGGAAAACATATGAATCTAAGGATCAAAGTTGCTAATCAATCACAAAAAGAGGAGATTCATCAATCAAAGGGACTCACTACAAAAAAAAAAAAAAAAATGTTCTATATATGATGATAACATTTATGGCGGTCTTATAGCCATCACAAATGGTGGTTATATACAATAGACTGTCATATATAACTATTAAAAATGATGGTTCTCAGACCTTCACATTTAATCTAATATTTACGACCGACCTTCGTATAAAATACAATAAACGCAATAGCTAGTTGTAAAAGGTTATTATATATGAAGGTTTTGAGGCTGCCGTAAATATATGGTTATATACGACGGTCTTACATTTATTTATGACGGTTTTGTGGCCGTCTCAAATAATATAGTATTTATGGTAGTTTTTTTTTATGATAGTTTTGTGAGTGTCGTTGTAAAAGGTTAATATATACGATGGTCTAGAGGCCGCCGTAAATGTAAGGGTAGATACGACTTTTTTGCGATTATTTACGATAGTTTTTTGGCCATCGTAAAAAATACATTATTTACGATGGTTCTTTTACATTCAAATTCCCTCAAAAGTCAAACTCTGATTACCTTCAAATATAGTCAAAATACTTTTTTTTAGTAATTTTAACAAATCTAACGATTGGATCCTTAATTTCATACGCCTATCTTTATAAATATGTTAGGTTTTAGGCATTTTTATAGATATTTTGCTAGATTATGTGGCAAAATATATCCAATTACCTACAAATTTGGTCATAATATTTTTTTAAAACAATTTTAACAAATCTAATGGTTGGATCTTTAATTTACTATGCATATATTTGTAAATGTATTAATATTTGTAATTGTGTTAGGTTTTGGGCATTTTTATAGAGATTTTACAAGATCATGTGGCAAATTAAATATATCCGATTACTTTTAAATTTGGTCATAATACTTATATATATATATATATATATATATATATACATATTAAATTTGGTCAAATTAATATGTGTGTGTGTGTGTGTGTGTGTGTTTATATGTGTATGTATATAGTGTGTATATCTGTTTATGTATATAGATGCATATATATTCCTAGATTTATATATATATATATATATGTGTGTGTGTGTGTGTGTGTGTGTGTGTGTGTGTGTGTGCGTGTGTGTGTAGTATGTATATATAGTATGTGGTATGTATATGTGTATATATATGTATGTATTTGGTGTATGTGTGTGTGTGTATGTGTGTATGCATGTCGCCTAATGTAGTATTTATATATATGTATATATGTACATTTGTAAATAAGTGTATATGTATATATGTATATAAATTTATATATGTGTGTGTGTACATTTTATATATAAGTGTATATGTATATATGTACATAAGTGTATATATGTATATGTATATGTATATGTATGTATATATACGTACATATGTGTGTGTATATATATATATATATATATATATGAATGTTTGTACTATTTATATATTTATATCAATGTATATATGTATATATGTATGTATATATATATATGTGTGTGTGTGTTAGAAATATATATATGTATAAGTTTTTTTTCTAATCGATTTATATGTATAAAATCATTTAATAAAAACTATGATGTAATTAATTGTATATAAACTTTTAAAATTATATAAATGTACAAAATAATTTATTACATTGAGTAATGTTGTTTCATAGAAAATTTAGTATAATTGTTATATTTTTTTATAGTATTAATTTTTTAAAATTTTATAAAAATTATTGGGTATAGTTTAAATAAAAAAAAAAGAATTATACCAAACAAGAAGCCTGTCCTAACAGCTAAGGCATCGAGCCTTCATACGCAAGGTCATTGGTTCGACTCCTCGTTGCATCACAAATTAATTGGAAGATGCAATCAAGTGCGGCAGGTTCACGTGGACCATGGCTTGAAGGAGAACTCAAATCCAGTGCAATTGGCCTGAAGAATTTTGGTGGTCCACAAACTATTATTAGTTTTTTTATTGTTGTGGTTTTATTATATACAACGGTTCTAGGACCATTGTATTTGTTAATTTATTAATTTATAAATTTTTTTATTGTTATGGTTTTATTATATATGGCAGTTCTTTGGCCGTCGTATATGTTTTAACAAATACAGTAGTCTTAGGACCATCGTAAATAGCACAACCAATAACCTTATCATAGATGACCGTCGTATATGTTTTATGAGTTTTTTACAGCTAAAATGTAGAACCATAGTCTAACCCATCGTATATAGTATAAATAAATGTTTTCAGGCCGTCGTTTAATATAAACGACCCCAATATTTGAACGGCCCAAAAACTGTCGTATGGCTGTCATATAAGGTTTATATGACAGTTTTGTGGTATTTAAAGCGGTCTGTAAATGGTTTTTTTTTTTTTTTTGTAGTGATTGTTCAAGAAGGTTTTCAAGGAGAAGAATGAAGACTTGTTTATGAGTTCTTTCTTTTACCTTTGTTTTCTTTTTCTAGAACAATGATGTGATTAATGTTTTCATTGTAATTTGACATTATTTTGTGATTCAGGATTTCTCGAGCTAATTTAGTCTTTTGATCAATTAATTATTTTTCTTAAGATTTGATTTCTTACTTTTACTACGGAATTAATTGATTGATTCTTCTTGTTAACTTGCTTGAAAATAGGTTGATAATGGTTTCAATTTAATTAATTTCATCTTTGTTATCTCTTAACTTGCTTGAAAAAGAGGTTAATTATCAAGAACTTGGGTAATCAAAGATTAGCTAATGATTACTAGAATATAGATTCATTGGTTAATTTCATGCTTTAAATCACCTAGAATATAGGGATTTGTGTAGAATTAATTCTAGTGCATCTTTTGGGTAAATTGGTTAAGACAAAATAAGTTCACTAATTTAGTTAGGAGATAGTGATTCCATGGATTACAAATGAAGTGTATCTATTTTAAATCCTTCATGAAACCAAGATAATAATTGATTGTGATATTTGCTAAGTAATTCATTGTTATGTCTTCAAGAATATTTGTCTAAATTGTATATTCTTTCATCCTTAAGTTGTATCCATTTTTCTTTATTTTCCTTTTTATTCTCTCATCACTTTATTAGGTTAGTTAAATAATGAATGAAAGGTAACTAATGGTAGTTGTTCTTTAAGGATCGGTACTCTTTAATTTCCTATACTATGCTTATAATGAGTATACTTGCTCATATGTGTAATTTGGGATTAATGTTTTAACTAAAACTTGGCTAGGGATGGATTTAAATTTGTATGATTTTTCTACACCCAAATATTACGCATTAAGTTTTTGGCGTCGTTGTCGGGAAACAATGTCATAAAAGCTTGGATTTCATTGATTTAAACCTGTTTATATATAAATATGTATATATTTTTTTGTAACTAAGTGCCATATCTTGTTATGTGTATAAATGTAAGTTAATTAACTCACTTAGTGTATGTTGTACTTTGAATGTTAATTATGTTTAATTAGCTATTTGTAAATTCTTTAATCTCATCATCTTATTTTTCTTGTATTCTTAGCCATTAGTATATGCCTTGACGATTCCTAAGAGAATCAATGGATTTTGATCCTGATATTAAAAGAACTTTGACTAGGATTCAGAGGGCACTCAGGCAAAGGATAAGCAAGTCAGTTCCACAGAAGAGATGAGGTTAACCAAACAATAATGGTAACAATGGTGGAAATAATGGTAGAAGGATTATAGATGACTTTGTTAAAACCGGTGATTTCAGGTTCAGACTCGAGCATCACTAGACCTAAGGTAGGGGCAAACAATTTTGAGATCAAATCCAACCTTATTTAAATGATCTAGAACATGGTACAATTTGATAGGTTACCTGATGTAGACCCTAATGCTCACCTTACTAGTTTCATAGAAATTTGTGATACCTTGAAAATGAATGGTTTTCAGAGGATGCTATAAAGTTGAAGCATTTTCCTTTTTCCTTGAGAGATAGAGCCAAATTATTGTTAAAATCTTTACGGTAGGATCCATCACTACATGGAATGGGCTGGCTGAAAATTTTTTGACAAAGTACTTTCCCCCAGCTAAAATAGCCAAACTTAGGATAGAAATTTTTGCCTTCCAACAGTTAGATTCTAAAAGAATTTACAAGTGTTGGGAAATGGAGAAGGTGATGCTTAGAAAGTGTCCTCATCATGGATTTGATCTAGAAATGTAAATGCAGACTTTACATTGTGGAATGAATTTTGCCTCCAAACAGTTAGTAGATGCATCTGTTGGAGGGACTATCAATTTGAAAATCCCAGAAGAAGTATATGAGTTGGTGAAGAATATTGCAATGATTAACTACTCATAGGGTAATCTGAGAAATGGGGCTCGTGTTCAAGGTGTGCACAAAGCTGATGTTGTAGCTACTCTGGAAGCTAAGGTTGAGGCACTTACGTAAAAGATGGAACATATAGTGATGACCTCCTCTCTAGGCCAGGTAATGAATGTTAATTGTGATTTTTATAGAGAAGGGCATCCCAATCACAGGTTCATCCCAAGATTCCTTAGAATAAGCTACGTTTATAAGTAATGGGCGACAAGGTAATAATCCCTCTAGTGCCACATACAATTCAAGTTAGAGGAACCATCCTAGTTTCTCTTGGATAAATCAAAACCAACCAAGGCCTTCTAATTTTGGTGGCAATCAGATGACTCAACCCATCTTACCCTACAATGCACCACCATCAAAGCCATCATGGAAGGAGTTGGCCAACAAGATGGTGAGCTCAACTAAGGCAAGGTTCCAACAAGTGGATGCTGTGACAAAGAATTTGAGGCATCAATGAGAAGTCTTGAAAATCAAATTGGACAATTGGCTAAGCTTCTTAGAGACTGTCAAATGGGATCTCTTCCTGGGAACACTAAAACAAATCCATGTGATCAAGACCGTGGAAAAAGATGAATTTTCACTGCTTTAATTTTTGTTTATTTAGGACATCTCTTTAATTTCTATTTACTTTTGTTAGTTTTCTATATTTTTTAATTTATGGGATAATTGCATTTTCATCATGATTATGTGTTTTTCATTATTATTGCTTTTATTAATTAATTAAAAAAATTAGGTCAGACAGACTTGGGCAGGCGTCGGCCCAGGCGTACTAAGCCGGCGTGGGCTCATGCGGGCAGCCCTCTATATGGCCGATTTGGGTCATTTGTTTTCAAACTTTTCCAACTTTCCTCAATTTTTCTCTCCACCCGGTGCCGTTTCGTCCTCTCTAAATATCACCGGATCTATTTCTAGCTTCAAAAACACCATCCCAAAATCAAATCTCCTTGTCTTTGTTGAATCTACGGATTCAAACTTCAAAAATCCCAACTTTTTCTTCAAAAATCCACTTTCAAATCTCCTCTTTCAAGTAAATATCTCTTAAAAAAGATTTCATATTTTGCTTGACCATGCATTAGAGAACACAAAGGTATGGTTTTTCTTGCATTCTGACGGTTAAATTCTTATCATGGATTTTTCACTATTTTTGAGCATATTTTTAGGTGAAAAATTCATAATTAGGAGTTGTTGGTTAAGTTTGATTGAATTGGTGGCTCCATTATGATTGAAATAGCATGAGTTTATGATTCACAAATTATTTTTGCTGTCACATATTCCATATTTTGATCTTATGTTGGCTATTTTTGGGTCATTGAGACTATATTGGTAATGAATTCATACTAGACAGAGAATGTTATTACGTTTTCCTGAATTGTAATATGGATATGTTCTTCACATGCTATGACCAGGTTGTGTACAAGTTGGGAATTATATGGTTGTTTGAATTGTGGTGCTATATTTCTTTTTGCAGGATTTGAAAGGAGATTGGGATTGATTTATATTGTGGATTGAGGAGTTTGTGGATTGAGTGAAAATTGTGAATTGTCGAGGATGGTGTGTTGTATTGTGTCATGGTAGATTAATAGTCCCGAGATAGAGTTGTTGTGGTATTGTTGTAGTGACTCATTATCATTTTTTTCGTGATACCCATCTTCAAACACCCTCATCATACCTAAAGACAAAGGCTAATCTTCCACAAGGGCTATAGCCTCATCTTCCTCTGCCCTTATATCTATAGACCCCTTATTCCTACACCTTGTTGATTTTATTGATCCTTCCTGTCAAGAGTGATACTCTAAGAGGGTTTCTAATAAAATCATTATAGAACACACATTTGCACCCTCTCTAGACTATACCCTCAAGTTAGGAATGATGTTTAGACAACTGAGATGAAAGGCCTATAGTTCAGTTGAAAGGACCATATTGCCCTGTCTTGGTTACAGAGTTTTATGCTAATCTGGTCCAGAAATGAAATAACCATCTTAAGACTATTGAGACCAGGGTAAAGGGAACCCCTATTTTTGTGGATAGAGAGAGACTGGCTGCCATATTACATATTCATGATGAAGGCCCTTGGTTAGTTGTAGATCACCACAACCAAAAGATATTTTCTGATCCTAAATAGAGAGTTGGTGATACTAGAGCTACCCTAAGGATGTACAGGAGAGGTCCAGTAGGGCAGGTAGGTTTCTATTCTAATAATGACCTTGAGGCCAACCTACATGCCTTAATCTATATCTTTTCTTACGATGTTGTTCCTAAATCTAGTAGGTTCAATAAGTCCCGTGTGATTCACCTTTATATTCTACATAAGATGATGCACACCTAGCCTATCCCACTTGCTCCTTTGATTATCCAATCTATGTGGGATGTGGTCCATTTTTGTTTTTCTACTAAAGCCTTTCTTTTTCCCCCTCATGATCATGAAAATTCTGGAAGCGTTTAGCATTAGTTTTGAGGGGGAACTTATTGAGACCACAATTAAGAGAGATCTAGTTACTGAGCAAACATTGGTTAGCTGGGGTTATCAATATAGTACTGAGCTGAGGTGCTGGTTGAGGCCTTATGATGTGCATCACTTGGGACAAGTTGAGCTTCCACCTATAGAGCAGGAGCACCCTACAGCACCACCTCGAGCTCGTGCTAGTGGTTCCTAATCCTAATCGAGGACTGATTTTGAGACTGAGGTGAGAGGTTAATTAGAGCAATTGAGAGTGGGCATGGAGACGCAAATGGAGATCCTTCTTCAGCTTCGTGAGTCAATGACTGCCCTCACTAGGAGGCAAGACACTCAAGAACAAAAATGGGCACAATGGATGCAGCGATTTTTTGGACCTCAAGAAGGTGATAGTAGCCATATGGCTATGATTAGGATAACCATGATAATGATAATTGAGTATTTTTCTACTGATCCCTGTTTAATTTATTTAGTTTTCTTTTCTCTTTATAGTTGCATGTCTTTTCTTAGAATTCTTCTTAGTTTGTTTTTATTTTCCTTTTCTAGTTTTATGTTTTTTTGTTTCTTTTGTGTTTTTGTTTAGGTACATTCCCCAATGACTCCTTGTGATGGATTCGCCAATGTTGAGGCTACTCCATTATGGAAGTATTTTCTTTTCTTATTTTCTTCCCCCTTATTTATTTTAGTCCATTGCCTTTGTTTTCATTGTTCTATTTTTTGCCATTGAGGACAATGTCCAGTTTAAGTGTGGGGGGAGAATTTAGCATTGAAAATATATTTCATGTACTCTAGTTTTGGGCTATCTTAGCTTTTTTTTTTCTTTTTTTAATTCTTGTGGTTTTATAATGAGGTTGTAGTTATCTTTCTTATTTGGAATATGATTTTTATCATTCAATTGGTTGGATTTTTATTAACAATGCATTGGTTTATTGGATTAGATATGTTAAGTCTTAAGAATTTGAGTTAATCTTGTTTATGTATTAGTGTTTGAATGTTATTTTATTCATCTAGTTTGAAGGTGGATAATGTGATGAATGTAGGGAAAGTTGTTAACTAACTCGTATATTATGGATTTTGAAATTTGCTTGGCTTTGAGTAATGAGTAAGGAATGTGAGGAAATTGAAAATTATTTAGTGGAAAATTTTATTTTTTTAAGAATTGAAAAACAATTGAGTTGAAAAATATGCTCTTATTTTTGTTGATTGAATATCTTTTAATGAAAATAGGGTTAATATGGAGAGAAGTAGTAAGTATTGTTTGGTGCACTCTCTTGAGGTTATCCCGAAGACAAAAAGGCAAGAAAGAGCAAAAGAAGAAATTGTTGAAAAATATGATGAAAAAAAATATGTATAATGACTATAAAGGGAACCAATACAGTGCGTGAAGAGAAATCCATTCACTTGAGGATATTAATTCCTTAAGTTTTTGAAAAAAAAAAAAAAAGATTGGAGTGTTTTCCTTAAATCATTACTTGAGTTGTGTAATTTTTAAACCTATAATGCTTGAGTTGGTAGATAGCTTGACTTGTATAATTTATATTATCTACGTTTTTGCTTAACGGGTAAAATAATTTTCGTAGACTAAAGTATAAACTTGCTTAACTTAACTTTGAGGGCCTTGGTATGTCTTATCTAGTGTTTCAATTTGTAAATGCTTTCAAAGGGTTAAAAGAATGACAAGATCATGTCTAAAGTTTGAAGAGGAATTGTGGCTTTGTTATAGTTGAAATTTTTTAGAGTTTGTCTTTATTTTTCCTTGTCTTAAGTACTTTACTTAAGAACAAGCAAAGATTCAAGTGTGAGAGAATGTGATAGGAGATAAATTTAACAATAATTTCCTAGTTATTTAAAGATATTTTGTGATATATTTGATGCAATAATTAGTCATATTCCTTCATATTTGATATTTTACCCTTAGATATGTATTTTGGTGTTTTATTGCAAAGAAAAAAAAAGGAAAAATGACGAAAAACCCGTCACCGAGTAGTGCCCGGCCGACGCCATCCATGTCGCATGGAACAAGCACCAGCCCAATGCTGGAAATAGGGGAGAAAGGAGAAAAAACATAGCACATCGAGCCACCAGTGCACGGCTGATGCCGGCCATAAGGAGCACAGCCAGCACCGGCTCTATCCTGCTCCTGTTTTGCACGAATTTGGTAATTTCCTAAGTGTTTTGGTATTTTCCAACTTGTACTTAGCCTAGAACTCTTAGGGAATGAATTTTAGCATCTTGGAAGATTATTTAAGCAAGGAAACACATATGAATCCAAGGTTCAAAACTGCCAATCAATTACGAAAAGAGGAGATTCATTAATGGCATTGTTCAAGAAGGTTTTCAATGAGAAGAAATAGGGCTTGTCTATGAGTTCTTTCTACAACAATGAATGATATGATTAATGTTTTCATTGTAATTTGACATTATTTTAGATTTATGATTTCTCAAGCTAATTTAGTTTTTTGATCAATTAATTATTTTTTTTGGGGATTTAATTACTTATTTTTACTACGGAATTGATTGATTGATTGATTGATTCTTCTTGTTAACTTGCTTGAAAAAGAGGTTGATAATAGTTTCAATTTAATTAATTTCATAATTGTTATCTCTTAACTTGTTTGAAAAATGAGTTAATTGTTAAGAACTTAGGTAATCAAAGATTAGTTGATGATTGCTTGAATATAGATCCATTGACTAATTTCATACTTTAAATCATCTAGAATATAGAGATTTATGTGAGGATTAATTTTAATGAATCCTTTAGATAAATTAGTTTAGATAGAATATGTTCACCAATTTAGCTAGGAGATAGTGTTTCTATGGATTGCAAACGAAATTAGTCTATTTTAAATCCTTCATAATACTAAGATAATAATTAATTGTGATATTTGCTAACTAATTCATTGTCTTGTCTTCAATAATATTTTTCTAAATTGCATATTTTTTCATCCTTAAGTTGTATAATTCTTTCTTTATTTTTCTTTTTATTCTCTCATCACTTTATTAGGTCAGTTAAATAATGAATGAAAGGTAACTAATGGTAGTTGTTCCTTGAGGATCGATACTCGTTAATTTTGTATACTATGCTTATGATGAGTATACTTGCTTATATATGTAATTTGGGGATTAATGTTTTAATTTTAACTTGGCTAGGAATGGATTTAAATTTATACGATTTTTCTACAACCAAATCTTACGCATCAACTAATTACATCAAATGTAATTACCAGATTATTAGGTGATTAACGTCTTTTATTCTTAAAGTCTTTAAGCTAGTCCAATCTTGCCTCTAATTTTCTTTATGCTTGAATTAACCTAACCGGGATAAAGAAACTAGTTAAATACAACCCATTAATCAATAATTTAAATTCCATACATCGAACATACTCGATGTCAAGTAGGCTTGGGTTTGCCTAACAACCTGGCATCGAAAAAGATCTCTCGTTCTTACTGTATTAATAGAAGACATTAGGTTTAATATTAATTGAGGGACTTTTAATATTAGTGATCTCATACATTTGGCATGCATAAATATCAACAATTTGGCACAATTGTAATAGACTCAATTACATGACTTGATTATAGATTTTTCTAGATTAAATTCCCTGAGTTAAGCAGGAAATTATTTGGTCAAACCTATGTGTTCATGTATGTTTTAAGGAGAAAGTCTTACCATCTTCTTACTTCGTCATGACTACCATCTCTATAAACTTGAAAATTAATTTTTAATCCTATCTATTCCTATGCAATCTAATTACATAAATTTTTCTAATAAAGAAACATCGAGTTATATTCGAACAGAATTAGATGAGAAAAGAAATTATACAAGAATAATAGAAAAGGCCGGTCACGCAAACCCTGTTTATTCAAAACAAAGCAATAAAATGCATGACACAATATTATCTAATCAAAATTAATTGGTCTAAGTCCATAACCTAAGCCAACATGCCAAAATCATGCTTAAAATAAATTAAGCAAATAAATACATGAAATAAAAATTTCCAAAATCATTGTTTTGGAAAAAATAAAATAACTAAATATAAATTCCAAAATCATTATTTTAAAAATAATATAGTTATTTCCAAAATCAAATTTTGGAAAGTTTGTGAATCCAAATATCAAAATTTTTGGAAAAATATTTGGGTCCATTTTGAATTAAGAAAAATTAATGGATAAAAGGAAAAAGAAAAAAAATTATAAAAATAGGAGGCGGCCTAAGGAAAACACCTAGGCTGCCTAGGGAACTTCCTAGCGGCCCAGGGTGACTTCTGTTTTTCTGCTACCTTCTTTTTTTTTTTTTTTCATTTCGTTAGTCTTGCAATTGCAACAATTGCAATTGTGAAAAGAAGTCAAGTACATAGCTTATGAAAAATTCTAAAAAGAAACAACAAAAACATAAGGAAACAATTTTTTTTCTTTATAGCTTTACGGGAAAAAAAACAAAAGGAAACAAAAACATGAGGAAACAATTTCCTAATTCCTATTATTATTCTTGTTTTATTTTTAGAAACAATTTCCAAAGATTTCATAAATCCTTTTACTGAAACAATTTCAGTAATTAATATACAATAATAATAATAATAATAATAATAATAATAATAATAATAATAATAATAATAATAATAATAATAATAATAATAACCCACTAAAACGAATTTCTTTTTAAAAAATCAAAATATTCTAGAAACAATTTACACATACCCAAATATAATTTTTAACCAATTTCAAAATTTAGAATATTTATGAAACAATTTCAAAACTAGTAATAAACCTGTAAAACACATACAAGATGGCTCTGATACTACTGTTGGATTTCGATCATGCAAAAACGATTTATGTGTAGCGGAAATTAAAATGAAATCCACTCAAAGGATCACTCGTATATAATTAAATAGGTTAGGAAAAGAAAGGAAAATCAGTTACCTCGAAAATGTAGCTTTTAAAATTTTCCTTTGTGCACGAAACCTTTTCGAAAGATTATCCAAGCACGAACCACCAAATTCCAAGAATAAGAATTTCTCTAATATTGATCTACATGAGGATATAT
Source organism: Voacanga thouarsii (assembly GCA_026120185.1). Classification (NCBI taxonomy): domain Eukaryota; kingdom Viridiplantae; phylum Streptophyta; class Magnoliopsida; order Gentianales; family Apocynaceae; genus Voacanga; species Voacanga thouarsii. The sequence goes on from JANUWF010001921.1 coordinate 2,898,330, forward strand.
TCAAGAACTATCAAAATTTTCTATTAGAAAAATAATATGGCGGGTAGAGGTTAATTTTTTATAGAAGAGTAAAAGGAATTTTGGGAGGGTTTCTTCAAAAACCGAAGACGGCTAAAAAAAAACATGATCTCGTGTCCTATTCACATATTTCTATATGAATACTCGGAAGTTCATCGCCGTAGGATATCACCAAATCCCACGTGAAGCTCTATTGTACCCAAAAACATATTTTGGAAATTATACTAAAAGATTTTAATAATTATTATGAGATTAGGTTTCTATAATTGCAATAAGGCCCTTGAATTATAACTAGTTTATAATTCAATCACAAGCTTTTAAATAATTGTAATTTCATTCAACTAATTATAACATTTTATAATTAGCCCATATTATTATTTCTTCTCACAAATTAATCCCAAATATTACCATATAATATCTTGAATATCAATTCCTCTATTTTGTGTATCCTATTAGGTTTTTCGGTCCACTAGTAGCAAAATTTGCATTAATTCTAATTACTATATAATTAATAATCATTAATAATTAGAATTAATTTATTAATTCTAATTAAGAGTAATATATTAATTCTCTAATTAATAAATTTATATTTAGTAGATCATGAGCGACATCTAATAATACATCATAACCACCCAAAAGTTCAGAAAGTTAAGTGGCTTGACATGAACCTTTTAATAGCAAAATATCAATGCAATGAACTCATTTCATTATACTATATTTCATTCAGTTTTAGATTATGGAATTAGTGCCAACTCCTACTAGAATATAATTAATTCTAACCTAAATTTATTAGCACTTGTTCCGCACTCCATTACTGAACATGTGTATCAATTGGAATTATTTCCAACACATAGTCACCTGGGCCAAAGATTTATTGAGTTATGATTCCATACAAGTGGCCGTGAGATATACGTCCTGATAGTGGCTAAATTCATCACTAATTTCCTAGTTATTTGAGACTAATTTGAGATACTTTTGATGTAATAACTAGGCATATTCCTTCCTATTTAACATTTTGCTTGTGGAAAGAGTTCTTGATGAATTTGTACAGGAAGTAGAAGATTTCGAGCAAAAGTGTGCAATTCCAGACTTGACTTGGCACCAAGTCAAGCTAACCAACCCAGTGCTAGGTCTGCTCTAGAAAAGTAGAGAAAAATAGAGAAATTTTGAGGAGAAAACCAGAAGTAACCTATCGCTAGGCTGGTCAAAATGACCAGGCACCGGGTCCAATCTGTACAGAGTCGGTGCAACTCTGTTTTCGCTTGAATTTGGTATCTTCCAAAGGATTTTGGTATTTTCTAAGTTCTACTTAGACTAGACTTCTCAAGCCACGAATTTTGGTGTCAAGGAAACTTATAAATACAAGAAAAACACAAGAGAATTGTGTGAATTCAAGAATCCAAGCTAGTTAATTATTTTTCAAAGACAAATTCACTACTCAAAGGAGTATTGTTCAAAGGAGATTTTCAAGAGAAGTTTGTCTATGAGTTCTATCGTTTATCCTTTGTTTATTTTTCTAGATCAATTATGTGCTTAATGTTTTGATTGTAATTAGATATTATTTTGGATATTACGATTTTGAGTTAATTGGAATTTTGATCAATCAATTATTATCCTTGGTATTTGATTATTTGTTATAATTGATTTATTGATGCATGATAGGGGGTTAAAATCATCATTATTTTCCTAGTTATTTGAGATTAATTTGAGACACTTTTGATACAATAACTAGTATATTCCTTCCTATTTGATATTTCACTTATAAAAATACTTTTCTAAAATTTTATACAAAAATAGGTGAAATTTGGAGTTAATTGTGTAATTTTTCAGTACATACCAATCACCGGGCCAAGAAAGTGGACCTGGCGTCGGTCCTATACTAGAAGAACAGAGGATTGTATAGGGAAAAAAAAAAACAGAATAGAGGCACAATTGAAATTCAAAATTGGAGAGGAAAAAAAAGAAAAATGGCTCAAGGATAAGCAACGTCATAGCTCGGTCACGCCTCAACAAAAGGACAAAAGCAAGAAGAGGAAAAGAAGGAAATTGGTAGGCCAAGGTGAAGAGAAAACAATGAAACAAAGAAAAGGGGAAGAAGACAAAATGTATCATGTGTGTAAATCTAAGTCGCAGCTCGGCAAGAAAGCAACTGAAACAAGAAGAAAAGAAGCAGCTTCAATGTGACGTACAAGGAAGAGGAATGCTGGTGGCTCGTTGGCTCAGCAAAGGGAAATCGGCTTCATGGCTCGACAGAAAAAGAAAGCCATTGGCTCAAAAGTAGAATGGCTTAATTGAAGCCAATGTCAGCAAATAACAAGTGCTTCAGTGCATTCGACAAAAGAGTTTCAATTCTCCATTTCTCAAATTGAAGGCGGTGCACTACCTTTGTTTTTATTTAGAATTCAATTAGGAAATTGCTAATCCATTTTGGTTTTGGATTTTTTGGGAAATTACTTCTTTTTTACTTAGGATTCTTTTAGGAACTTTATAAGCCTATAAATAAAGGCCAATTACCTTAGAAAATGGGGGTGTACAATGTAGAGACTTAGATAAATTTTTTAGAGTGCATCACCAATATTTTCTCTAGAGAAATAATTCAAGGAGCATTGATTCTTAGAGGAATTTTTATTGAAAATTGAAAGGCTTGTATATGAGTATTTATCTATTTCCTTTGTTTTCTTTTTCTTGAACAATGATGATTTTAATTCTTTAATTATATTTGGATATTATTCTTGGATTTATGATTTTGAGTTAATTTAGTTCTTTGATTAATTAATTATTTTCTTTGGTATTTTATTACTTGATTTCATGAGTTATTGATGCGAGTTCTTCTAATTAACTTAGACATAATGATGTTAGGAGTTTCGTTGCATTGATTTCGTAATTGTTAAATCTTAGTGGATTTGAACACTGAAGTTAGGATTTTAGAACTAAGTGATCAATGGTTCAGCTGATTTCACCTTGACATAGGGTCATTAGCTAATTTCATGATTTTAAGGAATTGAGATTCATATATATTTTGGTTAGAATGGCTTGATTGATAAATCTGCTAATTGAATCAAAATATATAATGATGAGCTTAATGCATGTTTTGGTTATGTTAGTTTGATTGACAAATCTGTTAATATGAATCAAAATATAGAATTCCATGGATTGACAAATGAAGTGGAATTTACCTAAGTAAATTCATGACTTGATAAATGATTGAATTTTACTTTATGTTCTTTCATAACGCCAAGGTGATAATTAGTTGAGAGAATTGCTAGTTGGTTCATTATCATGTTTTCTAGGATAATTGTTTAAATTGCATATTCCTACATCCTTGAGTTGTATATATATTTTTATTATTTTTATTCTTTTCTCACTTTAATTGGGTCGATTAAATAATGAATAAAGAGTGATTAGTGTGTACTTGTTTCTTTGAGAATCGATACTCGTTAATTCCCTATACTATGTTTGCGATAAGTATACTTGCTCGTATGTGTATTTTGGGATTAATATTTTAATTAAAACTTAAGTAAGGAATGTATTTAAATTTGATGATTTTTATGCACCCAAAATTTACACATAAACTTTTGGATGCTGTTGACAGGGAACCATATCATGAAAGCTTGGATTTCATTGATTTAGCCATGTAAATATGTAAATAGATAAATACACGTTGATAATGATTAACTTGTCTTTGTATGTTTACATATATTGTATATTTAGTTATTTAATTGTACTAACCTAATGTTAATGACAAATATGTGTACTAAATGTATTTTTAATATGATGATTTTTGCGTTCATAATTTTGAGCCCCTACTAACTCTTTTTAGTTTCAAGTTTGGACTCTTTGCTTATATACACCAACACGATATTTTGGGTGTAGTAATTTATTTTTATTTTTATTTTATTTTATTTTATTAGTCTGGTGATTATTATTTCAATGATAGTCTAAATTTTAATCTATGCATTCTTGTTTTAAATGTACTATACTCATGCATTCAATTAGGATAGTTCTTATTTTTTTTAAAAAAAAAATTAGAGCCAGAGCTAACCTAGAGCCAAGCCAAAAAATGGCAATAGCAAATAAATAAATAAATAAAATAAAATTTGTTTACTATTGGGCAGTGCTGGACCAGCGCCAGGCCAAACTCCTTACTCTTTTTCTTTTCTTCCTAGATTCTTCCTATTTTGTCTTTTTCTTCCTTTTTCCTTTTTCTTTTACGTTTCTTGTTTGTTTCTAGTGTTTGTTCACATGAAGCACCTACCCCCCCCCACATTCCTTTCATTGTGTTTTATTTCATTTGTGTCTTTCTTTTTTTTGTCTTGTTTCTTCTATTTCTCTTTCTTCTTTGATTTTTCTTTTCTTATTCCTTCAGAATGATACTTTCATTTTTTTTATTCTTCCTCGTTTCTTCTTCACCCTATTCTTCTTCTTCTCTGAATTATCCCCTATGAATCAAAAAATTTTAAAGCTCATACATTGAGGAATACATTGGTGGAAAAACTCTCTTCATGTTAAGATATATTTTATCTTCTTGAATTTCTTGGCATTTTGTATATGTATTTTGAGGAAAATTTAATAGACATAGACATCTCTTTGTCGAGTTTATTTGGTGGTCGAAAAACACACATAATGGATTGTGAGTCTTATGATTGCTTCTCAGAGTTATCTATGCATTTTTCTGAAATTTTTGCAAATATGGAAATCTTGGTCTCCTTGTGATATTTTGTTGTGATGATTGAAGTTGGTTGACATTGTGTTTTTGCTATATACGTTGGATATTCTTCTTGTTTTTCTTCAGCATCAAAAGTTTGGAAAAGACCTTCACTGAAAAAAGAACCATGTGCAAAGTGTGTTTGGTTGAGACAAGGAGCACCTTGCAATCCATTTGGAAAATCGTGGTAGTGTATTTGGTGGTTCTTCTGGACAATCTGGAGGCTCTACTTCGAGAGGGAATTAGAGGCTTTGACTTTCTATTTTTCTTTTCTTTTGATTTTTACTACACTTTTATATTTTTTTTCTTTCAATTCCTCTTTAGACTTTTACTTGTGTGTTCGTTTTCCTTTTGTAGGCTTATGTCATTGGCAATAATTCTTCCAACTTCTTGAAGGATGAACTTCTCTTATCTTAAAGCCAATCTGCACTTGGGGAGTATTGCATAAACTTTTTATCCCTTTATCATTTTTTGTCCCATTGGAGATGCTTTCTTGTGTTTATTTTTTGCCAATGAGGACATTGTCTAGTTTAAGTGTGAGGAGTGGTTTGGTGATATTCTTGGTGCAAGTTTTTATCAATTATCTTGGTGTTTTCTTGTTGTTGAGTCACTTTGGAAAAATTTTGAAATTTAGACAACCATTTTGCCGTCTTGGAAAAAATTCCTTTGAAAATTTTGAAATTTGAAAGTTTGAAGATTTGGAGCTAAATTGAGTTTACTTGTCTATAATAGAATTATGATTTTCTTTTTGACTTTAGATATGGATTTGTCAATCATGATGATTTGATTTTATTAAAAATTCAACTTGTGTATTAATTTGGATTTTTGCTAAATTCTTGAGAATTTAAGTTAACATTGGTTATATTTTGTATTTAAGGCTTGTTTTATTCTTTGAGTTTGAATATGGATGATGTGATGAAATATGGGAAGAGTTGTTGACTAATTCTTGTATTATAGATTTAAAGTTTGCTTGACTTTGAGTTGTGAATAAGGAATGTGAGAAAAAATTTAGTGAAAAGAAAAACAAAATTGAGCTGAAAAAATGTTGAGTTGAAATAAATATATGTTTTTATCTCTAAAAGAAAAAAAAGAGAGACATTTTGTTGAAAAGGGGGCAAATACGGTGAGTGGAAGAGAAAAAACAAAGAAGCATTACACTCTCTTGAGGCTATCCCAAAGGCAAGAAGGTAAGGAAAGAAAAAAAAGGCAAGAAAGAGAAAAGAGAGGAAAAAATGCTGAAAAAAAATGATGACTAAAAGGGGGCTAATACGGTGTGTGAAGAGAAATCCATGCATTTGAGGCTATCAATTCCCTAAGTTGTTGGGAAAAAAATTTGATTAAAAAAAAAAAAGAAGAATGGAGTGTTTTCCTCGTTTCACTAACTCGAGTTTTGTAAATTTGAGTTTATAATGCTTAAATTGGTTAAATGACTTGACTTATATGATTTATATTATCTATGTTTTTGTTTGAGGAGTGGAATAATTCTCTTGTACTAGATATAAGCTTGTTTAACTTAACTTTGATGGCATTGGGATTATTTGATTTAATGCATGAGTTTACAAAGGTTTTTAAAGGGTGAATGAATGACAATTTTTTATCTAAGATTGGAAAATAAAAATTATGACTTTATTATTGAAGATTCTGAAAAGAAATAAATTGTTTTGAGTGCTTTGTTTAAGTATTTACTTGAGGACAAGTAAAGCTTCAAGTGTGGGGGTATTGATAGGGGTTAAAATCATCATTATTTTCTAGTTATTGAGGCTAATTTGAGACACTTTTAATACAATAACTAGTTATATTCCTTCATATTTGATATTTCACTTATAAATATGCTTTTCTGAAACTTTATACAAAAATAGGTTAAATTTGGAGCTAATTGTGTAATTTTTCAGTACAGACCTAGCACTAGGCCAAGAAAGTCGACCTGGCACTAGTCCTATGCTGGAAGAATAGAGGATTGTAGAGGAAGAAAATAAAACGAAACAGAGGCGCAATTGAAATTGGAAATTGGAAAGGAAAAGGAGAAAAATGGCTCAAGGATAAGCAACGTCACGGCTTGGTCACAGCTCAACAAAAGGACAAAAGTAAGAAGAGGAAAAGAAGGAAATCGGTGGGCCAAGGAGAAAAGAAAACAACGAAACAAAGAAATGGGGAAGAAGACCAAATCCATCATGTGTGTAAAGCTAAGCCGTGGCTTAGCACGAAAGCAACCGAAACAAGAAAAAAAGAAGCAGCTTCCGTGCGGCGCGCAAGGAAGAGGAATGTCGGTGGCTCGTTGGCTTAGCAAAGGGAAATCGGCTTTATGGCTTGACAGAAAAGGAATGTCACTGGCTCAATTGAAGCCAATTTCAGCAAATAACAAGCGCTAGTCAAATTGAAGGCAGTGGACTACCTTTGTTTTTATTTAGAATTCAATTAGGAAAATTACTAATCCTTTTTGGTTTTGGATTTTTAGGAAATTACTTCTTCTTTACTTAGAATTCTTTTAGGAACTTTGTAAGCCTATAAATAAAGGCCATTTACCTTAGAAAAGGGGAGAAGGGGAGCTGCACAATATAGCTTAGATATATTTTTTAGAGTATATCACCAATATGTTCTCTAGAGAAATAATTTAAGGAGCATTGATTCTAGGAGGAGTTTTCACTGGAAATTGAAAGTCTTGTCTATGAGTATTTATCTCTTTCCTTTGTTTTCTTTTTCTTGAACAATGATGATTTTAATTCTTTAATTGTATTTGGATATTATTCTTGGATTTATGATTTTGAGTTAATTTAGTTATTTGATTAATTAATTGTTTTCTTTGGTATTTGATTACTTGATTTCATGGGTTATTGATACGAGTTCTTCTAATTGTTTTAGACAAAACGATGTTAGAAGTTTCGTTGCATTAATTTCGTATTTTTTAAAGCTTAATGGATTTGAACAATGAAGTTAAGATTTTAGAACTAAGTGATCAAAGGTCTAGTTGATTTTGCCTTGACATAGGGTTATTAGCTAATTTCATGATTTTAAGAAATTGAGATTCATGTATATTTTGTTTAGGATGGCTTGATTGACAAATCTGCTAATTGAATTAAAATATATAATGATGAGCTTAATGCATGTTTTGGTAATATTAGCTTGATTGACAAATCTGTTAATATAAACCAAAATATAGGATTCTGTGGATTGACAAATGAAGTGGAATTTACCTAAGTAAATTCATGACTTGACAAACGATTGAATTTTACTTTACGTTCCTTCATGATGCCAAGGTGATAATTAGTTGAGAGAATTGCTAGTTGGTTCATTATCATGTTTTCCAGGATAATTGTTTAAATTGCATATTTCTACATCTTTGAATTGTAAACATATTTTTATTTTTTTACTTTTTATTCTTTTCTCACTTTAATTGGGTTGGTTAAATAATGAATAAAAAGTTATTAGTGTATACTTTTTCCTTTGAGGATTGATACTCATTAATTCCCTCTACAATGCTTGCGTTGAATATACTTGCCCGTATGTGTATTTTGGGATTAATATTTTAATTAAAACTTGACTAAGGGATGAATTTAAATTTGATGATTTTTATGCACCCAAAATTTATGCATCACTGCATTTTCTTCTAATTGACTTGGAAAACGATGTTAGAAGTCCATTGCATTGATTTCATACACTACTAGGAAAAAGTGATTTACCAACTGGCAAAATCAGTTGGTTGTTTGCTAAATTCAGTTGGTAATCATGACTTACCAACCAATTATCAACCGAATGGCATTGCATGCAAAAACCTTAGCTTATAAATTTTCCAACCGAAGTTTTTTGGAGTCGGTTGGTAATCACTAACCATATTTCGGTTGGTACTATAAAATCGTCGATTGAAAATTTGGTATTAAGTTTGGCATTTGAGTTGAATATTTCGGTTGGTAATTACCAAATGAAACTTGGTTGGTAATGTAAAATCTTTGGTTGGAAATTTGGTATTAAGTTTGGCATTTGAGTTGATTATTTCAGTTGGTAATTACCAACAAACATTTATGTTACCAACTGAATGTTGTAGTTGGTAATTATCAACCGAAAATGTAGTTTGTAAATTTATAATTTTTGGTTGGTAAATTTGTATTGAGTATAATATTGTAATTTACTAATTTACCAACTAAGACATGGTGCTACCAACCGATATATGTGTAGGTAATTACCAACTGGCTTTCGGTTGGTAATTTTTTTTTAGTTGGTAGTTTTATTTATTTACCAACTGACTTTTGGTTGGTAATTTTCCAACTATTTTAGTTATTTAAATTTGTTGGAAATTTTTTGTTGGTAAATTACTAACCGAGTTGTTCAGTTGGTATAGTTGGTTTGAAAATTACTAACTGTAATTTAATATATTACCAACAGAATTATTTTCAATTACCTATTGAAATACCAACCGAATTCTATTCAATTACCAATTGATTTTTCAGTTGGTAATTTTTCTTTAATTTGGCAAAATTCTAGTTCATCTGAATGAATAACCAAACACCTGAATTTGACAAATTCATAAAATAATAAAGCCAAAACACATCCACAAACCTAACATAAACATCATCAAATCCAACACAAACATCATCCTTCCAAAAATTCAAAGAAAATATAATTCCCTCACAAAATACCACAAATCCTAACCAAACATCATCTTTAAATAAACATAAAAGATTATCATAATATGAAAGTGAGATGAACTACAGGTCCATGGTTTAACAACAGTGAAGGAATATTAATACAATTAAGAAACACAGTAAATGAATATTAATTTTCTAGTTGATTTGATCCACTTAGGTCATTAACCTTCTGTGTTAGCAAAGAAACATCTGCTGTCAACTGCTCATTTGTCTTCAACACTTCTTGAATCTGTGTGTCAATAGTCTTTTGCACAAACTCATTTATAGTATTTTGAAAGTCAGTTATCTTCACAAAATGCGAAGGATGCGCCGATGAAATGGATGAAGAAGACGATGACATGTGTGAAGTAGATTTCTATAGACAACTGGAGCTTAGGGATCCCATGACATAAATTGCATTCCCTTTCTTAAGATGGCCTATAACTCACAACCAAATATCAGCCTTGTTTATTGGTGGAGGCTACTCCCCTTCAACTGTCTAGCTAGCAAGTGATGCCATCTCTTTATTCAATTCTTCTTAGTAGTAATGCTAACGCATAAACAAATGCAAAATATCAAAATGAACAATGGATAAGAATTTTGGAATAAACACTACGAAAATCTCAACTATATTAGTGATTATGAAGCTTAAACAAAGAACATCCATCAGAATTAGAATTGTCTGGTTGTAACATAAAAAGTCAAAAGTAACACCATCATTTGAATATTTTGTCATCTTTCCAATCAAAAAAGTTTATTTGACTTGGTCCACAATGCACCCCCCCAACCCCTTCTTTCATAGTTCATGCATAGTTCATAGTTCATAGTTCATTTTAACCAAGCTCCCTCCCACCCCCCTTTTTATTTGACTTAGTCCACAATGCACCCCCCACCCCCCCTCCCCCGCTTTTCATAGTTCATGTATAATGAACATATTTTAACCAAGCTCCCCCCTCCAACCAACCCCCCCTTCCTAAAACTCCCACAAAATGGCTATACATATGGAAACCAATAAATCAGCACATCAAAGTCTTCCACTTTGGATAGGAAAAATAGAAGTGGTAAAGCTATCTTCACTTGAGCTAGATATAATGGATATAGTGTTATGGAATAAAAAAAATACTAAAGACCATTATTAACTTATGAAACTTACATATGTTTCCTCGGACCGCTTGTCAACAAAGACAAGTTCTGGGCCTCCAAGCTCCACATCTTCACCCTCCAACATTCGGCGTTCCTTCTTAAGCACTTGCTCAACCTTATCTTCAGTGTTTGTTGTGTGTGTGAAGACATATATTTTGTGAGTAGTCCCTATGATATTTCCCCTCCTATATTTGGTTTAATCATAAAATAGAATTAAAACACGTTAGATATATGGATATTAATTCTAAGTATTTTTAGAACAAGTTATTTTCATAAATTTGAATTGAAGTACTAAAAATAAGAAAAGTTACTAGTTTTCTCTTGTGCATTGTCGCCAGTATGGAACCGTCGGAGTGATGTGAGCCTCCTAAACCTCCACATCACTATTTCTATTTGCCTTCATTATCTTTGAAATCTTCTTGAATTTGTCACCATCCCAAATTACTCATAGCTTGTTATAGTCTTCATCCTTCATAAAGTCATGTGAGACTTTCCCACACTGGAAATGCAACAAATAAGATGAGTTACCATTGCTCAGAGCCATAGGGATTAGTATCTATGACTACATTTGTGACGAGAATTGGTAATAGTCTTGTGTAGTGAAGACAATAAGGTCTCGTTCCAACACTGCAGATTAGAAGCAAAAGCTTGCTAGTTTTCAAGTAACTGAAATACAGAATATAAAGGAATTGTCTGGTATATAGTAGTTGTTCACCTAGCAGAGAAGTTGTGTTAATTTGCTCCCTTAAATTGGGTTTGGGAGGCGAATCTCTAGAAGGAGGAGACTGAGGGCAGAAAGTTTAGAATGGTACAGAAAATTATTGTAGGTGTGATAAGCTACACATATTTTCCGGTCAAAATAATAGGAAATGAAAACAGAATATGAAATTGAAGGCTAATACAATTCCATTTGAAGCTTACTTTCAAAGTTCTCTAGCACCTGGAAAACCCCCCTTAAGTTGAAAGCACCAGAATCTACTTAGCTCAACTTTGTCCTGGCAATAAGAATTTGAAGTCAATATGCATTTCATGCGAATGATATAAACGACTAAATGAATTGTAAGGGTCCACTTGGTGCGGGGTTTTCCAATATTACACGTTTAAGGTTTACCTCAACACCATTGTGGTAGTAACAAACAAGAAAGATGCACTTGCAGTCTTCATTGTCATGTGATATTCTCTCAATTTCTTCAACTTCTGCATCCCAATATGCTTCACGATCTTCATCCTTCTGAAAAGAAAACCCAAAAGGTCCATAGGTGAATAAGAGAAACAAAAATTATTCAAATAAAAATTACAAAGCAAGTTCCAATAGATTCTCTGAACTTTGTATCTACCTGTGCATTAACCACAATTGAAATTGCTTATTTTATATTAGACACACTAAATCTATCAAAAAATGAAAACCTTCCACTACTGTCTTAGCCTTCTTGCAACTTCAGAATAGACCATCTCAAAAGGGAAAAAATAGAAGCCTGTCCTAAAGGAAGAATAAAATATTTTTAAACTCAATATGATGGAATTGAAAGCTTACCCTAAAGTATAAGACAAGGTCCCCAACCTTTATCTTATTACATTCTGAGGGCTCCAAAGGAATTGAATGCTGGCGCACACCCCATTTGACATTTACCCACCCATCTTTGTCCTTGCCAAAATCTTTAAATCTTACACGAACCTCCTAGTGTGCAAAAAAAATATTTCATAAGTAATTATGAAAACTAAAACCCTGGTAGTCAAACAATGCCAGATTCCATGAACGTGTTATTTTAAAACATCTTTGTAACTATGGAAATTATTTGCTAACAATAGTAAAACAGGTTTCAGGAGAATAAATTTTGACATAGATATTAAGAGAAAATGTACTCCTAATCATTTTGACAAGACACAAAATTATAGCTGGGAAGGGGGGAGTATTGCTTAAGTTGCAAATCCAATTTCAACATTGATAAATTCAATCGTAAGCAAATTGAATTATCAACATTCAATTTACTTTCTCCAATTGCATAGACAAAAATAAACATGTAAACAACCATCCTTTCAAGGAATTCTCACATATTATTTAATTATTCTATGTTATCCTTGTGACAGTTGCAAATAACTCTACAAGCCTCTTTATTTTTTCTTACCTAAAGAATGACCATGCCATGCCATTCAACAATTAAAAGGCTTCCCTAAAACACTCATATTATTATCTACGATATTATGCAATAGACAGAAGAAAAGCTACACTATAACTCCTTTAACAACAAGAACACACTAAGCAAATCTATTTTATCTTTTGGATTTCCAAATATAGCTTTGGGGCTAAGTAAGAAAATAGAAGAACAATAGTCTCATACTAGAGACTTCATCCCTTTTCCTTTTGTGCTATTTCTCCTCAACATATTTGCTGGGAATAAAAGATAGTAATACACAAACCAAATTTTTAGAAACATAAACAGGCACAAACTAAAAATAAATCAGCACCTACTCTCATAGATTATAGCTAGTCTATTGGCATTTTACTCTGTTCCACGGCAAGCACAGTCTTACCAACCTAGAATTGGCCCTTGGCATTTGAATGCAAGAACTGCTAGGACATGTAACACTAAAAGGTTGTAGGAAAAACATTAGTGAGGTATAAAGTTCAGAATCGACTGGTTCCTTGCAAAGAACTATCCTGAAAAGGACTCTGGAGGTAAAATCCTTACTTGCTTAATGACTTTTAACCTCAACTTATTCATCTTCTGCTGGATTAGGTAACCAAAATCAATCATGGCTGAGCTATTTATAACACAACATATTTAACCCCCAATATTAGAAAGAAAGCCATGTGGTAATAGTAAGTCCCATTGCTATTGTTCAGCTTAGGATTGAATCAACTAGAAATGGTAAGTCCTATGGTTGGGAGTGGGAAAGGGGATGGGAAGAGAACAACAAAAAAGAAGGAAGAAGAAGAAAAGGATCATACTGGCTATGCTTTACTTGTGATTTTGTAGTTGATGAATGAAGTAACATCATACCTGGGAAGTCAGACAAATAAGCTATTGCAAAAAATCACAACTCCAGCAAATTTTGTTTGATTCAATCACTAATCAGATATGTGTGATTCAATCATCTTTTAAATCCAACTTTAAAAAAAAATGCTAAAACAAGTCATAAAATGAAACATGGTAAAATAACATTTTGTCATGAATGGCTTTAGATCACTGTGGTTTCAAAAAGAGTAAGCAATGGAGAACCTTATGAACATGAATATAAAGGAATAACAACAAAAAATGATAATGTGATAATGTAATAGATTTAGGTAAATCTGATAATATATGCGCTCAACTTTGCACTTATACAGAACTTTGCTCAACAAAGAGTGCAACGATCATTTCTCCTCAGCTTTTGGCTTTAAAGATTATTCTCTCTCTCTCTTAAAAGAATTAGAAAACTGACGAAATCTCTTTTCATTTGTATCAATATATGCAATAGTCTGTCCAGTTCTGAAATAAAGCAGCACAAACTAGTGTTCTGCCATTAAGCACATTACAGTCTTGCGACTATTGGCAAGCCATCAAGATAATAGATGAAGGAATAGATGTTTGCCTAACTGTGAAGACTGAACTAGATGCTGCTCTCAGTGCTCTCTTAGGGGTGATCTGTGTGTGTGTGTGTGTGTGTGTGTGTGTGTGTGTGTGTGTGTGTGTGTGTGTGTGCATAGTTTTAGAAGCACCATATTGAAATTTAAACGGTCAATACTCATCCTACCAAACAAAAGAGTCTAAAATGAATGTCTATTAGTTAGAATCATTATAATCTTTTTAATTTTCTAATTGTATTCATTCAACTATTTCTCCTCATAAATCAACAAGCTTCACTATGATTTGCTCTGAGGAACTAAAAGTTGAAGTGTTGAATTATGCATATAGAAGTTTATTCCTTTTTAAGATTTACTATTTGAAGCCTTTGGAGTCTTTTGAATCAATATTTATTCAATACTCAGTAACTCAAAATCCTAAAACAAAGAAGAGAATTTCCAAATCCATATCTTCTATTTTCTTAACTGCGTCTTTTCTTTCTAAATAACTTTATATACAGGATTTTAGCATCCTTGCACTGCCTACAGTACCTGGACCTCCTCCAAAACTGCAAACAGAACCAAGCTCCCTAGAAATATTTCACTCTAAAGCTTTTAGTTTGTTATCCATTACTGGAGTTTCAGGATATTATCAGATATCTTTCTACTCATGCAAACATTCTCAATCATATACGCTCTTTATTATTCTTTAGCCTTAATTTACACAGCAAAAGTTGTGATCTGATTCTTTGAAAATAGGTGAGCATACTAGTAGGGATGCATGAGAATCTTCCCATAGCAATTTCTCTATTGGCAAAACATGGTTCAGATGGATTCTTACTGGATGTTGTAGAGAGTCTTTATGGCACTCTAAAGGACCAGATTGAAATTGCTGAATAATGACTTGCTGAAGTCCATTTCTTGCAACACATATATTTTGTAAATTGCTCTTATTATTGCCTAATATGTGAAGTATTTTATCTATAATGTCTTTTGCTATCATTTTACATATGTGTTTTACTAATTTGTCCAAATTTTAGTTTCATGTGTACTACTTCTTAGATTAAGATCCAATAATAAAGATTTGTTTTCAATTGTTTAAAATACACTATTTTTCTTTTCACCTAAAATGTTTAGTATTTTGATTGCTTTGTATCTTTTGATCTTAGCTTGAAAAAAAAAAATCGAAAGGACTATTCTTAGAAAAATAACCTGAAAGGCGTATTTTTCAAAATTGCTTTTCCTAAAATTATTTTTTCATGGCCTAAGAAAAGATGCAGGTTTATTGCATCATTCCAGTCACCATCCACTAAAGCTGACTCAAAGAATAAGATACAACCCTAAGATCGACCAACTTATGCTACAAATCTATGCTTGACCTGACCGACTTTAATAAAAACTATAGTAAGATTACCACACAATCACTTTTGGAGCAAATCCATAGAGAATATACCAGCCCAAATACTCCAGATCAACCAACATTACCAGATCTTTATTAAAAAATTCACCAGATCTCTAGAGTTCCATATCAATACGCACTGCTACTTGAAACCCAAACTACGGTTACCAAACTTAGTACAAAAAGAGGCCTCTAAAATCTCCACGAAGCTAAAACCCTTGGCAAAAACACTAAAATCGCAAATAATAAGCAAAATCCCTTTCGAAAAATGGAACTTTTTAAACAATGAAACATCTTTCTTGATTAGCATTGTCCCAATTCATGACTTAAAGTAAACCCCTCCCTTCAACACTCTACTGCACCCTCCCAACAAAAATGAAAATAAAGCACAAGAAGATACACAAGAACCAAGCAAATGAAGAAAAACACAGGTCACAAAAAGTTGTAAAAATGTCACCTATTAAATCTTCCACTACCAAGATTTAAGCATCACAGTAAGCAAACACATCCAGAACATAAAAATAGAGAAGGCGCAGCAGAGATGGGAGAACCTGAGATGGAGGACTGGAGGAGGCCCAAGCCACAATAGAGAAGCCGACCGAGATCAGCTAAGTCTGGGCTCAGAGCTTGAGCGCGGTGGTGGCGTGGTAACAATCTACCAGAAGAGAATAAGGAAGAGGGCGGTAGTGGCGTGGGGAATAGAAATAGAATATTTTATCTTGTTTTATATTTTAAAAGTATTTTTTTAATTATTTGAGCTAATATAAGATTAACTAATATAAAGCTTTGTTTTTTATTGTGTTTTTTGTTTTTGTTTTGAGCTAACATAAATAAAATATAAGTTATATTATTAAATTATTAAATTCTATTACTTATTTTATTTTTTGTTCATCAATTTAATAATGTCTCCATTGTTAAATTAATGAACACACTACATTAAAATATATTTATATTGTGGTTCCGTTTTATTTTTTTTTTGTGATATTTGCAAGATAAGGGTAATTAATTACTTCTATTCATGTTTACCTAGTGATTTGCAAAACAAAATAGTCCAAATCCTAGATCATGTCCTCAAAAAAAATTAGGAAAAAAAGAACATTTAGACTATGTTTAGATTTAAATCTAAAATTTAAATAGATAAATTAAAAATTTGTAATAAAATATGTAATTACTCTAAACATCCACAATTTAGTTAATTATTATTGTTAATTAATTGTTGTGTTTAAATTTTTTTTTAAATCAAAACAAATAAGGTCTAAAAACGAGAGACGTGTGCAAATCAAGTAATTAACTCCATATGTAATGAAATTTAGTAAAGAAAAAAACACTCTATAAATTATAAGAGATATTAATATGACCCTCAAGGAAATGAAATGCTACATATCCACATAATATCAATTTAAATACTCAATTTGGAAAAAAATATTACTAAATTGGTACATTATAAATCTTAATATTTCAGTACATAATTTATAATTTACAAAAAAAATTTGTGATTATCTAAGGTAGGAGGGAATGGATAAGCTATCCACCTAGATACAGGTTTATAAACCAAGTATTTTTTGCTCATGCCTTTCAAGACCTTTAGTGCTTAAAAATATAATATTTAGAATATTAGATAAATAAGAATAAATAAAATACACACACATACACTTATTATCACAAATATAAAAAATTTAAAATCAATTATTTTATACACACACATACATTTATTATATATGTATATTATTTTTTACATGCTAATTATATGTACTCATATGTTGTGACACACACACACACACACACACACACACACTTTTTGGGATAAAAATCAAAAAGAAGAAAAAATAAAATTACTAGAATAGTTATCAAGTGTAATAATACATAATATGTAGGTATGTATGTATGTATATATATATATATATATATATATATATATATATATATATATACACCTTGATACTTAATATATATTAAGTTAAAGTATTTTACTACTTTATTTTTTATTTTTTTTAGTATCTTCTTTATTAGTTCTATCTGCTTTATTCCAGGGAATTGCCATCCCTAGTTGAGAAGGAGAAGGGTGATTGATGAAAGCGACCGGTTTGAGCAAGGGGAGAGTAAGAAGAGAGGAATGTCGTTGGTATTGGGGGCATGAGGGATTGAGTGAAAACTTGTGGTCCTAAGGGTTTCTTTTGAAAACTTTAGGGACTTAGATACAATTATCTAAATGAACTAAGTTAAAACAATATAAAGATTGAAATAATTATTTTAAAAGTTTGTTTTGTTTATTTTTACACTTGGCTCCTTATTTTTCAGAAGATATTTAAAATATGTTGTGCTTAAAAAAATTTATGGTCGTAAGGGTTTCCTTTTTAGAAACTTTAGGGACTTAAATATAATTATCCAAATAAACTAAGTTAAAAAATATAGGAATTCAAGTAATGACTAAATGCATTAATAATTAACTAATATATGACCTTAAGTCTCAATATACATTCACGTATAACTTGAAAATTTATAAATTTTATCTATAGTAATTATAATTTATATATGTGCATGTATATAGAAAGACAAAATGTAATATAGTAATTAAAAGTATGGGATAAAAATAGTAACTTTACTAAGTATTTCTACTTTTTATTTTTATAATATTTGTTGTGTATGATATAAATTTAAAAGTTTATCAATTTGAAAATAAAATAAAAGAATCAAATTTACGAATATATTGACAATTTATATGCATTAATAAAGATAATTCTTATTTCATTTTGTATGATTTACAGTAATTACTATTTATATATGTGCATGTATATAGAAAAATATAAATATGATGGAAACACATCCTACACATATACATGGCCCCTACGTATTTATATTGTCATATAAATAAAAGTAATAACTTTTACATTATGATAAAAAGAATAACAAATATATATATATTAATAAAATTATGTGTACAAATATAATATAATTTTTTTATTGTTAAATTTAAAACACCTAATTGATAAATTGTTTAACGTCTTTTTAGTTATGAATATTTACATAATTTAAAAATTCTGAACTGAGTCTTCTAAATTCAAAAGTGTTTATTATATTAAAAAAAATTATAACTAAGAAATTTGTTGTATAACTAAAGGTATGAAAAAAATTTCTTACTTTTATTATTAATTCAAAAATAAAATTTATATCATTTAGGAATATATGTACAGAATAATTATATACTCTGATAAAAAGAAGTAAATTAAAAATTAAAAATTAAAAAAAAACAACAATGATAAAAAAATTTTACTTTATTTATTTATTTAAATCAAATTTTACTAGTTTTAAAAGTGTATTCCATATAATTGTAATATTTTGCAAGAACTAAATAAATATAATACATGCTGCCAATTTGAACAAGCAATGACGTAGCACAGTGGTTGGAACATTGCGCCTCCACAATGGAGACGCAGGTTCGACTCCTAGTGGCTGCAAGAAAGGCTGGATTTTCCAGCGTGGCGCCATGTGTAGCCACATGGCGAACCATTCTGCCATGTGGCATATTTCAATTTTTTTTAAAAAAATTGAAATTAAAATACTAACTGAATATATCACCAACCGATACATTTCGGTTAGTAATCGGTCGGTAAAATTTTTAAATTAAAATACCAACTGATTAGGTTTACCAACCGAAACATTTTGGTTAGTAGTCGGTCGGTAAAATTTTTAAATTAAAATAGTAACCGCTTACCAACTGATACATTTCAGTTAGTAAGTGATCGATAAAATTTTTAAATTAAATTACCAACCAAAATACTAACCAATTACTAATTGAATGTATTACCAACTGATACATTTTGGTTAATAATCGGTTGGTAAACTTTTAAAATTGAAATTTCAATTGATTACCAACTGAATATATTACCAGTCGATATATTTCAGTTAGTAATTGGTTGGTAAAATTTTTAAATTAAAATACCAACTGAATATATTACCAACCGATACATTTTGGTTAGTAATTGATCGGTAAAATTTTTAAATTAAAATATCAACCGAATACCAATCCAATATATTACCAACCAATTGTTATCGATTAGTAATTAGTTGGTAAATATTTTCCCGCCAAATTACCAATTGATTACCAACTAAATATATTTCCAACCGATATATTTCGATTAGTAACCAGTTGATAAAATTTTTTCCCATTAAATTACCAACTGATAATGTACCAACTGAGTGTTATCAGTTGGTATTCGGTTGGTATATATTTTTTCGCCAAATTACCAACTAATATACCAACCGAATACCAACTGATTACCAACTAACTATTTACCAGTTGATTATGTTTGTTGGTAAGTGGTTGGAAAAGTTTTAAAATTTTCCAATTTTCATTTCAGTTGGTAATTGATTGGTAATCAGTTGGTAATTACTGACAGGCGTGGTCAGTTGGTAATAGTTAGTTGGTATATTGCATTTTTCTAGTAGTTTGTTAGATCTTAATAGACTCGAGAAACAAAGTTAAGAATAAAGAACTAAAGTGATCAAAGATTGGTTGATTTTACCTAGAGCACAGGGTTATTAACTAATTTCATGTTTATTATCACATGAACTAATCGATTGACTTCGTGAGGGCGTTCCCTACTCAGCGACGCGCTGCACTTCCTAGACCCGGGTGTAGTGATAAATATGCAAGGGTTGCTAGGTCGTTGCCCGGAAGCAACGCGCCGTGTCGGTCCCCGGATGCGGTGTCAAATATGCAAGGGTGTATGGTAAAAAAGACAGTCTTCAGGGATAGAATTCGTTTAGCTACATGAAATATAGGATCTTTGACCGGTAGATTGACAGAGCTAGTTGAGGTAATGCAGAGGAGAAAGATTAGCATTTTGTGTCTTCAGGAAACCAAGTGGGTAGGTGAGAAGGCGAGAGTAGTCGCTCCATGGGGTTATAAGCTTTGGTATTCAGGTAGAGTTAGAAATAGAAATGGAGTCGGGATTATTATTGATCGTAAGTTTATTGATGATGTGGTTGAAGTACAGAGGAAGAGTAATAGGATTTTGAGCATCAAGATCATGATTAGCGGCGAGATTACTGTTGTTATTTGTGCGTATGCGCCGTAAGTAGGACTCGATGATTCGGTTAGGCAACAGTTCTGGGATGATTTAGATGAGATTGTCCAGAGTGTACCGTGTGTAGAAAAGCTTTTCATTGGTGGTGATCTAAACGGATATGTAGGTACTGATAAGAGCGGGTTTGAGAGTGTTTATGGAGGTCAGGGTTTCGAAGCTAAAAACGAAGTAGGAACTGCTATTCTTGATTTTGCCTTGGCCTATGATTTGATCATAGAAAATACTTGGTTTAAGAAGAGAGATTCTCACTTAGTGACCTTTAGAAGCGGGTTAAATGCCAGTTAAATAGACTTCTTTATTATGAGGCGTAGGTTTTGTAGTGGGTGTATGGATTGTAAAGTTATTCCAGGTAAGAGTGTAGGTACGCAACACAGGTTGTTGGTCCTCGATTTTAATTTTAGGAAAAAGAGTAAGCAGCAGAATTTTCGAGTTGACCCTAGGATTAGATGATGGAGGCTTCAGGGGGATGAAAGAATAGCCTTTGTCAATAAGGTAGTTGAGGTGGATAATTGGTCTTCTGATATGAATTCAGATCCAGATACTATGTGGAGAAAGATGGCTCAATGTATTAGGATCGTAGCTAAGGAAGTGCTTGGGGAATCTAAAGGAAAAATACCTCTTAACAATGATGTGTCGTGGTGGAACAACGAAGTGAAAGAAGCCGTAAGAAGTAAAAGAGAGTACTATAGAAACTTAGGAAGGTGTAGGAGTGATGAAAATTTTGAGAAATACAAGATCGCGAGAAGAAAAGCTAAAGAAGCTATCAGAAACGCAAGAGCCATAGTTTACAAGGATTTATATGAAAAGTTAGATACCAAAGATGGAGAGAAGAATATATATAGACTGGCGCGTTACAAGGAGAAGAAGACGAGGGATATAGGTGTAGTGAAATGTGTAAAGGACGAAAACCACAATGTTTTAGTTAAGGATGAAGAAATAAAGGAGAGATGGAGATCATATTTTGATAAGTTATTCAACGGGAGTCAAGTCCAAGTTTCGAGTGTAGGTAGCCTGGCGCTTTCGAATGAAGACGTTAACCGTGCATGGATTCGTCATATTCAGAAGCGTGAAGTCCGTGATGTCCTTAAAAGGATGAGTCCAAAAAAAGCTGTAGGATCGGAAGGTATACCGATCGAGGTTTGGAAGTGTTTAGGAGATATAGGTATTACGTGGCTGACAAGTCTGTTCAACAAGATATATAAAGTTAATAGGATGCCTACAGAGTGGAGGAAGAGTACTCTCATTCCTCTGTACAAGAATAAAGGAAATGTCCAGGATTGTGCTAATTACCGTAGGATTAAACTCATGAGTCATACTACGAAGCTTTGGGAGAGAATGATTGAACAGAGGTTACGGGGCATTATACAAATTTCAGATAATCAGTTTAGTTTTATGCCTGGGCGTTCCACTACGGAGGCAATTCATTTATTACGGCAGATGATTGAATATCATAGGGAAAGAAAGAAAGATTTACATATGGTATTTATTGACCTGGAAAAAGCCTATGACAAGGTTCCTAGAGAAGTAGTTTGGTAGGTGCTGGCCAAGAAAGGTGTATCAATAAAGTATATTACTCTCATTAAAGATATGTATGAGGGAGCATGTACAAGTGTAAGGACTGGCGCCGGAGTAACTGCAGAATTCCCTATTAATATCGGGGTACATCAAGGATCAGCGCTTAGCCCTTTTCTCTTTGCAGCCGTTATGGATGAGTTGACCTGCGCTATACAGGAGGCTGTGACATGGTGTATGTTGTTTGCGGATGATATTGTATAAATTGATGAGACTAGAGCTGGTGTAAATGATAAATTGGAGTTATGGCGGCAGACATTGGAATCCAAGGATTTCAGAATTAGTAGGAGTAAAACAGAGTATATGGGATACAAGTTTAGTGGTAGCAGAAATATAGCCCAGAGTGTAACTTTGGAAGGTAGAGATATACCTTTAGCTGATTGTTTTCGCTATCTAGGATCTATTATTCAGAAAGACGGAGAGCTCGATAGCGACGTTGCATATCGAGTTAAGGCGGGTTGGTTGAAATGGAGGAGTGCGACTGGTATTCTTTGTGATCGTAATGCACCATTGAATTTAAAGGGAAAGTTTTACAAGGCAGTCGTACGACCTGCTTTGTTATATGGTACGGAATGTTGGGCAGCTAAAAGGTGTCATATTCAAAAAATGAAAGTAGCTGAGATGCGTATGTTACGGTAGATGTGTGGATATACTAGGAAGGATAGAGTTAGAAATGAGATCATTAGGGAAAAGGTGGGTGTGGCATCTATTGAGGAAAAGATGAGAGAAAGTCGTCTGCGTTGGTTTGGACACGTTCAGAGAAGGCCGAGGGATGCTCCTGTTAGGGCGATGGAGAGAGTGAGGCAGGATAGGTTAGACAGAGGGAAAGGTAGAGGTAGGCCTAAAACGACATGGATAGAGGTAATTAAGAGAGATATGTCTTTGTTAGATTTGGATGAAAGTATGACGTTCAATAGAAGAAAGTGGCGAGAGAGGATTCATGTGGATGACCACACGTTGCCTGACGTTGGTTCATGTAGCCGACCCTAAGTTACTTGGGATTAAGGCTTAGTTTGTTGTTGTTGTAGAGTATGTGACTTTTAGTACGATTGGAAAATCTGCTAAATTAATCAGGAGATAGTGGTTCTACTGGATTGGGAAAGAAGTGGAGTCTACATGAGTGAGTTCATAAATTGGGAAATGATTAGATTTTACTTAACTTCTTTCATGATGCCAAGATGACAATTGATTGTGATGTGCTAAGTGATTAAATATTATGTTTTCAAGATAATTGTTTAGTTATATGAAATTGCATCCTTGAGTTATATATGTATATTTTGCTTATTTTTTCTTTTCATTATTTTATCACTTTATTGGGTAGTTAAACAATGAATAAAGAGTGATTAGTGTGTACTTATTCCTTTAAGGATCGATACTCGTTAATTCCCTATACTATGCTTGCAATGAGTATACTTGCTCGTATATGTAATTTGTGATTAATGTTTTAATTAAAATTTGGTTAGGGATAGATTTAAATTTGAATGGTTTTTATACACCAAAACTTTATGCATAAAGTTTTTGGTGCCGTTGTCGAGGACCAATATCATGAAAGCTTGGATTTTATTGATTTAACCATATTTATATGTTTATATATCTATATGTAAATATGTATATATGCTCCTTGTATGAATAGGTGCCATATTTTTGTTGTTTGTACAAATATAATTTCATTCCTAATTTCGATGTATGTTGTAATTTGACTAACCCAATTCATGAATGTGTAGTAATTGATTAACTTGTAAATTCTATAATCTCACTATTTTCGTTTCTCAATAGATCTAGCCCTTAGTGTATGACCCAATGACCTATAGACAACACAGTAGATCTTGATCCTGAGATTGAGAAGACCCTAACAAAGATTCGTAAGGTGGTTAGACAAAGAGTGAGAGATAATATAAAGGTTAACCAACCAAATAATTGTGGTAATGGTGGCAATAACAAGAGGATTATGGATGATTTCGTTAAGCCTGCAATCTCGGGTATAGGCTCAAGTATTACAAGACCTAGGATTGAGGCCAATAACTTTAAGATTAAGCCTAACATTATCCGGATAATTCAAAACATGATGCAATTTGATAGGCTACCTGAGGAAAATCCTAATGCCTGCCTTGTGAGTTTTTTAGAAATATGTGACATGTTTAAGATGAATGGGATTTCTGAAAATGCTATCACACTAAGGCTTTTTCCTTTTTTCTTGAGAGATAGAGCTAAATCCCGGTTAAAGTCTTTGCCAGCTAGATCCATCACCACTTGGAATGTTTTGGCTAAAAACTTTTTAGCAAAATATTTTCCCCCACCTAGAATATCAAGCTTAGGATAAATATTTTCGTCGCCTTCCAATAGTTAGAATTTGAAAATCTATATGAGTGTTGGGAAAGGTTCAAGGAGATGCTTAGGAAGTGTCCTCATCACAAGTTTGAGCTAGGTATGCAAATGCAAATCTTTCACAGTGGCTTAAGCTTTACTACAAGGCAATTAGTTGATGCATCTGTCGGAGGTTCCATTAATTCTAAGACCCCAGAGGAGGTATTTGATCTGATTGAAAATCTTGCAACAAACAACTATACTTGGGGTAGTTCAAGGTCAAAAGGATGTGTTCATGGAGTGCATAAGGTAGATGCAATGGCAACCTTAGACGCTAAGGTTGAGGCGCTTACACAAAAGATAGAACAAATGGTGATGTCTCATTCCCAATGACAGGTAATGAATGTTAGTTGTGATTTCTGTGGGGAAGGACATCCAAATCATGAGTGCCAAAGCAGGGGGTCATCACAAGAGTCCTTAGAATAAGCTATGTTTGTGGGTAATGGAAGATAAGGTAACAATCCTTATAGTGCCACTTACAATCCTGGTTGGAGGGACCATCCCAACTTTTCCTAGAACAACCAAAACTAATTTAGGTAGACTTCTTATAATTTTGGAGGAAATCAAAGGACTTAACCCCCATTGCATTACAATGCACCACCATCTAAGTCATCATTGGAGAACTTAGTTAACCAAATGGTAAGTACTACAAAAGCACGGTTTCAAAGAATGGATGCAACCACAAAATTTTTGGAGACGTCCATGCGCAATCTTGAGAATCAAATTGGACAATTGGCCAAACTCTTTGGAGTTCGTCAAACAGGATTTCTTTTGGGGAATATGGAGACAAATCTACGTGATCAAGACTGTGGAAAAAGATGATTTTTACTGATTTGGTTTTAGGACATCTCTTTAATTTTTGTGTGCTTTCATTTATTTTTCTGTCCTTTTAATTTTTAGAATAAATTTTCTTCATGATTTTGTGGTTTTCATTGTTGTTGTTTTCATTAATTAATTAAATTAAAAAAAATACTCATTTTGGTCAAACAAAACTAAACGGCATTGGGTTAGTGCTGTGAAAAATTGCACAGGAACAGACTGGACTCGACGCCAAGCCTAACACCCTGACCAAGCACCAGGTCATGTTGGCATTAAGGTCCTCAACGGCCAATTTTGGCCATTTTTCAAACCACCTCTTCATCGCCCTTGTTTTCCTCTCAACCCATTGTCGGGTCTTACTTCAAAACACCGTCAGATCATTTTTCACCCTTCCAAAACACTTTCCAAACACAAAAACATTACTTTATTCTTGAAGTTTTGGATTGAAATCACAAATCTAATTTTTTAATCCCTCCATCTAGTGCACAATTTCTTCAATCTTTTTGCATAAGATCATTGCTCATACCTTAGAGATCATTATGGTATGATTTTTCTGCACTTTTTATGGTTCAATTTTTCATATTGATTATTGGATATTTTCGTGTGCATTATAGTCCAAAAATTCTCATTTTTCTTGGCTTATTGGATTGGATGGATATTTTGCATTCTTTGAAGATTAGATAGCATGGGTATATGATTGACAATGGTATTTTGTTTATGTAATTCATGTCTTACATCTTTTTGACAGTTATTGAGCATGCTTCTCATGTGCATAATGTTAAGCCTACAAAGGGTCGTTTTTCATATATGGAGAGATAATTGTTATGCTAATTTATTTATATGTTTAAAATCACATTGTGATCATAAGCTTTATATTATGTTATAGATGTCATTACTACTTTGACTATGGGTATTGAAATTGTGTTTGGGGATTGGACAATGGCTATCTTCTTGCAGGTATTATTGGGGGAGTTTGTGTTGTATTGGTGAGGTGTTTTTTGGTATATTGAGGTGGTGGATGAGTTGAGTGGGTGTTGTGATTGTGAGGAGGTTGAGAGTTATGCTGATTATGTATTGAGGAGTGATCTTGAGTGAATTCTATCCTCCTTCCTTTATCTTATCTTTGTCTATCATCACACCAACATTTTGTCTAGGAGACCCAAGGGTATTGCACCTAGAACCAAGAAAGCTCGGGCTTCATCGTCTTCTACCCCATCTTTTAAGCCTCTACCTACTCAGCCTACCCAATTCATTGATCCTACATGTCAGATATGGTACTAAAGTCATCAGCACAACAAAATCATAGTAGAAAAGATATATAAGCCTTCATTCGATAATTCACTACAGCTTTCCACCATGTTTAGGAGACTGGGTTGGGAGCCTATTATCAGACTTGGGAGAGCTTATTGTCCTATGATGGTGAAATAGTTTTATGCTAATATGCAAGACAAGAAGAAGAACAATCTTGAGGTCATCTCTACTATGGTTAAGGGGGTGCCTATTGAGTTTGACAGGGGTAGATTAGTCAGGATCTTGGGTGTGCCTGATAATAGTCCATGGATAGCTGTGGACTATCATAATCAAAAGATTATTTCTGATCCTACTAAGGATGTGGATGCTGTTAGGACTAGTTTGCAGATGTGGAGAAATGGACAGATTGAATAGTATTGCTATTACTCCAATAATGATCTTGCGGCTCAACTACGTGCCTTAGTCTACATTTTCTCTTTCAATATCTATCCTAAGGCTAGTGGCTTCAATGAGTTTAGAGTCCTTGATGTCAATATTCTTGATAAGATAATAAGGAGTGTGTTTATCCCTCTTACTCCTATTATTATTCAGTCTATGAGGGAGATTGTTTACTGTTGCATATCAGCCAAAGCCCTAAAATTTTCCTTAGTCATTATGCGTATCTTACAAGACTTTGGAGTGAGTTGTGATGAAGAGATCAGTGAGCCAACCACTAAGCGGGACTTAGTGACTGAGCGTACTTTAGTTTAGTGCGGCTATAAATATGATGAGAGAGAGAGGAGATGGAAGAAATATTTTGAGGTACAACATTCGGGGATGGTGGAGCTTCTCTTTGATAATGATGAACTGGAGGAGTAGCTTACAAGGCCTCACACCCGTTCTAGCAGTTCTCGTTCTAATGCTAACTTTGAGGCATGAGTGGAGGCCCGACTGGAGTAGTTGAGTCTTGGAATCGAGATACAGATGACCATCCTCCTCCAGCTGCGAGACTCCATTTCTAATCTTTGTAGACGTCAGGATGTCTAGGAGCAGAGGTTGGCTACTTTAATATAGCAGTCCACTGGTGTATCCATTAGTAGAGCCGCCGGAGATGCTGATGATAATGCTGCAGCTGGGACTGATTCTTTTTTTTTTTTTTTTTTCATTTGAATTTTAATGACATTTCTTATTTTTTAGCTATTGTTTTACTTTGCTTTTTATAGATTTATGTTTTTTGGTGTTGTTTCTTTTCTAGAAATGCCCAAACATTGTTCAGGGAATATGCTCCAAGGTGATAACATTCACCACTCTTTTGTTGGAAATAATCCGCAATAGAAGTATTTTCTTTTCTCTATTCTTTCTCTTTATTTATTTGGGTCCCTTAGATTTGCTTTCATTGTTATATTTTTAGCCATTGAAGACAATGTCCTGTTTAAGTGTGGAGGAAAATTTAGTATTGAAGATATTTTCCATTTATACACATTTTGGATCAATTTTTCTATTTTCTAAATTTTTTCTAAATTTTTATGGTTTTCGTTGCTTTAGCAATGTTGTAGTTATCTTTCTTATTTGGATATGAGTTTTGTCATTCATTTGATGGATTTTTATAAATAAAATTAGTTTATTGGATGGGATATATAAAGACTTGAGAATTTAGGTTAGTCTTGTTTATACATTAGTTTTCGAGTGTTATTTGACTTATCTAGTTTGAATGTGGAAAATATGATGAATATGGGGAAAGTTGTTGCTAACTCTTGTATTATAGGTTTAAACTTTGCATAACTTTGAGTTGTGATAAGGAATGTGTGGAGGAAAAAATCTTTCAGTGGAAAGATTGTGAAAAAAAAAAAAACTGATTGTGAGTGGAAAATGAGAAAAATGAGTTGGAAAAAACTTATTTTATCTTTAAAGGCGAGAAAATACTTTTTGCTTGTTTATAGGGGCCAATACAGATAGTGAAGAGAAATCCACTTTCTTGAGGTTATTAATTCCTAAAAGCAAAAGCAAGAAAGAAAGAAAAGTGTTAAAAAAATGATGAGCGATGACTATAAGGGGCCAACACGGTCTGTGAAGAAAAATCTATTTACTTGAGACTATCAATTTCCTAAGTCATTAAAAAAATTGAGAGAAAAAAATGGAATGTTTTCCTTAAATCATGACTTGGGTTATGCAATTTTTAGATTTATAATGCTTGAATTAGTAGGTAACTTGACTTGTATGATTCATGCTATCTACATTTTTGCTTGTAGGGTGAATTAAATTTCTTAAACTAAAGTATAAACTTGCTTAATTTGACTTCAAGAATCTTGTTAGTTTTATCAAGTTCTTCAAGTTGCAATTGTTTTCAAAGGGTTGAATGAATGACAAAGCTATATCTAGAGTTTGTAGGGAGGTTACGAGCCTTGTTGTGATAAAAATTTTGGAACAATAAAAGCTTTCTTTTTCTTGTTATTTTCTTCTTAACTTAAGTGTTTTGCTCGAGGACAAGCAAAAGTTCAAGTGTGGAGGAATATGATAGGGGCTAAATTTATCACTAATTTACTAGTTATTTGAGGTTAATTCAAGATACTTTTGATGTAATAATTAGGCATATTCCTTCCTATTTGATATTTTGCTTGTGAAAAGTATTCATGATAAATTTGTGCAGGAAGTAGAAGATTTCAAGGAAAATATGTGCAATTTCAGACCTGACCTGGCACCAGGTCAATCTAACTAACCCGGTACCAAGTCTACTCTGGAAAAGTAGAGAAAAAATAGAGCAATTTTGAGGAGAAAACCAGAAGCAACCCGACGCTAGGTTGGTCAAAGTTCCAAGCACCAAGTCCAATCTATACAGAGTCGTTACAACTCTGTTTTTGCACAAATTTGGTATCTTCCAAATGATTTTGGTATTTTTTGAATTCTTCCCAAACTATACTTCTCAAGCCATGAATTTTGGTATCAAGGAAACTTATAAATACAAGAAAAGTATAAGAGAATGGTATGAATTCAAGGATCTAAGCTAGCTACTTATTTTTCAAAGACAAATTCACCACTCAAATGAGCATTGTTCAAAGGAGGTTTTCAAGAAAAGAAGAAGGACTTGTCTATGAGTTTTATCTTTTACCATTTGTTTACTTTTCTAGAACAAAGATGTGCTTAATGTTTTGATTGTAATTGGATATTATTTTGGAGATTAAGATTTTGAGTTAACTGGAATTTTGATTAATCTATTATTATCCTTGGTATTCGATTACTTGTTATAATTGATTTATTGACGTGTTTTCTTCTAATTGACTTAAGAAGCAACATTAGAAGTTCATTGCATTGATTTCATATTTGTTAGATCTTAATGGACTTGTGAAATAAAATTAAGTTTAAAGAACTAAAGTGATAAAAGATTGATTGATTTCACCTAGAGCATAGGATTATTAACTAATTTCATATTTATTATCACATAGAGGATATGGTAATTATTGAAGAAGTAATTTAATGCACTTTTATCTATTTTAGTGCGATTGGAAAATCTACTAAATTAATCAAGAGATAGTGGTTCCATGGATTGGGAAAGAAGTAGAGACTACATAAGTAAATGTTCATGACTTGGGAAACAATTGGATTTTACTTAAGTTCCTTCATGATGACATGATGACAATTGATTGTGATGAATGCTAAGTGACAATATTATTGTTATCCCTAAGGGCACTCTCTTATGTTTTGACTTATGACACACATTGATGAGGACTAACTTGTGTGATCTATATGTGATAGGACATGTTTGACCTCAATTCTTCAAATGCGTGCAAATAAGATTGCAAAGCAATTCTTGAGTAATGGAATCCAAGAATGGTGATCAAGTAGATGTCCAAGCTTAAGAGATTGCATACCAAGAAGTCCTTGTGGAAGAACTTTAGACTAAGAATCGTTATTAAGGTATTTCTTGTAAATTCCTATGTCTCTTTACCTTATGATTCAATTTATTTCTACCTTGAAGCACAAAAATAAAAAGATTTCAAAGTGTTAAATCTCAGATTTTTTGATTGAGTGGTTTGGATGATTCTACATCCAAAAGATTCGTCCAAAATCCCATAAATAGTGTTAAATCATTTCTGCCTGAAAAAAAGTGTCATTTTGGACTTACCTTTTGGATGCACCTTCGTCCGAAATATGAGTCCAAAATGTGGGTAAATCTGACAGTGAAAAATAGCCGTTTGATATCCGTTGGTACTTCACTTTATGTCTCTATATAAGGCTTCTAAACTCGATTTAATTGTAGATTTTTGCTCTATCTTTCTAAAAAACACTCTTGCTTTATAGCAAACAAAAATCTCCTTTTTCAAAGTGCTTCAAAGTGAAATCAAATTGTTTATTAAGGTAAAAATGTTTGTGCTTTGTTCTTAGTGCACATTCACTCAAAGAAGTGAGCCTTTACTGTTTCATTGATATTCAATCTCTTTTGTATACCAAGGTTGTGGTGTAAAATCCATCTGGGGTGAGCCTTGATTTGTTGGTTGATTGAGAGATTTTGAAAAACCAAGTATGGTGATCTTCTCTTGTATTTGGTACAAATTGATTTCATTAAGTTGAGTAAATGAAATCTGGTTGAAAATCTTTAAGTGTGAGCTTAAGGTAGTAGATGTAGATCTTGGTAGATCGAACCACTATACATTCCGTGTCGCATTTCTCTATATTTAATTACATTATGCTTCTTATCTCAGACTGAATCTGGATATTTCTCAAAGTTTCCTTAGATAGCTTTCTCTGTTGCCGTGAAGTTGGTCCAAGAAACTTGAAGAACATTTATATTTTGTAAAATAAATTTCTTAGAAATTTTAATTTGCCAAAAATCTTATTCACCCCCCTCTAAGATTTTTTATTTAGTATTAGAGCTTAGTCTACATATTCTCGGTCTAACAACCATGTAGGAAAGAACCTCATAGCAAGCTCATCCTTTCTTCTGTATGTTGATCATCAACAAATCAACCTCATTTGTTCAATTGAAACAATTACACATTCTAGAAAAACATAATGAAAATCTATGTGTGCTCAATCAACTTTGAGTTGTGGAATTTGATAGAAAAAAGTCCTTTTATTCCATCAAAGGTTGTTGATGGTGTAAAAATGCCTAAACAAAATGATGAATTTGATTTTGAAGATAATGCTAAGATGACATTAAATTTTCAGGCTATAAATATCTTGTGTTGTGCACTAGATGCCACTGAATACAATCGAGTTAGTGGTTGTGATTCAGCTCATGACATGTGAAAATTACTTGAGGTCACCTATGAAGGGACAAATCAAGTTAATGAATCCAAATTGGGGCTTCTAATTCATGATTATGAATTATTCACAATGAAGCCGAATAAAAGTATTACTGATATGTTCACTAGATTCACAAATATCATAAATGGTCTCAAAGCCTACGAGAAGGTTTATTCCCTTGGAGAACAAAATTGAAAAATTCTGGATGCGTTACCTAAAAGCTAGCAGCCTAAAGCTCTTACTATAGAAGAATCTAAGGATTTAAAATCCTTACCAACCGAAGAGCTAATTAGCTCTCTTCTAACATATGAAATGAAACTTAAGAGGTTTTACGAATCCGATGATCATGATAAAGGTAAAAAGGGAATAGCACTAAAAGCTAAAAAAAAGGATGAAGAAACTAGTTAATTTGATAGTAGTGATGAAATTGAAGTGGATAATGAAGATCTGGCAATGATAGCAAAGAAATTTAGAAGGATGTTCAACAAAAAGGAACATCAAAAGTGGAAAAAGTTCGCAAAAAGGAGAGGACAATCCTCAGCGTTCAAGCCTTAATGTTATGAATGCAAATGCACTGAACACTTTATTACTGACTATCCAGTTGCAAAAGGAAAGAAAAGCAGAATGCTTAAAAAGAAGAAGGAACTGAAGGTAAAGAAAGGCAAATGATTGATGGGGACTTGGGACCAAAATGGGTCTGAGTCTGAAGAAGAAGATTCTAAGAACGAAACTGCCAACTTATGCTTCATAGCCATGGAAAATGAGGTAAACTCTACTACTACTGATTTCATGTCTAATTCGCATATATCTAAACATGAAAAGTATGATGATCCAAATGAATTGCTATTTGATATATTCCATGAACTAAAAAAATTATCCAGAAAAAATAAATATATGAAATTGAAGATTGATTGTATTTTAAATGAGAATGAAAAGTTGTTGAGTGAGAACAAAATGTCTCTAGAGTCACACATATGTGCTATTATGGAATAGGATGTGATCATGACTACTTTACAATATGTACCTCTAGAAAATAGAAGTTTGTATGATAGAATTCATTCTCTTGAAAGTATCGTTAGCATTTTTGATGACATGAAAAATAGAATTAATGACCTTACCACTTGTATTGAAAATTTTACAAATGGCAAAAACAACCTGAAAAAATTACTTGGGACTCAACACCAAGCTGGAAATCAAAATGTCTTAGGATATAGACATGAGAATAAGGATAAAATTCACAAACCTCGATTTGTTAAAGCTGCCTCATGCTACACGACACACAAAGCATGCACATATTGTGAAAAATCAGGACACATAGCATCGAGGTATCTTATTAAGAAGAAAATGGAATCCGGTGGAATAACATTTTTGAAAATTAAAGGAAACACTACTAACCCCCATAGATCTAAGAAAATGTGGGTACGAAAAGTCATTCTTCTTTTTCATGTATAGGCATATTTATTAGAGAAAATGAACTTCACCAAGTGGTTCTTGGACAGCAGTTGTTCAAGACATATGACTGGAAATGCAGCCTTGTTAGAAGATGTGCAAACCACAAATGAAGGATTCGTTACCTTTGGAGACAAAAAGAAAGGAATGATTCTTGGCATAGGTAACATTAGTAAAGGTTCCTCAACCATTGTAAAACAAGTATTACTAATTGGTGAGCTAAAATATAATTTGCTTAGCATTAGCCAACTATGTGAAACGGCTGTAAAGTCATTTTTGAAAAGGATTTTTGCTCTATCATGAATAGCTCAAATTTTGAAACAGTTTTTATTGTCAATCGTGCTAGAAATTTGTATGTATTCTCTCTAAATGATCTTATAGCTCACGGTACTAGATGCCTCTCTGTACATGATAATGATGGTTACTTTTGGCATAGAATATTAGGTTATGTATCTTTTGATTTGCTAAACAAACTATCCTCAAAAGAGCTTGTTAGGGGATTACCCAAAATGAAGTTTGATAAAAGCAAAATTTGTGATGCTTGCCAATTTGGAAAACAAATCAAAACTTTCTTTAAACCCAAGAAAATGATTTCAACCTCAAAACCTCTTAAATTAATTCATATGTATTTATTTGGACCAATGAGGACTGTTAACCTTGGAGGTAAAAAGTATGTGTATGTGTTAGTTGATGATTTCTCCATATTTGCTTGGACTTTATTTCTTAGACAAAAGAATGAAGCCTTTTTTGAATTTTCAAAAATGATCAAACGTGTCCAAAACTCTATTGGATATAAAATGATTTCTATTAGAAGTAATAATGGCAGAGAATTTTGCGACAATGAATTTACACACTTTTGTGATGAAAATGGAGTATTTCACAATTTTTCAGCAACCAAAACACCTTAACAAAATGGTGTTATTGAGAGAAAAAATTGAACTTTGCAAGAAATGGCAAGATCCATGATTTGTGAAAATGCCCTTCCAAAATACTTTTGGGCTGAAGCTGTTAATACAGCTTGCTATATTGTAAACCGAGTAATGTTGACACCGTTTTTGAGAAAAACACCCTTTGAACTTATGTTTGACAAAACTCCATCAATTTTTTATTTTAAAGTGTTCGGTTGCAAATGTTTTGTCGTTAATGGCCGAGACAATCTTGGAAAATTTGATAGAAAATCTGATGAAGCTATATTTCTTGGATACTCTTCCAATAAAGAGGCATATAGAGTGTACAATAAAAGAACTCTATGTATGGAAGAATCTGTACATGTTATTTTTTATGAATCTAACATTTATGCTCCAATGAAAAATGATGATGATATAGGAGATTCAAATGATGTAAGAAAAGACCAACTCAAAGCTCCACCGGTAGATACTCGTGCAAAGGAAGAAGAAATTAAAGAACAACAAGCTGAACAAGGAAGGTAGCAAACTGAAGAGTCCACGGATCAACAATTACCAAAGGATTAGAAATACAAAATCAGTCATCCCAAAGAACAAATCATTGGTGATCCAAGCTATGGAGTTAAAACTAGACGGTATTTCATAGATAACTTTGCTATTCTCTCAAGTATAGAACCTAACTGTATTGATGTAGCACTGCATGATGAATTTTGGATAATTGCTATGCAAGAAGAACTAAACCAATTTGAAAGAAATCAAGTTTGAAAACTTGTTCCTCGACCACTTAATCATTTGGTTATTGGTACCAAGTGGGTATTTAGAAACAAACTTGATGAAAATGGAGCTGTCATTAGAAATAAAGCTAGACTGGTCACCCAAGGATTTAATCAAGAAAAGGGCATTGATTATGTTGAGACATTTGCTCCCATTGCGATACTAGAATCTATAAGAATGCTTCTTGCTTTTGATTCCTTTAGAAATTTCATACTCTATCAAATGGATGTTAAGAGTGGGTCCATAAATGGTTTTATTGAGAAGGAGGTGTATATAGAACAACCTCCTGGTTTTATTCATGGGCATTTTTCAAATTATGTTTTCAAACTTTTTAAAGCTCTTTATAGGTTAAAACAAGCTCCACGAGCTTAGTATGAAAGGCTTAGTGGATTCTTACTTTCAAAAGGTTTTTCAAGAGACTTGATCTATACCACTCTGTTTATCAAATCTAATAAATTTGGTGATCTACTTATTACTTAAATTTATGTTGATGAGATCATTTTTTGTGCTATTAATGATTCCTTGTGCAAGATGTTTGCTAAGACATGCCACAAGAATTTGAAATGACCATAATAGGAGAACTAAACATCTTTCTTGGATTACAAATTAAGCAAACCAAGGATGGAATCTTCATAAATCAAGCTAAGTATGCCAAGAAACTGCTCAAAAGGTTTGGTATGAACGAAGCTAAAGAAATCTGCACACCTATGAGTGCTTCTATAAAACTTGACATAGATGAAAAGGGTAAGAAGGTAGATGAACATAAGTATAGATGCATGATTGGAACTGTTGGATTGTATGCCCTCTTAGACTAGGTTTCCGATGTAAAATCGAATATTTTAATAAAAGAATTTATTTTCAGAAATTGTTTGTGAATTTACTTTTTGTTTGTGCACAATTTTCGTTCGGAACAGACCCATTGTGTTTAAATAAGTGATCCAAGTGAATGGTGGTCTTTCACAGTAAGGTGTGGATCACGTGTTATTTAACACATAAACATTTGTTCTTAACCTATTGATGAGACTGGGAATCTCATCATGTTTAGGTTATTATGTTATGAATTCCAAATGGGGAATGGCTTACCTTTAGCCAGTGAATAGTCCACTCACTTCATGACATAAGTGTATTTCGAATACGTAGGACAGGACCTATAGTAGTGGTTTCTAAAAATACTATATGATAGAAACCTAGACTACTACTGCTACAGCGTGGACTAGTACTCTACGACTTGAGTATGAGTTGGTGGTCTGACGAAGCTGGAAGCATATGCTTTGATATGCTATAGTTGAGGTTCTATAGTAGAACTAATATACTTGTGTATTAGGTATATGTAACTAGTTAGTCAAGACAGACTTGTACAAGATAGTTTCTACACTATATCACCCCTTGTGGTTGTCCGAATGGTCTAAAATGTCCAGGGCCCTGGGAAACATGACTCGGATGTGTGCTTTAGGGTAGCTCCCTTGGAAAGTGGAAACACTCCAGGAAGTCATGGATCATTGGACTAGAAGCCTAAGGATGGTAGATGTCATTTAGAGAGGTGTTAGTACACTTGTTCCTCTCTAAATGTACGGCGATGTGTAGAGGGGTTTTTTAGTCATTTCACCTGTAAGTCGGAGACTTTGCTAATGCAACATTGTCCTTGGTGTCAATATTTTCTTATGGTGATATTAGAAAATATTTAAAATGCAAAATACAGCTATTTATATAGCAGGGGTATTTTGGTCATTTTAGCAGCCAAGACGATGTGTCTTTTTGGTCCTCGGAATAGCTCGTAAGTCCTAACTAATTTTGGGTTGAGGAATTGGTCTCAGTTCAAGAGGATTTTATTTTATTTTATTTTATTTTATTTTATTTTATTTTATTCAGGATGTCTAATTTATTATTAGAGTGGAATAAAATAAATAAATAAATAAATAAAAATAGGAGGTAAGAGAAATTAATTATCTGATTTAATTGGTTAATTAATTATTCAGGGCCTAGGTCCAGTATGAATAATTAGGAAATTAACCTGGGCTTAAACTAGGGGAAATAATTAATGTTTAATTATTTATTGGGTTATTTATATAAGCCCAAGAAATAACTAGTTGAAGATTAATTATTTCAGTTCATTTGGTCTCATTAATTATTTATTGGGTTATTTATATAAGCCCAGAAAATAAATAATTAATGTTTATTATTTTGGGCCTTTTGGGTCCAAGAAAAATAATAAATATTATTTCAGTCCAATAGCTTCGACCGTAGTGTTTTTTTTAGATACGGTTCAGATGAGTTTAGGGTTAAGCCACACTTATTCTGAAGATAACATACGGGTGTTTGAAATATAATATCCCGGGAATATGTTTATCAAATAATCAGAGACCTAGTTTTGGCTGACCAATAAACAAGTCTTTGGAAAAAGAAAAACCCTAATCTCCCTAACAACGACAAGAGTCACGTAGCTCTCTCTCTCTCTCACGTCTCCTCAGAGGAGCATGTTTGTTCTCCTTGGAGCTTTGCTAACTAATAACAAGAGAACCAAGGAGACTTGAGACCGTTCTTCTTCACCGTTGTGTTCACCGACTAGAGATTGGGCAGTGGCATATTCTGAGAGCTGAACGGCTTGGCGTTCATGCAAACAAGGCGAAGTAGGAGGCTAGCGGCTTTTCAACCGGAAGCCTCTTCAAGTGGGTAAGGCGAAGCGATTCCTGTTGTTCAATCCACTCCTACTCAACCTAGTAGGTTTAAAGCGCGCAAAGGTATGATCTTAACGCTTCCGTGCGGCCTTTAAGGCTTGCGTTTTTTTTCCTCTTTTTTTTTCCTTTCAAGCATGCTCCTCTGTTTTTGCCCATCAGGAACCTTACTCTATCTAACTACTTGCCGGCCTAATATTATGTTTTCAGTTTGTCTTTGTGCTCAGTTCTAATCATGTCTAAAGGAATCGCACCTATGTATAGTAAAATGCATCATTTGATATCTAATTAGTACACATGATTATAGCTTATGGTGTCCTCACACTAACACATTTGATCTTATAGGATACATTGATGTTAATTATGTGGGCTGTAAAGTGGAAAGAAAAAGCATAAGTGGCCATTGTCAATTTCTTGGACACTTTCTAGTGTCATGTCACAACAAAAAACAAGCATGTGTTAGTGTGAGGACACCATATATTGCAGTCGGCAGTTGCTACACACAAATCTTGGGGATAAAAAATACATTGCTTGATTTTGGTCTTAATTTTAATTGCGTACCTACATTATGTGAGAATACAAGTGCTATCAATCTAACTAAAAATCATATTCAACATTCTAGGACCAAGCATATAGAAGTTAAACATTATTTTATCTATGATCATGTGCTTAAAGGCGATATGTGTGTTGAATATATTTCAACTGAAGAACAACTCATGGACATCTTTACAAAACCTTTGGCCGAAGAAAGATTCAACAATCTGAGAAGAAGTTTGGAAATTACAAGAATTACATGACTGACTTATTTGCACAAGTTTTCTTTAACTTGTAGAATCACTGAAGACAAAGATTTTAGACGCAGTGTTTGAATCCAAAATCCACCTCCAAAACTCATCCCTCAAAAAGTTCCATTTGGATGTATATTTCGAATTGGAATCATCTTTAATGCTTAGTATTTTTCTTTTAAAATAACTTCTTCCATATTTTTATATCTAAATTTCAAAGTGCTTGTTCTTTTCTCAAAACGGATTTTTTGTAATCTCTGTGTAAAGTGACATTTTCAATTTACTTAATTGCACATCTATTGCAGCTTTCTAGGTATTGCCAAAGGACTTTCCTTTCCTTTTCTCTTCCAAACTCTGGAACTAACAATTACTCACTCCATCTTCCTCAAAATTCTCTGAGTTCTTCCTCTCTGAACAACCGAGTGTCAAAGCCCTCATCTTCTCAACAAAATGGCAAAAACAAAATCAGCCACACCGAAACCAAAGAAGGAGCGAAAAACTTCTTCAATGATAAAGAAGAAGCCTTCTGCAACGAACAAAGGAAAAGAAATTGCACTAGATTTCTTAGCCTCCCATTATGATTCCTCAAAATCATCACTGGAACAAGTAAGTTTCGAGACTCAGGTACTTCGATTTATAGATTCAAAAAGTGAGTTTGATTATAATTATTAGGCCTCAAGAAATAGAACTGTGATTATTGGGTATCGAGTAAATCCATCATCTTTCCTGAATTTCTCCAATGTATTGAATATGTTTGAGTCTATTAGTTGGGGTAGTTTACTGTCCGTCGATGAAAAGTTGTTTACCCCGCTCATTTGGGAATTCTATGTTAACCTAAGGAAAGGATGACTTGAGGAAACCAAGAGAGAGTTTATGATTCAATGATATACTTCTAAAGTTGGGGGGGGGGAAGAATATTGAGTTCGACCACCGTTTGCTGAACAGAGTATGTGAAGTGAGAGATGGAGGGATATAGTATTTTGAACTGACTAAATTTTTGGAGGAAACTGACATGTTTGATTTAAAGAAATTTGAAGAATTGTTTGCTGGTGGAAGGAGTTTTGAGAATTCCAGTAACAGAAACACCAAATGGCTAAATAAAGAAGGTATGATCTTACACCATATGGTTTCTATCATAGTGGTGCGAAGTTTTGGTCATAAAACCTCCATTAACATAATGCAGATGGTGATTATGTTAGCTTTGGCTGAAGGAAGGAAAATAAGTTTTGGGTTCTTGGTTGCCAAGTTGATATTACAAACAAGAAACACCTCTAGCATGGCTCTGCCGTATGGAAATTTGTTAACAAAAGTTTTCAAATATTTTGAAGTTGATTTAAATTCAGTCCCTTGTGCGCTATTAAAATATATATATATATATATATATATATATATATATATATATATATATATAGCTTTGAGTCATTTGAGCACATGGGCTATGGGAAATGAATGGAAGTTACTCCGTGACATAGATGGTGAGGAAAGGGAAAGATTGTTGAAAGTAAAAGCTGAAGTAAGAATGCCCCTTCTATTGGAGCCAAAAGAAAAATTGAGGTAGAACCTCAAGAAGTATCCTCTGCCAAAGTGAAAGAAAAGGCTCAGGACAAAGGATTATCTGAAAGCATTTTGGATGCCATCAATTCCCTGGCTATTAAATTGGATGGCCTCAGTTCAGAACTTCAAACTCTTGGAAATAGACTAACTGTGGTGGAGAAGAAGGAAAAAATAGATGAATCGGTGTCTGCTCCTGATTCGATGGTATACTTCTAGAGTTAGGAGGGAAGAATACTTTATAAACATATATATATCCTTTTTCCTACTTCATTTCTATTACTCCTCATTTTGATTAATGACAAAGAGGGAGAAAACTAACTGATATTTGTTAGATTGTGATTGTCATGTGATTGGATTGGTTGTGTTTATACCTGCCTGTTATGATTAGGAAATATTGAGATAAGTTTTTGCCTATGATTGTGACTGTGCTGGTTTCGCTGTATGTGCTATGATTATTCTACTGATCAGGAATGAATGAAAAATTCATTTGATCATTTATGTGGTAGTGTGCTATGCTCTCATGGCTAATTGTTAATAATGCACTAATGAATAAATGCTTGATAGTCTGCTTAACAGTTCTCGAGTAGTAAACTAACATGAGGGAAACTTTTTGCTCTAAATTGCTGTTCAGCACTAAAATTAATGTTCTATACTAAAATTGATATTTTGCACTAATATGTTGCTTCTGAATATAGCTAAAAGTCCTATAATTCTCTCTATGAAATTCATGACAAGATTTGGATAAACTGCTTAATATGAAAATTTATGATCTGTGATCTCAGTTTGCTGATGTCCAAAATGGACACCAGTTTGGTATCCTAAATGTTGTCCAAAAGTACTCTCTTCAGAAATAAAGGTATCTTTGAGGCTAGAGTTATTGGTAAATTTATTTAAGTTATTGACATGATTCTGTGACATATTCATTGATAAAAAACTCAAACAGTTGGATAGCATCCTTAATGATCAAAACTCTTTGAGAAAACTAGGACTGATTAAAATTCTAAAAATCCATTATCTGCTGCATTATGACAGAGGAAGTTTTGGACTTATATTTTCTTGATCCAAAAGTCCAATCCAAAAATGTATTCCTCTAAACCTACATGTTGTTTGGACACATCTTTTGGACATCCAAAACACAAATTCCAAAAAGTTCCATACTCACCTTAACCAAGTTTTGGATATACATTTTGGACGTATAAATTGGCTCTAGTTTTCTCTCATAATTTACAAATATTCATATATGCACTTATTAAGGGGGAGCATCTCATCTCATGACTTATTTGCTATAACTCTCTTCTATACATGTTTATAAAATCATTGTAACGGTTATTGCTTTAAGGAATAATCGCATGATAGAAGGAATGGGGATATGGAGGTAGGTTGGGCCATAAGCTCATTGAGCTATGCCTGTGAGTATATGCTTTAATTTTCTATCTTAATCTCATAAGCACTCTTTGGGTCCTATAATGAGAGATTGCATTTCAATGAAAAATATTATTATTTTTCTCAGTCTAACATATTCGTACTGTACATATCATTATTTTTATATCACAATCTCATCAATTTTTTGTCATCACTCAAAAAAGGGGGAGATTGTAAGCCCTAGGGGCATTCTCCTATATTTTAACTTACGATAAACATTGATGAGGACTAACTAGTATGATCTATATGTGATAGGACATGTTTGACCTCAATTCTTCTAAGACGTGCAAATAAGATTACTAAGCAATTCTTGAGCAATGGAATTCAAGAATGGGTGATCAAGTAGATGTCCAAGATTAAGAGATTGCATACCTAAAAGTCATTGTCAAAGAACTTTAGACTAAGAATTGTTATTAAGGTATTTCTTGTAAATTCCTATGTCTCTTTACCTTATGATTCAAATTATTTCTACCTTAAAGTACACAAACAAAAAGATTTTAAAGTTTTAAATCTCAGAATTTTGGATTGAATAGTTTGGATGATTTTACATCCAAAAGATTCGTCAAAAATCTCGTAAATAGTGTCCAATTATTTCTTCCTGAAAAAGTGTCATTTTGGACTTACCTTTTGGATGCACCTTCGTCTGAAATATGAGTCCAAAACGTGAGTAAATCTGACAGTGAAAAATAGCCATTTTATATCCGTTGGTAATTCACTTTATGTTCCTATATAAGGCTTCTAAACTCGATTTGACTGTAGATTTTTGTTCTATCTTTCTAAGAAACACTATTGCTTTATAGCAAACAAAAATCTCCTTTATCAAAGTGCTTCAAAGTGAAATCAAATTGCGACTTAAAGGTAAAAGTGTTTGTGCTTTGTTCTTAGTGTACATCTTCTCAAAGAAGTGAGCCTCTACTGTTCCATTGATATTCAATCTCTTTTATATACCAAGGTTGTGGTGTAAAACCGATTTGGGGTGAGCCTTAATTTGTTGGTTGATCGAGAGGTTTTGAAAAACTAAGTGTGGTGATCCTCTCTTGTATTTGGTACAGATTGATTTCATTAAGTTGAGTAAATGAAATCTAGTTGAAAATCCTTAAATGTGAGCTTAGGGTAGTGGATGTAAATCTTGATAGATTGAACCACTATACATTGCATGTCTCATTTCTCTACATATAGCATTGATTGCATTGTGCTTCTTATCTCAGACTAAATCTGGATATTTCTCAAAGTTTCCTTAGATATAGATTTCTTTAAAATTTTAGTTTGCCAAAAACCTTATTCACCCCTCTAAGGTTTTTCAATTATATTTCCAAGATAATTATCTAGTTACATGAAATTGCATCCTTGAGTTATATATGTATATTTTGCTTATTTTTCCTTTTCATTATTTTATCACTTTATTAGGTCGGTTAAAGAATGAATGAAAAGTGATTAGTGTGTACTTGTTCCTTTGAGGATCGATACTCGTTAATTCTCTATACTATGCTTGCGATGAGTATACTTGCTCGTATGTGTAATTTAGAATTAATGTTTTAATTAAAAATTTGTTAGGGATGGATTTAAATTTGAATGATTTTTATATACCCTAAATTTACACATCATATCCCTACTATTAGGAGTGATGAATCCTTTATTAACCCTTTCAACTACTTTCATTTACTTTACGTTATACCCAATGTCCATCTCATAAGCGGACTTGTAAAGAGTCCAGAGATTGGAATCAAAGTATGATGCTTAGTAAATGATAGGGGCTAAATTAGTCATGTTTTTTCTAGTTATTTGAGGTTCTTTTGTAATACATTTTGTTCAATAACTAGTCATATTCCTTCATATTTGAGATTTTACACTTGGAAAGGTATTTTGTTTATTATTTTAGATTTTTAGGGTAAAACGAAACAAAAATATCACAAAACAAATTAGAGGCGGTACCGGCTAAGATAGAGGAACTGGCGCCGGCCATGCACTGTTGGCACGAACATCGAAGCAACAGAAACATTGGTGAAACAGAGCAAAACAGAGTGGAACCGGCACTGGCTCCAAGAGTCAAGACGGTGCCAACTGCATTCTGGTCTTCATTGTGCAAAATTTGGAGAAATATCGGCAAACGAGTAAAGAAGCATAACACAACTGGCATCGGTTTCGAGAGCCAAGGTGGTGTCGGCTGTGCCCTGAAGATAAGGCAGTGCTTCATTTTTTCTATGCAGATTTTGGTAATCTATGGAGTTTTAGTATCTTCCAACTTCTACTCGGCCAAGAACTCTGTACCTACGAGTTTAAGCACTTCCTAAGCCTATAAATTGATGAAAAACACAAGGAAAGAGGAGAGAATTCATTGACATCATAGAAAATTACTCAATCAAAGGAAGAATTCTTCAATTCAAGGAGGGTTGTGCAAGAAGGTCTTCAAAGGAAGAAGAAGGAGGCTTGTCTATGAGTGCTTTCTTTTACTTTGTTTTCTTTTTCTTGAACAATGATATGTTAACTGTTTTTTTGTAATTTGACATTGTTGTAGATATTCATGATTCTTAGAGTTATTTGACCTTTTGATTAATTGATTGTTATTCTTGGTATTTGATTACTTGTGCATATTACGAGATTAATTGGTTGGGTCTTCCTATTAACTTGCTTGGACAAAGGGGTTGATGGTGGTTTCAATTCATTAGTTTCATATTTGTTGGCTTCTAACTTGCTTGGATAAAAGGGTTAAGAGTAGGGACAAAGTAATTAAAGGTTAATTGATGTCTGCCAGGATATGGATTCATTAGTTAATTTCATGCA
The DNA here is from genome assembly GCA_026120185.1 of Voacanga thouarsii. NCBI lineage: Eukaryota > Viridiplantae > Streptophyta > Magnoliopsida > Gentianales > Apocynaceae > Voacanga > Voacanga thouarsii. The sequence goes on from JANUWF010001921.1 coordinate 2,942,413, forward strand.
TAATTTGCCAAGAATGAGAATTAAATCAAGGACTATGGTTAATGCATCTTTTGGGTAAGACTGGTTGAGACATGATATGTTATGCTAAGTTACCTAGAAGATAGGGGTTCATGAATTAGACAAAGAACTGAATCTATATTATCCTTTATGATGCCAAGAGAATAATTAGTTATGATAAAGATTAAGTACTTTAGGTCATGTATGTCAAGATAATGGTTTAAGTTACATAATTCTACATCCTTAATATGTATATATTTTTATTTTATTTTCTTTTATTTTCTTTTTTATTTATTTTTTACTTTATCGAGTCAGTTAAACAATGAAAGAAAGGGGATTAATGTCTACTTGTTCCTGGAGGATCGACACTCGTTTGAACCCTATGCTCAGTTAATGATGAGTACGCTTACTCATATGTGTGATTTGGGTTAAACGTTTTAATTTAAACTTGATTAGGAATGTGCTTAGTTTTTGTATGATTTTTACACCCAAGTCCGGACACATCAGTAAACAAAGTACTTTGAAGATCTGAAATATAAGGATACTTGCACGTTTGCTATAATGAGATTTGATCACTGGTATTAAATTGTTATCTATGTGATTATCTCATAGTTAGGTCATCCAATGAACTTGTTCTCTTCACAAGTATACATGTGTTAACTTTGAGTACTACAATACTCATGGATATGAGAACCATCACTTTGATCAAATCAAGAAGTATAACACGTTCTAATCTTGACACATTAATGATGTCCTCTCTCATTAATACTTGACTAGGGATAGTTTAAGCACAAGTACTACATGGTATAGTAGGATATCACATTATGATCTCTATCATAATTTTCTTAACACTATACTATGTGCTTGAGACTTTATCTAATAGTTTTATACATATATATGCAGAATGATTAACTAAACTGAAAGATAAACAATGTCTTTTATTAATAAATATGACATATGCAATATACAAGTGATTGCCTTTAAGACATTACACTAACATTGTACATGGCCCAGAACTTCTCAAGAATTATTTTGGCAACCTAGAGAGTTATAAATAAGTGGAAAATACAAGAAAGATTGGGGGATTCCATGGATCAAAGTTAGAAATCATTCATTCAATGTGGAATTCATTAGAGTAAGAGTATTGTTTCAAGAGAGTTTTCAAGGGAGAAATAAGGAGGCTTGTCTATGAGTTTGTTCTTAAAATTTTGCTTTCTTTTTCTTGTACAATGATGAGATTAATGTTTTTATTGTAATTGGATGTAATTTTTAGGTTTATGATGTTGAAATACTTTAGTTCTTTGATCAATTTATTATTATTCTTGGCATTGATTACTTGTATTCATTGATGAAATGATGCAATTGGATCTTTCTTCTAATTAACTTGGGAAAGAGGTTAGGAGTTGCTTTCAATTCATTAATTTTATATGTGTTGTTTCTTAACGGACTTGTGAAAGAAGGTTAAGTATAAAGGACCCGTGTAATCAAAGATTAGTTGATTTTACCTAGAGTATAGGGTTATTAGCTAATTTCATGTTTTATATCGCTTAGAGTTTTGTGATATTGATTGAGAAATGAGTTTCATGCATGTTTTTAGTTGTTTGGTGAGATTGGGAAATCTACTAAATTAGCTGGGGATATAGTGAGTCCGTGAGTTGGGAAAGAATTGGATTCTATGTTATTTCTTCATGATGCCAAGGTAGTAATTAATTGTGATAATTATTAGTAATCCATTGTCATGTCTTCAAGAATTTTTATCTAAGTACATGTTCTTCTCTCCTAAGAGTTGTATGTAGTTTTGTCTTTATTCTTATTTTTATTTTTTCTTTCTTTTATCACTTTAATTGGTAGGTTAAACCATATATGAAAAGTAATTAATAGTAGTTGTACCTTGAGGATTGACACTCATTAATTCTCTATACTATACTTTTTAATGAGTGCGCTTACTCATATATGTGATATGGGGATTAATATTTTAATTAAAATTTGATTAGGAGTGGACTTGAAATTGCATGATTTTATATACCCAAATCTAACACATCAAGTTTTTTACGCTATTATCAGGGAACAATATCATGAAAACTTGGATTTCGTTGATTTAACCATGTTTATATATTTATACGTAAATTTGTATGCATGTTCTTTTTGTAAATATGTGCCACATCTTATTGTTATTTGTATGATTTATGAATTAATGTGCTAATTGTTGTAATAGTTATACTTACCTGAATATTGTAAATTCCAAAACCTTACTTTTGTATTCTCTTTTCCAAAATCACATAATATGGCTAATTGGAACTTGGGCTAGAAGAACAACGGGCAACACCCTGATATTTCACCAAGAATGATACTATAGCCATTGAACCCACATGCTCTGGAAACTGTGCTAGAAAAATTTTCCACAACTGTGACAATACGATTCCAAAAGATAGATGAAACCCTTAAAACCTTTGAGGTTATGGTTCAGAATATGGAAAGGCATATCAGGTATTTAACTGATTTGGTGTTAGAACCGCAAGGATAATCATTTTTGGTTATGACTGGGTCAGATACTCAATCAAAGTTGGGGGGCCATCACTTTAAGGAGTGGGAAAAAATTTACTAAAGCAATAGACCTGAATCGGTGCCGACTCGAATAGGACATCAGCTCCAATCTCCACCTGAAGAAAAATCCGATGAAACCATAATAGAGTAGGCGCCATCCCAAGTAGTTGACCAAGCACTAGCCTAACTCTGGACACTAACAGGCACAAAAGAAAAGTTACCTATTGTTATACTTTAAGTCCCTTATCCCTACCAGAACACAAAAAGCAAATAAGGATGAGCAATTTTGGTAAATTTTTGGAGATTTTTAAGCAGTTCCATATCAACATCCTCCCCAATGAAGTTCTGATACACATGCCCAAATATACAAAATTCCTCAAAAATATTCTTGCCAACAAACGAAGATTAGAAGATCTGTCCACTTTCATCTTAAATGAAGAATTTTTATGCTGGGATGTATACCCTCTTAGACTATATTTCTGATGTAATCTTGATTTGTATTAATAAAAATTTTATTCTCAGAAATTATTTGTGAATTTTTTCTATTACTTTTTTTTTCACATTTTCACTGAAAAAGACCCATTGTATTTAAGTAAATAGTTCATGTGAATGGAGGTCTTTTATGGTAAGGTATGGACCATGGGTTACTTAACACATAAACTATTATTCTTAACCGAATGATGAGAATGAGAATCTCATCATGGTAAGGTTATTGTGTTATAAATTCGAAATATGGAACGGCTTACCTTTACCTAATGAATAGTCTTCTCATTTCATAATATAAGTATATTTCGAATACGTAGAACTGGACCTATAGTAGTGGTTTCTAAAAGTACTATATGGTGGAAACCTAGACTATTACTGCTACAACGTGGACTTATACTCTACAGCTTGAGTATAAGTTGGTGGTCTGACGAAGCTGGAAGCATATGCTTTGATGTACTATAGTTGAGGTTCTATTATAGGACCAATATACTTGTATATTGGATATATGTGACTAGTTAGTTAAGACAAGCTTGTACAAGATAGCTTCTATGCTATATCCAGAGCCCTGGGGAACATAATTTAGATGTTTGCTTTAGGGTAGCTCCCTTGGAAAGCGAAAATATTCTAATAAATCATAGATCATTAGACTAGAAGCTTCAGAATAGTAGCTATCTTTTAGAGAGGTGTTAGTATGCTTCTTCCTCTCTAAGTGAACGGTGATGTGTAAAAGGGCATTTTAGTCATTACACCCGTAGGTTGGAGACATTGCTAATGCAACATTGTTTTTGGGGTCAATATTTCCTTATGGTGATATTAGAAAATATGTAAAATGCAAAATATAGCTATTTATATAGCAGGGATATTTTGGTCAATTTAGTAGCCAATGCAATATGTCTTTTTGATCCTCAAAATAGTCCATAAATCCTAATTATTTTTGGGTTGAGAAAATGGTCTCGGTTAAAAATGATTTTAGTTTATTGAGGAAGTCTAATTTATTATTAGACTGGAATAAAATAAAAAGTTGAGAGAAATTAAATTAAATTTATTATCTGATTGAATTGGCTAATTAATTATTCAGGGCCTAAGTCTAGATTAAATAATTGGAAAAATTAACCGGGACCTAAACTAGATAAAAAGCTTGAATAATTATCTTAGTCTATTTGGACTCATTAATTATTTATTAGGTTATTTTTATAAGTCCAAAAAATAAATAATAAGGTTTATTATTTGTGGGCTCATTGAGTCTAAGGAAAATAATAAAAATATTTGAAGGCCCAATAGCCTGGACCAAAGGGTTTTTATTATTCACAAAACAAAAGAGTTTAGGACTAGCTAAACATCTTCTGTTGATAACATCCGAATGATTTTAAAATACTGGAATCCCAAGAGTTTATGTTATCAAGAGAGCCGTGTGTATTATGATACACATTATTGTGAAAAAAAAGTTTGGTTTTTTTATTTTCTCTCTCGATTTCTTCTTCTTCCTCCTTGATACTGCCAGTTGATAGCAGAGTGTTAAGAAAAGGATAGACTATTTTCTCGCCTAAATTGTTTTCACCAACAACATTTAGGCAGAGGAATATTCTGAGAATTGGAAAGCCTTAGCATTCATGCAAGTAAAAAGAAGTAGAAGTTTGGTTGGCTTTAAACCAGAAGCTTCAACAAGTAGAGGAGAAGATGTCCTTGTTTTTCAGTCATCTACCTCAGTACTAAAGAAAATTTTAAAGTGCAGAGGTATAACAAAAAAAAAAAAAAAAAAACCCTTCCGTGTGTTATTTCCTGCGTTTTTGTTTTTTCTAGTAAGCATGCTTCTCATTTTTTTGAGCTTCAATTCGGCCATCTTGCAAGACCAAGAGAGATTACCACAAAAAGAAAATGATCCATGAAATTTCTCTATTCCTTGTCTTATTGGTAGTCTTACATTTGGTAATGTATTAACTGACTTAAGTGCTCGCATTAATCTTTTTCCATATAAAATTTTCAAAAAACTAGGCTTAGGTGAACCTAAATCCACTAGGATGAATATTCAATTAGCAAATTGATCCATTAAATATCCAAGGGGGATAATAGAGGATGTGCTTGTTAAAGTAGATAGGTCCATATTTCCTGTGGACTTTGTTATTCTTGACATGGATGAAAACTCAAAAATCCCTTTAATTCTAGGACAACCTTTTCTAGGTACTGCCAAAGCATTGATTGATGTTTTGGGGGAATATTAACACTTAGAGAGTTAGGGATGAAAATGTTAGTATTTAAATTTATAAAAGCTTGAAGCATCCCATATCTTTGAATGATTCTTGTTTTACAATTAATATTCTTAATGACTCTATTTTAATTTTGTGCAGGAATCATTGGCTTATGTTTCTATAGATTTGATGCTTCGCATAGAAAAAGAATATGAGCATCACCAATCATCTATGGGGAATATGATTGCATATTTGGGGGATCCAAATGAAGAGCCTGAGTTGAGGGATTTTGAGGATATTGAAAATAGTAGTTTGGGGAGAATAAAGTCCTCTATTAATGAACCTCTAGAGTTAGAGCTCAAAGACTTGCCCAAATATTTAGAATATGCATTTTTTACTGAAGAAAAGAAATTACCAATAATCATAGAAAAAAATCTCACTTGGGAGCAAAAAGTTAAATTGTTAAGCTTGATAGAGAATATTAAACCGTCATAGCATGGCAAATCACTGACATTAAGGGAATTAGCCCTTTCTTTTGCACTTACAAGATCTTACTAGAAGAATGAGCAAAACCCATAGTGCAACCCTCACGTAGGATGAACTCAAGCATGCAAGATGTGGTAAAAGGAGAGCTAATTAAGCTCTTGGACTCAAGAATCATTTACCCCATCTCATATAGCATTTAGGTAAGTCCAGTATATATGGTACCAAAGAAGACAGGAATGATGGTATCCCGTAATGATAAAGATGAATTCATCCCGATAAGATTGGTAACCAGTTGGAGAGTATGTATTGATTATACGAAGTTGAATGAGGTAACTCAGAAGGACCATTTACCTCTCCCGTTTATTGACCAAATATTGGAAAGATAGGCCGGACATGAGTTCTATTGTTTCTTGGACAGTTTTTTCAATTACTTCCAAATTCCTATAGCACCAAAGGATCAAGAAAAAATAACTTTTACATGCCCTTTTGGTACTTTTGTATATTTTCGCATTCTTTTTGGTCTCTACAATGGTCCAGGAACTTTCTAAAGATGAATGATAACTATTTTCAAGGGACTTGTGGGTTAGATGAAGGAGGATTTTATGGATAAATTTTCTATTTTTGGTGATTTTTTTTATTTGTGTTTAGCCAACTTAGAGAATGTGCTACAAAGATGCGAGGATATCAACCTCATGCTCAACTGGGAAAAATGTCACTTCATGGTCCAAGAAGGCATCGTGTTGGTCACAATATTTCGGGAAAAAGTATTGAGGTTGATAGAGCAAAAATTGAGGCCATTAAGAAATTCCATCCTCCTATGTCGGCAAAAACTATTCGGAGCTTTCTCAGGCATGCAGGTTTTTTATAGAAGGTTCATCTTAGATTTTTCAAAAGTTTATAAACCTCTTATTTCTTTGCTTGAAAAATATGTTATTTTCAATTTTTGATGAAAAATGTCTTAATGCTTTTAATGTGCTTAAAGAAAAATTGATAAATTCTTATAGGGACTAAATTAGTCATATTTTTCCTAGTTATTTGAGACTCTTTTGCGATACATTTTTTCAATAACAAGCCATATTCCTTTATATTTGATATTTTACCCTTGAAAAAGTATTTTGTTCATTATTTCAAAATTTTGGGGTAAAACGAAGCCAAAACGTCGCAAAATAGATTAGAGGCGGCGCCGGCAGTGCCGGCTAGGGCACTGGAATCGGTGCCGGCCATACATTGGTTGCACGAACTTTGAGGTAACAAAAAATTGGTGAAACAGAATGGAACAGAGTGGAACCGGCGCTGGCTCCAGTAGCCAAGGCAACACCGGCTGCATTCTGGAATACATTGTGCAAAATTCAAGGAAAAATCGGCAAACAATTGGAGAAACAGAACACAACCGGCGCTGGCTCCGAGTGCCCAGGCGGCGCCGACTGTGCCATGAAGTTAAGGCGGTGCTTTGATTTTTTTACGCGATTTTTGGTAATCTATGGAGTTTTAGTATCTTCCAACTTTTACTCAGCCAATAACATTACACCAACAAGTTTAGGCACTTCTTAAGCCTATACATAGATGGAAAACACAAGGGAAAAGGCGAGAATTCATTGATCATCATAGCAAATTACTCAAATCAAATGAGGAATTCTTCAATTCAAAGAGGGTTGTACAAGAAGGTCTTCAAATGAAGAAAAAGGAAGCTTGTCTATGAGTGCTTTCTTTTACTTTCTTTTCTTTTTTTTTAACAATGATGTATTAATTTTTTTATTGTAATTTGACATTTTTTTAGATATTCATGATTTTTAGAGTTGTTTGATCTTTTGATTAATTGATTGTTATTCTTGGTATTCAATTACTTGTGCTTGTTACGAGATTAGTTGGTTGGTTCTCTCCATTAACTTACTGGACCAAGGGGGTTGATGATAGTTTCAATTTATTCATTTCATATTCTATTGACCATTAACTTATTGGACCAAGGGGGTTGATTGCTTAGAACTGATAATTGAAGGTTAATTGATGTCTTCCAAGACCAAGGGTTCATTGATTAATTTCATGTTTCAATTTTCTGAGACCAAAGGAATTTAATTGAGGAATGTGTTTAATGCATCATTTGGATGAATTAGTTGAGACGAGACCAAGAGATTCTAATTTATCTTGAAGGTAGTGATTTCATGGATTGACCATCGAAGTGAATCTACTTTAATCCTTCATGATGCCAAGAGAATAATTAGTTATGATAATGGTTAGGTTCTTTAAGATCATGTTTGTCAAAATAATGGTTTGAGTTGCATACTTCTCCATCCTTGACATGTATATATTCTTTTATTTCGTTAGAGTCGGTTAAACAATGAAAGAAAGGTGATTAGTGTATACTTATTCCTGGAGGATCGACACTCGTTTGAACTCTATGCTATGTTAATGACGAGTATACTTGCTTATATGTGTAATTTGGGGTTAACATTTTAATGTAAACTTGATTGGGAATATGCTTAGTTTTTATATGATTTTTTATACCTAAATAAATACGCATCAAATTCTCATATTTTAATTTCATTGAATTGGTCTCTTCCTTTTGAACTAATGTGTGATGCAAGTGAATATGCAGTAGGAGCAATGCTTGGATAAAGGAAAGATAAGCATTTTCAATCTATATACTATGCAAGCAAGACTCTTACGGCGATACAAGAGAATTACACTACAATGGAAAAAGAATTACTTGCAATAATATTTAATTTTGATAACTTTAATTCTTATCTTGCTTTATCTAAAGTTATTATATACATTGATCATTCCATACTTAAGTACTTTCTAGCCAAGTGTGATTCCAAACCAATGTTAATTAGATGGGTTTTACTATTGCAGGAATTTGATTTGGAGATTCGAGACAAGAAGAGAGCTAAAAACTTGATTGCAAATCACTTGTCTAGATTAGAGAATCCTGAGCTAGAGCTACTAAAAGAAGAAGAATTCAATAACACCTTCCCAAATGAACAACTAATTCTTATTGAAGGTAAAAATCCTCAAACTCCTTAGTTTGCAGATTTCGCTAATTACTTTTGCAGGAATTATTCCTAAGGATTTCACATCACAACAAAAGAAGAAATTCTTCTCCGAAGTAAAGCAATATTTTTGGGAGGACCCTCACTTGTTCAAGTGTTGTGCTAATCAAGTTATTCGAAAGTACGCGGATTTCAAAGAAAGCGTAAGCATTCTACAATATTACCATGAGGGACCCGCTAGAGGGCATTACCAAGCCAACAACATTGTAAGGAAGATACTTGAATTTGGATTTTATTGGCCATCCATCTTCAAGGACTCTTACAGGTTTGTTAAGAATTGTGATAGGTGCCAAAGTATAGGTAATATTTCTAAATCTAGCTAGCTGCCATAACAAATATTTCAAGCTTGTGAAGTATTTGACGGTTAGGAAATAGATTTCATAGGTCATTTTCCTAATTCCTTAGGAAATAATATTAGTGTTATGCCCTAGAGGCAATCACTTGTACTATGTATATTGCATAATAATTAATAAAAGAGGCATTCATTATCTTTCAGTTTAATTATTATATCTTAATATAGGTATAAACTATTTGATAAAGTCCCTAGTACAATACAGTGTTAAGAAAATCATGATAGAGATCATGATGTGAGATTCCTACTATATTATGCAGTGTTTGTGCTTGAATAATCCCTAGTCATAGTATTAATGAGATGTGACACTATTAATATGCCAAGACTAGCACATGTAATATCCCTTCATCGAATCAAGCGGTGGTTCTTATAACCGTGAGTATTGTGATACTCATGATTAATATGTGGATGCTTGTTATATGAACAAGTTCATTGGATGACCTAGCTATGAGATAATCACCTGGATAGCTATTGAGTATTAGTGATAGAATCTCATTATAGCAAGTGTGCAAGTATCCTTAGACTTGAGATCTCTAAGTTATTTTATTTATCGAGCGTTGTACTTTGATTTTAATCTTTGGAGTCTTACAAGGACTGCCTATGGAATGAATATTAGGTACAATGTAAAGTAAATGAAAGTACCTGAGAAGGTCAATAAAGGATTCACCATTTCTAACAGTAGGAGAGTATATCTCAGGGCTACTTATAGAAATTATAACTCATAAAATCCTTGGCCAAGGTGACTATGTGTTGAAAATTGTTCCAAATTTGATACACGTATTGAGTAATGGATTTCTTGAATAAGTACTAAAATATTCGGGCCAGAATTAATAATATTCTGGATGGAGTTTGCACTAATTCCATACTCTAGACCGAGTGAGATATAGTGTGGTGAAATAAGTTTATTGCATTGGTTATTTGCTATTGAAAGGTTCATGTCAAGCCATTTGACTTTCTGAACTTTTGGGTGATCAAGAGTTATTGCTAGATGTCACTCTTGATCTACTAAATATGAATTTATTAATTAGATAATTAATAAATTAATCCTATATTTTATTTAGGATTATTAATTCTAAAGCTATTAGAATTAATTCATATTATGCTACCAATATGACCAGGAAACCTAATGGGTCACACACAATAAAGGTTTGAATGCTCAATATATATTATTTGATAATATTGTGGGGTGGGTTAATTAAGAGAAGAATATATATTTATAGGTGAATTATAAATTTGTTATGATTCATGAGACTTGGTTGCAATTATATAAACTTCAAGAGTCCAATTGTAGACATTGGATCTTGGAGGACTTAATTGCAATTAACACGAATCCTAAAACCTATAAATATGGGAATCATTCCCTTTTGCTATAGGGAGTTGGATGATAAAAAAATAGAGAGAGTCGGACGTTCCCTTTCATCCTTATTCTTCTTCAATTAAAACCTAGTCGCTCCTCTTCTACTAGCATAGTTTTGAGCAGACTTTATGAGCAATTCAATCTTGTGTGGATTACTGCTAGAGACAATCCTACTCTTGGATTGTAGTGGAGCGATCGAACCATTACCAAAAGGGAATTAGTTCTTAGGTTAGTGCAAGAAAATCTTATTTTTCTGCTACAGAAGGTAATCTCTGTTTGCTTCCTCTATTCTCGTTTTAATTGCAAACACGTGATCCTTGGGCATAGATTTCATGATTATTTTTGTTGTGTTCTTATTTGATAAACATGATGAAATCCCAACAGTGGTATCAGAGACTCCGTATTTGTGTTTTAATGGGTCTTTAATTGCTTTGAAATCGTTTTTGAGCATGTAATTGTATGATCATGGCTATTGTATATTTATTGCTTTGTATGGCATGTCTAGGTTTTTTGGTTTGAAGAGTCTGGGTCATTGAAAAACGGTTGGGAAGTTGTTTCCATGTGGGTCAGTTTTTTGAGTTAGATTCTTCTTGCAATTAAGTTTTTTATTCAACAATTTGGATTGTTGTTTAAATTGTGATATAGATTATAGTTGGTTGTTAATATTGATTAACAATGCTTGATATCAAAATTATTTTAAACGGTCTAAAAAACACTTTGCAATTCATGAAAAAAATTTGCAGAATCCAGGGAAAAAGATGAACAGTTGTACTTTCCCCCTTCCAGAGCATACCTGGCGCTAGGTACATTCGACCCACCTAGCACCCGGTGCACTCTGTTCTATGTGCTAGCTGTGTGCCTCCAGAGCAAACCTAGCGTCGAGTACGTTCGACCCGCTTGGCACCAGGTACACTCTATTCTTGCACTGTTTTATGTGCTAGTCGCGTACCTCTAGAGCAAACCTGGCGATAGGTGCACTCTATTCTTACACTATTTTATATTAAAAAATAATTTTTTATCTTTTCTAATTTTGAGAATAGGTTCAAATAATGCTTAGAATTTATTTGAAACTCATGATTTTGGATAAAAATATTTTTAAAATTACATGTAGGACCCATAATTTTTTAAAATTTAATTTCGGTCCAGAACTTTCTAAAATATGATTTTGGACCCAGATTTCTCCAAAATACTAATTTTGGATGATTGTGCACTGAATGTATTATACTGTATTTTAAGCACGTTTTATTGGCATGGTGGATGGTTATGGACTAAGACCAAACTTATTTGTTCATACATTTTTATCGCTTTATTTTAATTAAATAGGGCATACGCATCCTGCCTTATCTCAAATTCTTGTGTAATTCTCTTCTCATCTAACTCCCCTCGAATATAACTCAAGATTTCTTCCTTTAGGAAATTATGTAATTAGTGTATATAGGTTAGATTGAGGTAGAATTTTATTTAGAAGATTTTGAAGAAGGCAATCAAAACAAAGAAAGATGGTAAGACATTCTACTTAAATCATGCATGAACACATAGGTTTGACCATATTAATTTCCTTGATGGCTCAAAAAAATTAATTTAGAGAGTCCATAACCGTGCCACATAATTGTTTATTATCATGTTTATCAATTCATGCTACTCATTGATAAATTGTATGCATGCCAAATAATGAGACAACTAAAAGGAATAAATCCTTCAAATAATATTAAATCTAATGCCTTCCATTAATATAGTAAGAACAAAAGCTCTTTTTTGAGACCAGGTTGTTTGGCATACCCAAGCTTACTTGACATTAAGTACTTTCAAGCCATGGAATTTAATTCTTAATTAATGGGTAGGGTTTAATCAATTTCTTTATCCCAGTTGGGCTAACCCAAACATAAAGAATATTAGAGATAATGTTGGGATAGTATTAAATACTTTAATGATTAAAATATATTAATCACCCAATGATACAATAGTTACATTTGATGCAATTGGTATTGGATACCTACCACTGAACTTAAGAGTGGCTTGTTAGGCTAATCCAAGGTCATTCGTAAGAAATTTGGATACTGGTCCACTAAGAAAGCTTCCAACGGACTTTCCCGAGTCAATTGTGGGGGCTATTGAGTTGAGTAAAATAGTGAAATAAAAAATGCTTTTAATTAAAGACCTAACTACTTGTATATTATGAGCATATACATGTTCTAATTACTCTATCTTTACATCTAGGTCACTTGCATCGTGTTGACAAACCTAAACCTATGTAGCCTCATAGAAACAAATAAGCTCATCGAAGCAAACTATTTGGACTGGTATAGAAACTTGAGTATCGTTCTCAAGTCAGAAAAGTTGCTCTACATGTAAGATACTCCTATTCCACCACCTCCAGCCCAAGATGCTCTTATTGATGAGCATGCCATCCACAAGAAGCACAAGGAGGACAGTGACACTGTATCATATATTATGCTGGCGTCAATGATTCCTGAGTTACAAAAACAGTATGAGCATATGGATGTTCACACCATTATCTTCCATCTTAAAGAGCTGTTTGATAAACAAGCTAGAACTGAGAACTATGAGATCTCTAAGCATCTGTTCCGTTCTAAGATGGTTAAGGGTGCTTTAGTGGCCACTTATGGGCTACAGATGTTGGGCTATATTAAAAAGCTTGGTTTTCTTGGTTTCGTAATGGATCACGATTTAAGTGTTGACTTCATTCTATAATCATTACCAAGCAGTTTTTCATAATTTGTGATTAATTACCACATGAACAATATTGAGACCACTATACCTAAGCTTATCAATCTGCTTAAGACTATTGAATCATCCATGAAGAAGGATGATAAGGCGATCTTACTAGTAGGTTCTTCGTCTTCTAAGAAGAAAGCTCCTAAGAAGAAGAAGAAAAATCCTACCAAGCCTAAAAGAGGCATGAAGAAGAAGGAAGCAACCACTAAAGGCCCATGTAATTATTGTGGCAAGATGGGTTATTAGAGGCGCAACTACAAAGCCTACTTGGAGACAGTGAAGGAAAAGAAGGAGAAGGAAAAAGCTTGTAAGCACTTCTACTTCTACTCCTGGTATATTTATGATTGATATTAATACTGTCTTTAATAATGAGATATGAGTACTGATACTGGGTGTGGATCTCATTTATGCAATAATTTGCAGGGGCTAAAGGGCAGTAAAAGGTTTAAAAAAGGCAATAGGTATTTGTATTTAATGAAATACAAGTCTAAATCATTTGACAAGTTCAAAGACTTCAAGAATGAAGTAGAGAAACAACTTGGTAAAAGTATTAAAACTCGTAAATCCGATCAAGGAGGTGAATACTTAAGCTAAGAGTTTCTAATAGACTCCACCACATACACCTCAACATAACGGTGTATCTGAGAAAAGGAATCGAACCCTTCTAGACATGGTACGGACCATGATGGCTTTTGCAGGGTTATCAAAATCATTTTGGGGATATGCACTGGAGACTGCTATTTATATATTAAACAGAGGTCTATCAAAAGTGGTTGATACCACTCCTTATGAGTTGTTCTTTGGTAAGAGACCAAAGTTATCTCATTTTAGAATTTGGGGTTGCCCTGCTTTAGTTAAAAGGGCAATGTCAGACAAACTTGAAAGTAAGTCTGACAAATATTTGTTTGTTAGATATCCGAAAGAATCCTTCGAATATTACTTCTATATTCTTTCTGAAAATAAAGTTTTTATTTTGAAACATGCTGTCTTCTTAGAGAAGGAGCACATGTTTAAAGAAGCTAGTGGGAACAAGCTTAAACTTAGCAAAGTTCAAGAAGAACAAATAAATATTGATCAATCATCTGAACCCACACCTACTGATGAACCTTCTAACACATAAGAGCTTCGTAGGTCGAGTAGGATACAAGTGGCACCTGAAATATATGGATTTCTCATAAATGACCACAATAACGTATTTCTCATAGAAAAAAAAGTGAGCCTAATACTTATAAGAATGTTCTAAATAGTTCAGAATCTGACAAATAGCTTGAAGCCATGAAGTCAGGAATGAATTCCATGTATAACAACCAAGTATGGACTTTGGTTGATCCACCCGAAGGAATCAAGCCTATAGGGTGCAAATGCATTTTCAAGAAGAAAACCGACATGGATAGTAATATGATTACCTATAAGGCACATCTAGTTGCAAAAGGTTATCGACAATAGCAAGGTATTAACTATGATGAAACTTTTTCACTAGTCGCTATGCTAAAATCCATAAGAATACTCCTAGCACTTGCCGCTCATTACGACTACGAGGTTTGGCAAATGGATGTGAAAATAACTTTTCTTAATGGAAACCTAATCGAGAAAGTGTGTATAACGTAACCTGAAGGTTTCACATCCAAAGATGGCACAAAAGTATGTAAGTTGCAAAGGTCCAACTATAGACTTAAGCAAGCATCTAGGAGTTGAAACAACAGTTTTGATGAGACAATTAAAGAATTTGGTTTCATTCAAAACATGGATGAACTTTGTGTGTATAAGAAAGTTAGTGGAAGTGCAGTTGTTTTCTTATTGCTTTATGTAGATGATATATTGCTAATAGGAAATGATGTTTCTGTTCTTCAATCTATAAAGATTTAGTTATCCAAGATGTCCTCCATGAAAAACCTTGAAGAAGTAACCTATATTCTGGAAATAAGGATCTATAAAGATAGATCAAAGAGGTTGCTAGGTCTTTCGCAGTCTACATGCATAGATAAAGTATTGAAGAAGTTAAGCATGGATCAATCCAAAAGAGGATTCTTACATATGACATATGGAGTAAGCTTTTCAAAGCCTATGTCTCCAAAGACACAAATTGAAAGGGATCATATGAGTAGAATTTTGTATACTTTAGCAATTAGGTCTATCATGTATGCTATGATATATACTATGCCCGATATATCATGTGCTCTTAGCTTGACGAGCAGATACCAATCTGACCCTGGAGGGTCATTAGGCGGCTGTAAAGAATAACTTCAAGTGCTTACAAAGACGACTATAAATCACAATCTGGCTATGTGTTCATGTTAGGTGGTGGGGCAGTAAGTTGAAAAAGTTCCAAACAAAAGACTACTGCCGATTTGACAACTGAAGTAAAGTATATAGCAGCTTCCAAAGCAGCTAAAGAAGCAGTGTGGATCAAGAAGTTCATCACTGAACTTGGAGTGGTGCCTAGCATTGTAGATTCGATACTTTTGTATTGTCACAACAATGGAGCCATTGCACAAGCAAAAGAACCATGATTTCATCAATGATCCAAGCATGTACTTAGACACTATCATCTGATTAAAGAGATCATAGATAAGCGAGATGTAAAGATAGAGAGAATTCCCATGGATCAGAATATAGCTGATCCACTCACTAAAGCACTTTCTCAGAAGAAACATGATAAACATGTTAAGTCATTTGGTATTCGATATATGAATGATTGGCTCTAGTGCAAGTGGGAGATTATTAGTGTTGTGCCCTAGAGGCAATCACTTGTACCATGTATATTGCATAATAATTAATAAATGAGGCATTCTTTATCTTTCAATTTGATTGTTATATTTTAATATGTATATAAAATGTTTGATAAAGTCCCTAGTACAACACAATGTTAAGGAAATTATGATAGAGATCATGATATGAGATTTCTACTGCACTATGTGGTGTTTGTGCTTGAATAATCCCCAATTATAGTATTAATGAGATGGGACATTATTGATTCGCCAAGACTAGCACATGTTATGTCTCTTGATCGGATCAAGCGGTAGTTCTTATAATCGTAGATATTGTGATATTCAGGATTAATATATGGATGCTTGTTATATGAACAAGTTCATTGGATGATCTAGCTATGAGATAATAACTTAGATAGCTATTGAGTGTCAGTGATAGAATCTCATTATAGCAAGTGTGTAAGTATCCTTAGACTTGAGATCTCCAAAGTATTTTATTTATCTAGCCTTATACTTTGATTCTAATCTTTGGAGTCTTACAAGGATTACCTATGGGATGGATATTGAGTACAATATAAAGTAAATGAAAGTAGTTGAGAGAGTCAGTGAAGAATTCATCATTCCCAATAGTAGGAAAGTATATCTCAGGGCTACTTGTAGAAATCATTACATATGAAGTCTTTGGCCAAAGCGACTATGTGTTGGAAATAGTTCCAAATTTGATACACATATCAAGTAATTAATTTCTTGAACAAGTACTAAAATATTCAAGCCAAAATTAATACTCCCTCTGTCCTATAATATAAGTTGTTTGACTTAATTTCACACATATTAAGATTCCTAAAAACAAGGTGACTTTATATTTTTTCTTCCTAAAACACCCCTATTTAAATGTATTGGAAACAGGAGAAGAGGGGAGAGAGAGAGAGGGAAAGAGAATAATAAATAAGGACAAAAATGTAAAAATAGCTTTAAAACCTTCTTGAAAAGTTCCCAACGACTTATAATTTAGGACAACAAAAGTAGTCTCTAACGACTTATATTATGGGACGGAGGGAGTAATATTCTAGATGGAGTTGGCACTAATTCTATACTCTAGATCGAGTGAGATATAGTATGGTGAAAGGAGTTAATTGCACTAGTTATTTGCTATTGAAAGGTTCATGTCAAATCACTTGACTTTCTGGACTTTTGGGTGATTAAGAGTCATTGCTAGATGTCGCTCTTAATCTGTTAAATATGAATTTATTAATTAGAGAATTAATAAATTAATTTTATATTTTATTTAGGATTATTAATTCTAAAGTTGTTAGAATTAATTCATATTATGCTACCAATATGACCAGGAAACTTAATGGGTCACACACAATAAAGGTTTGAATTCTCAATATATATTATTTGATAATATTCTAGGGTAAATTAAGAGAAGAAGATATGTTTATAGGTGAATTATAAGTTTGTTATAATTCATGGGACTTTATTGCAATTATATAAACTTCAAGGGCCCAATTGTAGACATTGGATCTTGGAGGACTTAATTGCAATTAACACAAATTTTAAAACCTATAAATATTGGAATCGTTCCTTTTTGCTATAGGGAATTGGACGATAAAAAAGCAAAGAGAGTCAGACGTTCCTTTTCATCCTTATTCTTTTCCAATTAAAACATAGTCGTTCCTCTTCTACTGGCATAGTTTTGAGCGGGTTTTGTGAGCAATTCAACCTTGTGTGGATTACTATTAGAGACAATCCTACTCTTGGATTGTAGTGGGCTAATTGGACGATCACCGAGAAGGAATTACTTACTGGGTTAGCGCAAGAAAATTTTATTTTTCTGCTACAGAAGGTAATCTCCGTTTCCTTCCTCTATTCCCGCTTTAATTTCAAACACGTGATTCTTGGATATGGATTTCATGATTATTTCTGCTACGTTCTTATTTGATAAGCATGATGAAATTCCAACAAATAAATACATTTTGGTAGCAATTGATTATATGTCTAAGTGGGTAGAGGCATAGGCTTTGCGAACTAATGATGCACGGGTTGTGGTTAAATTCCTTAAAAGTTTTTTACATAATTTGGTGCACATAGAGTACTCATTAGTGATAGGGGGAACTCACTTTTGTAATTAGCAATTGGAAAAGGTTCTCAAACATTTAGGTGTTTTTCAAAAGTTTGCTACCCCTTATCACCTCCAAACTAGTGGCCAAGTTGAGGTGATTAATAGAGAACTCAAACGAATCTTGGAAAAGGTGGTTATCTATACAAGAAAAGATTGGAGTTTAGAATTAGATGACACCCTTTGGGCTTATAGGACAGCCAACAAAACTCCTATAGGCACAACTCCTTATAGATTAGTTTATAGTAAGTCTTGTCACTTGCCTGTGGAGATAGAACATAGGGCTCATTGGGCTATTAAACTTGTCAATTTTGATCCTAAGCTTGCAGAACAAAGGCGATTGCTTCAATTAAATGAGTTGGATGAATGGCATAATGATGCTTATGAAAATTCTAAGTTATACAAAGACAAGATGAAAAGATGGCATGATAAGCACATTCGCCGTACCTGTGAGTTCAAAGCAGGTGAAAATGTTTTATTGTTTAATTCTCAAATAGGTTCTTCCCAAGTAAGCTAAAATCAAGATAGTCGGGACCATATCTGGTAAATAGGATATGTCCATTTGGTGTTATTAAGGTTTCTCATCCAAAAAAAGACTTTTCAAGGTGAATGGTAGTAGAGTGAAGCATTACTTTGAAGGAGAAAATAGCAATTTGGAGCACTCTGATATCACATTTCATGATCTATAATTTCTCTTTCTTCTTTTCTTTCTTTTTCTTTCTAGGACATTTTCAATATCTTTTATGTCTTTTCTGTTTCCTTTTCTTTTCTAGTTTTATGTTATGTTACGTTTCTTTTGTTTCTTTTTAGGTGACTCACTATTGTTTAGGAACAATGCTCTTGTACTGGAATTTGACCTCTCTTATGGAAAATCGTGTTCATGGAAAGTATTTCTTTCTCTTATTCTTTCCCTTTTATCTTTCTGTCCTTTAGCTAAGCTATGTTGCTAAATTTTGAGGCCATTGAGGATAATATTCATTTTAAGTGTAGGGGAGGGATTAGGAGTGAGATAGAGTGAGATATTTTTCTAAAAATTTTAATTTTTAATTAATTTTTCTTGCTGAGATATTTAAATTTTGGTTAAATGTGTTGCTATAGTGGAACTATTATGATTGCTTTTGCTTTGAGATACATTATATTCCTTATTTGATTGAATTAATCTTTAGTTTAACTCTTGTATTAGATTGAGATATATTTAAAACTTGTGAATTAATGTTACTCTTGTTTATATTTAAGAGATATTTGAAACTTTATTCTTGAGATTTTGATGTGGTTAATATGATAAGTATAAGTTGAGATACATGGCTAATGCTTATTTTGATGGTAATTACTTAACTAATCCTTGTTATGAGTTTAAGTAAATAGGGCGAGAGATGAGAATGAGAGTTTGAAAACAAGAGTGTCAAAAGGGATGTATGTACCTATTCTGGAAAAAGTAAGTAGAAAAAAAGTCTGGGAATGCAAAGAGCATTTCGTTTGGCGAAAAACGAGTGAAAATATTAAAAAACAAAGTTGAAAAATGAATGTAAGAGGAATGTAAGAGAAAAAAAAAATCGAACATATGATGAAAAAGTGACATGTGAGAAAACAAGAAGGTGGAAAAAAAACATGAGTGAAGAAATAAAGGGGGCCAATACGGTGAGTGAAAAGAAATCCACTCACTTGAGGCTACGAATTCCCAATTTGGTGAGAATGTCCCTAGTTTGCTACCAGGACTATAGTAGTTTAGAGCTAACTAGAACTTGTTTTAGCCATAGTTGTCTTAATTTATATGAGTCATATTTACTTCATTCTTGACTTACAGAAGGAGTGGATGGTGTTTCATGAATATGGGCTTGTGTAAATTTACTTCAATAGTTTTATACATATCTTATCTAACACTTGAGTTACTTTTGGAGATTGATTGAGTTGAATCAGTGATGTAATGCCTTTCTTTGTGAAAGGGATGATGAGGTTTTGCTGTGCTAGCTATGTTTTGATAGATGAAAGTGGTAAATATTTTGTGAGAAGGTTGCTAGGGATTTGTTCTATTTTGTCCTATCTTAAGTGTTTGCTTGAGGACGAGCAAAGGCTTAAGTGTGGGAGAATGTGATAAGACCTAAATATACCTATATTTTCTCAGCTATTTGGGGTAATTTTGTGATTTTTTTATGCTATAGCTATTCAATTCCCTTCCTATTTGATATTTTGCATGTGGGAATATTTTTCTTTGATGTTATTCAAAAATTGGAGAATTTAGAGATTAATTGTGCAAATTCCAGTGTTGAATCGGCTCCTACTCAGGCAATTGAATCAGCCCTGGCTCAGTTCTAGGGGAAAAAAAAGGTAAAATAGGGCGGAAAAATAGAGTAAACTGGAAGAACCAGAGTTCGACCTGGCGTCTGCCTGGTTCGGGTTTCAAGGCAGTTTGATGTCAGTTTTTTATTATAATTGGGAGCTTTTCAAGAAGTATTTTGGTTACTGACTTGTACAATGCTCAGAACTTCTACAAAACTATTTTGGCAACCAAAGAAGCTATAAATAAGTGGAAAATAGAAGGAAAATGGGGGATTCCATGGATCAAAGTTGGAAATCATTTATTCAAGGAGGAATTCATTAAAGTAGGAGTATTATTTCAAGAGAATTTTCAAGGGAGACAGAAGAGGGTTTGTTTATGAGTTCTTTCTTAAACCTTTACTTTCTTTTTCTTGTATAATGACGAAATCAATGTTTTTATTATAATTGAATGTTATTTTTAGATTTATGATGTTGAATTAATTTAGTTCTTTAATCAATTTATTATTATTCGTGATATTTGATTAATTGTATTCATTGATGAATTAGTGCAATTGGATCTTTCTTCTAATTAACTTGGGAAAGAGGTTGGGAGTTATTTTCAATTCATTAATTTTATATCTGTTGTATCTTAACGGACTTGGGAAAGAAAGTTAAGTATAAAGGACTTAAGTAATGAAAGATTAGTTGATTTCGCCTAGAATGTAGGGTCATTAGCTAATTTCATGTTTTATATCGCCTAGAGTATAGAAATATTGATTGAGGAATGAGTTTCATCCATGTTTTTGGCTGTTTGGTGAGATTGAAAAATCTACTAAACTAGCTGGAGATATAGTGAGTCTATGACTTAGGAAAGAATTAGATTCTATGTCATTCCGTCGTAATGCTAAGGTAGTGATTAATTGTGATAATTACTAGTAATCTATTGTCAAGTCTTCAAGAATTTCTGTCTAAGTACATGTTTTTCTCTCGTTAGAGTTGTATTTTTGTTTTTATTCTTATTTTTATTTTTTTTTCTTTTATCACTTTAATTGGTAGGTTAAACAATGTATGAAAAGTAATTAATAATAGCTATTCCTTGAGGATCGATACACGTTAATTCTCTATACTATGCTTTATAGGGCCTAAATTAGTCATATTATTCATAGTTATTTGAGATCATTTTGTGATACATTTTGTCAAATAACTAGTTATATTCCTTCATATTTGATATTTCTTTTATAAAAATGTTTTTCTGTAATTTCATGCAAGAATAAAGGAAAATTAGAGCTAATTGTGTGATTTTCTAGAACAGAGGAGGCGCCAGCACGAGAAGGACAGTCGGCACCAATCTGCCACTGGAGGAACAAAGAAAACGCAAAAAAGAATTGAAGGAACAGAGTAATTGCAAATGGCAATGGAAAGGAAAAAAAGAGAGAAAAATGGCTAAGCTTCTGAAGGCTATGTCACAGCTAAACAAAAGAGAAACAATTGTAACAAGAAGAAAGAATTGATTCGGTCAGCCAAGGAGAATTTCGGTT
This sequence comes from Voacanga thouarsii, assembly GCA_026120185.1. NCBI lineage: Eukaryota > Viridiplantae > Streptophyta > Magnoliopsida > Gentianales > Apocynaceae > Voacanga > Voacanga thouarsii. The sequence goes on from JANUWF010001921.1 coordinate 2,964,225, forward strand.
AGCAAAATACCAAAAGAAGAAGAACGAAGAAGGAAATTCGGGCAGCAAAGCAAGATAGTTTTTTCGGCAGCTTCATGGCTCAACTGAGCCGACAACAAGAAGAAGACAGCAGCAACAAAACAAAGAAAAGTAAAAATTCGGTGGGGCCAAGGTGGAGAAAAAAGGCCAACAATGGTAGGCAGCAAAAGAAGCAACCGAAACAAGTAATCCAAGAAGAAAAATAAGAAGCAATTCGGATGTGGCTCACGCGAGCCGACACTACAAGAGAAGGATTTTCGGTGGCTTAAGCAGGTTTCACACAGCTCAATTGGAAGCCAATTGCAAATTTCACAATTCCAAATTCAACATCAATTTCTTCAGCACAAAAAGACAAAGTCAAAATTGAATCCAACTTGGTTTCCAATGTAAAAAGTTAAAGACGGTTTTCCTTAGTTTATTTTATTTAGTTTTTCTTAGGTTTTTATTTTATCTTTTATTAAACCTTTTTGGTTTTGGATTATTTTTAGGTAGTTACTTCTTCTTTAGGAACTTTGTAAGCCTATAAATAAAGGCCAATGTACATAGAAAATGGGAGGTGCACAATGTAAGGACTTAGATTTATTTTAGAGTGCATCACCAATATTTTCTCGAGATAAATAGTTCAAGGAGGGTTGTATAAGAAGGTCTTCAAAGGGAGAAGAAGAAGGCTTATCTAGGAGTATCTATTTCTTTCCTTTGTTTTCTTTTTCTTGAACAATGATATGTTAATTATTTCATTGTAATTCGATATTGTTTTAGATATTCATGCTTTTTAGAGTTATTTGATCTTTCGATTAATTGATTGTTTTTCTTGGTATTCAATTACTTGGGTGTATTATGAGATTAATTGGTTGTTTCTTTTTATTAACTTGCTAGACCATATAGGTTGATGGTAGTTGCAATTAATTAATTTCATATTTATTGGTTGTTAAGTTGCAAGACCAAAGAGGTTAATTGCTGAGGATTGAGTAATTGAAGGTTAATTGATGTTTTCCAGACCAAAGATTCATTGATTAATTTCATATTTTAAATTTGCCAGACCAAGGAAATTTAATCAATGATTTTGTTAAATGCATCTTGTTGATGAATTAATTGAGATAGACCAAGTGATGCTAATTTATCTAGAAGGTAATAATTAGTTGAGACAGACCAAGTGATGCTAATTTACCTTTATCCTTCGTGGTGTCAAGAGAATGATTAGTTATGACAATTGTTAGGTCATTTGAGATCATGTCTGTCTAAACAATGGTTTAAGTTACATACTTCTCCATTCTTGACATGTGTATATTTTTATTTTTCTTTTCTTTTCTTTTGTTTTATTTTTTTTTTTACTTTATCGAGTCGGTTAAACAATGAAAGAAAAGTGATTAATGTCTACTTGTTCCTGGAGGATCGACACTCGTTTGAACCCTATGCTCGGTTAATAATGAGTACGCTTGCTCATATGTGTGATTTTAGTTGAACGTTTTAATTCAAACTTGATTGGGAATGTACTTAGTTTTTGTATGATTTTTATACCCAAGTGCGGACACATCAAGTTTATGACGCCGTTGCCAGGGAACAATAGCATGAAAGCTTGGATTTTGTTGATTTAACCATGTAAATATGTAAATAGGTAAATATGTAAATAAGTAAATATGTAAATATGTACAATTGTTCTTCTTGCAAAAAGGTTCCCTATTTTGTTGTTTGTAATAGTGTATCTTAATTTCACTATATGTTGTAAATATGTGCATAGGTATATACATGTTAATAACTACTAACTTGTCTTTGTATGTTTGTATATATTATATATTTATTTATTTAATTTTACTAACCTAATGTTAATATGGAATATGTGTAATAATAGTATTTTTAATTTGTTGATTTTTACATCTATAATTTTGAGTCACGACTAACTCTTTTTATTTTCAGGTTTGGACTTTAGCTCGCACGATATTGGAGTCGGACTATTTTATTAGTTGTTTCTTTATTTACAATTTTTACTTTTAGTTTACTTTAGGAATTCTTATTTTAAATGTATTGTGGTCATGCATTCAATTAGGACAGGTTTAGCAAAAAATAATAATAATAATAATGGAGCCCGGACAAAATGTAATCGGTGCCGGCTTAGGCCCAGAACCGGCGCCAATCCCGTTCTAGAAGGCTATTCAAATATATATATATATATATATATATATATATATATATTTATTTTTTTTTTGTTTGTTCCCTTACCCTATTTCTTTTCTTCTCAAAATTTTTCTTATTTTGTCTTTTTCTTCTTGTTTTCTTTTTCTTTAATTTTCTTGTTTGTTTTTCTTATTTGTCTTGTTCTTCTATTATTCTTTCTTATGTTATTTTATTATTATTTTTTATTATTTCCCTAGAATGATACTTTTATTCCTTCCCTTCATTTTCGTTTTCCCCTTCTTCTTCTTCAAATTATTTTTCTTCTTCTTCTAATTATCCCCCATGGATTAAAATTTTTGTTTAAAAACTTATACGTTAGGGAACATAGTGGTGTGCAAATTTCTAGATTTTATCCTCTAAAATTTCTTGACATTGTGTATATGTGTTTCTCAGGAAAGATTTACTAACCATGGACAAAATCTTTGTTGAGTTTATTTGACGGTAGAAAAATGCATAGAATGAGTTGTAAGTCTTGTGATTGCTTCTAAACATTTCCTATGTATTTTTCTGGAATTTTTGCATATATGGAAATCTTAGACAATTGAGCATCCTTGTGGTATTTTGCTGTAATGATTGAAGATTGATTGCCATTATGCTTTTGCTATTTACATTGGATATTATTCTTATTTTTCTTGAGTATCAAAAATCTGGAAAGGTCTTCACTAGAAAAAGAACCAATTGCAAAGTGGATTTAGATGAGATGAAGAGGATATTGTGAGTCCTTTGGAGATTATGGTGGTGCTATTGGATAATTTGGAAACAAGGAGGACTCTACTTCGAGGGGGACTTAAAGGCTTTGACTTTATATTTTTCTTTTCCCTTGATTTGTATTTTTTTTTTTAATTACTCTTTATGCTTTTACTTGTGAGTTCATCTTTCTATTTGTAGGTTGATTTCACTGGAACAATTCTTCCAACTTCTTGAAGAATGAATTTCTTATATCTTGGAGCTAATCTACACTTGGGGAGTATTGCTTAAACTTTCTACCCCATAGGAGATACTTTATTGTGTTTATTTTTTGCCCATGAGGACATGGTCCAATTTAAGTGTGGGGGAGTGGTTTGGTGATATTCTTGGTCCAAGTTGTTATCAATTATCTTGATATTTTCTTGTTGTTGGGTTACTTTGGAATTTGAAATTTGGACTTTTCATGGAGCTAATCTGCCTTGGGGAGTATTATTTTCTTTTCCCTCTTTACATTCTTGGTCCCTTAGTTATGCTTTAGTGTGCGATTTTAGGCCATTGAGGACAATATCCAATTTAAGTGTGGGGGAGAGATTTAACATTTTCTCAAGTGCATCTTTGTGATTTTCAATGGATTTCCAATTATATATGTTTTTGGGATTTTCAATAATATATGTTTGAATTGTTGAAATTTTTGAATTTTTAAAAGAAAAAACAAAGGAAAAAAATTGGAGCTAAATTGAGTTTAGTTGTTTATAATGAATATATTATTTTCTTTTTAACTTTGGATATGGATTTGTCATTCAATGTGGTAGGATTTTATTAAAAAGGTAAACTTGTGTATTAAGTTAGATTTTGCTAAGTCTTGAGAATTTAAGTTAACCTTGGTTATATTTAGTATTTGAGTTTAATTTTATTCTTTGAGTTTGAATATGGATGATGTGATGAAATATGGGAAGAGTTATTGATTCGGTCAGCCAAGGAGAATTTCGGTCAGCAAAAGACAAAAGTAAAAGAAAAAGAAAGAAGAAGGAAATTCGGGCAGCAAAGCAAGACAGTTTTTTCGGCCGCTTCATCGCTCAATTGAGTCGACAACAAGAAGAAGACAGTAGCAACAAAACAAAGAAAAGAAAAAATTCTGTGGGGCCAAGGTGGAGAAAAAAGGCCAACAATGGTAGGCAGCAAAAGAAGCAGATGAAACAAGTAATCCAAGAAGAAAAATAAGAAGCAATTTGGATGTGGCTCACGTGAGCCGACACTACAAGAGAAGGATTTTCGGTGGCTTAAGCAGGTTTCGCACGGCTCAATTGGAAGCCAATTGCAGATTTCACAATTCTAAATTCAACATCAATTTCTTCAGCACAAAAAGACAAAGTCAAAATTGAATCCAACTTGATTTCCAATGTAAAAAGTCAAAGACGGTTTTCCTTAGTTTATTTTATTTAGTTTTTCTTAGGTTTTTATTTTATCTTTTATTAAACCTTTTTGGTTTTGGATTATTTTTAGGTAGTTACTTCTTATTTATTTAGGACTCTTTTAGAAACTTTGTAAGCCTATAAATAAAGGCTAATGTACATAGAAAAGGGGAGGTGCACAATAAAGGGACTTAGATTTATTTAAGAGTGTATCACCAATATTTTCTCGAGATAAATAGTTCAAAGGGGGTTGTACAAGAAGGTCTTCAAAGGGAGAGGAAGAAGGCTTGTCTATGAGTATCTATTTCTTTCCTTTGTTTTCTTTTTCTTGAACAATGATATGTTAATTGTTTCATTGTAATTTTATATTGTTTTAGATATTCATGATTTTTAGAGTTATTTGATCTTTTGATTAATTGATTGTTCTTCTTGGTATTCAATTACTTGGGAGTATTACGAGATTAATTGGTTGTTTCTTTTCATTAACTTGCTATACTAAAGAGGTTGATGGTAATTGCAATTGATTAATTTCATATTTATTTAGCTGTTAACTTGCTAGACCAAAGAGGTTAATTACTGAGGATTGAGTAATTGAAGGTTAATTGATGTTTTTCAGACCAAGGATTCATTGATTAATTTCATGTTTTAAATTTTTCAGACCAAGGAAATTTAATCAAGGATTGTGTTTGATGCATCTTGTTGATGAATTAGTTGAAACAGACCAAGTGATGTTAATTTATCTAGAAGGTAGTAATTAGTTGAGACAGACCAAGTGATGCTAATTTACCTTTATCCTTCATGGTGCTAAGAGAATGATTAGTTATGACAATGGTTAGGTCCTTTGAGATCATGTTTGTCTAAACAATGGTTTGAGTTACATACTTCTCAATCCTTGACATGTGTATATTATTATTTTTCTTTTATTTTCTTTTGTTTTATTTATTTTTTACTTTATCGAGTTGGTTAAACAATGAAAGAAAAGTGATTAATGTCTACTTGTTCTTGGAGGATCGACACTCGTTTGAACCCTATGCTTGGTTAATGATGAGTACGCTTGCTCATATGTGTGATTTGGGTTGAACATTTTAATTTAAACTTGATTGGGAATGTGCTTAGTTTTTGTATGATTTTTATACCCAAGTCCGGACACATCAATGCTTTTCAATGAATCCACTTGCTCATGTGTGTGATTTCTGTATTAATATTTTAATTAAAGCTTTATTACATGATTTTACATACCCAAATCTAATGCATTAATTGGATCAACAATGCTAGGTACCATTTCGAGTTCCGTTATGAACTTTTTGATCTAGACCGCCTCTTTGGCTACTTCAGAAGCCACTATGTACTCAGTTTTAATGGTTAAATCGGCAGTTGTATCTTATTTGGAACTTTTCTAACTAACTGACCCACCACTAAAAATGAACACATAGCCTGATTATGACTTATAGTCATCTTTATCAGATTAGAAACTAGCATCAGTATACCCTTTGACTTGTAAATCACTTTCTCCATATACCAAGAATACATCCTTGGTTTTTCTTAAGTACTTAAGGATGTTCTTGGCAACCACCCAATGACATTTTTCAAGGTCAAATTAGTATCAGCTCATCAAAATAAGAGCACATGATACATCGAAACTAGTACATATCATAGCATAAATGACAAATCTAATTACTGAAGTATATAGTATTCTATTCATATGGTCCCTTTCATCTTGTGTCTAAGGACACAAAGATTTTAAAAGGCTTACACCATGTGTCATAGGTAAGAATCCCTTCTTAGATTAATCTATGCTAAACATTTTTAGCACTTTATCTATGTATGTAAAGTGTGAAAAACTAAGCAACCTCCTTGATCTATCTCTATAGATATTTATTCCTAGAATATAGGTTATTTCTCCAAAGTCTCTCATGGAAAACTTCTTAGATAACCAAATCTTCATTGGTTGTAGAACAAAGACATCATTTCTTATTAATAATATGTCATCTACATAAAGCAATAGGAAAACAATTGCATTCTCACTAACCTTCTTGTATACATAAGGCTCATCCATGTTTTGTATGAAACTAAATTCTTTAATTATTTCATCAAAATAAATGTTCCAACTCCTAGAAGCATGCTTAATTAAGTCCATAAATAGATCTTTACAGCTTGTACACTTTAGTGCGATCCTTAGATGCGAAACCCTTAGGTTGTGTCATGTACACTTCCTCAGTCAAGTTTCCATTTAGGAAAGCTATTTTCACATCCATTTGCCAAATCTTATAATCATAATGAGCGGCAAGTGTTAGGAATATCCTAATGAATTTCAGCATTGCTTAGTGAAAAAGTTTCGTCTTAGTCAATACCTATTGACGATAACATTTTGTGACCAATCATACCCTATAGGTAATTACTTTACCATCCATATCAACTTTCTTCTTGAAAATCCATTTGCACCTTATGGGTTTTATCCCTTCAGGCAGAACAACCAAAGTCTAATTTTAGTTATCATACATAGAATCCATTTCTAACTTCATGGCATCAAACCATTTGTCAGATTCTGAACTCTTCAAAACTTTCCTATAAATGGTAGGCTCATCTTCTTCTACGAGCAATACATCATTATGATCACTTATGAGAATCCATCTCTTAGGTATCACATGTATTCTACTTACCCTACGAAATTCTTGTGTATTAGAAGGTTTATTTTTTTTTTAATAATAGACTCGAGATCAACCAGTTGATTATTACTTGTTTGTGCTTTTTAAACTTCATTAAGTTCAATTTTGCTCCCACTATCTCCTTTAAGCATTACTTTCTTCTCTAAGAAAATAGCATGCCTTGAAACAAGCACTATATTTTTTTTTTAAGGGAGATAGAAATGATATCTATATAATTCTTTTAGATATTCAACAAACAAACACTTATCAGACTTATTCTCTAATTTATCTGACTTTGTTGTCTTTACATAAGCTGGACATCTCCAAATGCTTAAGTGAGCTAATTTTGGTCTTTTGCCAAGAAATAACTCATAAGAGGTAGAATCAACCGTCTTTGATGGGACTCTGTTTAGAATATAAACAACAGTTTTCAGTGCATATCCCCAAAATAATTTTGATGGATTTGCAAAAACCATCATGGATCAAACCATATCTAATAAAGATTCCTCCTTCCGGATACGCTATTATGTTGAGATGTATACATTGGAGTCCATTAAGATAATATCCTATTATCTCTAAGATAACCTTAAAACTTTTGGCTTAAATATTCATCTCCTCGATTGGATCTTAGAGTTTAATACTTCTACCAAGTTGTTTCTCTACTTCATTCCTGAATTCTTTGAACTTGTTAAAGGCTTTAGATTTGTATTTCATTAAATACAACTACCCATATCAAGAATAATTATCAATAAAAGTGATAAAGTATTGATAACCCCCTCTTGCTTGCAATGTCATTAGTTCATATACATCAGTATATATTAGTTCCAATAATTACTTAACCATTTCCCCTTTCTTAGTAAAAGAGGTTTTAGTCATTTTTCCTAGTAAGCAAGATTCACAAGTTTCATATAATTCAAAAACAAATGAAACTAAGTCACCACACTTATGTAATTTAGAAATGTGATTCTCGTTTACATAACCTAAACGACAATGCCATAAGTAAGATGGGTTCATGTTATCTTTTCTTGGTTTATTATTATTTAGGTTAAGAACTTGATTTTCCCTATCTAGTACATACAAATCATTCATCAAAGTTGCAGTACCATAATGGATATCATTTAATAAAAAAGAATAATTTTTATTCTTGAAAATTAAATAAAATCCAAGTAAATCTAAACAAGTAACTGAGATAATATTTTTAAGTAAAACTGAAACATAATAACAATTTTCTAATTCTAGAATTAATCCTGAAGATAAGTGTTGAAGATAAATCCCTAGAGTAAGTGTAGCAACCTTTTTCCATTTGCAGTATATAGTTCCACATCATCTCTCTCAACTTCCTACTGCTATTTAGTCCCTGCAAATTATTACACAAATAAGATCTACACCTGGTATTCAATACCTAAACCTTATTATTAAAACTAATATTGATCTCAATCATAAATATATCAAGAGTAGAAATAGAAGTACTTGTAAGTTTCTCCTTCTCCTGCTTCTCCTTGAGTGACTCGAGGTAGCTCTTGCAACTGCACCTTCAATGGCCCATTTTACCACAATGGTAACATGGTTCCTTGGTGAATGTCTGATTCCATATTTTGACTTTGTTAGATTTTTCTTCTTTTTCTTAGAAATATTTTTCCTTTTAGAAGTTGAAGAATCAACCAACATCGCTGCATTATTTTCCTTTTTCATAGTACATTTTGCAATCTTGAGAAGGTGGATCAATGTAGGTAAAGTTGATTCAATCATGTTCATCTGGTAGTTCATCACAAATTGTGAAAAACTAATTGGCAAAGATTGAAGAATTAAGTCCATACTTCATTCATTATTTATAGTAAACCCAAGTAATCCAAACTTCTCAATTAAACCCAACATTTTTAGTCTATAAGTTGCTACTGAAGCACCTTCTCCCATCTTACAATGGAATATGTGAAACCTCACCAAAAGCCAGCTCAAGAGTAAGGAGGTAGGGATGCATATCATATTATTTTACATAAATATGGATGATTTTCTGTGCTTTAGAATTGTGATTTATAGGCTAAAAGGCTTAGTTATGCTATTGAGTAGGAAAGGTAAAATGGTAATTTTGCTTGAGGTCAAAATAGGAAGATAGATTGAGGATTAAATAAGAAGAATATTTGAGTGAGAAAATAAGAACAAGAGTTAGTGTGGTTAAGTGGTTAGAGCTTTGGAATTAATCTCTAAGGTCATGAGTTCAAATCGCATAATTTAAGTTTTTATCATGATTATCTTAATTAAATTTGAATTTTTGGTTTTCTTGCATTCCATAAAAATAGGAGTGTTGTCCTATGGAAGACATGAAAGGAAAGTCCTAATCCTATACTTATGACCTAAAAAGAATTCTAGAAGAATTCTTGTCCTTTTATTACCTCTAGCTTGTCCTAACCTCTTCATCAATTAAATTTGTTCAAAAATTTATCCAAATGCATGTTTTTAAATCCAGAAAATTCAGCAAGGATTCTTGGTATTTGAATTCCAAAAATGAATCTTCGAGGTTGGAGAATTGACTGAAAATAGGAGAGGAGTTAAGGAAGGTTCCCAAGAGAAATTAATTTCCATGGTTGAACCTTCAAACTACACTCCATAGTGTTTATATCCTCCATAAAAGAAATCTAGAAATTTTCCAGATTCTTGAGCAGCCTACCGTTCGAAAATCTCAGCCCTCTTTCTTACTCAATTAATGCCAGAAAAATGGCCAATTTATTCAGCTTGAAGACTGCAATTCTTGTGCAAAAACCGGACTGCACAAAACAGCACAAACCAGAAAAAAAATCTGGGCAGTTTCGCTCCATAGTAGCCTAAAATCGAAGCTGTTTCTTCTGCCTTCAAATCAGTAAATTACCTCTACTTTTACTCCATAAAGAAGGCTAGAAACTAGACTTAAAGGACCCTCAAACACCTCTCAAAACTCTCTGCAAATCGGGCTGGAATATCGTAGAAAAACTGCACAGAAAATTCAACAATCATTCGAACCATAACCAGAAAAATTTCCAGCCTTGTTCCCTTCAAGCCTTAGCCAAAAACCACCCTCAAAACCTCCGTAAGTTAACCCCTATTCTGCCATAAACTGAACTCCACTACCCCCTCCACTTACCTTGCACAACTGGACTCCATGACCACACCTCAAATTCCTCCTACAATCACACCAATCAAACTTCCAGCATTTGATCCATGAAAACACCCTTGGATTAGGCTTCATAACCAGAAATTCCTTTGCTATTGAACTCAGAAATTCAGCCAGCCTTAAAGCTCCATCAACCCTCATTCATTTCAGCAAAACACAGCACCAGTCGACTCCATTGTAGCTCCAAGAAATCTCCATCAATTAAACACCATTACCATATCTTTTACCCCAAAACAATCCTTAAATTTCTCCATTTGAATTTCAAACAACCAGATTTTTCTCTTCCTCCATAAAATAAAAACCAAAATCCCTGAACTCTCTCAATCATTCGGCCAGCCCTCTTCAGTAATTCATCCAACATTCCTCCTCTAGTTCTCTCTATTTTCACCAAGAACACACACTACCTTTCTTCAAGCCAAAGACCACTCTAAACACCTCCAATCCCTCTCAAAAACTCTAGAATATGCCTACATACTCCCTAGAGTCCATTTCTAGAATTTATAACATCAAATCTCGAAAGCAAAAATTGGTATTCAAATCAAAACTAGATTTTTCCTTTGAAATCTCAAGAACATCCTCAAAGTAACCAAGAACAACTCTTTTGTTCATCTTCTTCCCTTCAACCTTTAACATATCATGCTAATGCTATCTCTCTCTCTCTCTCTCTCTCTCTCTCTCTCTCTCTCTTTCGGCCGAAATATTGCTACAACCATAGCTGTTTTCTTTCTCCTCTCTTGTACAATTCAAGACTCACAAGCACGCGGACCTTCTTAAATCTCCATTGAAATAATCATCATCCAAGTATTTCTCCTTAACCTTTCTTTTAAATTCTAAATTCATGTCTCTTAGATGTTGATAGAGAGGATAGAATATGAATGGGGGATTAAGTATATGCATATGTATGAAGGGGTTGAGATTGGAGCATGAGAATGATTGATCATGATTAAGCTTTATGAAATTCGTTGAGAATCGATGTATGCTCTCCATGTGTTAAGAAATTATGAATGTTTAAGCATGCTAGATGTTATGTCACCTTTGGTGAATAGGTTATTATGTTCTTATTTTCATTGAAGCCGTGAGTATGATTATGCTTAGTAGAGATTTGGCCATGTGATAGTAGGATGGATTTAAGCCTATGTTCATGAATAGAATAGTTTGTTGATTGATGTTGGAGTATATGCTCATGAATCTTGTTAGCAATATGAATTACGATCATGACATTGTTGATCCTAGGCTATTTTGATTATCAAATTTTATTACCCTAATTAAAATTATTACTATGTTTTTCCTCCAAAGATTTCAAAATTCTTAGAAAGTTTTGGAATTGGAATATTCAATGAAATGGTGATATTTTACTAGTAAAAAAAATGATATCTTTTCTTAAAGATAATATATATATATATATATATATATATAACCTTTTATATAAATAAGTAAAATATTAATGACCTTGTAGACCATATATTCATCATTGTTATTTATGTTTATTAATCAAAATTTAATAAAAGTTATTTATTATTAATTTTATTATGTATCAATTATTAATTAAGAGAGTAGTAATAATTTATTATTTATTTTACTATTTAAGAATTTCCATCATCTAGGACTTAGGATTCTTCAATAATTAAACCCTAGGTTATTTATTAATAACAACACTCAAGATTTATTATTTGAATCTATAAGCTATTAGTAATTATTTTACAACCCATAGTTATTTTAACTTATCAAGTCATGATTGTAATAAGTTGAACTAGAATTATTTATGTAAGCGAATATAGCTTGAGTATAACCTTATGACTTGTGTTTACCCAGGAGGGGTTAGGTCAGCTTTGGAAGATTTTTGAATTTGATTAAGCAAAAGATCATGTAAGCTCTTGCATAAACTTATTTGAAGATAAAAGATTACTATGGCAAGCCAAATGCGATGTGTAAGACACTCATTTTGTAAAGGCAATTAAGGACTATTTTCATTTTTATTTCAATCAAGCAAATCATTTGAAAATTAAACAAGCAGTTTTGCACAAATACTAAACTCTTTCTAAACCCAACTTTGGCAAGAATTTTAGAAACCCTTAATTGCTATTTCCAAATAAAACAATGTATTATTAGTTTTCTCCGAAGTGGGACAATCAACGTTAAGTACTCAATAAGGGTAGACTACTAGGACTAGTCTTTGAAGGGTTAGGGTAAGTCTCTCAGTGGGTGGCCACTTCTGAGGGCTGAGTCCTTCCCAGATAGGATGCCAGTCCAGTAGGCCATGCCGATCCCAGCTAGCAAGTTTCAGTCATGTGGACTATGTGTTTCCGAAGTGGACAACCGGTAAGTTTGGGTGTAGAGAAGGAGGAGTATCTCACCCGGTAGGCCGTACACCTACCTTTTGTCAGTCTGCACAAAGTGTGGCATTCTGATTAATATATGGTCATGGGGCCCAACGTGTGGTAACCCATGGCTACACATTTGAGTGGTTGTATTTATTGTGTACATGTATGGTTTGAAAAGCAAAACGCCACTCTTTATTTTTAATATTATTCAATGCTTGCCAGCACTTTCTCTCATGAAATTTTTCCAACTTGCATACATGAACTATTTTGCCTGAAATACTCAAAGCACACACGGGCTTTCTAAGATTTTTATCTCATCACCTTTTATACCATATTTTCAGATCGATCCTACTATGGAGATGAGTAGCTAGAATTGTTGCCTGCTTTGAAGAATTTATGTTATTTATTTTATGTGTTGTTTTGAGAGATGGTAGTAATTAATTTATTTTAGATTTGTACTTGTATTTTTATGTTGTAATAAGTTCAATTTTAAGGTATTGCTTTTATTTTCTTTTGTGTGACCTAGTTATAAAGACCCCTTGTACTTTGGACGGGGCGACATCCTCGACCCTGCTGGGCCTAGGTAGTGGGGTGTTACAAGTGGTATTAGAGACTAGGTTTAGGCAAATATCGATAGTATATGTTCAGTTTTATTGAGTTTAAATCTTTTGTCTAACCTGTCTTGTTTATGCTATAGGATGGTTAGAATGCTTAGAACCACAAGGAAAGGGCTGCAATGGCATCCTCCCATCCCTATCTACCCGGAAGACCTACCACTGCCTCAGCCTGCACCTCAGCCTGCACCGTAGCCAATAATTTCCTTGGTTGATAGCAGTGACGATGAGGTCCAAATCATTGAGCCACCCTCAATACCTATGATAGACTTGGTTACTGACAGTGAAGATGAGGAGATTGATATGGAATATGTTCCCCTCCCTCCTAGTCCCATAGTTGACTTGATAGCTGATAGTGATGATCCGGGGAAGATAGATTATGAATCTCCACCTAGACCTTCCTTCATACACCCACCCAACCAGGATGAGACAAGGGAGAGTTCTAGGCGACTCAGGAAAGTGCCAATAGATGGGTTTGCAAATGGGGGGATAGACTTCACTAGGAATTCTGGGAGATGGTTATATGAGGCCGACCTTGAAGACTCCGATGAGGACTAGAGAGGCTAAGAGCTTCTATGATTAGGATGTTTTATTTATTGCTTTCTATAAAATCCTATGTTAAGGATTTCATTCCTGTTTACTGCTTTAATTCCAAATTTATGCAAATAAGAGTACTTGGAGTACTCTAAGGTTTGAAAAAAAAAATTTATGCAATTCTTTACAAAATTGCATCTATTTTTCTTCTACTTAAACCTAAATGTGAATGCATGATCAAATGAAATGTTTTAAACTTGAATGCATAAACTCATTATCTGGGCATGGTTTAGAATGGCACCCAAGTGTCGTGTAGCCACATCAAGCAGAAGAGTTCCGGAGGCAGAGCCTATGACACCAGAGTTTGAGACGACTCAAATGTCGTCACCCAATCGAGGGGATGAGAACGAGCCAGATTTGGAATTGGGGTCAGAAGAACTTGTTGGAGTGACAATGGGGCAAGCAAGATGACCGAGATTCTTCAAACTTTAACTAAACGGAGGAATCCAAAGGGAGAAGACAAAGCTTTGGAGCGGTTTCTAAAGTTCCAACCGCCCATTTTCTTGGGAGAAGCTGAGCAGGATCAGGGAGCTGAACAATGGATAGAGCAAATGGAATACATCTTCGCTACGCTTCAGTATACCGAGAAGCGAATGGTGAAGTTTGCTGCATTCCAATTGTGGGGCCTAGCTCAAGCATGGTGGCAACGGGTTTAGGACGACTGGGAACTAATTGACCAAGACTGGACATAATTTCATGGAAGTATTCAGAGCCGAATATATCCCTCAGTGGATAGTTAAGAAGCGAGAAGATAAGTTTCAGAATCTCAAGTAGGGAGGTATGACGGTAGCTCAATACGCGGCATTGTCAAAGTACTGCAAGAAAGGCATTGACACCTTCTCTTCCAACGACCTACTCAGGGGTCGTGGACACAGCCACCTGAACTAAGAATGAAGACCACAACAGAATGGCACCAAAACCTTTTTTGTCGCAAAGACAACTACCGAGACCTTTTTAGATGCAGCAACCCAACAAGCGCCTTACCAACCAGCAGTAGCAGAACCGGGAAAGTAAGCTCGGACAGCATCGGTTGGTTCTACGGCAAATCCTCCGTTATGACGGTAACGTGGAAAAATGGGCCATACAAAGAGAAATTATTGGTCCAGAGGAGGTGAGCGAAAATGCTACCACTACGGAGACCTAAACCATCTGCGGAACGCCTGCCTTAAACTTCTTTAAGTTGGACAAGGAAACCCGGCTCAGATCCTGGGGGCCAATCGAGCCAATGCCACAGGAGCATCCGGGAGTGGAGCGTAGAAGCCTCATGTGAAAGCAAAAGTTTTCGCTCTCAACTGAGAGAAGGTTGAAGCTGATGCGGCAGTGGTGGAAGGTACGTTTACTATCCAAGGTCGTTCCGTTAATGCATTGATAGACCCTGGATCTACCCATTCCTATTTAAACAAGAATTGTGCATATTATTTGGGTTGGGATGGAGTAGAACTACCTTTTACTTTGTTGGTGAGTACGCCTTTGGGGAAGATGGTGCAAGCAGATCGGTATGTGCAAAATTGTAAAATTGAAGTGGTGAGAGAAAGCTTGGAGGGAGATTTGATAGTCTTGGCTATTGATGATTATGATTTGATATTGGGAATGGATTGGCTAGCGAAGCATGGGGCTAGAGTAGACTATAAGAATAAATCAGTTCAATTTATTAGACCAGGATATGATGTGTTGGAGTTCAATGGCAAGAGAGTAAAGGAATTGCAATTTTTGATAGCTGGGGCTAAAGCCCGAAAATTGTTGAAGCAAGAATGTCAAGAATATTTGGCTTATGTGATAAATAAGCTGAAGGACCAGTGCACTCTGGAGGATACCAAGGTGGTAAAGGATTTTCCCGACGTTTTCCACGCGGAACTCACTTCTCTACCTCCCAACCGAGAAGTTGAGTTCACCGTTGATCTAGTTCCAGGAGTGGAACCGGTGTCCCGAACTCCATATCGAATGGCACCGGTGGAGCTGAAAGAATTGAAGGAGCAGCTAGCAAAGTTGGTGAGACAAGGCTATATCAGACCTAGCACGTTACCCTGGAGAGTACCTGTGCTATTTGTGAAGAAGAAGGATGGGACTCTAAGGTTGTGTATCGACTACTAGGGCTTGAACAACCTGACTATCAAGAATAAATATCCCCTACCGCTAATTGATGAGCTGTTCGACCAGTTGCAAGAATCCAGTTGTTACTCCAAATTGGACTTGAGGTAAGGATATCAAGTGAGGATAAAAGAGGAGGATATCCCCAAGACGGCCTTCAACACCAGATATGGTCACTATGAGTTTATGGTGATGTCATTCGGGGTAACCAATGCACCAGCGGTATTTATGGATTTGATGCATTGAGTGTTTCAACCCTACTTGGACAAGTTCGTGGTAGTTTCCGTCGACGACATACTCATTTACTTTAAGAGCCCGGAGGATCATGTAGAATATTTGAAGCTGGTATTAGAGAAGCTAAGAGAGCACAAGCTTTTCGCCAAGTTTAGAAAATGTGAGTTTTGGCTGGATAGTGTGGCATTTCTTGGCCACGTGGTGACCAAGGATGGGATCAAGGTGGACCCAGTGAAGGTTGAAGCAGTTTCAGACTGGAAGCAACCGGAGAACATCACCGAGATTCAAAAGTTTATGGGATTGGCTGGTTATTATAGGAGGTTTATTATGGGATTTTCAACGCTCGCATCACCTATGACCCGACTGCTAAGAAAGGACATACCCTTTGTTTGGAGTGAAAAATGTGAAAAGAGTTTCCAAGAGCTGAAGCAGAGATTAATGACAGCACCAGTGCTGAGTTTGCCAGAGGAAGATAAGCTTTATGCACTTGTATACCGATGCTTCAAAAGAAGGTTTGGGAGCAGTTTTAATGTAAGACCGGAAGGGGATTACCTATGCTTCTCGAAAGTTGAAGCCTTATGAAGTCAATTATCCCACGCATGATTTGGAGCTGGCTGCCATTATGTTCGCTTTAAAGAAATGACTATCTGTACGGAGCGGAATATGAAGTGTTCACTGATCACAAAAGTCTGAAGTACATTTTCACCTAGAAGGACTTGAATCTGAGGCAGCGAAGATAGATGGAATTTTTGGAGAAGTACTGTTGTCCTATCAACTATCATCCCGGGAAAGCCAATGTTGTTGTTGATGCCCTGAGCAGAAAAGTCAAAATGGCCGGGCTAAGAGTGCAGGAGGTTCAAGTGGTTCAGGATGTGTTGGATAGAAGAACGGAAGTGTAAGGGGAGAGAATTGTTGTTAGCAACCTAAAGTTGATGCCAGATCTAAGGTAGGACATTATTGAGGCCCAGCGAAGTAATGTAGAATTTCATCTTTTTAAGGATAATGAGCTCAAATAGCAAGGTAGCGAATTCTGGTAGGACGAAGTGGGATTTTTGTATTTCAGAGATCGATTGTGTGTACCCAAAGAGTACCAATTGAGGGACAGAATTTTGGAAGAGGCGCATAAGAGTAAGTATACCATTTATCCGGGAGAGGTCAAAATGTATCAGGATCTGAAAAGGGCTTATTGGTGGCCCAGAAAGAAGCAGAACGTGGTTAAGTATGTCTCGACGTGTCTCACCTATTAGAAAATCAAAGTGGAGCACAAGAAGTCAGTGAGATTGTTGCAACCGTTACCAATGCCTGAATGGAAATGGGAAGAGGTTACCATGGACTTCGTTACCGGACTCCCTATGGCAAGGACCTAGAAGGATGCCACATGGGTAGTGGTGGATCGACTAACCAAATCAGCGCATTTCATACCAATGAATGTAAGGGATTCCATGGAGAAGTTAGCTCAGACCTATGTGCAAGAAATAGTCCGACTGTATGGAATGCCTTCCAGTATTGTGTTTGATCGAGATCCGAGATTTACATCCCGATTTGGGGGCCAGTTTCAAGAATCGATGGGTTCTAGTCTTAAGTTCAGTATGACGATGCATCCACAAACCGATGAACAGTCAGAAAGGGTTATACAGATATTAAAGGATATGCTGAGAGCCCGTGTACTGGATTTTGGGGATAAGTGGATCGAATGTGTGTCGTATACAGAGTTTTTGTACAATAACAGTTATCAAGCTTCGATTGAAATGGCTCCGTATGAAGCACTGTATGGACGCAAGTGTCAGGTGCCACTATACTGGAGTTGGTCAAAGGATAGCCATATAAGCAAATTGGGAGAAGTCTGTGTTCAGGAAATGTTGGACAAGGTCAAGTTAATCAAGGAAAGGTTGAAAGCAGCCCAGAGCCGACAAAAGAGCTATGCAGACAATAGGCAGAGAGAGTTAGAATTTTAGGTGGGAGATAGGATATTCCTAAGACTGACACCAAATAGAGGAATTCTGAAGCATCCGAAAGGTGGGAAGTTGAATCCGAGGTATTTGGGACCATTTCCAATAAAAGAGAGAATTGGGCCGGTGGCGTATCGATTGGATTTGCCGAATAGATTAATTGCAATTCACGACGTATTTCATGTGTCTTAGCTAAAGAAGTACAATGCTGATCCCGAGCATGTTTTGAATGAGGAACCGTTAGTGTTGCAACCCGACCTAGTTTTGTGGAGAAACCTGTGAGGATTTTGGACCGAAGTACCGAGACTCTCCGGAACAAGCAGATTCCGATGGTAAAGGTGTGGTGGGAGCATTATGGCAAGCGAGATGCAACATGGGAAATAGAAAAGAGAGTAAAGCGGAAGTATCCCGATATGAGATAGAGGTATATCTGAATTTTGGGACGAAGCTCTCCTAAGGAGGGGAGGATGTGAAACCCCACCAAAAGCCAACTCTAGAGTAAGGAGGTCGGGATACATATCATATTATTTTGCATGAATATATATATATATATATATATATGGATGATTTTATATGCTTTATAATTGTGATTTATAAGCTAAAATGCTTAGTTATGCTATTGAGTAGCAAGGATAAAATGGTAATTTTGCTTGAGGTCAAAATAGGAAGATAGCTTGAGGATTAAATAAGAAGAATATTTGAGTGAGAAAATAAGAACAAGAGTTAATGTGGTTAAGTGGTTAGAGCTTTGGAATTAATCTCTAAGGTCATGAGTTCAAATCCCATCATTTAAGTTTTTATCATGATTATCTTAATTAAGTTTGAATTTTTGGTTTTCTTGCATTCCATAAAAATAGGAGTGTTGTCCTAGGGGAGACATGAAGGGAATGTCCTAATCCTATATTTATGTCCTAAAAAGAATTCTAGAAGAATTATTGTCCTTTTATTACCTCTATCTTGTCCTAACCTTTTCACCAATTAAATTTGTTCAAAAATTTATCCAAATGCATGTTTTTAAATCCAGAAAATTCAGCAAGGATTCTTGGTATTTGAATTTCAAAAATGAATCTTTGAGGTTGGAGAAATTGACTAAAAATAGGGGAATGTCCTAATCCTATACTTATGACCTAAAAAGAATTCTAGAAGAATTATTGGCCTTCTATTACCTCTAGCTTGTCCTAACCTCTTCACCAATTAAATTTGTTCAAAAATTTATCCAAATGCATGTTTTTAAATCTAGAAAATTCAGCAAGAATTCTTGGTATTTGAATTTCAAAAATGAATCTTCGAGGTTGGAGAATTGACTAAAAATAGGAAAGGAGTTGAGGAAGGTTCCCAAGAGAAATTAATTTCCATGGTTGAACCTTCAAACTCCACTCCATAGTGTTTATATTCTCCATAAAAGAAGTCTAGAAATTTTCCAGATTCTTGAGCAGCCTACCGTTCGAAAATCTCAGCCCTCTTTCTTACTCAATTACTGCCAGAAAAATGGCCAATTTATTCAGTTTGAAGACTGAAATTCTTGTGCAAAAACCGGACTGCACAAAACTGCACAAACCAGAAAAAAAAAAATCTGGGCAGTTTCGCTCCATAGCAGCCTAAAATCGAAGCTATTTCTTCTGCCTTCAAACAAGTAAATTACCTCTACTTTTACTCCATAAAGAAGGCTAGAAACCAAACTTAAAGGACCATCAAACACCTCTCAAAACCCTCTGCAAATCGGGTTGGAATATCGCAGAAAAACTGCACAGAAAATTCAACAATCATTCGAACCATAACCAGAAAAATTTCCAGCCTTGTTCCCTTCAAGCCTTAGCCGAAAACCACCCTCAAAACCTCCGTAAGTTAACCCTTGTTCTGCCATAAACTGAACTCCATTACCCCCTCCACTTACCTTGCACAACTGGACTCCATGACCACACCTCAAATTCCTCCTACAATCACTCCAATCAAACTTCCATTTGAATTTCAAAACTTCTAGCATTTGCTCCATGAAAACACCCTTGGATTAGGCTTCATAACCAGAAATTCTTCTGCTATTGAACTCAGAAATTCCACCAGCCTTAAAGCTCTATCAACCCTCATTCATTTCAGCAAAACACAGCAGTCCAGTCAGCTCCATTATAGCTCCAAGAAATCTCCATCAATTGAACACCATTACCATATCTTTTACCTCAAAACAATCCTTAAATTTCTCCATTTGAATTTCAAACAACCAGATCTTTCTCTTCCTCCATAAACTGAAAACCAAAATCCCTAAACTGCCTCAATCATTCAGCCAGCCCTTTTCAGTAATTTATCTAACATTTCTCCTCTAGTTCTCTCCATTTTCACCAAGAACACACACTACCTTTCTTCAAGCCAAAGACCACTCTAAACACCTCCAATCCCTCTCAAAAACTCCAAAATATGCTTACATACTCCCTAGAGTCCATTTCTAGAATTTATAACATCAAATATCGAAAGCAAAAATTGGTATTCAGATCAAAACCAGATTTTTCCCTTGAAATTTCAAGAACATCCTCAAGGTAACCAAGAACAACTCTTTTGTTCATCTTCTTTCCTTCAACCTTTAACATATCATGCTAATGCTCTCTCTCTCTCTCTCAGTCGAAATATTACTACAACCATGGTTGTTTTCTTTCTCCTCTCTTGGACAATTCAAGACTCACAAGCGCGTGGACCTTCTCAAATCTCCATCAAAATAATCATCAACCAAGTATTCCTCCTTAACCTTTATTTTAAATTCTAAATTCATGTCTCTTAGATGTTGATAAGAGGATAGAATATGAATGGGGGATTAAGTATATGCATATGTATGAAGGGGTTGAGATTGGAGCATGAGAATGATTGATCATGATTAAGCTTTATGAAATTCCTTGAGAATCGATATATGCTCTCCATGTCTTAAAATTTTATGAATGTTTAAGCATGATAGATGTTATGTCACCTTTGGTGAATAGGTTATTATGTTCTTATTTTCATTGAAGCCGTGAGTATGATTATGCTTAGCAGAGATTTGGCCATGTGATAGTAGGATGGATTTAAGCCTATGTTCATGAATAGAATAGTTTGTTGATTAATGTTGAAGTATGCTCATGAATCTTGTTAGCAATAGGAATTATGATCATGACCATGTTGATCCTAGGCTATTTTGATTAGAAAATTTTATTACCCTAATTAAAATTATTACTATGTTTTTCCCCCAAAGATTTCGAAATTCTTAGGAAGTTTTGGAATTGGAATATTCAATGAAATGGTGATATTTTACTAGTCAAAAAAATGATATCTTTTCTTAAAGATAATATATATATATATATATATATATATATAACCTTTTATATAAATAAATAAAATATTAATGACCTTGTGGACCGTATATTCATAAATATTATTTATGTTTATTAATCAAAATTTAATAAAAGTTATTTATTATTAATATCATTACGTATCAATTATTAATTAAGAGAGTAGTAATAATTTATTATTTATTTTACTATTTAAGAATTACCCTCATCTAGGACTTAGGATTCTTCAATAATTAAACCCTAGTTTATTTATTAATAACAACACTCAAGATTTATTATTTGAATCTATAAGCTATTAGTAATTATTTTATAGCCCTAGTTATTTTAACTTATCACTAGTTATTTTAACTTATCAAGCTAGACTTTTTTTATAAAATCCTTTATCATCTAGCCTTAAAGCTTAGGACATTGGGGTCATGATTGTAATAAGTTGAACTAGGATTATTTATGTCAGTGAATATAGCTTGAGTATAACCTTATGACTTGTTTTTACCTAGGCAGGGTTAGGTCAGCTTTGGAAGATTCTTGAATTTGATCTAGCAAAGGATCAGGTAAGCTCTTACATAAACTTATTTGAAGACAAAAGATTACTATGGCAAGCCAAATGCGATGCGTATGGACACTCATTTTGTAAAGGCAATTAAAGACTATTTTTCTTTTTATTTCAGTCAAGCAAATCATTTAAAAATTAAACAAGCAGTCTCACACAACTTTGGCAAGAATTTTAGAAACTCTTAATTGCTATTTCCAAATAAAGCAATGTATTATCAGTTTTCTCCCAAGTGGGACAATCAACGTTGAGTACTCAATAAGGGTAGACTACTAGGACTAGTCTTTGAAGGGTTAGGGTAAGTCTCTCAGTAGGTGGCCACCTCTGAGGGGTGAGTCCTTCCCGGATAGGATGCCAGTCCAGTAGGTCATGCCGGTCCGAGCTAGCAAGTTTCGGTCATGTGGACTGTGTGTTTCCGGAGTGGACTAAGTTTGGGTGTAGAGAATAAGGAGTATCTCACCCGGTAGGCCGTACACCTACCTTTTGTCAGTTTGCACAAAGTGTGGCGTTCTGACCGATATATGGTCATGGGGCCTAACGTGTGGTTACCCATGGCTACCCATTTGAGTGGTTGTGTTTATTGTGCACATGTATGGTTTGAAAAGCAAAACGCCACTATTTATTTTTAATATTATTTAATGCTTACCAGCACTTTCTCTCATGAAATTTTTCCAACTTGCATACATGAACTATTTTGCCTGAAACACTCAAAGCACACACGGGCATACTGTGATTTTTATCTCATCACCTTTTATGCCATATTTTCATGTCAATCCTGCTGTGGAGATGGGTAGCTAGAAATGTTGCTTGTTTTGAAGACTTTATGTTATTTATTTTATGTGTTGTTTTGAGAGATAGTAGTAATCAATTTATTTTGGATTTGTACCTGTATTTTTGGGTTGTAATAAGTTCAATTTTAAGATATTTCTTTTATTTTATTTTGTGTGACCTAGTTATAAAGACCCTTTGTCCTTTAGACGGGGGGACATCCCCAGCCCTACTGGGCTTAGATAGTGGGGTGTTACAGAATAATTATTTAGAGATCTCATATCTCTCAATTCAGGCTTGTTCATTAAATAATTCTCTAAAATGGAAGATAACAAAATAAGCATCCATATGCTCATGCTATTTTTATAGCTCAAAGTTAATTAACGCTAGCATGATACAAAATGCTATGTCGATATCCTCTTTGTGCTTCTTATGGACATCATGCTCATCCATAGAAGTTTCAACTGTTGGAGCTAGTGGAATAGGAGTATCTAGCACATAGAGCAACTTTTTAGATTTGAAAACGATTCTCAAATTCCTATACCATTCCAAAAAATTAGATTCGTTCAACTTGTGAGTTTCCAAAATGCTACGTAAGTTCAAGTTTGTTGTCATGATACAAATGATCTAGATAAAAGATAAGAAACATTAGACTATATATATGCAAATGAAATGTATTTAATTAAGTCTTTAATTAAACGCATATTGTAACACCCCTACTAAAGGTAACAGCAGAAGCATATTAATACTGGGTGTCGCCCCGACCAATTACCCAGACAAGGGGTCTTTATAACGAAAAATCAACAGAGTATGTAAGGTCCAAATCTATACAACAACCCATACTGATGGTCACGTGCACATATATAGCAAAGAATCTCATACATGAAAATCTCCATTCAACATTAGTAATAAGGTACATTATCTAAAAGAGAAATGTGCGGACCTATTCTGTTGTCACTGTGGTATCGTCCACTATCCGTAGGTCCATTCGACTCTAGATCCTACAAAAAGATAAGATAAAAGACATGTGTAAGTGAAAAATCACCTAGTAAGTCCTGTGTGTGCTAGTGCTTCATCAAAGAGGCAGAGTACACAAAACGTTTTGTGGAAAGCATATTATTTGTTCGTTAGAAATGAATCTAAAACTCTTTAATGAAGAGTTTATTTAGAACTCAATCATTTTGCAAAATTGTATTTCAATTTTAAAATCATTGCCCTAGTTTTCAAATCACAGGCACTTCTCCAATAGAAGGTCGGCATGTATTTACATGCAAGTCTTGCAGTCCTTGCCTTTGGCGCCACGTATCATTGTACTAAGACCACAGCCTCTAGTACTCAACCGTGCATTGCCGGAATAAGTACACTACAGCGTACGTCTGCTCAGGTATACCGTAGCATACCTAGTGTACCGCAGCACATACTTGCCCCCATAAGCCAGGGGTCTCAATCCTGACGTCAATCACCATCGAGGCGGCAAGGAGTCAAACGCACCGAGTGTCTCCACCCAACATCCAGCAAATGACTTAAAATAAGAAGCGCCCGCAGATACGGCAATTGCCAGCTGCTAAATGACTAGCCAAGACGACTCATCTCTATGTCCTGTTGGCCTATTTGGAGTAAGAAAATCCCCAGAACTAGCTAGGTTACTTGGGGTCATCTACCTCTAACATGAGCTAGTACAAAGATCAAATCATTGCTGAGTACTCAACGTTAACAATACCAATCCTATCTGACTGATCAGGCCAGAGGGTTATCTGATCCCGCAGAATTTTTCAAATCAAAACAGTTTTGGGGCAAAACAACATTTTCCAGAATTTGATCCCACTGATGCGCAAGTCAAATCATCATTCACATAGACTCTGCAAAGCTATTCAATTAATTCCATGGTATATCAGACCAATAAAACAATTTCAAGGATCAAAAGGCCGTTTTCCAAAAGTCAATCTCATCACGAGAGATTATTTTCCAAAATCATGTTGAAACAGGATAAAAAGTTCTATTCACACATCAAAACATATTTTCAAGAGTATTCGGGTTGTTTTCCCTATACTCGATCACAAAAGCCATTTCTAAGGGTATTCAGGACATTTTAACCATACCCGATTCCAAAAGACTTTCCGAGAGTATTCGAGTCATTTTACCCTTACCCAATTTGAAAAATATTCACAAGAGTTCCAATAAGGATATTTCGGTTATTTACTGGATACCCGATTCTAAAGGTGTTCATAAAACATTCTAATAAGGACATTTGGATCATTTTCCAAATACCTGATTCCAAATGGAACTCATTTCAAGAAATGCAAATTTCTAATCCCAAAAAAGGATTAAATTCAAAGTTTCCAAATATATTTCCATAAAATGTTCCAATAAGGGCATTCCAGTCAATTTATGAATACCCAATTTCAAAATTTACCATTTTTAAAAAATCCCAAATATTTAATCCAAAAATGACTAAATTCACAAAATTCATGCTTTAGTCGTCCAGTAAGGTTTCCAAGCCAATTATGATGTTCAATCGAGCCCAAAATGGCATAAAAATAATTATTTCTTAGATAAACTTTAAACATGTTTAGGAATTTCCAAAACGGTATATAACATAGCATTTCATGGAAAAACAAAGCACATTAGCTTTAGAAAGAGTTTTAGAAATCTAAGGGACTCACCTCGTGTCCTAAGCAACTCATTCCGTTCATGGCCGTTTAACCTTCATTTCTACCATTTTCGACGTTCCGTTGGCCGTTTGTCATTAAACCTACACCAAACATCATTTTTGGGTCAATTCATGTTTGGCCAAAAAAATAGCCGATGGGTAGCTGACGTCCAACCGACGTTTAGCCGACGAGGGCTGACGGTTAGCCGATGGTTAAGGAAAACGTTTAACTTTCATTCACGTCATTTTTTAGTCGTTTGTTCGATTCTTCCATTTTCCTTTTTCCATATCCTTTCTCCCTTCATAAACAAGGGATTCACTTCATATTTCCCCAATTATTTTATCCAAATCACACAATTAATCATCCTTAAATTCGTCCATGTTCCAAGCAAAATTCTGAAATTTTGCAGCTTTGACACATGATTTTGTTTTGGACATAATTTTCAATCCACAACTCCATTTTGGCTCTATGATATACCAAAACAACCATAAGACTCTTAAATTTAATTTAGTATAGGCAGTTTTCAGATTTCTGGTTCCAGTAACGCGCTACTGGGTAAAACTGTCTCAGTAGTTTTGCCTAAATTTCACTATTCATGCTTCCCTTTGTTTTCCTTTAGCCTTTAGCACCTTAGAACCATTGATTCATTCAATCCTCCTTCAAATTATCTTCAATTCTGAATTTTCAGATTTCTAGTAGTTCACAAAAGTCACACTTATTCATTAAAATTTCACCTGCTTTAATCAAAAGCTAGTTTTAAACCATATTTCCCAACCAAATAATTCCATTTTTATCCTGCTTTGATCATCACCTCCTCAACCGAAAATAAGCCTTCAAGCTACCATAATTATTCAGTTCTTCATCACACAAAACATCATTCAAAAGCCCTTAGGCAGCCGGCACATATACAAGCATGTATAAAGTTCATGCACAAAAGTTTACAAACTCTAGCATTGATCCGAAATCAATACATGAAAGTCATGTTTTTATGTTAAAATTTACATCATCATAATCATCATACACCCAACAACAACTTTAATTCAAGCAAGGTAGGGTTTTACCTTGTATTTAAGGCTATTTGGTGTGATTTGCTCCAAGAAAATCAAGGCTTCACCTAGTACACCAAGAACACACACTAGCTAGCCTTTTTGTTTTCTCTTGTTTGATCTCTTTTCTCTTGGTGTTTTCCCTTCTCTTGGCTGCCTAAATTCAGGCTGTTTATCAGCCCTTTTCCACCACCATTCACCCCTCCAATCTTGGCCCTTCATTTCTTGTCTTGGTTTAATTGAATGGTGGATATTTCTAAGTGTGTTCCAATTGGATTTTTACACACCAACCATCTTTCCTCCACAAAATTTTCCTTTATTTCTCCTTGCATGGCCCACGAAATTCTTGGCCAATTTCCAGTCATTCATTCATCTTCTCTTGGTCTAAATATTAGCCAATTATATTGCTTAAGACCTTAATCAAGTGGGCCCACAAGTGATGTGTTCCAATAACAAAATTACACATCATTCTCATTTATTTTGCAAAGCTTATTTGAGAAGTCTTGCATGCATGAATCTTTCATGCATCCTCTCATTATTTGAAACTTCTCCTTGGCCACCAATCATAAGAAGCCACACATCCCATTTTCAACTGCATTTTCCTATTTTCTTCAGAAATTACCAAAATCGGATCCGTAACGGAAAAATATTATTCGCCATTCAACTCCAAAAATTCCACCGAATCCATTGGTAACACTTAAATTCTTCAATTCATTCTCTACTTGGTCAAATTTATGGTCAAAGTCACAAGTGCGGTCAAAATGACAAAAATGCCCCCGATACCTCAGGTAGCACAATTCGCACCAAAACGTGAATCTCATTGCACTGATAAATTTCTCTTTCTAGATTACCCTAAAATTCTTATTTTGTTAATATTAATAGCTTTCCAAAAATTTAGGGTACGGATAGAACAAATCTAATAATCACATCCAAGTCCCGACAAAATTTTATTTCACCAAAGTATTCGTCTCAATATACCAACCAACTTTTGTTCTGGCCATTGATATAAATTCTCACCCCATTACATATAGTAGCCAACCGAAATTTAAAAAGTAGGGTGTTACATATATATATATTCTATTATTTTACTTAAATTAATAGGCCCCACTATTAATTCAGAAAAGCCCGTTAGAAACTTTCTTAGTAGACCCGTATCTAAATTCCTTAAGAATGATCTTGAGTTTGCCTAACAAACCATTCTTAAATTCAATGATAGGTATCCAATACCAATTGCATTAAATGCAACTACTAGATTATTGGGTGATTATCGTCTTTTAATCTTAACACTTAGTGCTTACCTAACATTGCCTCTAATATTCTTTATGATTGGGTTTGACCAATTGAGATAAAGATATAATTTAAATCTAACCCATTAATCCAAAATTAAATTTCATAGCTTGAGCATGCCCAATATCAAGTAGGCTTGGATTTGCCCAACAACCTGATCTCGAAAAAGAATTCTCGTTCCTACTATATTAATGGAAGGTATTAGATTTAGTATTATTTTATGGATTTTAATTATTTAATTAGTGTTCTCATCTTGGCATGCATAATCAAAACATTGACAATATTGAAATAGACTCAATTACATGAGTTGGTTTAGACTTTTTTAGATTAATTTTCTTGAGCCAAGTACGAAATTAATTTAGTCAAACCAATGTATCCATGCATGTTTGAGAAGAAAGTCTTACCATCCTCTCACATTGTCCATGGTCGCCATCTCCATAATTTTTGAAAAAATAATTTCTAATCTATATAACCTATGTAATCTAATTTTATATATTCATAATGAAGAAACCTTGAATTACATTGGAGAAGAAAGATAGAACTCATAGGCCTTATTTTAAACAAAACAAAGCGATAAATAAGCATGAAACAAAATTAAAGAGGTCCAATGGTCCATAACAAAGCCAACATGTCAAAACATGCTTAAAATAAATTAAGAAAATTAAATACACATACAATTTAAATTCCAAAATCATTATTTTGGAAAAATAATAAAGTTAGTCCCAAAATCAAAGTTTGAAAAACATTTGGGGTCCTTTTGAAATTTAGGAAATTATTTAGTGGGTTAAAAGAAAAAACCAAGATTTTTTTTTTTTTTTTTAGCTTCAACCCGCAGCTTTCATACCTAGTGACCAGCTAGAACAAATTCCAGTTGGCTCGAGTAAAAATTCAAACATGTTTGAGCCATGGCAATTTTCATGCCCATGCAATTTTTTTTCATTCGACTAAAACGGTTTCAGCACATTAAATTTCCACTTTTTTTTCTTCATGCCCATGCAATTCTTTTTCATTCGACTAAAACAGTTTCAGTACATTAAGTTTCCACTTTTTTTCTTTCTTTTGGCTAAATAGTTTATCTTTCCTTACTTTTTTATTTTTAAAAAGATAAAATTCTTAGGATTTTACAAATCCTTTGATTGAAACCAATTTCGGTAATTAATATGCGAAAGAAAAATAATAATAAACCACTAAAATGAATTTTTCAAAAACAAAATATTCGTGAAAAAATTTCATAGACCTGAATATATTTATGAAATAATTTCAAAAATAATAATAAACCTGTAAAACACTAGCTCTAATACTACTATAAGGTTTCAATCATGCAGTAACAATTAAAATGCAGCAGAAATTAAAAAAAAATCCACTCAAAGGAATTCCTTGTATGTAATTAAATGGGTTAAAAGAAGGAAGAAATATTCATTACCTAAAAAATGCGGCTTTAAAAATTTCTTCATGTGTGGAACCCTTTTCTAAAATTTGTCCAAGCACGATTCACTAAATTCCAAACTTCAGAATTTCTCTAATATTGATCCTACAGAATGATATATTCAAGAACCACCAAAATTTTCTATTAAAAAAAAAATTATTGGGGGCTAAGGTTATTAATTTAGAGAAGAAAAACAAGAAAAGCTTTCTATATGTTTTCTCAATTGATGGCAATTTCTTCTTCCACAAAACCACCTTATGTATATCGATGTGTGTGTGTGTGTGTGTGTGTGTGTGTGTGTGTGTGTGTGTGTGATATATATATATATATATATATATATAGTTGTGAATATATTAGTGAATCCACTAATAAAGCTCTATAAATAGAGCTCTTCCCCAAACGTAATATATACCAATTGTGAGAGAATTGTTGGAGAAAATTGTTGGAGAAAATTGTGAAAGAAAAGAAAGAGAGAAGTTTGAAGAAATTATTGTGCAAATAATAGTCAAAGATTTATTGTGTGTAGATTTTATTCTAACATTACCAAAATTTCATAACACATTATCAGCACGAGTTTCTGCTGTTTCCAAATTTAGAAAACTAAAGCACGAATCTCTGCCGTTATAAAAGCCAGAAATGGATGATTAACTCCACTAATAGAGCTCTATAAATAGAGCTCTTCCCCAAGTTTGATATATACCAATTGTGAGAGAATTGTTGGAAAAAATTATGAGAGAAAAGAAAGAGAGAAGTTTGAAAAAATTATTGTGGAAATAATAGTCAGAGATTTATTGTGTATAGATTTTATTCTAACACTGTCAAAATTTCATAACACATTATCAGCACAAGCTGTTGTTTCCAAATCTAGAAGACTAAAGTACGAGTCTCTGCCGTTATAAAAGACAAAAGATTAAAGAAACGCATTTATTGATCCCTATGGCTAACCTTACTAAACTTGAATTTGTAGCCCTTAATATTTCTGAAAAAAAATTATATGGCATGGGTTCTCGATGTAGAAATGCATCTAAATGCTAAATGCCTTAGTGAAACTATTAAAAGAAAAAAATAGTGCATCTACACAACAAAAGGCTAAAGATTTGATTTTTATCCGTCGTCATCTCAATGAAAATTTGAAAATAGAATATCTTACCGAAAAAAGATCCATATGTCCTGTGGGTAAATTTAAAAGAAAGATTTGACCACCTAAAGATGGTCGTACTACCAATTGTACGATATGAATGATTGCACCTGAGGTTGCAAGATTTTAAAACTGTGAATGAATATAGCTCCACCATGTATTAAATTACATCTCAATTAAAATTATACAGAAAAAAAGTTACTAACAAAAATATGCTGGAGAAGACATTCTCCACCTTTCATGCCTCGAATATTGTCCTGCAGTAACAATATCGAGAAAAAGGGCATATAAAATTTTAATTACTGCCTCCTTATTGTAGAGAAAAATAACGAGTTATTATTGAGAAATCATGAAGCCAAACCAACTAGCTCAACAGCACTCCTAGAAGTGAATGTTGTTAACTCCAGCAAAAGTCATAGTCGTGGCCGTGGCTGTGGTTGTGGTCACGTTTGATATTTCCCTTATCACAGTAATAATCAAGTTACAAAAAATACTGACTACCTGAAGTGGAATAGAAAAGATAATAAGGGAAAAGAAAAAGAAATGCAAGAAAATTATGAGGATAAGTGTTATAGATATGGCATGAAAGGTCATTGGTCACGTAACTGTTGTATGACCAAGTATTTAGTGGATTTATATCAAGCTTCGTTGGAAAAGAAAAATAAAAATATTGAAGCAAATTTTTCTCAACATCCAGTTAATAATGTTGACGATGATGATATTGATTCAGAAGATCTTAATATCAATATTATCCATATGGATGTATCTGATTTTTTCGAACACCCAAACGGTAAAATAGACCATTTAATTGATGATAGTAGTGTCCAAAAGAACTAATGCCTCACCCTAATATTTTTATAAATTTTTATTATATTCTAATAATATTTACGTTTGCATATATATATATATATATATATATTCTTGTCCAGATGGCTGTTTTTAATGATGATGTATGTATTATTGATAGTGGAACTACACACACCATACTAAAAAATGAGAAATATTTTTCTTATCTCAAAATAGGAGAAATAAATATTTATAATATAAACAGTAATACAAATTTGATTGAAGGCTCCGAAAGAGCTAGTATATTGTTGCCTGAAAGAATAACAATTAATATTGATAAGGCACTATTTTCCTCAAAATCCAAAAGAAATTTATTGGGCTTTAAAGATATCCGCAGAAATGGATATCATGTTGAAACAAATGAAGAAAATGGCATTAAGTATCTTTATATTACTCAAATTAATTTGGGTAAGGAATCTGTACTAGAAAAACTACCGTCTTTTTCTATTGGCCTATATTTTGCAAAAATATGTACAATTGAAATTCTAGTAAACCAGAAGTTTACTTATCCTACTACTTTTAGCATTTAGCATGACTGGTTGGGTCATCCGAGATCTACCATGATGAGAAGAATAATTGAAAGTACACATGGTCATCCATTAAAAAAAAAAAAAGATATTGACATCAGAAAAATTCTCATGTGCTGCATGTTCCTTAGGAAAATTAATTATTAGACCATCACCAGTAAAAGTAGGAGTTGAAAGTCCTACATTTCTTGAATGGATTCATAGAGATATTTGTGGACCTATTCATCTACTATGTGGACTGTTCAGATATTTTATGGTCTTAATTGATGCATCATCCTGATGGTCACATGTGTGTTTATTATCTACTCGCAACTTGGCGTTTGCGAGATTACTTGCTCAAATAATTAAATTACAAGTACAATTTCCTTACCATCAAATTAAAAATATCCGTTTGGATAATACTGGTGAATTTTCATCACATGTTTTTTATGCATATTGCATGTCATTGGGATTAATATTGAACATCTTGTAGCTCATGTTCAAACACAAAATGGTCTTGTTGAATCTTTTATTAAAAGATTACAATTAATTACTAGACCATTATGAATGAAAACAAATCCCCCAACATCTGCATGGGGACATATTATTTTACATGCTGTAGCACTTATACATATAAGGCCAACTAATTATCATAAATTCTCTCCTTTGCAATTAGCTTTTGGTATAGAATCAAATATTGCTCATTTAAGAATTTTTTTTGTGTGCTATATATGTTCCAATTGCACCAAACCAACATACAAAGATGGGTCCTCAAAGAAGAAATAGGATAAACGTTGGATATAATTCTCCTTCTATTATCAGGTATGTTGAACCCCTGACAGAAGATGTATTCATAGCAAGATTTGCTGATTGTCATTTTGATAAATCATTATTCCCTAAATTAGGGAGAGAACATAAACAGTATGAGAAGGATCTTGCTTGGACAATATTATTAAATTATCTTGATCTGCGTACAAGAACGTGTGAACTTGAAGTTCAAAAGATAATTTATTTGCAAAGCATTACAAATCAAATGTCAAACGCTTTTGTTGACTCCAGAAGAGTAATAAAATCACATATTCCAGCTATAAATGCTCCTATTCAAATTAAAGTCCCAGCAGAACAAAAGATTATACCTATAACTGCTGAATCAATAGCACGCCGACCTCTCGGTTCTAAAGATAAAAATCCTCGAAAGAAAAGATGATTAAATAGTCCAGATGATTATATTGAAGAAAATAATGATAAAGACTAAGAGAGAACTGATGGCAAAGAACCAAAAGTTGATGAAAGTAACACTGAAATTTCTATCAATTATACCACTTCCAGTAGAAGTTAGAATCGGATAGAAACAGTTATTGATAATATGTTTGCATACTATATATCTCTTGATATTACACAGGATAATGATGATCCTGAACCAATATCAGTTGATGAATGTCGACATAGAAAAGATTGGCTACAATGGAAAGATGCAATTCAATCGAAGTTAAATGCACTTACAAAACATGAAGTCTTCAAACCTACAGTCCAAACATCGAAAGGTGTAAAACTTGTTGGTTACAAATAGATAATTGTGCGAAATCGCAATGAAAATAATAAAATCGTACAATATAAAGCATGGTTAATAGCCCAAGGTTTTTCACAAAGATCAGGTATTGATTATGAAGAAACCTATTCTCCTATTGTTGATGCTATTACACTCCAATATTTTATCAGTTTGGCAGTACATAAAAAGATAGATATGCGCCTATTAGATGTTGTCACTGCTTACTTGTATGAAAAATTAGAAAATGATATCTATATGAAAATCCCCGAAGGATTTCGCATGCCCAAAGCATATAAACATTATCCTCATGAAAATTACTCCATCAAGTTGTAGAAATCATTATATCCCCTAAAGCAATCTGGTCGCATGTGGTTTAATCGTCTTAGTGAATATTTATGGAAAGCGAAATTTAAAAATGACCATGTATGTCCATGTGTTTTTATTAAGAAATCTAGTTCTAAATTTATGATATTAGCTATATATGTTGATGAAACTCCAAGAAACAATTGATTATTTAAAAGGAGAATTCGAAATCAATGATTTTGGTAAAACTAAATTTTGCCTTGGTTTACAAATTGAACATTTGGAAAGTAGAACATTTATTCATCAATCAACATATACAACAAAAGTTCTAAAAAGATTTTACATGGTCAAAGCACATCCATTGAGTATTCCAATGATCATTCAGTCATTTGATGTGAATAAAAATTCTTTCTGACCTCAAGAAGATGATGAAGAACTTCTTGGTTTTGAAGTACCATATCTTAGTACAATTGGTGCATTGATGTATCTTGCTAATAATACATGACCTGATATTGTATTTGCTGTCAATTTATTAGTAAGATTTAGTTCTTCGCCAACACGATAACATTGGAATGGAATTAAACAAGTCCTTCGATATCTCCAAGGTATAATTGATCTCGGATTATTTTATTCAAATAAAACTAGCTCAACATTGATAGGTTATGCAGATGCTAGTTATTTATCTAATCTACATAACGCACGTTCTCAAATGGACTATCTGTTTAAATATGAAAATAGTGTTATATCATGGCGTTCTACAAAACAATCTGTAGTAGCTACTTCTTCAAATCATGTTGAAATTATAGCCATTTATGAAGCAAGTCGAGAATATATATATGGTTAAGATTAGTGATTCATTATATCCGAGAAAGTTGTAGATTATCATCTAGAAGAGATATTCCAACTCCTCTTTATAAAGACAATGCAACTTGTATAGCTCAATTACGAGGAGGATATATTAAAGGAGATCGAACAAAACATATTTCACCAAAATTCTTCTTTACTCATGAACTCTAGAAGAAATGTGAAATTGATGTGCTACAACTTCGGTCATGTGACAACCTGATAGATATTTTCACAAAGACTTTACCAATTGCAACATTTGAGAAGTTGAGATATAAAATCGATATGCGTCGATTCAAAGATTTAAAGGGATCATCTTATCAGGGAGAATAATAAGCAGACATATAGAATAGTGTATTCTTTATCCTTCACTAGATTTTTTTTCTCATTGGATTTTTATCTAGTAAGGTTTTAACAAGGCATATTCTTTATGTAATGGACATCCAATGGAGAGTGTTGTGAATATATTAGTGAATTAGTGGATATGGATGTCCCCAATTAACAGCACTAATACATATTTATGAAATTACTAAACATGAATGATTAACTCCACTAATAGAGCTCTATAAATAGAGCTCTTCCCCAAGCTTGATATATACCAATTGTGAGAGAATTGTTGGAGAAAATTGTGAGAGAAAAGAAAGAGAGAAGTTTGAAAAATTATTGTGCAAATAATAGTCAGAGATTTATTGTGTATAGATTTCATTCTAATACTGCCAAAATTTCATATATATATATATATATATATATATATATATTTATATTTATATTATATATATATTTATATATAAACTAATGGATGTATTCCTTTTGTTTTAAAAAGTCAACCACTGCCACAATCAACAAACCGAAACCACGTGAAAGCTTTCACAAATTGCTGTGGGATTTGGTTTCCAAATTGCAATTTGACCCATGAGGTTTTATAATTATAATGTGGCCCTAATAATTATAACCAACTTATAATTAGCTTATAAAATTATTTTTCTCACAAATTAACCTCATAATATTATCATATAATATCTTGAGTACCAATTCATCTATTGTGTGTGATCCTATTATATTTTCTAGTCAATTGGAAGCTAATATGAATTAATTCTATCACAATAGAATTAATAATCATTTCATAATTAGAACTAACTTATTAATTCTAATTAGAATTAGTTTATTAATTATCTAATTAATAAATCCATATTTTTGCAGATCATAAGTGGCATCTAGCAATGCATCATAACTACCTAAAAGTCCAAAAAGTTAAGTGGCTTGATGTGAACCTTTCAATAGCAAAATATTAGTACAATAAACTCCTTTAATCATTTTATATCTCATTCGGTTTAGAGTATGAAATTAATGCCAACTCCCACTAGAATATAATTAATTCTAATCCAAATTTATTAGTACTTGATCCAAGATCCATTACTCAACATGTTTATCAATTTGGAACTATTTCCAATACACAGTCGCCTTGGCTAAGGACTTCTTGAGTAATGATTCCATATAAGTGATTGTGAGATATATGGACCTATTATTATAAGTGATGAATTCTTTATTGACCTTCTCAACTACTTTCGTTTACTTTATGTTATATCCAGTATATATCCTATAAGTGGTCCTAGATGAGACTCAAAAAATTAGAATCAAAGTACAACACTTAGTAAACAAAGTACTTTGGAGATCTTAAGTTTGAGGATACTTGTACATTTTCTATAATGAGATTCCCTTACTAATACTAAATAGTAATCCATGTGATTATCTCATAGCTAGCTCATCTAATAAACTTGTTCAATTAACAAGTATTCACGTATTAACCTTGAGTATCATAATACTCACGAATATGAGAACCACCGCTTTGATCGAATCAAGAAGAATAACACATGCTAGTCTTTGCACATTAATTATATCATATCTCATTAATACTTTGATTAGGGATAATTTAAGCACAACTACTACATAGTGTTGAAGGAATCTCACATTATGATCTTTATCATAACATTCTTAACACTGTACTATATGCTTTAGACTTTATCTAATAGTTTTATACACATATACGTAGAATGATTAATTAAACTAAAAAATAAAAAATAAATGCTTTTTTATTGATAAATGTGCAAATACATTGTACATAATGATTACTTTTATGGCATAATACCAACAAATATAGCCATGAAGAAACTCTAGGAGGCAGCTAGGAAAGTAAGAGAGAAGAGGAAAGGGAAGGTAGAAGAAAGTCCCAAGGGACCAAGAACAAGAATAGTTTTCTTAAGTTTGTGAGTAGGCATGTGATAGATTTCTCTAAGAACACTGAGGGATTAGCCAGAAGAACTTGCCTCAGATAGCTCTGACGATGAGTAGATGCACGGAGAGATGATCTATGAAGAATTATGATAGACTAGTAGAAGTTTATCTATTTGTTTATTCTTTGTTTATTTTGAAACTGGTTTTTTTTTTATGTTTACAAGTATTTGATTTGTTGGAATAATGATATCATATGATATATATATTTCCTTTTCATAAAAGATTTATCCAATAAAATTTGAAGAATTTATTCGTTATAACTTCTGTTAGAAGTTATTTTATGCACCTGATAATATTTAAAGTTTAAATACTATTAACGTTTATATATTTATTTACGTGAGCATGCATCTTTTACTAATTTATCATTTGAGATGGAAAGTTGTGATTGGAGATGGCACTAAAATGAAGAACCATGATTCGCTGCAGAAGCACCC
The DNA here is from genome assembly GCA_026120185.1 of Voacanga thouarsii. Lineage (NCBI taxonomy): Eukaryota > Viridiplantae > Streptophyta > Magnoliopsida > Gentianales > Apocynaceae > Voacanga > Voacanga thouarsii. Next base: position 3,001,051 of record JANUWF010001921.1, read on the forward strand.
ATGAGAGTGCATCATCAACCCCAAAGTTTGGACCTATGCAGTATTCTATGTTGAATGTCGAGGGTGGTTATGAGTGGGAGTAGGAAGTGGCACCTAAGCAACTCATTAAGGTGATAGTTGGATAGGACAACTAAGAAAACCCTTCCCCACCACCATATTCAGCCAACTAAGGAAATAAGTCAAAGCCACAAGTGATGACTAAAGTGTTAGCCTTGAACAGAGAGGACACAGGATCAGATGCAATTGTGGCAGAAAGTTAATTCCTTATTTTATCTTCTGATAGGAATATCCTCTGTTATTGTTGTTCTATACATCTTTTATATCATTTAGTGTACTATTCATTTGAGTAGTTATAGGCTAGAGCATAGGAGCTAAATTCACCCACTACGGATAGATATAAATTTTCTTATAAATTGTTCAAGCACACCTCATTGTGCAAGGAAGTAGGGATTTATAGAGTTTATCTTAAAAGCAACATTTTGGCTGGAGAAGTAAATTTACCTAGGAATCTAACTCATTTATCTTTTGAGAATAATGGTAGCATATTAAATATGGATTGTTTGTCAAAATAAGGAGTTGAGTTGGTTGTAGAGATAGAGTAATACATTTTTGTGCACTGGATGGATATGATTAATTGTACAAGAGATAGGTAAAGCAAGTGTAGTGCAAAATATTGATAGGGCCTAAATTAGTCATATATTTTCTAGTTATTTGAGGCCATTTTGTGATACATTTTGTGCAATAACTAGTCACATTCCTTCATATTTGAGATTTTACCCTTAGAAAGGTATTTTGTACATTATTTCAGATTTTAGGGGTAAAATAAGGCAAAATTATCGCTAAACAGACTAGAAGCGACATCGGCCAGGAAAGGAGAGGTGGCACCGGCCACGTGCTATGGCACGCACTTTGAGATGATGAAAAATCAGTGAAATCAGAGCTGAACAGAACACAGCCGGCACTGGTTGGAAGCCCCGGGGTGGTGCTAGCTACAACCTAGAAGCCTTGGCATGAAAATCAAGAAAAATCAGTGAACGGATAGAGAGACAAAACATAACCAGCGTCCACCCTAGACAGGACAGGCGGTGCCAGCTGTGCATTGGTACAGAGGCGGTGCCTTGATTCGTATGCATTTTTGGCAATTTTGAAGAGTTTTGATATTTTTTTACTTCTATTCAGCTAGAAATCCTAGAGGAACGAATTTAGGCACTTCTAAAGCCTATAAATAGAGGAAAAACACAAGGAGAGGGGAGAATTTGAAAGAGCAAAATAGAAGTTTGCTCAAAATCAAGGAGGAGTTCATCAAAATCAAGAAGGATTGTACAAGAGAGTCTATGAAGGAAGAAGAAGGAGGCTTGTCTATGAGTGCTTTCTTTTAACTTTATCTTCTTTTCTTGAATAATGATGTATTAATTTTTTTATTGTAATTTGACATTATTTTTTATATTTATGATTTTTAAAGTTACTTTGATCTTTTGATTAATTGATTATTGTTTTTGGTATTTAATTACTTGTGCTAATTACGAGATTAATTTATTATTTCTTTCTATTAACTTACTTGGAAAAGAGGTTGATGATGGTCTCAATTTATTAATTTCATATTTATTATCAATTAACTTACTTGAAAAATGGGTTAATTGCTAAGAATTGGGTAATTAAAGGTTAATTGATGTCTACTAGGATATGGATTCATTGGTTAATTTCATGCTTTAAATTTGCCAGGATATGGAGATTTAATCAAGGATTGTGTTTAATGCATCTTTTGGGTGAATTAGTTGAGACATGATATGTGATGCTAGTTTGTCTAGAAGAAAGTGATTTTATGGATTGGAAAAGAAGTGAATCTATCTTAATCTTTCATGATACTAAGAGAATGATTAGTTATGATAATAATTGGGTACTTTAAGGTCATGTTTGTCAAAATAATAGTTTGATTACATAATTCCCCATCATTGACATGTATATATTCTTTTATTTTATTTTATTTTTATTTTTATTCTTTTTCACTTTATTGAGTCGGTTAAACAATGAAGGAAAAATGATTACTGCATACTTGTTCCTTGAGGATCAACACTCATTTTAAACCCTATGCTATGCTTAATGATGAGTACGCTTGCTCATATGTGTGATTTGGAATTAACGTTTTAATTTAAACTTGATTGAGAATGTGCTTATTTTTATATGATTTTTATACCTAAATTCGTACACATCAAATATCAAGAATGAAGGTTCATAAATTGTTGTGGAAGGGATGCTAAGGATATCTAGCCTGGTGTTGTAGCCTACAGGATTCAGTAATACTTGCATAGGAAAATGATGGAACTTTAAAGCTATATATAGACTATAGAGTAAAGAATAGATTGATCGTCAAGAATATTGATGTTACTCCTAAGTTAGAATTGAGATAGGGATATCATTAAGAGAGAATTTAAAGCGAGGATATACCTAAGATTGCGTCCAATTCTAGGGAAGAGCACCAAGGATATATGGTGATGCCATGCGAATTGACAAGGGTTGTAGCACGTATGGATTAAATATATAGGATTTTTTTATCTTTCTTTAATAATTTTATGGTGATCCTTATAGATAATATTTTATATATTTTGAAAAGCCTTTAAGGACACATAACTATTGAAGTTGCTATTAGAAAGGCATAGGGAGCATAAATTTCTGTTAAGGTTGATAAATGAGAATTTTAGTTGAGCACAGCTCTATTTTTTGAATAAATGGCAACTAGGGATGGTATTAAGGTAGACTTAGCTAAGGTAGAGTCTATCTAAAATTGGAAATAACCTGAGGGTATCATGAAGATTGAAGTTTCTTTGGTTTGGTTTAGTTTGGTATTACTATCGATTTATTAAGAATTTTCCCACTAACACGGTTACTGAGAAGGGACGTACCGTTTGTTTAAAGAGAAAAATGGGGAAAGAGTTTCCAAGAACTCAAAAGAAGGTTAACGACAACCTCTGTGTTGAGCATGTTGGTGAAAAACAAGCCTTAGCAGATGCTTCAAGAAAGTTGAAACTACATGAAGTTAGTTATCCAACACAAGGTCTATAGTTGGTAACAATAGTATTTACCTTAAAGAAATGGCGACACTATTTGTATAGAGCAGAATATGAAGTGTTCACTGATCATAAGAGTCTAAAATATACTTTTACATAGAAGGACATGAATCTCAGGCATTGGAAGTGGATGGAGTTTTTAGAAGAGTACAAGTGTCCTATTAACTATCATCCGAGAAAGACTAATGTAGTGGTTAATGAGCTAAGCTAAAAGGTGAAGATGGCTAGCATGATAATATAAGAAGTTCAAATAGTACAAGAGATGTTGGAACGAAATTCAAAAATTTAAGGGGAGAGAATCTATATAAGCAAATTAGGGATGGTACTAGAATTGAATCAAGAAATTATTAAAGAATAGTTAGACACTACTGAGTTTCAAGCTTTTAAGGATAAGGAGGCCAATCGAGGAGGAAAAGACTTTTAAGCAGATAAAGAAAGAACATTATATTCTCATAATTAAATGTGTGTACCATAGGATTAGGAGTTGAGGAAATAGAATCTTAGAGGAGGCATATAGAAGTAAATATGCTATTCACCTGGTAGAAGTAAAAATGTATCAGGATTTAAAGAAGATAAACTGGTGGTCTAGAATGAGAAATGATGTAGTGAGTTTGTAATAACCTACTTGACCTGTCAAAAGGTCATGGTAGACCATAAAATTGCAGGATTATTGTAACCATTACCTATCCCTGAATGAAAGTAGGAGAGGAAAACTATGTACTTTGTTACTGGCTTACCTATGGCTAAATCACAAAATGACACAATTTAGGTCATTGTAGACCAATTGACCAAATCTGTGCATTTTATATCGGTGAATGGAAAAGACTCAATGGAGAAGTTGACTTAAATTTACATACGGGAGATTGTGAGACCACATGAAATATTGTCAAGCATTGTATCTGACCGAGGCCCTAGACTCACTTTAAAATTTTGGAATAAATTTTAGGAATCTATGGGTTCAACTTTAAAGTTTAGTATCATAGTACATCCTTAGACTGATAGTTAATTTGAGAGAGTTATCCGGATATTAGAGGATATGTTGAAGGCGTGTATTCTAGATTTTAGAGACAAGTGCATTGATTGCTTGCCCTATGCGGAGTTAGAATATAACAACAGTTACCAGTTGTCAATTGGTATGGCTCCATATAAGGCTCTGTATGGAAGCAAATATTAAGTACATTTGTTTTGGGGTTGGACAAAAGATGGACACATTAGCAAATTTATTGAGGTGAATATACAAGAGATAACAGATAAGGTCAAGGTAGTAAAAGAGAAGTTGAAGGTCGCTTAGAGTCACCAAAAAAGCTATGAAGATAATAGGAGGAAAGAATTGGAGTTCCAAATGATAGATCCAACGTTCTCGAAGTTGACTCCTTGCAGAGTAAATTTGAAACATCCGAAAGAAGGGAAATTCAGTCCAAGGTATTTGGGACCATTTCCAATTATTGAGAAAATTAGACTAGTAGCTTATTGATTGGACATGTCGGAGAATGTATTTAATGAAGAACTATTGGTACTACAACCCCATCTGAGTTATATCAAGAAGCCAGTAGATATTTTGGACAGGAATATTAAGACGTAAGCAGATTCCTAGGGTAAAGGTTTCATGGGATCATGATGGCACGCAAGATGCTGCCTGGAAAATGGAAGAATGGATAAAGCGGAAGTATCCGAGATTAATTTAGAGGTATAACATCCTGAATTTTGGGACAAAATTCTCTTAAGGAAGAGAGGATGTAATACCCCGTCTAACTCTACCTTAGATACATAGGGAAACATGAGCATTGCTTAGCATTTTTCAAGTGCATAACGATTTTTAAATCATTTACCAATGTGTTTGATGATTGTGTGCATTTGTATGTGTATCATTGAACTTGTTTTTATTTATGTGCATCTGGGTTATCAAGTAAGGTTATAGTAATTCCTTGGTTGAGTTAGGTGAATTAATATGGGAGAAGAATTTATACTGGCATATAAAATGCTTGGTATAAAGGTGAAGGAAATTAGTCCAGGAATTATAGACACAAGGATTGATATGGACTAGTGGTTAAAGTTTGGTATACTACTCCTTCGAGACCGAAGTTTGAATCCCATCCTACTCTTTTTTCCCCCCCTTATTTTCTTCCTTTGGCCTAAAATTCTTGTGCAGTCGCCACTCTTGGATTAATTCCTAAATTTTATGAGTTATTCACTCTCTTATGATTTCCTAGGAATTTATCTTTTGAATATCTTTAATTGCAAATTTATCTTACATAAATTTATTTACTTAAAAAGTCAACACTTTATCTACAAAATAATATCCATATTCTTTATTTTAATCTAGAGATTAAATACTCTAGTTTAGCCACCACCATGAAGATAAAATCTCCTAAAACCTAGTGTCAAGGTATTCTAATATATTTATTTTCTAAAGGAATTTTTTATATAATTATCTTCTTTAAAATAATGGTTTAACTTTCCTAAAACTCTTGTAGCATTTAAATAATGAAATTACAGCCAATATTTTCCCTAATAGCTGCCACTTGCTAAGGAAATAAACCTCCATAATCTAATTTTGAAGTTTTAAATATATATGGATAAAAACTGATTTTTGTTTTTATTTAATTTAGTACTTATCTTCTTTTAAATAATTCGCCCTAGTTTTAAGGATAAAATTTCCAGATTTTACCTACCATCTTGGCCGCCACTTTAAAGGGGTTTTTAACCCTAGTGAGACTCCTAATTTATCTACAAAAACTCTCCTAAGATCTAGTGATAAAATCCTATCAAGTTATTCTATCATTATCATCAAAGCAACCAGAATTTTATTCACATAAATATCTTCTTCTCTTCAAAAATGACGCCGTTTTCTCTCTCTCTTTGCTCTCTTATTTTCGGTCAAAAACAAGGATAAAATCCCAGCTGCAATTTTCTCTTTTCCCTTCCCATGTGGATGAAACAACTAGGGTTTTCCAAGATAGGAGATAAAACTCTATCCAAGAATCTAGGATATTTAACCTAGGTTCTCTTATCTAAACTTTTAGAGTATCTTGTTTAGCTAAAACTCAAACTCTACTACAATACATACATGCACGAAAATTCTATTTCTTGCCCACTACACACACATGCACGAAAATTCCAAACAATACATACACAACTTTCATTTGTTTTACCAAAACACAAAAACACACAAAATCTCTCTCTCTTGTTTCAGCCATATTACTTCTAATAAGCAATTGGTCAATTTTCAAGCCTTATATTACTCAACATAGAGTCATAAAGGGCTGCTATCCTTCTACTACACTTTTGGTACATATTCAAGAAAGACCAAAGTTTATCCTGCTGCACAACATCTTTCTCCCAAAAAACCAAAACACCAAGAAAAGTTCTTGGCTGGCCAATACACCCACATATATTCTTGAACCATTAGAAGATTCTCTTCCATTCAAACAAACTCTCCTTAAGGTAACTCCATATTCTTGATCTTTCTTCTCCTTTTCTATTCATCCCTAATGCCAAGAAATAGGACTAATATTCTATTTATTCTTCTACTATACGATCATTTGGATTCAAGGCCAATGTTTCATCTTTTCTCAAGCAGATTCACTCTAGGCCTAATGAGGCAGTCTCTGATGATAGCAGTATCTTGTGTACTTATCTTTTGAGGTAATCCGAGATGCTCAACTTTCATAGTCTTATGAATGATAAGAATACCTGATCTATGTGCTAATGATATGAGAATATTTATATAAAGGTTCTAGCACTATGAGCATGAACAATTAGGATTTGTGATTATGCTAGATGATTTATTGATCTGTGCAATGTTAAAGCTTGTAATAGTGGACCTAGATCTATGCCTAAAATAGATGAAATGTGATATTTGACTTTTCTAAGAATGTTTTATCAAATATATGATATGGAGTATTTATACTTTTTAGATATTTAATCTTTCTGATTTAAAGGTGGAATTGTTGATTTATGAGTACGATTATGACAGACAAGGACTTTTATGCTATGATTGGGTCATATAATTAATTTAGGATACTTTGATGAATAGATTGGTTTATATAGACTTGATTATATAAATATTTGGGATAGTTTGAGATCTATGATTATTATTTGGAGAAAATTGATGCATTGATGAGAGAGTTGAACATGAGATTGCCTGTTAGAATCTTAGATCTGGTTGGTTTGAATGATTTTGATTGTACCATGTATTAGGATAGATCATGACTATGATATATTATATAGTTTTACATAATGGGTTTATCTTAATTGAAATATCAATGTAGTTGATATTACATATCTATCTGAACTGCTACAAGTAAGCCCTTGCATTAATTTTTTAAATTAAAGCTCTTAACTGCAAGTCAATTGTGAACTGTGATTATTTCAATGATGTGATTATTTTGGGTTCAAGCTTGATTCTTTTCATTAAATGGTTTTGTTTAAACAAGGATTTTAGCAAAACAACTATCTTTTATTTATAAAATAATTTTCTGCAAATTATCTGAAACCATGCTTGCATAACCAGAATATTTGAAAGTGATTATATTGAGATTGGTTCTCGAGCTATATGTTGATATTGAGTACTCAATAAAGGTAGGCTATTAAGATTAGTCTTTGACAGTTAGGGTAAGTCTCTCAGCTAACGGCTGCCTCTGAGAGATAAGCTCTGACTGGATAAAACAACAGTCTTAGTGAGTCAAGCCGATTTGAACTAGCACCACAATGCAAGTGGGCTATTATTTCAGAATGGACAACCAATATATTAGGGTAAGAGATAAAGGAGTATCTTACATAGTGGGTTGATCACCCATTGCATTGTAATGCAGAGTTTCACAACGTCTATCATGATGCAGGATTTTCATGGCAAAGGTTATGATGGAAGGTTTCATAGCCCACTTTTTTGGGTGGTTTTTTTTGTAAAATTATATAATTGTGATTTCTTGAGAAAAAGTGCAAAACACCACTCAATGTTATACGCAAAATGCGTTTAACTTGTAATTAACTTTTATGAATGATTCTAAAAATGCATACGTGAAATCTCTTTTAAATCAATCAAGAGCACACACAGGACTTACTGAAATTATTTTTTCACACATTTATATCATATTTCAGGAGATACTAGAATTGATTAGGTTGGGCCATGTTAAAGATTAAAGAATTCTATTTCTGTTTTTATTGTACTTTCTCTTGAGAGTCGATTTGTTTGTTAGTTTTGAGTCTTGTACTAGTTTTTTTTTTTTTCATTGTAATAAGTTAAAGATTTATTTTACTTTGAGTTCTTTTTACCTCATTATAAAGATCCCTAGTTCTTTGAATGAGGCAATATCCCCACCCTTTTAAGGTACATAGGTTGCAGGGTGTTTCAACTAGTACTGTCATCTCATTCAGAAAGATCTCATCATCTCCTGGAAGAGGCCTCCTACTAGAACACTTATCTAACCTTTCAAGTGCTAGTACCAGCAATCTACCCTTATTGAGAACTCAATAAAACTAGTCCTTTTCGAGGACCTATCATCATTCTGCAAGTCAATTCTTAAGTATATTTCATAAACAGATGCTAAGTTGTAAACTTAAGAAATTTATGATATGATTTCACAAATTATATATGTCAAATCAATAAAATATTCATGGATTTTTAGCAAGAATGATGCTTCACTTGAAATCTACCCTTTTAGGGATGCACATGATTTAAAAGTACTTTTTCAGAATATAATCATATAAACACTTTTAAGCATTATGCATAAACTTACAAAATTTTTCAAAAGTTAATCTTAATGGCAAAGTCAATTGCCGAAAGTAGGTTTCATGTATGCAAGGACTTACTCCCTTAGATCTTCTTGAAAAGCTAGCTATTGAGAAGATAAGTTTGGAATCCCAACACCGTATAACAAATTATACAAAAGAACACTTTTTTAGATTCAACTCAACTGGTCCATTACATTAAGCTATTTGAGCAATTACATCACTCAATTTCTAAATAAAATAGTTGAGCATAAAACCCCCCACCATAACAGTCATCTTAACAAACAACTAAAACCCTAATCACATATGTCACTCATACCTCCTACAATAACTCTCAAACAAAACTTTTAGACCTAAAAATTAAATCATAGTTTTCATATTTCATATTTCCCTACATATGCTTGATTGCCAAAATCACATAATGCTATGCCCTATCACTATAATAGGAAACAAATGACACAACAAGATCATCATAGGCAACTTGATCACAGAAGGGTACAAGTAAAATAATCCTTCCTATATGAGTATAATTAATAGCCAAGATGCTCGGTCTAACATCAATATGCTTATCGACACGAAAAGGATTCCATAGGCAAGTTCACTCCAAGCCTTCATACATAAGCATCTGTATCCCATCAATATAAATTAAACTACTAGCAGTAAGATCTCAACACTTACATCCTACAAGATCCAAGTATAGCAAGTAAAATCTAGCATGCTCATTTCCTATGCAATTAACATTTTTCCATCACTTCTCATATAACACCATATCGACAGTAAAAAATATTCCCAAGCTAAATCACTACTTTTGTCATGAAAGTGAAACTCCTTTTTAATACTAGGCCTTAAACATATTCAAAGATAATATAACACAACTATGAGACTAAAACAACAAGATTCAGATATTACTTGTATACCACCACACTACTATATGACCCGAAGAGGATCGGGGATGTCGCCACATCCTTAGGACCAAGAATCTTTATAACTAGGTAAAGCAAAGAAAGTAATAAAATTTAAACTTAGGAATTTGACTTATCAAAACTTATTACAAGGTTCCAGAACAAAAACTTAAAGCATAACAAGACCAATATCTTCATCTTAAATAAAACAATGTCTTAAGGACAATAAACTCCTCAAGTAAAACAAAAGAACAATTAAATCTTGAACAGTACTTGCCTCTAATAATTTCTCACCTCAGAACTAGTACTTTCTTAAATATAATATAGAAATATTGTTTAAGAAAGGAATTCTCAATAAATCTTGTGTGTGCATATAGAATAGTTTTAGAATTTCCTCATGATGCAATTTTTCATGAATAGTTGACAGAAAAATATTTGCAAGCCATTAATCGAGTAAACACTGAGTGGTTCCAAGTTTTGCAATAATTCACAAGTTAAATAATTTAAATCCGAATATCCAAAGCATGAATATTTTAGAAAATAAAACCATTCATAACATCATTATAACATAATTACATAATTGAAAAGTTATGAAACCCTACATCATGACTAGCCACTTTGAAACCCTGCATCACTGTGAAGTGGGCAATTGACCCACTAGTGGTAATACATCTCCAACTTCCACCCCAAAATTACCGGTCGTCCATCTCCGGTCAACAATCCCATCCAGACCATAGTGTTAGAATGGACTGGACTAACTTACTAGTGATGGCATCTTATCTTGAAAGAGTTTATCTCCCACAAGTGGCCACTTATTAGAAGACTAGCCCTAACACTTAGAGATTAGTACTAGAAGCCTACCCTAATTGAGTACCAAACGAATCATGTAACCGATTTAGGATTTTCTCAAAAAATTACCCATACTGTGAGTTCGTTCAAGTAAGGTAACGTGTATCTAATCGAAAGATCTAAAATTTTCATATTGCAATTATAAATGGTGAGGATTTGATCAAAACACCGATTAGTGCTCGAATAGTGAATTTACTATGTTTGGTTATCAAAAGAGCAATTAAAAGAATCGAACACAATGACTTGCATATTTGTGCATTGTTTATCAAATAAACATGTGAGGACTTACTAAATTGGAGTCTTCTGTTAAGCCTAAATCACAGTGCAGTTGGATCCGAGATCCCGACCCTGTCTAGAATAAAATTAATCCATAATTAAAATCCATAGCTAATAACTTCTACTACACTCCCAATCAAGGCATACTAATGCACATCCACAATATTCATATTAGATATATCATGGATAGGCCAATCAACAAAAAGGCATTTAATCATTAAATAAAAATTTAGAAGATATTGATAAATATTAATTGGTAGATAAATATAAGTTCATGAATAATTAACATTTAGTAGTCATATATATGTTAGTTATCAACATTTAATCGAATTAATTAATTGATACCTCTATTAAGTTAATAGCTTATATTTAATAGGTAAAAGTTGGTAATTAAATAATCACACGAGCATATAGCAAATAATAGTTAAATAGAATATATGAAAGACTAATAATAATCTAGACTAATTAGTTGGTAACATATACTAATTAGTATTTAGTGCTTTAGCATTTAATAAATGATAATTAAACAATTAAGTATAAGTAATAATCGAACACTTATCAATCAACCCCAATTGATATTTTCATATTAATACTTGTTAAATAATTAGTGAATAATAATTTTCTACACTAAGTAAATAGAGAAATAAACTCTTCAAGAAATTATTTATTAATCATATAATTAATTAACAATCAAACAAGTAAATCCCAATCAGATTATCATAGTCAATAACTATCCAAATAATATCACACTTCTAATGGATTAGAGATCGCACAACATCTAGTGAAAAATAGCATTAGCCATGTCTCTTCATATTAGGCAAAACAAAGCAATATACATGCTCATCATTCTATCTTGATCATAAGACAACAAGCAATTAATAAGAAATAGACAAGTATTAGCTTTATCCAACAAAACATGCCCATCATCTCAACCCTAACTTCTCCCAACACAACTTCAAAACCATTAATTCATCTGCCTCCTAACATTCAATAATATAATTATTCAAAGAAAAAGGGCCGAAGGTTACTTGATAAGAAGTAAGATGCCTCAACTCTACTTAAGTATCCAATTGACATGATTCCTTGGAGGGATGCTCTTCGTGGCTAGGGTTATAAAAATTAAGTAATGCTGATTAAGGTTTGAAGGAGGAGATCGAGACAATGGTGGTCATCGATCTGTGCAAGAGAAGAAGGGAACTAGTATGTTCAAGAGTTGAGAGAGAGAGAGAGAACACTTTACCTTGATTTAATGGAGGATAGGTCGAGAACAATAGGACTCTATACTGGGTGGATTCGAGGAGTGTAGGTGGAGGTTGGGAGATTCTTTTTTTTATGTGAGTGGTGTCTTGCTTCAGTGAAGAAAGCAAAATGGGAGAGGGAGTGCCAAGAGCTTCCTTTTGTGTGAGTGAGTGCTTCGAATCTTTGAGAATGAGCTAGTGAGAGAGGCCGAGTGGATAGGGAGATTTAGGGTGAGGGGATTTTAGATCTTTTAGTGATGTAATAAGGAGAAGTGATTGATGGAGTAAAGAAGGAATGTTCTTATTTGGTGGAGGGAATTATGGAAGCTAATCTAAGAGAAAGAGGACTAAGATGTGTCAGTTGCTATGGCGGTGATGAAGGAACCTCATGAGTAAGTAAAGGAAAGGGGAGAAGAGAGAGTTTTATTTTACTAAAGGAAAATAAAGAAACCGGTTCTCCTTTGATGAAAGAGAACTTTAGTTTTGTGGAGGCTGGAGTAGTCCAAACAGCCTTGTGCTGCGTGTGTACTGATTTGCTCTAAGCAAATGACCAAAACCAAAGTGATTTGCAAAATGGTCATTTAGGGCATTGCATTTTACTGGACAGGGAAAAAGTTTATGCTCTTGCTACCTTTCGATTTTGTTTTTGCTAGAGAGAGTGTGGCCAAATCCTTTGGTTAAATTAGGATGATATTTCGTGCAAGAAAGGGAGAAAAATCATTAGGGCTTACTGGATTTTTTGAGAGGGAGAATATATGGCAGTTTTCCTATTTGAAAACAGTAGGAGAATTATTTGATTTGTATTAATAGGAGAATTCTTCTTTTAGTTTCCATTTTTGGCTAACTCAACTAAGGGAAAGAAGAGATCTTCTTGGAAGTTGTCTGACAAAAATAAGGATCAACAGCCATGCTCTTGTATGGAATTAGAGAGCAAAAAGGGTTGAATTTGTGGGCTCTAATAGGAAACAATTTGCATTCAAATCCTTGGAGAAAAATGGAAGGTTGTGGCTGATTGAAAGGAAACAAATTTCCAGCATAGGAAGAGAGTTAATGCTATGAATCTTGTTACTAAAATTGAAGAGAGAATTAGGGAAACAATACCATGCCTTGGCCGATTACTTCAAAAACATATAAGGAAGGAATTTAAATTTGAATTTGGACGGAAAAAGGAAACAATAATCTCAATTTATTTCCTTCTAGCATCACTTTCCTTTGTTGTGGAGGCGATCTGATTTTATTTTTTTGAGTAGCCGCCATAGTGAACATATAGGTGGAGTTCGAACCCTAGTTATCCAACTAACATCCCAGCATTATTCCCATTATATCACCACAACTCTTATGCCTCATCAACACACTAATATTTTTATGAATCAAATTCTTGAACCCAAATTTCACTCACGATAAATTAACTAAACAAGATAATATCATTTATCTCAAATAGGCATGTAGGCTAAATAAGGCAACTTGGGATAATAGTTATTCTATCAAATTACATATGAAGCATATAGGATAAAAAACTAAGTATGATCATATTTTCAAATAGATGATGCAATGCATGCCTATATACTACCCAGGGTAATTTAGGGTGGGGTTTTACATCCTTCCTTCCTTAAAGGAATTTCGTCCTAAAATTCACAAGTATTACCTCTATAGCAATTCAAGGTACTTCTTCTTCACCCACTCCTCAATTTTCTAAGTGACGTCCTGTGCCCCATGATATTCCTACAATACTTTGACTATCGAAATTCATTTGTTCCTCAGTTCCCTAACATTCCGATCTGCAATCTTAACCGGCTTCTCTACGTAACTTAGATCTAGGTGTAGTTGGTGGGTTTCCTCATTGAGTACATGCTCAATGTTCAGCAGGTATTTCTTGAGTTAGGAGATATGGAATACGCCGTGTATTCCTATCAAAGCCTCAAGTAACTCCAACTTGTAGGCTATTGGTACAATTTTCTCAAGTACTTGAAAAGGCCTTAAATACCTCAGGCTCAGCTTTCCTCCTTTCTAATGTTTAAAGTTTTCGTGACTTAGAGTGATCTTCTTGAATGTGTAGTCCCCTACTTGAAACTTAAGGCCTCTTATTCTCTGAGCTACTTTTAGTCTCTCCCTGATTAGCTTTACTTTGTATGCCATTTCTTGGATACATATTCCTCTAGTTTTATCAACCCGTCCATCTTCTGACCAATTCTAGTATAGCAGTACTGGCATTTTCGTCCGTACAGAGCTTCATACGGTGCCATCCCAACCAATTTGAGATAAAATGGAGACGAATTGATTTTTTTAAAAAAATTAAAATGAGATATTTGAGACAAAATAGAGACGAAAATTTTTTGTCTCTAAAAAAAATGTTTCTATTTGGTCTCTAAATAGATGCAAAATAGAGACGAAAGTAATGTCGTCTCAATTTTATCTCTAAATAGAGTCAAAACAACGACGATTCTCAATGTGTCTCGAATATCAGAGATAAATTAGAGATGGATATTTTTCATCTCTAACTAAAACGTTTCTATTTAGTCTCTAGATAGATGCAAAATAAGATGATAGTAAAGTCATCTCAATTTTGTCTCCAAATAGAGTCGAAACCGCGACAACAATCAACGTGCATCTAATATTAGAGACGAAAAAGTTTTTAGTCTCAAATATTAGAGACGCAATAGAGACAACAAAGCTATTAGTCTCTAATATTAGAGACATAATAGAAACGAAAAATTCATTAGTCTCTAAGGTGTTTAAAATTAGAAACTAATTAGAGACGAATATGTTCGTCTTTACCTTTTCATTACTCTATTTATTCGAATAATTGGTCTCAAAATTGGAGATAGTCTGAGTCGTCTCTAATTGGTCTCTAAATAGAGACATTTTAGAGATTATAAAATCCATCTCAAATATTTGTGACTAATTAGAGTCTACATTTTTTGCCTCTAAATTTTAGAAACTAATTTACCTTTTTTTCTCTAAATTAACTCTAATTTCAAATCCGCCTCAAAAATTGGAGACGGTCTTAGTCGTCTCTAATTGGTCTCTAAATAGAGACGATTTAGATATTATCAAATCCGTCTCAAATATTTGAGACTAATTAGAGTTTATATTTCTGTCTCTAAATTTTAGAGATGAAAAGATTATTTACATTTTTGTCTCTAAATTGACTCTAATTTCGAGTCAAATGGTCATTGTCTACATTTGATTTTCAATTTTCTATTTAGAGACAAAATAGACACCAGTTTAAATCGTCTTTATATCTCTAAGTATATTTGACAAATTCAAAAAATATATGTTATGTTATAATAATAATAATAATAATAATAATAATAATAATAATAATAATAATAATAATAATAATAATAATAATAATAATAATAATAATAATAATAGGAGTTTACAAATTGAAGATGAACTTATAACAAATCTAACGGTTGGATCATTAATTTGGTATGCTAATTTTTGTAAATGCATTAGGTTTTAGACTTGTATGTAGAATTATGCTAGATTATGTGACAAACCATAACTGATTACCTTCAAATTTGGCCATTGTAACATCCCTCATTTTCTTCTTGTCGCAATGGGCCAGCTCAAGTGGGATGTCGCCCCGTCTGAATTCTCAGACTAGGGGTCTTTATAATGATATAAACTTAAAGCAAGCATGTACAGGTCAAAGCTTAAGTAAATACATGAAACATACTCTTTCATTATGAATACATGAGTGGTGATAGATACATCATCAGGGTTCCCCAAAATATACAAGCTAAAATAGTCTCATCATCCATGTACAAAGGTCATGCTAAAAGATTCCCTAACTAGTGCTAGATGGCAAAGTCCGGGTAGTACCGTCACTAGTCTTCAGCTCCAATCCCTAAAATAGAAAAGACAAACACACGTGTGAGTGGTATACTCAGTGAGTCCCGTGTGTGCTAGTGTTTTACTCAGAAGAGAAAGATATTTTTCAATTTCTTTATTGAAATAAATTTTGTGCCCGGAAAACAGTACAATTTTATAATTTTAGTTCAACCTATCATGTACATTCGAAAAATAATGGCTTCCAAACACATGGCCCCTAATTCATTAAATGTGGATTCTTCCCCATTTGGAAGTGCGACACGCGTGCAAAATTCAAGGAACTTCACCTTCAGCTACACGGTCTCTTGTGCCAGGGACTGCGCCTTACAGCACGTTACCCGTGATATGCCGGAAGGGTGAGCAGCGTACAAATGTACCTCACCGTGCACTTAGGGTTCTTTTACTTTCCACCATAAGCCAGAGGTCCCAATCCTGACGTCAATCACCATCGAGGTGGAAAGGGACTGAACACACCGAGTGTCCCCGCTCGGTCTCATGTGAACAATCCACCATCATAAGTAATAGGCAATTGCCGGGCTCACAACGGCTAGCCAGGGATGGCTAATTCCATTGTCCTGTCGCCCCGTTCGGAGTAAGATAAGCCCAATAACTGGACCAGGTTACTTGGGTTCATCTAGCTCTAACGAAGGCTAGTACAAAGGTCAAAGCCCTTGCTGAGTCCTCAACGTCACCACTGATTCAAATATTCAATATACTCATTTGAAAGAAGTCTGCTCTCCCTGAAGGGAATTTAAAACAACTCATTCTTGGGGCCAAATATCATTTTTTTAAAATTTTGCATCACTCGAGTGGGTATTTTCAAGAGCTAGCAAAATTGTATAAATTTCATCTCGGAAGCCATTAAGCATAAAGAAAGCTTATTTTAAGCATCAAGAAAGCTCATTTCGTTCATCTCGGAAGTCTTTAAGCATAAAGGAAGCTCATTGAAACATTTCGTAAATATCAATTAGACTGGATTCATAGGCTTCAATCATATCAAGAAGACATAGTTTATATCAGAGAAACATTAAACTTTGTCAGAAAAACACATAGCAAATGGTAGTTTTAAAATCAAGGGACTCACCTTATATAATAGGTCGAAGTTGCACTTGTTTAGACCTAAAAGGTGTTCTCTCGACTTGATTCACCTAAACCATTGGTATATCCCTTTGTTATTACTCAATGATTTCAAATTCTTAATGGTTCGAATAAGGTTTCTATAATCTCTCTAAGGAAATAAATGAATTAACGCTTTTAATGGTTTTCCTGATTTTACAGCTTTACCACTCTCCACCATTCTTCGCATAACTTATTCAATATAGGTCCAAATAAGGTGAGGCTACTTCCAGAATATTCCTAATATATCCCTTTATCAATCCCAGGTCATGAGTCATGCAAACTCTATCCCATTTTGTACAGTTTTTCAGTTGATTCCACTGTTCCGAGTTTGGAGTTCAGTTTCGTCACTTTCCAGTATTTTGTTCATAACCCTTCCAATTCAGGTCCAAATGAGGTGAAACCACATCCTAAATACTCCTAGGATATTTCTATATCAATTTCAGGTCATGGGGTATTCAAAAATCTCTCCATTCCATTCATTTTTTCAGCTAAACCCGCTACTTCGAGTTGGTGATTCAAATTTACAGTTTAAGACCCCAACTTGTTTTAACTTATTCCCCTGATTTCTTCAACATACCCTACCTCATTTAAACCCTTCAATACTTCATTTAACATCTCAATATCAGTATTCTATTAGGTTTTCATATCCAGCACTTCTCTTTTATCCATATGAATTATTTATTCCAAACTATTCAAACCAGTAAATTTTGGCAGATTACATTATTCTTGCTATTTCTGATTCCTTAGTCATCCAAACCCACATCACCTGATTCAAATCCTTTCTAACTAGTCTAGGACAGGCTTAGGATTATTCATGTTCAAATTCCAGCAAACCATCACTCTAAAATGAACTGAAAATCATGTCTACTTCATCACTCATCCAACCGGTTAACCAACCATCACAAAATCAACATATTTTTACTACTTAACTTCAACAATATTCACATGTAGCTAGCTTCCAACTTCTAGTATTATTTTCTTGAGCTTTGGAGAAGTGATCTCTTACCTTTCTAAGATGAAGGCAAGCTGTAACTCTCCCTCCTTTTCTTTCTTTTCCTTTCCTCCTCTCCTTGCTGCCGGTTCTTCTCTTCTTCCTCTTGCTGCCAAAATTCTCTCTTTCTCTGTTTTTCTTCTCTTCTTACTGCTCTCTCTCTTGGATTGAAATCCTCCCCCTTGTTCCTATTTATAGAGCTTGCTCCCCTTGGTCTTATTGTATACTTTATAAAAGATCTAGGGTGAGTTGGCAATTTTTAGAAGTCATGAGACTTCTCTAGGTTTTTCAAGAGAATTGTGGATTGCTCTAGAAGGTTGTAGGTCCTCTAGAAGTTTGAAGAAATTCTTAAAACCTTTTTGGACTAATATATGATTAATCTTAATTAACTTTCCCTAATCTCACTTAGTTTAATTAAGCTTAATTAGAAGAAATCTAATAATGGTCAAATTTGGTCAACAATGTCATGCTTGTGGGCCACCTTTATTTAATTTTTGTGGGCCCCCTAAAATATCCTTCCATATAATATATTATAACCTAGGATTTTTATGATTAGGTATAATATATGCATATATATACATATATATATAATGATAAAAATGATATAATAATTCAATATTGTTATAAAATTAGGGTAGTGTTAGAATAAAATCTTCACACTACACACTAATAAAACTCTAACTGTTTTGCACAAGAATTTCTCTCTTTCTTTTCTCTCACAATTTTCTCTAATCTTTCTTTCACTAATCTTTCTTTCACTAAATAATGGTGTATTACAAGCTTAGAAAATAGCTCTATTTATAGAGCTCTAATTAGTGGATTACATCATGGCATACATCATCTTCCACTAATCTTAATTAGTGGTGTCTCCACTAAATGGTGGACATCCATAAAAATCTTCTAATAATTCACATAAATCCATAATTAGTGGAGCCTCCACTAATTAATAAAGATTCCAATAATTCATAATAAATATAATTATTTAACTTTATTAATACTATAATTTAATATTACCAAGAGATTTTGGTATTAGATAATAAATATAAAATAGTAATAATAGAATATAAAAAGTATATCATAAATTCTTTTTATATTCTATCTTCTCTTGTTTTTTTTTTTTTTTTACACAAGTCCACCCTATGCAAGTCCTTAATATAAGGCGGGTTATTACAGCCATAATCCTTATTTTAGCAATTTTAACAAATCTAATGGTTGGATCGATAATTTGATATGCTAATATTCATAAATACATTAGATTTTGGGCTTTTATATAGAGATTATGCTAGATTATGTGGTAAAACTTATCGAATTACCCTCAAATTTGGCCATAACACTTTGTTAAATAATTTTAACAAATCTAACGGTTGGATCATTAATTTGATATGCTAATCTTTTTAAATGTATTAGGTTTTAAGCTTTTATGTAAAGATTATGATAGATCATACGGCCAAACAAATTCGATTACCTTCAAATTTGGCCATAATACGTATTTTAGAAATTTTAACAAATCTAACGGATGGATCGTTAATTTGATATGATAATATTCATAAATTTGTTAGGTTTTGGGCTTTTATATAGAGATTATGTTAAATTATATGGCAAAACATATTCGATTAATTTAAATTTGGCAATAATACTTTATTAAGCAATTTTAACAAATTTAACGATTTGATTGTTAATTTAATATCCTTATGTTTCTAAATGCGTTAGATTTTAGGTGCTTATGTAGAGATTGTGTTAGATTATATGGTAAAACATATATGATTACCTTCAAATTTGAGCATAATACTTTTTTAACAATTTTAACAAATCTAACGGTTGGATTATTAATTTGATATGCTAATCTTTAGAAATGCATTAGGTTTTGAGTTTTTATATAGAGATTATACTAGATTATGTAGCAAAATATAACAGATTACCATTAAATTTGGCCATAATACATTTTATTAGCAATTTTAACAAATCTAACAATTGAATTATTAATTCATATCCTTATATTTCTAAATGTGTTTGGTTTTGTGCTTTTATGTAGAGATCATACTAGATTATTCATCAAAAAATATCCGATTACCTTCAAATTTGGCGATAATTCATTTTTTTTAGTTGGATCGTTATTTTGATATGCTAACATTTGTAAATGCATTAGATTTTGGGCTTTTATGTAGAAATTATGCTAGACTATGTGGCAAAACATATCCGATTACCTACAAATATGCCCATAAAAATTTTTTTAGTAATTTTAATAAATCTAACGGTTAGATCGTTAATTTAATATACTAATCAGCATCAACAGATTATGTTTTTGGCTTGCATATATAGATTATGCTATATCATGTGGCAAATCATATCTGATCACCTTAAAATTTTGCCATATTATGTTTTTTAGAAACTTTAACAAATGTAAATGATGCGTTTAAATTTAGGCATAAAAATCATACAAAAACTAAGCACATTTCCAATCAAGTTTAAATTAAAACGTTGGACCCAAATCACACATATGAGCAAGCGTACTCATCATTACTGAGCATAGGGTTCAAACGAGTGTCGATCATCAAGGAACAAGTAAACATTAATTACCCCTCTTTCATTGTTTAACCAACTCGATAAAGTGAAAATCAAATAAAAAATAAAATAAAAATATGTACATGTTAAGGATGGAGAAGTATGCAACTCAAACCATTGATTAGACAACTAATATCTTCAAGAACTTAACCATTATCATAATCAATCATTCTCTCGGCACCATGAAGGATTAAGATAAATTAGCATCACTTGGTCTGTCTCAACTAATTACTACCTTCTAGATAAATTAGAATCACTTGGTCTGTCTCAACTAATTCATTCAAAAGATGCATTAAACACAATCCTTAATTAAATTTTCGTAGTCTGGCAAATTTTAAACATGAAATTAATCAATGAATCCTTGGTCTGGCAAACATCAATTAACCTTTAATTACTCAATCCTCAGCAATTAACCTTTTTGCTCTAGCAAGTTAACAGCCAATGAATGCGAAAATTTATCAATTGCAACCATCATCAACCTCTTTGGTCTAGCAAGTTAATAATAGAAACAACCAATTAATCTCAGAATATGCCCAAGTAATTAAATACCAAGAAGAACAGTCAATTAATCAAAAGATCAAATAACTCCAAGAATCATGATTATCTAAAACAATGTCAAATTACAATAAAATAATTAAAATATCATTGTTCAAGAAAAAGAAAACAAAGTAAAAGAAAGAACTCATAGACAAGCCTCCTTCTTCTTCCTTTGAAAACCTTCTTGTACAACCCTCCTTGAACTATTAATCTCTAGGGAATATTGGTGATGCACTCCAAAATATGTCTAAGTCTCTACATTATGCACCCCCTTTTCTAGGGTAAATTGGCCTTTATTTATAGGCTTACAAAGTTCCTAAAAGAATCATAAATAAAGAAGAAGTAATTACCTAAAAATATCCAAAACCAAAAAGGATTAATAAAAGCTAAAATAAAAACCTACGAGAAATTAATGAAGTCCACCGTCTTTGACTTTTGTGAAATTGAGAATTTGATTTTGACTTCAATTTGATTCTTGTCGTATTGTGCTGAAGTTGCAATTCTGTTGTTGAATTGGAATTGTAAAATTGGCTTCAAATTAAGCCTACACGGAAGCCGTCTTTTCTTTGAATTGCATCGGCTCAATTGAGCCGTTTTCCTTTCCATCGGCTCAATTGAGCCGCAAACCATCACATTCACCCGAGATTTGTTACAATTCCTTCTTTTCCTCATCTTTCTTTTGTCCTTTTCCCTTAGCCACTTTTGTTGACTTCTCCTTCTCCTTGGCCCCACAGAAATTATCCTTGCTTGTGTTGCTCTTGCTGTCGGCTCAAGTGAGCCACCCGAATTTGATTACTTCCTCTGTTGCTTTTGTCCTTTGCTGACCGAAATTCATCTTTCTCTTTTGCTGATTGCTGACCGAATCACATCTTTCTTTTCTTTTCCAATCCAATTTCAATTGTACTTGATCTGCTTCTTCTCAATTTCTTTGCTTTTTTTCTTTGTTCTTCCAGTGGCTAACCGGCGCCGGCTCCCCTTCTCGGGGGTGGCGCTGCCTCTATTCTGTTCTGTGATATTTTTGTCTTATTTTACCCCTAAAATCTAAAATAATGTACAAAATACCTTTCCAAGGGTAAAATCTCAAATATGAAGGAATATGACTAGTTATTTCACAGAATGTATCACAAAATAATATCAAATAACTAGAAAAAATATGACTAATTTAGGCCATATCAGTAACTGTTAGATCGTTAATTTGATATGCTAATCAATGTAAATGTATTAGGTTTTGAGCTTTTATATGGAGATTGTGCTAGATCATAGGGCAAAACATACCTGATTACAATAAAATTTGGAAATAATACTTTTTTTATTTATTTTAACAAATCTAATGGTTGGATCATTAATTTGATATGCTTATATTTCTAAAATGCTTTAGGTTTTGGACTTTTATATGGAGGTTATGCTAGATCATGTGGCAAATCATATCAGATTACCTTCAAATTTAGCCATAATACATATTTTTGCAATTGTAATAAATCTGATTGGATCATTAATTTGATATGCTAATCAATGTAAACAGGTTAGGTTTTTGGATTTATATAGAGATTATGTTAGATAATATAGCAAATCATATCCTATTACTTTCAAATTTGGCAATAATATTGGTTTTAGCAATTTTAACAAATTTTACGTTTTGATCATTAATTTGATATGCTTATATTTCTAAATGCTTTAGGTTTTTGGCTTTTATATGGAAATTATACTAAATCATGTGGCAAATCATATCCAATTACCATCAAATTAGGTCATAATAATTTTTTAGTAATTTTAATAAATGTAACGATTGAATCGTTAATTTGATATACTTATCTTTATAAATATGTTTGGTATTGTATATACATATATATGTATATGGTATGTATGTATGTATGTATATATATATATATATGTATGTCAGTCTATCTATCTATCTATGTGTGTGTGTGTGTGTGTGTGTGTGTGTAGGTATTATGTGGTATGTATGTATATATGTGTATATATATGTGTATGGGTGTGCGTGTGTGTATATGTATGTGTGTGTGTGTGGATATTATGATAGATCATGTGTGGTATCTACATGATATATATATCATGTAGATATTATGTATCTAAATATTCTAATAGATCATGTGACAAAACATATCCGACCGCCTTTAAATTTAGACATAATATTTTTTTTAGCAATTTTAACAAATTTAATGGTTGGATTGTTAATTTGATATGCTAATCAATGTAAATGTGTTAAGTTTTACATTTTTATATGGAGATTATACTAGATCATGTGGCAAATCATATCCATCACCTTCAAATTTGGCCATAATATGTTTTTTATAAATTTTAACAAATTTAAAGGTTGGAGCATTAATTTGATATGCTAATCAATGTAAATGTGTTAGGTTTTTGGCTTATATATAGAGATTATGCTAGGTCATGTGCAAAACATATCTTATTACAATCAAATTTGGAAATAATACTTTTTTTAGAAATTTTAATAAATCTAACGATTGGATCATTTATTTGAAATGCTTATATTTCTAAAATGCTTTATGTTTTGGCCTTTTATATGGAGGTTATGCTAGATCATGTGGCAAATCATATCCGATTACCTTCAATTTTGGCCATAATATGGTTTTAGCAATTTTAACAAATCTAACAGTTGGATTGTTAATTTGATATCCTAATCAATGTTAACGGGTTAGGTTTTTTACTTTTATATAGATAATATGCTAAATCATGTGACCAATCATATCCGATTACCTTCAAATTTGGCCATAATACTGGTTTTAGCAATTTTAACAAATCTAACAGTTGGATCGTTAATTTGATATGCTTATGTTTCTAAATGTTTTAGGTTTTGGGCTTTTATATGGAGATTATACTAGATCATGTGGTAAATCATATCCAATTACCTTCAAATTAGGCCATAATAATTTTTTTTAGTAATTTTAACAAATGTAATAGTTGAATCATTAATTGATATGCTTATCTTTGTAAATATGTGAGGTATTGTATATACATATATATGTATGTGGTATGTATATATATGCGTATGTCTATGTATATGTATGTATATATGTATGTGTGCGTGTGTGTGGATATTATGATAGATCATGTAGATACCACATGATCTATGTGGTATCCACATGATATATATATCATGTGGATATTATGATAGATATTGTGGTAAAACATATCCAATCACCTTCAAATTTGGACAGAATACTTTTTTTAGCAATTTTAACAAATCTAACAGTTTGATCGTTAATTTGATATGCTAATCATTGTAAATGTGTTAGGTTTTGGACTTTTATATAGAGATTATGCTAGAACATGTGGCAAATCATATCCAATTACAATCAAATATAGCCCTAATACTTTTTTAGTGATTTTAACATATCTAATGGTTGGATCGTTGATTTGATATGCTTATATTTATAAATGCTTTACGTTTTAGGCTTTTATATGGAGATTTATGGTAGATCATGTGGCAAATGATATCCGATTACCTTCAAATTTGACCATAATATTTTTTTTTAGCAATTTTAACAAATCTAGTGATTGTATCATTTATTTGGTATGCTAATCAATATAAATGTGTTAGGTTTTGGGCTTTTATATAGAGATTATATTAGATCATGTGGCAAATCATATATGATTACCTTTAAATTTGGCCATAATACTTTTTTTTAGCAATTTTAACAAATCTAATGGTTGATATGTAAATATTTGTAAATACGTTAGTTTTGGGCTTTTATATAGAGATTATTCTAGATCATCTGGCAAAACATATCCAATCACCTTCAAACATATTCGATTACTAAAATTAATAAGAGTAAGTAAGTTACCTTGTTACCATTAGCATTAAGGTCGATAGTACTAGGACTTATATGTGTTAGTTGAATTAATCCCTCAAATTTGGAGGTTATTTGTGGTATGATAAAAATATGTTTATTTTTAGAAAATGAACATTTACTTTAACTATCCCAAAAATAGAAATGTGAATATTCAATTTTGGATGATGGAGAGTAATATTTAATTCCTCGAGAATGGTTAATTAAATATAAAGTTGATTCGATAAATTGTATTAAAAATAAATTTGTAATATTTTTTTGTTGAATTCTTTCTTATTTTGTTTTCTTAATGTTGTAGTTTATAACATTTGTTAATGTACTTTTTGCAAACAAAAATTAGACAATATTTCCTGCGTCTCAAAATATAAATCTCTTTGACTTTTTGGCAAATATTAAGGATGTAGATAATCATATACTTTCTAAATCAAAATACTAAAAAACTACTCAACTAAATTACTTAGGAATAAATAGTTTAATTGGGGAGTTTTTTATTTTTTAACTTAGAAAGTGTATAGTTTTTTATATACTTAATTTTTGAAAAATTACTCAACTCCTTTGACTCTACGTACTTACACCTTCCACATTCTTATATGACAATACACCTTTAGGCAATCAGAGAAAAACTCGCTTCGTAATTTAAGTGGTACGTGTCTCCACAATTTCTTTCGTGAGTGGTGATTGTTTCCTCTGAAGCGTAAAACTCAAAATTAGCCCATTCTGTCTGTGTTTTTTGAAATGAGAAAGCTAAAAAAGAGATCACCGCACTTCCCCTGGGAATTTTGAAAAATGGTGCCGTTTTCTTCCGGAATTCCAACAGTGGGATGCCTCGGTACGATATTCCGAATGTAGTGAGATCGCATTCTGTGAATGCAACCTCATGTGAAAGCGACCTCCTATAATGAGGTCGCATTTTGCAAATACGAAATATGTCTACTTTTTTTAATTTAACTTGAAGCAAACAGTGTGTAATATAAGGCAAGGTCCCATTCAGGAATGCGACCTTTGTCACCACTTGGTTGATTTTTGCAAGGTTGTTACTGTATCCTAAAGCTAAAGCTGTTACTCAAGTCACAACGGAACAAAATTGTATATCCATCACTAGCTTAAACCATTCACAATGCAGTAAAATAACATAACAATATTACAACAAGAACTAAATAGTTGTCCAAATTCTAACATCCTAAGTACAGTAAAACAGAATACGAAGGAATAGTTGAATCAATGAGCTAATCTCGTGAGTTAGTAAAAGTATTATTAGTACAATTTCTCCTAGTTTGTCCACTTCTGTGACAATTGTTGCATCGTAGAGGAGAGTTGGGTGTGATAATCCATATCACAAGGTATCCTTGAAGTTCACGAATGGCCAGGAAGCTCATTCCTCATCATTTCTTCCATAGGCGCAAGAGTAAAAGTTGAAGGCCTCTGATATTGTTCATCCGCCACAGGGAAAAACTATCCCTCATATGTTAGCTGGTAATTCCTTCTACTATAGAACTCCAAAACAAAGTCAATGGGATTCCAACCTCTGTGACAACATGCTACAAACCCCTGCAAATAAGGTATACCCTATATACTCCAATTTTGGCAACTACAAGATCTCTCTCTCAAATTGACACTGTAAACATTTGGAGCTCTATGCCCCTATTACACTGACAATTTGATCCTGAATATTCTGGCTTGTACATTAAATTCAGTTACAACATACCCTCTAGACTTTTCCTCATAATAACAATACAACTTCCACATTTTAGATGGTAAAGTGTATCTTAAATTAGATGCTTCATCTCTATGTTCATTAAAATACTTAACTAACTTCCGAAATG
This sequence comes from Voacanga thouarsii, assembly GCA_026120185.1. NCBI lineage: Eukaryota > Viridiplantae > Streptophyta > Magnoliopsida > Gentianales > Apocynaceae > Voacanga > Voacanga thouarsii. Next base: position 3,027,813 of record JANUWF010001921.1, read on the forward strand.
ACGTTTCAACTAAAACTTTTAGTGGGAAAGATCTTGCTTTCGTGAGCATACTATTCATGCATTCAGACAAATTAGTAGTCATTGAACTATATCTATGCCCGTTATCATATGATAAAGTCCATTTCTCCAAACCAATTTCCATCAAATAATTAAATGCCTCTTCCTTTCGAATTCTAATTTCATCCAAGTATGATTGATACTTGGTCTTTTTACACTCTAGACTCGCAGCATACATCAAATTTGTCAGATTAGTTTCCTTAAACTTGGCATGAAAATTTCCCTTTATGTGCCCGAGGCAATATCGATGAACAGCCAAAGGTTCTTGCCACTCATTAAAATGGCGTACAGTATTGATTATTCCTTTATGTCTATCTGAAATTAGACATATATGTCTTTCAAGAATGACATGTTGACACAGGGGTTTTAAGAACCAATTCCAACTATCTAATGACTCCTCGTCCATGATGGCAAAGGTAAGGGGGAAAAAGTGACTGTTTGCATCCCAAGTGGATGCAACCAACAATTTGCCCTTATAAAGTCCCCGTAAAGGAGTGCCATCAATAGATACCACTAGACGACAATATTTGAACCTAATAATTAAAGGCTTGAATGACCAAAAAAGGAAACCAAAAGCTTTCAGATCACTTACACTAGTCCAATGGTGTCTCCACTTCACAATAGTCTCAGGATTGAAATCCTATAATGCAAGCATGTATTTTGGTAGTGCAATCCACGTAGAAGGCCAATCTCTATATACAAGCTCTATAGCTACTTTTCGGGCTTTCCATGCTTTCTTATAAGAACAACCCATCCTCCACAATTTCTAAACTTCAGCAATAACATCACTCACATCGCATTCAAGGTCATTTAAAACCAAGTATGTTACGTTACGTGCTATGAAACGATGATCTATGTTTCTATACACATTGTTCACGACTGTAATAACGCATGTATGTTCTTTGTTCAAAACTATTATCTGCTACTCTCCATGAGTTTTCTTATGAAAAATACGAATATGCCAAGAGCCAGGATTGCCGGGACCTGCATGCTTACACTTGGCATACCAACAGTTACTCTTACTCTGCAAAACCCTAAATTCCCCCCCCCAACTTGAATAGACCACTTTCTTACTGTATATATCGCCTCGTTCTTATTCTTAAACCTTCCTATGTAGCTGTAAATCAATGTCAGTGTCAGACCAACTCCTTGTGAGATTAACTGATCACCTGCTAAGTAATTCATTAGCACACACACCAGATCCTATATCATTAAATAATAGAAATCTTGCGGATTCCCATGTGGTATTAGGAGGCCCTACCATATCATTCCTATCCTCTGACAAAGCATTGTTGGGTTCATAACATGGAATGTTTACTGGAATGTCCTCTTCTTCACTCTCATCTGTGTTACACTAATTTATTCGTCCCTCGGAGCCCGTGAAACCATCACCGTCAGATGTATGTACCATCGAATCAACGTTTACTGCACCTATGACCACACGTGACTGAGATGCTATGCCATTTGGATTCATGGTGGCTAGTTGACGGTTGTCGTCTGCATGATATGTACCTAAATTCAGACTGCATGTAGGAACCAGTGGAGGTTTGGGGTTGATCATGTTATTTCTTCTTCCTAAACCTTTAGGTGTGTGACTAACATCAACTGTCTCAGCATTACTACCAGTCGAACTTATGTATTTAGTACCTATAGGCCGGTAAAATGTCTGGGGATCCAACTAGTTTATGTTTTCCACTCTCATGCCCATGGAGAGATAGGGAGATAAATTGTATTGTTCATTGATCGATGCACCCAATCTACTGACCGGGTTAAGCATTGCCACGAATAAACCTGTTGGAGGGGATACCTCTAATAAATGACCCGGGCATTGAAAAATGACCTTGGAATAACTCACATGCAATTGAATGCTCTGTGACTTAAATTCGTTTGGCAACATCCATAAAACCTCCATCTCATCATCATCGCCTAACTCATTTGCAGCATATTACTGGTCAGATCCGCAAAGAAAAGAATGCCGAAGTGTAATCTTAAATGTCACATTTCTCCTTTCTAATCCAAGATAAGTTCGGACCTTGTTAACCAATTTGGAGTAAGATATCCAACGCCGGAGTATCCAGGTTTTTTTAATTGCCCCATCAAACCATATAGACTCTCGATAATCATGATGTATTTGATAGTCCCAAAAAAAACATAGCACAATAGAGGGCTCCAATGCATTCATTTTAACAATGTGGCACAATCTGAGATTGAAATGTAATTGTTATCAGAAAATATGGCACGAGTATAACCAGATTGAAGAAAATGTGGAAAATAAGCATACTAAAGTTGTACATAATCAATATACATACCTTTCACCTTCTCCTGCAAAATCAATAATCAACACATGATGCCCATTACGCTATCGCATTGTCCTTTTTTATCTGGAGATGAAATTACGAAGTCTGATCCAGATTTGTCATTGCGATGCCAATGCAGATATGGGATATATTTTGTGAAGGTCGCATTCCCAGAATGTGACCTCTGCATTGATAAAATAAAAAATAATAATAATAAAAAAGAACTTTGCTAATTGATGATCCACACCCTACAACCACTTACAGTCCAAAAAAACTATACACATATTCACAAGACATTAATTCACCAAGCCGCCCAACTAAGACATAAAATCACCATACAAACTTCACATGCAGTTATATGTAATCATATGTAAAAATCACCAAGCCTACTAGAATGCGGCTATATATACAAACAAAATGAAGAAGGCTTAATGGGGTGAATAGGAACAAAAGACAACTAATACGGTAAGAGTACACATGGCCTGTGAGGCTTGATCTTTCTCCTTGGTCTCCCAATAGCATTAGCTTCGTTGACGTCGACAACAAGATCGGGCTGTGGGTTTTCTTGGACAGCTAGTATGGGATCTGGATTTTGTTGAGAAGGATATGGAACCCGTCCTCTCCTACGGCAGACTATCCCACGAATGGTCAAATCGAGAGGTCCTCAATGCGTGGCATTGGACACTCTTGTGTCACACACTCAATAAGCTACAAGCTCCCAGTAGCCGAGTCTACTATGCTGGGCAGATTCTCAAAATACTCAGTGCCTCTCTCGTGGATCTCTAGACCATACATCGATATAGCCTCATCCTCACAGTCACCATCCGTTATCCGTAGATATTGAACCGGAATAACCACGAAATCATCTCCCAGCAAATCATCTCCTGGCCCCTCGTGAACTTTAGGCCCGATTGCCTCATCAACCTCAACGGAGTGTGATCCCATAGGCTGGTCTGGTCTAACAGCAGCTCGCACTCAGGTTCTCCGACCCCCGCGCCTCATTCCCATGTGTGCACGTCCATCAATAGGTGCTCGGGGCCTCAATGTAGGCTGAACTAATGGTACAGTTTGCATGCTTGAATTAATTGGAGTTGGACCAGCATAACTGTCATGTACATGATGATATGTTATGAGTCCATGAGCACATATATCTCGTATTTCTATAAATGCCATTTGAGAAATCAAGTCGGCACTGTAAATATGGCACCAGCCACTCGCATAGCACATCGTACAATATCAGCTGGAAAAAAAAACATACAAAGGTTTGTTAGATTTTTCACTGTAATGAATAAGTTATTAACACAGAAATTATGATAAAAAAATAGTAAGTACCAAGATGACTGTACTCAATCCGGTGGGCTGATATCCCAATGATAGGCCTCGAGTAATGGGGTTCCCAATACGAAGATGGGTATGATCCCTATACCACTAAATATAGTTCGCAACAACTAAAACACTCATCAAACTAGTCTGTACATAGTCCATGCGTTGTGCACACATCTAAATAACCAGCACATGATATATGGTATAATCTCTGGAGGGATTGCTTCGCGTATCAATCTCGTATAGGTCAACCCTTGTATTGCAATCTACCGGTATAGGCTAAAACAATCCAAACTGTCACATAACCCGGTCTAGAAAGTATAACTCGACCACCTCCCAACTGATAAGCACCGTGAGTGACCTCTGGATAGCGTATCCATCCAAATAACTCAAGGGCAGCCTTATCACCAAATTCGGCTGATATGGCTGCCAAACAAATTGACATATGAATAATACATATAAGGATTCAAATAAATAATAACTTGTACATAAAATAACAACTTGTATACTCACATCCTCATCTGAGAGGGCATCAAGCTAGGATCGATAAAACATGAGAACATGTGTAGATGTACGAAAAAGTTATAAATCAACATCCCATCTAGCACCATATGGTGCAAGTGGTGGAAGCTCATCACAAGGTATACTCCCTCTATTCGAACAACCCGAACACGCTCCCATGCCCACAACTGCAATGCAGTCCAAAATGTGTTAGTCGTATGACACATGTATTATGAAATATGAGAAAAAATAAACATAAATCAAAATCTTACTTGAAGTAAGACCATCAGGCCACAAATCTCCTGGGCCGACCCAATAGTACCTTGGCACAAACATCTATATAGGTATGCTAGAACACCACTACCCCAGCTGAGCTTAGTACCACATGCCTCCAAATCCTCTAAGATAGGTAAATATCTCAAGTGAAGTAAGTTTCCTGACTTATCAAAAGAAAGTAGCCCCCCGATCAATATGAAGATAAGACAACGAGGACGTTGTATGACACTAACATTGGTTGCATCCTCTAATAGAGGTATCTCCAAGAATGCCTCAATATGGCCCTTTTTAATCCTATTTCCCCGTATGTCCTTGGCCTTTGGTCTGAAGCTAAGTAGTCTATCGCAAAGGTTAATCCAATCTAATTTACTATAGTGCGTGGGACACCCTATTGCTGGATCCCTATCTACCCTAAGGCCCCATAATAACGCTACATCCTCAAGTGTCACGGTAGCCTCTCCTAAGAGGAGATGAAACATATGGATCTCCTACCACCATCGCTCTACCAATGCAGTAATAAGAGCATGATTAACTTGAATATATCCAGCTCATCTAACTCCACCAAAATCGGCCCTATCCACTAACTCCGATACTCTACCAGAAAAGGGAGTATGATCCCAAAATGTAAAATCGTATCGTTTAAACACCAATGGAATCTCACAAGCACGCTGATCTCCAGACCATACTAAAGAAGAATGATGACTCGACTGTAGAGATAATAAACCGTCTACGAGAGGGTCGGGATGAATATCTATATACATGTGATGCATCGTTCCTATTTGAATTAAGTTAACACAATCCAATATATGCTAGTAGTATAAATGGAAGGTTTGAACATGATTGATCCAATCAAACAATTAAAAAATAAACTTTGATACATATCAAACAATTAACCACGCTGCCGTTATTAATAAAGCAACTGGAAAGTTAAGAACTAGAAAAAGAATCTGAGGCTGCCATCATTAAATTGGAATAATCAAAATTTACTTCCCTAAGAGCTAAATAATGGAAAGAGCATCGTCGAGATTTTCGGGAGGTATATTTCTTTTGTTTACTATGTCTTAATGGAGAAAGCTATAAACATGTCAAAATATAAGACTTTAGTGTCCTATTAAGCTAAACGTGCTACCAATAAAACCTAAATAATACATCCATAGACCTCAAAAATAAGCATAATTCAGGTTCTCATCTTGCTATCCGAGTCATGAATCCATAAGGAAATGTTTATGTATCCTACCAAAGCTAAGTGCTTTATCAAATTTAAACAACTTAAATAAATGAAATCCAAATTCCAGTGTTAGTTTCACAACCAGAATATTCAACTAAAACCAATTCAACAAATTCAACGCGTCTAACATCCACCTCATTCTTCGAATTCAAACTGCAACATATGATAAGTAGTAAAGAAGAATGACCTAAGCAAGAACTTTTCTAGGTAAATTGGATCCTTGATAAGAAGTGATAGCCTCATTTCCACTAATCTAACTGTCCTTCCCAAAGAGCTCGATGATGCTTTTTTTTCTTCATGGACTTGGTGCTCGAAAGCTTCTCTAGCCTCAGAATCGAAGCAATAGATGACTTGAGCAAAAAACCCTTCTGCAGATGTCTTGACAAAGTTGGCACTGTGAAATGGATCCGAAGATGGGAGTGGCGAGAGTGTTGTAGCTTCAAATGGGCATTGTAGCTTCAAATAGGCAAGCACGGTCGCACAAGAAAAAGTTGTAGGTCGAGCCGAGTTCACAAGAAATTGCAGAACAGAAGCTGAAGGCAGAGGATATCAATAAGTAAGGTCGCATTCATGTAATGCGACCTTGAGATTGCATTCACCGTATACGATCTTAATGTCGCATTTCACTAATGCGACCTTAATGAGTTTTCCAAAAAATATTCCTTTTTGTTTTAGAAAAATACCAACGGATGTTGCATTTGTGAAATGTGACCTCATTTTAGGAGGTCGCATTCGTACTACATTCAGAATATCGTACTGGGGCACCCCACTGTCGGAATTTTGGAAGAAAATGGCACCATTTTCTGGAATTCCCGCACTTCCCCCAACCCTCATTTGGCCTGGATGGTACTCAACTGAGAAGAGAGATTTTAAGCCTGAATAATTACGAAAATGACGCTGTTTCTTTTCCCATCTTCCTCTCTCTTGTTGGAGAGCTTTTTCAGATATCATTATACATAGATATTTTTAAATACAAATGTAGAAAGATGAAAACTTCAGTGGTATTTATGAATATAGTTGGCAATGTCAGAGGACGAGAAGTTATTGAAGGAGGTGAAGAAGCTACCCTGGGAGGATTAGGTTAGTGCACAAGAATTGGAAGGTGAGAAATGATGCCAACATCGACTTGGCTGCTGTCTGCGACTCCATCACCAATCCTAAGGACCCATGCCTTTGTGAATTTGGTGAGGTAGGGTTTTTAATCGACCCTTTCACATCTATGTTGTTGTTTCTTGATCTTAATTTTGTTGATCCGCGTCTGAATTTGTATAATGCGAGGAATTAGTACACTGGATCTTAGGTTTTTAAAATTTTTAAAGATTCATGATTTTTTAAATTTCTCTTAGGGCTAGTTTGCGAGTTTAAGGAAGAAAAGAAAAGAAGAGAAAATATTAATAAGAAGAAAAGAGAAAAGAAGAGAAGAGATTGTTATGTTATTTTGGAGTTTAAGAAAGAAAAGAAATAATTTTATTCTCTCGTGTTTGGGAGTTAGGAAATAAAAGAAAAGAAACTCCTCAGAGTAATTTACATATTTATCCTTAAATTTGTAATAGAAAATAAATATTTGAGGGTAATTTAGTTATTTCATTTCTCCACTTGTGCTGACTTTGGTCAATCTTTCCACTTCTTTCCACATATGGAGAGAAAGAAAAGGAGAGAAGAGAAGGGTTGTTTATCCCTTCCTTTCTCTTCTCTTCTCTCCATTTAAAACTCCCAAATAAAAGAAATAATTCTCTCATCTTCCCAAATATTTTCTTTTCTCTTCAAATCTCTCCATCCAAACCAGCCTAAGGGCTATTTTTTAGAAAGACTGTGGTGGATTCCAATGCCCCTGTACAAGAGAGGGCGCTAGATGCCCTTATTGCTTACTTGAAAGTTACTGACGCTGATGCTGGGAGGTAATTCTTAATCTTTTACAGTAGACCATGATGAAATGGTGATGGTTTTTTTTTTAAAATAGGAGCTTTTAAAGTTAAGATAGTAAAGCAAAAATAGTAGAACATAGATGAATATTCTAGCTAAAATAGGTTTTTTCTCTTTTATTGCCGCTACTTGATTGGATCATACGCCATTTATCTTAAGACTCTACATGCTACTTGAAAATTTGCACACTGATAAGCTGTAGATTTCTTTTTTTTTTTTAGTTAAAAAAAGATTTTATTTTTATAGGTGGAAGAATTTGCTTCAAAGATTAGACATGTGGTAGATTGGTATGTGCTCTGATATATGATCCATCTTTTGTTTGTGTAAATAAATATGTGATGTGTCAGGTATGTATGTAGAGACTGTATAGTTGGAAGGTGCCTATAGGATTGTATTAGATTGAACAAGGGTAGTATGGCCATCTATCTCTGTGCCAAAGAGCTAAGGCAACTTGTATCTCTTATAATGTGAAAAAGCTTGTGCTTTTGCTTTCAATTCTATGTAAATCAGTTCGGTGATTATAGTTTCAATTTTTCTATACTTGTATGGGGAAGTTAACGTAATTTCAGTTTTACTTTTGAAAATTTAGATGAGTGTTTCTAAAATTATGACAAAAAAACTATAAATTAATTAGTGCATACACCAGAAACTAAGCTGGTGGGGTTTTTGTTAAAATAATGCATTACTATTAATCTTAGTCTTGAAATTGGCATAATTCTCTTTTTGATTGGTCATGTATAAAGTACTGAGGATGCCTCAATTGTAGAGCAACCTAGGGAGAAGTTTTGTTTGTGGTTGTGGGAGAATGAAATGTTAAAGTCTAATTGCAGTTCCTAATGCCAATAATCCCAATCTCATTAGTTTAAATGCAGCCAAGGAGTTATCCCAGCTCTTTGTTTGATTGTTTTCTTTGTTTACCTCCACTAACAAATTTTATCAAGAAGGTTCAATTTAGATGTGTAATACTAATCTCTACTCTTTATTTTTGTTGTGTTAAACTTCATAGTGAAGAGTGATTCATGCAGTGTTCCAAATTATGTTATCTCAGTCTACCCTTCAAGAAATATATATCATGTTATAGTTTAGCATTGAGTTTTCCTCAAAGCATTTGTGCATGCTCTTATTCTACCTGATTTATAGAGAAATTATATTCAGCTAGGTTATTCTGGCACATTGGAGCTAATAGTATTTGAGTCTCTTGCTAACCCAAAGAAAATGTGGACGTCTATCAATTTCAAGATGTCATTTTATAAGATGCAAATGTTCCTTGTTTTCTTTCAGATACTGCTTGTCCAAAAGTTGGTAGCTAGTTACTGAGATAACTTTTTCTTGTGTTTCATATGTTATGCAAGTGAATGAGTGGATAGGTATTTTCTTTTGCAGTATAAGCATGGCCAAGCTTTGCCTATCCCTTGAACTCAATTTCTGATTTATGAACTTAAGTTGAAAATCTAAAAAATTTTAAATTGTTTCATCAGATACCAAAGGCAACAATATTCATGACGATTTGCCCACAATTTTTGAAAACAAGTTGGTATTAAGAATTCTTTGGTATCCCTAGTCTGTAATAACAAATCATCACTTGATCAATCTAAAGTTTGAAACCATTTCTGAATAAGGAATCTATAATAAGTGTGTGGTGTCAGTCATCCAACAAAAAGCTGGGGGAAGAGCACATAAAATTGTCTATACAATTCTTTTCATGTTCCCACTAAGTGTTATCTTAATAAAAGATTTATCTTATTTTTCTTTTCACATGGTCTTGTGTTTGAATTACAACAAGTGAAAAGAAATGTATGTATCTTTGCTGCTATGACCTCTTGGTTGCTAAAAGGAAATGTAATTTGTGCAAAGGGATAAGAAAAAACTGTGGAAAAGTTTTTATGTTTCTATGATTCTCTGGGGCAATAGATAACAAAATTTTGAACCTTTTGGCTTGATGTTTCTGAATATTACTATTTAAACCTTTTTCTCCTACTAGTTAACTAATAGTTGACAGTTGAGGATATTATTTCATACCCATTATAAATAGAAATATCTAGTTTATTCGTTTGTCTTGCTTTACATGCATATCATCTTTGTATTTGGGCAGCAGACAAAATATGATGTCAGAGCAAATGTTTCTGGAGTGGGCATGTCAAAGCATGTGTTTCTAGAGTGTATGCATGTCAGAGCATGTGCTGTAAACCTATTTTATTTTTGAAGCTCTATTTTCTTGAGATTTCTCTTTCCTGTATTTGAATGCGGTAGATTGATAACGGGAAGGGAAAAAAATAAAGTAGACTTAGAGTTGATTCAAAGAATTATAAACTATTAGAATTTGGAAAGGTATAATTACGTTAGATAGTTAATTGTGTACAAGTGCAGACTGCTTTGTATATTTGAGCAATCCTTCTGGGAAAGGGGTGGCATTGTTCATACTTAGATAATGAATCAGGCAAGTCTTTTTATGTTTAAATATTAATGCTTGGACATGCTTTTTATCTATTTTCATTTAAAAAAACAGCTAATTACATATTCTTTCAATGTATGATGAGGATATAAAACAAACTGTATCTCTTTTTTTGAATTTAATGCTATTGTAACAGCTAATTACATATTCTTTCTTTGTTGCAATACTGACTCTTAGCTCTCAAATTCTTTTAGCTTTCCTTTAATCTTTTAGACATAAAAGTTCATAAATGCATTTGGATAATGTGCATGATGGACGTATAAGTTATAAGGAATTTGCTTGCAATGATGAAGGCTAGTGTTGACTAGAGAAAAGCATCTAGGCAGTATTCATTTATGTTCCTTTACTTGTTCTGATACCTTTTGGGAAGCCTACACCCCATGGAAACTGTCTAGCAAATTATGCCCTTATCATAGAAGAGTTCTTCCTTGAAAAGGGATTATAACATTTTTTGTATTATATTTTGTTTCTAATGTTTTGTAATGTTACACATTATATTATTTTTTACTATATTTCATTGGAAATATTTTGTAATGTTTAATACTATTATGTATTTTTTTTTTATTTAGCATTTACATAGTGAATATTATATTAGAATTATTGAATATACTATTATTTTTTTTCTCTAAAATAGAATCACATATTTTCGTCTCTAATTTTTATCTATGTGTTCTATCAAAGTAGAGTTAGAATGGAGATGAAAAAATAGTCTCCAATATAGTGATGGACAAATTGGTTTCCAATTTTTGTATCTAAATGGAGACAAAAGATTATTTTGATTTGTCTCAAAAATTTGTTTCCAAATCGAGTCAAACAATAGTGACAAAAATTCATCTCCATGTTAGAGACAAAACTTTTTATGTTTGTCTCTAATTAGAGACGAATAAAATTGGTTGGTAAATTTTGTTTCTAAATAGATACTAAAATTATTTTGGATGGTCTAAAAAATTTATCTCAAAATCGAGTCAAAATAGTGGCAAAAAATCCATCTCTATGTTAGAGACAAAATGTCCATATTTGTCTCTAAAATTCGTGATGGATTATAGACGAAAATTGTGTCTCTAATAAAGTGTTGACTTTGGTATTTGACCTGATAATTTTGAGACGGATACTAATAATTTAGAGACGAATTATTTTCATCTCTATAATTTATAAACCAAAATTTTAGTTCGTCTCTAATTAGAGATGCTCCTTTTAGAGATCACGCCCATTTTGTCTCTGTTTCGTCTCTAACAAATTCCAATGTTTAGAGATGAAATTTTTCCGTCTCTAAAAGGCAGTTTTCCTATAGTGATATTTATATTATTTATATTTATATATATATTTGTATTATTTATATGTAGAGATAGAGTGGAGAATGACCATTTGTCTAAATGCTATATTAAGAACAAAAGCCAGATGACGAAATGAGAAGACGTAGGACTGTTATAGTTAGGGCCGCCATTCACCGAGGCTTTAGTCACTAGTTTCCCTATCATCAGGTTACCAATTTCCTTGACCTTCTGGCATTAGGTAGGTGTCAACCCCCATACATGCTCTTACGACTTTGCAGAGACTTGTGTTTTTTGTTAACAGGAGCTTGGGCCTGGTCACTGTGACCCCCTTTTATGAGGGGGTACACCTTCTCCTGAAGTTACGGGGCTATTTTGCTAAGTTCCTTAGAGAGAGTTATCTCGCGCCCCTAGGTATTTTCTACCTACCCACCTATGTCGATTTCAGGTATAAGTACCTTTTTTGGTTAGAATTATTAACAAAAATAAAAAAATTATTATGTTGATACACTCAAGTAATTAACCATTTCACAATAAGGAAACTGGATTTATCGTCATAACCTGAATTTTCCACTAACAAAATAGCTCGATTTAAACTATGGTCATGATTAAATGCATATATATATTCTTAAAAGATAAGTGGATATATATAACCATCCTTGGAAGTACAATACTCCTAACTCATCTTCCTAGAAATCTTCTCCTCCTCTAGCAATCTCTTTAGTCTTAAAGGTATGGAAATCCAAATTATTCTGCTGTTTTAAAATAATCTCCTTTCTCAAGTATGGCTCAAGTCTCAAACTACTTATGCAGATCTTTTCTTCCCGGACCTCAATGTCCATTGGTAATATTTTTTGCACCGAATTTACTTCCTATACTCTCAACCTAGTCAATTTTTGCCTTCCTGCTCAAAGCGTCAGCCACCACATTAGCTTTCCCTAGATGGAATTTTATCGGCCACCAATATTCCTCTAGAAACTCTATCAATCTCTATTGCCTGAGATTCAAGTCCTTTTGGGTGAAGATATACTTCAAGCTTTTATGGTCTGTAAAAACCTCATACCCTGCTCTGTACTAGTAGTGTCATCATTTCTTGAGTGTAAACACGATTGTAGCTAACTCCAGATCATGTGTAAGGTAATTGCCTTAGTAATCTTCGAGACGCATAGGCTATCACCTTATTATCTTGCACCAAAATTACTCCCAATACTTCCTTAGAGGCATTGGTGTATAAGGCATACAGCTTACCTCATTCTAGTAGACTCAATATTGGTGCGGTCATCAACTTCTTCTTCAGTTCTTGGGAGCTCCTCTCACACCTCTCATTCCAAGCAAATGGAATGTCTTTTCTCAGTAATTAGGTCATTGGAGAGGTAAGGGTAGAAAATCCCTTGATAAACCTTTTGTAATAATCAACTAGTACGAGAAAACTTCTAATCTATGTGATATTCTTCAGTTGCTTCCAATTCGAGATAGCTTCCACTTTGGTGGAGTCTACCTTAATCTCGTCCTTCATCACTACGTGCCTCGAGAAAGTTATAGTATCCAACCAGAATTCGCACTTGCTGTTTTTCAAACACTAGCCTCAGGTGTTCTACATGCTCCTCTGAATTCTTAGAGTAAATAAGGATATCATCAATAAATTGTTGCGAAATATGCCCTCTTAGACTAGGTTTCTGATGTAAATATCAAATATTTTAATAAAAGAATTTATTTTCAGAAATTTTTTGTGAATTTACATTTTTATTTATGCACAATTACATTTAGAAAAGACCTATTGTATTTAAATAAGTGGTTCATGTGAATGGAGGTCTTTCACAGTAAGGTATAGATCACGAGTTACTTAATACATAAACATTCGTTCTTAACCGATTGATAAGAATGGGAATCTCATTATGTCTAGGTTATTATGTTGTGAATTCCAAATGGGGAATGGCTTACTTTTAGCCAATGAGTAGTCCACTCACTTCATGACATAAGCATATTTCAAATACGTAGAACAGGACCTGTAGTAGTGGTTTCTTAAAGTACTATATGGTAAAAACCTAGACTGCTACTGCTACAACGTGGACTAGTACTCTACGACTTTAGTATGAGCTGGTGGTCTGACGAAGCTGGAAGCATGTACTTTGATATGCTATAGTTGAGGTTCTATCGTAGGGCCAATATACTTACATGTTGGGTATGTGTGACTAGTTAGTTAAGACAGACTTGTACAAGATAGTTTTTATACTATGTCACCCCTTGTGGTTATCTGAATGATCTAAATATCCAGGGTCCTGGAAAACATGACTTGGATGTTTACTTTAGGGTAGTTCCCTTGAAAAGCAGAAATAATCCAGGAAGTCATAGATCATTGGACTAGAAGCCTAAAGATGGTAGATGTCATTTAGAGAGGTGTTAGTACACTTCTTCCTCTCTAAATGTACAGCGATGTATAGAGGGGTATTTTTGTCATTACACCTGTAGGTCGAAGACTTTGCTAACGCAACATTGTCCTTGGGGTCAATAGTTCCTTATAGTGATGTTAGGAAATATTTAAAATGCAAAATGCAGCTATTTATATGACAAGGGTATTTTTATCATTTTAGTAGCCAAAGCGATGTGTCTTTTGGTCCCCAGTATATACCGTGAGTCCGAATTAAATAAGGGCTAAGGAATTGATCTTAAATAAAATGGAATTTATTTTATTTAAATAGTCTGATTTAATTATTGGGCTAGAATAAAATAAAGGTCTATGGAAAGAGAGAATTAATTAAATTAGTTGGTTAGGTTAATTAATTATTCATGGCTTTAGCCCAGTTTGAATAATTAGGGATTAACCTGGGACTAAACTAATATAGGCTTGTTAATTGGACTAGTTTATTTGGGCTGGAAAAATTAATTATTTACTAGGCCATTAAGTTGGTTCTAATTAGAATAATTAATTTAGTCCAAAAGGTTAAACTAAGAGTCCAACCTAGTCCAGTTTAACCTAGAATTTTATTTAGGTTAAACAGGAAGATTGGAAATTATCGTTGTTTTTGGGACAACTTCTTCTCTGTGAAAAAAAAAAAAAAACACAGACGTCTCTCTCTCTCCAGAAAATATTCCTTAGCCTGTAAGTTGTTCACCAAACGGGATTAGATAGGCCATATACTGGAAGATCGAGAGTTAGGCATTTACCTACATGCACAGACGGAGTAGGAGGCTTGCAGGAATCGCACCAGAGGTTTCCATCAACGTGCCTACCCCAGTTCTGCATATTCCAGTCCAGCCAATTTTAAGAACAATAAGAAGAGGTAACAAGGATCCCCCCCCCCCTCTCTTCTTCACGCAGGAAAGCTGCAATTTTTCCTGTTGTTTGGCTGATTTTTTGGCTGTGTTTCGCTTGCAATTTAATCTTCAATTGGTATCAGAGAATGAAGATATTTGCACATATTGGAAGCATGTGTGCCAGTTAATAAAATTGGACAGTTATGTTTGATTAACTGTGATCCTTCTCTAGTATTTTGGTATGGATAGATGGCTTGTTAAACATCTCGGATAGAGGTATAGGTGAGATGTAATTCACTATTTTTCCGAGAATAAATCATGTAAACCCAGTTTTAATGGGTATAGGCGGTTGTTAGTTTGTGATTTTATTGATTTTGGGTTGAAATCGAAGGAAAGAAGCAAGCAAAACGATCGCAGAAAATAAAAACAGTGAAGAGATTGCAGAAGAAAGTCACGCAGAAACAATGAAGCAGATGATACTGTTCATCGGTTCAGCTCACCGCTAGCAGCATCTATGCCAAGAGCAAGGAGGGCAACTCGGCTTGGAAGCTTCCGGCTCAGCTGATGCGGTGAAATTGGATTGCAAATCTCAATTCAATTGCGAAATCCAAAATTCGTTTTCTCAGGGTCGGCACTGGAGCGGGTCATGGATCTTGGATGATCCATGAGGCGGTTGTTCCAGTTGAATGGGTGTTGTAGACCATAGCTCAGAAAGGCCACATTCCTATGCGGCGGGTGCAGTGGACCAAGGAGGAAAAAAAAATTTCCTTGTATTTTTCTTGCATGTTCTTTTTCATTTTGAGTTCCATACCAGGTGAAGTTAATATTTTTGCAATAGTTAATATTCATGGAATATATTTCCATGAAAAATATTAGTAAGGGATTTTAGGATTAAACAAGATCATTAATTAATTAATGTATTTAATTCTATTATTTGGGCACTTAGGTTTAAAAATAGAAAATCATGAAAAACGTCTACTGTTTTTTAGCATGCTATTCATTTTTTGAGTACCTATGTGCGCGTTTTCTCAAAGACCAAAGTCTTTGGGAATATTTTTTACAAGAAAAATATTTTTCTACAAATTAAATGGTTATTTTAACTTGAACAAAATTTAATCCTTAGATATTTTCCCAAATGATTTAATTCTTGACATAGAAAATATATTGGATTTAGATATTTTTTTAAGTTAAAATAGAAAGCCATTTTGTTTTATTTTGGCACAGAAAAAATTGTTTTGTCAAATAAACTTGAGACCAAAGTCTCTAGAAAGTTTTAATTGGAAAATTTTTGAAATCATTGAGTTTTTTAACTTAAATAAAATTAGTCCGTGGAAAAATCTCTCAAAAGATATAAACCTTGACATAGAGATTTTAATTTAGATATTTTATTTTTGAGTTAAGGGAAAACTTAATGGAAATTTTCAAAAGGCTATTTTTCAGAAAACCTTTATTTTAAAAGACTAAGTGGGAGAGGGGTTCCAACGGCCCCACAGCTTCCATCACAATCCTCATTAAAGATCATGAGTCCCCTCGCGTCACCCTGGGAGTGAACTCGTATAGGATGGGGATACCACAAGGATCTAGATCTAATGGAATAGTGTAATTAATAACCCGGGACACGTACTATGATCGGCCAACCCCTCGTTGGAGGTTATAGTGCGAGGTATGTCCATAGAAAATGAGAGGAAACGGCCATCCCCTCGATGGAGTTATCTTCTAGATCATTACCTAGAAGGGAAATTAATTTGTGGTGGTTAACACACTTAGCTTAGGAAATTGTTAATCTTCCTAAGAAACTATGTCAGTTTTCCTAAAAGCTGAATTTATTATCAGTTTTGCTAAAATGCCCAAATTTATTTTATTTTCACAAACTAAATCTTTTTCCTTTATTTTTCTTTTTTTCAGAAATGGTGAGAGGTTCTTTAGTCCATTGGCCGTTATTCTCAGAGAGAATAAGGTAACAGGACCAAACTATGTGGACTAGAAGAGAAACCTGGACATAATACTCACAGCAGAAGAGTATAAGTATGTCCTTTACAAAACTTACCCTGTTATCGGGGAAGGTTCCACCACCGAGGAGCGAGAGGCTGAGAAGTCATGGAAGAAAGCCGACAAGATAGCTCATTGCTACATATTGGCCTCCATGTCTAATGTACTCCAATCCAAATATGAGCACATGGCCACTGCGTATGATATAACTCAATCATTAGCCACGATGTTTGCGGATAAGAGCCGGCCCGCAAGGCAAGAGGCTCTTCGAACTATCATTAACACTAAGATGGCTGAGGGAGCATCAGTCAGAGAGCATATGCTCAAGATGATTGTTGCTTTCGAGGAGGCAGAAATCTTAGGGGCTGTTATTGACTCGAGAGCCAAGTGGACATGGTTCTCGAATCTCTACCGGTTTTCTTTATTAAGTTCAAGTTGAATTACAATATGAATAAGTTAAACAAGAGTTTAACTAAGTTGATGAAGGAGCTCCAGATGGCAGAGAAGGTCATGAAGCCACAATCTAAGGCTATAATTGCTAAGACTTCATCTTCTAGAATTGGGCCCAAGCCCAGGAAGTTCAAGAAGAATAAGGGGAATGCAGCGGCCCAGCCCAAGACCCAGCCCAGAGATAAATCCAAGGGCAAGTGCTTCAAATGTGGATTGAAGGGATACTGGAAAAAGGAGTGTCCAGATCTTCAAGCCAAAAAAAAACCCACATGTAATGTTTTCTATCTAAAGTCTATATCAATGGTTGGATCAATTTCCGCTTGGATTGTTGATTCAGGAGCCACTAATCACATCTGTAACTCCTTGCAGGGGTTTAGAAAGATTAGAAGACTCCAGAAGGGCGAACATGGACTACGTGTGGGAAATGGAGCACAAGTTTAAGCCCTTGCAGTGGGAGAGCTGAATCTTGTTTTTTATTGTAATAGAATAGTGGTTTTGAAAGATATTTTATATATACCTGGATTTTGACAGAATTTGATTTCGGTTGCAAAACTAATAAATCAAGGATATTCTGTATCTTTCCATTCTGGTATTTCTATCAGTAGAGATGGAGAAATTTTATGTACTAGCCACATGTATGGAAATCTATTTTTCTTAAACCCTATTAACAATTAATTAAATAACACTCAATCTGAACCTTTAATAAGGAATAGAAAGACCAATGTCAATAACTTTTATCTTTGACATCTAAGGTTATGTTATATCAACTCAACCAAGATTCAGAGGTTAATCTATGATGGGCCTTTGGGCTTATTGAGATTGAAAAATTGGCCTCAGTGTGAGTCCTGCCTAATGGGAAAAAATGACCAAAAGGTCATTTACCCCTAAGGCGGATAGAGCCAATGAGGTATTGAGTCTTGTTCATACTGATGTGCGTGGTCCCTTGTCTACACCAGCTAGAGGGGGTTTTGAGTACTTAATCACTTTCACGAATGATTGTACAAGGTTGGTTACATTTACCTGATGAGACACAAGTCTGACTCTTTTGACAAGTTCAAAGAGTTTAAGGCTGAAGTGGAGCATCGGACAGGTAAATTGATCAAGACCTTACGATCGGATTTTGGTGGAGAGTACCTCCTGGGTGAATTCAAGGACTACATGGTACATTATAGGATAGTATCCTAGCTCTGCGCTGGGAACACCTCAGCAGAACGGAGTAATTGAGAAAAGGAACAAGACATTGATGAAATGGTCCGAAGCATGATGTCTCATGTTACTCTTCTAATGTTTTTTTTTGGGATATGCCCTAGAAACAGTGGCATACATTCTGAACTTGGTACCTTCCAAGTCAGTACCTAGGACTCTTTATGAGATATGGACTGGGCGTAAGCCAAGTCTAAATCATCTTAGGATATGGGGTTGTCCAACTTATGTACTGGTCAATAGAGACAAGTTAAAACCAAGATCAGAATTATGCTATTTTGTGGGGTATCCAAAAGAGACAAATGGTGGTTACTTTTATCATCCTAAAGAGTAGAAAGTACTGGTTAGTATCAATGCTAGATACTTAGAGAATGATCAGAGTACCTCCACTAAAGGTTCAACTAGGATGGAACTGGAGGAGAAGTTATCTTCGGAATCAACTTCTTCTAACCCGATTGTGGAACGAGAAAAGGCACAGCCTCAAGAGCTTGTATAATTGGAGCCTCGTCGTAGTGGGAGAGTGTCTAAGGTTCTAGAGAGATGGACTGGAGAAGCTTTCGAGCTACTCTTCGACCATCAGGAATAAGAACCCACTAGATACGAGGAGACTATTGCTGATGCCGATGCAAATCTATGGCATGAAGCAATGAAAGCCGAGATTGAGTCTATGTACCTCAATCAGGTTTGGAATCTTGTAGCTTCACCTGAAGGGATAAAACCCATTAGGTGTAAGTGGGCATACAAGAGAAAGAGGAGAGTAGATAGGAAGGTGAAAACCTTTAAAGCTAGGCATATGGCGAAAGGGTATACTCAGAAAGAGGGAATCGATTATGAGGAAACCTTTTTCCCGGTAGTCATGCTTAAGTCCATCTGTATTCTCCTTACCATCACATGTCATTATGACTATGAGATATGGCAAATGGATGTCAAGACGGCATTTTTAAATTGCCATCTTAGTGAAGACATCTACATGTCCCAACCGGAAGGTTTTATTACTGAAGGCCAAGAATATATGGTTTGCAAGCTTAAGAAGTCCATTTATGGACTTAAGCAGGCATTGAGAACATGGAACATTCATTTTGATGAGACTGTAAAGTCTTATGGATTTATTTAAAATGAGGATGAACCATGCGTGTACAAGAAACTTGAATGCATTAATATGATTTTTCTTGTCTTGTATGTGGATGACATTCTACTCATTAGAAATAATGTAGGGTCATTATCATCTACAAGGGTTTGGCTGTCTAGTCAATTCAGTATGAAAGACTTGAGAGAAGCCAGCTACATTCTCGGGATTAGACTTCTTAGAAATAGGAAGTAGAGAATGTTAGGATTATCCCAAGTAGCATACATTGACAAGATGCTGGCCAGGTATAGCATGGACTCATGCAAGGGAGCTCTAATTCCTTGCAGACATGGGTTATCATTTTCTTCAAAAGACTGTCCTAAGTTTCAAAAAGAAAAGGATAGAATAAGTAGGATTCCCTACGCTTCGGCTGTGGGAAATCTCATGTACGTCATGCTGTGTACTAGGCCAGATATCTGCTTTAACGTAGGCTTAGTTAGCAAATATCAGTCAAACCCAGGGGAGGTTCATTAGTATGCTGTAAAGCATATTCTCAAGTACCTCAAGGGAACGAGAGATTATATGTTAGTTTATAGGGCTGATAACTTGGTTCCTACAGGATACACAGACTCAGACTTCCAGGCGGATAAGGATGAGAGAAAATCTACTAGTGAATATGTCTTTACCTTATCTAGAGGAACTATTTCATGGAGGAGTATCAAACAATCTTACATTGCTGACTCAACCATGAAAGCTGAGTATATGGCAGCTTTGGAGGCATCTAAGGAAGCAGTCAGGCTCCAAAAGTTCCTTTCAGAACTTGGAGTCGTGCCACACATGGACAGGCCAATTGTGATGTATTGTGACAACACTGGAGCAGTATCACAACCTAAAGAACCCAGGAACCACAAGAAAGTGAAGCACATCGAGAGGAAGTACCACCTGATCCGGGATCGTGGTGGAATAGATTGCCTCAGAGAACAATCTAGCAGATCCATTCACCAAGCCTTTGGCTGAGAGAGTTTTCAAGAAACACTTAGATGTCATAGGGGTGGGCACCTATGGACTTACTTAGTCTTAGAGTGCAAGTGGGAGATTGTTAGGAAATATGCCCTCTTAGATTAGGTTTCTGATGTAAATATCGAATGTTTTAATAAAAGAATTTATTTTCAGAAATTGTTTGTGAATTTATATTTTTATTTGTGCACAATTATATCTGGAAAAGACCCATTGTGTTTAAGTAAGTGGTCTATGTGAATAGAGGTCTTTCACAGTAAGGTATGGATCACGGATTACTTAACACATAAACGTTCATTCTTAACCGATTGATGAGAATGGGAATCTCATTATGTCTAGGTTATTATGTTGTGAATTCCAAATGGGGAATGGCTTACCTTTAGCTAGTGAGTAGTCCACTCACTTTATGACATAAGCGTATTTCAAATATGTAGAATAGGACATGTAGTAGTGGTTTCTTAAAGTACTATATGGTAGAAACCTAGACTACTACTGCTACAGCGTGGACTAATACTCTACGACTTTAGTATGAGTTAGTGGTCTGACGAAGTTGGAAGCATATACTTTGATATGCTATAGTTGAGGTTCTATCGTAGGGCCAATATACTTGCATGTTGGGTATGTGTGACTAGTTAGTTAAAACAGACTTGTATAAGATAGTTTCTATACTATGTCGCCCCTTGTGGTTGTCTGAATGATCTAAATATCCAGGGCCTTAGAAAACATGACTTGGATGTTTGTTTTAGGGTAGTTCCCTTGAAAAAACAATCCAGGAAGTCGTAGATCATTGGACTAGAAGCCTAAGGATGGTAGATGTCATTTAGAGAGGTATTAGTACATTTTTTCCTCTCTAAATGTACGACGATGTATAGAGGGGTATTTTAGTCATTACACATGTAGGTCGGAGACTTTGCTAACGCAGCATTGTCCTTGATGTCAATATTTCCTTATGTGATGTTAGGAAATATTTAAAATGCAAAATACAACTATTTATATGGCAAAGGTATTTTTGTCATTTTAGTAGCCAATGCGGTGTGTCTTTTGGTCCCCAGTATAGACCGTAAGTCCTAATTAAATACGGGCTAAGGAATTGATCTTAAATTAAATAAAATTTATTTTATTTAAGTAGCCTGATTTAATTATTGGGCTAGAATAAAATAAAAGTCCATAGAGAGAGAGAATTAATTAAATTAGTTGGGTGAGTTAATTAATTATTCAGGGCTTTAGCCCAGTTTGAATAATTAAGGATTAACTTGGGACTAAACTAATATAGGCTTGTTATTGGACTAGTTTATTTGGGCTGGAAAAATTAATTATTTGTTAGGCCATTAAGTTGGTTCTAATTAGAATAATTAATTTAGGCCAAAAGATTAAACTAAGAGTCCAATGGCCCGGTCCAGTTTAACCTAGGATTTTGTTTTGGTTAAACAGAAGGATTGGAAGTCATCGTTGTTTTTGGGACAGCTTCTTCTCTGTGAAAAAAAAACACAGACGTCTCTCTCTCTCCGAAAAATATTCCTTAGCCTGTAAGTTGTTCACCAAACGGGATTAGGCAAGCCATATATTGAAAGATCGAAAGTTAGGCATTCACCTACATGCACAGACAGAGTAGGAGGCTTGCAGGAATCGCACCAGAGGTTTCCACCAACGTGCTCACCCCAGTTCCGCATATTCCAGTCCAGCCAATTTTGAGAACAAGAAGAAGAGGCAACAAGGAAAAATTATTTTTTTTTTCTCTTTTCTTCTTCACGTAGGAAAGCTGCAATTTTTCCGGTTGTTCGGCTGATTTTTTTGCTGTGTTTCGTTCGCAATTTAAGCTTCATAAATATTACCACAAACTGGTCTAAGTGCGGTTAGAAAATCCTGTGCATCAAGTCCATAAACACAATCGGGGCATTTATCACTTTGAAAGGCATCACCATAAATTCAAAATAACCATATCTCGTGTTGAAGGCCTTTTTACAAATATCCTCCTCCTTGATTCGTATATGATAGTATTCTTATCTAAGGTCCAACTTTGGGTAATAGCTAGATCTCTGAAGCTGATTGAACAACTCATCTATCATCAGTAAAGGACACTTATTCTTGATCGTTAAGTTGTTCAATCCTCGGTAATCGATGCATAGTCTTAGGGTCCCATCCTTTTTCTTTACGAATAGTACTGGGGTTCCCCTATGCAGATGTGCTCAGTCGAATGTATCCTTGCTGAAGCAGCTCCTCTAACTGCTCATTTAATTCTTTCAACTCTGTCGGGACCATTTGATAAGGGATTTTTTACACTAGCTCAGCTCCAGGTACAAGGTCGATGGTGAATTGTACTTCTCGCGGTAAAGGTAGAGAATCCAACTCTGTTGGAAATACATCGTACAATGCTTTCACTATTGCTCTCTAGAGTACATTGGTCTTTCTGCTTGTTTATGAGATAAGCCAGATACCCTTTACAGCTTTGTCCTAACAGTTTCCTTGCCTTGGTTCCTACTATCAAAAACTTTAACACCTTGACATGGTTCCCTTTAAACTCTAATATATCTCGTCCAGGTTAGATAAACCATACCAACTTACTTCTATAATCTACATAAGCACCATGTTTTAACAACCAATCCATACCTAGGACTAGGTCGTAATCCTCAATAGTTATAATGATAAGATTGACCTTTAAGCTCTTGCTCCTAATCCAAACCTTAAAGTCTAGTATAAACTTTCCAGCTTCCACTATTTTCCCTAGTGGTGTACTTAGTGATAGTACATAAGGTAATTCCACCCTAACCCAACCCAGATGAGATACATGATTTTTATTAGTGTAAGAGTGCATTGAACTCGAGTCTATTAAAATGTTCGTAAGACAGTCTTGGATAGAAAATGTACCTTCTAGGATGGCTATATCTATCCCGATCTTCTCTCAATTCAGTGTGAAAACCTTTGCCTTCACTTTGGGTTTCTATTTCCCACTTCCCACTGCTCCGTTGCTATTTCCTCTATTGACTAATGGTTGAGTAGGGTTCGCTAGGCTAACCCTCAAAGGCTTGGGACAGTTACTTTTTATGTGATTAGGGTTTCCACAATTGTAGCATTTCCTTGTATGATTCTTAGACCAGCAATCCTTTTTTATATATCCCCGCTTACCACAAAATCAGTATGTGGAAAGATTGGATGCAGAGTTCAAAGGTGTGGCCTGAGCATATTTCCCTTTATTGTTCCACTGCTAGCATTGGGGTTATTCAGGGTTATTTTATCTTGGTGGGAACGATGGCTTTTGGACCATTCGGTTTTTATCTTCATTTTCTATACTTGTGGTGGCATCGATCGTGGCAGCATAAGTAGTAGGAGGAAATAGTGCTAGGGTTCTCCATAGTTCCTGTCTGAGCCCCTTAACAAACTATTAGGGTCTTATTATGCTTCATGTCCACTAGTCGCTTATAGTATTTCAAAAGCTTGTTGAATTGGGTAGCGTATTGGGTCATTGACATATTCCTCTATTTCAAGTTCTGGAACTCGCCTTCTCTATTCGTCAGCACCCATTGAGGAACATACTCCACTCTGAATGCCTAAACAAATCCTCCCCAAGTCCATTCCTAGCCAGTCCTTCTCTATTCCTCCTGAATTCACTACTACCAATCATGTATGGGTCCCCTTAGTTTGAAGATCGTGAATCTCACCATATGCTGCTCGGAGTATTGTAGTGTTGAGAAAATATTCTCTATTTGCTCAGTCCAATGCTCAGCTTCCTGATCTTGTTCAGCTTTCTCGAGAAATTTGGGCGATTAGAATTTTAGAAACTACTCAAATGCCTCATCCTTGCCACGGGATGTCTTTCTTTCAGATAGAGCATGTAAGAGCTCTATCATCTTACTAAACACTTGCCCTATCGACACCCCCTCCAGTCCCTCTGGTCCAGTTCCTTATCTTTGGTTGACCTCCACTTCTCCTTCGGGTATGAGAGATAATGCAGGCTTGAACACGGGAGTCATGGGCATAGCTGCATGCCTGCTCTTTCTTAGGTGGTCAATCTACATTTTGGTGCCATCTTTACGTTATAGACACAATGAAAACAAAAATCTCCTTTTTCAGAATGCTTTAAAGTGAAATCAAATTGTGTTAAAAAGATAAAGATTGTTTAAGCTCATTTATCTTGCGGGCTACCTCGCGATTGGAAAGCACGAGGTCAGAGACCTCGCGCCTGCCAATAGATAGGAACGGCCTGAACTCGCTCCTACCAATAGCGAGGAACAGCCATTTTCTACCCTCGCCCACACCCTACGATAGGGGGAGGGGAGGGCGATGCGATGCATGACGCCCAGGCAGACATGCTCTCGAGCTCGTCAAAAGGTCACATGAAGGGTAAGCATGTATCTTACCTCAAGTGATTAAATGCTAAATGTTAAAGCAAAATTAATAGATAACAACCAATATGCAGTAAAAGATATGACAAGGAAATTTACTCATGTATGTATTCATATAGAGCATGCTTTTATAAAGAAAGGACCAAATGCTCAAGTCGTACTTATTGAAATAAAGTAATATATAGAAGTATTCAAATAAATAAATTGCAAAAGTTCACGTGCCGAACATATTAAAACGTAAATAATAGGAAACCACTAAGGGTCCTTATTGTCTTAGCATTCAGGGTGATCTCTCATAGGTCACTCATCATTCGAATCCTTATTATGGGGTTCGTACGGCTAACCCTCAGTGTTTTTAGAGAAGTTTATACCCTTCTCATCCACAAATTTTAGGTATTCACCCTCTCTACTGGGTCTATCAAGGGTCTCCATACTCGTATCAGGTCCTCTCGAACTCTCCCCTACCTTGCATTTCCCCTAAAGTTCAACCAACTAGGTACATTCAATGCGTCTAGCCATATATTCCACCCAGTCACTCTTAGACTGTTTGAAATCTAACTCTCCCATGTTATCGCTATCAGCTATCAGGTCAACTTCTTGTATGGGTTGGGAAGGAATAGGCTTTATCATGTCTACCTCATCATTGTCACTCTCTAGCTCAAGTATGTCTCGTTCAAACTCTGACTTCGACTTAGAAGGAGGAGGAGAGGTATTGGGTGGAAATGGTGGAGCGCGAGGTCCACACATGAGAGGCCATGATCTCACCACCAGTGCGCATCTTCTGACTATTCTCTACACAAAAGACACCCTAGTCAGTACCAGATTAAAAAGCTTAAAGCAACAAATCTTCATAAACAAAAGGTAAAGCCTAAAGTTAAGCTCTGATATCACTTGTAATACCCCACTACTATGTGACCTGAATAAGGTTACGGATATTCCCCCATCCTTAGGATTAGGGGTCTTTATAACTAGGCAAAGCACATATAGTAATAAAATTTAAACATAAGAATTCAAATTTTCAAAACTTATTACAAGGTTCTAGAATAAAAACCTAAAGCATAATAAGACTAATATCCTCATCTGAAATAAAATAATGTCTAAAGGATAACCAACTCCTCAATTCAAACAAACGAACAATTAAATCTTGAACAGTACTTGTCTCTAATAGTTTTCCACCTCAGGTCTAGTACTTCCTAAAATATGATATAGAAAAATTGTATGAGAAAGAAATTCTCAACAAGTCCTGTGTGTACACATAGAATAGTTTTAGAATCTCTTCATGATGCAATTTTTCATAAATAGTTGACAAAAAAATATTTACAGGTTATTAATCGAGTAAACACTGAGTGGTTCCAAGTTTTGCAATAATTCATAAGTTAAACAATTTAAACACGAACATCCAAAGAAGGAATATTTCAGAAAATAAAACCACTCATAACATCATTATAACATAATTACATAATTGAAAAGCCATGAAACCCTACATCATAACTAGCTACTATAAAACCCTGCATCACAGTGAAGTGGATAATCGACCCATTAAGGGGAATACTCCTCTATCTTTCACCCAAAACTTACTGATCATCCATCTTCAGTCAACAGTCCCATCCAGACCATAATGCTAGCATGGACTAGTCTGACTTATTAGTACTGGCATCTCATCCTAAAAGAGTTCATTTCCCAGCGGTGGCCTCCTACTAGAAGATTAGCCCTAACTCTCAGAAACTAGTACTAGAAGCATGCCTTAATTGAGTACTCAATAAATCATATAACTGATTTAGGATATTCTCAACAAATTACCCAAACTATTATTTCATTCAAACATGGTAACGTGTATTTAATCGAAAGATCCAAAATTTTCATATTGCATTTATAAAAGGTGAGGATTTGATCAAAATACTATTTAGTGCTCAAATCGTGAATTTACCATGTTTGGTTATTAAAATAGTAATTGAAAGAATTAAACACAATGACTTACAAATTTGTCTATCGTTTATCAAATGGACATGCAAGAACTTACTGAATTGGAGTCTTTTGTTAAGCCTAAATCATAGTGCAACTAGATTCAAGATCTCGACCCTGTCTAGAATAAAATTAATCCATAATTAAAATCTATAACTAATAACTTCTACTCACACTCCCGATCAAGGCATATTAATGCACATCCACAATATTCATATATAGATATATCATGTAAAGGCTAATCAACAAATAGGCATTTAATTATTAAATAAAGAGTAAGAATATATTTATAAATATTAATTGGTAGATAAATATAAGTTCATGAATAATTAAAATTTAGTAGTCATGTGTGTGTGTGTGTGTGTGTATTAGTTGTCAACATTTGACCAAATTAATTAATTGACACCTCTATTAATTAATAGATGATATTTAATAGGTAAAATGCACTCCCTCCATCTTAAAAATCATGTCAATTTAAGACAAAATACAGAGATTAAGAAACTACTAAAACGTGTATAATTATAATAGAAAATAACTATTATATCCCTAGATAACAGTAAACATTCGTTAATTATTCTCCTCTATACATTCATTTATGATTTATCAGGAATGTATATATTCTTGATTAAATGAGGGGTAAATTAGGAATACAAGCAATAACTTTATTCTTGATTTGTGAGATTGACAAGTATTTTGGTACAACAACAACAGAAATTTTTTAAATGATTTTTAAGACAGAATGAGTAGTAATTAAATAATCACATGAGTATACAACAAATAATAGTTAAATAGAATATATGAGAGACTAATAAATAATCTAGATTAATTAGTTGGTAACATATAATAATTAATATTTAGTATCAATAAACCCTAATTGATATTTTCATATTAATGCTTGGTAAATAATTAGTGAATAATAATTTTGTACACTAAGTAAATAGAGAAATAAAGGCTTCAAGAAATTATTTATTGATTATATAATTAATTAATTAATCGAACAAGTAAATCTCAATCAGATTATCATAGTCAATAAGTATCCAAATAATATCACACTCGTGACAGATCATAAATCACACAACATCTAATGAAAAATAGCATTGGCCCTATCTCCTCGTACTAGGCAAAACAAAGTAATATACATGCTTATCATTCTATCTTGATCATAAGACAACATGTAATTAATAAGCAATAGACAAGTACTAGCTTTATCCATCAAAATATGCCCCCCATCTCAACCCTAACTTCTCCAAACACAACTTCAAAACCATCAATTCATCCGCCTCCTAACATTCAACAATATAACTATTCAAAGAAAATAGGTTGAAGGTTACTTGATGACAAGATGCCTCGGCTCAGCTGAGTAGTCCATCAACGTGATTCCTTAGAGGGGTGCTCTTCATGACTAGGGTTACAAAAATTAGGTAGTGATAATTAGGGTTTGAAAGAGGAGATCGAGACAACAGTGGTCTCAGATCCGTGCAAGAGAAGAAGAGAACTAGGATGTTCAAGAATTGAGAGAGAAAGAGAGAACACTTTACCTTGATTTGATGGAGGATAGGCCGAGAACAATGGGCCTCTATACTGCGTGGATTTGAGAAGAAGTGTAGATGGAGTTTGCAAGATTCTTTTTTTTTTATGTGAGCGGTGTCTTGCTTTGGTGAAGAAAGCAAAAAGAGAGAGGGAGTGTCGAAAACTTCCTTTTTGTGTGTGTGAGTGATTCGGATCTTGGAGAGGGAGCAAGTCTGAGAAAGAGAGGCCGAGAGGTTAGGGAGGTTTAGGGTGAGGATATTTCAGTTCCCTTAGTGATGTAATGAGAAGGAATGACTGATAGAGTAAAGGAGGAATGTTCTTTTTTGGTGGAGGGAATTATGGAAGCTAATTTAAGAGAAAGAGGAGTAAACTGTGTGGGCTACTATGGCAGTGATGAAAGAACCTCATGGGTCTCGTTTTACTAAAGGAAAACAAAGAAACCGGTTCTTTTTTGATGAAGGAGAACTTCGATTTTCTGAAGGCTGGAGTAGTTCGAGTAGCCTTATGTTGTGTGTGGACTAATTTGCTCTAAGCAAATTACCAAAGAATGGTCATTTGGGGCATGCTAGATAGGGTAGAAGTTGTGCTCTTGCTACATTTTAACTTTGTTTTTACTAGAGAAAGAGTGGTCAAATCTTTTGGCTAAACTACGGTAATATTTCATACAAGAGAAGGAGAAAAATCATTAGGGCTTGCTAGAATTTTTGAGAGGAAGAATGAAGGCAGCTTTTCATACTTGGAAAAAGGTAAGAGAATTCTTTGATTTGCATTAATAAGGGAATTCTTCTTCTAGCTTCCATTTTCGGCTAACTCAACAAAGGGAAAAGAGAGCTCTTTTGGAAGTTTTCTCGTCGAAACAAAGATCAACAGCCATGCTCTTGGCTAGAATTAGAGAGCAAAAAAAGCTGAATTCGTGGGCTTTAATGGGAAACAATTTGAATTCAAATCCTTGGAGAAAAATGGAAGAAGCGGCTGCTTACAAGGAAACAAATTTCCAGCTTAAGTGGAGAGTTAATGCTATGAATCTTGTTACCAAAATTGAAGAGGGAATTAGGGAAACAATACCATACCTTAGCCAACTGCTCCAAATACATACAAGGAAGGAATTTAAATTTGAATTTGGAAGGAAAAAGGAAACAAGAATCCCAAATTATTTGATGAATTATTCTCCTCCACAAAAAAAGGAAAGTGACAGCTAGAAGGTAATAAAAATGGAAGGGAATTTCTCTCAATCCGAGAATATTATTCTTGGTATTAAAAGAAATGAAAATAATGTAGTTGCTAAAATATAGTACATAAAATATGAAAATTTGGGAAGAAAAAGGAAATAGAATTATTTTAAAAGGTGAGATAAATTTAGAAATAAATTTCCTTAGGTAAATTACATCCTAAATCATGAAATTGTGTTATCCCAACATGATAATGGCGGCTACTCAAGCTAGCCAACCAAAGTAAACCAAAAAAAAAAGAGAATAAAATGAGATGTCCTTGTAATTGGTGGAGTTCGAACCATTGTTATCCAACTAACATCCCAATATTATTCCCATTATATTACCACAGCTCTTATGCCTCATCAACACACTAATATTTTTATGAATCGGAGTCTTGAACCCACATTCCACTCATGATAAATTAACAAAACGAGATAATCTCATTTAGCTTAAATAAGCTTGCAAGCTAAATAAGGCAAATTGGGATAATAGTTACTCCATTAAATTACACATGAAGCACAAGGGATCAAAAACTAAGTATGATCATATTTTCAAATAAATGATGAAATGCATGCCTATATGTGAAACCCCAACTAAAACCAACCTTAGAGTAAGGAGGATGGGATGCATATCATGTCATTCTACATAAAAATATACTTTTTGAATGATTTTATGTGCCTTAGAATTATGGCCTATACGTTAAATGGTTTATTTATGCTTGTTGGGTAGGAAGGGTAAAAAGGTAATTTTGCTTGAGATTAAAATAGGAAGATGGCTTGAGGATTACTTAAGAAGAATATTTGGGTGAGAAAATAAAAACAAGAGTAAGTGTGGTTAAGTGGTTAGAGCTTTGTGAATTAATCTCTAAGATCATAAGTTCAAATCCTATCACTCAAGTTTTATTCTTAACCATGTTTGAATTTTCAATTTTCTTATATTCCTTAAAGATAGGAATGTTGTCTTAAGGGAGACATTAAGATAATGTCTTGAACATGTGATCATGTCCTAAAAAAAATTCTAGAGGAATTCTTATCCCCTTTAATTTCTCTAGCCTTGTCCTAATATCTTTATAATTTAAACTATCTTTAATCCATTAATCCATTCTTTTTCATTCCAAAAATTCTGCAATAAGGCCCTAGTCTTGAAATTCAAAAATCAGCTCTTAAGGGTTAGGGAATGGTCGAAAATAGGGAGAAGAGTTAGGAAGTGTTTCCAAGGAAAGGAAATCACCATAGCTATACCTTCAATTCTACCTTCATCTTGTTCATGTTTTGGTAAAGAAAAATCTGGAAAATTTTCCAGAATTTTTGCAAGGATGTTTTTAAAAGTTTCAGCCAACATTCTTACCCCATTTGCTGCCAAAAAAAAAATGGTCATTTCATGTAAGGTTAAAGGCTGAAAATTTATTGAATTTTCGGACTTCACAACCTTTGCAAACCAGAATTTTTCCTTTAGCAAAATCGCTGCATTGAAGATGGATTTTGAAGCAACCTTTAGGTCATAAGAATAGCTGAACCTTCCTCTACTTTTCTTCAAGAGGAATGCTGGAAAACCACCATTAAAAGACCTTCAAATAGCCTCAAGAATCAACTGCAAATCAGGCCAAAGAATGCAGAAAATTCTGCACTAAAATCATCTCCATTCCAGTTGTTCTTGGAGCATTAAAAACTAGAAAATTTCCAGCTTGTTTTCTTAAGGCAAGGGCCGAAAGTCTTTATCCAAACCTCTCAATTCAAACCTTGTTCAGCCATGGACTGAACACCCTAAGCCTCCACACTAACCTTGACTATTTGGACTCCAAGATCACACCTCAAAAAGCTCCTAAGATTACTCTATCCAAAACTCATTCGAACTTCAAACTAATTCTAGATTTTTTTGCTCCATTAAAATACTCTTGTAGCAAGTGATCAAACCAGAATTTCTCTGCCATTATAGACCAGTTTTTGGCTAGCTTAATAAAATGAACAACCTCCATTCTTTGCATTAAGCCTAACTTGTTCAGTCTTACACCATTGAAGAGCAAGAGACCTTCCACGAACAACCACCATTAACTAATCCTCTACCTCAAACAACTCCTCATTTTCCTCCATTTGAATTTCAAAAAAAAATTGAACACTTCTCTCTCCTTCTTGCTAAACCAAAACTCCTATCTACACTAGGCCATTCAACCAACAACATTTCCAACAATTCTCCATCCATTTTCTCTCAAACTCTATCAAAAACACAAAAAACACACACATCACTTCTTCAAGCCTAAACCTATCATAAACATCTCCAATCACTCCCAAATACTCTAGTTCACCCATATTTAATCTGTAGTCTTCATTTCTGGCCTTTATAACACAAAACCGCGCAAACCAAAATTTTTGAACGGATCAAAACTAACTTTTTTGTTGAAGGTTCCAAGAACACCAAAAGGTAAAACAAGAATAACCTCCTTGTTCTTTCTCTTCTACTTAACTTTTAATATTCCATTCTAATGTCATTTCTCTCTCTCTCTCTCTCTCTCTCTCTCTCTTGGCCGAAACGGTGATGATCAACCATGGATATTTTTCAGACCACTAAAGGCTCTCAAGCTCGCGTGGACCTTCACTAATCAACGAACCTTCATCAAGTGATCATCTATCAAGTATTTCTTCTTGAATCTTCCTTTTTAATTTTTGGATTCGTGTCTCTTAGATGTTGATAGGAAGAGTGAATATAAATGGGGGCTGAGTATATGTATGTGGATGAAGGGGATGGAGTTAGGACATGAGAGTTAAAATATATGATTAGGCCTTATGGATTTTTCTTTTGAATCAATATATGCTCGTCATGGTTAATGAGATTTGTGGATGTTTTGATGCATGATAGATGTTATGACACCAATAGTAATTAGGCCTTTATGTTCTTAATTTTCAATAAAACCATGAATGATGATTATGCCTAGTAGGAGATTGGCCATGTGTTAGTATGTGTTAATTCAAGTATATATTCATAAATAGATTAGCATATTATTTAATGTTTGGGAATGTGTTCATGAATCTTTTCTAACAATAGGAAATTATGGTAAAAGATTATTTTCTTTGTTAATTCTAAAATTATTTTTATTAACAAATTTTATTACTTTAATTAGAATTATTATTATATCTTCTCTACAAAATTTGAAATCACTAGGAAGGTTTGGAAATAAGGAATTAATTAAAATATTAATATTTTATTAATCAAACAAGTAATATCTTTTATTAAATATATATATATATATATATAATAAATAATAAAATATTAGAATTAATTAATGTCAAATGGCCTTGTAGACCATAATAATTAGCCTTACTAAAACTTTTACCTATATCCATAAATATTATTTATATTAAAATTTATTTAGTATTTATTAATTAAAAATTAAGTATAATTCATTTATTATTAATGTTATTATTTATTTATTATCTATTAATTATTAATTAAAGATTATAGTGTAATTTATTATTTCTAATAATAGTACTATTTAAATATTACCATTTACGAATATTATTTAGGACTTAGTATTATTTAATATTTAACACTATTTTATTTATTAGAGATAATACTCATAATTTATTATTTGAAACGATAACTTATTAATATTTATTTTAGAACCTCTAGTTATTTTAACTTATCAAGCTAGATTTATTTTATAAAATACTTTATCAACTAGTATTAAAGCTTAGGACATTATGGTCATGGTTAGTTGTGGTTGTGACTAGTTGAACTAAGGATTATTTATGTAAGGCAGATAGGGTCCAAAAGTTATCTTATACCTTGTGTTTACCCCAGGCGGGGTTAGGTTGACCTTGAAAGACTTTTGAGTTCAAGAAGAGTAAAGAATCAGGTAAGTTTATGCATGAAGTCGTTTGAAGACCAAAGTTAATATGGCAAGCCAACTCATTGTATACGAGAATTTGTATTGTAAAGCAATTATGGACAATTTTCATTTTCTTTCAATCAAGCAAGCTATTTAAAACTAAGCAAACGATTTTACACAAAATGCTAAACTTTTCATAAAACCAACTCGGCAAGAGGTTTTGAAACTATAATTGTTATTTTCAAGTAAATCATTGTATGATCACTTTTCCTCCCAAGTGGGACAAACAATGTCGAGTACTCAATAAGGGTAGACTACTAGGACTAGTCTTTGAAGGGTTAGGGTAAGTCCCTCGAGTAGGTGGCCACCTCTGGGAGGTAAGTCCTTCCTGGATAGGATGCCAATCCTGTAGGTCAATCCAGTCCGAGCTAGCAAGTTCAGTCAAGTGGATTATGTGTTTCCATAGTGGATAACCAGTAAGTTTAGGTGTAGAGATAGAGGAGTATCTCACCTGATCGGCCATCCACCTACCTTGTGTTAGTATGCTCAACGTGTGGCATTCTGATCGTTATATTGTCATGGTGCACAAAGTGTGGTGCCATGGCTGCCTCTTTTGAGTGGTTGTATTTATTATGTAATGTATGTTTTGGAAAGTAAAACACCACTCTTCATTTATGACATTTATTTAATGCTTGCCAGCACTTTTTTTTATGAAACTTTTACAACTTGCATACATGAACTGTTTTACATAAAACACTTAAAATACACACGGGCTTATTGAGATTTTTTTCTCACCACCTTTTATACCATGTTTTTAGGTCGATCATGCTATGAAGGTCATTAGCTAAAATGTTGCCTGTGTCTTGAAAACTCTATGTTATTTTTCCTATGTATTACTTTTGAGAGACAGTAGCAGACATTTATTTTTTGAACTTGTTCATGTATTGCTGGGTTGTAATATGTTAAATTTTGAAGTATTTCTTTTATTTTATTTTGTGTGTTCTCATTATAAAGACCCCTTGTCTTGTTGACGAGGCAACATCCCCAGCCCTAATGGGGCATAGGTAGTAGGGTGTTACAAGTGGTATCAGAGCCAAGGTTTAGGCAATTATTGATAGTATATGCTTTGTTTATTAAGGTTATATCTTTTGACTAACCTGACTTGTTTATATTGTAGGATGGTTAGAATGATTAGAACTGTAAGGAAGGGGCAACAATGGCATCCACCTATTCCTATCAACCCAGAAGATTTACCAGTGCCTCGGCCTACACTGCTACCCGCACCTCAACCAATCATACCTTTGGACGAGAGCAGTGATGATAAAGTTCAGATTACTGAACCACCTCCAATACCTATAATAGACTTAGTTACTGATAGTAAGGATGAGGAAATTGACATAGAGTATGTCCCACTTCCACCTAGCCCCGTGATTGATTTGACTGTGGATAATGATGACCCGAGGGAGATAGACTATGAATCTCCACCTAGATCTTCTTTTGTACCCCCATCCAACCAGGTTGAAACCAAGGAGAGTTCTAGGAGACCCAGGAATGAGCTAATAGAGTATAGGTTCGTGAATGGGGCAGGGATAGACTTTTCTAGGAATGCAGGAGGATAGTTTTATGATGCTTACTTTGAAGACTCTGATGAGGATTAGAGAGGCTAAGTTCTACTATGCTTAGGACGTTTCATTTATGGCTTTCAATAAACTCCAGTGCTAGGAGTCCATTCATGTTTATTACTTTATTTCAAAATTTATGCACATAAGAGTACCTGGAGTACTCTAAATCTTGGAAAAAAAATCTATTTGCAATTCTTTATACAAAATTTGCATCTAATTTTCTTTTGCTTAAACCTGAATGTAAATGCATGCTAGATTTAAATGTTTTAAACTTTGTTACATAAACTCATTATCTGGGGCATGGTTTAGAATGGCACCCAAGCATCATGCAGCCACATCCAACAGAAGGGTTCTTGAGGCAGAGCCTGTGATATCGGAGTTTGATACAACTCAAATGCCATCACCAAACCGGGGAAATGAGAATAAACTGGAGCCAAAAATAGGATCAGAGGAACCTGTCAGCATAACTATAGGGCAAGCGTTTCACAAAATGACCGAGATTCTGCAAACCCTAACTGAGCGGAGGAATCTGAAGGGGGAAGATGAAGCATTGGAGAGGTATCTGAAATTTCAACCTCCCATCTTCTTGGGAAAGGTCGAGCAAGACCAGAAAGTGGAATAGTGGGTGGAATAGATGGAGGACATCTTTGCTACACTCTAGTACATTGAGAAGTGAATGGTGAAATTTGCTGAATTTTGACTGAGGGGCCCAGCTCAGGCATGGTGGTAATGAGTCCAAGATGACTAGGAGATGATTGATCAGGACTGGACATTGGCCAACTTTGGGGAGGCATTCAGAGCCAAAAATATCCCTCAATGGATAGTAGAGAAAAGGGAAGACGAATTCCAAAATCTGAAGCAAGAGGGCATGACGGTGGTACAGTATGCGGCACGTTTTACTCAGTTATCAAAATATTGCAAAAGGCTGGTGGATACCAAGCAGAACAAGATAAGACAATTTGTCAAGGGATTGAGGCAGGAGTTAAGAAAGGCATTGGCACATTCTCCACCAACAACTTATTCAGGGGTCGTGGACGTAGTGACCTAGACTGAGAATGAGGATCGCAGCAGGATGGTACCAAGACCTTTCTTGCCGCCAAGACAATCGCCGAGACCTTTCCAAAAGCAGTAACCCAATAAGAGGCCTGCCATCCAATAATGGCAGAACCAAGGGAAGCAAGCACGAACAGTACCAGTTGGTCCTACACAGAATCTTCCATTATGCCGACGCTGCGAGAAAATGGGCTATGTAGAGAAAAATTATTGGTCCAGGGGAGTTGAGTGGAAATGCTACCACTGCGGAGACCTAAATCATCTGCGAAACGCCTGCCCTAAACTTCTCCGAGTCGAACAAGGAAACCCTGCTCAGATAACGAGAGCCAATCAAGCTAATGCTACTAAAGCCTCTGGAAGTGGAACTCAAAAGCCATAAGTGAAAGCAAAGGTTTTCGCTCTTAACCGGGAGGAGGTTGGAGCAGATGCAGCGGTGGTGGAAGGTACGTTTACTATCCAAGGTCGTTCCGTTAATGCATTGATAGACCCTAGATCTACCCATTCCTATTTAAACAAGAATTATGCATATTATTTGGGTTGGGATAGAGTAGAACTACCTTTTATCTTGTTGGTGAGTACGCTCTTGGGGAAAATAGTGCAAACGGATCGGTATGTGTAGAATTGTAAGATTGAAGTGGGGAGAGAAAGCTTGGAGGGAGATTTGATAGTCTTAGCTATTGATGACTATGACTTGATTCTGGGTATGGATTGGCTAGCTAAGCATGGGGCTAAAGTAGACTGTAAGAATAAGTCTGTTCAGTTCATTAGACTGGGATGCAATGTGTTAGAGTTCAACGGTAAGAGAGTAAAAGAGTTGAAGTTTATTATAACTGGAGCAAAAGCCCGCAAATTGTTGAAGTAAGGATGTCAAGGATATTTGGCCTATGTGATAAATAAGCCAAAGGATCAGTGCACCCTCGAAGATACTGAGGTGGTAAGAGATTTTCCCTGTCGTGTCCCTAGGGGAACTCACTTCTTTACCTCCCAACCTAGAAATTGAGTTCACTGTTGATCTAGGTCCAGCAGCGGAATCTGTATCCTGAACCCCATATCAAATGACACCAGTGGAGCTGAAGGAATTAAAGGAGCAGCTAGAGGAATTGGTGAAGCAAGGTTACATAAGACCAAGCACGTCACCCTGGGGAGCTCCAGTGCTATTCATGAAAAAGAAGGACGGGACCTTGA
Organism: Voacanga thouarsii; assembly: GCA_026120185.1. NCBI lineage: Eukaryota > Viridiplantae > Streptophyta > Magnoliopsida > Gentianales > Apocynaceae > Voacanga > Voacanga thouarsii. The sequence continues at coordinate 3,064,847 of JANUWF010001921.1, forward strand.
GATTATATATTGACTACCTCGGGTTAAACAACCTGACCATCAAGAATAAATATCCTCTACCGTTAATTGACGAGCTGTTCCACTAGTTGCAAGGGCCCAATTGTTATTCCAAACTGGATTTGAGGCAAGGATACTATCAAGTGAGGATAAAAGAGGAGGATGTTCCCAAGACGGCCTTCAACACCAGATATGGTCACTATGAGTTTGTGGTGATGCCTTTTGGGGTGACCAATGCACCAACGGTATTTATGGATTTGATGCATCGAGTTTTCCAACCCTACTTGGACAAGTTCATGGTGGTCTTCATCAATGACATACTTATATACTCTAAGAATCTCGAGGATCATGCGAAACATTTGAAGTTGGTATTGGAAATGCTAAGAGAGCACAAGCTTTATGCCAAATTTGGCAAGTACGAGTTTTGGCTGGATAGTGTGTCATTCCTTGGCCATGTGGTAACTAAGGATGGAATCAAGGTGGACCCAACAAAAGTTGAAGCAGTTTTAGACTAGAAGCAACCGAAGAACATCACAGAGATTCGAAGCTTCATGGGATTGACTGGCTATTATAGGAGGTTTATTAAAAGGTTCTCAATGCTAGCATCGCCTATGACCTGGCTGCTAAGGAAGGATGTACCCTTTGTCTGGAGTGAGAAATGCGAAAAAAGTTTCCAAGAGCTAAAGCGGAGGTTAATGACAGTGCCCGTGTTGAGTTTGCCAAAGGGAGATATGCCTTACGCTCTGTATACAGACACTTTAAAGGAAGGTTTGGGAGTAGTATTGATGCAGGATAGGAAGGTAATCGCCTATGCTTCGCGAAAATTGAAGCTTCGTGAAGTCAATTATCCCACATATAATTTAGAGCTGACTGCCATTGTATTTACTTTAAAGAAATAGCGGCATTACTTGTATGGAGCTGAATATGAAGTGTTTACTGATCACAAGAATCTGAAGTACATCTTTACACAAAAGGACTTGAATTTGAGGCAGCGGAGATGGATGGAATTTTTGGAAGAGTATCATTGTCCTATTAACTACCACCCCGGGAAAGCTAACGTCGTTGCTAATGCCCTAAGTCAGAAAGTCAAAATGGCCAGGCTGAGAGTGCAGGAGATTCAAGCGGTCCAAAACGTACTAGATAGAATAGTAGAAGTGCAAGAAGAGAGAATTATTGTTAGCAATATGAGATTGATGCCGGATCTAAGGCGGGGAATCATCAAAGCCTAACAAAGTAATGCAGAATTTCAACTTTTCAATGACAAAGAGCTTAAACGGCAAGGCAGTGATTTTTTACAGGATGAAACGGGAGTTTTGTATTTCTGAGATTATCTGTGTGTACCCGATGAACACCAGTTGAAGGACAGGATTTTGGAGGAGGCGCATAAAAGCAAGTATGTAATTCATCCGGAAGAGGTGAAAATGTATCAAGACCTAAAAAGGGCTTATTTGTGGCCCGGAATGAAGAGGAACGTGGTTAAGTATGTCTCGATGTGTCTGACCTGTCAGAGAGCATAAAAGTCGGCGGGATTGTTGCAACCGTTACCAGTACCTGAATGGAAATGAGAAGAGGTGACCGTGAACTTCGCTACCAGACTCCCTATGGCAAGGACCCAAAAGGACGTCATATAGGTAGTGGTAGATTGATTGACCAAGTCAGCGCATTTTATATCGGTGAATGTAAGGGATTCAATGGAGAAGTTAGCTCAGACCTACGTGCGAGAAATAGTTAGAATGCATGGAGTGCCTTCGAGTATTGTGTCCAACCGAGACCCGAGATTTACATCCCGGTTTTGGGGCAAGTTTCAAAAATCAATGGGTTTGGTCTAAAATTCAGTACAATGGTGAATCCGCAAACCGATGGTCAGTCAGAAAGGGTTATTCAGATATTAGAGGACATGTTAAGAGCTTGCGAATTAGATTTCGGGGATAAGTGGATTGAATGTGTACCGTATGCAGAATTGGCTTACAATAATAGCTATCAGTCTTCGATTGGAATGGCCCCGTATGAAGCATTGTATGGACGTAAGTGTCAAGTACCTCTATACTATAATTGGTTAGAGGACGGCCATATAAACAAGTCTGGAGAAGTCTGTGTTTAGGAAATATTGGACAAAGTCAAGCTGATCAAAGAAAGGTTGAAAGCGGCCTAGAACCGACAAAAGAGTAATGCGGACAATAGGCAGAGAGAGTTGGAATTTTAGGTAAGAGACAGTGTGTTCTTAAGATTGACACCGAATAGAGGAATTCTGAAGCATCCAAAAGGTGGGAAGCTAAATCCGAGGTATTTAGGACCATTTCCGATAAAGGAAAGAATTGGACCGATGGCGTATCAATTAGATTTGCCGGATGGGTTGACGGGAATTCATGATGTATTTTATGTGTTATAGTTGAAGAAGTACAATGCCGACCCCGGACATGTTTTGAATAGTGAGCCATTGGTATTGCAACCTGACTTGAGTTATGTGGAGAAACCCGTGAAAATTTTGGACCGAAGTATCAAGACTCCCCAAAACAAGCAGATTCCTATGGTGAAGGTACAGTAGGAGCATCATGGCACGCAAGATGCCACAAGGGAAACGGAAGAATGGGTAAAATGGAAGTATCCCAATCTGAGTTAAAGGTATGCATGAATTTCGGGATGAAATTCTTCTAAGCAAGGGAGGATGTGAAACCCCACCTAAAGCCAACCTTAGAGTAAGGGGGATGGGATGCATATCATATCATTCTGCATAAAAATATACTTTTTGAATGATTTTATGTGCCTTAGAATTATAGTTTATAGGTAAAATGGCTTATTTATACTTATTAGGTAGGAAGGGTAAAAAGGTAATTTTGCTTGAGGTCAAAATAGGAAGATGGCTTGAGGTTTAGATAAGAAGAATATTTGGGTGAGAAAATAAAAAAAAAAGAGTTAGTGTGATTAAGTGGTTAGAGCATTATGAATTAAACTCTAAGGTCATGAGTTCAAATCCCATCACTTAAGTTTTATTCATGATTATCTTAACCATGTTTGAATTTTCGATTTTCTTACATTCTTTAAAGATAGGAATGTTGTCTTAAGGGAGACATTAAGATAATGTCTTGAACATGTGATCATGTCCTAAAAAAAATTCTAGAGGAATTCTTGTCCCCTTTAATTTCTCTAGCCTTGTCCTAACATCTTTATAATTTAAACTATCTTTAATCCATTAATCCATTCTTTTTCATTCCAAAAATTCTGCAATAAGCCCCTAGCCTTGAAATTCAAAAATTAGCTCTTGAGGGTTAAGGAATGGATGAAAATAGGGAGAAGAGTTAGGAAGGGTTTCCAAGGAAAGGAAATCACCATAGCTGTACCTTCAATTCTACCTTCATCTTGTTCATGTTTCGGTAAAGGAAAATCTGGAAAATTTTCCAGAATTTTTGCAAGGGTGTTTTCAAAAGATTCAGCCAACATTCTTACCCCATTTTCTGCCAGGAAAAAATGGTCATTTCATATAAGGTTGAAGGCTGGAAATTCAGAGAATTTTCGGACTGCACAACCTTTGCAAACCATAATTTTTCCTTCAGCAAATTCACTGCATAGAAGCTGGATTTTGAAACCACCTTTAGGTCATAAGAATAGTTGGAACTGCCTCTATTTTTCTTCAAGAGGAAGGCTGGAAAACCACCATTAAAAGACCTTCAAACAGTCTCAAGAATCAACTGCAAATCAGGCCAAAGAATGCAGAAAATTCTGCACTAAAATCATCTCCATTCCAGTTGTTCTTGGAGCATTAAAAACTAGAAAATTTCTAGCTTGTTTTCTTAAGGCAAGGGCCGAAAGTCTTTATCCAAACCTCTCAATTCAAACCTTGTTCAGCCATGGACTGAACACCCTAGGCCTCCACACTAACCTTGACTGTTTGGACTCCAAGATCACACCTCAAAAGCTCCTAAGATTACTCTATCCAAAACTCATTTAAACTTCAAACTAATTTTAGATTTTTTTTGCTCCATTAAAATACTCTTGTAGCAAGTGATCAAACCAGAATTTCTCTGCCATTATAGACCAGTTTTTGGCTAGCTTAATAAAATGAACAACCTCCATTCTTTGCATTAAGCCTAACTTGTTCAGTCTTACACCATTGAAGAGCAAGAGACCTTCCATGAACAACAACCATTAACTAATCCTCTACCTCAAACAACTCCTCATTTTCCTCCATTTGAATTTCAAAAAAAACCAAATACTTCTCTCTCCTTCTTGCTAAACCAAAACTCCTATCTACACTAGGCCATTCGACCAACAATATTTCCAGCAATTGTCCAGCCATTTTCTCTCAAACTCTATCAAAAACACCAAGAACACACACTTCACATCTTCAAACCTGAACCTATCCTAAACATCTCCAATCACTCCCAAATACACTAGATCACCCATATTTAATCTATAGTCTTCATTTCTGGCCTTTATAGCACAAAACCGCGCAAACCAAAATTTTTGAACTGATCAAAACTAACTTTTTTGTTGAAGGTTCCAAGAACACCAAAAGGTAAAACAAGAACAACCTCCTTATTCTTTCTCTTCTACTTAACTTTTAATATTCCATTCTAATGCCATTCGTCTCTCTCTCTCTCTCTCTCTCTCTCTCTCTCTCTCTCTCTCTCTCTCTCTCTCTCTCTCTCTCTCTCTCTCTCTCTCTCTCTGGCCGAAATGGTGATGATCAACCATGGCTATTTTTCAAACCACTAAAGGCTCTCAAGCTCACATAGACCTTCACTAATCAAGGAACCTTCATCAAGCGATCATCTATCAAGTATTTCTTCTTGAATCTTCCTTTTTTATTTCTGGATTCGTATCTCTTAGATGTTGATAGGAAGATTAAATATAAATGGCAGCTGAGTATATGTATGTGGATGAAGGGGATGGAGTTAGGACATGAGAGTTAAAATATATGATTAGGCCGTATGAATTTTTCATTTGAATCAATATATGCTCATCATGGTTAATGAGATTTATGAATGTTTTGATGCATGATAGATGTTATGACACCAATGGTGATTAGGCCTTTATGTTCTTAATTTTCAATAAGGCCATGGATGATAATTATGCCTAGTAGGAGATTGGCTATGTGTTAGTTCAAGAATATGTTCATGAATGGATTAGCATATTATTTAATGTTTGGGAATGTGTTCATGAATCTTTTCTAACAATAGGAAATTATGGTAAAAGATTATTTTCTTTGTTAATTCTAAAATTATTTTTATTAACAAATTTTATTACTTTAATTAGAATTATTATTATATCTTCTCTACAAAATTCGAAATCACTAGGAAGGTTTGGAAATAAGGAATTAATTAAAATATTAATATTTTATTAGTCAAATAAATAATATCTTTTATTAAAATATATACATATATAATAAGAAATAATAAAATATTAGAATTAATTAATGTCAAATGGCCTTGTAGACCATAATAATTAGTTTTACTAAAACTTTTACTTATATCCATAAATATCATTTATATTAAATTTTATTTATTATTTATTAATTAAAAATTAAGTATAATTCATTTATTATTAATGTTATTGTTTATTTATTATCTATTAATTATTGATTAAATATTATAGTGTAATTTATTATTTCTAATAATAGTACTATTTAAATGTTACCATTTACCAATATTGTTTAGAATTTAGTATTATTCAATATTTAACACTAGTTTATTTATTAGCGATAATACTCATAATTTATTATTTGAAACTATAGCTTATTAATATTTATTTTAGAACCCCTAGTTATTTTTAACTCATCAAGCTAGATTTATTTTATAAAATACTTTATCAACTAGTATTAAAGCCTACGACATTATGGTCATGGTTAGTTGTGGTTATGACTAGTTGAACTAAGGATTATTTATGTAAAGCAGATATGGTCCAAATGTTATCTTATGCCTTGTGTTTACCCCAAGCGAGGTTAGGTTGACCTTGGAAGACTTTGGAGTTCAAGAAGAGCAAAGAATCAGGTAAGTTCGTGCATGGAGTCATTTCAAGACCAAAGTTAATGTGGCAAGCCAACTCATTGTATACGAGAATTTGTACTGTAAAGCAATTATGAACAATTTTCCGTTTCTTTCAATCAAGCAAGCTATTTAAAACTAAGCAAACAATTTTACACAAAACGCTAAAATTTTCATAAAACCAACTTGGCAAGAGGTTTAGAAACCATAATTGCTATTTTCAAGTAAATTATTGCACGATCACTTTTTCTCCCAAGTGGGACAAACAACGTCGAGTACTTAATAAGGGTAGAGTATTAGGACTAATCTTTGAAGGGTTAGAGTAAGTCCCTCAATAGGTGGCCACCTCTGGGGGGTGTGTCCTTCTCGGATAGGATGCCAATCCTGTAGGTCATACCGGTCCGAGCTAGCAAGTTCAGTCAAGTGGACTGTGTATTTCCAGAGTAGACAACTGGTAAGTTTGGATGTAGAGATAGAGGAGTATCTCACCCGGTAGGCCGTACACTACCTTGTGTCAGTATGCTCAACGTGTGGTATTCTAATCATTATATTGTCATGGTGCACAAAGTGTAGTGCTATGGCTACCTCTTTTGAGTAGTTGTATTTATTGTGCACATGTATGTTTTGGAAAGCAAAATACCACTCTTCATTTATGACATTTATTTAATGCTTGCCAGCACTTTCTTTTATGAAACTTTTACAACTTGCATACATGAACTGTTTTACCTGAAACACTCAAAGTATACACGGGTTTACTAAGATTTTTATCTCACCACCTTTTATACCATATTTTCAAGTCAATCTTGCTATGAAGGTCATTAGCTAGAATGTTGCCTATGTCTTGAAGACTCTCTGTTATTTTTTCTATGTATTGCTTTTGAGAGACAGTAGCAGATATTTATTTTTTGAACTTGTTCATGTATTGCTGGGTTGTAATATGTTAAATTTTGAAGTATTTCTTTTATTTTATTTTGTGTGTCCTCGTTATAAAGACTCCTTGTCCTGTGGACGATGCGACATCTCCAACCCTAATGGGGCATAGGTAGTAGGGTGTTATACTACATACTATCCATGGTAATTTAAGTTGAGGTTTTACACCTTGTGGTAGAGGGCGAATCTGGTTCAACCTTGAAAAGTTCGAGATTTCAACCCTTAGGAGAATATGCACACCTCACCTTATCAAGAAAACCACAAAGATCAAAAGAAAAGGGAAAAAGGAAGCCGAGACCAAGCATGTCTCGGTCTGTCTAAAAAGAAGAAGGGAAAAAAGAGGAAAGAGAGAGAGAGAGAGAGAGGAGATTGATACAACAGCAAGGAGTGGGGGGAGAAAAAGACTTTACCTTGTGTTGAAGAGGAGAAAACCTAGATAAATAGTGCTTGAGGGGTGTGTTGATTCCTTGGAAGGAGGAGGCCAAAGCTCCAATAGTGTGTTGCTTCAGTTTTGCTAAAGAAAAAATGAGGGAGGAGAGTTTTCTTACTACTGCCTTGTAGTTTGAAAACTAAGAGATAGAGATGGAAGAGTCTCTCAGTTTGTGTGGAGGGAAAAGACTGAAAGTCTATGATGCTAGTGGCTTTTTTGTTTTAAAGGGAAGAGAGGTGTCAGCTATTTTGTTGAATGGCAAAAAGAATACATGGAATGTAATGAAAAGAGGATTTGTTTGAGTGATGAGCAATGCTATCTTGATTTTACTGCTGCTTGGTAAGACTGAATGGCTTGGGTGTGTGAGTGTTTTGGTCAAGAAAGTGAAGTGGTGAGGCAAAAATAAGGTTCTTCTTTTACAAAATGGTTGTTTTAGTTTTTCTTAGTTTCGTGTGCTAAGAATAGGGCTTGGCTGAATTCTTCTTGCTGAAGTGGTAAGTGAGTTTCATGCAAAAAAAGAGGGAAAAAACAACGGGAATAGTTTGAACTTTGAACAAGAGGGTATATGGCAGCTTTCCTTAGCCGAGAAAGGAAGGCAGATTATTTTGTTTTGCTTAGTTGAGGGTTTGTTTCTTGTTTCCCCTCCCTATTTTTTGCCAGCTTAAATAAGGAAAATGAAGGTTGTACATGGAGAATTGCTACCCGAAATCAAGGGTTACTAGCGTTATTCTTGGCTAAAATTTTTATGTTGATTTTTGAAGGAAAATCCCTTAACATTTAAAATTTAAAAGTCTAAAGGAGAAAAGGAAAACTGGCCAATTTTAGGGAGGAAATCATCTTCAAAATTTTGATTACTAGATTAGTAAATGATTGAGGGAATTGCGAGGTTTTTATGGCCGATTTCTATAAAGGAAAAGAAAGGGAATGGAAAGTAAGAACATAGAAGGAAATAGAATATAAGGAATGTGAAATCTTAGGAGTTCAAAATATAAATTCCATAGAGATTAAAGAAAAAAGTCCAGCTTTGGAAAGAGGCACACATCATTAGTCTTTGCTGCCAATTTGAAGATTATCCCATGATTGTGGCCAGCTGCCATAGTGAGAGAAATAACTACGGAAAGTTAGGAAAAATATAGGCAAGAATATAGTGAGATGTGAGAGATATTGGAATCAAATCTTGATAAAATATTCTTTTATTCTCAAAAAAGAAATGGCAGCTATACATATGTGAGAGCCAACCAAGAAGAGAGAAAATGGAGAGAGAAAAAAAAGAGAAGTTTATGCAAAGGTAACATTCTACCCTCAATTAATCAACTAGAAACCCAACACCTCAATTATTATACCTCAATACTCTTGTGTTCTATAATTTACCAAAAATCCTTATGTACTAGAATCTCATACTTAAATCTTCCCTAGCTTAATTCAAACAAAAGCATGATATAATGTACAATTCAAGTCACATAGCAAGGATATTTAAATATAACGAAGTAAACATTTTAAGTCACATTTAAGCTGGGGTGGGTGTGTGTGTGTGTGTGTGTGTGTGTGTGTGTGTATTTTCATGTTAGACACAGTATTCATACTGGAAATTATGATTAAGGATTCCTTTATCAACCACTATCGGTTTCTATTTTAGAGATACCTACTAAGACATTTTTCAAATATAAAAGTTCAGTATCTTCCCATGAATTAGAGACTTAGACAGGATTTCTTTAACAAGGAGTAGGCCAACCTTCAAAAATTTCATCGTAAATATGAAAAATTTATTCATATATATATATATAAACCCAAGCATATAAACATGTAATGCTCAAGAATAATACAATGTATGCCCTTCCTTTTTCTCTAGGGGTAACTTAAGGTGGGGTTTTACATGCATCCCCTTTATTCAACAATTTGAAACGAGGCCTCTCTTGCTAGAAAGACTCCTTACAACTTAGATTAAAAGCATGCTTAGTTTTAGCCCTATGAAGAGCAGATCTATTATCTGTAGTAGAGACAACCTCATAATTTGATTCAGCCTATAAGAGGTCATCTTCTGAGACCTGTGAGTTTTGAAATATGTTCCAAAAAATGGATATGTTCTAGACTTTAAGAACCTCATTTATTTCAACTATATGGTAGAAAAAATCTACATACCTACCCCTTGATAACCACATGCCTGAGCTTGCTCAATCATACTAAGAAAACCTTGATGTTTCATCCACATAGGTAAGAACTTAAAGGGCTTAGGTGAAGTGTTAAGGGGAACAATGTTTAGATTAATAAGGAGAGTAGCATAATCAGGTCCACTACGACTCAAATGAGAAACACTTGTGCTATGAAACACATCATCCCATGCAAGTTGACCAAAAGTCTATCTAGTCGTTCCATGCAAAGCCAAAACCTTTCTCGTACCCAAGTAAAATGACTACCAGAAAAAGGATAATCTCACAGGCCACAAGAATTAATGAATTGTACAAAATCATCAGTAGTAGAAAGAAAAGGGTGGACAATTCCAACATATTCAGAAAGAGACTTGATAACATTAAAATCCCCGCCACACCCCGAGGACCTGGGCTTTGTCTGTTAAAATGCTGTAAACTCAAGCACATGGACTGCCTCAGCAATCTATCACATGGACTATACACAAAAGAAGCGAAACAGGTGTTTCAGAAGTAGAAACAATAGAGACATATACCATAAGATATATGTAAATCTCTAAAGATTCTTTAATGTTGTTTGAAATGTCCAAGAATGTTAAGAAGGAAAACAAATAGAATCTTAATTTACTAAAATGCATAGACGAATATAATTTAATTTTATTTCCAATTACTCAAAGTAGCTTATGTACATATACAATAAAGTTTAACTAGCCAATTACATAATTTAACAATTTTTTTGGGTCTTTTTTAATATACTTTTGCCTTTTTTTTAGGAGGGTGTTTGCTCTTCTGGTATCCTATCATCACTCTAGAGCATCTAAATTTAAATAAAAAATATAAATTCGAGTTTAAGATAGTAGATACTTTAGTGTCAAACTCAAAAAATATTTAAAACTAAACATTAATCTCCATATTTAATTAATGTACCTTTATTTAATCAAAAATATTTTTTAACATCTTCTTACTATGATCTCCAAACTCTGTTTGTTTCACTAGTTGATTTGATATAACATATTGATTCTTTTTTCCAAATGAAGTATATCTTTATATCTAAAAAAAATAATGTTATTAAAAGAATACATCTTACTTCTTAAAATTCATCATCTTTAAAATAATATGAGGAGAGTTGAAAAAGATTGTAATACTCCACCCTAGTCATGCCTAAGTCATGGGAAGGTTGGCATAAATTGAACATATGTATGTGTGAAAATATATATGTTGAGTGCTTATAATCATTTGGTGCACATGTGATTTTTCTTGTAAATGAGTAATATATGTTTACTTGAATTTGGTAAATGTGTAAAAAAAAAATTTAATTTTATGATGTAAAATAATGTAGCATTAGTAGGATTTATTATTTTGTCGTTATTGCTGAAAAATACTTCTTGAAGGGTGAAAATTTAGGTTTTAGATTTTAAAAAGACAAGTGTATTTTTTATAGAGTATAAAACCTAATGGGTAAAAATACAAGGCTGGAATTTATTTTAGAAATTAGAATAAAAATAAAATCTTGGTTTGAATTTTTAAATCTTGAATTTCCTAAAAATTCTCCTAATTTATCTTTTCTCGGCTGCCATTCCCAACATTCCCCAAGCCTCACGTTTTTCCTCTTTTCTTTATATGCAAATCCTAATCCTAAGTATTCTCTTTCTGCTAATCTTTTACCTAGCCATAATTCACATCTCCTTCCCTAAATAACACTATTTTTTTCATTTTCTCTCTTTTTAAAAAAAAAAAAAAAGTACCTAACCCCAATATGCTTTTGACTGCCACTCACTCTCTTCTCAATTTCAAGGATTTTTCTTTTCTTCTCCAAGGATTCTAGCATTCAATCGAGTAAGGCTGTACAACAGGTTATTCTTCCAAGAGGTGTACAAAAAATCAATCTTTTTCTTCTCTTAAATTGTCGCCAGCCATGTATATGCAAGCTGTAATTTTTTGCCCCTTAAGTAGAATGTATATGCATGTGTTTTGATTCAGGATAATATGGGTTGTTGATTTCTAAACCCTTTTCTTAATGTTCTTATGTAAAGAAATGATTTTTTAAAGAAGTTTGTATAAAAGAACCCATCTTTTATAATAAAAAAAACTATTTATGAAATTTGAAAAATCCTTACAGCTTCTTTAATGTGTTTTCTTGTAAGGTTCTCATATGAGATATGATAGGATTAAACTAGCTGGGTTTTGTTTATCTCTTATGCATGTTGGGGATTGATTTTCTAAGGAAAAAGGATCAAAGAAACCATTTTTCTACTGTATGAAGTTGAATATATATTGTTGGAAAATTTTCTACTATATGTAAAGCTTTCATTAGGGTTTGAATTTTTGGGATTCCAATTTATCCATGACGGACTTGCATGAAACTTGCTTCTGTTTGCTTATGGGATGGTTTTTATGTAGAATACCATGTAAGAAAGTGCAACACTAAATTGGAGAAAATTCTACAATACATTAATGTTAGGAAGGCTTTTTTTTTTTTTTTTGGTGTTTTTTGCAATTTGTTTGTGTGTGATTTTTGACCAACTTTTGTCTATAACTTAAGGGGGATTTTAGGGTGAAAATATAATAGGAAAATTTAGGGAGAAGCAAAGAGCATGGCACCCTTAACATACGAAAATTGTGCTAAACCTGCAAAACCCTAAGCACTTCCTTACTTTTGGAAAAGTCAACATGGTAGAAATCTAAAACAAAAAGCTGCTAAATGGCACCATAATTAAGTTGTTATAAGTTTGATTTTTTTTTTTTTTTTAGTATTTTCATGGACATTATTTGCTGAAATTTTTAATAGAATTCAATCCTACACATGTTTAACTTTGTATCGATAAAATTTAAGATCGTTAGATGAGTGCATGTAGGTGTTTTACCTTAAGAAACATAAACAATGCTTGTTGGAATTTGATGATATCTTAACACTTTAGTAAGGAATTGCTAGGTTTGATTCTTATTTCATAAATTAGGAACATGAATAGATTATATACATAAATGAGAATATTTGGAAGTCTTTATGACTGGTTATGTGAAGAATATGTTTACTGCCTTAAGTGTTCTTCAGTAATGTAATTAGGACGACTATATGTGATACTTAGGGTGAGTTTGGTTCGCGAAGAGAAGGGGAAGGCGAAAAGGGAGGGGGAGTGGAACATTTTACTTCCATCAGATGAAGTAAATATAATTACTTTCATCCTATTTAGTTGGAGTGGAAGGGAAGTAAATATGATTTACCTCTCATTATTTGGTTATAAGGTATATAGGGAGGAAATAATTATTGAATTACTATTATACCCCTAAGACTGATTCATAAAAAATTACAAAGTATGATAGAATTGTAATAAAATAAATACCCTAGGAAAAGAGGGTCTTTTAACCCTCATTTACTTCCCAAACCCTCCAAAATGGAGAGGAAGAAAAATCTGAGGTGGAAGAGATCCAATTCCCTTCCACATATACTTTCCTCACTTCAATCACTCTAACCAAACTAAGTAAATCACACATTTACTTCCTATTTTACTTCCCCTCCTCTTTTCCTTCCCACTTTCACTCTAACCAAACTCACCCTTAATGAATGATTGATTTATGATAGGAGTCTAAACTTATGCTTTCTTGTTTTGAATTGTAGTATGAACATGCCTAAAAATGTAATATCTTTCGTTAGAACAACTATATAAGTGATTAACAGTTGTGTAATACTATGGTAAAGTGTGTGATTCCAATAATAGGGATCGGCCTACTAAACTAAAAGTGTCTATTTACTTGGAATATGGTAAGTTTCCTTACATACATGAAATATTTTGAGCATGAACTACTTTTGGGAACTTTCTAAATTTGGCAAGTATGAATTAGGAGCCATGCATTGTGTCTAATGAGTTGTTTGTTACTCAAATTATGAGTTTATATCCATGCACGTATTTGCAAAATTCATAGCATGAATCATAAAAGTATTTGGCTCCTTTGATGAACTCTTGAATTGCAAACTTGAATATGAAAACTCTACCTTTTGGAAACTTTCAAAAATTTATGATTTTTCCTATATGTTTAACTTTAGGGAGATCATTTGATTTATGAAACATTATTAGAATAGAAAATCTTTATTGACTTTGGAAAATACTGTTTGAAAATATATTGAGTTAACATTGTAGAAAACCTACTATGGGAGCTTTGTGTATTGTGAATATGAAGATGTTGAGTACTTAATGAGGGCAAAGCTACATGTACTAGCTCATGTTCGATAGTGGGCAACTTTTGCTAGATTGGCCATCTCTAAAAAATTGCCCATTTCTAAACAAAGTGTCAAGACATGGTGGTTGAGACGATCTTTAGCTAGCAACAGGGTTTTAGAGGAACCGATGGTCAAATGTAGGACAACTAGATTGGGATTGAGTGAGAAAAAAGAGAGAATCTCATTGGGTAGTTTGTACATCTACCAAGTAGATTGGGATTGCATGTGATTCACTTGCGAGGTGGAAGCCACCTATGTGCCCGTTCACCATATGGTTTGATTATTTTGGATGCTCCATAAACCCATGCAGTGGTTTAGAAAATTGCCATATGATTTTTTTCTGGACTAGATTATGATAGCATTTTTTAAGGACTCCTTGGAAATTTGCTTGAAACTCAATATGATTTCTATCTACTCTTAAGATTGCTTTGGCATATGTTTTCTAGTAATTTTTTGTTTACACTCACTCACTTCACATGCACGTTCATGAATTTTTCCCAAAATGTTTGATAACATGATTTTTTAGAAGGCATGAATTATTTGTTCACATCAGTTATGAACTCTAATTTTGCATGCATCACAAAAAGGACTAACTACAGGCATGCGCACACATGGAGCTTATTAATATTTATATCTCATACTATTTTGGATCATGAGTTTTTAGGAAATATCATATTCTGACAAGGTTGGGAGTTTCATAACTTGAAGTCTTGTTGTTCAATTTTGTGACATATAAAATATGGGTCATTAAAATACAATCGTCATGCACCAACAAATTTTAAATTTTACTCCTAAATATATAATATAGTATAGTAGTAAGTAAGGTATTGATCTCTCAAGAAATAAGAAAAGTATACTCAATAAGAAAAATCACCCTCTTCTTTCTTATAAAATATTTTTATGAATAATTAATCTAATTAACTCTAATGATACCTTATATATAGGCATGTACAAACAAATAGGGGGAAATCAAATTAAGAAACTACTAAATTCTACTTTAAAACAACTTAAGAAATAAAGAAACAAATAGGAAACAAGCAAGAAATAAGAAACTTTAAGACCAATTAAGAAATTACTAAGTTCTTAAGCATATGTCATGAATCAATTTAGAAATTTATCATTGGTGTGATTACTTTGAGAAATTGATTTTTAGAATCGGTCTTAACGACTTAAATTCCCATTCTTATAAAAGTGAACTAACTCTTAGTTAACCTCTAAGTTAAAATTCCTAACTTTATTCTTAACCTAAGTCAAATTAATTAACTTTTTCTTAATGGTTTTAATACTTCAATTAATCAATATCTGAGATAAAAAAAACAAAATCGATAAGCATATAAGGCATCTCCAATATCAAGTTACACACCCAATTAACCTCTAAAATACACACTTAAATGTTACACAATTTTCTACCAACTTGGTTAAATAAGTTAACCTCGAAACAGAATTAACTCAATAGATGCTATTTAGACAATTCAATCAAAAGACTAATTATCTTAGCAATCTAATCATGTGAATCAAGAGGTTATTAACTATATATAATCAATTCAACAGAATTGATAAGAATGAAACTCAAAATTGCATAAATAATCACAGGGCAATCTTAATAATATCAAAAATAAAATCTTTAATACATGAATCTCAAAATATCAAAATCAATATCAAAACATAGCCTAAAAAACATAGATAATATCTCAATTGTTTGAATATAAAGAAAATTAAAGAATATAAAATTTAGAAATAAGAGAAGTTTGAAAAATAAAACTCGATAAGCCCACAATCTCTATGTTCTCCTTACTTCCAGAATTCTCTACCTTTCCTTAACCTTCCTTGATGCCTTCATCAAACAACAAAAAAAAAAAAAAGAAAGAAAGAAAGAAAGAATTATGTGTTGGTATTATATATTTTGTTATTACCTATCTAAAACCTTTATATAGAGCCTCTAAACCATGCTTGGATGATTTTAGGAATCTTGCACTGCCATTGGGCTGATTTAAGACTTTCTAAAAGTTTCAAGAATGTGGCACAACATGTTGCATGGCCGTGACCTTGGCTGTGCAATCTTCTGGACAAGTTTTAATCGGTTCTGTAATGGGGACATGTTGGGGATATGCCCTAGAGTCAATTTGTACTTATACTATTGTTATTATGTTTTATATAATAATATGAGGATTTCCTTTTCATGAATAGTGAGTTTTATTTTGTAGTCATCAAGTACGTGACTTGATAGTAAAACTCTACAATGAATACAATGGCTATTCTAAAACTGTCTCTGATCGATTATTATTATTGAAATAATAATAAATTAAGATTAGTATGTTTGTGACTTGATGGCTATGTTTTACTGGCCATGGATATTTGTGATATCGAGTCAAGATATAAATAAATGTTAGAGAACATTGTATTGCACATGACCCACTGTGAGAGTACTTCATGGAATATGTCATGAGTACTTTCTAGCCATAATAATATTGAAAGTCCTTCGACCTAAATTCATCATAGTTTCCTACTTGATAAATTCTATATTTTGATATTGTCTAAAGTTGTCTTTAACCAGATAATAAATTAGACTACTGTTGGATATAGAATAAATCAAGGAGAGGAATATGATTGATTGTGAAGGAATTTGTCCTTCTCAATTATGGGAGAGATATCCATGGGCCCCTTGATAAGTTAGACCGCTAAAAATGCATGGTCGTGCTCAAATATATCAATCTAAGATTTGATATCATTTGTTTGAATAGTCTACTATGAAATCAAGAAATAATTGATTAAGCTTAATAAGGATGACATGCTCCGTGCCTTATGCTTAATTTGGATATCGTGTGACAAAATGACTAAATATAAAATTATGATTTGGTTCAAAGAGATCACCAATCTTCATTTAACCTGGATAGTTATAATGTTTTGCTAGAAACCGCTTATAACTTGTGGGCCATTTAAATATGATTTAGGCACACTGCCAGTGTTAAATGAACCTATAGGGTCACACAATAAGCGAACTTGTTAGGTTATTTTTCTGGTGACCAGATTCGATGAATCTGGAAATATGTCTAAGTTAATCGTACTTAGAAAATTTACCAGATACAATGAATTTGAAAATATGTCCACATTCGATGTATCTAGATGATGTCCAGATTTTAAGAATCTGACTCGGTAAATTAATTAGTTAAATTACCGAGATAATGGCAGAATCTTATCATATCAGTTTTAATTTAATTTGAATTTAAATTAGAATATGACAAGATATTATTAGGGTTGGACTCTAAGAGGTTCGGAGGTTTTTAAGAAAACCCTAGCCGTCTTTTCAATAGTCTAATTTTTCGGTTGAGAACATTCGTGCCATTCTCTACCAGAAAAGGAAAAAAAAAAAAAACCTCTCAAACCCTAGGCGCTAGCACTCCCCGGGTATCGAGTGAGTTCGCGGTGTGTATCCGATAGAGGACGTTCGCATGCTGCAGCGTCTGGTGATTGTTCGGGTTGAATGTACAACTACGCAATCAGAATCGAAGGATTTCGATTACAGCAACCAGAGGTAATTCTTAAACCTTAGATCTTCTTAATCATTTACTTGGGTCCTCGGGAGGGATTCGTGGATGTTTTTCGCGTTTAGGAGTCCACGAATGCTAACAGGACATGCATAGTCATGCTAGTGGTCATGCCATCTTGCATGGGTAGCTCCATGATCGTGTAGTTTGTAGAGATGTGATTTTTCTTTTTTTCACAAACTTTTGAGAGCTAATCAATTTCATATGCTTGGCATGGCATCTTGCACAGTCATGCAAAGCTCCTAGAACTCTTTTCTTACTCTATTCAGTACAATTTGATGTACGGTCGTGTATCATCCCATACATATGCATTGAAACTCATTTAAAATCTATTTGAATCATGTTCTAAGGCCTTTTAGACCATCTAACAAACATCTTTTTGTGAAAATACATTATTTAAGCCTATGTTCTACTCAGATTTTATTAATATGACTTAGAAACACAAAAGAATACAAAATGGGTAGAAACCATCCAATATCACACAAAAGTGTGCACAAAAGTTAAGAGAAAGGGCTATAAAAATATGATAATTTTATACCTAACAAGCCTTTTATTTTAGCGTGCTTTAGAGTTCCATTGTCTAAAAGTCTAGATTATTAGTCATTTATTTTGTTGGAGACAATGTATAAGTTTTGACTCTTATTTATTTTAAGTTTTAAATTTTATTTTATACTTTTGTTATAAAGACTACTTGTCCTATAAAATAAGGTGACATCCCCTACTCATTTTGGATTACATAAGTAGTTAAGGTGTTACAATTAATATCAGAGTCTCAGTTTAGGCAATTTTTTAATTATGTGTATTTAGTATTTTTAAGTATTCTGATTTGATACTAATCTAGGTGTATTTTGTGTGACTAGGATAGTTATAATGTACATGACAACTTGCAAATCTATGGCCCATCGGATTATATGCCGGTACCTATGCCAATTCCAAGCCTTGCTGATTCCTCATCTTCAAAGTCATTATAGTTGAACTTGCATGATCCAGATAGTATCGATGATAAAAACCCTTAGGTTGAGTCTGTAGCTCCTAAGAGTGATGACCCTGGGGAATTGGACTATGAAGAATCTAATGTTGAAGCAGAGAAAAAGAAAGACAAGGAGAGACCCAACAAAAGAACTACATTGTTAGACCTTACTAGTGATATTGAAGTTGAAGTAGAGGAAGAAGAGCCTCCTAGGGATGAGAACCCTAACTGGAACATAGAGGGTTGGATATCTGATGATGAGTCTGACTACCTTAGTAATGATTAGACTCTTGATAGGTGGCGAGTTAGTTGTTACAACTTTTGAGATAATGACAATGTCCTTATTGTGAATATTTCATTCATAGACTTATGATAAGGTTCCGGTGTTTATGATAAGAAAATGCCACTCAAACGCCGTGCACTACCGGTAACAATGAGATTCCCAAAGTGGAACAGATGACATAGGAACATGAACCTGAATAGAATCCTACTCAAGAGGATGTGGTGGGAGATGGGGAAGAACCTAAGGTGGAGCCTAAAAGAACCCACCGTTGTAACACCTGGCCTTAGTTGTACCTAAAATGGGAAGGGTCATGCATATATACTTTGCTGTACTTGGAATTATGTGCATAAATGTTTCGTGACCATTATTTGTTGTTAGTAATTTTCATTTGTGTTTAATGTCTAATACTTGAAATTGTATGAAGTGAAAATGTGATTTATATAATTAATAAGAGTCCATGAGTGTTGTTTTAAAGTTTAGGCCTCAAAGGCATAAAAGAATAAAATTATAGCATAATTTTTATTTTAAAATTTGAATAAATAAACTATAGCTGAAATTTTATTTTAACCTTATTTTTTCTAAAAACTTTCCTAACTTTTCTACCTTGGTAGCTACCACTCTCTAATATTTTACTAACTCTCTCTCTCTCTCTCTCTCTCTCTCTCTCTCTCTCTCTCTCTCTCTCTCTCTCTCTCTCTCTCTCTCTCTCTCTCTTTTGTTTTGAATTCCTACACTATTGCTTCTTGTATTATTTGAAGGATCATGATAATTTTTTATTCATATTTCAACAATATTAGAGT
The DNA here is from genome assembly GCA_026120185.1 of Voacanga thouarsii. Taxonomy (NCBI): domain Eukaryota; kingdom Viridiplantae; phylum Streptophyta; class Magnoliopsida; order Gentianales; family Apocynaceae; genus Voacanga; species Voacanga thouarsii. The sequence goes on from JANUWF010001921.1 coordinate 3,084,143, forward strand.
GCCCGAATTCTCTCATTCATCTTAGCTAGCCATCATTTTCAAAAACCAAACACCTATGATCATGTGAATTATATATCTATGAGAATTTTTAGCATTTGGTTCATGATTATCCTAAGCTAGCTGCCACCTTTAAGCTTTCATCTTCACGGAACCCTACCTCTTCTTTGGAGAGAAATCTTATCATTTTGTTAGCTTAATACTTCCTATACATCTTTTATGCATCTTCTACCCTTAGCCGTCATTTTCAAAGTTTCAACCTCCCTATAATCTTGTTCTCATGTTATCAAGGAAGATCTGAAATCAAATCTCCATAGTTTTCCTCTCTTTGGCCGCCTCTCTTGGAACTCAAATATTCATCATTTTATCCTCTTATCGCTAGCAAAACACTACAACTCTAGAATCACTTCATTTATACAAATTAAATTGTTTAGAATGTCTTTTATACGTGATGAAAAATCAATATTAAAAAGGAATAAAATAGTACTAGAAGGCAATTATATATGCAGAGATAAATATCTCTTGATATTGTGGTTGAACTACTTCAAAGTTTTGATTTTTTGAAATGCAATATATATATATATATATATATATATGATCAGTTCCTATGTAGATCATAATGGTGAAAATAAATCAAATAATACACTTGAGTATATTGATGATGAGTTGAAGATTGGAATGGAAAATCTAAGAGTAAAGCATGCAATATATATAATATTTATACTATTGGAAGACTTTTGGAGTAAGAAAGGGACAAAAGTTTTGGAATGGAAATTAATTAGTTAGATGTATATTTCTTTGTTTGTGTAAATAAAAATGTGTTGTACTTGCATTTCACAAGAAAAGAAAAAGATAATGACTAGAATGGTATGAATGTGTAGCTCAAACTAAATTTAAATTTTGTAATGGGTTATGAGCAATAACTGAGCTTAGTAATATGATCATAATCATCTAATGATAGATGATAAACAAAATCATTCATCTCATTTGTTAGGAAACTTACACCAACCACTAGGCAAATTATTACTTCATTGTTTGATTTTGATGTTCCTCCCAAAAATGTAAATAGGTACTTGGTGAAACAAATGGGAGAAATTGAACATGTTGGTCTTATGGAATAATATATTAAGAATTTTCATCAATCTCATTAAAGAAGTTTGATAAGTTCCAAATGAACCTCTTATTAATGATTTTAAATCTAGGCAGTTAGAAGATATAAATGTTTTTTTAAACATTTGAGCTTGATGATGAAGGTAGATTGTCTAATGTGTTTTGGAGGGATGGAGTGTCAGATTATATTAAGAACACTTTGGAGATGTGATGATTTTTTATATTACATACTAAACTAATAAACAGAACACGATTTTTGCTTCTTTTGTTGATATGACTAATTATTAGAAATATAGATTTTGGATATGCATTCTTACATGGTGAGATTGTAAGTTCATTTGAGTGGTTATTTGAATTGTTTTTGGACTCTGTTGGAGGAGTTCATTTGAGTGGTTATTTGAATTGTTTTTGGATTCTATGGGAGGAAAAGCAGCAATTTCTATTTTAACTTATAAAGATCATGCAATGGGATTTTGTGATTAAAAAAATTTTTTAAAAAGTATCTACATGTCATTGCTTATGTGAGTGTTATCTTAAGAAAATTATTTTATACAAAATTTCTCATCTTCTTTAACAACGGAATTTCCAAAGATACTTTAACAAACTTTTATGAAATTGTGAATTTGGAAGTGAATTTCACTTAACTTTTGTCAAAAATGGTTAATAAACTTAATCTTGAAGACAACGATTAGCTTAAGAGATATTGTGGATTGAAAAAAAATTTATATTTTATATACAATTGATAGTCTATTTTTGAGTGTTGAAAATAGTAACAACAAAAGTCACAAACAATCAAGTTTTAATTAAAATACCAAAATCTAAAACTACACAATTGGGCAAGTATACCTATTACATAGTATAGGGAATAACAAGTATTAAACCCACAGGAACTTAACAATTATCACTACTTTGATCTAATATTATTGTCTAACCAAAATAAATATGTGAAGTACAAATAATTACTCTACATAAGGAAACCTACCATGTTCTTACACAAAGAAGAGTCACAAGTTCATCAAAGAATTAGAAATAGAGAAAAGCCGTGCAAAAAAAAAAGAATTCTCCCATTAAACACCTCAAAGATGAAAACCCCTTGGATCCATAAATCTCAACTCTAAGCATCGATATGAGTAAAAAATCAATCCCTTTCTCTCGAGTTATAAGATTCCTAATCCCTAAATGGATTAATCGGTTTCTCTATCTAATTAACCAAACCTAAGAAGGCATTAAACACCACTCACAATCTCAAATCATTCAAAAGCCACAAAATCCCTATCTCTTGGTAATTTCATGAACCCTTTGGGTATTAGCCCTAATTCACAACCTCTTTCTCAGGTTAATCAAAGATGGCAAATATTAAATGAGTCAAGTGAGTGTTCAAACTTTAACTCCATCTCTCGAAATCATTAAGATAGAACAAATAATTTAAGAAAACTAATTATAATCCAACTCAACCAAAATAACACAATAAACACAAATAACCAAATACCATAGAGTAAAAATCAAAGATCCAAGTAAAATACGTTAACCCAATGCATAAAATAGGGTACAATCATTCATTATAATTATAAATCAAAGTTTTAGCACAACATTGACAAAGTAAGATTTACAAAGGAGGGAAAAAGGCGGCCTATAAACAAGCTCATTCTTCTCATTTTCTTGAGATCTTTTTTCCAACCTCTCTTCTTTCTTCTTAAATCCCAAGCTCCTCCGCTTTTCTCATGAGAACCTTGCTTCCTAGAGTTCTTGGAGAGAAAACCCAAGTTCAAGAACAAAGTGTTTTGAGGCTCAAAAAAATCTCGTGGATCTTCAGGGAAAGCCAGAGTAGTGCAAGTTCTGTGGTTGTAGGCAAAACTTCCTTGGGAGTTTCTGGAGCAAGGGACAGCCTAGGAAAGTTTCACTTCCCTTGGCCGCCAAGTTAAAAAGAAAATGGCATATATGTTTCCTTCTGGCCGGCCTAAGGAAGTTTATTTCCCTGGGCTACTATTCTTTTTCTCCTAGATATCTTATTTTATCTTTCAGTGGCCTAGGGAAGTGCCACTTCCCTAGGCCGCCATTTCTCTATGAAATTCTTCCATTTTTGCTCTATTTTCCTTCCTTTTCATCCTTTTTCTTCTCCTATTGATATTTTTCATTTCCTACCAAATACAAGATAAAAAAGGTGTAGTGAGTAGTGATTTGAATAAGATTTTATCACAATTAAATCACAATTACCATAATATATATATATATATATATATAATGTCTCTCTCACTCTCTCTCTATATATATATATATAATATAGACATTAGGTCCAGTTAAAGAAGTGAGAGTACAAATAGAGTTTTTAATTAAAATGGCTGGAAAGAGACTAACTCTTATTGAATTTGTAATCTAATATGAAGTAAGAGCAAATAAATTGCATGTTACTGAATTGTGTGATGACTATAAAACTCGAGGCAACCCCAAGCTCTGGTATGTAATTATGGAATTCTAAGTCATGCAACAAAAGCTTATACATGGGCTTTTTTGAATTTTTTTTCCTTTCACATTTTAAGACAAATTTTTACAAGGAATAGCTGAGAAGGATGGTCATGTGACAGCTAATAGGAATGTTCAATTTTACACAATGTAACGGGGTGAAAATGAACAAAATCTTATTCTGGAATTTGATTCGGCAAATGATAGCGTCACTTGTACTTTTTACATGTAGAAACTTTGAAATGGTTGTCATCATTCTTTGAGGGTTATGCATACTAATTTGGCTCTTAAACATATGCCTGACAAATATATCTTGAAGCATTGGGCTAAAGGCACAAAGTAAGGTGATAAATTTAGTGAATGTAATGTCCCATGAATTGACACTTTTGCATCTTTATCTATTATTCATATTCATCGTTTGAAAAGAATCATTTTCTTTAATGGGTATGATTAGAGATGATGCTTAGATTAACATATAAAAATAAGTATTTTATATTAATATTTTATCATGTGTATAAAAATAATATAAAGTAAATAAATGATTAATATAAATATATAAATTTAAACATATTTACGAGTTTACAAGAAGAATACTTTGAGTATTCAAGTTTGGTTTGATTAAAATTTCGAGCTTAATAGATTTGAATTCAAGTTCGAGTTATAAAGTATCAAATTCAAATTGAGCACGAATAACTGAATAAAGATTTAACTTGAATACACTTCTACTATATACCTTGTCCATATTAGTTATAAAATAACTTTTACTTTGCTTTGTGGTAAATAACTACCAAAATGTTTGACTTTAGATTGGGAAGAAACTCTTCCCCCTTAAACACTTAACTCCTCGTTCTCATCCAAGAGAGCTTCATAGGAGACCAAATTAAACTCGGTAGGTTTAGAGTTTGTTTGATAAAATTGAAATCTGAATACTAAAGTTTGAATCTTTAAGTATTGAATTTTGAAAAATGAACTCTGAAGACTGAATCTGAAATCTGAAATTTAAAGATTGAATCTGAAATTAATTATAATTTATTTTTATACTATATTTTATTACAATTTAGATTAAATATAAAGGAATTTTAATAATTATATGTATATTTAACATATTCAAACTCAAGCTTAAATAACATTTAATTCACTTAAAATTTATAACAAGATTTCAATATGTCTTAATCAATTAAGTGATAACAAAAATTTGTTATCAAATACACTTGATTAATTAAGTTCTTAATATTAACCGTTATTAAACACACTTAATAAAAATAAATACTTAATTTATTCAATTTTAAGTGTTGAATTGAGTTATCAAATTGGCCCTTAGGGGCCGTTTGATAAAACTGAAATCTAAAGACTGTAATCCAAATATTTAAGTATTGAATTTTAAAAATTGAAGTCTAAATACTGAATCTAAATTTTGAAATCTGAATTAATTATAGATCATTTTTATAGTATATTTTGTTGTAATTTAGATTAAATATAAAAAATATTAATAATTAGATGAATATTTAATATATTCAGATTTTAAATTTAAGTAACTTGTAATTTACTTAAAATTTATAATAGGATTTCAATACATCTTAACTAATTAAGTGATAATAAAAATTTATTATCAAATATACTTAATTAATTAAATATATTTAATATTAATTATTATTAAATATATTTAATAAAATAAATATTTAATTTATTCAATTGTAAGTGTTGAATTGAGTTATCAAAATGGCTCTTAGTTACTATCGACGACATAAGACAACGACAGGAACAATTCGGCTTATGTATTTGTCAGTTCAACTGAAGTGTGTTTGGGCCAAGCTAGATTTTTGCTTTCACTTCTCTGTGGATCAAACTTCGGGTCAATTGGGTGTTTGTTTGGGCCTGCCATTAGCATGCTGGAGCCCGACTCCATCCGGCCGGTCTATGATGTGCATTTCAAATGAGCGCCAATAAGGCATTTTGAAACTTCAAATAAATCAACAAATCCACTCCCCATTCCTGCACCACCCCCCCCCGCCGCCCCCACGCGGTGCCACCGAGCCCCCGGCGCAGAAGAAAGAGTGGGTACATGCTCTTTAAAATTTGTGCATTTCCAGTTGCAGGTTCTCTCCGGCGAGCAGAGATTTGTGAGTTTCAGCAATTTTCTGTGGTTTTATTTGGTGAATTTACCAATTAGAGATGCACCAGAGATTCATCAATGGAAGGGGAGGCTAACCTTCCGGCCCCACCATCCAATCTAGTCCATTCGAAACAGGATTCAACTCATCTCCGCCCTTCCTTGACCTCCACTTCGACAGCTTCTTCTTCTTCCTCTTCTCCTCCCTCCTTCCTTCGACATGTTCAAGCTGCCTACAAGCGCCACCGCCCTCTTGGTAAACTTCTCGTTTCTACCTCTTTATTTATGTCGAATTTTATTAGTTAATTATTTGCATTTGTTTTTGAGTGCATTGGCATTCAGTTGGGAAAAGTCAAAAGGTTTGGGCTTTTTGGTCTCGGGGATTTTCTATTTTTTGTTTTTATTTGTGTTTCTTTTCCAGAAATTGCAAATAGGGTTTAATTTTCTTTGAGATTTGGAGTGTTGACTTGTCTAAACCTGTTCCTGCTTCCATTTACATGCATTTTCAGGCTTCATATCTCAAATAGTAGATCTGGGCTTATAAAACTCTTCTTTTTTACTATATAAGCTTCTGAAAGATTAAGACATAGACATTCGCATTAAGATGCAATTGAGCAATTGGGGCCTACTGGCCTAGATTTTTTTTTTCTTTGGCAATAAAGTTTTAATCTTTCTGAAATGTATTTGTCCTTAGAAATGAATCATAGTCCCTTCTCCTTAATTTTTGGCATGCATTAGCTTGGACTGATTATATAGCTTGCGGAGTAGAGACAGAATTTCTCTTTAATAAATGTTTATTGAATTTCTCCTTTGGTTCATACATCCTTTCTCTGAAGGTCTAGGTTATATTTATTATTCTAAGAATGTAGAAAAGTGTCGCTCCAATCACATAACTGCAATCTTGTTTTATTTCTTTTGTGTGTTATTTCTTAGTTATTGAACTATTTCTCACCACATGTATCAAATCACTTTTATTCCTGATTTTCTAAGCCCCTTTTAACTATACTTGTTTTACGGTGGTGAGTGAAAGCTTAGTGACTTAATCTCAATTTCTACTGGGTTTGTATATCTGATGTGTTCTATAGGTATGATGCAGTCAAACAATATAAAGCCAAGGAGAATGTTGGTTCCGCAGAGAGGAACTCCTAAAGGTTCAACCTTGAATATGGATCCTGCATTCATCCCAAAAAAGACTCAAGTAGATTATTCACTAAGTCAAACATTAAAGGATTATGTTGCACAGTCAAAGAACCTGGCCTCTGGTGCTGGAGAAACCCCAGAAGATGCATCAATTACTCCACCTTCTGAATGGGGTTCTACTGTAAATACACACGAGGGAAGTCTTAAACCATTTGATTGTCGTAATGATCAACCCCGATCATTTCCTGCGAACAAAAACAACGCCACTGCTGCTTTGGACATTTTAGAATCTGAGCATGTTCTTTTAACTGAAGGGCAGAAGAAGGTCCATTTTGCTACGCAAAATGATTCCAGATTCCATGGTAATAGTAATTACTGCTCTTTTTCTCCTTTTTGAATACTAATGTGAGATAAGCAGTTTTGTTTCCACACTATGTTGCAATAGCCTATGTTTGTTATTACTTATTTAGAACTTGTTAACTACCTATATGCTTGATAATAGTACTATTTGAATATCCAAACAAGGGCTGATGATGAAATGACCTCCAGAATAGACTATCTTGTCTCATATGGATTGTCTTTCTTTGACAGAAATGGAATGGGATCCAAGCAATCATAGAGAGGCTCCAACAGCCATCAGTCAAGACCTGCAGCAGCATAATATTTGCGGTGAAGAAGTGGATGATTGTTTCAGGCCTGAGAATGGGATATCTTCTTCATTGGCAAGAAACTTGAGAGTTTCTGATCAACTGCAGCAATTTAGGAGCTTTTTGCAGGACGAGATGAGTCATCCCATTACCCAATCTTCAGTTGTTGGAACATCTTGTGCTACTACAACGTTGATTAATCCTGGTTCTGCTCCCGTGCTTAATTCAGCAACCTATTGTTCAAAACCTCATCAGATGAGCACTTCTAATTTAGTTTCAGAGATCATTGAGGATGCTGAAATGAATATTCAACCCATTGCGCAAAGGGAAGTGAGACAACCATCAGATCCTGCATCTAGGTGTCTTATTGAAGTACTAAATTATCGGGCATCTGCTACAAAACAAGTTCCGAGGTCCACTGCTGAAAAAGAATTTGAAGATAAGAAGGCTGTCTCAACTGAGGAGAAACAGAGCAATGAACAGAAGGACTTTGATACTTCTCAGAATTCTTCCCAGCTTGATATCCATTCTGTTAAAGAGTCAGATGCTGGTGTACCATCTGATGCCCCCATGTCAAAATTGCAGTCATCAAATGTGAAGGTAGAACCTAGCAAGTCAGAGAAAAAAGAAAAAGTTGCTGGGGCTAAAGCTACAACATCCCGTAAAAAGAATTATGATGCTGATTTGTTTTTCAAAGTCAATGGAAAGCTCTATCAGAGGCTTGGGAAGATAGGAAGTGGAGGTAGCAGTGAGGTTCACAAGGTTATTTCATCAGACTGCACGATTTATGCCCTGAAAAAAATCAAGCTTAAAGGTCGTGACTATGCTACGGCATATGGATTTTGTCAGGAAATTGAATATCTAAACAAATTAAAGGGAAAGAACAACATCATTCAACTTGTAGACTACGAGGTATGTACTTTCACTTCATAATTTTTGAAAATTTTGGCTTTTGATTTTTGAAATGTCATTGTACCCAGAGGTACTTCCATTACTGTCCACCTCTCCCACATATTTATGTGATGATTACATATGTCCAATATACAAACATTAGGATATTCAGGAAACAAATCAAGATCCTTTCTCCCAAAAATTAGGATATTCTGAAAGATGAGAAGGAAGTGACAATTTAGTATGTGCAACTAAGATTGTTTTTAATTGTTAAATTCTAACAGAGCGTCTGTTATAATGGGAGTTAGACTTGGACTTGCTGTAATATTTTATTTTTCCTGCCAAATCTTAAGTTTCTGTAGCTGTGGATTCTTAGCTAGATTCTGGGAAGAACTAATATCTTGCAAAACATGTGCCTGAATAGTAAATTGGTATTCTGAAAGGTGAGAAGGAAGGAATGCTTAGGATTAAGTGGTACTGACTTTGTTTTGCCAAACTATTAAATGTTTATAGAGGATTTGGAACAACTGGAGTTAGAGTTCCAGTAATTTCAATGTTGCTGCAGAAGTTCTTATACTGCAGACAACTAGTGAATGTTTGAGTTTACCGTTGTTGTAGTTCAGTTATTAAGCCTCATTAGATAAATTCTTTATTCTTTAGCAAATAGCTGAAGTTCAGATGTCGCATCCAGGAAGTTTTAAGTGTTTCATGTATCACTGAGTGTAGTTTCTGTTCATTTGTCTTTGAAGCCACTAAGTTTCTTTCCCTCTTAGGTGACAGATAAAGCATTGCTCCAAGAAGTCATCAATGGTACCATGAGTAACAAAGATGCCAGAGTAAAGGAAGATGGTCATATATACATGGTTCTTGAATATGGTGAAATAGACTTGGCTCACATGCTTTCCCAGAAATGGAAGGAACTGGATGGTACTAATTCAACCATAGATGAGAACTGGCTTCGCTTTTACTGGCAGGTCTGTGCAATTTTTCAATGCCTTTCCACATTTGCTGATAATTCAATAAGGATATAATTTCCCTGATTCTTTATTTTTTATTTTGATCCACACTTGGCCTACTTTCTTGTTCATCACGTGTTTTAATTAATTAACTCTCAATTTGCTCTTTATCTCCCCTTCCCCTCAGGGTTCTGACTTAGTGCTTCTACGTGCTGCGAAAAGAAAATTGTGGTAAAATGTTGTACTGTTTCCATCATGTTGCACAGTGTTCTTAGAAGTGTTTAATTAAGGATTGGTGCCTTAATAGATCTCTTGATCAATCTGCTTAGTGCTTAGTTATGGTAATGTTGTTTTAACAACAATTGACTCACATGTAACTTTTGTGCAATTCATGCCTCAGAGTAGAATTCAACAGCTACAATAAGTTTGCATGATGACAATCCTTATTTTTAGCTCAATAGTGAATCAGTGTTATTTGTATCATTTTACCTTATCACCTTCTTTATTTACCTATTAGGTTAAATTTATGAAACCTTTTTGGAGTGAAGTTTCATCTTATAATCACGTTGCCTCAATTTCCCCCTTGATCTTTCGATTCTTCAACTTTACTTGATCCCTTATTGTCAATGACAAGAAAAATCTACCCCTTCATGCATCTACCTTTTCCCCTTGTATTTATCTTTCTCTTCTTCATCTATCTACACATTCCAATCGATAGCACCTTCTGTCTCCCCACAGAAAAGGTTAGCACATCCTCTGATCACCTCCTTTTCGTCCTTCTCTTCCTGTACATACAAACTTCTAATTCTGCTCTCTCCCCTTCTCCATATCCTTACTGGGCAAATAATTGCATACATAGCAGCCCATCTTCATTTAATAAGAAATTGTGGCTGTCTGTGTTTTTTGAATCTGGGTTTGATTTTCTGCGATTTGTTTGTCAAATCTTTTCTTACTGTTGAAGAGAGATTGAAAGTGTTGAATTTGGAGTTGTGAGTTGTATGCTGAATCTGGTGTGAATTCTTGTGTACTTATTTGTGTATATGAAGTTGAGAGTGATCATCCATGTTGGATCTGGTGTATCAAGTTGGTTGTGTTGAATCTGTTGCTACACATTCTAAGTTGAATCATGAAAATTGACTTATGGACATTTTCTGGCTTTCAGAAGCTCCAAAGCTGAAAGGAATTAGAAATTTAGAATGGGAAAAAAAACTTGTAAATAGAAATGAAGAAATAACATAAAAGCATTAGTCTATTCCTATTGCAAACAGCAATTGAGTGACTATCAAGCAACTTTGGGAACAAAAAGTACCAATCTAGGAATGTATTGGACTATATTTTGCTGCAATCCTCTTGATTTGTTGTTCATGTTGGATATGTTGATTTGGGACAATGATGAAGGTGGATAGGATGGGAAGATAGAGGAGGAAAAATGAAAAAGGAAAATGTTTAAAAGGTTAGTTTATCTATTGCTGTTGACAAAAATGGGGAATTATAGTATTGTGAGAAAATTGAAAGATGAAGAGGGGAGATTGATGCAATTGAAAAATGAACGGGCAATGTGATTTAACTGGAAGTACAGGGGAGTTTAATGACCTTAGCACTACTTCTTACGATAGATGTCATTGTTGGATTTGAGTTGAATACTAGATATTAAGCGTGTTTGTCTGAGCTTTTAATTATGACTGAAATAATCAGAATTAACTTGATTGAAAGCAACATTGACTAAGCTTCGTTTAACTTTACTTGATTAATAATAGAGTCAGCTCAAGCCTCAAGCCCTATCTTTGATGATGAGGAAAGAAAATATATTACTTTATACATCATTGACAGCTTATTTGAGGCATGCTTTTGGAAAGCATTTCTTTTGACCAAGCCACCTTAGAATTTTGGGTTTCCAATTGACCATCTTTGTTGCTTTTCTGTTATAGTGGTTGATAAGTTCCAGCCATAAGCCATTCATATAATTCTTGAAATAGACAATTCAAGAGATGATATAGGTCTGGCTCGAAGAATAACCAAGAATAATCTTGTGTTTGTGCCTCTCTAATATCACTGGTGCAAGATCTTGTGATTTTTAGTTATTGCACCTGTGATGGTAACCTAGAATGTGTTAATGTGGAATTTTTTTTTGCAAGTTTAGATGGACGGTGACAGAGATGACATATTGAAATGACTGGAAAATATGGATGACAAACTGATGCACATAGTTTTGAGATTGCGAACTGAATTTTTATTTATTTTTGGATGTCATGGAGAAAGTTTGCCCCTAAAGTGATCAATTTATATTTTACTATCTTATGACAAATAGTTATATTGCAGGGTGAATTTATATTTGGTAGTAGACTTTTGTCCCAAATTGGACACTTTACTTTCCTGTCTAGTCTATCTCAAATTATTGTCTACTTCCTTTATTTGAAAAATTTTAACAATGAATTGTCACTTACCTTTTCAGTTTCTATATCTACATTAATCCCCAGTTATGGTAATAGAAGTGCTTTTGAATTCTCGTCATGCATGGGGCCATAATAACTAGTTATGAGTAGGTGGCTAATAGAAAATAATCAAGTGCTCCCCTAGACTTTTGTGCCAAGCAAAATGTGAATATGCATTTTGAAACAGAGGGAACAATTTACTTACTCCTGTCCAATCTTGTGATGATAGCTTAGCTTACTGATAACCAATGACCACTGCAAGTTTGCTATTAGGACATGCTACCACACGATGTTCCTCCTCTCTCTTTGCTCTTCTGGAAAGTTGCAATTCTCTAGTTCTCGTGCCCTTGTCATTATCCTTTTTGAATTAGTGCTCATTGATATTATGATTCTGCCTGGAGACCAATCTGAATTAAGGCTTAAAATTTTCTGTTCTGCTTGAGGAATTAAATCCTATAATACGAGATTTTATATTTTAGTAAAAAAAGAATTGAGAGATCTTGTAATGTGATATGGCTTTGTACTTCTTCAAGCATCAAATTTGGTTTTAGCTTTCTAGTGGAGGGTGAGTCGGTGTTATTTGGGTATACTGTTGATGGATAGGATACAATTTATCTATCAATTAATAATTCAATTTGATTAGGATACAATCCTTACTAGGCAAAGGTTTTGGGTTAAATCCACTTTGCCCTCTCCAGCTGCATTCAGATATGAAAAGAAAAAAGTGAAAATCCACAACTAAAAGTAGCAGGAAATATTTCTCTCAAAAAATGAAAGCAAGGAGAGAAATATAAAGAAAGAAAAAGCAATTTTTATCTACAGTATAAATGTTTGTTGGTCAGTCCTGAACTGTTTGGACATGATCCACAAAATGTACTAGATGCGTAAAGGTTGGTGGATTATTTTTGAGAAACTTCTCAATTGGGTTGAGTTAACTGATGTTATAGATGTCTACAATTTTAGGTGCAAGGTCATATTGCCGTTTATGTTCTGAACTCCACCACACCAGAAAAGAAAAAAAAAACTTTTTAATCTTATTTCCCTCTCCCTCTTCTCTTGTCCAAGAGTGGATCTATGTTTATATGGGGATAGGCAATTCCTCAAATTCTGCAAACTTCATAGTATTTCTAATGAAGTGTGATGACTGATGCATTGCAGAGAAAAACTTTGGAGGTCAACTTGGATTCTGATTTCCATTAAGAAACAGAAGTAATTGTATCTAAGCATGTTTTAGGAGAAAAAGGGGCATACGGACCTATAATACCTTAGGAAAATAACCCATATGATAGATTATGGGAGAAAAAACGGGCATCAGGCCTGCGTTGACTTTCTAATAAGTGAGACTAGTAAGAAAAAGAGTAACTTCCATTGAAAACCGAGGAAATGATGTTATAGGTATCCAAGGATAAATTCTCACTTAGTGCAGAGAAAAGTAGGGAAGCTTTCAAAGAATAAAAAACTTTGCCATTTCTTTTTTGTTTTTGTTTTCCCCCCTATTTCAGATAGACGAATTCCAGAAATTCTTCATCTATCTTTGTATTTTCTTTTTATTTTGTTTCTCTTTTTGCCCTTTGTATTTTGTGAGATTTAAGAAACTTGTAGAGTTCCTAAATGATTAGTTGCTCCCCAGGCCCTGGGTTGGCTGCTGCTTGTGACCCTTGTTTAAGAGGTGAAATGTAGGACTAACATGAGTTGGGCCATTTTGGATTTGTAGAAGATAACAACATTTCATTACATTTTCTTGAGTTCTCTCCTCCTACACCAATATATTCTTGTTCTTTTTCTGGTATGTCAGCAAGGCCCTCTTAGGTATCCTGTGAATGAAATTTTGCTGAAGTCCACATTTACATGTGATCTTGCTTAATGTTGCACACAAAGTTTAGAATATTTGATCTTGGTATGATTCTGAGGTTCTAAGTAACCTTTTTAAACATGTTACAGCAAATTCTTCTGGCTGTGAACACCATACACGAAGAGCGTATTGTCCATTCGGACCTGAAGCCAGCTAATTTTCTCCTTGTGAGAGGTTCGCTTAAGCTAATTGATTTTGGTATTGCAAAAGCCATAATGAGTGACACTACCAACATTCAACGGGATTCACAGGTTATTTTATTTCTTTAACCTTTAGTAGAGAATGCCACTACAGATAAATGCAGCTTCAAAACTATGAGTTGGCTAGTACAGAGACTTTGGATTACTTCAACTTAGGACATTCATGTTAGTTATTTAAAAGGGCAAAAGGTTCTGGATGTCCCCTGAACTTTTAGAAGTTTTGAATTTTTGCCCTCAAACATTACACCATGTAACTTTTGCCCTCGAACTATAAAAACGTGTCAAATGTTACCCTTTTGTCTATTTCTGTTATTAAAGACTAATGAAATGAGGGTGTTTTAGTTAGTTTGAGTTATTTTTCCCTTTCTTTTCATTCTTTTTTAATTTTCTTTTCTCAAAACTATTGGACTTTTATTGAGTCATTTAATAATGGCATGTCATAGTTTTGTTATGCTTTATATAGAAAGTATGCTATTCAATTTTTATTATATAGATGGAAAATAATTACTTTAGATATAACATATTCCTTTGTCTTAAGAAGGGTCAAAATGGTTCAAATGGTTTTTGTTAATAGATCAATAAAGGCAAGATGGTCTTGAGAGGGAAGATTCAAAAAAGAATGAGAAAAAAAGGGAACAAGACTGAAGTTGAGAAAAATATCCTCATTTTTGTTAGTCTTTAATGGCAAAAGTGGACGGAAGGTCAACATTTGACATGTTTTGGTAGTTCAAGGGCAAAAATTACTTGTTTTATAATTGGAGGGCAAAAGTCAAATTCAAGTTCAGGGGCACTGGAACTTTTTGCACTATTTAAAGAAGAAAAAAGAAGCTTAAGCATGCTAAAAAGAGAATGCCTCTTACCGTCTCAAAACATATAACTGATTTTGGAAAGTCTATAAAAATTTGCATATATAGTTGTAGTTGCTTTTTGGATCCTTTCCTAACACTGTTGAATCTTTTCCATATCATTGTTATTCTCTGCAGGTTGGTACTCTTAGTTACATGTCACCAGAAGCATTCATGTGCAATGAGACAGATGCAAATGGAAACACCATAAAGTGTGGTCGTCCATCTGATATCTGGTCTCTTGGTTGCATCCTTTATCAAATGGTCTATGGAAGAACTCCTTTCTCAGAATATAAAACGTTCTGGGCAAAATTCAAAGTTATAACTGATCCAAACCATGAAATCACATATGAGCCAGTTCCCAATCCATGGCTTCTAGATCTTATGAAAAAATGTCTTGCATGGGATCGGAATCAAAGGTGGAGGATCCCTCAGCTGCTTCAACACCCTTTTCTAGTTCCCCCAATCCCATCTCAAACTTCACCACCTATGGACCAGAGCTGTAAGCTGCTTCAGTTAATAGCTAAATCATGCAAAAATGATAAAAAAGCACTGATGATGTGTTCTCAACTAGAGCAAATGCTAATTGATCTGAAACGATTGGTACCTTCTCAGTCCTCAATATCGCCAGATGAACAACAAAAATTGCTTTATGACATGCCAAATCTTTGCTTGCAACTCAATGAGCAATTAGAGAAGTTAAAAAAATAGTAGTGCTGGATGAAAAATTTTAGATGGCTGCTGGTCAGGATTCTCTTCCTCTTCCTGTAGCATTTTGGGACTGTTGTACCTTGTTATTAGGAGGAAAAGCATTTAATCTTAGCGGCTGGTACATTCATCTCAGTCCTTAATGAAATCTTGGGTCTTTTAGCATCTTGCAGTAAGTCCTGTAATGTCAAGAAAAATGATATGTAAAATGAGGAAGAGTGGCATCGAAGTTGTGATTTTGTATATTTGTAATCTATATAATACAGGGTTCAAATATCTTAAATCATGAAAATGAGATGAAAGTTTCATTTATTAGGAAACAGGGAACACGGTAGCCCTTGTATCCTGCTGTAAGCCTGTAACTACCGTTTTGCTTCTGATCAAAGCATTTTCCATGTGGCTTGTTGCTCTTGTTTTCTATGCTCAAAATCTGGTATCAAGGTTATGTAATTTCCTGAATCTGTTACGTAACACGGATGTTGAAGATTTCATGAACTTGGATGGCGCAGAAATTAAATCAGTCATCAAAGTACCTTTCTCCCTCCAGCTAGTTGTAGGCTTCTGACCAGTGTAAGGTATTCTGCTGCATATTTGAACCCCTAGAACGGGAAGATAAGCTTTATTCGGTTGATATTTTAGCCGCATACCATTTTAGGAGCTAGAAGCCAATTCATCAACGGAAATCCAGGTTCAGTTCTCTTGCCTTGGCAGCGGGAAGCTTAGCACTGGCAATGCAGAATTTATCCTATCTTGTCATGTGATCAATTCAAGCTCAAGTAACAAGCGTCCCAAAGAACTGGTTCACAACTGGAGAGAAGAATAAGATTGAAGCTCTAACTGAATGCATCTGTGGTGAGGAAAATAGCTTCAACCCGCAATGGATGTGAATTCTAAACTTGGCATTGGCTGCAAACTTCTCAGACAAGAACCCATGCTAGGTCTTTGTGGATCAAGACTATTGTGAATCTTATCAAATCTTGCTTCAAATCAAAATTCTTCAATAAATTCTGTCTACTAGTCTTTATGTTTCAATAAAATCTTGATGGTTTGAGACTTGATGGGCACAACTTCCTCAACTACACATTCTTCACAATCTGAATTATATATATATATATATTTTAACTGTCATGGTTTTTTATTTTATTTTATTTTTAATATATTGAGAGACAGATATATGAATTGCATTTACTACTATGTACTTTTAAAGTACATTTCTAACCATTTGAACTTATGGCTTTGAGTGTTTCTAACCAGTTGTCGTGATCAGAATTTAATACTTGATCATTTATGATTTTCAATTAATTTTCGAAGAGTTCAGTAGCCTTTTTCGAGTTCTCACCACAACTAGCTACTTGAGTTTATCCTAGCAATAAAGGTTATTTCTTAATTTCCCATAAAAAACTAGTTCTTAATTAAAATATATTTTTTTCTTTTTTCCAAAAAATATAAGTGAAAGTGCATTCATAAGCACAATTAAACCTCCAAACCTTGAATAACTGATTTCTTGTCTCATTGATAGTCCTAACCTAAAATTCAGAATATGATCCTCTGTATTCTTTAACGTTTCTTTTCAATCTTATAGAGTTATGGTATCAATTGCAAATTAGGGAGATTCGTCTAATTTCCCTTCCCTGAAAAGAAGATTATTCGACAATATCTAATGACAAACAAGAATCAGTGGTGAGCATATTAAAAGTAAAACTTGGCAAAGTTATTTCTTGGCCTTCGAGAAAAGATGAAGTCTTTGACGACTATTTCTCCTTATTTTAAAATCATAATTTTTTAAGAAAAAAAGAATTCACTTTATCATGTTTTATATTACCATTAAAATTTTATTTTTATTTACTTAACATATTAATTTTTAATATTATCTCAATTTACAATCTTTATCAATTGATCGTTAATTAATGCTATTAATTATGGCAAAAAGTAGTAAAAACCCCTTAACTAACTAACAATAATTGAGAAAAGATAAAATTGCCCTTATACTTTAACCAAAGAGAATAAGAGTAAAAGATAAAAAGTTCTTTGTCTTTGGAACACTTGTAAAATAATAAGAAAATTGGAGGATCCTACATCAATTCCATCACACCGTTCCCATTCTTCTCAGTGACTTGCAACCACCGCTAACTACCACCTCCACCATTTCTGTTTTCTACTTCTAGCTTATCACGGCATCGGAATTTCCATTAAATGGGGTTCTTTTGGGGGGATTTGACGACAGTGGGGCAGCATGATGGAGAATTCCATTTGTAGTGAGGTCGCATTTCCAAAATTTGATCTTATTTTATGAGGTCGCATTTCTAAAATACGACCATAGCGGCCCTCAATCCTAAGCACTTAAGCAATGACGGAAGGCCTAAAGACATTTGGTCGCATTATGGTAATGCGACCTTTTTATTATCTACACTAAATACAACCTTTTTGTTATCTTACTTAAAAACTTCCGCAACTAAAGCCTCTATTGACTGAACATATTCGATTCCTATATAAAAAAAATATATGTAAAGTGTGAAAACATTTCAAAATATAAATTCTAACATCACAAGTACTATTTAGAAATGATTCTTAAAATATAATAAAATATATTACAAAGGAACATTTGAAGAAGTGGCCTAATCTCTCGAAACAGTAAAAGTATTATTATTACAATTTCTCCTAGTATGTCCACTCCTATGACAGTTGCTGCATCTTGGAGGAGAGTTGGGCGTTCGATAATCCATATCACAAGATATCCTTGATGTTCGCAGATGGCCAGGAACTTCATTCCTCACCATTTCTTCCACAGGTGCAAGCGTAAGTAAAAGTAGAAGGCCTCCAATATTGTTCATCTGCCATAGGGAAAAACTGACCCTCATATGTCAACTCGTAATTCCGGCTGGTATAGAACTCCAAAACAAATTCAATAGGATTCCAACCTCTGTGACGACATGCTGCAAACCCATGCGAACAAGGTATACCAAATATGCTCCACTTTTGGCAGCTGCATGATCTCTCCATCAAATTGACACTGTAAACATTTGGACTTCTACCCCCTTGTTAGACAGACGATTTGATCCCATATATGTCGGCTTGTGCATTAAATTCAGTCACAACATGCCCTCTCGATTTGTCCTCAAAATAAGAATACAACTTCCACATTTCAGATGACAAAGGGTGTCTCAAATTAGATGCCTCATATATGTGTTCATTGAAATGCTTAACTAATTTATGAAATGTTGTTTCGACCAAAACTTTCAGCGGGAGAGATCTTCCTTTCTTCAGTACACTGTTCATGCATTCAGATAAATTAGTAGTCATTGAACCATATCTATGCCCTTCATCATATGACAAAGTCCATTTCTCTAAACCTATGTTCATCAAATATTTAAATGCATCTTCTTTTCGAATCCTAATTTCATCCAAGTATGCTTGACATTTGGTCCTTTTACGCTCCAAACCTGCAACATACATCAAATTTGTCAAATTTGTGTCCTTAAACTTAGCATGAAAATTTTTCTTAATGTGCCCGAGGCAATATCGATGGACAGCTAAAGGTTCTTGCCATTCATTCATATGTCGTACAACATTGATTATACCTTTATGTCTATCTGAAATCAAACATATATGTCTTTCCATAATGACATGTTGACGTAGTAGTTTTAAGAACCAGCTCCAACTCTCCAATGACTCGTCATCCATGATGGCAAATGCAAGAGGGAAGAGGTGACTGTTTGCATCCTAAGTTGACGCAACCAACAATTTACCTCGATAAAGTCCCCTTAAATGGGTTCCATCAATAGATACCACTGGTCGACAATATTTGAAGCCAACAATTGAAGGTTTGAAAGCCCAAAAAAGGAAACCAAAAGCTTTCAAATCATCCACACTAGTCCAATGATGTCTCCATTTCACAATGGTCCCAGGATTAGAATCCTGCAAGGTAAGCATGTATTTTGGTAGTGCAATCCAAGTGGAGGGCTAATCACCATATACAAGTTCCATAGCTACTTTCTGGGCTTCCCATGCTTTCTTATAAGAACAACCCGTCCTTTATAGTTTCTGAACTTCAGCAATAACATCGCTCACATGGCATTCAGGGTCATTTAAAACCAAATGTGTCACATTACGTGTTATAAACCGATGATCCATGTTTCTATGCACATTATTCACAATTGTAATAACACATGTGTGTTCCTTGTTCAAAACTGTTATCTGCCATTGTTTATGGGTCTTCTTATGTATAATACGAATATGCCAAGAGCAAGGATTGCCAGCACTTGCATGCTTACACTTAGTATACCAACAGTCCTTCTTACTCTCGAAGACCCTGAATTCCCGTCCTGCTTGAATAGACCACTTCCTCACTACATATATAGCCTCCTTCTTTTTCTGAAACCTCTTGCTTAGTTGCAAATCGATATTAGTGTCAGACCAACTTCTCGTGATATCAATAGAGTGTCTACGAAGCGATTCATTAGCACATGCACTGAACCCTATGTCATCAAATATTGGAAATCTTGTATGTTCCTATGTGGTGTTGGAAGGTCCCGCCACGTTAGAAGGTCCCGCCACGTCACCCCCATCATCTTCGAAGGGAATGCTTGGATTGTTGGCCGGAATGTCATCTTCTTCACTATCATATTTATCACTCCAATTCATTGGCCCCTTGGAGCCTGTGAAACCCTCACCATCAGATGTATGCACTGTTGAATCAACATTCGCTGCAGCAGTGACCATTGTGGGCGAGACACTTTACCATGTGATGGAGTAGTGGTGTTACGATGTACCCGCTCCTCCTGATATGTACTAGGATCTGGACTGCGTGCAGAACCCGAGAGATGTTCTGGGTTGACCGGGTTGCATGCATCGCTTCTAGTTGTGGGCCCAACATTAACTGTCCCAGTATTACTACCAGTTGAACTAATGTGTTCAGTTCCAAATGTGTTTACGACAGCTCTTGTATTTTCCATTTGTTGGTAAAATGCTTGGGGTTGCATGTAGTTAAAGGTGTCCCCTCCAATACCAATAGGGAGTTGAGAAAATGAATGGTGTTGCCCTTGAATCGAAGTACCTAGCCCCGCCACTTGATTCAACATTGCCACGAATGAACCTGTTGCTGGGGATACATCACATAAATGACTCGGGCATTGGGAAGTCACCTCGAAATAGCTCACATGCAGTTGGATACTTTGGGACTTAAATTCATGCGGCAGCATCCATAAAACCTCTATATCATCGTCATTGCTTAACTCATTTGTAGTATACTGTTGATCAGATCCATAAAGAAATGGATGTCTCAGTGTAATCTTGATTGTCACATTTCGCACTCCCAATCCAAGATATGTACGAACATTGTCTACCAGTTCCGAGTACGATATCCGACGTCGGAGAATGCAAGTTTTTTTAATCGCTCCATCGAACTATATTGACCCTCGATAATCGCGCTGTATTTGACAATCCCAAAGAAAGCATAGCAAAATAGGTGGTTCCAAAACATTCATGATTACCAAATCCGCACAATCTGAAATTACAAGATGATATGACAGTGTAAGTGCAAACAAAATGATGTGGATGGATGAAGTTTCACAGCAATGTAAAAACAAAAAACAATGATGAAGCACATTGGAGGAAAAATGCAAAGAAAAAAAGTGTATGTGGATGGATGAAGTTACCTTTTTACTCAAATTAGTAAAATGGCAGCAACACATTCAACATTCGCGCAGATTGCCCATTGAAAAATTGAAGGCGCTGGCAATGGAGATAGCAACTTTCTGTGAAATAGCCGCAGATTTGGGGATGATATAGCAACAAGGTCGCATTTTCTAAATGCGACCTTAAGGTTGCATTTTGGAAATGCGACCTTAGTGGATTTCTTTTTTTTTTTTATAAGTGGTAGGAAAACCAACAACCAAACTCCCTGTAAAACGTAAATAAATTTCCTAAATCCAAACTCCCAATCAAAACCAACAACCAAACTCCCAATCAAAATCCAAACACCTGAACCAATCAAACACCAAAAACGTCTAAATACTAAAACAGTTCCACACAACCGAAACACCAAAACAATCCAAACACATATATTTAAAAAACACACAGTACAAAGACACATAGTACAAACAATAAAACCATCCAAATACACATAATACAAACATCACAAAACCATCTACACTACATCTATATCAGTGAAGAACCACTAATGTGAAGATAGTACACATGGCCTCCGAGGCCTAATCTTCCTCCTAGGTCTTCCGGCAGGCTCTGGATCATCATGCTGGGGAGAATGAGCGGGCCGTGCTAGATTCGACTGGGGAGAATGAGCGGGCTGTGGATCCGGCTGGGGGGGTCTGGAATCCGTCGTCCGCGCCTAGTATAGACAATCCCGCTGAATGGCCGAACAGGCAGGTCATCAATGCGTGTGACAGGCTCCTCCTGCCCACCAGTAGGCAATGAATCCGTGCGTACACGACCATGATCATCAGTAGCGGCACCCTAGTCGTTCGGAACCGAAATCACCATAGAATCATCCTCTAGCAGCTCATCCGCACCAAACTCGGGGGGCAAACCATCCCCGGCCTCCTGGTCAAAATGGTCAGTAGCGGCATCCTGGTGATGATGGTCCTGTGGAGAATGTGGTCGCGGTCGGGCCTCTTGCCTCCTCGCCTCACCTCGGCATGTGCACGGCCGTCAATAGGCTCTTGGGGCCTCGCAGTCGGCTGACTCACCGCAATAGTCGGCTCCTTCGACTCGATTAGGCCAGGGTATCTATCGTGTGGTTGATGACATGCTGTCAGTCCCTGAGCACACATATCCCGTATTTGTATAAACCCCTTCCGAAAACCGCGTCGGTATCATGAATATGTCGCTCTGCCACAATCATAGCACGTCGCATGATATCGGCCTACAAAAAAACATATAACATTTAGTTACATATTTCAACATGTTATAACTTTTTAAATTATAAGAACTTACCAATACAACTGTACTAGATCCAGTAGGCTGATATCCCGACTGCGATGCATCGCGAGAAACGGGGTTCCCGACCCTAAGACGGGTATGATCCCTATACCACTGCATGTACGCTCCATCAACCGAGACATCTGACTCAGTAGTCTGTATGTACTCTAGTCGATGCGCCCACATCTGGATATACGACCCATGGTAGATGGCATAATCTCGTGTAGGATTGCTTCGCCTATCAATATCATGGAGGTCAATCTATGTATCGTAGTCTACTGGTATAGGCTCCAGCATCCTAAACTGACACATGACCCGGTCCGGAAAGTATAGCTCGACGACCTCCCAACTAATAAGCGCTGTGCGTGACCTCCAAATATGGGCTCTGTCCAAATAGTGTGGGGGGAGGACGCTCACCAAGTTCGGCTGATATGGCTTCCAAATAAACTACAACACACACAATAGATATAAGGTTTGCGTACATATAGATGGAGTTACAAATAAAGTATGCATACATAACATGTATACTCACATCATCGTCGGATAGGGCATCAAGCTGGGAACGATACGACACCAAAACATGTGTGGACGTGGGATAGAGGTGTAAACCTACGTCCCATCGAGCTCCGTATGGTGCAAGCGGTGGTAGCTCATTGCGGGGTCTACCCCACTCCGGTCACACAACACGAATATGCTCCCATGCCCATAGTTACATCGCATTTACAAAAAGGTATTAGAAATATTACATATGTTATCAAGAATTTTTAAAATAAAGAATGGACCAAATTCAAACTTACCTAAAGTAAGACCATTGTGTCACAAATCTCCTGGGCGGACCCAATAGCAGCCTGGCACAAATATCTGTAAAGGTATGCTAAGACTGCACTACCCCAACTCAAGGTGCCATAGGCATCAAAATCCTCTATAATAGGCAGATATCTCAAGTGCAATAAATTTCCAGACTTATCAGAAAATAATAACCCCCCGATCAGTAAGAATATAAGATAACGAGCACGCTGCTGTATAACGTCATCAGTAGCGTCATCTGCCAGAGGAATCTGTAAGTGCTCCTCAATAGGAGCCTTCCTAATCCTATTCCCCCGAATGTGCTCTGCTCGTGGTCTAATACCTAGTAATCTATCATAAAGATCAATCCAATCAGATTTTAAATAGTGAAAAGGTGCTCCTACGACTGGATCCCCATATACTCTAAGGCCCCATAAAAGTGCTACATCCTCTAATGTAACAGCATACTTTCCTACTGGTAAATGAAATGTATGAGTCTCCTGCCGCCATCGCTCTACTAATGCAGTAATAAGGGCATGATCTACCTATATATGCCCAGCTTGTCTAACTCCCCTAAATCCAGCACTATCCACTAACTCCATGACTCTGCCTGAAAGTGGAGTGTGCTCCCAAAATGCAGAATTATATCGTCTAAATACCAGTGGAGTCTCACAGGCACGCTGATCGCTAGACCATACCAATGAAGAACGGTGACTGGGCTGGAGAGATAATAAACCACCTACAAGAGGGCTGCGGTGGATATCCACGTGCATGTGATCCATCCTACCTATTTGGAGTAAATTGAAATAATTAACGTAATACATTGACCATATATACAAGCTACCCAATGGGCATACATTCAAACATTTCCACACTACTCAAATGATCCCAAAACTTCAAGGAACAGAGTTAAATGAGTATGCATTTGATTTCTATCAAAATCACTAGCAAACTATAGCATTAGATATATACTATAGAATTCTATTTTGCAACACTCAAGATATTAGCAATTCGACTAGCTTTTTATTCAAGAAGATGAATTCAACTTTTTCTCGAACTTTTCAACATCTAAAAAGTATCATATGTAAAATTTAATCCAAAGTCTCTTTAAAATCTTGGATAACAACTACACAAAAGGTAACTCCAAAAAGGAGTTCAACTTCAACAAATAATATTGGCATTTCTAGCATGATTGTTTTCCAAATGATATATTCAATAAGAATTAAGCTTATTGCCCTAGAAAAATCAAAATGTTCAATCAAAGTAATATTCAATCAAAATAATATTGGCATCTCTTGTAACACCCCACGACTACCTACCCAAAAAGGGCGGGGATGTCGCCCCGTCCCGTAGGACAAGGGGTCTTTAGAACGAGGTATAAAATATAAAGACAATCTCCAAAGGAATCAACTTAGATAAATAAAGAAATACTCTTATTACATTAGGCTCAACTTGGAGCAAAACGAAATAAAAAAATATTGTTCAGAAGTATAAACGACAAAAGTCTCCTAGAACAGCATAGGAAAAATAGCCGAAGCCTCTACTATCAAGCCCTGATGCCTCAACACAATCTATCTCCTGAAAACATGATGTAAAACAGTGTGAGAATAAATTTCAGTAAGTCCTGTGTGTGCACATGGTGTTTCGAATAGTACGTGTATGCAAAGTGCAAAAAATTTGTAGAAATAATTTGGCAAGTCATAAACAATCTCTTTTCGCAAGGAGTGAGTTTTTCTCATTGTCACACTTTGTACAAAATAAATCCTCCACTCGAATAAACAGTCATGTCACCACACGTTGGGCTCCATGAGAACAAAATGGCCAAGGCACCACACTTTGTGCACCTTGTCCGGACCAGATTACTACACGTTGGGCGTTCTGATCAAGGTGAGTGTACATCTCACCGGGTGAGATACTCCTCCGTCTCTACACCCAACAAAACCATCCGGGTGTCCATGCCGGGAATATAAATAATACCATACCAGGTACACATGCTAGCTCGGACTGGCCTGACCAACCAACACTGTCGCCTTTTCAAGCAGAGTTCATCTTCTGGAGGTGACCTCCTGCCAGAAGACTTATGCTAGCCCTCCAAGACTAGTATTGTTAGCCTACCCTTATTGAGTACTCAACGAACATATCCGTCAATTCCTGATTCACAATATTTCCAAACCTTGGCTTTGTAAAACGTGGTTTTCTTTAAAAGAGATTTCTAAAAATTTAGGAGAAAGAATAGTTTTTTTGATAAAATCGTTAGCTTGACAAAATCGTTTAAAGAATAAATATCCAAGTTTACAACCCAAGCAAACATAGTTCAACAATAACTTTACAAAGCTTTACAATATAGACTTGCCGTCACAACATTTAACAAAACAGTTTATATAAGGACTTACCATCACAACATTTAACAAAAGAGTTTATGCAAGGACTTACTTGATATGCCTCAGATAAACGTGATAAATTCACCTCTTGCTTTCCTTAATTATCCTCCTGATCTAAACCATATAATATCATGATCAGGGTCTCAATTAGTTCAAACATGCTCTAATCTCATTTATTTTCACAACAATTCGCAATCCCCTATTTACTTCCAAGTAAACTATTCAATCCCCAAAGATCATATACCACGACCATATGTTTATCTCGCTAATAAACACCATTAAACTTTACTTTCGGCATCAAGGGTGGGTATTCCCTTACCTTGCAACAACCGGGTAATGAGGTCTCGATGCTCCTATGGTGATCGTCCCGAGTTCGCTTGAGAAGAAGAGAAAAGCTACCTCCTTTGCTCCTCTTGATCGAAAATTAAAGAAGAAGGTGAAATCAACCTCTATGGAGCGTGATTTAAGGGAAGAAGAAGGAGAAAAGAATCATTAGAGAAAACGACATCAAGAGGTTGAGAGGATTTTTGCTTACCTTAAAGTGTGTTCGATTTTTGCTTAGAATAGTTCTTGAGTTTTCGAAAATTTGCAGAAAGAAGTTGCTGAAATTTTTGTGTAGAATGGAGAGGGTAGACGGTTGCTATGATTTAGAGTTGGAGAAGATTGGTTTAGGGTTAGATGGTGATGTTTAGAAAGACTCCTAATGGCTTTAGGTTTCTTGGACAACAAGGGCGAAAAATTCAGCTTGTGATGTCTCTCCTTGCTGCCGATTTTAGGTGAGTTTAAGGGGAGAGAATAATCTGCAATTTGCTCCCCTAGGCTGACCGAAATAATGCTCAAGAGAAGGGTTGAGTGTGTTCAGAATTTTGGGCCAAACAAGGAAGAGTTTGTGTAGATGTTGATCACTGAAAATTCTGTGCAAGCTGTGCGAAAATTCTGTGCAAGAGTAACAAGTTTTGGACTATTTTGGCTGCTGTAATTCTGC
The DNA here is from genome assembly GCA_026120185.1 of Voacanga thouarsii. Classification (NCBI taxonomy): domain Eukaryota; kingdom Viridiplantae; phylum Streptophyta; class Magnoliopsida; order Gentianales; family Apocynaceae; genus Voacanga; species Voacanga thouarsii. The sequence goes on from JANUWF010001921.1 coordinate 3,110,579, forward strand.
CAAAATTTCTAGAGGAAAATTGAGGGTTTTGGGTGCTGGAAATAGCTTGATCAGCTGGGGTTTTTCGGTGGGTTGTGTGTGCAGAATTTCGGTTGGAATAGGAGCACAACAGCTGGCCAAAATTCCTGCACAAAGCTGCCGAAAATCCTGTGTACAAGCTGGACGAATTTTAGTGATTTTGTGTGAATAAAATTCTGGTTTTGTGCAGCTAAGGTAACCTGAATTGATGAGGAGTATTTAGGTGTTTTGAGCTAGGGTTTGAAGCGTTGGATTGTGGTTAAAGATGCTGGAACTTTCGGACAGCTTGTGGTGACACAAAGCTGCCGAAATTCTGCTAGGATAAGGAAGAAAATCCTAGTTGAATTTGGATTGAAATAAAAGTCTGATTTGCTAATGGATTTAGGATAAGATCTCCTAGATTTGGAAGAGTTTGAGTTGAGCTAAAGTTCCCCCAAGAAGTGGCGGCACAATCTGGAATTTTTTTTCCAGATTTTTAGCTAACATCCTAGGATTAAAATCAACAAGGTTTCCTACTAGGAAAAGGACTCTTTAATTCCAACTATCCATGGTAACATCCATTAAGCTAAAATCAACCTGGAATTTTATTTATTAGCTAAGGTTTTTTTTTTTTTTCCGAAAATCCTAAAGGATAAAAGCTGGAAATTAAAAGTGAACTTCATTCACATAAAAGTCCTTAAATTTAGGGAATAAATATAGAGGCTTATTTCCTTGGAATAATGACACTAAAATTTCTCTAGGTTTGCTAGATCTTTTTCGGCCAAGACACGGAAACTCTAAGGAAAGGAATTTTCAAGAAGAAGAACTAACATGACAAAAAGTAGGATTCGAACTCGGGTCACCAAAGGAAATCACCAACCTCCCCGCTATTCCAAAACAACTCCAATACTAATTTTTCTTTCACAATCAGTTCTCACCACCCTAATACTCATCCTTCCAAATCTTCGACCAAACCTCCCTTATCCAAATCTTTAACAACACAACTATTTCACATCAATTAATTCAAATGCAAGAGCAACGGAAAAATTCACATGCATCCATGCAAGTAAAGTAATTCTAAGCTACCACCTAAAATGCAAAATACTATGCAATGCATGACTTTTCCCCATAGTCAAAGGTGGTTTTGGGCGGGGTATTACATCTCTAGCAAAAAAAAAAATGAATCAAAATATTCAAAAATTGGCATCTCTAGCATCAAAATAATATTCAATAAGAATCAATCAATAAAGTGCCAACATAATTGCTTAGTAAATGCCCTAATAATATTCACTCAATCAAAATATCACAAGTTTAGGCTAAAAAGAACAAATAATTATACCATTCACTAATCACTTCCATCTTAGAGCTATGATACTAAATCATAGACACTAAATCAACCTAGACACTAAATTATAGAGGGAAAAAACATATAACTATTACAATACTCAATATTTGTAACGTGAGCTGAAGAGGATATCAAATGGAGAAAGATCATCAGTAATCAAATGGAGAAAGAACATCAGAAATTAAATGGAGAAAGAACAAATAATTATACCAAAATGGTCCAAAATGAAATGCCTGTCGCTGAAAAGGAAACCCACTGCCGAAATAAGGTCACCGGTCGCCAGCGCAAATGGAGATAGCAGATCGCGGAAGAACGTAGAGAAACAACCGAGGAGGTGGATGCAAAAATGAAAATCGCGGCGCGGAAGAGGGAGAAGTAATGCGACCTACATGTTGCATTATGTTAATGCGACCTAAGTGTCGTATTAACATAATGTGACCTTATTCAGCTTTAAATCACTGGTCGCATGGGGCAGGTTCATTTGTGGTCGCATTTCCATAATGCGATCTTATTTTATAAGGTTGCATTATGAAAATGCGACCTCGCTACAAATGGAATTCTCCACCGTGTCGCCCCACTGTCGTAAATTCCACCAAAAAGAACCCCATTTAACGGAAATTCTGCCACGACATAGTGCTGTGAATGTGAATAAAAGAAGAGCTAACTTTGTGATTTTAAAATACGTACCAGAGAACTTCTCTCGCCATCTATGAGCTCCAAATGTATTCTCAATCTGAAATAGCATATTTTCATGACCTCCCATTAAAAAGAGAGAGAACCCATAGTTGATCATGGTTGTCATCAGGTGGAAAGCCCTATACCCCTTCAAGAGCTAAAAATGATGATTATATTTTCTTTGACTTCCTAATTCTAATTCCTTAAAATTTCTTGCACCAAAGTCCCCCACCAGAATGGAATCAATGGATACGTAGATTTTTTTTTAACCAAACCACCCGTGTGATATTTTAATATTTCGTACTTCAAAGTGTGACTACTTTGTATAGAAAGAGAATTTGTATGTAATGCTAGAATAAGAAATAATCAGTCTAAGGAGATGAAAGTTTTGGTGCCGTAAATTTTTTTAGGGATATTATCAAAATTTTGAATGTGAATTACTAAAAATTGAGCAAAAATTCAAAAATTCTAAAAGACACCATTACGTTACATTCAACAAATGGATCGAGATGACAAAATAAAAGTTTTTCCTAATTGAGATCGCTAATGCATTGAATTAAGTATATTTCTGAAGAAATATAATTTTTTTGAAGAAATAAAAAAAAAAAGAGAACTAAAGTGAATGAGTGTTGAAATGTGATTGGTAGAACAAAACAAATGTTATTCTATTATTGGTTGCATGATCAATCATGCAAGTTCCATGAGACACCTAAGGATATTACTTGGACCAATAGAAAGCTTCCAAGCATTTGAGGTCACTTAATACACATTTGACCTTAAGATCAAATTTGCTATAAATAGAAGTGGAGGGCCAGTGGAAATGGCTAGCCAGAAAAACAACAGCAAACAAGGAGAAAAAGGAAGGGAAAAGAAAAGAAAATAAAGAAGAAAAAGAGAGAGAAAACTAATAAGAACAAGGGAGAAACAGAGAAAAGAGAAAAGAAGTTTAGGCTATTTTAGCTTCCAAAAGTAGCAAATGGAAGGTAAAGATCTATTTTCCTTGAATTAAAGTTGTTATTTGATTCAAGGAGATTATTTAGGTATAAATGTTACAAAGAATTGTGCATTAACTATAGAATTTATTTAGTAAAAATTCATGTTGTGGGGGCTGTTTTGTGAAAGTTGTGTGGCAGTGGAAGTAGAATTATGTTTGTTGTGTTTTGTATGAATTTTAGGAGTAATTTGAAGGTATTATAAAGTGGTAATCATGGCTGGTTATGTAAAAGAAAGGATGGAGGAAAGAAATGAAGTGATAATATGTGATTTGTGGAGAATATATGAAAGATTTCTATGCTTGGACAAGCTACCGGTTTTGTTGTTGTTTGGTTGTGAACATCTAGTTTTATTGATGATAGGGAATTATGTGATTAAATGATATTTAACAGAGAAATGAAATGAATTAAGTGATAATTATATGCCATGGAAAAGGAAGAACAAAGATATATTATGTTTTGCTACAAAAAGAATTTATTCTAGAAAATTCTAGGATGTTTTATGTCTAGTAAATCTGTAATGTTTTTGGATTGGAACAAAGCAAGCGTAAGAGATTAAATTTAAGGATTTTAGGAGTGTTCTGGCACCAATTTGAAGTGAATTGGATGTGTGGATTGAAAGTTATGAGCAAAACAAGTTGGTATGTCAAAATTGGAAAATTGCAGAATTTTTATTAAGAACAAATAAATTCAGGGATTGATTTTATTTTGTGTTCAAGGATGAATAAGAGGTTGTATGGATTTATTAAGATCTTATATTCATGTGAGGAAGATGAAATAATGAAATTGATTATAAGGGTGCAAGAATTATATTTCATTTCAATCATGAAATGAAATAAGAAATAAAGTAATTTTCTTAGATGTATATATATATAGCCATATGTATGTCATAGTCAGAAAAGTGTAGAATACTAAATGAGTTAAAGATTGATTGCTATTGCAGGCCGTTCATTGTAAGGAGTTGGTGATGACTTAGTAAATATTTGTATTGCTAAACGATAAACGATTCAAAGTGAGTCCCTGTAAAATATTTTCCCTTAAATGCTAGTGAATTTCTTTAATTGTTACAGTAATGCATTACGGACACTTTTGGTTTCTCTGAGGAAAAGTATGATTTTTCCTATAATGGAAATGACATTATTCCATACTAGAATAATGAGCAATGTGGACTTTCGTATTCAAGGATATTTAACCTTAACGGTTAATCTTTCAAAGAAAGGTCAATGAACCTTAATACTTTTCTGAAGCAACTTTGGTTTTCTCGACCAAATTTGTGATTTTTCGGAACGAGTGAAACTTTATTTAATGCTATAATTTAATCAAGAAAATGGAATCGTATGGTTTTAAATACCATTTAATAGTAAGTATTTTCCCTGAAGTATGAAAAAGTTAATGATAAACCTTTTGGTTTTTCTGATCAAAATTTGGATTATTCTGACTCATAAAGTGATTGAATTTCAGAAAATGGAATATTTTCACAAAGGATATTAAATTCTTTGTATGATAAATATTTTATGACCATGAAAACATGGAAAATTACTGGATTTATGAAATATGTGCAGTATACGAATATTTTTACTCACACAAGAGTGAAGAATTATGATTTCTTACTTTATTGAACTAGGAATTGTTCTAAAGTACTCCGGCATAATAAGTTATGGATTCTTTGAATCTATTTCCATTTTTGGATTTAGAATTTTGGATTGGATAAAAGCAATTCCTTTTAGCCTTGGGTATACTAAATTTGTATAATTTATATAAATACCCTTAAAGGATGATTTTATGATGCAAGAAGGATTTCTTATCCTTCTACACTACAATTTTGGAGAAAAAAAAATCCCTTGATATGGAATTAACTTTTGGAAAATGATATTTTTGCCCCGAAAAATGTTTTATTTACACTCCTGCAGGAATGAATTGTTTGATTGGCCTTGTGAGCCAATGGAATTGTACTGGTCTTGTGAACCAGTGAAGACGTTGAGTACTAGTAAGGGCTTTGATCTTTATACTAGCCTGTATAAGAGGTAGACGACCTTAAGTAACTGATGGAAAACGAGAAACAGGGGCATGCTCTGTAAGTAAAAAAAAATTGGAGAAAAATAAAACGCGAGCCTTAAAGGCTATGCGGAAGCGTGAAGATCATACCTTTGCATTCCTTAACCCTCCTAGGTTGCGTAGGAACAGATTGAACGGCTGGAATCGCCTCGCTTTGCACACTTGAAGGAGCTTCCGGTTAAACACCCGCTAGCCTTCTACTTCGCCTTGTTTGCATTAACGCTTAGCTCTCCAGCTCTCGGGATATTCCTCAGCCTAACCTCTAGTTGGTGAACACTATGATGAAGAGGAATGGTCTCAAAACCCCTTGATTCTTTTGCTATTGATTAGCAAAGAACAAGAAGAAACCACAGAGGAGGGAGAGGGAAAAACGTGAGCTGCCTGAGAGAGAGAGACGTGAGTCTTGTGAGGCTAGGGAAAAATTAGGGTTTTTTCTTTTCCAAAGAGTTGTTTATAAGTTAGCCTAAACTAGGTCTCTCAATATCTGATAAACATATCCCCGGGATTTCAAAACACCCGGATGTTATCCTGAGAATCAGTTTGGCCTAACCCTAAACTCCTCTTAACCGTATCTGGAAAAACCCTAAGGTCCAAGCTATTGGGCCAGAAAAATATTTATTATTTTCCTTGGACCCAAAAGGCCCAAAATAATAAATATTAATTATTTATTTCCTGGGCTTATATAAACAACCCAATAAATAATTAAGAAGCCCAAATGAACCATAATAACTAATCTTTAATTATTTATTTCTTGGGCCTATATAAATAACCCAATAAATAATTTAAACATTAATTATTTTTCCTAGTTTAAGCCCAGGTTAATTTCTTAATTATTCATACTGGACCTAGGCCCTGAATAATTAATTAACCAATTAAACTAGATAATTAATTTCTCTCAACTCCTATTTTATTTATTTATTTATTTTATTCCAGTCCAATAATAAATTAGACTTCCTGAATAAAATAAAATAAAATAAAATAAAATCCTCTTCAACTGAGACCAATTCCTCAACCCAAAAGTAGTTAGGACTTACGTGTTATCCCGAGGACCAAAAAGACACATCGCCTTGACTGCTAAAATGACCAACATACCCCTGCTATATAAATAGCTGTATTTTGCATTTTAAATATTTCCTAATATCACCATAAGGAAATATTGACCCCAAGGACAATGCTGCATTCGCAAAGTCTCCGACCTACAGGTGAAATGACTAAAATACCCCTCTACACATCGCCGTACATTTAGAGAGGAAGAAGTGTACTAACACCCCCCTAAATGACATCTACCATCCTTAGGCTTCTAGTCCAATGGTCCACGACTTCCTGGAGTATTTCCGTTTTCTAAGGGAGCTACCCTAAAGCAAACATCCAAGTCATGTTTCCCAGGGCCTTGGATAATTTAGACTATTCGGACAACCACAAAGGGCGATATAGTGCAGAAACTATCTTGTATAAGTCTGTCTTAACTAACTAATCACACATACCCAACATGCAAGTATATTGGCCCTACGATAGAATCTCAACTACAGCAAATCAAAGTATATGCTTCCAGCTTCGCCAGACCACCAACTCATACTCAAGTCGTAGAGTACTAGTCCACGCTGTAGCGGTAGTAGTCTAGGTTTCTACCATATAGTACTTTGAGAAACCACTACTACAGGTCCTGTTCTACGTATTCGAAATACGCTTATGTCATGAAGTGAGAGGACTACCCACTGGCTAAAGGTAAGCCATTCCCCATTTGGAATTCATAACATAATAACCTAAACATGATGAGGTTCCCAGTCTCATCAATAGGTTAAGAACAAATGTTTATGTGTTAAATAACCCGTGATCCATACCTTACTGTGAAAGACCACCATTCACATGGATCACTTATTTAAACACAATGGGTCTGTTCCAAACGAAAATCGTGCACAAACAAAAAGTAAATTCACAAACAATTTCTGAAAATAAATTCTTTCATTAAAATATTCGATTTTTCATCAGAAACATAGTCTAAGAGGGTATACAATCCTACAGTAACCCGATCAGTTCTGGAGATTGTCTTACTTTAAATAGTACTATAAGACATTGAGATTAGTCATTTTGGCTAGCTGTTTAGTGCCTAGCAATTGCCTATTCCTTATGTGCATATTATTTTGGGTTTTTCACGGATGGTGGGCGCAAACACTTGACGTGTTCAGCCCCTTGCCACCTCAATGGTGATTGACGTCAGGATTGGGACCTTTGTTCTTATGGTGGGAAGTAAAAGATTCTTATTTTTGAGGCATTGTGCTAATATGCACTTCCCGCTCCAACATGTGGAAAGGCATGTTCCTTAGCACAATAAGACTATGACATCGAAGGCGAAGCCTTGTGAGCTTTGCACACAGGCTGACCTTCTATTGAGAAAAGCGCTTGTATTTCTGAAAATGGGGCAAAATTATTACTTGAAACTTGGTTTCCCAATTGTACCTAGACTGCAGGGCAGTGTTTTCATCAAATCTCAATTTGTTCATATGTGCCTAAAATTCTGAAATAACTCTTGAACCAATCTTTTCTAGTAAGTTGTAGAGTTGTTTTCAGTAGAAAGACATGATTAAATTCGGTTGTTTGTCCTTATTAAAAAAACATCGGCAAAATCTCTTTTCACTACTTTTTGAGAAATCATTGGCATACACAGAACTCATTGAGTGATTTTCACTCACACATGTTTCGCTTTATTTTTCCTAGGATCGGAAGTTAGGACTCAACTAGAGTGAAGACTATTTTGTGATGAAGTCTGTAAACTCCTCAGTTTGCATATGTAAGCTATATAGTCACTATGAACGGACCTGTGTACTTTGTTTGAGCTGTATAATACAATATAAGTTTTATATAACTTTTGTTTTATTTATTATTCGCATTGCTCTAGTTGTTATAAAGACCTCTTGTCTAAGAAATTGGACGGGACGACCCCCAACAGTGTTGCACACTTTTGCCATGTGTTACCACTCGAAGTGGGTTGTTTTATTGAGAATGAAAAAAGGGGAAAAAATACAGAGATAATGTGAAAGTAAGGAAGATAGTTTCAATCGAAAACCCTTAACTATTTGTTTAGTGTCATAGAATGTCTAGGCGATTAAAAATTTATAATATTTTTTCTTTCTTAGATCGAATAGGAGTATAATCATCATATAACTCCAAAAATCTTAGCTCTTTACTTTTTCTTCTTTTTGAGATTGTAACTTATTGCTGCAATTCAGGCTCGAACTTTAGTCATAATCGGCTAACTGATGTTGTATCAGATAAGCAATCTTTAAAGAGAAATGATTTGTGTAAAGAAGTTCCAACTCGAATATCATCTATAGCTTGATATGATAGCTTATCCATTTGAGATGCTTCCAAAACATTGTTAAGAAGACAAAGTCTACATCATGTTGTCTAAGTGTTGGTTCTTGATTACCCTGTGTTACCCTAACTATTTGTATTAAGGCTGATAGATAAGTATTTGGAATTGCTAAATCTACCAAACTCCGTCTATGAAGATCCCCTTTGTTGTCGTCTCTTGAACTATGGTCATTTAGCTCAATGTGCAACACATTTAGCTCACCTAGGGCCACACTTTCCTATTGTTCTTGGAAAATAATGGTTGTTGAAACTTGAGTAATGCAAGGACTAGTATTTTCTAGGGAACCATTGATTACTGATAGGGCCTAAATTAGACATATTTTTTCTAGTTATTTGAGGCTCTTTTGTGATACATTATGTTCAATAACTAGTCATATTCCTTCATATTTGAGATTTTACCATTGGAAAGGTATTTTGTACATTATTTCAGATTTTAGGGGTAAAACAAAGCAAAAACATCGCAAAATAGAATAGAGGCAGTGCTGGCCAAGGCAGAGGAACTAGCACCAGCCATGTGCTGTTGATACGTACTTCGAGATGATAAAAAATTGTTGAAACAGGACTGGAACATAACCAAATTGGCACCGGCTGTACTCTGGACAACGTTGCATGGAGATCAAGAAAAAATCGACAAACTACGAAAGAAATAGAACACAACTAGCGCCGGCTCCAGCAGCCAAGGCGGCGCCGACTGTACCCTGAGGATAAGACGGACTTTGATTTTTTTCACGCGATTTTTGGTAATCTGCAGAATTTTAGTATCTTTCTACTTTTACTCGGCCAAGAACCTTACATTAACGAGTTTAGACACTTCCTAAGCCTATAAATAGATGGAAAACACAAGAGAAAAGGAGAGAATTCATAAATCATCATAGAAAATCACTCAAATCAAAAGAGGAATTCTTCAATTAAAGAGGGTTGTGCAAGAAGGTCTTTAAAGAAAGAAGAAGGAGGCTTGTCTATGAGTGCTTTCTTTTACTTTGTTTTCTTTTTCCTGACAATGATGTATTAATTATTTTATTGTAATTTAACATTATTTTAGGTATTTATGATTTTTAGAGTTATTTAACCTTTTGATTAATTGATTATTCTTCTTGGTATTTAATTACTTGTGCTTATTACGAGATTAATTTGTTGTTTCTTTCCATTAACTTGCTTGGACAAAGGGGTTGGTGGTGGTCTTAATTCATTAATTTCATATTTGTTGTCTCTTAACTTGCTTGGACAAAGGGGTTAATTGTTAGGAGCAAAGTAGTTAATGGTTAATTGATTTCTACTAGGATATGGATTCATTAGTTAATTTCATGTATAAATTTGCCAAGAATGGAAATTTAATCAAAGGAATGTGTTTAATGCATCTTTTAGGTGAATTAGTTGAGACAGGATATGTGATGCTAGTTTGTTTAGAAGATAGGGATTTCATGGATTGGAAAAAAAAGTGAATCTATATTATCTTTCATGATGCCAAGAGAATAATTAGTTATGAGAAAGATTAGGTACTTTAAGATTATGTTTGTCAGAATAATGGTTTGAGTTACATAATTCTCCATCATTGACATGTATATATTTTTATTTTATTTTTTATTTTGTTTTAACTTTATTGAGTCGGTTAAACAATGAAAGAGAAGGGATTAATGCATACTTGTTCCTTGAGGATCGACACTCGTTTGAACCCTATGCTATGTTAATGATGAGTACGCTTGCTCATATGTGTAATTTGGGATTAACATTTTAATTTAAACTTGATTGGGAATGTGCTTATTTTTATATGATTTTTATACCCAAATCCAAACATATCAATTACTAGAGTTACAGTCTTCAAACATCCAGAATGCAATGCCGTTGCCTCTTGCCATGCCTTACACAGAGAAGGTGAATCCGACACCAAGTTAATAGTGTTGTCACCCGAAGACCTATAAGGCTGACTAGACTGATCAGAATATGGAGAGGAATGGCGAATTTCATCAAATAATATGCCCTTACCCTTCTATATCTCCTATATAGATTGAGCGCCTTTGCTAATTACAACTAGCTGGACCCCTAATTTCCATAGGGATCTAGAGTTGGCCAATATTGGTATCTTGAACCATTTTGTTGATCAACTAGATCAACCTTATGCTTAGCAACTGGAACTATTGGAGTTGATGGCTCTGATTGAGTATTATGCACATCATGTGATGCTTTGGAGAATCAGAAATCACAAAGTAGTTTTTGTTAGTAGAGAATATTCTTTCTATTGGCATCTAGAAGCAATTTGAATCCTAGTAGATGATAAAATCCGATCTAGTCTAGAAGGGTTCTTTTTGGGCGTCTATTGTGTCACTGGTGGTTTGCGTAGATGGCCTTACACTACTGTCTTTCCCTAGATGTTGATCATCATTCTACTAACCATAGGTCTTGATTGAATGTCCAATTTTATTGCACACCTTGCAGAAGTTTAGTGCCCTCCAACATGATAGACTAGTAAAAGCCCTCATTATCAGCTAGATCCATTTGGTAATATCCTTTTGCAAGTATACTTCGATACATACCTAAGCAACGCTTGGCCTCGACAACGTGGCTATTACATCATCTTGCTTAAGTGGCTGACCTAATATAGAAGCTATGGGAAAAAGATAGACTTTGTGAAAAAAATGTATAGGGAGATTGTGGAAAGAAACCCATAATGGGACAATCAAAGGATTCTCAGCTGCTAAAAAAATTAGTGTCCATTTAAGAATTTGCATCTGAAATCCTAATATGTATTAGTTGCTTTTCAACCATAATAAGAGAAAATTCTCCTTTATTGCTGGACAGATAAGGACATGCATTAAATTAACCAGACGAATGGTTACAATGCCCTTGAGGCTAAATGTTTAAAATTCCTTGCGTATAGTTTCCAAATTGGGAATCCTTGTGGAAATTTTCCTACTATGGCAAATCAAAAAGGCAGACAGAGAATTAATCTCAACTCTGGTGAACAATAGCACCGACTCTTCTTTGTAATAATAAAGGCTTGACATCTAATAGATGCTGATCTGGTTGAAACAGTGAAGCAAAAGACCCCCTCATTCGGTCGGTGTTTGACGATCCAGCCATAAGGTGGAAAACGACTTGGAGAGATAATACGACCAACTAAGGTTTTTGCGGCTTAGAGAGAAGTGGCTTTGTAGAATTCTTTTCAAAGCTATTTTTATTTCAGAAGGTTGATCCATCTTGTAGCAATCAAAGAAATTAGATGCGAAAAAATAAAAAGGGACTTGAATTGAATTGATTCATGTTTATTATCTTACTTAGCTCTAATTTTTTTTTTCTTTTAAAAATTAATAGCCAGTGACAATAATTGGTAGCATTAGAAAGAAGGTGTTGGGGAAAGAGGATGGAGATGATGAGTAAAGTTTAATTTACTTATTTTCCCTTATAGGAATGGTTATGCATATGCAATCCTTTACGGTCCATCCATATAACAAAAAAATTTGTGAACATTTGCAAAGGCGCACACTACGCAACTGTTTGGTAAAATAAAGAAGGCATAAAAAATTAGTTACAGATTAGTGACGGCCCTTATTGTGCGATTTTGAGCGTAGGAAATATTACCAACAAACATACATACAATCAATTTTTAATTAAAATGCCAAACACTCAAAATACACAATTGGACAAGTATGCCCATCGTGTAGTATAGAGTTTAATAGCAAGTATTGAAGATCCTTAGAGAAGGGATAAATGTACCACTACTGACTCTTCTTCTATTGTTTAGCCTAATCAAATTAAAGGAATAAACTATCTATAATAGACAAACCTAGAGAATCAACATTACCTCACATAAGATTGACTATGAGAAAGTTAAGGATGGGAAATAGAGTATAAGACATACACTTGTCAAGAATCCCAAAAAATTAACTGAGTACCAAAACTAAATCCAAGATAGCTAAATTCCTATTCTACTATCGGAGAGGTCATGAATGCAAAACCCACACTCTCTCGAGATATGAATTTCTTATTTTTAAGCTAATTAAAGGGTATTTCTACCTTTCTAATTGCACCCAAGAAGTATTAAGTGAAAAACCTCCAAAATTCCAAAATAACACAATCCCCTATCTCTAGGTATTATTAAATTTTCAATAATGATTACCAAGTTCTAATCTCCAAAAACTTTTTTCAAGTTCATCAAAGGAAAAGAAACATTAAACCCAATTTATGAGAACCCAACTCCTAACCATATTTCTCGAATTCATTAGCATAGAGTAACCCAAACAATGAATCCAACACATTAGAATCAAATAATCATTCAATAGAAATTGAAAATCAACAAATCAAGAATAGATTTAATACAAGAATAACCTAGGGTTCATTCCTTCAAGAATAATTAAAAGAATAAACACAAAGTGAGAAGAGAAAAATAAAGGAAAGAGATAAAGAATATTCATAGACAAGCTGCCTTCATCTTCAATCTTCCATCTTCTCTTGAATTAATACTCCAATCTCTCCAATCTCCTATCTCAAGTGTGTGGATGTTTTTCCTCTGGTTGGCTACCACTTATTGTGTTGATAGCTTCTATTTATAGGGCCAAAGGAAGCCCCAAAAACCGTTTCTAAAAAATAATAGCGAATCTAATTTGTCACGTTGCATAGTGTTACCCAGGTGCTATACATGGCACCTGTATGTTGTACTTAAATGATTACAGCTCACCAACTGTGGTGTGTAATGTGATGTTTATAGTATGAAGTAGGCCTGCACGACACCGTCTAAGCCTAGCACTTTGAGCCTTCTGAATTCTGAAAACACATGATGCTATATAGGGTCCACTGAATGGCACTATGGATGCTTCTTACATATCTCCTTTGAACTTCTTTTCAGTCTTTTTTCTGCCTTATTCATTACAAAACCTTTATTCCATGACTCTTGCACAAAATAATATGAAAATATGGGGATAGTCTTTTAAATCAAAATTTATAACAAATATAGTGCAATTAATATAGAAAATATATACATAATGATCACTCATCATTCCCCTATACTTAAGCTTTTGCTTGTTCTCAAACAAAATAAAATTATTTCCGAACGAACAAATAATGTACAACCAAAATACCATTATTTGGAAATATACAAAATAGTTTTACATGCAGCATGAATGATTTTAAACATAGTACATTGGAAAAATTTACAAGTACAAGTTAGCATGTGTGCAATAAGGCCAAAATGGAAGAGACACTATTTCATCCTATACTTCAGAATCATCCGAACACTTAACTGTCCAAGTTAATCCCATGTATACCCATATATTAAATATGACACAACAAAGAACATCAAAGTCAAATTAAATAAGTTTATGCTAAATAAATGTGATTTACTCTACTTCTACAATCAAGAATACACATTATGTGATAAATACAAGTTAGGATTACCCAACTCACTCAAGTCTTATGGCTTACAAAAGGTACAAACATTGCATATGTTATATCACATTACAACAATTCATTCCTTTTTGATACAGAATTACAACATTGCATTTCAACTTGGAAAAGCAAAGTAGGAGCCACTCATTTTTTCAATATTTTTCTACAAAGGAATGCATTTATAATGATTTTGACTTGAATTCTCTTTTTGCATCTTTTGCATTTTTGCTTCTTTTTTTTTTTTTCATCACACATTATTTTTCATGATAGGATATGTACTTTGCATTCTTAGAGCTTTTTTTCTCCTCACAATAGTTACATTGAGAAACCTATCTTTTGCTCCTACATGTTTTTCTTATTGAAAAATACAATAAACAATTGAATATTTTTATAATACAACATACAAAACAAATAAATGAATGAATAAACGAGAATTGACATGAAACTAGATATAAACCAATAATCCACACTCTATATTTCATCACAAAATTCTCATCTATTCTCAAGGAATCAAGTTTCACAACATTTTCAAATGCATAAACAAGATTAACTTACTTTTCGAAACATAGCCTATTCATACCCAATATATAAGTGTACAGAAAATCAATTATCCTAGTAAAGTCTTAAGTGGAATTTCCAAGCAAATAGATAAATAATAACTCTACCAAACTAACACATATCAATATATACCAAGAAGTCTTGAAATGCGAAAAAAATTCAAAAAATTAGCCTAAATACAAAAAAAAAAAAAAAAAATTAGCCCAAAAAATAAGAAAATTTCAAAAATAATCAATAAAAACTTGCAAAAGAAAAATTATTTAACCTCTCCTCTACTCTTACATGAGACACTGTCCTCATTGTCCAAAATATATGATACAAATACATTTACATGATACAAAAGAACAAAATAGGGAGGATAGGGTAAGCAATACTCCCCAAGTATCTTGAAGCTCATTGTCTAAAATATTTCCAAGAGGTTTCTATGTCCAAAAGGTTGTTAAATACTACCAAAAAAAAAAAAAAAGGAAACATAACTAAAAATTCTCATAAGAAAATATGAAAATAAATCACAAGAATAAAGCAAGATAAATGAAAATAACTATCAAAGAAAATAAAAAGAAAAGGAATAAAGTTGCTTGAATGGCATCGTTGAATATGATATAGACAGCATCGTTTATTCTCAGTATCTCTATGGCTGTGGTCCTTTGGATTGACCCGGTGCCGTTTTGAATGATATGAACAACGCCATGTATGCCCTATTCCTACAACATAAAATGACTACAACATTATACAATAGCCAAAGAAATAACCATAAAAAGAATGCAAACAACAAAAAGACTAAACATAAATAATATACAAAGAAAACCAATACAAAAGTAACTATAAACAACAAGGAGAAAACTAGTGCCCATAACTAATTAAATTAACTAGACAACAACACTCACTACTATCAAGACTTATAATGTACAAAATAACAAATATTATGACATACAATAGAGGGACAACTCATCTTAAATATATGTACAAACTATAGATGTCAACCACCTTACTTCTTAGGCATTATAGGGAAAGAAAGTGATTGAAAGCTTAGTAGACTTATTAGGAAGAAATTCAAAAGATTGCCACAACAACTATCAATCAATGAATACTACAAACTTCCAATGGCATTGTAAACTGCAATTCACTTTAGCACTACAATGACTACTATACAGGAGTTTATACATGCTTAACAAAATCTCCAATCAAACAACAACATTCTATAACACACAACACCGTTATACAATCTAATCAACTCCTCAATTTATTCACCACTATTACAATCAAATTTTAATTTTCCACCAATATATGTAGTATAGCACCACAAAAAATACCAACAAAAGAATAAAAGAGAAACTTACAACAACAACAATCAACCAAAATCCTCAACAATGCACAATACCATGACAACTACTCCTCTAGCTAAACTAAAAATTCCACAACAAATGCTCCTCAATCCATATTAGTTCACAACAACAACACTTTCATCCTACCAACACTAATATAACAAAAACAAAATTCTCCACCGACAACATAAAAAACTAATTACAAGAATCAAAACTAAATCAATAAAATCTATTGTATAGACAATTTTACAAAACAACTTAAAACAACATCAGCAACAATAATACTATAAGGTATAAGGATACAACATATTAGAACCAAATACAATTTGTTGATTTCAATGACTAAAAATAATGAATCAAAACAACATACAAACAAGGTATAAAAATGAAAAGAAGTCTATATGCAAGTAATGGCTAGTATTATACACAAATATATACAAAATTATTTACACAAAAGAATTAGTAATATTCACAAATATATACATGGCTAAATCAATAAAATTCAAGCTTTCATGATATTATCCTTATTCCCCTATAACAGTGCCAAAAACTTGTTGTGCGATTTTGAGCGTGGAAAATATTACTAACAAGCATACACAAAAAATTAAATTTTAATTAAAATGCCAAACAATCAAAATACACAATTAGGTAAGTATACCAATCGTATAGTATAGAGTTTAATAGTAAATATTGAAGATTCTTGGGGAAGAGATAAATGTACCACTACTAACTCTTCTTCTATTATTTAGTCTAATCAAATTAAAGGAATAAACTATCTATAATGGACAAACCTAGAGAATCAACATAACCTCATGCAAGATTGGCCATAAGAAAATCAAAGATGAGAAGTAGAATATAAGACATGCATTTGTCAAGAATACCCTAAAATTAACCAAGTATCAAACCAAACCCAAGATAGTTAAATTCCAATTCTATTACCAGAGAGTTCATGAATGCAAAACCTACTCTCTCTTGAAATATGAATTTCCTATTCTTAGTCTAATTAAAGGGTATCTCTATCTCCCTAATTGAACCTAATAAGCATTAGTACAAAACCCTCAAAATTCTGAAAAAATAATACCCCTATCTCTAAGTGATATCAAATTCCCAATGATTACTAAGTTCTAATCCCCGTATCCTTTCTCAAGTTCATCAAAGGGAAACAAACATTAAACCCAATTGATTGGAACCCAACTCCTAACCCCATTTCTCGAATTCATTAGAAGAGAATAACCCAAATAATGAATCTAACACAATAAAATTAAGTAATCGTTTAATAGAAATTGAAAATCAATGAATCAAGAGTAGATTTAACACAATAATAGCTTAGGGTTCATTCCTTCAAGAACAATTAAAAGAATAAACACAAATTGATAAAAAAAAATAAAGGAAAAAGATAAGAATGCTCATATACAAGCTGCTTTCATCTTCAATCTTCCATCTTCCTTTAAATCAACAATCCAATCTCTCTAATCTCCTCTCTCAAGTGTGTGGGTATTTTTCCTCTTGGTTGGCAACCACTTATTGTGTTGATAGCTTTTATTTATAGGGCTAAAGCCCAAAAATCATTGCTAAAAAAGAACAACAAACCTGATTTGCGATGTTGCACAGTGCCACCTATGGTACTGTACACGACGTCGTATATGCTTTACGTAAATGATTACAGCTCACCAATGGCAGCATGCAATGTGATGCTTTTGATGTGATGTAGGCTTGCACGATGGCGTTTCTGGTGAATTGCATGGCACAATCTAAGCCCTGCACTTTGAGACTTCTAAATTTTGAAAGCGCACAACGCCATGTAGGGTCTACTGAACAATGCCATGGATGCTTCTTACATATCTCTTTTTGAACTTCTTTTTAGTCTTTTTAGCCTTATTATTTACCAAACCTTTATTCCATGACTCTTACACAAAATAATATGAAAATATAGGGATAAGTTGTTTTTTAAATCTAAATTTATAACAACTATAGTACAATTCATATCGAAAATATGTACATGATGAGCACTTATTAGCCCCTTTGCTAAGTTCTAGCAAATTGCAACAACTTTTGTCGATTTTTTGGCTATTTTATTTAAGATGTAATTATTTCATTGCTAATTAGTCATACATAGCGGTGACTTTGCGACGATATTAGTTTTTTAATTTTTATAAAAATGTTAGCCATTATTAAATTCTCGCTATTTGTGAGAATCTAGTGATGCCTTCTTTTTAAGCCGTCGCAAATCTCTCTAAAGTCGTGATAGTTTTGCGATGGAACCATCGCTAAGTTCTCACAAATTGCGACAACTTAGTTATGGGATTTTTGCTAATTTATTTAAGATATAATTATTCCATCATTAATCAATCATAAATAGTGATGACTTTGTGATGGTTTTAGTTTTTTAATTTTTATAAAAATTTTAGCCGTTGCTAAATTGTTTCTATTTGCGATACTTTAGTGACAGCTTCGTTTGAAGCCATCACAAAGCCCTTGTAATTAATGATGGTTTTGCGATGGTCTTTGACTTAGTTTTTTTTTTCCCAAACCATTACAAATCTATTTCCAATTCTAAGTACTTTTCTTTTTTTTTTTGGGGCTAATAACCATTTAAATATCAAGCCTATAATATTGTTTAATGTGTAGAAATTTGGCAAAGTAAATTAAATTCCAATATAATTATAAAATCAATAATAAATTACAGCAAAAATGAATAGTAAGTATAACTATAATAATCCAAACATGTATATATACATAAGTAAATAATACAAAGAACACAATTATACATGTAATGGAGCAGTAGCACTAGCTGAAGGAGGAGAGGGAGGATCATCAAATTTCTCACTAGGACATGGATGATGTTTGGAGGGAAAACAAATAGAACATCATTGTCATCGTCATCCTTATTATTATAAAAAATCGATGGTAACTTTGGTACAGGTACTTCCATCTTCTTGGATACAACTACTATTCAAAAAGTGAGGCCCGCATCTCTCGCCTTAACCTTCATTCTAATCCTCTTCTTCTATTGCATGTTCCTATCCTTTTGAATCCTCCATCAGTCCTCAACCTCCTGAATCCTCTGCTAAGCCCTATTCTCAACTATTTGATTAATATCAGTGGTGTAGAAAAAGAGGATCTGGCAGCTGAGATTGATGTATCTACTCCCTAAATTGAGTGGCCTTTGATCCTATACTATAAACACAACCCCTGTTGAATCTGCCAACTACGTCAATGATAATGGCCTTGTCATTTGGTATGATAGCAAAGTTGACAAAGTCGCAAGACTCTATTTGAGAATAATGCTCATTGGTGGCATTTGCGCCCTCTTGAAATAAAATATGAGTTTATAAAAATTAAGAAAACAACAATAATAAGCAATTAAAGAATAAATTATCATTATCAAGATCTTCCATGAATGCTCGCCCACGAAGACAATTATATAAAAGTTGGAAGAATTGAATTAACCATGTGCTTCTCGTGCTTTGTAAAGGAGATTGACTCTCCTTTGTGATTGATACCATCACGAGATTGGTTCCCCTTAGTAGATTGCCTAGTCCGTTGATATTTAGGGTCTCGCCAAGATTGGTTCATCTAATCCTAATCATCTGGATCAATCCAAGTGGGATACGAATTAATGGGTGTGGCCTTCCGGGTCCTCAATAAAGTGTAAAAAAACCTCCTTGAGCACTTTTTCTCCTATATTCTTTATATTTGGGTACCATGCTTAGGAGCCCAACAAAATAGTTTCTACAAATACAATAAATGATCACTGTTAAAGTTTTAATAACATATAAATTAGATTAAATTTGTATGTAAATGTAATAAATGATCACTATTTAATTAAGTTTTAATAATATATAAATGAGATTAAATTTGTAAGAAAGAAAAGGAAACATACTCCATGCTTGTCAATCAACATGTCCCACATGTGCCATGGGACATATGCGCATGTAGGGTATGGTCCATTAAATTGTCTATTGAAGATACCCTGAATCTCCCTTACACACTTATCAGAACCAACAAACCTAATTATATAATAGGAAAGGAAAATAATAAGGTTATAAAAAAATATGTACTAGAATTAGAGATCATTAAATAATTATGAATTACTTATCCATCTTTTTGAGAAACAATCATAGGCCGAGAGTCCATGACTTGTGAGCCTTTCTATTATAAAGAAGAAGTAGAGATGTAACACTCCACATTTCTGCATCATAGTAGGCCTTATCTTCATGGGATATCGTCCTGTCTGAACTCCCAGACAAGGGATTTTTATAACAGATTAATAAACTTAATACGGTGGAATCATTCTAAAATCATAAATGAATATGTTAGTCATTGATCATAAATTTGAAAGTACAACTCAAGTATGTACAATATCTTCAAAAGATAAACTAATAATAGTTCCTTCAACATCACGCTTCCATTGCACACTTTGATCACAAATTTGTACATTAGAGCTTAAAAGAATGTACAAAAACATGTGAGTGTAAAAATATTCAGTGAGTCTTGTGTGTGCTCGTGATTTTCATAAAATAGGATTTCATTACATTTTCATCAAAACAACTTGTCAATATACATGAGATCTCATAATTGGTAAATAACAAACATTTTCACACATAAAGATTAATAGTCTCATTATTTTTCAAATTTATATCGCAAAAACCTCCAGAAGGAACATTAGTCCAATCGGTAACATTAATACCATAGGAACATTAGTCCTATGAATATAAGCATAACATATTTCACAACAAGAATGAATTCAGTGGGGACACACAATATCCATGTTCATAAAATGTTCATTTTTATATATTTTAGAAAATCACTCACGAAAACGGTAACTGTAAAATAAATGGGACTCACCTTATCTTTGTTAATTCTTCAAGCAATCAATCCTTTAAAGTTCTAATTTCTTTCTCTCCTCTCTTCTTCCTTTCTCTCTTGTTCCAGCTCACCCTTTCTCTTTTCCTATCCTTTTGTTTTGGTCTTCTCCCTCTTGCTTCCTTCTTGGTTTTCCTTTCTTCTTTCTCTCTTTCCTTTCTTTTTTCTTTCTTCTTTTCTTTCCCTTTTTCTTCTCAATTTCGTGCCTCCCTATCTCTTATATTTATATTGGGCCTAATTAAGAAGCTTATATTGCAAGATTAATGTAGAAAGTAAAAGTGGCAACCTCCTAGAACATATTAGAACTCCTCAGAAGATAATGGAAAATGGTGGGAGTTTATGGAAGCTTTTAGAAAATGATGACTCATCCTAATCTAGAATTCTTTAGAAGCTTAGAGAGGCTTTTAGAAAATTAAAGAAGCTTATAGAACCTCATAGAAGTTTTTAGAACATAAAAAATATTTATGGAAATAAATATAATATTAATAAAATAAATATAATAATCTTAAGATAATTTAACTTTATTAAAAGTTGTGGCTCCACATGTACACCTCAACTAACTTTAGTAAAGGCGAGGTGATGCATTAAATTTGGGTTTATAAAAATCATACAGTTTTGTATCCATTCTGAATGAAGTTTAAATTAAAATATTAATCATAAATTACACATATGAGTAAGTGTAAGCATAGTTTAGGAAATCAACGAATATTGATCCTCAAAAAACAAGTACACACTAATTAGTTTTCACCTAATGTTTAACCGAATAATTAGATTGATAAGGAGTAAAAATAAAAATAAAGAAAAAGACAAAATATATACACAACTCTTGGAGAGAAAAACATGTGATTAAATAGTTATTCTTGAGAACATGACATGAACTATCCAACACTTATCACAATCAATCATTGTCTTGGCATCATGAAGGAATAAAGATAGAATCTACTTCTTTCCTAAACCACGTAATCACTGTTTCCTTATCAAATTAGCAGATTTCCCAATCAAACCAACATAACTAAAGAAATGCATTAAACTCATTCCTCTTGAATAATCCCTATACTCTAGGCAATATAAACATGAAATTAGCTAATAACCCTATGCTCTAGGGGAAATTAACTTACCTTTGATTACTTAGGTTCAATTCTTAACCTTCTTTCTCAATCCAGTTAAGATAACACCTAAATAGAATGAATTACATTGAACTCAATCTAACTTCATTTTCCAAGTTCATTAGAAAGAAATCAACTTCATCAATCTACCAAATAAAAATAAGTAATCAAATGCCAAGAATAACAATCAATTGATCAAAGATTAAATATATTACAATATCAAGAATCCGAAAATAACATTCGATTACAATTAAAACATTAATATCATCATTGTTCAAAGAAAAAGAAAAAAAGGTCTTAGAAAGAACTCATAGACAAGCCCTTTTCTTCCTCTTTCGAGAACCTCCTTGAAACAATGCTCCTTTGAGTGATGAATTCCTCCTCAATAAATGAGTGTAGCTTTTGCTTCTTGAATTCATATATTAATCTTCACTTGTTCTTGGTTAAATAGGCTTTTTGGTTACTAAAAATCGTCCTTCAGAAGTCCTGGGCCAAGTATTGATTTGAAAGAAGTAAACTTTTTAGGCAATTCCCAATTTGATTTGAAAAAGAACTCTGATCCGCCTTAATAGAGTAGGGCCGGTGCTGAGTCACTTCGTTTGGATCGGTGCCAGTCTAGCATTGGTTTGTTCCAATTTTTGCTCTGTTTTCTCTGTTTTTCTCTATTTTTTCAGAATAGAACCACAACTGGTTCAACTACTTCGGGTAGGCACCGACTCACCTCTAGAAATACACAATTTTGCTTCAAATCATCCAATTTCTTTACAAAATGACTAAAATACTTTCTACAAGTAAAATATCAAATAGAAAGGGAAATGACTAGTTATTGAACCAAAAGTATCACAAAAAAAACTTCTAATAACTAGAAAAATATAGGTAAAATTAGGCCCTATCATATTCCCCACACTTAAGCTTTGCTTGTCCTCAAGCAAAGAAGAATTAAAAACTAAACAAATAGCTTATGAACAAGATAAAACAATTCATCAAACTTTATCCATAATAAATTATCTACAATAAAGCATAACCTTCTTCTACCTTAGACATAAACTTGTCATCCACTCAACCCTTTTAAAACCTTGCAAACTCATGAATTAAATTAAATAATCCTAAGGCCATCAAAAGTAAGTTAAACAAGATCATATCCATTACAAGAAAATTATTCCACCCCTCAAGCAAAAATGTAGACAACATAAATTATACAAGTCAAGCTATTTAACCAACTTAAACATCATGAATTTAAATTTGCACAACTCAAGTAGTAGAATAAGGAAACACTCCACTTTTTTTCCCAATGATTTAGGGAATTGATAGCCTCAAGTGAATAAATTTCTCTTCACACACCATATTGATCCCATGGAAGTCATTCTCATTTTTTTTGTACTTTCTTTCTTTCTTTATTTTTTTGTCTTGCCTTCTTTGCCTTCTTGCCTTCGGGATAGCTTCAAGAGAGTGTACCGAATAATACTTGCTACTTCTCTTCATATTAATCCTCTTTTTAGCAACAGGTCTTCAAAAATTTAAAACAAGAGCATTTTTTTTTCTTTCAACAACCTAAAAATTTTCAGCTCATATAACAATGACTTTTCCACTCATTGTTTTTCTATTTCCTTACATTATTTATTCACAACTCAAAGACAAACAAATCATAAGTCCACAACACAAGAATTAATCAACAAAATTTTCATATTTTATCATACTATCCATATTCAAACTCAAAGAATAAAATAAAAATCAAATACCAAATATAACCACGGTAATTTAAATTCTCAAAACTTAACAAAATCCAACTTAATACATAAGGTTACCTTTTTTTTAAAAAATAAAAATGCAACCATAATGAATGAAAAATTCAAATATAAACTTAAAAAGAAAATCATAACTTTGGCCGATTATTAAGGAATGGTAGACACTTGAGCTAGTTATTCAAGAGTTGTGGCCCACTTGGGCCTGTTAACTCACGTATTCAACTAATCTCAATGTCCAGTCATTTTGTTCAGAGTAAAACGAATCCCAGAACTGATCAAGTTACTTGAGATCATTTATCTCTAACGTGAACTAGTACACGGAGAGGAGCCCCATTGAGTACTCAACATTCAAGTGATAACACGTGCATATAGCCCACTTGGGCTGGTTATTTAGGTATTTGGGATTTTAAACAAGTAGCAAAACATGCTTAGGAATTCAAGATTCATAGTTCTCAGTATGTTTTCAAATTCAAGTAGAAGACTCGTAATTGAACATGTCATGAAAACATTATCCTTATTAGGAAAGCATTTTATTAAAATCTAGAGTTGGAGTCCGAGGGAGTCACATGAGATATTCCGTATTCACGATATTCAAGAACTCAAGCACTTGATAATGCTTGCAAGTGTCAAGTGATCTAATCTTCTTTGAAGAAAATGTTATCTCTTAAAGTCCTCAATAATTTCTCGTTCAGAGAAACCATATTTTCCTCAGAAAAACACAAAGGTCCGTCAACCTTGTTATTGAAAGGCTTTAGGAAAATTAGTCACAAATTACAAACAATTCCCTTTATGAAAATTCACATATTTCATTTAACTAAACATGGCATAGTTCCATTCTTCCTCAGAAAAATCATTTGTTTGCTCAGAGAAACCAAAAGGGTTCACATGGTATTATTTAGTGAACATGAAATCTACTAGAAAACATTACCTTTAAATAAAACTAAGGGGACTCATCTTGTGTCCTATCGCTTAGTTATATAAATGGTCCTCAATTTCGTCACGAAGTCTTTAGGGTAAATAACCTACATCCATAATCAATCCATATTTCATTTAACCTTTTAAGGTTTTCAACCTATTTAGAGATATTATCGAATTTTTAAGACCAAAGGAATGACCTAATTCCTTATTCTTCCATTTCTTGCTCAACATGATATAAATGTTTGAGATGATCAAAGGTTCACTTATCCATTCCTTCATTTCATTCCTCAAATAAGTATATAAAGCTTTCATGTGATTCTTTGATCCTTCATGTATCCAATAATACACATGGAGTCAATGTATGAATTTATTCTTTATGAACCAAATTTATGCTTTTCCTCCATCTTGGCACTATCATAACGTTTGATTCACAAGTTCAATTAATGTCAAACTAGTTCCAAAATGTCCTCAAGACATTCCTTTATGATTTACAACTCATGGAATACCAATTTCCCTTACCATTTTATTCAGTTTTAATCATAGACTCCCAGCTTCTTTATCTTGTCACTGAACTGGCTGCCTTTGGTATTTATACTATAACTTTCTATCTATCACTCCAAATCATGTCAAATTGGTCCCAAAATGACCCAACAAATTTAGCTACAAGTTTCAAGTCATGTGGTCCCAAAATAGTCAGCTAATTTGTACAGTTTATTCGTTCTTTAGAGTAGGTCAGGAATCACTCAAAACAGGATTTCCATTTTGTTCTCTAACTTCACATAATAAATTCCCTTTCCTTCTTTGTGCAACATACATACTATTACCACACTCTAACACCTTGTTCATGGTCTAAACATTTCATGAATCCCATTAATTTCGAACAAAAACACAGCAGTAACATGATAATAGAAACAATAGCTATAAAACATGACATACTCCTTTATTTTCTCAACAATTTAAACCATATTCTACTTTGTTTTCTCCTACTTCATTTGCAACCATGAATTACCCTTCAAACCATCATTAAAACATCTTCTTCCACCATATAAAACACAACAGATATACTTTCAAGTGCACCACCACACGCAACACACAAAAACAGCCTCAAAACATCAACATTCTCCATGCATACATCATATTCCTCATGAATTTCTAAACAAAATTAATACCATAATAATCGTTATAACTTAATCCATAATTTTAATTCCAGAAGTAGGATGGTTTACCTTGTATGTTGCTTGATCTAAGCTTCAAATGTCCCAAGTACTCCTTTCTTTCTTCTATGAAAATTCTCTCTTGCAAATTCTCTCTTTTCTCTTGTTTTTCTTTATTTTCATCCTTTATTCTTTTCCTTCTCCTTTTCTTCTCTTGGCTGCCGATTTTATAGCTGTGAAAACAGCTTTGCACCGCCATTCATGGTCATCTTGGTCATAAGTCAAATAGGCATTTAATGCTACAAAGGACTTGAAATTTTCCATTGGTTGATAGCTATTTTCTCTTGCTTTCTTCTTTTTTTCCTTTATTTTTATTTATATGGCTTCCGGTTCTGCTTGTTGAAAATTCAGCCCTTCCACCGCCATTCTTGGTCCAAATCGTGACCAATTTTTTGTTGCAAAGTAAAATGGTCATTAAATGCTTTAACACTTGGAATTTTCTTATTTGCTAAATCTTTCCTTAATTATTCTTTAAAGCTTATTTGATAAGCTTAATATACTACAATATATGCATGAATATTTCATGCAACCAACCATAAAGTGACATTTGTTCTCATCAACAAATCATAAAATGCCACTTGTCCTCTTTTTTGACAAAATTAACATTTTTTCTCAAGAAATAACTAAAATTCGAACCAATAGATATTTCAATCGAAAAAACTATTATTTCACCAATGGAATCTACAAATTTTACTGAGTTCAATGGCGGAAGTAAACATTCTCAATTCTTTCTCAATCCTTCTTAATTTGTAGTCAAAATTTTGATCGCAGTCAAAATTACGATAATGCTCCTCACAGCTCAACTTATACCAAAATATTCGTCTCATGTACTGATCAACTTTTGTTCTGGGCTTATACCCAATTCTCACTCTGTACAAAGTAGTCACCAATTGAAATACAAAGGTACGGGTAGAATAATTTTAAAATTCTATTTGGGTCCCTATAATTCCAAAATTTTAATAATGCCCCTAAATATTTTTATCACACTAAAACGTTCATCTCATTATACTGATCATTTCTTATTCTGGTCACTTATACAAATTTTATTCTATATAAGGTACTAGCTAATTAAAGAATAAAAGCGAGGGTTACTACTACAACAGAGTGGTGTCGGCATCGGGTTGTCTGGACTGGCACCAGTCTAGCTATGGAATTCTGCTAGTTTGAACTCTGTTATTCCAGAACCGAGCCACGACCGGTTCAACCACTTTGAGCAGGCACCGAGTTATATTTGGAAATCTATAATTTCACTCTAAATAATCTAATTCCTGTACAAATTTACCAAAAAACACTTTCTACAAGCAAAATATCTAATATGAAGGGAAATGACTAGTTATTAAACTAAAAGTACTACAAAATATCCTCAAATAACTAAAAAAATATTGACATAATTAGGCCTTATCAGAGGTGATATGGTTAGAAAACTTATGAGTCACACATAATTGTTTGAGAACTTTTGCTATTTGTTGATTACAAAAATGAGTACCCCTATCACTAATAAGTACCTTGGGTATATCATACATGGGAAAAAGTTTTTAAATAAATTTTACCATAACCCGAGCATATTTAGGAGGCAAAGCTTGAGAATCTACCTATTTAGACACATCATCAACTACAACTAAGATGTACTTATTGCCCAATGAATTAGGAAAAGGCCACATAAAATCTATCTCCCAACAATAAAAAACTTCACAGGCTTAAAAAGCTGTAATGGCATCTCACTAAATTTAGAAATATTATTTATACGTTGCCACTGATCACAATATTTAACAAACTTGTAGGAATCTTTGAAAATTGTTAGCCAATAAAATCTAGAATCAAGTACCTTGCCTGTAGTGTTGTTGGCTTGGTAATGTCCTCCTGCGGGTCCTTCATGACATTGTTGAAGAATATGTTGGCTTTCCGTAGAATCCACGCATCTTCAAATTACTCGATTAGCGCAACACCTAAACAACTAGGGATCTTTCCAAAGATAGTGCTTTAATTTGGAAAAGAATTAATTCTTTTGTAGTGACGTGAACTCCTTGGGGACTACACCTGCAGCTAAATAGTTAGCAAAATTCACAAACTATAGAGTTTGAGAAGTATTACCTTCAATGAGCGTAAGTCGTTCTTCCAGAAATATGTCATTAGTTTCTTGTTCTCTTAAAGGTTCTAGGGCAGGATTTTCCAACTTAGATAAGTGATCCACAACCAAATTCTGTGCTTCCTTCTTGTCCCTAATTTCTAAGCCAAATTCCTACAATAATAAAATTAAATCAATCTTAGTTTGGAGTCATACTTGGTAAGAAGGTATTTAAGGACGGAATGGTTAGTGTACATAATAACTTTAGATAAAACAAGATAAGCATAGAATTTATCAAAAGCAAATACTATGGCAAGCAATTCTTTTTCCGTTGTGGTGTAGTTTTCTTTTGCAGCTGTCAAAGCCTTGCTTGCATAGTAGATGAGTTGAAAATGATTGTTCCTCCTTTGTTCAAGTACCACATCTATTGCATAATCACTTGCATCACATATTAGTTCAAAAGAAAGAAACCAATCTGGTGCAATTAATATGGGAGAGTAGATCAAATTTTCTTTGAGCACATTAAAAGTATTGAGACATTTTTCATCAAAATTAAAAATAACATCTTTTTCAAGAAAGCAAGTAAGAAGTTTAGAAATTTTTGAGAAATCTAGGATAAACCTCCTAAAGAAACCTGCATAACCAATAAAGCTTCGAATAGCTTTTACCGAAGTAGGAGGAGGAAGTTTCTCAATTGCTTCAATTTTTACTCTATCAACCTCAATTTCTTTTCTTGAGATCTTGTGCCCTAATATAATACCTTCTTGAACCATAAAGTGGTATTTTTTCTAGTTAAGCATAAGATTGGTCTCCTTACATCTTTGCAATACTTTCTCCAAATTTGTCGAACATTGATCAAAAGAATCACCAAAAATAGAAAAATCATCTATAAATACCTTCATGATATCTCCTACAAGCTCCTCAAAAATAGCCATCATGCACCTTTAAAAAGTTCCTAGACCATTGCAAAAACTAAAAGGCATGCGACGATATGAAAAAGTACCAAAAGGACATGTAAAATTTATTTTCTCTTGATCTTCTGGTGCTATGGAAATTTAGAAATAACTGAAAAGTCATATAAAAAATAATAGAATTCATAACCAGCTAACCTTTCCAATATTTGGCCAATGAAAGGGAGAAGAAAATGGTCCTTCTTAGTTGTCTCATTCAATAATCTATAATGAATGCATACCCTCTAACTTGTTACCAATCTTATGGGGATCAATTCATTTTTATCATTGGGAGTTACCGTCATTCGTCCCTTTTTTGGTACTACTTGTATTGAACATACCCACATACTATCTGAGATGGGATAAATGATGCTTGAATCTAAGAACTTAATTACCTCACCTTTCACCACATCCCTCATGTTAGGGTTTATTTTTTTTTTTGTGGGCTGCACTGCAGGTTTTTCTCATTTTTCTAGCAATATTTTAGAGTACAAAAGGACGGGCTAATTCCCTTAATATCAGTGATTTTCCATGCAATTACCATCTTAAATTTTCCCAATAAGTCTACCAATTTACCATTTTGTTCCATTGTAAGATCTTTGGCTATGATGATTGGCAATTTTCATTTATTGACTAAGAATGCATATTCCAAATGATTGGGAAATTCCTTAAATTCCAACTCCGGTGGGTCATCAATCGAAGACTTTAATCTACCAAAACTTGGTCTCTCAATTACCTCAGAACTACCTAATGCAGGCCCTTTTGCCATAAACATGGATGATTATATGTTCATCAACTCTAGAGAGGTATTATCCTATGATTCCTGCATAAAATCCAATATTGGGCTATCAATAATATCAATTGTAAAAGAAGAATCATAAAAAAAAATAAAAATAAAAATAGGATGTTTAATGCCTTGGTTAATTTGAAAAATAACCTCTTCATCCTCAACCTGAAGTGTTAGTCTTCCCCCATGAACAACAATCACAGTTTTGGCAGTAGCTAGGAAGGGTCTCCCTAGAATTAGAGAGACTTTAGAGTCTTTATCTATGTCAAGAATCACAAAATATATTAGAAATATAAACCTATCCACCTTGACAAGTACATCTTTTACTCTTCCCCTAGGATATTTAATGAATCTATCAGCTAATTGGATGCTCATCCTAGTGGGTTGAGGTTCACCTAGGCCTAACCTTTTAAAAGTTTTATATGGTAAAAGATTTATGCTAGCACCTAAATCAGCTAATGTATTGCTAAATGTAAGACCACCAATAGGGCAAGGAATAGAGAAACTCTCTGGATCGTTTTCTTTTTAAGGTAATCTTCTTTGGTCTTGTAGAATAGTAGAACATTCTTTATTTAACACTACGGTGGATAGTTCTTCCAATTTCTGTTTGTTTAAAAGCATACTTTTGAGGAATTTTGCGTATTTAGGCATGTGTATCAAAGCCTCGCTGAGGGGGATGTTGATGTGTAATTGTTTGAAAATTTTCAAGAATTTACCAAATTGCTCATCCTTTTTAGCTTTGTGTGTCTTAGTAGGGTAAGGGACTGGTGGTTTACAAATTGGAGATTTTTCCTGTGTACAGAGCTGAGCTGGCACCTGGTTGGCATCATGGACCAGCACCGGTTCATCTCTGTTTTCTCCTGTTTCTCATCCATGTGGAGGCCAGCGCCTAGTCTCTTCGGGCTGGCTCTAGTTCTCTTCTGTTATATCTGCCAATTCTTTTCCACTCCTCAACGTGATAACTACTGATTCTGTTGGGTATCTTAGACTCGTATCCTATACGACGCAGCGAAAAATAAAACGAGATACTATCTCAGGACCCGTCTATGTGTGGAAAACAAGACATAAAGATAATAAAGGTAACAACTTTTTACCTTTGTTTGATCGTCCGAAGAACAAAAAATTTCTTCTTCAAGTTGAGGCACGATTCAGAAATCCTCTAGATCCAACTTCACGAGAATGGAATGTTTAACCACTATAATTACAGTGTGTGATTATCTCTAATAGTAATCCACATAGAGGAATATTCAAGCACTAAAATTTCCTGTGCTAGCAGGAAAAGATGGTGGCTAGGATTCTTCACAAGAACAATCGAAAGAGAGAGAGGAAGTTGTGTGTTACTAGGGTTGGAATTGTATCGTGTGTCTTACACAAGAATAGGTATCGTATATCATCCTATGACTCACGAAAAATCCTACTTAAAACACTCCAGTTGAGAATTCTAAAATAGTTAGAATTCCCTAATTGTAATTAGAAACATCAAGTTCTCACAATTATAATTTGGACCAAAATTATAACTAATTATAATTTGTTCACAACAACTTCTCTTTCTCGCAATTAACCCCACTATGTTATCAAATAACATCTTGAGTGTATAATCTTCTATTGTGTGTGACCTATTAGGTTTCTTGGTCAATTGGTAGCGAACATAAATTAATCTTAACATCTTTGAGATTAATAATCTATAATTAATTAGAATTAATCCTATTAATTCTAATCAGGATTGGTTTATAAATTCATCAATTAATAAACCCATATTCCTAGATCATGAGCGGTATCTATCAACATATTATGACCACCCAAGAGTCCATGAAGTTAAGCGGCTTGGCATGAACCCTTTAATAACAAACTTCAGTGCAATTAACTTATTTCACCATACAATATCTTATTCAGTTTGGAATACGGAATTAGTGCCAACTCCCTCCAGAATTAATTCTGACTCGAATATAATAGTACTTGTACCAAGAACCCACTACTCTAGATGTGTATCAATTGGAACTATTTTCAATACACAATCGCCTTGGCCAAGGACTTCTCGAGTAGTAATTCTTACAAGTGGCCGTGAGATATTCGCCCCTACTATTAGGAGTAGTGAATCCTTTATTGACCCTCTCAACTACTTTCGTTTACCTCACAATGTATCCAATATCCATCCCATAGGCGGCCCTCGATCGAGCTCCGGAGATTGGAATCAAAGTACAAAGCTCAGCAAACAAAATACCTTGGAGATCTCAAATCTAAGGATACTTGCACGTTTGCTATATTGAGATTATATCACTGGCACTAAATAGTTATTCATGTGATTATCTCAAAGTTAGGTCATCCAATGAATTTGTTCCATTAACAAGCATCCATGTGTTAACTTTGAGTATCTCAATACTCACGGATATGAGAACTATCACCTGATCAAATCAGGAAGTCTAACACATGCTAGTCTTACTGCATTAATGATGTCCTATCTCATTAATACTACGACTAGGGAATATTTAAGTACTAACACTATACAATGTAGTAGGAATCTCATATCATGATCTCTATCATGATTTTCTTAACACTGTGTTGTACTAGGGACTATATCAAACAATTATATTACTTAAAAGTAAACAAAAGAAACTGTAAGATAAATAATGCCTTTTATTAAAATAAAATGTGTCATATACAATGTACAAGTGATTGCCTCTAGGGCATTATACTAATAGATTCCACATGTGTGTTAGCCCTTATAAGGCCCAAAAGTGAATCTCCTTGTGGGTCCATCACTAAATTCGTTAAATACTAAATCTGTCTTTCCATATTTTAAATCATGGCTGCAAAAACTTGGAAAGTTTCATCTATCTTTTGGAATCGTGCAGTGATGGTTTTTTCAAAATTCTCTAGCTCATTCTCCAAAGCGGCGATCCTTTGCAAGTTTTGCCCGTTATTGGCCATGGTATCTACATATGATATTCTAATTAGATTTATGATGAAGTTTTAAAAACAAAATCTAGAATGTACATTTTGTGCAAAGAAAAACAGAGAGTACAACTTATATATTTCATCATAAAATAACAAATTATGGCGCCTATTTAAACAAAGACCATGTATATATATTTACATATAGACATATAAACATGGGTAAATAAATGAATTCCAAGCTTTCATGATATTGTTCCCTGGCAACGGCGCAAAAAACTTTGTGCGTTAAATTTGGGTATATAAAAATCATGCAATTTTGTATCCATTCCCAATCAAGTTTAAATTAAAACATTAATTCCAAATTATACATATAAGCAAGTGTACTCATCATTACACATAGAATAGAGAATTAATGAGTATCGATCCTCAAGGAACAAGTACACACTAATTACTTTTCATCTAATGTTTAACCAACCAATTAGATTGATAAAGACAAAATATATACACAACTCTTGGAGAGAAAAACAAGTGATTAAATAGTTATTCTTAAGAACATGATATAAAGTATCAAACACTTATCACAGTCAATTATTGTCTTGACATCATAAAGGAATAAAGATAGAATGTACTTTTTTTCCAATCCATGGAATCACTATTGCCTGATCAAATTAGCAGATTTTTCAATCAAACCAACATAACCAAAGAAATGCATTAAACTCATTCTTCATGAGTATTCCTATACTTTATGTAATATAAACATAAAATTAGCCAATGATCCTATGCTTTAGGGGAAATTAACTAACTTTCAATTACATAGGTTCAATTCTTAACCTTCTTTTCCAATTCAGTTAAGATAACACCTCAATAGAATTAATTAAATTGAACTTAATCTAACTTTGTTTCCCAAGTCTACTAGAAAGAAATCAACTTCATCAATCTACCAAATAAAAGCAAGTAATCAAATATGAAGAATAACAATCAATTGATCAAAAATTAAATATATTACAATATCATGAATCCAAAAATTACAATTAAAACATTAATCTCATCATTGTTCAAAGAAAAAGCAAAATAAAGGTCTTAGAAAGAACTCATAAACAAGCCCTCTTCTTCCTCCTTGAGAACCTCCTTGAAACAATGCTCTTTTGAGTGATGAATTCCCCTCAATGAATGAGTGTAGCTTTTGCTCCTTGAATTCATATATTAATCTTCACTTGTGCTTGGTTAAATAAGCCACTTGGTTGCTAAAAATTATCCTTCAAAAGTCCTGGGCCAAGTACATATTGGAAACAAGTGAACCTTTTAGGAAATTCCCAATTTGATTTAAAAAGAACTCTGAACCGTCTTAACAAAGTAGGGTCGGTGCCGAGTCATTTCGTTTGGACCGGCACCAGTCTAGCATTAGTTTGTTCTGGTTTTTGCCCTAGTTTCTTCTATTTTTCTAGAATATAACCATGACCGGTTCAACTACTTTGGGCAGACGCTGATTCACCTTTGGAAATCTACAATTTTGCTTCAAATCGTCCAATTTTTGTACAAAATTGCCAAAAACACTTTTTACAAGCAAAATATCAAATAGGAAGAGAAATGACTAGTTATTGAACTAAAAGTATCACAAAATAACTTCAAATAACTATAAAAATATAGGTAAAATTAGACCCTATCATGTGGGCCGCATATGATTAGTATGAAGGTTAAGTAGTCAAATTAGACTTTATTTCTTATTATAGAAATAGATGAAGTAGCAAAGTCAGATTTGTCCTTCTAATATAATATAAAATAGAATAAAATATATAAAATATTTCTAATAATAATTTAGTAAAAAAATATAATAGATGTAAAATATGGTGTATAGAAAATATATTTTAGTATTTCTGATTATAATATAATATATATGTAAAATATATTTTGCACAAAATATTTATTTCACAAATAATGACATTCTTGAAAATAAAAGAAAATAGGATTATAAATAGCTTTATAAAATCCATAAAAATTCTCATATGATGTTCAAGAATTCACAAAGATAGTAAAAATGTCTTATTTTTTGGATGGCTTAGGGTGAGATGTTACAATCTCCTCCCTTAAGTAATTTTGTTCTCGAAATTTGAAAATACTTATAACTTCTCCAACATCAATAATATCAAATTTCTTCCAACCCACTAACCAATAACATTAATCTCATTCGGAAGGAACATTAGTCCAACCGATAACATTGATTTCATTCGGAAAGAACATTAGTCCAATTGATAGACTGATATGAATAACCCTGCACGTATGACACAATTAAACATATGATGGCCATTGTCAAGGCCTGCCCTACGGCCCGGGTTTCCCATGCTCGTCCTTCATTTCCATTGAGAAAACATGTTGCTAGCTAATTAAGGATGACTAAACATCTAATACTGGCACCTTATGAAATAGGAGATATGTTGTATTATATATTTTTAAGTTTGGAATATTGTAAGAATAATTCAAAATCCATGTATAATGGAATTTTCGTATTAATAAAATTTCCTATTTTGAAGTTATAGTGTAATTCCGTTGCAAATTAAGTTATTAATTGTTATAAAGACTTCTTGTCTGAGAGATAAAATGGGGCAACATGCCACGAAGCTAAGGCCCACTACGACATGAAAATATGGCGTGTTACAAGAGAGGTTTCTTGGAGAAGCACCTTCTACTTGCAAATGTGGATTGGAGATTAGCTTAAGTACAGAGTGGTGCAATGCTTGTGACACTGGCGGTGAATGATCAATGGGGGAATGCTGATCGTGACCCATAGTTTCCAAAAGACTGTCCATACTTAGACATCCTAATATTGAAATAGAAGTATTTAAATTTTGTGGAAAAAATAACATTAAATTTATTTATATCAACAACAATCATATTCTTTGTACATGACAATCACATGTCAACTAAGCGGAACTCATCTATAACACCAAGCATATAAATCAATTCATCCATAGCAGACCAAAACATTAAACAAATAATCTATTAAAAAATTATAATAAACAAGTCAACAAGATAAGCTTCATACACTCATAAAATCATCTAAAATAAAAACTACATAGCAACAACCATAAACTATTTGAAACTCATCCAATAACATTTATAGCAAAAACCACATTAAGAAACAACTGTACTTAACAACCATAAACATATAAATTCATCCACAAAAATAACCATATAATAGCCATAAAGGAATTCAAAACTATCATATATTCATACCATTTCTTGATCTTAAAATCACACGTGGGTAATCCCCTATTACCCACAAGAGTGATCACCTATCACTTAAGGAGATAAATTATAAAAGTATAAGACATACTTGTGGAAAATAAAAGTACAGAAAATGCCTAATTAATCAAGAATCAACCGGACTATAATATGCAAAATCAATGAAGATATGATTAAGTATATCATCCAAGAATTAGTAAAACAAGAAAGTCTAACATAAACAATTGATCAAATATATGAGTAACAACCGTGCACAAGTATAACTTATATTAAGAATGTATAAGGAAACTACTTTCCTCACTTGAGTTATTCTGTGATATATATTCTTCTTCGTCTACATTTGTGGTACAATCTGTATTCCAGTCATCTTCGTCTTAATTTTCAACTTCATTTGTATCCCAATTAATACTTCTTCTTGGACATCCAACAAATCACTTGTACCCAATTCATGAGCTAATGGATCAGGATCAACCACCAAGAGACACTCATTCCATTATTATTATTATTATTATTATTATTATTATTATTATTATTATTATTATTATTATCATCATCATCTGCCTCTTCTTGGTAAGCTCTATCAATCACATTTGAAAAAATAATTTTGAACAAGTTATTAATTCTAATTCATAAAATAACAGAGACTTTCTTGTAAAATAGACATTTTCTAGGCATTAATACCATATTTAAACATATTTTAAGAATTATCAACACATTAAACACACAAAATCTACCAAGAAATATCAACAAACTATCTCAATGCATTTATGAACCACAAAAACTTCAAATTCCAAGCTCTATTTTTCAACCATACAAATCATAAACTTCAAATATCAACTACTCAAATCACAAACTCCACTTATTTGATCTAATGTTATAACATTGTTTCATTTACCAACAAAAAAGAAAAAGAAAAATAAAAATTTACACATGTGGTCTTGGCCACAAAACATATAATTATATCCAATATATTCTAATTAAAAAATTTTAATACATGTTTTCATACAGGTAGTAGATAAATTCCAAATTAGGTGCTTGAAGCCATCCCTAAGATAGCTACAAAGAATATAAAATGCATTTATTTTCTAAATTAAATTAACATATTTATCTCATATTAGTCAGAAAGAACTATGATTGTATTTTTGTACTTTTTATTTTTGCTAAAGCCATCCCCAAAATTCTAAATTAACATATTTAGAATAGAAAATCAAACAACATACCTTAGTTAGCAATGGCAGAATTATCAACAGAGGTGCATTAGACATGGAGGTCAAAACATAAACGAAAACTATATGATGTTGTTGGCTTACTGTGAACCTATATGAAAAGGTACTTGGGAAGGAAAAAAAATGCATACGAAGATGTAAACATGATGATAGCAATGCATCGTTTACATATTGCGCTAAAATGGAATCCATTTAACTTAGATTTTTGGCTTTCATTCATCTCATATATGATTAGTTATAGATTAAATAATTCTACCAAATATTTACTGTTAGAAGCTAAGCATGAAAGTTGCTGGTCCAATGTAATTGCTTACTCATATGCAAAAAAAATTAAGGATTGCTAATATAAATTCTTCAGAAAGTCCTCTTATTCTCAGAACATATATTCTATCCTTCTAAGTATGATCTTCCATATAAATATTTTTAATGCGATTTAGACATTGAAATAAAAATATTACAAAGTTTTATAGTATAAAACTAACTTAGGGTAATCACCCATTACCTACGAGGAGTGATCACCCATCACTCACAGGGAATGATCACCTATAATTCACGGGGATCCTGTTATGCAAATTAAACATCAAGATCATCATGAAAGTAGAGCCTCATGTATCCTTATGGAAACATGATGAGATTCTACTTTATTATGAGGAAGATGCATAAGAAGGAGGAGAATACACTCAACTAAACATCAAAGGTCTAATGACAAGTGTAAGGCTTAAACATTTCCAAGAAGGTCTCCAAGCATTCATGAAATCATATTTAAAGATGAAGGAGCTTTGGAAGAGTGCTGAAGATATCAAATAGCTCAACTTCATGGTTGTCCAAGAGGAAATTCAACAAGGAACTAAGCAAGTACAAGAAAAAGGAGAAATTGAAGTAAAATTGGATTATGGAACTAGAAAGCAGTTAGTGCTGGGTCCCCTAGGGCAACTAGCATTGGCTAGTGGCCGTCTATCAGTAGCTCTGGCCAGCATTAGGATAGAAATCCCTATTTTGTGTATTTTGATGTTTTCCTCGGTTTTCTCTTAATTTTCATGATTTGTAATGATTTTTTAATATCTAAACTTGTCTTAGGACCTAACTTAACTAATGCTAGGGCTTGGCATATATAAATAACCCCTTATGTTGACAAGATAAGATAATTTACTTTGTATATTCAAATTTATGAAGAGAGACTTGTGAGGTTTTTCCTTCTTGTTCTTCCCACTTTCAAGACCTTGCTAAGGGATTATTCCACTATTGTTAGAGTCTACAAATCTTGTAGGATAATTTGATTTTGTTTCTCTAGATTTGGGTCTTAGTTTCTTGTTCTTCTAAGGATTGGTACAAGATTCCAATTTAGGTGCCTATAGCCTCATATCCCTGGTGTTCTTAAATTCTTGTTGATTAGAGATTATTAGAGTGTTGCTATAGTAGATATTATATGCTAAACTAAAGGTCCTTAAAACTTAGTTCTTCTAGAGTTGTTAGTTTGTGAGAAGGGTAGTTCTTTTGTTTCTTTTTTGTTCTCAAAGTTCCACTGTTTGATTGCCTTGAATTTATTGTTGTTAGAGATATTTCTAGCCACCAAAAGTGTGCAAGAAAATTACCCACAATCTCGCACAAAAAATTTTTAGAAATTCGTTATCTTTAATTGCAATGAGTGGCTTTAATTTCTTGAATAAATGTTACCTTTTGCATTTTAGATAATAACAATGTAAACATTCATCCCAAGTCTTATAGAAAACTAAAATAAATAAAGCAACGAAATTGTATCCCACAAAAAGTAACTGAATATTCATTTCAAGTATTTATTAGCTTATAAATATATTATACATTTTGAAACAAGCATATAGTTTAATAGATAACTAAATAGTTTAAAATAGTTTAATATTTTAACATAAAAATATCTTCACATGCATTCTTAGCTTCCTAGGTGCCTTTTGTGTTGCCTTAACTATTTATAATAGACCCAGAGACAACATCCAAAGAGATGAAACAAACTTTTCTTTATAGTAGATTTGGCTAACTAAAAATAGCTTCATTACCAAAAAATCATCTTAATAGCTGATTTGATATATTTATAGATTTCGCTATTGAAAAATAGCTTATTGAACATCATAAACACAAGTTTTCAAAGGATTTTGAGGACTTCAAAACATGAGAACATCCTTCAGAGATCCTTATAGGATCTAAGTTAAACAACAAAACTGACTAAGTTAAACACAAGTTAGAGGCTTTGTAGAATACTATTTTATAGCAAACCATATCAATGCCTCTTGCGAACGCCCTTAACAGATTGCATACAGTGGACTAAGTTCAAAACCTAGGGGTGCTAGCATCTACGGTTTTGGAAGTTATCTATTTTTGAGAGTTTTGTGAGAAGAACGAAGATGCATACTCAGAGAGAACAATGATAGCTAGGCTATATTACTAAGCCGTTGAGTCTAAAAGGTTCTGTAGGATTTTTTTCTATCACAAAAATAGGAGAAAAATTAGAGGTTTACCTTATTAAGACTCTTTATTTGACAACAAATTTTCAAACATAGATAGAGTCAGCTTCTTAGATAATTTGGTAGTTATTGATTAATCTACTAATCCAAATATATTAAACTTGGACATAATTCTAAATACAATGAATCTAGATATATTTCTAAATATAATGAATCTAGTCACCAGAAATTATAACTCAAAAATTTTCACTTAAAGTGTAGCCTTGTAAGTTCATTTAACATTGATAGTATGCCTAAAACACATTTATGTATAGCACACAAGTTATAAGAGGTTTCTAGTAAAGTATTATAACTATCCAGGTAAAAATGAAGAAGGGTGATCTCTTTGGACCAAACCACAATTTGATATTTAGTCCTTTTGTCACATGATATCTTAATTAAGTAAAGGAAAATGTCATCCTTATATAGCTTAATCAATTATTTCTTGATCTTTAAGTAATCTGTTTAAACAAATGATATCAATATCTCTTTATTGATAGATTTGAGCATGACGAAGCATTTAAGAGTTTAACTCATTAAAAGGCCCATGAATATCTTTCTCAATAATGAGATGGACAAATTCTTTCACAATCATTTACATTCCTCTTTGACTTATTCCATATCTAACAGTAGTCTTATAAATTATTTGGTTAAAATAAAGCTAAGATAATTTAAGCTATAGAATCCATCAAGTAGGGAATTGTGATGAATTTAGGTTGAAGGATTTAAAATATCATTATTTGGAAAGAAACTACTTATGGCTAGTTCCATGAAGTACTCTCATATCGAGTCATATCCAGTATAATATTCTCTAGCATTTATTTTTGTTTTGACTTGATATCCCATATATCCATAACTAGTAAAATATAACTATTAAGTCATAAATATACTAATCTTAGCTTATTATTATTCCATCTATAATAATTCTAGGGATAGTTTAAGAATAGCCATTCTACTTATTGTAAGATTTTATTATCAAGTTTCATACTTGATGACCATATAACGAAATACACTATTCATGGAAAGAGATGTCTCATATTGTTATAAAATACAAGATAACAATATTACAGGTGCAAATTGCTTAGGGTATTTCTCCAATAGTTTATAGGGTGAACCAAGGCATGAATTAAAATAAATAACCACAACTACTAAAGATACCAACTTTCAAGTAAAGATAAAACTAAATGAGCTAATAATTAGTGATATGAAATCAATATTATGAACTATGTAATATCTCAGATGTTATTCATCCCCGACATTTGTTGATGCTATTTCTTTTGTTCTTACAATAGTTGAAGAACTAGACAAAACTTAGAAAATCTAACAATGAAGTAAGAAGAAAAGGTTAGCATCAATGCCATGGTTTGTTTAAGCTTAAAAGCATTTAAAAGAGTCAAATGATATAAAAAAGGAGTGATCAAGTTTGAAATCAAAGGGAATCAATAGTAGATGCTAGTGTTAGTGTACAATATAAGAGGAGTAAGGGAATTAATATTGTATTCTACTGAACTATTTTTGCTTCTGTCTCATTTAGTTTAGATAAGTCATTTCTAAGCCAAAGATTGATCTTGCAACAACACCATCAAACAACAAAGGATAGTCTAAACCTATCCAACAATGGTGGACGCCAAAGAAAAGTAAGGCTACTATTGCTTTCACTCAAGCCATATATGATGTTGTGCCATCTAATATATGTTAAGAGACAACAAACCTAAACCCCATAGATTTAACACAACAATCAAATGAACCTGCTGTCGATGATATTACTTTGCCTAATAATGCCGTAGTAGTGACTAGCAGCTTGACAAATCTTGTTGAGAACCTTAAGAGTGGTTCTTGTAACACCTTACTATTTTTAGTCGTAGTGGGCCTTGTCTTAGTGGGATGTTGCCCCGTATAAACTCCCAGACTAGGGGTCTTTATAACAAGTCTTAATTTAAACATATATATCTTGGATGCATTCACAGAAAATTTCATAAGAAGTACATAGACTTCGAATCTTTATACAATATTCCAAACCTGAAACATATTGTATAATATATCATATTGCTTGTTTCCATTCCATCACGCTTCTATTGCATTACTTTGATCGCTAAACTATACAACAGAACCTAAATAGAAGAGTATAAAGAAACGTGTGAGTACAAAACACTCATTGAATCCCATGTATGCCTGTGATTTTCTATGAAAATAGGCAAAAGGGCTTCATAGCATTTTTCAAACAAGACAACTTGTAAATAAATGAGATTTTATAATTGAAACAAAATAGATACTTTTCTTATACAAAGATTAGTGGTCCCATACAGGAATTACCATTCTCACATAGAGACTATTTTTCTTATATAAAGAATGATATTTTCTCACAAAGATTACTTTGCTCACATAGAGCTTGCTTTTTTCACACAAAGAATTGCTTATATCATAATATCCATGTTTAGGGACCCATAAAATCTATATTTCATAAAATAATTGATGAGGAATGCATATATGCCAATTTTATAGAAAATCACTAGCCAAAACAGTATTTGTAAAATAAAGAGGACTCACTTTGTCTAACTAATTCCTTGAGTCAAGCTCACCTAAGTGATTGAGCAAAATCAAATTTCAAAGTTCCAACTTCTTTTTCTTCTATCTCTCTCTCTTTCTTTCTCTCAGTTTCTTTCTCTCTTTCCTGTGTCCTTTTACTTCTTTCTTCTTTCTTTCAATCTTTCTCTTTTCTCCCTTTTCTCTCTTCTTCCTTGTTTCGGTCTCTCTTTCTCTCTCTCTTTCTTACTTTCTGTTTGATTTCTCCTCTTCTTCTTTCTCTCTTTTCTTTCTTTCCTTATTTTTCTTATAACTTGGTAAATTAAGAGCAGTCTAGTATTTATAGAAAAATATGGAAGAAAGTAGAGTGTATGAGATGTTGCTTGAATTCTCTTACAACTTAGAAACTTTAGAAGAGTGTAAAAACTAGAAGAAGATAGTAGAAGAAGGTAGGAAGTGACTTGGCAACTTTAGAAGGGTTTAGAACATCTCTTTTATGACTTGGCAAATTAGAAAAAATGTAGAACTTAGAAGAAAATAATGAAAGTTTAGAGAAAGTGTAAGAAAATTATAGAAAATGTAGGAAGCTTTTGGAAAGTGTAGGAAGATTATAGAAGGTGTGATAAGGTTATGGAAGATGCAAGAACCTTCACGGTCAATGACTTTTCTCAAAGTCAAAGCATGGTCAACAAGTGTCTAAAACCATTAAATGGAGTGGGCTACCTCCATTTATCATCTTGGGCCCCATGGGCCCTTTTATAATACTTATCTCTTTTCCTTTTATAGGCTCTCTAGTTCTTTAATGACTTGGAATAATTGGAGAAGTTTAGAAGGTGTGAGAACATGATAGAAGATAGTAGAGTCTTTGGAAATTTCATGAAATCATATGTGGTCCAATGAGCTTTTACTTATACTTAAATATCTAAGGATCCAATAATTAATGTGAGCCACCATATAATTAATATGGTGGGCCCAATGGGCTATCCATCATCATAACATAATATTTTTCTCTCCTCCTCTCATTGGGCCACCAATTCGTAGGCCCTCTGCTTCTTATTTTCTTACCAAATATCTTACCAAATATATATAAAAAATATATTTTATATTGTAGCTAATCATCTTTTTCCTAATACTTTCTTCTGTGATATTCTTCTTTTTCCTATTTCCAATAATTCTTCTTAAATCATTCTCTTACTATAATCTAAAGTTCACAAATACAGTAAAATATCTCTTGTCTCAAGACTACTTAGGGAAAGGTGTTACAGTCTCCCCTCCTTTAAGAAATAATATCCTCAAATTTGAAAATACCTTCAACATCTCCAATATCATTAATCTAAAGCTTCTTCTGCACTACTAATTGATAATATCTTCAAAACCATAAACTTAAGCACATTATACATATTTTCCAATAAGCATTTTTCTTCTTTCAGTCATTTCCTATGACTATACCTACAATTGCAAGATAGTCACAAGGTCAATATCTCCCAAAACCATTCACCTAAGGCTTTGATAGCAATTGTAACATCCCACTATTTCCAATTATAGTGGACCTTATCTTCGTTGGATGCCACCCTATCTGAACTTCCAAACAAGAGGTCTTTATAACAAGTCTTAACTTAAACATACATAACTCGAATGCATTCATAGGAAAAAATCCATAAGAAATACATAGACTTTGAATCTTTAAAAAATATCCCAAACTTAAAAACATATTGTACAATATATCATATTACATGTTTCTATTCCATCACGTTTCTTCATCTGGTACCATCTTCTTTCATTGATGCTACTAGGCTTGGAATTTCTGATGATGTCCTTGGTATTCAAAAAGAAGTCCCAGTTGTAGATGTTATTAGGTGAGTCTTGAACTCTTTTGATATAGGGCCAGTTTCTCTAGATAACAATAAGTAATTGGAGCAGTCCAATACCCTGTTGGTGTCCTAATCTCCAATTATAAGAGGTGCCTCTACTATAGGGATTTGCAGTAGCCACAAAGATTAGCTAACCTTGCTCTAAATGATACAGAATTTGCCTCTATTCTTCAAATTATTAGGAGTTCTTAGCAAGATAATCCCTGAACTCCAATGCATGCTACTATAGTGTAGATTATCAACTTGCCAATTACTGATGTAATTGATTCAACTGCTTCGTTGACTTGTGATGCCAAGGATGATATTTTACTTTGGCCACAAATTCTGCTAGACAACTGTTCCTAAAAGTTTGCTGCTGTCTAATTTTGAGATGAAACCATCCTCGTCTTAGCATGGAATGATTACAGGCAAAAAAGCAAGGGGGTTTCACGTAAAATTCCATTGAAAAAATAGCTCTATTTGTGTTATTTTATTTATATAGATAAATTTTAAGCCACTTTTTGGTGGTTTTGGAAAAAAAAAAAAAGAAAGGACAAGCCATTTCAATACTCACGTTTCTATCAAAATCACAAGACTTTGGCAAGCAAATGCTATGTATATTCCACTAAATATGAATGTAATCAACAACGTTTTTATCTTAGTAAGGATGCTCAAGGACAGATTGAATATATAATCTTTAACACTTAATATTATATAAGCCAACAAAATAACTTAAGTGAAAGTGATATCTAAAACAGAAAGCCTAAACATAAGTTCATATTTCTCAATAAATCACTTATTAAACTCGAAAAAATAGTATTAAAAAAAATTAAAATTCCTAAAATCACATATTAGCAAATCTAATACTAATAATAAGCTAGATTTTCAAACTGGAGAAAAAAACATAGACGTAGTCATGGATGGAGGGAGATGAAGTTGCACCTTCCAAGTTAATGGAGATAGAATGGAGAGGTCTGCATTTGGGTTTAGAAGTTGAGAGGGAGGAAGGGGAGAGAAGATGGTGGTTGAGAGAAAGCTAGTATGAAAGCTAAGTAGAACTAGCCTAGTGATAGGTGGGAAAATCCGTCGATGATGAGTTAAAGCTGAGGAAGATAAGCGGCTGACAAAATTATGCCGACAAAGGAATAAAGATGAGAAGGTGGCTTTGGTATAGCAGTAGTGGCCATTGTTGGCAATAGAAAAAAACTGCACAGGAAAAAAAGAATAAAGTGTGACGAAGAGGAGCATAATAAAAGCCCCTATTCCTTTTTATTTTGTAAGGGGAATAAGTTGTTGCTAA
Source organism: Voacanga thouarsii (assembly GCA_026120185.1). NCBI lineage: Eukaryota > Viridiplantae > Streptophyta > Magnoliopsida > Gentianales > Apocynaceae > Voacanga > Voacanga thouarsii. The sequence goes on from JANUWF010001921.1 coordinate 3,155,436, forward strand.
ACTAATTCTATTAGCATGAATTTAGTGATGACAAAAATTAAAATTGAAAAACTCTCCTAGAACCATCGCAAGTAGAGATAGATTTGCGATGGCTAATGCTAAATTTAAAATTTTTTCTTTTTTTTTTCCTGAATCGACCTCGAGAATAACATATAAGACATATCCATCACTATAATTTACACTATATACTAATAAGTCAAGCTAGTGTTACATGCTTGCATGTAATAATAATTTTATATGTATAATTTATAATTAAATTTAGTTTTTTAAGTATAATGCAAAAGTTAGCAATGGTTTTTATTTTCCTGTAAACTTATTTCTCGATTTAGTGTTATCGTTTCAGGCTTGGACCACCCTCTGCTCCCCTACAGACCTCCAATTTTTTCTCCTTAAAAAAATCTCCAAAAATTTCTGGGTCACATTATAATTCCAGACAACCCTTTAAATTCAAGGCATCTTAACAAACATATCTATGTTAGGAATTCTTCATGCAAAATCATAGTTGTGCAGTGGAAGAAAAATAAGAATTCCATACTAAGGACATGTTTATGCATTAACGTAATCAAAACAAGAGAGAATTATACCTTATGTTGTGCTGATGTGAAAAAAAAAAAAAAAAAACTTCTCCAATTAGTGTTCTCTAAGGCACGATCCAGCAAATGCAGAGAATGCTTTTGTCTTCGTTCTGTCAAAACACCATAATCCAAGTGTACGATTGTCTCTAATAAAATTCACATGAGAATGGTGCTCAAGAAAACACCAGAATTTTGTGCTAGCAAAATTACTATGGCGGCTAGGGCTTTTGTTTTTCAGAAGAAGAAGAAGACGATGAGAACTCCTAGTTTTTCTTTTTAGAAAAACTCTCTGTGAATTAACCGAAAATCATATTGCCCACGGATTCTATATATTTTCACACACACACACACACACACACACACATATATATATATATATGTATATATATATCATCTGTTTTGGTAATCAGAATCCTATTCTTAATTACCAATTATTATTATGATTTATTATTAATTACAATATAGCCCACAAATTATAATTAATTATAATTTGACCACAATAACTTCTTTTTTTTACTATCAACCCTGTAATGTTATCAAATAACACATTGAGCACTCAATTCTCTATTTGTGTGACCTATTAGGTTTTCTGGTCTATTGGTAGAAAAATATAAATTGATCTAAACATCTTTAAGATTAATAATTCTCAACAATTTTAGAATTAACTTATTAATTCTAATAATGATTAATTTATTAATTATCTAATTAATAAATCAATATTCACCAGATCATGAGTAGTATCTAGCAACACATCATGATCACCTAGAAGTCCAGAAAGTTAAGTGGCTTGACATGAACCTTTTAATAGCAAATAGTAGTGCAATAAAGTCATTTTACCATACAATATCTCATTCGATCTAGAGTATGAAATTAGTGCTAACTCTTTCCAAAATAATAAATTAATTCTAACCCAAATATTTTAGTACTCGTTCTCAAAGTCTACTACTCATCATATGTATTAATTGGAACCATTTCCAATATAAAATCACCTTAGCCAAGGATTTCTCAAGTAGTAATTCCTACAAGTGGCCGTGAGATATTCACTCCTACTATTAGGAGTGGTGAATCCTTTATTGATCCTCTCAACTACTTTCATTTACTTTATGTTGTATCTAATATCCATCCCATAGGTGGTCTTATCAGGACTCCAAAAATTAGAATCAAAGTCCAACACTTAGCAAATAAAGTACCTTGGAGATCTCAAGTCTAATGATATTTGCACATTTGTTATGATGAGATTCTATCACTAGTACTAAATAGTTATTCATGTGATTATCTCATAGTTAAGTCATCAAATATACTTGTTCAAGTAATAAGCATTCACGTGTTAACTTTGAGTATCACAATACTTACGGATATGAGAACCACCGCTTGATCAAATCAGGAAGTATAACACGCACTACTCGTAACGCATTAATGATGTCTCATTTCATTAATACTATAACTAGGGATAATTTAAGTATGAACACTATCCAGTGTAGTAGGAACCTTACATTATGATCTTTATCATGATTTTATTAACACTATGTTGCACTTAGAACTTTATCTAATAGTTATTTTATACAAGAATATAAATAAAGTAAATTAAAAGATAAAGAATGACTTGTTTTATTCAATAATGCACAATATATAGAATATATGTGATTGCCTCTAGGGTATAACACTAATAAACTCTCACTTACACTAGATCTAATTATTCATGTATCTAATATCGAATGACTCAACATGTTTATCATGTTTCTTTTGGGAGAGTACTTTTGTAAGTAGGTCAGCTATGTTCTCATCGGTGAAAACTCTTTCTATCTTTACATCTTGTCTATCTATGATTTCACTAATCAATTGAAAATGTCTAAGTACATGATTGAATCGCTGGTGAGATCTTGGCTCTTTTGCTTGTGCAATAACTCCATTGTTGTCAGAATATAGAGATATTGGTTCGGTAACACTGGAACCACTCTAGGCTTCGTCATGAACATCTTGATCCAAAAATCTTCCTTAGCTGCTTCAGAAGCAGAAGCAGCTATGTATTCAGTTTCAGCTGTTGAGTCGGCAATAGTATCTTGTTTGGAACTCTTCCAACTTATTGCCCTTCCACACAATGTAAACACGTAGTTAGACTGTGATTTGAAATTATCTTTATTAGATTGAAAACTTACATCAGTATACCTGTTTATTTTCAAATCACCTCCTCCATATACCAAGAATATATCTTTAGTCCTTCGCAAGTACTTAAGGATATTCTTCACAGCTGCCCAATGGCCCTTACTAGGGTCAAATTAGTATCTGCTCATCAAACTGAGAGTACAGGATACATCGGGCCTGGTACATAGCATAGCATACATGATGGATCCAATTGCAGAAACATATGGAATCCTACTTATGTGATCCTTTTCAAATTGTGTCTTTGGAAACATCGACTTTGAAAAGCTTATCCCATAAGACATGGGTAAGAATCCTCTTTTGGATTGATCCATGCTAAACCTCTTTAACATTTTGTCTATGTATGTAGACTATGAAAAATCTAGCAACCTTTTTAACCTATCTCTATAGATCCTAATTTCAAGAATATAGGTTGTATTTCTAAGGTCTTTCATGGAGAATTTTTTTGACAACCAAACTTTCATTGATTGAAGGATAGGTATATCATTTTCTATTAACAGTATGTTATCTACATAAAGTAATAAGAAAATTACTGCACTCTCACTAACCTTCTTGTATACATAAGGTTCATTCATGTTTTGAATGAAACCAAATTCTTTGATTGTTTCATCAAAATGGATGTTCCAACTCCTAGAAGCTTACTTAAGTTCATAAATGGACCTTTGCAGCTTGCATAGTTTTGTGCTATCATAGGATGTGAAACCCTCAAGTTGTGTCATATACACTTCCTCAGTCAGGTTTCTATTTAGAAAAGCTGTTTTCACATCCATTTGTCAGATCTCATAATTATAATGAGCTGCAATGACTAGAAGTATTCTGATGGATTCTAGCATAGCAACTGGTGAGAATGTTTTGTCATAGTCAATACCATGCTGTTGACGATAACCTTTAGCCACCAATTGTGCTTTATAGATAACTAAGTTGCCATCCATATCGATTTTCCTCTTGAAAATCCATTTGTATCCAATAGGTTTAATTTCTTTGGGTGGATCAACCAAAGTCCATACTTAGTTGTCATACAAGGAATCCATATCTTATTTCATGGCTTCAAGCCATTTGTCAGATTCTAAATTGTTCAGAACTTCCTTGTAAGTAGTAGGCTCATCATCATCTATGAACAATACACTAATGAGAATTTCATATCTCTCAGGTGCCACACGTATCCTATTCGACCTATGAGGTTCTTGTGTAGTTGAAGGTTCATCTATTCTTGCAATAGATATGGGATCAGACGGTTGATCATTGTTTGTTTGTTCTTCTTGAACTTTACTAAGTTTAATCTTACTCCTATTGTCCCCTTTAAGCATGTGTTCCTCCTCTAAGAAGACAACATGTTTCAAAATAAACACTTTATGTTCGGAAGAGAGATAGAAGTAATATCCAAAAGATTCTTTCGAATAATCCACAAATAAACACTTGTCAGACTTACTGTCATGTTTGTCTGATGTGGCCTTTTGATAAAGGTAGGGCAACCCCATACTCTCAAGTGAGATAACTTTGGTTTCTTGCCAAATAACATCTCAAATGGGATAGTATCAATCGTTTTTAACGGAACTCTATTTAGAACATGAGCAGAAGTCTCTAGTGCATACTCCCAAAATAATTTTGACAAGTCTGCAGAAGCCATCATGGTCTGTACTATGTGTAGAAGGGTTTGATTCCTTCTCTTAGATACACCATTATGTTGTGGAGTATGTGGTGGAGTCCATTGAGATAATATTCCATTATCTCTAAGATAATCTCGAAACTCTTGGCTTAAGTATTTACATCATCGATCAGATCTGAGAGTCTTAATACTTTTTCCAAGTTGTTTCTCTACATCATTCTTGAAGTCTTTGAATTTTTCAAAAGCTTTAGATTTGTATTTCATTTAATAAAAATACCCATATCGTGAATAATTATCGATAAAGGTTATGAAATAGTGATAACCTCCACTTGATTGTATAGACATTGGGCCACATACATTATAATGTATAAGTGCTAATGACTTTTTAGCCCTTTCTCTTTTTCCAGAAAAAGGAGTTTTAGCCATTTTACCAAATAAACATAATTCGCATGTGCCATATGATTCATAATCAAATGACTCTAAGTCACCTAGGTTGTGTAACTTAGAAATGCGATTCTCATTTATATGGCCTAAACGACAATGCCATAAATAATATGAGGTTGAATTATCTATCCTTGGTTTCTTATTCTTTACATTGACGATTGAATTATCCATGTCTAGAACATATAAACCATTAACCAAAGTTGTGGAACCATAATAAATATCATTCAATGAAAAAGAACAATATTTATTCTTAAAAATTAAATGCAATCCACATAAGTCTAAAGACGCAACTAAGATAATATTTTTTAATAAAATTGGTACAAAATATCAGTTTTACAATTCTAAAACTAATCTTGAAGATAGGTGTAGCTCATAAGTCCCTACAACAAGTGCAATAATCTTTGCTCCATTTGTAGTACGAAGGTCCATGTCGTCTTTCTCAAGCCTTCTACTGTCATTTAGTCCTTGCAAGTTATTGCACAGATGAGATCCACATCCACCTATATCTTATTTCTAAAGATAGCATTAACCTTAATTATAAATATACCAAGAGTAGAAGTAGAAGTGCCTGCAAGCTTCTTATTCTCCTTTTTTTCCTTGACGGTCTCTAAGTAGGCTTTGCAGTTGTGCCTCTAATGGCCTATCTTTCTACAATGATGGCATGTGACTTTAGTGGCTGCCTCCTTCTTTCACACCACCTTTGGGTTTTGTAGAAGCTTTCTTCTTCTTCTTAGGAACCTTCTTTCTAGAAGAGAAAGATTCTACTAACATAACTGCATTGGATTCCTTCTTCATGGAGGACTTCATAGTTTTGAATAGATTGATCAACTCAGCTATGGTGGACTCAATCTTGTTCCTCTGGTAGTTAATCACAAATTGTGAAAAACTATTTGGTAAAGATTACAGAATTAAGTCAATACTTAATTCATTGTCCATCACAAAACCAAGTGATCCGAGCTAAGATAATCAAGTAAGCACCCATATACTCATGCTGCTTTTGTAGTTCAGTGGTCATTGATGCTAACATCACATAGAATACCATGTCACTGTCCTCTTTATACTTCTTGTGGACAACATACTCATCAGTATGAGTACCTTGAGCTGGTGGTGGCGAAATAGGAGCCTCTAACACGTAGAGCAGATTTTTCAACTTGAGAACAATTTTCAAGTTTCTATACTAATCGAGAAAGTTTGTTTCAGTTAATTTGTTGGTTTTCAAGATGCTACACAGGTTTAGATTGATCAACATGATGCAGATGACCTAGATATAAAGATAGACATAATTAGCTAACTGTATATGCACATGTAATGTTAATAATTAGGTCTTTAATTAAACGTATTATTATTCCACTATTTTACACAAACCAATAGCTCCCATTATTGATTCGGGAAAGCCCATTGGAAGCTTTCCTAGTGGACCACTATCTAAATTCCTTAAGAATGACTTAGGGTTAGCCCAACAAGGCACCTTTAAGTTCCATGGTAGGTATTTAATATCAATTACATTATATGCAATTACTAGATCATTGGGTGATTAACATCTTTTAATCTTAAAGCTTTTAAGCTAACCCAATCTTGCTGATGCTTTTGGATTTGGGTATAAAAATCTCATAAAAACGAAGCACATTCCCAATCGAGTTAAATTAAAACGTCAACCCCAAATTATATATATGAGCAAGCGTACTCATCATTAACATAGCATAGGGTTCAAACGAGTATCGATCCTCAAGGAACAAGTATACATTAATTACCTTATTTTCATTATTTAACCGACTCAATAAAATGAAAATGAAATTAAAATAAAATAAAATAAAATAAAATAAAATATATACATGTCAAGGATGGAGAAGTATGCAGTTCAAACCATTGTTTAGACAATCATGATCTTAAAGTACCCAACCTTTATCATAACCAATTATTCTCTTCGCATCATGAAGGATTAAAGTAGACTCACTTCATTCCCAATCTATGAATCCCTATCTTCTAGATAACTTAGCATCACATACTCTATCTCAACCAGTCTTACCCAAAAGATGTATTAAATACAATCCTTTGATTAAATTTCTATACTCTGGCAAATTTAAAACATGAAATTAACCAATGAATCCATGATCTGGCAGACATCAGTTAACCTTTAATTACTAGTTCTTAACAATTAACCCCTTTCCCAAGCAAGTTAAGAGACAACAAATATGAAACTAACAAATTGAAACCTCCATCAACCCCTTTCCCAAGTAAGTCAATAGAAAGAAACAATCAATCAATCTCGTAATACGCCTAAGTAATTAAATACCAAGAGTAACAATCAATTAATCAAAAGATCAAATAACTCTAAAAACCTGAATATCTACAACAATGTCAAATTACAATAAAACAATTAACATATCATTGTTAAGAAAAAGAAAATAAATGAAAGAAATAGATACTCATAGACAAGCCTTCTTCTTCTCCCATCATAGACCCTCTTGTACAATCCTCCTTGAATTATTTATCTCGAGAAAATATTGCTGATTGTAACACCCCACTACCTAGGCCCGCCAGGACTGGAGATGTCGCCCCGTCCAAAGGACAAGGAGTCTTTATAACTCGGTCACACAAATAAAATAGCAGAATAAAAATAATAATTTAACTTAAAATTTATTACAACCCCAGAATAAATCCAAGAATTCCAAAAAGAAAAATAAATTTATAAATAAAATCATCCACTCTCAACTCCTCAAAGCAATACATAAAAATAAGAGACAACATTCTCTTACAAGGCAGATAACACTAGCTACTCATCCCCACAGCAGGATCGACCTGAAATCATGGAAAAAAGGTGATGAGACGACCGAAATCTCAATAAGTCCGTGTGTGCTTTGGGTGTTCAGTGAAAACAGTTTGTGGATGCAAAGTGTGAAATCTTTATAAGAGAAATATTGGCAAGCAATAAACACTAGTCAAAAGCAAGAGTGGTATTTTCCTCTTTTTGAAACCATACAAGTGCACAATAAAATCAACTACTCAAAAAGTAGTAATGGGTTACCACACGTTGGGCCCCATAACCATACAACGGTCAGAATGCCACACTTTGTGCAGACTGATAAAAGAAATACTGGCAACCAATGAATGATGTTAAAAAACAAGAGTGGCGTTTTGGCTTTCAAACCATACAGGTAGAATAAAATCAACCACTCAAAAAGGGTGGTCATGGGTTACCACATGTTGGGCCCCATGTCCAGATGGTCAGTATGCCACACTTTATGCATACAGCCGGTCAGAATGCCACACTTTTTGCAGACTGACAAAAGGTAGGTGATCGACCTACCGGGTAAGAGACTCCTCCTTCTCTATACCCAAACAACAACCGGGTGTCCATTCCGGCATAACATAGTCACTTGACTGAAATAAAAACTGCTAGCTCGGATCAGCATGACTAAGTAGTACTGACGTTTCTCTAAGTTGAGCTTATCTTCTGGAGGTAGCCTCCTACCAGAAGACTCACTCTTGCTCTTCAAAACTAGTACTACTAGCCTACCCTTATTGAGTGCTCAACACAACGTATCCCACTTGGGAAAAATGAACAAAACATAGTTCCACTTGAATATGGCAATTAAGGTTTTCCAAAGTTTGGGGAAAAACTGGTTTTAGAAAGAGTTTTAGGTTTTGAGTAAAATCACCCCTTGATTTGCAAATAATTTATTTGTCTAAAACGAGAATGGAAATAATCCTCAATTGCCTTTACAGAAATGAGTGACCATACACTCTACATTTGGCTTGCCATAAAAAAAAATCATTTTTCATCAAACAAGTTTTATGCAGGAGCTTTTCTGATTCTTGCTAACAACAAAAGGTCTCCAACAATTGACCTAACCCCGTATGGGCAAATACAAACCATAATCAAACTCAAGCCAAAATTCACTTTCTCAATTTAAAACAACTCAACTCACTACTACCATGATCCTAGTGTCCCAAGCTTTAAGGCCAAACAATAAATAAATATGTTTATAAGCTAAGCCTAATTTGATATTTAAAATAATTAAGGTTTTGGGAAATAAGTACTAATAAGTTGATGGTTTAAATCTTGCAAAGGAAAATTTAGAGTTTATTTGATGAAGAGTCCTAGGTGGTATTAGGTAAATCATTATTAATAATGATTTATTAATAATTTAGCTGTTATAAAATAATTGATAACTAAAATTAGTTGAAAATAAATTTAATGAGTCTTGCTTGAAAAATAATAAATAAATTTTTACTGGGTTTGATTAAAAGATAATAATTAAATTTTTAATAATAAATATTTTACTAATTATGATTATTTCCATAAAAGGTTTTAGTTGATTTCATTATTTTATATAATACCTACACACACACACACACACACACACACACACATTATTTTTCTAGCAAAAGCTATTATTTATTTGACTAAAATATCCTTAATATATATAATAATCCAAATCTACCATTCCTAGGTTTTTTTTTCGAAATTACTAGCAAAATCATAATATTAAATATTTTATTGAAGAAATAAAATTAGCTTAGGGACAACTAGATCATGACCATAGTTCTATTGCTAACCACAATCATGAACATTTACAACCCTTCAATTCATCAAATCATCCAAATCATGCATATAAGCATAGATCTAACGATATCAAGACATGATCTAACCTTTTCTAGCATAAATATAACCATGGCTTTAATAATCACACAAGAATATAAATCCTATTCACCAAAGATGACATAATCTCTAGCATACTTGATCTTGGAGGCATGTATCAAACCCTAGAACACCATACATTCAACCAAGATAATCAACTCATGCATAAATCCCCACCTCCTTCATATTCATACATATATTCATACTTCAATCTCAACAACACATACTCAAATCCTACCCACAATCCACCTTCTATCAACATCATACTAGAGGCATGAATCTAGAATTTAAAAGAAGGGTTAAAACGGCTTACTTGATTGATGAATTCCTTGAAAGAGTTTTGAATGAATCTCAACTCTTAGATGTCTAAATCCATCCAAAGAAGGTGAAGGAAGCATGGCCATTGGAGAAGAAGCCATCCGGCCAAGAGAGAGAGAGAGAGAGAGAGAGAGAGAGAGAGAGAGAGAGAGAGAGAGAGAGAGAGAGAGAGCATTAGCATGCTTATTCATATATATATTCATTAGAGATCAAGATTGGAGAAGATGAAGTTGTTAGAACAATCCTACCTTGAAGGTGTTCTTGAGCCTACCCAAAAATTTTTGGTTTTTGATCCAAACTAGCAAGTTGGATTTTGTAGTTTGATGTTAAGAATGGTGTGGATGGACTCACGGTAGTGAGTAGATGAATTCTGGAGTTTTTAGCAGTAGTTTGAAGTGATTGGGAGAAGTATTAGGTGAAAGGAAGGAGTAGGTGTTCTTGGTGTGCTATGTGTTCTTGAAGGTTGAAGGGAATTGAGAGGTTTTGATTTGCAGCTGTCGAAATTCTGGAGGATTAGGGCTGGCTGACTGCTTGAAGGGTTTTGGTAACTGATTTTCTGGTTTGGGAGGAAAAAGGAAATGCCAGTTGTTAAAATCCTTGAAGAATATTTTTGGGAAGCAAATTTGGAAACTAAATATTCAAGAATATCTTTGATTATTGGAGAGCTTTTGGAAGTCTGCCATGGCCGAATTGTTGGGTAGTGTTTCAGCTAGATGAATGCTGGTTGAGGGAGGCTAAGGGTGGCCAAAAATAATGAGTGTAATGGTGAAGGGAAGGTCTGGTTGTTTGAGGTATATTTTATGGAAAATTGTTAAATCATGGTGGTTGGAATTTTGGTATCCAAATCAAGACATGATTGCAGAATTTTTTTAGAAATCTTTTAGGCAGCCATGACTGGATTTTCGTGCAGAAGCTTGGGGAGGACAATGGAGTTAAGTTAATGGAGGTTTAAGGATGGTTTGTGTAGAAGAAGGCTGAGGTTTCGGCTAGGGATGAATTAGGAAACAAAGCTGGAAAGTTTTCCTGCACAGAATTTTTGCAAGGCTGAAATTTCTGGGCAGTTTTCGACTGCCATTTTCCAGCCAGCTTGCAGAGAGTTTGAAGGAGGTTTCAGGGGTCTTTCAAGGCTAGTTTCTAGCATTCTTTAGGAAGGAAAAATGTGGCTAAGGTACTAAGCAAAAACTGAAAGAAAACAGCTTGGTTTTGGACCTCCAAAGTTGCGAATTTGCCCAGGAATTTTCCTGGTTTTGCACCACCTTTGTGCAGTCCGAAAATGGCCAGAAAAATTTAGGTTGCAAGCTGATCCACAAGGCCATTTTCTGGCAGCATTTGGGAGGGAATAATGGCTAAGAATTTTGATACCTTGAAGGCACAAGAAGTTGGAAAATTTCAGTTCATTCCAAGAAGGAAGATGAACCTAGCTAGAGGAAATTTTTAGAAAGTTCACTAGAGGAATTTAATTCACTTGAAATCCTTCCCCCTCTTCCATTGCTTCAGTTCATAAGATGTCTTTTGCTAAGACATTTTGAACCTTCAAAGCCACAGCACCTTGCTGGAATTTTTGGAAAGAAAATGGCTAGAACAATTTGATCAAACTAATGAGTTGAGAAATAGGAAAAATTAAGGATCAGGAGGAAATGAATTCCCCTTAGGAATTTTGTGTAGAACAAAGGAGTGGGATTTGGATATTCATATTATGTCTCTCTTAGGACAACATCTCTACTCTATTCTCAAAACATAAGGCCGAAAATGATACTTCCCAAGCAAAAATAAAATTTAACCAAACTAAAGCTCCTATGATGGAATTTGAACTCAAGACCGCAAGAATTAATTCCAAAGCTCTAACCACTAAACCACCACAACTCTTGTTCTTATTTTTCCTCTAAAAAATATTTTCCTATTCAATCATTAAGCTATCTCCCTTTTTCCACCTCAAGCAAAAATTACCATTTTGCCCTTCTCAAGCAATCCTCACAACCAAGCCTTCGAGACAATAAAATTTAAATCCAAAGCACAAAAAATCATATAAAAATATATTTAAACATGCAATAAAGTATGATATGCATCCCAACCCCCTTACTCTAAGGTTGGTTTTGACTGGAGTTTCACAGTGATGCACTTTAAAATAAATCTAACTCTCTACATTATGCACCTCTCCTTTTCTAGGGTAAATTGGCCTTTATTTATAGGCTCACAAAATTCCTAAAAGAGTCCAAAGTAAAGAAGAAGAAATTACCTAAAAATAATCCAAAACCAACAAGGTTTAGAAATAAAATAAAATCCTAACTAAAATACTAAGGAACAGAAGTCCACCGCCTTGATAATCAATTGAGAATCAATTTGGACTTCTAATTTGATTTCGACTTCAATTGGATTCTTGATTTGGCTTTTGTCATTTTCTGCTGAAGCTTGTAATTGATGTTGAATTGCTGAAATTGTGAAATTTGCAATTGGCTTCCAATTGAGCCGTTTGAAGCCACTAAATTTCTATCTCATTCTTTGTTGTCACAGCGGCTCAAATGAGCCGTTTCCCTTGCTTCGGCTCAATTGAGCCGCAAATCACTAAAACTCACCAAAAATTACTGCTTCTTGTTCTCTGTTGCTTTTTTTGTTTCTTTGCTTTAGCCATTTTTGTTGACTTTTGTTTTGCACCTGGGCCCATCGAATTTAATCAAATCTTTGTTGCTGTTGCTGTTTTTTGTCCGAATTTTCTTGCTGTCCGTCGGCTTGCTTAGCCGTGAGCCATGACCAATTGTTTCCTTTTCCTTTCAATTGTAGCAGCCTTTGTTGACTTCCAATTTCTCTGCACTTCCTTGTTTTTCCAGTGAAAGACTGGTGCCGACTCCCCTTCCTGGGCTGGTGCTGGTTCTGTTCTGAAAAATCCCACAATTAGCTCTATTTTTCCTTTATTTTTGCATAAAATTACAGAAAAGTATTTTTATAAAGGAAATATCAAATATGAAGAAATATGACTAGTTATTTCACAAAATGTATCACAAAATAACCTCAAATAACTAAGAAAAATATGGATAATTTAGGTCCTATCACTTGCCTCTAATTTTCTTTATGCTTGAGTTAGCCCAACCAGGATAAAGAAATTAGTTAAACCTGACTCATTAATCAGGAATTTAAAATTTCATAGCTTGAACATGCCCAATGTCAAGTAGGCTTGGGTTAGCCCATTAACCTGGTCTCAAAAAATGGCTCTCGTTTTTACTATATTAATGGAAGGCATTAGGTTCAATTTTGATTGAGGGATTTGTGATATTTGTGTCTTAACATAGCATGTATAATATTATCATATCCATACATTGCAAAATAATAATGTGGTTTGGTTATGGACATTACTATATTAATTTCCTTGAGCCATAAAGGAAATTAATTTGACCAATCCTAAGTGTTCATGCATGATATGGGAAGAAAACCTCACCCTCCTCCTTTTAGTCTTGATCATCTTCTCTTGAACTTGTAATAAATTCTATTCTATCTAAACTATGTAATCTAATTACATAAAATTCTAATAATGAAACCTCGAGTTACATTCGAGGGGAGTTTAGATAAGAAGAGAAATTTACACAAGAAAAATAGACAAGGCAGGACTCCAAGGCCCAATTTTAATTCAAAACCAAAGCGATAAAACACATGAACAATTTAATTGGGTCCATAGTCCATAACCAAACCACCATGTTAATTTTATGCTCAAAATAAAATTAAACAAAGCAAATAATTCCAAAATCACAATTTTGGAATAACGGAATAAATTCTAAAATCAATATTTTAGAACATATATTAATTCCTAATATTAATTCCAAAATCACTATTTTGGAAAATAGAATAAATTTAAAATTACTATTTTAGAAAATATATTATTCGCTAAAATCATATTTTAGGAAATAAAATAAAATAATATATAATCTAAGATCATTATTTTAGAAAATATATTAATTGCTTTTAGGAAATGAAATAAAATAATATATAATCTAAAATCATTATTTTAGAAAATATATTAATTGTTAAAATCATATTTTAGGAATTAAAATAATATATATAATCTAAAATCATTATTTTAGAAAATATATTATTTTCCAAAACCATGATTTTTTGCCAAAATTATATTAGTCCCAAAAATACTAACGTTGGGAAAATTTGGGCACCAAGTGAAAAGGAAAAAAAGAAAAAAACATTCATGGGCCATGTCGCAAGAAGACAAAACGAAGTGAAAAGATTTTTTTTTTATTTTAATTATGAAATAGGATTGCATCCTGGGGAGGATGTGTATAATACTCCCCAGGATTGCACATACACAACCTATGTGAGGCGCACCTTCTGGGAGCTAAACCATGTGAGCTGCGGCTTGGAATTCTTGTGCCTCAAGCCACAGCTTGGGGCAAAAATTTATATTTTTTATTTCCTCTATCTTCCGAGAAACGATTTTTGGAAAAACTTCAAGTCTTCTGCGACAACTTTAGAGAACAATTCTCTGATACATTCTATTCCTTTTCCCCCCTCGTTTCTATGAACTTAGTTAAAGGAAAAACTTCTGTCTGGTAAAACAGAACAAAAAAAAAAAAAACACGTGTTTTCTAGAAAATAAGTTTTCTGTTTAGTTGCAGACACACCTAGGAATTTTTTTTTTTTCTGCAAGAACTAACACATTAAATGTTGTCATTAAACATTATTGTAACTTTTACAGAAACATGTTCGATACAACTAAAGCCTACAGAATCAATTTTTTTTTTCATAAACAACTCACGTGAAAAGAATTTCACAAAGGACACAGAGGCAACGATGAAACATTTTTCATAGCAAATAAAATCCAACTCATTAACGCATAAATGAAGGCTCTGATACCACTGTTAGGAATTCTCCATGCAATCCTAGTTGCACACTAGAAGGAAAACAAGAATTCCACACCAAGGATCATGTTTATGCATTAATAGAATCAAAACAAGAGAGAATTATACCTTACGTTGTGCCTCTTTGAGACAAAAAAAAAAAAAAAAAAACTTCAATTAGTGTTCTCTGAGGTATGATCCATCAAACGCAGAGAATTCTTTCTTCTTCGATCTGTCAAAACACCACAATCCAAGTGTAGGATTATCTCTAATAAAATCCACACGATAATGGTGCTCAAGAAAAACACCAGAATTTTGTGCTAGCAAAATTACTATGGTGGCTAGGGCTTTTGTTTTTCAGAAGAAGAAGAAGACGGTGAGAACTCTCAGTTTTTCTTTTTAGAAAAACTCTCTGTGAATTAACCGAAAATCATAATGCCCATGGATTCTATATATTTTCATATATATCGTCCGTTTTGGTAATCAAAATCCTATTCTTAATTACCAATTATTATTATAATTTATTGTTAATTATAATATAGCCCACAAATTATAACTAATTATAATTTAACCACAATAACTTCTATTTTTCACAATTAACCCTGAATGTTATCAAATAACATCTAGAGTACTCAATTCTCTATTGTGTGTGACTTATTAGGTTTCTCAGTATTGGTAGCAAAATATGAATTAATCTAAATATCTTTAAGCTTAATAATTCTTAATAATTTTAGAATTAACTTATTAATTCTAATAAGGATTGATTTATTAATTATCTAATTAGTAAATCCATATTCAGCAGATTATGAGTGGTACCTAACAACACATCATGACCACCCAGAAGTCCAGAAAGTTAAGCGGCATGACATGAACCTTTCTATAGCAAACAACAATGCAATAAACTTCTTTCAACATACAATATCTCATTTGGTCTAGAGTATGGAATTAGTGCCAACTATTTCCAGAATAATAAATTAATTCTAGCCCGAATATTTTAGTACTTGTTCCCATAATCCACTACTCATTATATGTATCAATTGAAATAATTTCCAATATATAATCACCTTAGCCAACAACTCCTTGAGCAGTGATTCCTACAAGTAGCCGTGAGATATTTGCTCCTACTATTACGAGTGGTGAATTCTTTATTGATCCTCTTAATTACTTTCATTTGCTTCATGTTGTACCTAATATCCATCCCATAGGCGGTCTTGTTAGGACTCCAGAGATTACAATCAAAGTCCAACACTTAACAAATAAAGTACCTTGGAGATCTCAAGTCTAAAGATATTTGCACATTTGCTATGATGAGATTCTATCACTAGTATTAAATAGTTATTCATGTGATTATCTCATAGTCAGGTCATCCACTATACTTGTTCAAGTAACAAGAATCCATGCGTTAAATTTAAGTGTCATAGTACTCACGGATGTGAGAACCACTTCCTGATCAAATAAGGAAGTATAACACGTGCTAGTCTTAACGTATTAATGATGTCCTATCTCATTAATACTTGACTAGGGATCAATTAAGTACGAACACTATCTAGTGTAGTAGGGACTTTATATCATGATTTCTTTCATGATTTTCATAACACAGTGTTGCACGTGAGACTTTATCTAATAGTTATTTTACACAATAGCATAAATAAAATAAACTAAAAGAAGAAGAATGCCTTATTTTATTTAATAATGCATAATATACAAAATACATGTGATTATCTTTATGGCACAATACTAACAATCTATATACATAAATATAATAGAAAATATGATCAACATTTGAATTTAAATACATATACAGTCTACCAAACTATACCACATTAATTATATTTATAAATAATTAAGACATATTTGAAATGTTTGTATACATAAAATAAGACAAACCAATTATAATACAAATTTAATTTTATAGATCAATATTTGTTAAATATTAATCACCAAAGAGAATATTTGTAATTAATCTTTTATTCCAAATGTGACATGGCTATTCAAATGACTTAAACATTGGTTGAAATATGAAATTATAAAATAGCCATCACAATATACTTTCAAATTGCGGTTACTTTGCAACAGTAATATTTTTACAAGACTCAAAGTCGTTAGAAACGATTCTTTTTTTTTTTTTTTAAAATGCCTTGTGAACCTTCTAAAAGAGAGACGACTTTGTGATGGTTGCATATTTTTGGCTAATCTAACGCGAATGAAATGAATTTTTCAAGCAACATCACTAAACCATCACAAAATAATGAGAGTTTTGCGGTGGCTGTTAGTGTTAAACGCTATGCTCTAAAACTGAACACTAAACCCTCATTCGTTGCAAACCTATAGCAAAGTTGCAATGGCATTGCGAGTTTATCTTACAAATTTTTTCTTTTCATTTTTTTAAAAAATATGAGTTTTTTTTTTTTTTTGGTTGCAAAACTCTTGTCGATTTGCAAGAGTTTTGTGATGGTTTTTTTTGCTTCCATTGCAAATCCATAGCAACATTATGATATGATAGGAATCTTCCTAAGCAATATGTCACATTCCAAGAAGGAGGAAGGAAGGCCAAGACATAATCTATTGCTCCTTGTGTAAGATCGAGATTCAAATGGCCTCAAAGAGTTTTTCAAGTTAACAAAGCCAACAAGCCAAGAGCCAAGAGGTTTTTGAAGAAGTAGATGGTGAAGGACGCTTTAAAAGGTCTAAAAGAAGGTAAATGTACCCAAAAATTGACAAGAAAGATAAAGAAAACACCTAGGAAGCTTTGGAGGACAAAGGAGTAAAGTTTGGAGTGCAAGCAACCTAGGGAAATGAAGTTGAGAAGAAGCAGCACCACTTGCTGTGAAATGAGCAGTGTTGCCTGAGCTGAGACCATGCTAGGGCCAACGGGCATCGATTGGGCACTACCTGGCCAAGCAGAGAGCAGTCTGCGTTGGCCAGTTTCAGGCTAAATGCCCTATTTTGTGATTTTTTTTTGGTTACTTTTCTTGTTTCTTTTTAAAATCCACGATTTGTAATGACTCCTAAGGCCTTAAAACTTGTGTTAAGGCCAAATAATATCTATGTTTTGTTTACTTATTAGCTTGCATAAGTTGGTATAGTACCCATCCCTAAGGATGGCAGAACATGGGGAATGAGAGAGCAACAGAATTAAAAAGTGCAAGCTTTGGATCACCAGTCGAACATCATAGAAAAACATTAAGCACAAGGACTTAGAATTAAAAGTACTTAGTTTGTTGTGAAGAATTCTATAAATTAAAAATTTTAAAGGGCACTGAGAGCCAGCTTTGACTTCGATTTGCATGAAATCAAGAATAGTTAATCACAAGGTGAGATACACAGAATAGTTCTATATAGTGTATAGATCATTTTGACAAAAATGAAAATTTTTGAGAAGGGAGTGTTTTACAAGGTTAATTGAAGGCTAATGACATTAATTAGTAATGATTAAACATGTTTAGTGACCTAAGCTTTAGATTAATATTAAACTATGCTTAAGACACTTAATGGCGACTAAGGACACTTAACAGTTGTTCTATACTTTTTATTATTTTCAATAAAATCTTGGCTACGATTGTTTGACTAAAAAAAAGGGCACTTAATTAAGAGATTAAATGAGGTTAGATAAGTTAAATAAGGATTATATTTTAAGTGAGATTAATTAGATTAAGTGACGATTAAGAGAATTTAGCGAGATTAGTGCTATTCATATTATGTTAATATTTTCTAACAATTTTAGCCTCATGAAATAACCTTTAGACCCTGCCTAAAACCTCCTAAATTGTCCAAAATGTCACTATATCTGGAATAGTCCATTAGCTATCAGATTTTGTAAGATATATATGGGAAAAAAAGAATAGAACAAGAATAGCCATTTCTGGCCGAGAGAGAGAAGAATGTGAGAAAAGTTCCCAGAATTTGAAACAAAAATTATGTACTATCACAGTGCTTCCATTACTAGTGGTGGACAAGCCCTATGTAGTATTCACAGATGCATCAAAAGAGGGACTTGGTGCAGTACTAATGCAAGATGAGTGAGTAATTGCATACATATATCCTGGAAATTGAAGAACAATAAGGAGAATTATCCGACCTATGATTTGGAGCTTGTAGAAATTATTTTTGAATATATCTTCATTCAGAAAGACCTGAATATGCATTAATAGAGGTGGATGAAATTTTTAGAG
This sequence comes from Voacanga thouarsii, assembly GCA_026120185.1. Lineage (NCBI taxonomy): Eukaryota > Viridiplantae > Streptophyta > Magnoliopsida > Gentianales > Apocynaceae > Voacanga > Voacanga thouarsii. The sequence goes on from JANUWF010001921.1 coordinate 3,174,188, forward strand.
GAGTTTTGATGCCATATTAAATATCATCCGGGGAAAACCATTGTAGTAGTAGATGCCTTAAGTCGAAAGTGAAGGCGACAACACTCTGATTAAACACAGCAATCAAATAGATCAACAAGTCAAATTAAATCAAATTAGCCCAAATAACAACTTAGCTCATTTTTTTTCCAGCTAAACTAACTATCAAATATCAAATGACAATTATCAATTTAGAAGCTGTTTTACTCAAACCACTGTCCATCAACCCTCCAATTTTAGCAACAAACCTAAGCTAAATCAACTGCAAAATTGATTTCAATTAGAAGTGACAATGGTAGAGAAGTTTTTTCTACTAAGAAATTGTGTGAAACACCACTTTCATCACAAAATTTTGTAAAATTTTGTGCAAAATTCTCAACAAAATGGTGGTCGAGAGGAAAAATAGAACTTTGCAAGAAATGGTAAGATCAATGCTTTGTGAAAACTCTCTTCCAAAATATTTTTGGACTGAAGCTGTGAATACAGCCTGTTACATTATCAATCGTGTTATGTTAAGACCCTTTCTAAGAAAAACTCCATTTGAACTCATATTTGACAAAGTTTCATCTATTTCCTAATTTAATGTTTTTGGGTGCAAATGTTTTGTCTTCAATACTCGAGACAATCTTGAAATTTTGATAGCAAATCTAATAAGGTTATATGTCTTGGATATTTTTCCAACAAAAAAATCATATAGAGTGTATAACAAAAGAACTCTGTGTGGAAGAATCCGTACATGTTGTATTTGATGAATTAAATATATAGTCTTCTAGACATGATGATAATTAAGTAGGAATCGCAAAAGAAAGAGGCTGTGAGTAGGACAAGGCTCCACCTCTCAATAGTCATGATAAAGAAGAGGAATTAGAGGAACAACAAGCTAAAGAAAACAAACAAATGGCTGAAGAACTCTTAAATCATGACTTGCTAAAAGATTGGAAGTACAAAACTATCCATCCAAAAGAATATATCATTGGCGATCCTAGCTGCAAAGTACAAACTAGACAGTATTTTGTTGGTAATTTTGCCTTACTTTCTAGTACTGAACCTAGTTGCATTGATGTAGCTCTACATGATGAATTTTGGATTATGGCCATGCAAAAAGAGTTAAATCAATTTGAAAGAAATTAAGTTTGGAAGCTTGTTCACTTGATCATCCCATAGTTGGTACTAAGTAGGTTTTGAGAAACAAACTTGATGAGCATGGTGTTGTTATTAGAAGCAAATCTAGATAAGTTACCTAAGGATTCAATCAAGAAAAGGGAATTTATTATGATGAAACTTTTGCTCCCATTGTTTGATTAAAGTCAATAAGAATGTTACTTGCTTTTACATCTTTCAAAGGTTTTATGCTCTACCAAATCGATGTTAAAAGTGCCTTCTTAAATGGTTTTATTGAAGAAGAAGTATATGTGGAGCAACCTCCTAGTTTTATTCGTGAACGTTTTCCAAACCATATCTTTAAATTCTCCAAGGCCCTTTATGGTTTAAAACAAGCTCCAAGAGCACGGTATGAAAGGCTTAGTTGTTTTCTTCTTTCAAAAGGTTTTTCAAGAGGTTTAATTGATACCACATTATTTATCAAATCTGAAAATTTTAATGATATCTTAATTGTGCAAATATATGTTGATGATATTATTTTTGGAGCAACTATTGATTCCTTATGCAAGAAATTTGCCAAGATAATGCACTAAGAGTTTGAGATGAGCATGATGGGAGAACATAATTTCTTCCTCGGACTACAAATCTAGCAAACTAAAGATGAAATCTTCTTAAATCAAGCTAAGGATGCCAAGAAACTACTTAAAAAGTTTGGAATAAACGAATCAAAAGAAATAAGTACACCTATGAGCATATTATTAAAGCTTGATAAAAATGAAAAAGTAAGAAAATGGATGAATCGAAATATAGAGGTATGATCGGAAGTCTCCTTTATCTTACTGCTAGTCTACCAAATATTATGTTTTCAATGTTCCTTGGTGCTAGATTTTAATCATGTCTAAAGGAATCTCATCTATGTGTTGTAAAGCATATCCTTAGATACATAATTGAAATATATGATTATGGTTTATAGTATCCAGGAACTAATTCATTTGATCTAATAGGATATATGGATCCCAACTATGTCGGGTGCAAAGTTGAGAGAGAAAGTACTAGTGGACACTGTCAGTTTCTTGGACACTCTTTTGTTTCTTGGTATAGCAAGAAGCAAGCTTGTGTCTCTTTCTCAACAACTGAAGTAGAGTACATTGCTACAGGAAGTTGCTGCACGCAAATTTTATGGATGAAAAATACTTTCCTTGACTTTAGTTTAAATTTTAATTGTGTGCCTATTTTACGTGACAATATTAGTGCTATCAATCTAACCAAGAATCTTGTTTTTCATTCTAGAACTAAGCACATTAAAATTAAGCATCATTTTATTAGAGATCATGTTATTAACGGTGACGTATGTGTTGAATATATTCCAACTGATGAACAACTGACAGATATATTCACTAAACCTTTGGTTGAAGATGGATTTAATCATCTGCGAAGAGGTTTGAAAATTACCCAAATTATGTAACTAACAATTTTGCCAAGGATTTATTTGTTCATTCTTGCAAAACTTTTGAAGACACACTTTCGAATGGTGATTTTCGATGTAGCATCTCAGAAACATGGATCCAAAACCCCATCGATAAAATATCTCTCGATTTGTTTTGGATGAACAAATTTGGACCTAGTCTAAGCCCAAAATAGCAGCAGCCTAGAATCGTGTAAAGCCTGCATTTAAAAAAAAATGGATGAAAAAGCATCTGAGTCCAGAAACCCTTTTTTAACTTTTCAAAATGTCTGTGCTTTTCAAAGAAGCTCACTCTATCTCTAATGAAATCTCTGTTGAGAGTACTTGATTGTACTTATCTACTCAAGTACCTAGGAAATTATTAAAAAAAAAGACCTATCAAAAAGGGCTATTTTTTTCTCTTCTTAAAATCTGAAACTGCCATTGATCTTTTTACCTCTCCTTCTCTTCATATATTCACCTTCCTCACTGAAATAGAAATCCTACATCTTTTTCTCCCTACTGCCACGACAAAACTACCAAAATCAGACAAAGAAGAACCTGAGGGCAATGGAGTGGTGAAAGCAAAGTTTGTTATCGACACCCAACCCACTGTCAAACAGAAAGGCAAAAGAATTATTGCGAGGAACCAACTTCCCACTCTAACTCATCACAAGAGCTTCCTATACAGGAAAGCTCTGAGACACAAATACCTCGATTTCTAAACTTAAATTATAAATATAAGTTTAATGACGACTATAGAGGAATAGGACTGTCATTTCTTGATATCGTGTTGATGCTAAAGCCTTTTTAAATTTTGCTAATATCCTGAATATGTTCAAGTCACTTGGATTGGGGGCTTTACTGTCAGTAGATGAAAAACTATACACTACACTGGTTTGGGAATTTTATTTAAACTTAAGAAAAGGAAGGCTCGAGGAGACTGGCGGGGGATTCATGGTTCAGTGGTACACCTTTAAAGTGAGCTATGTAAATATAGAATTTGATCATAGAATATTGAATCGAATATTTGGAGTCAGAGACGGAAGGATTCAATTTTTTGAAATGAACAAATTTCTAGAAGAGTCAGATCTATTTGATCTGTTAAGCTTTGAGGCTAAGTTCACTGGAGAGAGAAGTTTCAAAACTTTAAATGATCGAAACTCAAAATGGCTTAATGGTTTTAGGAGAATTTTGCACCATATGGTGTCTACCATGGTAGCACCAAGCTTTGGGCACAAAACATCCCTGAGTATTATGCAAATGATACTGATGTTAGCCCTATCAAAGGGGAGACAGATTAGTTTTAGTTTTCAAGTTGTGTAGTTAATGCTTCAATCAAGAAACACCTCTAACAAGGCCCTGCCTTATGGAAATCTCCTGACAAAGATTTTTAAGTACTTCAACGTGAATCTCAGTGTAAGTATCCCTGGACACCTCAAGATTAATGTCTATAGCACAAAGTCTTTTGAGAAAATAGGGTTGGTACAAGTGAACAATCAATAGGTTCTACTTAGGGATGTTTCAGATGAGGAAAAGGAAAAGTTGATCAAAATTAAAGCTTAGGGAAAGAAAACTGCACCTGCTGCCTCAACAAGAAAAAATGCAAGGCTGAAATAGTAGAGGAATCCTCAAATAAAGGTAAGTAGGGGATTAAGGAGGGTGGACTAACTCAAAGCATTTTGAATGCTTTAAATCTCCTATCTAAAAAATTTGATGGATTTAGCATTGAAGTTAAGACTGAACTACAAAACTTGGGAAACCGATTGAGTAAAGTGGAAGGGAAGAAGCCTATAGAAGAAAATGAGACTGGTAATGATATGAGCAATGCATTACTAGCTCAACCAAAAGCTATAGCTATCAGTGGGGGTGCATACACCTCTCATATACACCCATAATCATAGGACCGGACCCGTATCACTACAGGGGCTGCCCAACGTACCCTCTCTTTCATAAGAAGGTTCGATCTTGAACCTTAGGTAATGTTAGCCGGAGTTCTACCTAGGAGTCAAACCTGTGACTTAGCTCTGATACCAAATGGTATAACCAAAGCATGACCAACTCCACCAAAAGCTATAGCTATCAATGGGGGGCCCATATCCCTCTCATATACACCCGTAGTAGCAGGACCAGACCCATACCACCACAGGGGCAGCCCAACATGCAACTATTTGATATGATCTTGGGGTTGATTTTCTATTGAATTTCGTAGCTAAATTTAGGGCAAAATACAAGATCTAACTAAGAGTTCAAAACAGTGAAATTAGTGAAGAAACAAGATACCCAATTCAAATACTAGGACCCTAAACCAAAATAAAGAACTTAGAATACTAGAAATGAGAATTAAGTCATCCAAATCACAACCAAAGACCTTTAATTCAAAAAGAAACTAAGAACACTTTGAAGAAGATAATTTAGGTAACCAACTTTACCTCTAACAAGAACATTAGATTATCTATAACCTAAGATCTAAATTAGCAAGCTAATTGTTCTATCCTAAAAGAGTTTATAGACCCAATCCATAGGAAAGGACTAGGCTCTAAGAATGGTCTTGTTGTTCATGGGATTTACCCAGGAGGAATCATCTTTCAAAAGCTCTAAAAGGAGACTTTTTGATTTCTATCAATATTCAAAATTGTTTACATTGAATGTTATAATGCTATATATATATAGGCATGTAAACCTAACTAAGGTGAGCTAAAATCTCAGCCATTCAAGTATTTAAAAGGACCAAAATATCCCTACTACATAATAAAAGTCATGGGAATTAAATTAGAAATAAACATAAAATAAAACAGGAAAAAAATCACAAAACATGGTTAGTTCCCGAACAGACCTAGCGCCACGTCTACTGGATGGGCTTGGTGCCAGGTTAGTGTTGCCTAAATTGGCCAACAGGCTGAGAGGGCTTGGCGCCAGGTGGGCTGGTTGGGCTTAGCGCCTAGCCCGAACTAGTCTGCATACAGTCGGGTTTTCTTGTATTTTCAACCTCCTCTTTTGCTCCCTTGACCCTCCACACTAATTGTTGTTCAAGCTTTAATCTTCTAGACCCTTTTTTAATCCTCCATCTCTTGACAACTTTTTTGATTCTTGATTTATCTTCTTGAAGGTTTTCCAATCTTCTTTTTAGCACCCATTTCTTTAATATCTTCATATTTCTTAGTTTAGTGGCTTGATTGACTTGAATCCTCCATTGAAAGCCTTTGTAATTTAAGTTCTTCCTTGCCACCATCAAGTGAGCTTTGAATCCCTATCCACATTCTTTAGCTTTGGCACAATGCTTGGGTGGATTCCTATCATTTCTCTCTTCTTGAAGACAATTCATCCTCGAATTAGCACCTGTATAAGATCTCGAATAATATTTTTTTTTGTGAAGATAAAAATAAAAGTTTATGTTCTCCCACATAAAACTCATTTTCCCCCTTATCTTTACTTTTCTTTTTTGTAGCCCCTTTCTTCTTATTTTCACTCTTCAAGCACAAGAAGGTATCATTTGCTTTGTCTCCCTCCTTACTCTTTTTCTTTTTCTCTTCTTTTGTATCCACTTATTTTGAACTTTCCTTAAGCTCTCCTTTTTTTCTCTCTTACTTTTGCTTTTTTCTTAACCCTTTTCTCTCGTTGTCCTTCTCCCTTAAGATATTTTGATCTTTAAGCACCTCACTAAGGGGCAATAGAAGTAGTGTGATCTTCTTTCCATCTTTGTTCAAAATATATTTATTCTCCCTCCCTTTGTGCACCACATCTCTATCAAACATCTATGGCCTTCCTAATAAAATATGCCCTACTTGCATTGGGAACATATCACATAACACCATATCCTTATAGGCTGCTATAGCAAACTCAACCTCAATTTGTTTGTTTACTTTTACTTTTCCACAATCACTCAATTAATGGAGTTTGTATGGTTTAAGATGTCTCATGGTTTCTAATCCCAAGTCCTCCACTAAAGTATCACTTATCACATTGATACAACTTCCTCCATCAATGATCATATTACAAGGCTTTTGTTCAACTAGACACCTTGTGAAAAAGATATTGCACCTTTGGGAATTCTCTTTATTCTCAACATTATTCACACTCTCAATCTTTCTAGCAACACCAATCACTGGAATAACCTTCCCAACCTCAAGCCTTTCGTTATTACCCTCTTCTTTTCTAAGCTTTTGGGTTGTTTGCAATGATTGTTTTGGTGGCTTATTTTTCTGGTTTGGTGAATGTTGAAAAATGTGATTGGTATATGTGGACTTTTTATGGTAGGTCCCTTTCCTTGCACCTATCAAATTTTCACCCCTCAATTTTTTTGCCCTCATGTCTTATTGGAGTTTTTAGATAACTTCCCTTCATTGGTTGCTCATATAAAGGGGGTGGAGGATTGCACTCATTTCTCACTCTAAGGCTATCTCCTCTTTTTGCATTCATTGAGGTTTGGCTTTGATTAGATTTTATCACCTCAATGTCCCTCCTCATGTCTTCCATTTTTGCTTGGAAAATTTCAAAGGTGGTTTTAATATCAAATGAAGTTCCTTGGGACATTGTATTGAGAATTTCAAGGGTTCTCACTTAGAAAATTTAGATAAAAAGGGAAAGTAATTCCTCTAATCACTCCCTCATGTGTATGTGCTCACTCACATGTTTAGCTCTCTTTAGCTTTTATATAAATAGGCTCACCCTCTTACTTTTTTCAATTCACTCAAGTGCTCAACAAATTCTTCCCACAAAAGTCTTTCCAATTACTTAGGAATTAGTCCAAACTTTGACAAATCCACTTACTCGTTTAAGGACAACCAACTAGATGACTAATGGTGAACGTTGATCAACACACAACAATGAGCTTCAAGGAGTTTATATCAATCAAGTAGATTCAATGAATTCAAGAAGCTCAACAAAATTGACTAGGGAATGGGTGAATGGACAAGACCAAATAAGAATTTCCAATGTAACACTACAGGTTCAAATAATATAGCATTCAAGAGTAAGAATTTAACAAATATAATGATCTCAATTATCTCAATTGTTCAAGTAATTCCCCAATAACATGAGTTTGACAATAATGGAAAGTGTGTACAAAAGAATTGATTACAATTTCAAGGCTCTAAGTCCACTCAAATAAAATATCAAACACTTGAGGTACAACCTCGTAACTCAAGGGGTTTCAAAATTTTCACACTTGCATCAACTCAAAAACTAAATAACCACAAGAAAAATTAATCCCCAATAATTATATTAATATCAAGGAATAATTTCTCAATAAATAGAAGTAAAAAATATGAGTTTTATAGTTCACAAATTTAGCATGAAAATAAGTTACGAGTTTCATTTTGAGCTCAACAAATTTGTAGTAAATAAATCTAAAAAGCCACAAGATTTATGCACTTTAAAGCTTCAAATGGCTACTCAAACATCAACCCAACATATAAATCAATTTCTCAAAATAAAAATCAAGAAAAATCAAAGTTTTGAAAACCTTTTTGAAGAACCTTTCTTAGTGACGAGTTTGCTCTATTTTTCATGAAACTTTGAAGCCTTCGTCTTGAAAAACCAAGCCTTGATAAGAATCAAAGCGTTCCTCTCTCTGATATCAAAATATTTGATATGATATTGGGGTTGATTTTCGATTGAATTTCGTGGCTAAATTTGGGGCAAAATACAAGACCCAACTAAGAGTTCAAACCAGTGAAATTAGTGAAGAAACAAGACACTCAATTCAAAACTAGAACCCTAAGCCAAAATAAAAAACTTAGAACACTAGAAATGAGAATCAAGTCATCCAAATCACAGCCAAAGACCCTTGATTCAAAAAGAAACCAAGAACACTTTGAAGAAGATGATTTAGGCAAACAACTTTACCTCCAACAAGAACTTTAGATTATCTATAACATAAGAACCAAATTAACAAGCTAATTGATCTATTCTAAAAAAGTTTATAGACTCGATACATAAGAAAGGACTAGGCCCTAAGAATGGTCTTGATGTTCATGGGATTTACCCAAGAGGAATCACTTCTCAAAAGCTCTCAAATAAGACTCTATGATTTCTATCAATATTCAAAGTTGTTTATATTGAATGTTATAATGCCATAGATATAGGCATATAAACATAACTAAGATGAGATAAAATCTTAGCCATTTAAGTATTTAAAAGGATCAAAATATCCTTACTGCATAATAAAAATCGTGGGAATTAAATTGGAAACAAACATAAAATAAAATAGGAAAAATCACAAAATAGGGCTAGTGCCTAAAAAGACATGGTGCCAGGTCTACTGGATGGGCTCGGTGCCGGGTTGGTGCTGCCCAAATTGGCCAACGGGCCGAGAGGGCCGGTGCAAGGTGGGCTTGTTGGGCTTGGTGCCGGGCCTAGATTGGTCTTCACATAGTTAGCTTTTCTTATGTTTTTAGCCTCTTCTTTTGCTCCCTTGGCCCTCCAGACTAATTATTGTTCAAACTTTAATCTTCTTGGCCCTTCTTTGATCTTCCATCGATTGACAACTTTCTTGATTCTTGATTTATCTTGTTGAAGGTTTTTCAATCTTCTTTTTAGCACTCACTTCTTTAATATCTTCATATTCCTTAGCTTGGTGGCTTGTTTAGCTTGAATCTTCTATTAAAAGCCTTCGTAACTTAAGTTCTTCCTTGGCACCATGGAGTGAGCTTTGAATCCCCATCCCCTTTCTTTAGCTTTGGCATGACGCTTAGGTGGATTTTTATCAGCTCAAAAGATCAAGCCCCTTTGACACAACAAAAAGATCAGCCCATCATTCCCTCTACTGAAATGGACTCTAGATAATCTACTGTTGTGGAGAAAAAATGTCGTTGAAGAAATTCCAGCTTCACCTGTTGCAGTACCTATAGCTACAATGCTTCCTTCCCAACCTGCTGAGATGATGCCTAATATTCCCTCTGTTGACCCAACTGCCATTACAAAAGACAAGCCAATTCCATTTGGTAGCTCATCGGGACGCAAAGTGAAACATGTGGTCGTCAAAAGAAAATCTAGTAGAATTGCTAGACAACATTCCAAGAACGGTGCCAATACTAAACTTGAGACCGTCCATATTTCTTGATCTACACATGATGACTACTGCCTGCGGACTTTTTATGCAACATTCACTCTAATGAATAATTTTATGATTTCTGCTTTCTGTTTTTTGCATGAACAATTTTACTTTTGAACTGATATTCCTGCTGATCCTTCTGTTCATATGTTTACTACCTCACTGGGGGGCTGAACCCTCGACCTCAATGGGGGACTAACCTTCTACATTATATTCTTGATATTCTTGTTTCTCTTTTACTAAAATCTTTTTGATTGATGCCAAAGGGGGAGAAATAAATATGAAGTATGATGGATTATGGTTTTATATATGTGATAAATAGTTGTGGTTATATGGATTGTGAATTGGGTTTTATAACTTGATGTGACTTTGTGGATTGAGGAAATTGAATTGTGGTTATGGAAAAGATTGTGCTTGTGAGTTTGGTGTGCATTTTGTTGTGATTCAGTTGAATGATATCTCTCTCAGTGTTCTTATCCTTATGAATATAGATTCAGAACTTGAAATATGCCTTATTTAACTTAGTACTATTGAGTGTGATTATGATAATGGCTGTGATGCGCATTATGCCAAATCTTCAGATTGCTTGTTATAGATTGTGATTAAGTTCGGATGATGGATACTTAAGTGAATGCTCATGAAAATTATGTTTTTTCTCTTTGATTGCAAAGTGAAAACGGAGTGTTGAAACTCCTTGAGAAAACTGGACTTGGCTAATTTTTGGAAAACTGTTGATCTATTTTGTGATTTTTTTTACCCTGCACAAACACAAGGAGAGCTTTGGACTCTCAATTCTTTAATCCAGAAGACTAGTCCAAAAATGCATTTACAAGAAGTGATCTTCGGTCTGATTTTAACCTGTTTTGGATGCACGATTCAGAAGTCCAAAATTTCAATTCCCAGTTTAGTTTTTCCATATACTTCATTGTTAGTATCTTTTTTACTGTTCATAGATGCACATACATAGGGGGAGTATTGCTGTTAATGATTTAGCTTCCACACCTCTTTATGTACATTCTCATACATTTTTATTTTTTACCATTATTTGCCTATTTCTTTGAGAAATAGTCCTCATTATGGAAGGAAGAAGGAATGCATTTCAATTAAAAATATTCTTGGTTCTCTCAATCTAACATGTCCATACTGTGTATATCATTAATTTGTGTCACAATCCCATCAAGTTGTCATCACTCAAAAAGAGAGAGATTGTTAGCCCTAAAAGCATTATCCTGTGTTTTGATATATAGCAAACATTGATGTGGACTAACTTGTGTAATCTATATGTGATAGGATATGTTTGACCTCAGTTCTTCCAAGGTGTGCTAATGAAACTGCTAAGCAACTCCTAAGCAATGAAATCCAAGAGTGGGTGATTAAGAGATTATATACCAAAAAGCCCTTGAGAAGAATCATAGACTAAGAATTGTTATCAATGTATTATTTGTAAATTCCTATATTTCTTTACCGTATGTTCAATTTGTTTTACCTTGAAACACTTAAAAATGATTTTAAAAGAAAACGATATTCCTAAATCTGGATTTTTTAGTTGAAGTAGTTTTGGATAAACCTCTGAATCCAAAATACCATCCAATGATCTGTAACATTTTTCAAAATATATCTCTTTGCTTAAAGTGCCGTTTGGACCCACTTTTTATATGCATATCCTTCCACATTGTGAACCCAAAACCTTGAAAATCCTAATAGAAATAACTAGCCGTTTCTAGCCGTTGGAACTTCGAGTTTAGCTCTTATAAAAGCTTCTAAAACTCGATTTTGAAGTAGATTTTTGTGCTAACTCATTCAGAAACACTCTTACTCTTCAAATCACAGAAATTTCTCTTTTCATTTGTGCTTCAAAGTAAGATTGAATTGATCAAAATGTAAAAATGTATTGGTGCTTAGTTGATCATATTTACTCAATCTGTGAGCTATTTTGTGTTCTATCTTCAATCAACTTTGTATCAAGGTTATGGAGGTAAAATCCAGTTTAGGTGAGCCTTGATTATTGTGTTTAAAAAGGTTTGATGTAAAACCAAGTGTGGTGATCCTCTTGTGTAAGATTGGTATCACCTACTAACATTGATTTGAAAAAAGGTTTTAGTGAGTGGTGTTGAAATCCTTAAGTATGAACTTAAGGTAGTGGATGTGGACCATTTAAGGATCGAACCACTGTAAATTATTGAGTCTATTGCTATACATTTTGACTAAATTTCTTCACTGCATTTCAACTGGTCATCAAATCTTAAATTTCTTCACTGCATTTCAACCATTCAGTGCTGATTTAAAAGATCCCTGTCTGCACTCTTAAAGTTATGAAGTGAATCTGCTATTCAGTTCGCCACTCTCAAAAGACCTTAAATTTTTAATTTACATTTATTTGCCATAAACCTTATTCACCCTCCCCCCTCTACGGTTTATCAAATACTTTATCATATTCACAGATAATCTCACATTTTGGTTATGTTTACTTGATAAGGCACAAGTCTAACTCCTTTGATACATTCAAGGAGTTTAAGATTGACGTGGAGCATCAAACAAGTAAACTAATTAAAAAGCTAATATCGGATCGTGGTGGAAAGTATCTCTTTGGTGAATTCAATAACTAATTAGCTCATCAGGGAATAGTATTTCAGCTAACTGCACTTAGGGCTCCCCAGCAGAATAGATTAGCTAAGAGAAGAAATAGAACATTGATGGAAATGGTCAGAAGTATGATGAGTCATGCAACTCTCATTATTTCTTTTGGGGGAAATACATTGGAAACAACATTATATATTCTAAACTTCATGCCTTCCAAGTTAGTGCATAGGATACCTATAAGAAGTGGATTGGATGCAAGCCCAATATGAATTATCTCAAGATATGGAGTTGTCTAGCTTATGTACTAACTAAGGAAAGTAAACTAGACCCAAGATCGAAACTATGCTACTTCGTAGGGTATCCAAAAACATCAAGGGATGGATACTTTAGTCATCCCCAAGAGCAAAAAGTATTTGTAGTACTCATACTAGATACTTGAAGGATGAACATAGTGTGTCCACTAAGGTTTCAGGTAAGGTGGAATTAGAAGAAAAGTTGAGTGATACTTCAACTTATATTACTCTAATTGAGGAGCCTAAAAAAGCACAACCAGATATTTCTATAAAAATTAAGCCACATCCTAGTAGGAAGATATCTAGGGTTCCTAAACAATTGGATTAGAAAAGCCCTTGAAGTGGTTTTCGACCATTAGGAATAAGATCTTGCTAAATACGATGATGCCATTGCTGATGTCGATGTAGACAAATGGAAAATGGCAATGGATACCGAGATGGAGTTTATGTCTCTCAATCAAGTTTAGGATCTTTTCACTGCACCTGAAGGAATTAAACCTATAGGGTGCAAGTGGGCATACAAGAGAAAAAGAGGTGCATATGAAAATATGAAAATGTATACAAGGTGGGCATACAAGGTATACTCAGAAAGAAGGGATCGATTACGAGGATATTTTTGCACCTGTAACCATACTTAAGTCCATTCGTATTCTCTTAGTCATCGCATGTTATTATGACTACGAGATATGGTAGATGGATGTCAAGACAACATTTCCTAATGGCTATCTTAGTGAAGATATCTATATAACCCAGTTTGATTGCGAAAGTCTAAGAACATATGGTCTGTAAGTATAAGAAGTCCATTTATGGGCTTAAGAAAGCATTACTTGCATAGAACATAAGTTTTGATGAGACTATAAAGTTTTATGATTTCATACAAAATATGGATAAACCATGCATGTATAGGAAGATAGATGGGAATAACGTGTTTTTCATGGTACTTTATGTAGATGACATTCTACTTATTGAAAATGGTGTAGGACATTGTCATCTATAAACGTTTAGCTATTCAGTCAATTTAGTATAAAAGATATAGTAGAAGCTAGCTATATTCTTGGCATACAACTTCTTAGAGATCGAAAGTAAAGAATATTAGGCTTATCCCAATCTACTTACATTGATAAGATATTGGCTAGTTTAGTATGGATCAATGTAAAGGGGCAATCATACTCTTTAGGCACAGATTGATTTTGTCTTCTAAACAGTGTCCTGAGACACAGGAAGTAGAGGAATGAATAAAAAGGATTCTCTATGCCTCGATAGTGGAAAGTCTCATATATGCCATACTTTGTACAAGACCAGATATCTATTTTACAGTAGGCATAGTTAGCAGGTATCAGTCAAACTCAGGGGAAACACATTGGCAAGTTGTAAAGCATATACTCAAGTACTTGAAGAGAACAAGGGGTTATATACTTATTTATAGAGTTGATGATTTAATTCATACCGGTTACACTGACTTAGACTTCCAGGCGAATATAGATGAAAGGAAATCTACTAGTGGATACGTTTTCACTTTGTCTGGAAGGGCTATTTCATGGAGGAGTGTTAAGCAACCATATATTACTGATTCTACCATGGAAGCTGAGGATGTGGCAGCTTCCGAAGCTTCAAACAAAATGGTTTGACTCCAAAAGTTCCTTATTGAACTTGGAGTTATGCCACAAATGGATAAGTCCATTATCATATATTGTGACAATTCTAGAGTTGTGTCGTAATGTAAGGAACCATAGGAAGGGTAAGCACATTGAGAGGAAGTATCACTTGATCCGGGAGTTCATCCAGAAATGAAGATATTAGTTGACCAGATTTCCTCTTCAAACAATCTAGCAGACCCATTTACCAATCCTCTGACGGAGAAAGTGGTCTGAAGACACTTAGATGTCATAGAGGTAGGCACATATAGACTATCATAGTCCATTTAGTGCAAGTGTGAGATTGTTGGAATATATGTCCAAAATGGATAATGTATATCTGTATTTTTAGAAATTAATAAAATACTTTATTCATTAATATTTATTTGTTTACATATATATGCACGTTAAGGTTAAAATGTGTTAGTAAGTAATCTATGCGATTCAGTTGTACTTTCACAGTAAGATGTAGATTATGGGCTACTAACACATAAGCGAAAATAAATTATTCTTGATCGATTGATACAGTTGAGCACTTTATTAAGGTTTAAATCATTATACTATGATTTCTAAATAGGGAATGATTTATCTTAAACCAGTGAGTAGTCCACTCACGCCAATAGTGTAAGCGTATCTAAAATACGTACAATTGGACTACATGATAATAATCGTTATAAAATTACTATAATAAATAAAGATTGATTTATCGTAAGGATGAGTACCTTTAGACTTAAGTATAAGTTGGTTCTTAGTAAAGTTAGACTTGTGCACTTTGATATATAATGGATGAGGTCTTAACATAAAGCCAATAACCTTGTACGTTGGGTGTATGACTTTAGTTAATTAAGACGGACTTATAAAATAGAATTTCTATACTTCACTTAGTAATGATATCACCCTTTTGTGATTGTCTAAGATAATCTAAATAAACTAGGGCCCTAGGAAACGTGACTTAGTATATATGCTTTTAGATAGCTCCTAGAAATAAGTTGGTACATACTGGAACTCCTGAATTATTGGACTATTTATCAAAGGATGGTAAAAGTTATTAAAAAATGTGTTAGTACATTTTTCCCATCTCAATGACAGGTGTTATGCAGAGGGGTATTTTTGTCACTATACCTGTAGCTCGAAAACAACACACTTGCAATGCTATTCTTGGGGTCTTTATTTCTATATAGTGATAAATGAAATATTTAAAATGATAAAATATGGCTATTTGTTAGCGAGGATATTTTGATCATTTTAATAGTCAAGAATAATATGTTTTTTGGTTCTTGAAGTAGTTCAAGAAACTTTAGTAAATTTTATTTACTATATGGGCCTGCTGGGTGAAATTAATATTGGAAGAAATTATACTAGGAGTTTAATACTTATTTATTTTGGTTAAAATAAATATTTATAAGTTTAATGATGAGTTTATTAGATAACTCCTGTATTATAATTATTTATTATGGGAAAAGTTTATTGGCTAACTGTTGTATTCTAAGTTTAAATTTTGCTATCTTTGAGTTATGATGAACAATGTGAGTTGTACAGAGATCTTTGAGAGGAAAGATTGTGGAGAATGCTGAAAAAAAGTTTGAGTTGAGTTGAAAAAATAATGAGCAGAAATAACACTATTGTTGGTGTAAATTGAAAAATATGCTCTTATTGATGATCGTTGAAGACCTTTAGCTAAAATGAGGTCAATATGGGAAGAAGTAGTAAGTGAATTTGGTGGACTCTTTTGAGGCTATCCTAAAGGTAAAAAGGCAAGAAAGAGCAAAAGAAAGAAAGAAAGAATTGGTGAGAAAAAAAATGATGAATGATGACTGTAAAGGAGGCTAATGCGGTGTGTGAAGAGAAATCCATGCACTTGAGGCTATCAATTCCCTAGGTCATTGAAATTTTTTGAGAGAAAAAAAAAAAAAATTGGAGTGCTTTCCTCATATCATAACTTGAGTGTACAATTTTTAGATTTATAATGCTTGAGTTAGTAGATGGCTTGACTTATGTGGTTCATGTTATCTATATTTTTACTTGAAGAGTGAAATAATTTTCTTAGACTTAAGGTATGCACTTGATTAATCTGACTTCAAGTGTGAAACCCCACCTAAAACCAACCCTAGAGTAAGGGGGTCGGGATGCATATCATATTTTCTTGCATGAATATATATTTTTGAATGATTTTATGTGCTTTAGAATTATGATTTATAATCTAGAAGGTTTAGTTATGCTTATTGAGTAGGAAGGGTAATATGGTAATCTTGCTTGAAGTGAAAATAGGGAGATAACTTGAGGATTAAATAGGAGGAATATTTGGGAGAGAAAATAAGACCAAGAGTTGTTGTGGTTTAGTAGTTAGAGCTTTGTAATTAATCCTTAAGGTCTTGAGTTCAAATCCCATCATTTAAGTTTTAGCATGATTAATTTTATTTTTGTTTAAGGTTGAATTTTTCGGCCTTTGTATTCCATAAGTAGAAATAGGAGTGTTGTCCTAGGGAAGACATGAAGGGAGTGTCCTAATCCTAGTCTTATGCCCTAAAAGAATTCTTAAGGGATTCATATCCTTTTTATTCCCTAGCTTACCTTAATTCTTTACGAATTAAGTTTGTTCAATTTATCCAAAGCTATATTTTAATTCCAGAAAATTCAACAAGGTTTATTGATCTTGGAATTTCGAAAATGGCTCTTAGAGGATAGAGTTTTGATTGAAAATAGGGAAGGAGTTAAGGAAGGTTCCCAAGAGAATTAATCTCCATGGTTGAACCTTCAAAACTCTACTTCATAGTGTTCATCTTCTTCATGATAGGAATCTGAAATTTTTCCAGATTCTTGGGCAGCCTAACTTTCGAAAACTTCAACCATTTTTCTTACTCAAATGCTGCCAGAAAAATGATCAACTTGTTTAGCTTGAAGACTAAATTTCCTTGCCAAAAACCAGATTGCACAAAGCTGTGCAAACTAGAAAAAAAAAATTCTGGGTAAGTTTCGCAGAATAGCAGGCAAAAAACAAAGCTGTTTCTTCTACCCTTCAAACCAGTAATTTAACTCTGTCTTTCCTCCAAAAAGAAGGTTGAAAATCTGCCTTAAAGGACCCTTCAATACCCCTTCAAACTCTCTGCAAGTCGGCTGGAACATTGCAGAAAAAACTGCACAAAAATTCCAGCAAGCAATTCGAAAATCAAACCAGAAAATTCCAGTCTTGCTCTCTCTTCAAGCCTTGTTCGAAAATCACCTCAAACTTCTATGAAGTTAACCTTCGTCAGCCATGAACTGAGCTTCATCACCCTCCTCCATTAACCTGAACGATTGAGCACCATAGCCACTCCTTAAATTCCTCATTCAATTACTCCAATCAAGCTTTCAATTGAAATTCAAAATTCCAGCAAATTACTCCATGCAAACTCCCTTGGATTAAGCTTCAAACAACTAGAAATTCTCCCACCATTACATTTAGATTTTCAGCCAACCCTATAGCCCCTTCAACCCTCATTCATTTCAGCAAAACCACAGCAAACTAGTCGGCCATTGTAGCTTCCAAGAACCTCCATCAATCAAACCACCTTACCATATCTTCTACCTTAAAACACTCCATAAATTACTCCCTTTGAAATTCAAACAACCAGATTTCCCTCTCCTCCTTAATCTGAAAATCAAATCACAAGGATACCTCAATCATTCGACCAATACCTTTCAACAATTTCGTCCGGCTTTCTCTCTAATTCTCTCTATTTCTCCAAGAACACCAAGAACACTAAGAACACACACTAGCTTTCTTCAAACCTAAGACCATTCTAAACACATCCAATCCCTTCCAAAAACTCCAAATCATGCCTACTCATTCCCTAGAGTCCATTTCTGGATTTTATAACATCAAATCTTGAAAACAAAAATCTGCAATCGGATAAAAAACCAGAATTTTTCCTGAAGTCTCAAGAACTCTATCAAGGTAACCAAGAACGATTTTGTTCATCTTCTTTCCCTTCAATCTTTAACATGATATACTAATACTCTCTCTCTCTCTCTCTCTCTCTCTCTCTCTCTCTCTCTCTCTCTCTCTCTCTCTCTCTCTCGGCCAAAATGGTTGTTTCAACCATGGCCGTTTTTCTTCTCCCTTCTTGGATGAATTAAGCCTCCTAAGCGTGTGGATCTTCTTGAATCTTCATCGAGATTGTCATCAACCAAGTATTTCTCTTTAACCTTCTCTTTAATTCTAAAATCATGTCTCTTAGATGTTGTTAGAGAAGGATAGAATATGATTGCGGTTTGAGTATGTGCTTATGTATG
Organism: Voacanga thouarsii; assembly: GCA_026120185.1. NCBI lineage: Eukaryota > Viridiplantae > Streptophyta > Magnoliopsida > Gentianales > Apocynaceae > Voacanga > Voacanga thouarsii. The sequence goes on from JANUWF010001921.1 coordinate 3,192,584, forward strand.
AAGGTGTTGAGATTGGAGCATGAGGATGTTTTGCTGTGGTTAAGTTCCATGATATTTCTTGTGGATCGATGCATGTTCTTCATGTCTTGAGTGATTGTGGACGTTTAAGCATGCTAGATATTATGTCACCTTTGGTGAATAGGGTATTATATTCTTGTGTTCTTGTTGAAGCCATGAATATGATTATGCTTAGTAGAGATTTGACCATGTGATAGTAGATATGAATTTAAGCCTTTACTCATGAATGGAATAGTTTGTTGATTGATGTTGGAGTATATGTTCATGATTCCCGTTAGCAATAGGAATTATAATCATGCCCTTGTTGATCCTAAGCTATTTTAATTAGTCAATTTTATTACGTTAATTAAAATTAATATTATGATTTCCTCCAAAGATTTCGAAAACCCTAGGAAGTTGGATTTGGAATATTAAATGGAATAGTGATATTTTAGCCAAATAAATGATATCTTTTATGAAATATAATATATATAAATATTTATATATAATAATAATAAATAAAGCTTTTTATATAAATGATAATAATAGGTAAAATATTAATCTTGTGGGCCATATATTCATAAATACTATTGAAATTTATTTATTGATCAAAATTTTAAAAAAAATATTTATTAATTATTTTCTACCTATTAATTATTAACTAAGAGATTAATAATAATTTATCTTAACAATATCATCTATGACTTAGGATTCTTCATCAATCAAACCCTAGCTTATTTATTAATAACAATACTCAAGATTTGTATTTGAACCTATAACTTATTAGTAATTATTTTACAACCCCTAGTTATTTTTACTTATCAAGCTAGACTTATTTTATAAAACCTTTTATCATCTAGCCTTATAGCTTAGGACATTAGGGTTATGATTGTAATAAGTTGAACTAGGATTATTTATGGAAATGAATATAGCTTGAGTATAACCATATGGCTTGTGTTTACCCCAGGTGGGATTAGGTCAGCTTTGGAAATTTTATGAATTTGCAAGCAAAGGATCAGGTAAGCTCCTGCATAAACTTATTTGATGACAAAATGTTACTATGGTAAGCTAAACGCTGAGTGTATGGATACTCATTTTGTAAAGGCAATTAAGGACTGTTTCCTTTCTTGTTCAGTCAAACAAATCATTTGAAAAACAAATAAGTAGTTTTGCACAAACACTAAACTCTTTCTAAAAACTCAACTTTGACACGAATTTTAGAAACCCTTAATTGCTATTTCCAAGTAAAGCAATGTTTTATTAGTTTTCTCCCAAGTGGGACAATCAACGTTGAGTACTCAATAAGGGTAGGCTAGTAGTACTAGTTTTGAAGAGCAAGAATGAGTCTTCTGGCAGGAGGCTACCTCCAGAAGATAAACTCAACTTAGAGAAACGATAGTACTACCTAGTCATGCCGGTCCGAGCTAGCAAGTTCAGTCAAGTGGACTGTGTATTTTTGCAATGGACAATCGGTTTGTTTAGGTGTAGAGAAGGAGGAGTATCTTACCCGGTAGGCCGATCATCTACATTTTGTCAGTCTGCATAAAGTGTGGCATTCTAACTGTTATCTGGTCATGGGGCCAACGTGTGGTAACCCATGGCTACCCATTTGAGTGGTTGTATTTATTGTTCACATGTATACTTTGAAAAGCAAAATGCCACTCTTTATTTTTAATCCTTATTTATTGCTTGCCTGCACTTTCTCATATGCAATTTTTACAACCTGCATTCATGAACTGTTTTACCTGAAACACTCAAGGCACACACGGACTTACTGAGATTTTTATCTCATCACCTCTTATGCCATGTTTTCAGGTCGATCCTGCTGTGGAGATGAGCAGCTAGATTGTTGCCTACTTTGAAGACTTTGTGTTATTTATTTTATGTGTTGCTTTGAGAGACGATAGTGAATAATTTATTTTGAATTTGTTCTTGAATTTTTGGGTTATAATAAGTTTAATTTTAAAGTATTATTTTATTTTTGTTTGTGTGACCTAGTTATAAAGACCTCTTATCCTTTGGACGGTGTGATATCCCCAGCCCTGTTAGGCCTAGGTAGTGGGGTGTTACATTAAGAGTTTGGTGATGCTTGCCCAATGTTTCAAAGTTTGAATTGTTTTCAAATGGTATGCATGACAAGGGTTGTATTTAAAGTTTAAAAGGAAGACATAATCTTTGCTATGGTAAAGACATTTTTGAATTAGAAAGAACTTGTGTTTTCTTAATGAATTTTCTTGGACTAAAGTATTTTGCTTGAGGACAAGCAAATATTCAAGTGTGGGAATATGTGATAGAGGTTAAAATCACCATTCTTATTCTAGTTATTTGAGGTTGTTTTAAGATACATTTGTTGTAATAACTAGGCATATTCTTTCATATTTGACATTTTGCTTGTAAAAGATGTTTTTTGGCAAATATGTACAGATTTAAGTTAAAATCGAGTAGAAAGTACACAAAACCAGAGAAGACCTGGCGCCAAGCTTAGCCAATAGACTAGGCACTAGATCCACTCTACTCCAACAAAAGAAGTTGAGCCAATGACAAGGGAATTCCAGAACAAACTTGGCATCAGCTCTGGCAAGTGCACTTGGCATTGGGTCTAGTCTGTCTACCAAGGAGAGGCGGCCAAAAACAGAATAAAAACAGGAGAAGAACAGAGTGCATCTGGCACCAGGTGGGTCAAAGGTACCCCAGCGCCAGGTACGCTCTGGAGGCGAATATTCCGTGCACAAAATTAGGACTTATCCAATGATTTTGGTATTTTTCTGCTACTACTCGGCCAAGACTTCCTAAGCCACAAAATTGGCATCTAAGAGGCCTATAAAAGCACAAGAAAACATAAGGGTTAGATATAGAAAATAAAGAGGTGAATTAAAGAGTAGAAATTCTAAATCACTCATTAAAGGAGGTGTTCACCCAAATCGAGGAGGATTGTTCAAGGAAGTCTTCAAGGCAAAAGAAAGAGGCTTATTTATGAGTGCTTTCTTTTTTCTTTGTCTTCTTTTTCTTTAACAATGATGTATTTAATGTTTATTGTAATTTAAAATTATTTTGAGATTCATGATTTTGTAATTTAGTTATTTTATCAATTCTTTATTATCTTTGGTGTTTAATTACTTGATTTCATTGGTTATTGATGCGAGTTCTTTTAATTGACTTGAGATGACGATGTTAAGAGTTTCATTGTATTAATTTTGTATTTGTCTATTCTTGATGGACTTGAGCAACGAAGTCAATGTTATAGGATGAAGTAATCAAAGATTAATTGATTTCACTTCGAGCAAAGAGCTATTAGCTAATTTCATGTTTATAAGGAATTGAGCTTAATGCATGTTTTGGTTATGATTAACTTGATTGGAAAATCTGTTAATGTGATCAAAATATAGAATTCCATGGATTGGGAAACGAAGTGGGATTTATCTAAGTAGAATCATGACTTGTGAAATGATTAAATTTTATTTTGTATTCCTTCATGATGCCAAGATAATAATTAGTTGAGAGAATTGCTAGTTGGTTTATTATCATGTCTTCTAGGATAATTGTCTAAATTGCATAAACCTACATCCTTGAGTTGTATAAGTGATTAGTTTGTACTTGTTCCTTTGAGGATTGATACTTGTTAATTCCCTATACTATGCTTTCGATGAATATACTTGCTCATATGTGTATTTTGGGATTAATATTTTAATTAAAACTTATTTAAGTAATTGATTTAAAATTGATGATTTTATATACCCAATACGCATCAATAGACTTAATCTTGAGAATTTGAATTAACCTTGTTTATGTTTTAATAAATGTTGTGACACTTTATTTCTTAAAAATTGATGAGAAATTTGTGGAAAAGTATAAGTAAGGAATTTTGGTGGATTTGTATTCTTTGATCTTCTATCTAGTCTTACCTTAAGTTTAAATTAATGTGGATTAGGGTAAGAAAATAAAAAAGGGAAAAAAAAAGAGTAATGTAATACAAAAGCTGAAAATTATTCATTTTATCTCCATTAGTCTTTTGCATTGCCTTATTAGAAAATAGAATAAAGAGAGTAATTTAAAAGTTGAAAAATATTTATTCATATCTTTATTAGGTGATTGCATTACCCTGCAAAAGAATAAGTAGAGGGACCAATCCTCTATTCATTATTTATGGTCACAGTAGCTTGAAAGTCATAGAACTTAAGATTTTCATTATTCCCATCTTATACAAAGCATTTAGTATTTATTTTTTACTTAGGGAATGAGATGAAATATGTTGAATAAATTTAAACTTATTTAATTCAACTTTGGTAGCATTGGTCTTATCTATTCAAATACATTAGTATACATAAGTTTAGCATGGTTGGATAGTCTTGAATTGAATTTCATCTCAAAAGTACTCAAAGAATATCTTAATCGTGATTGTCATCTTTGCCAAAAATCCACCTTTGTAAGAATGCTTTTTGCTCATGATACTTAATTGTTTCTATGATTTGCTTGAGGACTATTACAAGCATAAGTATGGGGGAATGATAAGTGCTCACTATTGCTATATTTTATTAATCATTTGTGCTAAATTGTGTGGATTTTGAATAAATCACTATTCATTCCCCTTATTTTTGCCTTGTTTTGTGTAGAATATAATGGATTGGAGAAAAAGGTAAAATAGAGCAAAAAGTAACTAATTGACATCGGATGGTATTTTGAAAAGGCATCCATCGATTTGCTTTATAAACCAGAGTGGGTCAAAAGTCCAAATAGGTGTCAGTTCACAACAGAAACTCAAAAGCCAACACGCTGATCATAGCTTGTGCCAGTTAAGAGTTATACAGGCATTAGTTCCCTTGTTAACATCGGCCTATTCAACCACTAAAGAGGTGCCAGTTTTAAATAGAGAGTTAGGATCCAAAGTACTGAGAGTAATGACGCCAAATAGGGTAAGAAATAGGTGCTAGTTCCAAGCTTTAATTTGAAATTTTCAAGTAAAAGATAAATAATTAATGTCATTCAGGTATTATAACAGGCGTCGGTTAAGATAGCATATTTCACTTTTTAGCAATTTTTTAATGGTTTTCTAGCTTCACTATAAATACTTTATGTTCTATCATTTCAACCACAATTTGGAGAGGGAAAGAGCTACCTAAAACCCTAAAGCACTAAGAGAGATTATAAGGAGAGGATCTATGCTTCCACTAAAGAGGAGAAAGGCATTTTCAAGGAGAATTTTGTCCAAAACTTTCCTCTCTCCTCTCTTGTGTTTCTTCTTTTGCTTTTGTTTAGGTATTCAGGGATTTATGATGCATTTAAAAGGGTTGAACCCTTCTTTTGTTGAATCTTGATTTCTATATTAGTTTATTGCAATCTATTTTTGTATTCAATCACTAGAATTCAATTATGTATATTAATTGATTTGGTTTTTTCGTCCTAATGAATTCAAGTGATAAGGTTAGGATTTAGAGGCTTTATTAGTCAATTTACTTGATGGGTTGATTCACTCAAGAGAGGGGTTGAAGGATAAGAACTAGGTGAATGAAGGGTTATAAGGTTTCCTGGAGATAGGGACACCATTTTTCTGGATAATTAAGCTTAATGCCCCTTGGATTTAATTTGTGAGGTAGAAGGACTAATTAATTAGTTTAAGAGTAAAGGATTCATAAATTGAGAGAGAGTGAATTTTGTATGAGATTTCCTATTGGTGTCAAATTTGTTGTTAATTAGCTAATTTAGTTAATTGAGGTTTAACTTGATCTTGGGGAATTCCATTTACTTACATTACTTATCTCTTTTTCTCAGCTTGGTGACTTTACATGATTTCTTGTATGATGAGGTTAGATGATTCTCTTGATAATTCATCAATTTTCCATATATAATAAGTTGACCAAACAATGAAATGATAGCACAATAAAAGTACTTGCAGCTTACCTGGGGATTCTTCAATACTTACCAACTAAACTTTATGCTATACAATAGATATACTTGCCTACATAAGTGTTGTGTGAGTGATTTTGGTATTTTAGATTAAATTTATTATTATTATTATTATTATTATTATTATTATTATTATTATTATTATTATTATTATTATTGGTGAATTGTTGAGGCTTTTTTCCTATACACAAGCCTATACACCCAAGCACGCATCACAAGAGAAATTAAAGCTTAGTGCGGAAAGCAGGCATGATGAATGTATTAGCCACAAAAGAGGTTTTTGTAGGGAGTAAAGTGGTTAAAATTATTATGCTCAATAAAATCAGTTACATGAACCCATTCCTTAGCATCCTTTTGACATACAAATTAGTTTTTCAATATATGGATGCAAATAATGTCTAACGAGTGCACTAACATTTAAATCACCAATTAACCCTTCTAAAGAATTGTCACAATAAAAACTCGTATTCAAACCTACAAGTGTAGATCTCAAAGAAATAGTCCAGAAATCCTTACTTTGCAATGTATTATCTACAAATACTAAGTTACCTCCTTTTTGAATTGGGTGTAGGATTGAAAAATTCAACTCCTTGAGGTATGTTAAACTTCAAACATCATCAATGGCTTCACTATGCTCCACAAATCGAGAGGTACCTGCAAAACCATGTGACAGAGAGAAATTTGAAGTAGGAAAGCATAGAGTAAAATTAAGGTATTCTCTCATCATATTTTCCAATTTCGCCTGAAGTCCTCTCGCCTCTCTCTCTTAGGGGCTCTCTTTTCCAAATGTATAGGCCTTATCACTCCAGGGGCACAATTTTTCTCCAACTATCTCTAAAGGCGACTAAAAAATTTATCCTTTTTGCACTTTATTTGGCTCTAAACGCTATAGCATCTTCTTGTTAATTACATCAGCTTTTTGTTGTCTAGACAGTGCCACCTCCCTCACTACTAGTCAGTGTCGATTCCTTCCTATACGCAATGCTCTATTTTTTTTGCACTATCTATTGTTCTTGATGAAAGTCTTTCATGTATTTTCTCAACAATCTTAGCTAGTTATGTTCTTTGGTTGAGTAATCATTGGGAAGATTCTTCGTACTACTTAATGGATGAATTTGTGTTGGCAACAAAAGAATTCATTAAGGCTTCAAGTGACGTCTCACTAAAAGCATGACTGTAAATTTGCAATATTGCCAACTTATCATTATTGTATCCCTCTTGAGTTGGTGCCCATAGCTACATACTCTCCCATGAATTTTTTTTTTTTTTCCATGATGATGGTTTAAATTTTGCACTCAAATAAAAAAAAAACCAAATTCACACAAAAATTAAAAAAAATACAAGCTAAACAAAAACACAAACTAAGAACACTAGAGATATATTTACAAACTATCTGAATACAAAAGTTAGTATTATTTACAAATAACAAAATGGCTAAATCAACAAGACTCGAGTTTTTAACAATATTGCCAATCCCTAACAAAGGCGCAAAAAACCTAATGTGCGTGTTTTAGTGTAGTAAATATTACCAACAAAGTCCACACTTAATAAAATTTTAAATAAAATGATAAACACTAAAACCACATATATGGGCAAATATATATACCTACCATGTATTATAGGGAATATCAAGTATCGAATTCATAGGAACTTAGCAATTACCCTTATTTTGGTCAAATCTTTATTATTTTGCTAAGAAAATAAAAAGATAAAGTAAATGACCTACTAACATAATATATTAAAGAATAGATCAAGTTCAGAAAAGAAAAGTCACAAGGATTATCAAGGAGTAAGAATAAAGAGAAAAGACATGTAAAGAAGAAATCACCCCAAAAGTGTGTTAAGTAAAAAAAATTATCAATTCCCAATTCAAGCACCGGTATGAGTTCAAAGATGTATTCACTCCCCCTCGTGCTATGAAATTCATATTCTTAGTTAATTAAAGCGTATCTCTACCTCCCTAAATAAATCTAAGAAGTATTAAATCAACTCAATTAAATACAGAAAAAGTAATACCCCTACATTTATGTGATATCACAAACCTATCAATTTTGGAAGCAATAATATCTCTATCTGTAGGTGGTATTATTAACTCTATTAATTAAACCAGGAAAGCAATTAAATCTCTATTTCTAGGTGATTCTATCTACTTTTTTTTTTTTTATCACAAAGTACTAATCTTTTAACATCTCTCTTGAGTGAGTTAAAAGATAATAAATATTGAATCAATCAATGTAGAATAACCAATTCAAAGTAACGAAATTAAGTAATCAAATATCCAAAGTAGAAATCACTAGATACAAAAGAAATTCAATCCAAGAACATAACTTTAATGACTATCCCTCAATTACAATTAAAATATTATGAATTAAATTGAATTGAAAATGTAGACTACAAAGAAAAGAAAGAAAACCCTATCCCAGACAAGAAAGCTTCCTCTTTTCCCTTGAGATCTTGTTGATCAACCTCCTCATTTTCTCTAAGATTTTCCTTTGATTCTCCTCTCCTTAGTTTTTGATTGAGTTTCCTAGGAGTTGTTTAAGGCTTTTTCAAGCCCCAAATACTACATTAGGGTTTATTATCCTCCTATATTTATAGGAGTTTTCCCTTCCAAAATTGCCACAAAAACTTATTTTCCGTGTTAAATTCCCAAAACAAGCTAGCCCTGGCTGCCTAGGATCAACTGGCATTGGCTCTTTTCTATTTTATGAAATTTTTGTTGCTTGTGAATAGCACCAGCCGGCCCTGGCGGCTCCATTTTAGCTAGCAGCAACTACTTACTGCCCGGGGTACGAAAATAATCTATTTTGCTATGTTTTTGCAGCAAGTGGCTAGCACTAGTTCCCTTGAACCACAACACAAGAGAAAAGTGAGTTAGTGATTGTCAAATTCATCACTAATTGAGTTTAGCGATGGATTATGACCATTGCTAAAAAAGGCATCACAATTAGTGACAGAAAAAAAAAATCCATCGCTAACAGCTACGAAGTGCGATGACCATTTAATTAATGATATTATGTTTGTAATTAAAGGTGGATGCTAAACCGTCACTAATTTTGCAATCCCTTAGTGACAGTCAAAATTTTTTATTTGTAAAAAATTAATTAATTTAGCGACAACAAAAACTTTTTATTTTAAATTTTTTTATTAATTTAGTGATGACTTAACGATGGCAAAAAAAAATTTATTTTTAAAAAACATTTAATTAGCCATCTCGACCTACGCGAACTGGACCAACCCACCCCGAATAGACCTGACTTGCTAGGAATATTATGAGATTATGTCAGACACGGGGCTTAAACCCGCACCCTAGTTGTAGGGGTGCAAGTGCTCCACCACTAGGCTATTGATATTCTTGTGATTTTTTGTGGTATATATTAATTATATAGTATATTTTTTGTGCATTAGCAATAGATTTGCAAGGGATTTGCGACGGATCAGTAACGACCCAATTTTCCGTTGCAAATCGTTGCAAATTAGTGACGGATTAGCGAAGGCTTATGTAAAAAATAAATTAATTTTAGAATTTTAAAATTCCATCACAAAGTTTTCACTGATTAGCAATGACTTATGATATTTTAGCATTAATTTATAATTACGTGAAAGCATCGCAAATCGTATTTAATTAGCAACGGATTTGGTCTTTTAGTTTGAATATTTGATTAGATGAATCCGTCACTAATCTATTGCTAATTTGTGGTGGATTTTTATTTCTTTTAGCTTTAGTTTATGATTAGATGAATCCGTTGCAATTCCATAGTAAATTAGCGATAGATTTGCTACGGATTTGAATCATTTTTAGTTTCAATTTTTTTTAGACGAATCCATCGCAAATCTGTCACTAATTAGTAACAGATTTATGGTAGAGATGAAATTGCAATAGATTTTATTTCCTTTAGTTTTAATTTATGATTAGACGAATCTATCACAAATCCGTCCCTAATTAGCGACAGATTAATGGCCGTTGCAAATCTGTATAAATTAGAGAAGGATTTGTGGTGTATTTTAATTTCATTTAGTTTTAATTTATGATTAGATGAATCCATCGCAAATCCATCTCTAATTAAGTTTCTTTTGTTTTTAATTTATGATTAGATAAATCCATCACTAATCCTTCACTAATTAGCGACGGATAATTAGAAAAATCCAAAAAAATAGTTTTATTTTTCCATCGCTAATTCTTATGTCGTTTCTATATTGTTGCAAATTAGCGATAGCAAAAATCCGTCACTAATTTTCATCGCTAAACTACATTTTTCTTATAATGCTAACCAGTGATAGTTGTTCTTTGTTTTGCTCATTTTTCATCTCTTTTTCACCATCTTTCATTATCTTTTCTCATACCTTTTCATCCCACAAATCCTGCACAAAAGATAGTAAAAAAATGGGAATCAATAGTCATCTATACATGAAATCAAAACAAATATAGCACTAAAGACTTAGAAAATATAGACAGATTTTCCCCTATCATCCTCCGCCACAAAAATCACATTTCATCACTTGGGCTTAGGAAGGAGTCACATTTATTTTCTCAATCTTTTTCGTACATACTTCAAGTTTTGCTTCTAAACTTGCCACGATGTCTATTGTATGCATGCCGCACGTGCGAACTCAAGACCTTTGATTACCCCACGAATAGTGATTTAGTGCAATATTTTCAATGAGCTTAAGAAATTCTTATGGTGTCTTGGTTGACGTGCTAACTGATAAGGGTTAAAATCACCATTATTTTTTTAGTTATTCGAGGTTGTTTTGTTATACATTTGTTGTAATAACTAGGCATATTCCTTCTTATTTGACATTTAGCTTGTAAAAACTGTTTTTGGCAAATTTGTGTAGATTTAAGTTAAATTCGAGCAAAAAATGAACAATTCCAGAATTCACCTAGCCCCAGGCCCAACCAAGGGACTAGCCGCTAGGTGCATTCAAGTTAAGCAGGGAAAACTGAGCAATTTTCAAGAAGAAAATAGAACAAACCTTGCACCAGGTATGGCAAGTGGACTAGGCACCTAGTCTATTCTGTACGGCCAGTGAAAATAGAGCAAAAACCCAGAGTAAGAACAAATTGTACCTGGTGCCAGGTGGGTTAAAGTGACCCGACACCAAGCCCACTTTGGAAGGCAAAAATCCTATGCATAAATTTGGAAATTTTCTAAAGATTTTGATATTTTCTAATTCCTACTCGGCCAAGATCTCTCAAGCAATAAATTTAGCATAAAAAAGACTTATAAAAGTAAGAGAAAACATAAGAGGAGTGATATAGAGATATAGAGAGGTGGATCCAGGAGCATAAATTCAATTGACTTGTGAAGAAAGATGCTTGTCTATGAGTGCTTTCTTTTATCTTTATTTTCTTTTCCTTAAACAATAATGTATTCAATTGTAATTCAACATTATTTTGGGATTCATGATTTTGTGTTAATTTAGTTATTTGATCAATTCTTTATCATCTTTGCTGTTTGATTACTTGTTATCATTAGTTATTGATGCGAGTTCTTCTAATTGACTCGGAAAATGATGTTAGGAGTTTTTATTACATTAATTTTATATTTGTGTAATCTTAATGGACTTGAGCGACAAAGTTAATATTATAGGACTAAATAATCAAAGATTAGTTTATTTCACCTCGAGCAAAGGGTTATTAGCTAATTTCATGCTTATAAGGAATTGTGCTTAATGCATGTTTTAGCTATGTTTGTTTGATTGACAAATCTGTTAATATTAATCAAAAGATAGTAATTCTATGGATTGGAAAACGAAATGGAATTTATCTAAATAGATTCATGACTTGGAAAACAATTGAATTTTACTTTATATTCCTTCATAATGCTACCATGATAATTAATTGAGAGAATTTCTAGTTGGCACTTTATCTGTTTTCTAGGATAATTGTCTAAATTGCATTATCCTACATCCTTGAGTTGTATCTATATATTTATTTTTCTTTTTATTATTTTCTCACTTTATTTGGGTAGGTTAAACAATGAATGAAAAGTGATTAGTGTGTGCTTGTTCCTTTAAGGATCGATACTTGTTAATTCCCTATACTATGCTTGCGATGAGTATACTTGCTTGTATGTATATTTTGGAATTAATGTTTTAATTAAAACTTGACTAAGGGATAGATTTAAATTTAATGATTTTTATGCACTCAAAATTAAACATATCCTAACTGTCTAACTTGAAAATTCTATAATCTCACTATTTTCTGTCTTGTGTAGACCTTGCTCTTAGTTTATAACCCGATGATTTAAAGCTGATATAGTAGATCTTGATCCAAAAATTGAAAGAACCCTCACAAATGTACGAAAGGTTATAAGTAAAAGGGTAAGGACAAATATGGAGGTAAATCAGCTCAACAATGGTGGTAATGGTGGAGTTAACAGGCAGATTATGAATGACTTTGTAAAACTCGCAATCTCAGGTATGGGTTCTAGTATCACAAGGCTAACAATTTTGAAATAAAATCTAATATAATCCAAATGATCTAAAACATGGTCCAATTCGATGGATTACCTGAGGAAAACCCTAATGTTCACCTTGTGAGCTTTCTAAAAATTTGTGACCATTTAAAATGAATGGGGTTTTTGAGGATGCCATCAAACTACGACTTTTTTCCTTTTCCTTGAGAGATCAAGCAAAATCGAGGTTAAAATCTTTGCCCACCGAATCCATTACTAATTGGGATGTGTTAGTTGAAAAATTTTTGGCAAAAAATTTCCTACCAGCTAGAACTTCCAAACTTAGGACTGATATTTTTGCCTTCCAACAATTAGAGGCTGAAAACCTTTATGAGTGTTGGGAGTGGTTTAAGGAAATGCTTCGAAAATGTCCTCACCATGGATTTGAGTTAGGTATATAGATGCAAATCTTTTACAGTGAGTTGAGTTTTGCTACAAGGCAATTAGTTAATGCATTTGCATGAGGCTCCATCAATTCTAAAATCCCAGAAGAGGTATTTAATTTGATTAAAAATTTGGCTACAAATAACTATGCCTGGGGTAGTTTACTGTCAAGAGCTCGGGTACATGGAGTACACAAGGTAGATGCAATGGTTGCATTAGAGGCAAAGGTGGAAGCATTCATGCAAAAGATGGATCAATTGGTAATGCCTTCTACCCAAGGGCAGGTAATGAGTGTAAGTAGTAATTTTTGTAGGGAAGGGCATCTAAACCATGAGTGCCAAAATATGGGGTCTTCACAAGAATCATTGGAACAAGCGGCATTTGTAGGTAATGGTTAGCAAGGTAACAATCCTTCTAGCAACACTTACAATTCAGGTTGGAGAAATCATCCTAACTGTTCATGAAATAATCAAAACCAACCTCAGCAATCTTCTTCTAATTTTGGGATGCAAATGACTTAACTACCACCGCCTTACAATGCTCTACCGGCTAAACCATCATTGGAGGACTTGATCAACCAATTGGTAAGTGGAACAGAGACACGGTTCCATGGAGTTGATGCGATCACAAGAAATTTGGAGGTGTCCATATGCAACCTTGAAAGTTAAATTGGACAGCTAGCCAAACTCCTTGCTGATTGTCAAACGGGATCACATCAAGACAACATGGAGACCAACCCACGTGACCAAGACCGTGGAAAACGCTTATTTTAAACTGCTTTAGTTTTTTAACATCTTTTTAATTTTCATTTATTTTGCATTAATTTGGTTATTTCTTTTTAATTATTAGATTGTATGCTTTTCATGAGTTCGTGTTCTTTTACTTTGATTCCATTAAATTTCATATAAAAATGTAATTTTTTTTTTTGCCAGAGCTGATTTATAGCTGGGCCAGTACAGCCCGATAGAGAACGTGGGTCGAACAAGCCCGATGGCAGGCCCGTTCATCCGCAACATCAAAAGTCGGCCTTCTTGGCTATTTTGTTCAAAAAATTTTCATCCCCCTTAATTTCTCTCAACCGATCGCTGGGTTCAACTCCGGAATACCGCCGAGTTACTTCCTAAACCTCTAAAACATCTCCCAAACATAAAATCTTCACTTTGTTCTTAGAAGTTTGGATTTAAACTAAGAAAAATTCAATTTTTTTTCTTCCAAAACCCATTTTTCAATCCTTCCATTTGGTGCACAATTTCTTCAATATTTTTACATAGGATTATTGCCCATACATTGGAGATCATTGTGGTATGATTTTTCTATACTTTCTACAGTTTAATTTTTTTTAATGAATTTTGGGTATTTTTCTATAAATTTTTGGGCAAAAATTCTAGATTTTTTTTTTTTTTGGGTAGAATTTGATTGTTAATATTACTTCATTTGAGCTTCCGGTGTAACTTTGAGTTGCTTAGAAGATTGGATAATTATTCATAACTGCTTTAGCATTAGGATAATTAAGCTTTACATTATGATATGAATGGCATGGCTAATTGAGCATTGTGATTATAAGCTCTACATTGATTCATTGATAAATATTGAGCTTTGTACTTTGATCATGATTATTCATATTATGTTGGGTATTGGACACTAAATTTCTTGTAGGTTTATTGGAAGAGGTTGTGCTATGTTTTGTTGACTATCTTGTAGTGTTTTGTGTTGTGGTGGTGGTGGTGTTGAGCGGTTGAGAGTTGAGCATTGATTGTGTGTTCTCAAGAGTAAGTTGAGGGAGTCCTATTTTTCTAGTATATCACTTTTCGTCATCATTCCATCCTGTCTAGGAAACCTAGGGGGTTAGCACCGGGGGCTAAGAGAGCTCGAAAGGCATCTTCATCCACACCCTCTTTCGAGCCTCTACCTACCCAACCTACCAAATTCCATGATCCTATGTATCAAATCTGGTATGACAAGCATCAACACAATATGATTATAGTAGAAAAGTGATATAGGCCTTCTTTAGGTAATTCCTTAGAGCTTTCTACTATGTTCAGGCGCTTAGGGTGGAAGTCCATGATTAGAATGGAAGGTGCTTATTGTCTTATGCGCATGAGAGAGTTTTATGCCATCATGAAGGACAAAAAAAAAAAAAAAAAACCTCCAAGTCATCTCCACCATGGTAAAAAGGGTTCTCATTGAGGACTAGAGTAGCTAGAATTTTGGGAGTCCCATATTGAGGGGTAGTGGATTGCTATAGATCATAATAACCAAAAGGTCATTTCTGAGCCTACCTGGGATGTAAGGGTTGTAAGGGATAGTTTTTCGCATTTGGAGAAAAGAGTGAATAGGTCAAAACCGTTACTACTCGAACAATGGCCTTGAGGCTCACCGGCGTGCCATAGTCTATATTTTTACTTTTAACGTTTACCCTAAGGCTAGTGGCTTCAATGAGTTTAGGGTCCTTGATTTTTACATTTTAGATAAGATAAGAAACAATGAGCCTATTCTTCTTGCCCCAATTATCATTTAGTCTATGACAAAAATGGTTTTCTCTAACATTATAGCCAAAGCCCTCAAATTCCCTTTGATTATTATGCGTATTCTAAGAGACTTTGGAGTACGGATAGATGGAGAGTTGAGTGAGCCCACTACTAATTGAGACCTAGTGACGGAAAATACTTTAGTTCAGTATAGGTATCACTATGATGAAAGGATACAGCACTGGAAGAAGCCATTTAAGGTGCAACACCTCGGGATGGAGGAGCTTCACCTTAAGAAGGAGGAGGAAGAGGAGGCATCTACTAGACCTGCCCTTGGTGCCACTAGCTCTCATTTGTGTATTGATTTTGAGGCACGAGTGGAGGCTCAGTTGGATAGCTAAATGACCATCCTTCTCTAGGTTCGTGACTCCATTGCAAACATTTGTCACCGCCAAGATATTCAAGATCAAAAGTTGGCCACTTTAATCCAGCAATCTACTGGAGCATCTTTGAGTCGTGCAGCCACTGATTCTCATGATGACGATGATGATGAGGATGATGATGAGGACTCTTAACTTCTTCTTTATCCTTTTTATTTTATTTTATTTTCTATTATTTCTTTTCTTTTGACTTTAAATGACCTTTACTAGCTTTTAGGTATCTTTTCTTTTCATTTTCTTTTTCTAGATTTACATTTTTCTTTGGTTTGTTTTTTTTTTTAAATAGGTACTCTGGTAATGGCTCCTCCTTGTAATGGATTCGAACCTGGTGGATCTACGAGGTAATGGAAGTATTTTCTTCTCTTTATTCTTCTTCTTTATTAATTTTAGTCTTCTTGGCTGTATTTTTATTGTTATATCTTTAGCCATTTAGGATAATGTTCAATTTAAGTGTGGGGGGAAGAGTGAGGTTGAAGAAATATTTTTCCATATCATTTTTGTGAAAATTTTTCAAAATTTTATTGGTTTTCATTGATTGGCAAGGTTGTAATTCTTTGGTGAAATATGATTTTTTGGTCATTCATTTGGTGAATTTTTGTGAAATTGGTTTTGTTTGATATGAGAATTTTCATTAATCTTGTTTATGCATTGGTGTTTGAATGTTATTTGACTAATCTAGTTGAAATATGGAGTATATGAGGAATATGATAAACGTTTATTGGCTAACTCATGTATTATGAGTTTAAATTTTGCTTGGCTTTAAGTTATGATGAAGAAGGTGACTTGATAAAATATCTTTGAAAGGAAAGATTGTGAAAAATTCTTGTGAGTTGAAAAACAAAAATGAGTTGATTGCTTCCTCTTTCAAGATGAGGAAAAAATTATTTTTTCTTGATATGGGGGCCAATACGGATAGTGAAGAGAAATCCACTTTCTTGAGGCTATGAATTCCTTAAAGCAAAAGAAAGAAAGAACTGTTGAGAGGAAAGTTGTTGAAAAAATAATGAGTGATGACTATAAGGGAGCTAATACGGTGTGTGAAGAGAAATTCATACACTTGAGGCTATCAATTCCCTAAGTCATTGAAACAACAATTTGAGAGAACAAGATTAGAGTGCTTTCTATACATCATGACTTAAGCTGTGCAATTTTTGGGTCTATAATGCTTGAGTTGGTAGATGGCTTAACTTATGTGATTCATGTTATCCATATTTTAACTTGAAGAGTGAAATAATTTTCTTACGCTAAGGTATAAACTTGATTAATTTGACTTCAAGAGTTTTGTGATGTTATGTTAAATATTTCAAAATTTGAATTGTTTTCAAAGGGTATGAATGGCAAGAGCTGTATCTAAAGTTTGAAAAGAAGCTATAATCCTTGGTATGTTGTAAAAAGCTTTTGCAATAAGTGAAGACTTATGTTTTCTTGATAATTATCTTGGAGTAAAATGTTTTGCTCGAGGACAAGCAAAAGTTTAAGTATAGGGTATGTGATAGGGGTTAAAATCATAATTATTTTTCCTACTTATTTGAGGTTGTTTTGTGATACATTTGTTGTAATAACTAGGCATATTCCTTCATATTTGACATTTTAATTGTAAAAAGTATTTTTGACAAATTTGTGCAGATTTGAGTTAAATTCGACCAAAAAGTGAACAATTCCATAATTCACTTGGCGCCAAGCCCAGCCAAAAGACCAGGCACCAGGTCTATTCTGGTTAAGTAGGGGAAACCGAGCAACTTTCAAGAAGAAAATAGAACATACTTGGCACAAAGTCTAGCAAGTGGACTAAGCATTGGGTCTATTCTGTCCGGCCAGTGAAAACAGAGCAAAAACCTAGAGGAAGAACAGATTGTACCTGTCGCTAGGTGGGTGGAAGTGACCCGGCACCAGGCCTACTCTGGGGAAGCGAAAATCCTGTGTACAAATTTGGAAATTTTCTAAAGATTTCAATATTTTCTAATTTCTACTCGGCTAAGATCTCTTAAGCAATGAATTTAGCATGACAAGGGCTTATAAAAGCAAGAGAAAAGACAAGATGAGAGATATAGAGATGTAAAGACTTGGATCTAAGGGCATAAATTCAATCACTTATTGAAGGAGGAATTCATCCAATCAAAGAGAATTGTTCAAGAGAGTCTTCAAGGGTGAAGGAAGACGTTTGTCTATGAGTACTTTATTTTATCTTTGTTTTTTTTTTCCCCTTAAACAATGATGTATTAAATATTTTTATTGTAATTTAACATTATTTTGGAATTTATGATTTTGTGTTAATTTAGCTATTTGTTCAATTCTTTATCATCTTTGGTGTTTGCTTACTTGTTAGCATTGGTTATTGATGCGAGTTCCTCTAATTGATTTGGGACAACGATGTTAGGAGTTTCATTACATTGATTTCGTATTTGTCTAATCTTAATACACTTAGTGACGAAGTTAAGGTAATAGGACTAAGTAATCAAAGATTAATTGATTTCACCTCGAGCAAAGGGTTATTAGCTAATTTCATACTTATAAAGAATTGAGCTTAATGCATGTTTTAGCTATGTTTGTTTGATTGACAAATCTGTTAATATTAATCAAAAGATAGTAATTCCATGGATTGGGAAACGAAATGGAATTTATCTAAGTAGATTCATGACTTGAAAAACAATTAAATTTTACTTTATGTTCCTTCATGATGCTAAGATAATAATTAATTGAGAGAATTGCTTGTTGGCTCTTTATCATGTTTTCTAGGATAATTGTCTAAATTGCATAATCCTACATTCTTAAGTTGTGTGTGTGTGTGTGTGTGTGTGTGTGTATAATTTTCTCACTTTATTTAGGTCGGTTAAACAATGAATGAAAATTGATTAGTGTCTATTTGTTCCTTTGAGGATCGATACTCGTTAATTCCCAATGCTATACTTGCGATGAGTATATTTGCTCGTATATGTATTTTGAGATTAATGTTTTAATTTAAACTTAACTAAGGGATGGATTTAAATTTGATCATTTTTATATACCCAAAATTTATGCATCACTAACCCCAAATGAAGCTTCAATTAATTGCTTAGAGGTAAAGTTCAAACCATTATGAAATGTTTGCATATGACATCCCTAATCTAGACCATGATGTAGGTATTTCCTCAATAATTCCTTCCAGCTCTTCCATAGGTCATAAATAGTCTATTCTTCTATTTGGCAAAAGGAGAAGATGTCATTCCTTAAATTTGTAGCCCGAGTCGGAGGGACGTATTTTGTAAGAAATTTCTAAGCTACGCCCTCCCATGTCGTGATAGAGCCCAATAGAAGTGATTTTAACCATTGTTTGGCATGATCACAAGGAGAAAATAGAAATAGCCTTAATTTTATAGCATCTTTAGAGACTCCATTCAACTTAAGAGAGTCATAAATCTCAGGAAAAGTAGCTATGTGCACATTAGGATCTTCATCGGGCAGCCATCAAGTAGCACCATTTGTTGAATCATTTGAATAAACCTTGGCTTGATTCAAAATTGCTCACCTTAACCCCTAGCCTAGTAACGTAGGATTCTATACAAGATAAAATAGTCTAGCATAGTCTGCCATAGTCCTTCGCCTAATACCATTAGTATTTTGTATATTGTCCTCGTAACACTATTATGACCACCTAGATTCTCCATGTTTTCAAGATTTTTCAAAAGAAAAAATATCCTTCCTTCTTTATTAATCAATTGATTCAATTACTCCTCTTTTTTATCCTTTTCTTTTCTTAACCTCCTCAAAATCCTTTCAATTTCTGGATCAAATGCCATAATATCACCACCAACACTCCTACTCATAAACAAAAGAAGTAACCTACACAACAAAATTCAAAATTAACTTAAGCAAATTGTTGTCAAAACCAAATGTAAATATAATCCAATACTACTCCAAAATTAAAATAACCAAAAAATATAAGAAAAATAAGGCAAGACTAACAAATAGAATCCTTACAATAACACTATAAAAGAATATTATCTATTTTAAAGTATCAATGCAAAAGTATACCAGGAAAAATATTTACAAGATATCCACAACTATTCACGAACTAACTATTTACACAAGTTATCAATATATATATATATATATATATATATATATGTGTACGTACGTACGTACGTATGTATGTGTGTGTGTGTGTACGTACGTACGTACGTACGTACGTACGTACGTATGTATGTATGTATGTATGTATGTATGTATGTATGTATGTATGTAATATATACAAGGCTAAATCAATGAAATTCAAGTTTTTCAAGATTTTATCTTTCAATACACGATAGCACTGCCAAAAACTTGTTGCGTGTGTGAGTGTATAAAAATACTATCAACAAAATCACACAAATAGTATAGTTTCCATTAAAATGTCACAATTATTCACAAACACACTTTAGTCAAGTATACCTATTATGTAGTATAGAATTATAATGGTAAGTATAAAATCTAAGAAAAAGGTGGCAAGTACTCTTACTTTACTCTAGTATCTTATTTAGCTAACAAAATTAGAGAGTTAAAACAAAAATGACAAATCACCTAAAGAATATATCAACCTATACACAAGATAGGTCACTAAAGATCACAAAATCAATCCAAGAACAAGAAAAGATGATAAGGTATGTAATCAAATAAAATCCTCCAAAAATTAGCCAAATACTAAATACTAATTTAGTTAATTGAAAATTATAATAGGAAGGATTGCCCGAAATTGAGTCTCATTCTTTCTTGAGTCATGAGCCCTCAATCTTTAGAGTATCTCTACCTCCTAAATTAGACCTAAAGAGTATTAAATCCAACAACCTTGCTTTCCAAATCCAAAAAGCCCAATGTGCCTATCTCTATGCAACATTGCCACTCCACCAATTGCCCATGTCTTTTTTCCCTAAATCTTACCTCAAATTCATTAAAGGAAAACAAATCAAGTGCAAAAATTAAATTTGGACCAAACTCCTAATCTCATTCCTCAAATTCATTAAAAGAAGGGAAGCTCAAATAAATTGATGCGTAAATTTTGGGTGTATAAAAATTATCAAATTTAAATTAATTCCTTGGTCAAGTTTTAATTAAAACATTAATCTTAAAATACGCATATAAGAAAGTATACTCATTGCAAGCATAGTATAGGGAATTAACGAGTATTGATTCTCAAAGGAACAAGTACACACTAGTTGCTTTTCATTCATTGTTTAACAAACCAAATAAAATGATAAGATAATAAAAAATAAAGAAAAATATATACAACTCAAGGATGAAAGAATACGTAAATAGACAAATATTCTTGAAAACATGACCATGAACCACTTAGTAATTATCACAATCAATTATTATCTTGGCATCATGAAGGATTTAATATAAACCCACTTCGTTTGCAATCTATGGAATCACTATTTTCTAGTTAAATTAGTGAACATATTTTGTCTCAACCAATTTATCCAAAAGATGTAAAATCAATCTTTATATAAACTCCTATATTCTAGGTGATTTAAAACATGAAATTAGTCAATGAATCCATATTCTAGTATTCATCAACCAACATTTGATTACCTAAGTTCTTAACAATTAACTCATTTTCAAGCAAGTTAAAAGATAACAAATAAGGAATTAATTAATTAAAGTTATTATCAACCCATTTTTCAAGTAAGTTAATAACAAAAATCAATCAACAAACTCTGTAAGCAAAACAAGTAGTCAAATCCCAAGATAAATAATGAATTGATCAAAAAACTAAATTAATTCAAGAAATCATAAATCCTAAAAACAATTTCAAGGTAAAATGAAAATATTGAATACATCATTGTTTAAGAAAAAAGAAAAGAAAGGTAAAAAAAAGCACTCATAGACAAGACTTCTTCTTCACCTTTGACGAATTTCTTGAACAACCTTTCTTGATTTGATGAACTCCCCATTTAATGAGTGATTGGAATTTTAGCTCCTTGAATTCACCTAATTTCTTTTATGTTTTCTTTTGGTTTTATAGGCTTCTTTGATGCCAAATTCGTTGCTTGAGGAGTCTTCACTGAGTGAGATTCAGAAAATGCCAAAATTTTTGAAAAATTACCAAATTCACGCACAGGATTTTCGCCATTCTAGATGAACTTGGTGCCAAGTCCAGTCGACCCACCTGGCACCAAGTGTGTTCTATTTTTTCCTTGGAGGTTGCTCTGTTTTCACTATTTGGGCAAAGTGGACCTGGTGTTTGGTCCTCTTGTCGGGCTTGGCACTAGGTGCATGCTAGAAAATTCACCTCTTTGTTCGAAATCAACTTAAATCTACACAAATTTATCAAAAATACTTTCTACAAGTAAAATGTCAAATAGGAAGGAATATGCTTAGTTATTACATCAAAAGTATCTCAATTTAGCATCAAATAACTAGGAAAATAGTAATGATTTTAGCCCCTATCAATTCCCCCACACTTGAACTTTTGCTTGTCTTGAAGCAAAAACATTTAGGCCAAGAAAATCATCAAAAAAAATACAAGCTCTTTATCATTCTCAAAAATTTGAAACATAACAGGAATCATAATTTACTTTCAAACTTTAGATAAAAATCTTGCCATTCATCAAACCCTTTGAAAACAATTCAAACTTTAAAACATTTGATAAAACATCACAAAAATCTTGAAGCCAAATTAACCAAGTTTATACCTTAGTCTACGAAAATTGTTTCACCCCTCAAGTAAAAACATAGACAATATAAATCATATAAGTCAAGCTATATACCAACGCAAGCATTATAAATCCAAAAATTGGACAACTCAAGTTATGATGTAAGGAAAACACTCAACTTTTTTTCTCTCTTCAATGACTTAGGGAATTAATAGCTTCAAATACATGGATTTCTCTTCACACACCGTAATGGCCCCCTTTTAGTCATCATTAATCATTTTTCCAACCTCTTTCCTCTCTTTTAACTCTTGGGAATTCATAGCCTCAAGAAAGTGAATTTTTTTCACTATCTGTATTAGCCCCCATAAACAAGCAAAAACAATACTTTCTCATCTCCAAAGAGGAAACTATAATCAACTCATTTTCTCAAATTTTCAACTCACAATTTTCTTTTTTCACAGTCTCTTCACTCAAAGATCTTTTATCTCCTCACATTCCTTGTTATAACTCAAAGCTAAGCAAAGTTTAAACCCGTAGTACAAGAATTAGCCAATAAACTGTTTCCACATTCATCATATTCTCCATATTCAAACTAGATGAGTTAAATAATACTCCAACACCAATGCATAAACAAGATTAATCCAAATTCTCAAGTCTTAAAAATATCCTATCCAACAAATCGATTTCATAAAAATCCACTAAATGAATGACAAAAATTCATATCCAAGTAAGAAAAATAATTACAACTTTGTTAAACAATGAAACCAAAAAAAAAAAAAATTGAAAATTTTCACACAATAATGTTATGGAAAATAATTTCAATACCTAAACTCTCCCCCCCCTCCCCTTACACTTACACTGGACATTATCATCAATGGTAAAAAATATAACAACGAAAAGAAAGCCAAGAAGACCAAAATAAATAAAGAGGAAAAAGAAAGAGAAGAAAATACTTCCATTGCGAAGTAGCTCCAATTTTCCAAACTTTATTTTCAAAAGTATAAACAAAATTGCTTCTCAATTTCAAAATTTTCCAAAGAAGCTCAATACCAAGAAAACACCAAGATAATTGATAAAAACTTGGACAAATAATATTACCAAACCACTTCTCCACACTTAAACTAGACAATGTCCTCATTGGAAAAAAATAAATACAAAAAAGCATCTCCAAAGGAACCAAAAATGATAAAGGAGGAGAGGGTGAAGCAATACTCCCCAAGTACAATAAGCTCCAATATATATCATGTTGGGGTGCCTTGCATCCCACATCGAGAAACTAAAGAATTCTTCACCAACATTAATGCTTTGCTTAGTACTAAAATCCCACATCTATTATGCAAGAATTCTAACAACCTCAAGTTACCTATAAATAAAGGCCTTAGTTTGGTTCTTTGATGAACAACAAAACAACACCAACACAAGAGTTTGAATAGCCATTGAGGCATTTGTTCTTTATATACTCTTGTTCTCTATTAGTGGTGTTTAGTGGCTTAGGAACACTTTCCTAAAGCCTTGTAAACTGTCTTTTTCATAATGAAGTTTTGTTCTGCCTTCGCCCATGGACGTAGGTCATTTGACCGAACCACGTAAGTTCTTATGTCTTTCTCTTTTATTTCCTTTCTCATTATTTTTTTCGCATTATTTTTGTTATTATTATTTCTTTGCTATCGTCTTGAGTGGTTTTGCCATTGGAGTTTTGGTTTTTTCTTGGGGCCTATTCCTAACAAACTGCTATCAGAGCTACTAGTTCTTAACTTTGTGGCAATGACGATAACAAAGACTAAGGTGGAGAAATTCAATCAGAGTGTCAACTTCGGCATGTGGAAACTCAAAATGGAGGCTATCTTAATTCAAGACGGAGTTGACTTAGCTTTGAAAAGAATAGAGGAGAAGCCAACAGAGATGACAATAGCGGAATTTGAAGACTTGGATAAAAGAGTGAGATCAAGTATCATTCTAAATCTCTCTAATGAGGTTTTAAGAGAAGTTGTTGCTGAGACTTCTGCCAAAGCTATGTGGGAAAAGTTGAAGGTTTTGTATATGAAGAAGATAGTGAAGATTCGACTCTATCTGAAACAAACTTTGTTTACTCTTCGAATAGGTGAAGGTACATCTATTACTTCACATCTTGATACGTTTGATTCTCTCATTATGGATTTGAATAATATTGATGTGAAAATAGATGATGAGGATCGGGTCATTTTATTGTTGCGTTCCCTTCACCAATCCTTTAAGCATTTTCGAGATACTATAATGTATGGAAAGAAAACTATCTCATATAAAAAACTTCAATCTGCTTTGAAATGAAAAGAAATGATTGATAGAGATTCAATTAAGGAGGTTAGTAGAACTCAGGCTAAAGGTCTGGTAGCCAGGGGTAGATCTGAAAATAGAAATTGTAGCAGTAGTAAATCAAAATCCAGATCCAAATCCATATATAGAAATTTGGTTTGAAATTATTATCATAAAAATGGGCACATTAAGTTTGAATGCTTTAAATTGAAAATAAGGATAAGCATAAAGAAAGATCTACTGATACTGCTGAAGCTAGTGTTGTAGCAGATGAGAGTGAAGGAAATATTTTCTTTGTTACTGATAGCAGGACAAAATCTAAAAATGAATGGATTCTAGATTCAGGTTGTTCTTACCATATGTTTCCCAATAGGGATTTGTTTTCCACTTATGAAGCTTATAACAGTAAAGTTGTTATGATGGGCAATAATGTTGTTTGAAATGTTGTGGGTAAGGACACAGTTTGAATTAAAATGCATTATGGTATTGTGATGACTCTCACTGATGTTAGACATGTTCCTGTTTTGGAAAAGAATCTCATCTCTTTGAGCAGCCTTGAGGCTTTTGGGTGTAAATATGAAGCTAAATGTGGAGTTTTGAAAAATTGTAAAGGTGCTCTTGTTGTTATGAAAGGTTACAAGTCTGGTAGTTTATATACTTTGTAGGGAACTATTATCGCTGGTTCTGTTGCAGCTTCTACATCAGCTTTATCTGATTCTAACATCACCAAGTTGTGGCATTTGCATTTGGGGCACATGAGTGAGAAAGGTTTGCGCATGTTAAGTAAAAAAGGCATTCTAGATGGACAAAATACCGATGCATTGGTCTTTTGTAAGCACTGTATTTTTAGGAAGTAGAAAAGAGTCAGCTTCAACTCACCAGCAATTCACCAGACTAAAGGTACTTTGGATTATATTCATTCAGATCTTTAGGGTTCATCTTATGTCCTGTCTAAGGGTGGTGGCAAGTATTTGTTGACTTTTATTGATGATTATTCAAGGAAAGTTTGGGTCTATTTTCTTAAGAATAAGAGTGATGTTTACCTAACTTTCAAACAGTAGAAAGTTTTGATTGAGAAACAGACAGGTAAATAGAAAAATTAGTTGAGGACAGATAACAACATGGAATTCTGTGAAAAATAATTTGATGAATTTTGTAAAAATAAAGGAATTGTTTGGCACTGTATAGTAAGAATAACGCCTCAACAAAATGGAGTTGCAAAATGTATGAATAGAACTTTTTTGGAAAGAGCACGATGTATGATTTCAAATGCAGGATTGACAAAGGATTTCTAGGCAGAGACAGTTTCTACAACATGTCACATTATCAACCGCGCTTCTTCTGCATCTCTTAATTTCAAAACTCCTGAGGAAGTTTGGTCTGGTACGTCTGCTAATTACTCTGATTTAAAAGCTTTTGGGGTGTCCAGCATACATGCATGTAAATGATAGGAAATTGGAGTCTAGAGCTAAGAAATGTCTTTTCTTTGGGTATGCTTCTAGTGTGAAAGGATATAGATTGTGGTGTCCAGATCCCAAATCACCAAAATTTGTAATTAGTAGAGATGTTACATTTGATGAATTGTCTATGTTAAATTCCAAAAGGGAGTCTTCGAGTTCTTCTCGTACAGATGAAGATGGTACGTAGGAGCAGGTGGAGCTTGAAATTAGCAGTTTTGGTTCTTTGAAGTTGACTTCTTTTATTCAGCAAAGTTCAATACCAGTACTTGTTGCCTCTGAACAAGTTGTGGTTTCTAATCAAGGAGTTCAAGAGGAAGACGAATATTCCATAACCAAGAATAGACCAAGAAGAAAGATTAAACCATTTTAAAGATTTGCAAATTTAGTGGCATATGCATTATCAGTTGTAGAAGAAACAGTTGGAGTTCGTAAGCCATTCAAGGAGTGCCTAGACTTGAATGGTGTTCACTATTCGTGATTTGTGATCTTTTTAATTTTGTGGAGAAGGTGGAGCAAAATTGCTATATTTAAGTTTGGGACGCAAGTGAAGGTGGAGATTTATTGGGGTGCCTTGCATCTCACAACAGGATACTAAATAATTCTTCACCAACATTGATGCTTTGTTTAGTATTAAAATCTCACATCGATTATGCAAGAATTCTAACCACCTCAAGTTACCTATAAATAAAGGTACTACTAAAAATTCAAGCAAATAGGACGGCCGTAAAACCGCCGTATTTGACAAAATACCGTCGTTTTTGCTACAAACGACAGTCCAACGATGGTTTCTCAACCATCGTGCATAATATCATCATTTTTTATTTCTAAAGGCCAAAAAATCATCATATTTATTTAATACGACGGTTTAAATACGACGGTCAGGAAAAAACATCGCCATTACTTACACGAGCTGAGATTCTGCAAACCGTCGTATATGGTAAAAAAAACCATCACAATTATTCAGTAACTACAATGGTTTCAAACCATCACAATTAATATTTGTGACAGTCTGCAACCGTCGTAATTACTACCGTCGTAATTACTACCATCGCAATTAATCAGTATTTACGATGGTTAACTATGATAGCCGTAACCATTGCAAATACTCAGTAATTGCGACTATAAGTAAAAACGATGGTTCAGACCGTCGTTTTTTAGTCCCCCCACCCTTTTTTCGTAATTTGTTTATTTAAGCATCTACCCCGCCTGCAAATTAAACCTAACTAAGCCAAAAGTTCAACACAATTACAGTTAAAACTGAAAAAAATTCATTAGCAAAGCTAACATCAATCAAACTATAAATAAATCAAAATGAAACTAAAACATGCACAAATGAAAGTAATAGTACATATAGAAAAAGTAGGAAATAAAATGTATCAATCCCAAATACTACTCATACACAACAAGAGCGGAAAAAAATGACTCAATCATGCTCATCACCAACAACATCATCATTAGGAGCTTCAGATTGTACGTGGGGATGAGGTGAACTAACACCAGGAGAGGTGATAGAGGCACTAGATGGAGGTCTAGGAAATGTAACAAATACGCCTATGTTAGCACTGTGGGATAGAACTAATTCTATACGTGCGTACATCTCGACTTGCATAGCCTTTACACGTGCCTCCATCTCAGCTTGCATAGCCTGACACTCTAATAACCTCCTCAACCTCACTAGAATAGCTGGATGAATGTCTAACTGTAGTTGGTGTTGGTCCATTTCCCTGACATCAAACACGACCCCTCGTGTCAAGATCGAACATGCGCTAAAAAATACGATCCTTCACCTTAGTTAATATTAAAGTTAATATATTCATTTGTCATATTTTAGCAATTCAGCAAAGTAAAGCATTAAAAATGCCTTACAATCATATTAGCAGTTAAACCATCAACCTACCGACCACGTCACCTTTGTGTCACAAGAAACATATCATACTGTGACGTCGACTAGCCTTGTGAGGCCCTCTACAAATATGAACAACAGTTAATTAGATAATATTTATAAAAATAAGATTTTTTTTTTTTACAATCTACTAAGAAAGACAAAATAATGACATATACAATAATCTAACTACCTGATCAAGTATTACAGAAAGTGGCATCCTAACTGTGGCTGGTGGATATATAATATGTGATCGATTCTGGTTGTTCTGCATAGCCTCCGCCTATGAATTAACAATGTAGTTAATATGTAACAAAAACATATCATAACCATCTTATATACGTAAACAACTTCACAATATAAAAAGTCTAATAGAGTTAATTATATGACCTGCACATCCTTTAAACGCCAATAATCAACTAACATCTTCCATTGATCTTCGTTGACCTTCTATCTCCACAAGTAATAGGCTCCGTGGTATGCTTGAAAAGAATATATTATCTATGCTTGAGCTTGGATTTGTAATCTTTCCAGGCTGCACAAAGCATCTTTATTGTGACAGTACGCCTCTCAGGTGGCAATGTTGTGTTGTCCTTACACGCGTTAAATAAATAAGTGATTAGGCAAAATATAAATTGTTAACAAACTAAACTTTTAATTGGGGAGACATTAGCTAAAGTTAGTAAGAAATTTATTTAGCTGTATTTCTTCCCACACAGAATCCTTCATTCTTTGAGGTACAAAATGCCAATCTCTACAATTTAAAGGAAGTCTATTACCCATTCATGCAAAACAACAAACTATGGAACTGAAGCGAGAAGCATCCACCCCTATAAGTCCTTCATGATGGTTAACTCCAACCTTGTACTTCCTAAAGCCTGGTTCAACCCACTAAGGAGTAACTTTCCACCCCCTCCCCTCAAGTAGCTCTGGATAAAGAACCTAGAAATAACAATTTAAATAGTTACCAAATACTAATATGTAAAAATTAATTAGCAGTATTATATGTATAGGACAAAAAAATAATAAATTAACACAAACTTGAGGCGCTAGGTCCTAAAGAAGTAGGTGCTGTTGTAGACGGAGCCCCACTAGAAGTAGCTGCATATGAGGTGCAACTAGGACCTGCACTAGAAGTAGCTGCAGGAATTATTGTATTAGGACCAACACTAGAAGTAGTTGTAGCTAATGTGCTAGTAGATCTTCGCGTCTTTAATGCCTGTGAAGAACTAGCCCCTGACCTTAACACTGCCATAGCATCTTGCATCAATGCACACCAAAGTCGTTTGTTCACCATTTGCAAAGCACAAAAAATAAACATGACATTAATAATTATAGATAAATTCATGGATTTATTCAAATTATAAAAAAAATGTAGAAACATAAATTTTATCAAATAAATATATACAAAACAATTGAGAAATATATAATATACACTTAAGTCACTGCTAGTGTCCTTTTACCGGTTAAATCCACTTCCTTCCTAGAAATATCACTTCTAACCCATATGGTATCTACTTCGTGTGAAATAGGACGAGAATCTAATTGTTGTGCCAGAAACATTTCTATGTTATGGTCTCTTGAGTACACATCGAACTTATCTCTTCTAATCATTGACATTACCACATGCCAGTCTCTCTGTCTAGGACAATGAGAATACTAAACTTGCTCTACTTGATTTGCTAGTGTAAATGGCTTATCCATCACTCTACTTTCCCGGTACAACAAACAGTCAAAATTCACCAAAGTGAACTTGAGGTCGTCAACTTTGACACCCCGATGCACATCAACCTAATCACATTTAAATAACAAAAATTCGAATTGATTGCAATATCGGATCATGATGATATCAATAAGCACCCCATAGTAGTTGACACCACCCGCTATGCTAGCGTAGCTCGTAGTGTCAGCTCTACACATAACACCAGAATTCTGAGTAGACTTATTAGCCTCGAAGGTTATTGTACAAAGTCGAAACCCATTCATGTTGCATGCATTATAATGCTTTCCTTGTTTGAAAGGACTACTAGCAAGCTTTCTAACTTCAATAGAAATATCATGACATTCTTCATTACTTTCAACCTATATAAAGCACACGAGCAATAATAATATAAGTTCTACCAACTTAGTATGTTTGAAATAATTATTAGCATTTTTCTCTTTGAAGCATAACTTACATAACACTTGATTCAAGTGTGAAACGTTTGACAGTGAATACGTTGTTTATCATGTAATCGAGCTCTCGGATACTCTCTATTTATAATAGACATATGAAGGCTGTATATGTCACACATGGGAGTTTAGTATGAACATATATATACATAAATGCATGAAATTATATATAATAAATTCAAAATAAAATGAACTTTCTATATGGTTTAAGAATGTCGGAGTTGGCTAGAACCCACCGGTATGCTTGTATCAAGGTAGTACAATCAAATATTACATCAGTTCCCTTTCCAATTGGTTTACCCATGTCATTGCCATCATTAACATATCTCAAGGGCCTATCCTATTTGCTCTCAACATCATCTAGATATCTTGATACAAATGTCATACATTCCTCCATTAAATACCCGCTGGCAATAGAACCTTCCGGTCGAGCACGATTACGTACGTAACACTTTAGTGTTTTTAAGTACTTTTCAACCAAAAACATCCATCGACATTTTACTGGGCCAGCTAACAATGCATCCTCTGCCTAATGTATTGGTAAATGTTCTATTATGTCAAAGAAACTTGGGATGAATATCTTCTCAAGGAGACATAGTATAACTTGTGTGAAACCCCAGTTAAAACCAACCTTAGAGTAAGAGGGTTGGGGTGCATATCATATTTCATTGCATGTTTAAATATATTTTTATATGATTTTATGTGCATTGAATTTGTGATTTATAGTCTAGAGGGCTTGGTTATGACTATTAAGTAAGAAGGGAAAAATGGTAATTTTTGCTTGAGGTGGAAAAAGGGAGATAGCTTGAGGATTGAATAGGAAAATATTTTTAGAGGGAAAATAAGAACAAGAGTTGTTGTGGTTTAGTGGTTAGAGCCTTAGAATTAATTCTTGAGGTCTTGGATTCAAATTCCATCATAGGAGCTTTGGCTTGGTTAAATTTTATTTTTGCTTGGGAAGTAATATTTTCGGCCTTATGAGCTTGGAGTAGAGTAGAAATGTTGTCTTAAGAGAGACATGATAGGAGTATCCTCATCCTACTTTTTTGCCTACACAAAATTCCTAAGGGAAATCTATTTCCTCTTGATCCTTAATTTTTTCTATTTTTCTCAATTCATTAGCTTGTTCAAATTGTTCAAGCCAATTTTATTCTAGAAAAATTCCAGCAATGTGCTGTGGCTTTGTAGGTTCAAAATGTCTTAGTAAGAGACATCTTATGGACCGAAACCATGGAAGAGGGGGAAAGGATTTCAAGTGAATTAAATTCCTTAGTAAACTTTCTAAAAACTTTACTTTAGCTAAGTTCATTTTTCCTTCATGCATGGAACTGAAATTTTTCCCAGCTTTGTGTGCTTTCAAGGTGTCAAAATTCTTAGCCATTATTCCCTCCCAAATGCTGCCAGAAAATGGCCCTTTTGATCAAGTTAGAACTTGGATTTTTCTGATCATTTTCAGACTGCACAAAAGCTGTGCAAAACCAGGAAAATTTCTGGGCAAATTCACAGCTTAAGAGGTCCGAAACCAAGCTGGTTTCTTCCAGTTTTTGTTCAACATCTTAGCCACGTTTTTCCTCCATGAAGAAGGCTGGAAACCAGCCTTGAAAAGCCTTGAAATTCCCCTTCAAACTCCCTGCAAGTCAACTGGAAAAGGGCAGCCAAAAAACTGCCTAGAAAATTCCAACAAGCAGCAAAATCCTGTGCAAAAATTTTTCAGCCTTGGTTCCTAATTCATCCCTAGCCGAAACTCCATCCTTCTTCTGCACAAATCACCCTTAAACCTTCAGTAACTGAACTCCATTATCCTCCTCAAGCTTCTGCACGAAAATCTAGTCATGGCTTCCTAAAAGATTTCCAAAAAAATTCTGCAAACATGATCTGATTTGGATACCAAAATTCCAACCACCATGATTTAACAACTTTCCATAAAATATACCTCAAACAACCAGACCTTCCCTTCACCATTACACTCAGTATTTTCGGCCACCTTTAGCCTCCCTCAACTAGCATTCATCTAGCCGAAACACTGCGAGCAATTCGGCCGTGGCAGACTTCCAAAAGCTCTCCCATGATCAAAGGTATTCCTGAATATTTAATTTCCAAATTTGCTTCCCAAAAATATTCTTCAAGGATTTCAACAACTAGCCTTTCCTTTTCCCTTCCAAACTAGAAAATCAGCTACCAAAACCCTTCAAGCAGTCGGCCAACCCTAATCTTTACAGAATTTCGGCAGCTCCAATCCCAAAAGCTCTCTACTCTCTTCGACATCAAGGACACACAACACACCCAGAACACCTACTTCTTCCTTTCACCCAATACTCTCCCAAATCACTTCAAACTCCTTCTAAAATTTCTAGATTGAACCTACTCATTGCCGTGAGTCCATCAATACCATTCTTAACATTAAACTTCAAAATCCAACTTGCTATTTTGGATAAAAAAACCAGAAATTTTGTGAAGGCTCAAGAACGCCTTCAAGGTAGGTTTGTTCTAACAACTTCATCTTCTCCAATCTTGATCTCTAATGAATATATATGTGAATAAATATGCTAATGGTCTCTCTCTCTCTCTCTTTCTCTCTCTCTCATGGCCGAATCTCTCTCCTCTTGGCTGGATGGCTTCTTCTCCAATGGCCATGCTTTCTTTTCTTGGACAGATTTAGGCATCTAGGGGTTGACAACCATTCGAAACTCCTTCAAGATATTCAGCAAACAAGTAAGCCTTTTAACCCTTCTTTTAAATTCTAGATTTATGTCTCTAGGATGATGTTGATAGAAGGTGGATTGTGGATAGGGTTTGAGTATATATTGTTGAGGTTGAAGTATGAATGTATGTATGAGTATGAAGAAGATGGGATTTATGCATGGATGGATTAACTTGGTTAATTGTAGGATGATTTAAGGTTTAATGCATGTCTCCATGTCATAGGTAGTATTTGTGATGAAGTATGCTAGAGATTATGTCACCTTTGGTTAATAGGATTTATATTCATGTTGGATTATTGAAGCCTTGATCATATTTATGCTAGTAGGGGTTAGATCATGTCTTGGTAAATTTAGATCTATGCTTATATGCATGATTTGGATTATTTGATGAATTGAAGGATTGTATATGTTCATGATTGTGGTTAGCCATAGAAGTATAATCATGATCTAGTTGTCCCTAAGCTAATTTTTATTTCATGAATAAAATATTTAATAAAATGATTTTGCTAAGTAATTTTGAAAAACTCTAGGAAGGGTAGATTTGGATTATTATATATAATAAGGATATTTTAGTTAAATAAATAATAGCTTTTGCCAGAAAAAATAAATAAATATATATATATATATATATGTAGATATTATATAAAATAATGAAATCAACTAAAACCTTTTATGGAAATAATCATAATTGGTAAAATATTTATTACTAAAAATTTAATTATTATATTTAATCAAAACTCATTAAAATTTTATTTATTATTTTTCAAGCAAGACTCATTAAATTTATTTTCAACTAATTTTAGTTATCAATTATTTTCTAACAACTAAATTAGT
The DNA here is from genome assembly GCA_026120185.1 of Voacanga thouarsii. Lineage (NCBI taxonomy): Eukaryota > Viridiplantae > Streptophyta > Magnoliopsida > Gentianales > Apocynaceae > Voacanga > Voacanga thouarsii. The sequence continues at coordinate 3,226,185 of JANUWF010001921.1, forward strand.
AATAAATCATTATTTTACCTAATACCACCTAGGACTCTTTATCAAGTAAACTCTAAATTTTTCTTAGCACGATTTAAACCATCAACTTATTAGTACTTGTTTTTCAAAACATTAATTATTTTAAATATCAAATTAGGCTTAGCTTATAAACCTATTAATTTATAGTTTGGCCTTAAAGTTTGGGACACTAGGATCATGGTTGTAATGAGTTGAGTTGTTTTAAATTGAGAAAGTGGATTTTGGCTTGAGTTTGATTGTGGTTTGTATTTGCCCATGCGAGGTTAGGTCAGCTGTTGGAGACCTTATATTGTGAGCAAGAATCAGGTAAGCTCCTGCTTAAAACCTGATTGATGAAACATGTTTATTATGGCAAGCAAAATGTAGAGTGCATGGACACTTAGTTTTGCAAGGGCAATTGAGGATTAACTTCTTACCTATTTCAGACAAACAATTTATTTGAAAATCAAAAAGCAGATTTACTCAATCTCAAAACTCTTTCCAAAATTGATTTTGATAAAGACTTTGGGAACCCTTAATTGCCATTTTCATGTGGAACAGTGTTTTGTTCATTTTATCCCAAGTGGGAAATGTCGTTGAGTACTCAATAAGGGTGGACTACTAGAGCTAGTCTTTGAGGGGTTAGGGTAAGTCTCTCAGTAGGTGGCCACCTCTGAGGAGTGAGTCATTCCCGGATAGGACGTCAGTCCAGTAGGTTGTGCCGGTCCGAGCTAGCAGTGTTCTCTTTCAGTCAAGTGACTGTGTGTTGGCGGAATGGACACTCGGTTGTTGTTTGGGTATAGAGAAAGAGGAGTATCTTGCCCAGTAGGCCGATCACCTACTTTTGTCAGTCTGCACAAAGTGTGGCATTTTGACTGGCGGTATGCACAAAGTGTGGCATGCTGACCATACAGTTATGGGGCCCAACGTGTGGTAACCCATAATCATTTCTTTTGAGTGGTTGATTTTATTGATTATTTATGGTTGGAAAAGCCAAAACATCACTCTTGCTTTTGACAAATGTTTATTGCTTGCCAGTGATCCCTTATAAAGAATTTTATACTTTGCATTCACGAACTATTTTCTCCTGACACTTAAGCACACACAGACTTACTGATATTTCTGTCTCACCACCATTTTAACCATGATTTCAGGTCGATCCTGCTATAGGGATGAGTAGCTAGTTATTGCCTGCTTTGGAAAATTTTCTGATAATTTATTTTATGTAATGTTTTGGGGAGATGAGAGTGGATAAATTTTATTATCGATTTGTTGTTGGTATTCTTGGATTTATTTTTGGGATGTAATAAATTTTAAGTTCAAGTATCATTTATATTCCGCTATTGTATTTATGTGACCTAGTTATAAAGATCCCTTGTCCTTTGGACGGAGCGACATCCCCGGCACTGGCAGGCCTAGGTAGAGGGGTGTTACAACTTGGGATGCTTAAGATGTCTCTCCTTGTTAACCTTCGAGTACAACTATCTAAAATATGAAGCAGTCTCAATCAATAATAGTATAACATTCCTTAGCAAAGTTGTGCAGGCAGCTAATGGGATTAATTGTTAGAGTAAGATGTGAGAATTGTGACTTTTCAAACCTCCCGAAATCTTTGTTCTCATGTTTACCCGTTGAGAAATATTAGAACAGTAGCCATCGAGAACTCTCAATTCTTTCAAAACTGTCAAGAAGATTTTAACTTCAGACTTACTCATTGAGTAAGGAGCTGGTGGCAAACTGTATCCAGTTCCATGGGCTTTAAAATGGGGTATAGAGACTTTCTAATATTCATGATTTTCACGTCTTGACCAGCTTTCAAGCTATCTTTCGAAGAACTACTATCACCTAATATTGTATTCAATAGATTGGCCGAAAATTTTTTCTCTATGTGCATCTGGTCAAGATTGTGCCTCATCAAATTGCTCTCCCAATATGGCAACTCCCAAAATATACTTTTCTTCTTCCGTTCATAGTCAGGCTAGATTCTGATTTTCATATCATCTATTTCATATTTTGTTAAACAACCCCCAAGTTGTGTCAATATTTCAGCACCCGTGCACCTTGTTGGTGCTTATCGTGTTTCCATTCCACCATAGAAAAACACTTTATCCCTACGGAGCTTATGTGACTGGTCAAGAAATCTACGATGGTGTAAGAAGCAATATTTACCCTCGTTAGGCAAGCGGTAAGCTAAGTAATTAACACTGCAAATCGTACATGCTTTCTCGGTATGAACACAATAACTAGATAGATTCCCATAAGTAAGAAAATCACTTATAGTCCACATAACATTTGCATGCAAACGAAACATCGCTTTTGCTTATGCATCATATGTCGTCACACTATCACGCCACAATTCTTTCAACTCCTTGATAAATGGTTGCATAAAAACATCAATTTTGTTCCCTGGAGTCTTAGGCCCATCAATAAGAGTTGACAATATAAAATACGGTTGCTTTATGCATAACCAATGTAGTAAATTGTACGGTATTAAGACAATAGGCCAAGTAGTATGTGGTATGTGCATATTTGAAAATGGACTAAATCCATCTGAGGCAAGATCGAGCCTTACATTCCGACAATTGCCTGCAAATTCTAGATGCAATTCATCAAACTTTCTCCAGGCCCTTGAATTAGTTAAGTGCCTATAGACTCCATCTTTCACACGACCTTCTTCATGCCACCTCATAAGAGAAGTAGTTTTGCAAGACATGAATAGTCACTTCAACCTTTTAGTTAACGGAAAATACCTAACATGCTTACATGCAATGGTACTGCCCTCTTTTTTGTACCTCAGAGCGTCACACACCCTATAATGAATAATTGCCTCATTTTCCCCCTGTATATCATACAATTGTTTGGACAAGCATCCCATAATTTACATTCCATTCCTAACACATTCGTAATCTTACTAGCCTCATAGTAATTTTTAGCAATCTTCACATCCATCTCACCAAAAGCATCTATTAGAAGCTCAAGTACCATGTCAATGGACTTATTCAACCAACCATTGAGTACTATGAAATGTAACAATCTCATGATGAATGACAAAGAAGTAAATTTGGTACAACTCGAATACAACGCCACATTCGCCTCTTCAAATAGTTTAAGTATCTTTCTTAAATCTTCAGGCTCTTCATTTGCATTCTGGTGCTCATTTATCCCAGCAGCATCTTGAACCATCCCAACCATATCATCCCCTTGTACGTTGTCTAGTGAAGAAATATTAATATTTGTACTATTAGAAGGTACGTATGTTTCCCCATAAGCACTCCATTCTTTGTACCAATGCATGAAGCTCCATATTTGACAATGTTGTTTGATTTCTATTGCACTATTAAAGTACCTATTCTGATGCATGGACAATAGATTTTAGCTCCATTATGTTTGTCTCTCAATGCAAATTTTATAAAGGTATCCAAACCCTTATTATATTCGTCACCTAAACGGTCATTTGAGTCAATCCATGAACAGTCAATTTCTTTATTTCTATAACAATAATTGAAAATGCAATTATATAGCAGGATGCGTAAGAATTATTTGTAAAAATTTTGACAATGTGGTATTAGTCAAGTGAACACCCTATTTAGTTTACTTGTACATACTGCTGTAGTTTTGAGAATGTCATTTTGCAAATAAAAAGTTCATAAAACTCATTCATATAACACACTAGCCTCAAACTAAGTACGCTTTCAAAAGTATAACATTCATTCTTCAAAACATGTTAAAGAATCAAACATTAAAACCATGAGCAAAAACTGTGTAGTATTTAAGGCATAGCAAAGTGAAAGGATATTAAAATAGTAAATAGGACTCACCTCGTACACGAATGTAAACTACTTAAAAGATTTAACTCCTACAGGTCTCGATCCCCTATAGTGAAACGATATAGTATTCAAGGCATAGAAAAGTGATATAACTAAGAATACATGAATGAATAAAATACTATTTCTATACTATGGTTATTTTAGCTATCGACCGCTCCCTATTTTTGTAAGAAAAAATAAGCTGCAAACATCATCAAAAACTCATGCCATGATTCTTCTATTATCTCCAGCTAGTAGTGTATATGGAGTTTAATAAAGTTTCAACCGATCCTCGAAGCAAGGGTGTAAAACGACACAAAACCTTACAAGCACGAAATCAGAATTCCAGCTTTGGCAGTGTTTAGTGTTTTGACCATAACTTTCTATTCACAACTCCAAATCTAGTGAAATTTGTCCCAACATTCTCCTAAGACAATTAGAAAAAAAAAAGTTTGTGCAATCCCAAAATATTATGCCATTTTGTACAGTTTATTGACTAAATAGAATGGCCCAGCAAAAGACCAAAATAGAATTCTTTGAACCTGATCCTACATTGCACAAGCTCTATCTTTCACTTCTTCTACACAACATATACCATCTAACACATCCAAACTCTTGTTTAATCATTATATAAGTGTGATTAAGACCCCCTTGCAACCTAGGGCCTCTAACCAAACCAAAACAAAGCACATAATAAACTAACTAGGCAGCAAGAGCATAATTAAAATATTAAATTTATTTGTCCCAAATTCCAAAATCAAACCCCCTCCTCCCCCCGGCCTTCATAACATATTGAGATATGATTAGGGATATTTAGATTAATTTATAGCTCTATACAGATATCAAATATAAACCTGCAAGTGCAAAACAAAAACTACTCACACAGAGTTCCATCATCACATAACAATATACCTAATTTAATTTTCATTTTCTTTCTCAATTGATCATAGTCATTTCTATGTTTCCTCTATCCTTTTTTCCAAAAAAAAAAAACAAAAAAAATACACCATATGAAATCAGAAATGAGCCAACATCATCCCTACACTGTAGCAAAGAAATAACCACAAAGCAAACCATAAAATTCTTCTCACAATTACATCATCATATTTCCAGCTTTCATTCTTCAATTTCACAACACAAAAATACATACTTCACAGCCCTATTTCCCCATGTTTTCTTCACATAAAAACATACCAAATGAACTGAATATTGCATCAATATAATCAGAAAATTAACATTCATCACAAACAGTTATCCAAAAATCGGCATATCTGTAACTAATTCTTTTTTCTGTTAAGCTGATTTAACAAGAAATTCTGCATTACTTTGTTTTAAGCTTCAAGCTTCCTAGCCACTAATTTCCCCCTTTCAGCAAACACAAAAAAATACAGAGACAAACAACAAAAATTTTGCTTCCAAAATCTACCGCACCCCTATAAGATATTAAGAAAAAGCTTTAAAAACCTTCAATAAAAATTGATTGCAATAATGTAATTCAATTTACCGATTGCAATCAATTTACCATGAAGGGTTAAATTTGAACTTCAAAGCTAAACACTTCAAAAATACCATTCAGTTGAAGCAAATACCGTACCTCTTGAGTGCAAAGGATGCAAAATGCAGCAGCCCAAAACTTATGTCAAAGTCAGCACCGAAGACATTGAGGCTGAAATGCGACAAAAAAGAGAGGATGAAGCTTTGCCCATGACGGAGAAGAGAGGCCGCCGAAGACAAAATGGAAAGCAATGAGCACAACTTGTGACGGAGAAGAAAGACCCCCCGCCAGAGAAGAAAGACTAGCGCCTTGGTTCTTTAACAAAAAATGCAGGCCACCGTAGAAGAAGAATAGTGACGAAGAAGGCTAAATTTGAAGATGATGTAGTAATGAATACCATATACGACGGTTAACAATAACCATTGTATTAAATTCGCATAAATATGACAATTAAACCGTCGTATTACGTCAAGGTACGGAATATTAAATCACATAAATACGACGGTTAATTACAAATTGTTGTATTAAGTAAAGTAGATACGACAGTTTTGCTGCTAACTGTCGTATTAAATACATTAAATACGACGGTTTTTTTCAACCGTCGTATTTAGTTACACTTTAAACAATTTTAAAAAATGAATTTAACAATAATAATTATTTAACAAATTAATTTTATTTTTTATGTCAAATAAAATTACATAAATTTTACTTTTACAATAATAATTATACATAGATTGCATATGTATGAATGAATGTAATAATTAAGATAATAAACTGTGTGTGTGTGTGTACATGGATATGTACACACTTATATATGTAAGTTTGTAATTAAAATTCTTTATGTTATGTAACATATTAATCTAATAATCACTAATTAATAAGGATTTGTTATTCTGCATATTAACACACACACACACACACACACACACACACACACACGTGTATACACACACACACACACACACACACAATAGAATAATTAATAAAATGAAATTTAAGCTCTTTAATACAAATATACGAAAACTTAAGATGTAAACAAAAATTCATTTGAAAAACCAATGATCTAACCATTAGATATATTTATAAAGTTAAAACAAGTTTAGTGACCAAATTTGAAGGCCATTCATTTTGCTTTATCACATTTTTGCAGTAATATCTATAAAAAAGCAAGAAACCTTAGTGTATTTACAAATATAAGGATATCAAATTAATGATCTAACCATTGCATTTGTTAAAATCATTACCAAAAGTATTGTGACTAAATTTGAAAGTAATCAAATAAATATTCAAACTATTTTTGATTGATTTTGTTATAATTGGAACATAAACGATGGCAAAAACTGTCGTTTTATCGAGAATAAATACGATGTTGTGTAAAGCTCAGTATTTGTGAAGAAGAGACAATTTAAGTTTAAAATACTATTATTCCACTTAATTACAATGGTTTAAAAGAACCATCGTAATAGATTTTACCCTAATACAGCGGTTAACACAAATCGTCGCATTAGTTCGAATCTACTACAACGGTTTCATTAAGCCATCGTATTTAGTGAACTAATATGACAATTTTTAGTAAATCATCGTATAAAGCCTACTGAATACGACGGTTATATAACCGTCGTATAAATTCATCAAATACGACGGTTTTATGACCATCGCAATAGTGTTCGTCATATTTGCTCCATTTTTTTGTAGTGAGGCTTTAGTTTGGTTCTTTGATAAACAACATAACAACACCAACACAGGAGTTTGAATAGCCATTGAGGCATTTGTTCTTTGTAGTACTCTTGTTCTATATTAGTGGTGTTTAGTGGCTTAGGAACACTTTCCTAAAGCCTTGTAAATTATCTTTTTCATAGTGAAGTTTTGTTTCGCCTCCACTCGTAGACGTAGGTTATTTGACCAAACCATATAAGTTCTTGTGTCTCTCTCTTTTATTTCCTTTCTCGTTATTTATTTTTTTCTGCGTTATTTTTGTTATTATTATTTCTTTGTTATCGTCTTCTGTGGTTTTGCTATTGGAACTTTGGTTTTTTCCTGGGGCTTATCCCTAACATATCAAAGTTTGAAATAGAGAAAAGGGCTACTCTAAGAAGACTTTATTCCTACCTGCAAAAGAAGACACAAATAAAAACATAAAGAAAATAATAACAAAATAAAGACACATCTAAATAAAAAAAACAAACTAAAAAAAATAAAAATCTTAACAACACAAATAAAGACACGACTCACTCCCCCACACTTAAGATAGAAAATATTTTCCTTATTTGGGATAGGAAAACAAAATAGTTAACAAAACTAAATCTAAAAGAAAAATACAAATTCTTTCCACTCATCATGCTTCCTCATCAAACCTTTGGAAAAGATATTAATGCTCATTGAAAAAGGTAGGCATGATGAAAGTAGAAATAAGATATTTGAAAAATGAAGGGTTCATGGAAAATATTAGTTGCAATGAATGTAAATGCATGACCCTCCTTCCATAGCACTTTTTTAGACATACAAATCAAGTTTCCAACATAAAGATATAAATTATGCCTAAAAAGTATATAAACATTAGATTCACAACTTATTCCTTCAAAAAATTTGTCATAATGAAAACTCTCCTTTAGACCTAGTAATGTAGATTTTAAAGATGGGATCAAGAAATCCTTGGCACCACATCTACAAATACCAAGTTACCTCTCTGAAATTGGGGTGAAAAGTAGAATTTGTTAGCATACTCCAAGGGTTTCATATGGTGTAGCATTGAAATGTCTAACTCCTTGAGGCATGTTAAGCTCAACACACCATCATTTGGACCATTGTTCTCCAAGAATTGAGAGGAACCTAAGAAATCATTGACAAAGAGAAATTAGTATTATTAGCACATAGAGTAGAATCGAATACCTCTCTTGCCATATCGTGTAATTGTTCCTTATAGCCTCTCTCTTCTCCAAGGTCAATTGTACGGGCCAGCATGAACTCATGAGTCTCCTCAACAATCTTATTAGCTAATTGTGTCCTTCAATCGCACAATCGTTGGGAAGCTTTTTCATCCCAGTAAATAGATGAATTTGTATAGGCAACAAAAGAATTCACTAAAGCTTCTAATGTTGTCTCACTAAAAACATTAACGGGATATTGTAACTTTGCCCACTTATCAGCAATGTAACTCCTTTGATCTTGTGCCCAAAAATAATTATCCATGATGATGTCAACCTTGCACTCAAAGAAAAACAAAAATCAAATTGAAAATAAAAATAAAAATAAAAACAAACAAAAATAGTAGAAAAACAAAGAAAAGAAAAAAAAACAAATGGGAAAAACAAATAATAGAAAATTAGAGAATAGAAAAATACACACATTAGATATATTCACAAACTTTCAAAATACAAAAAATTTGGTATTTACAAGTACAACATGAACTAAACTTGTCAATTAAGTCACACAATAAGATATAGCACCCATTTACACAAAGAATATATTTAAATATAGACATATAAACATGATTAAATCAACAAAATCCAAACTTTCATGATATTGTTCCTCGACAACGGCGCCAAAAACTTGATGCGTAAATTTTGGGTATGTAAAAATCATCAAATTTAAATCCACCCTTTAGTCAAGTTTTAATTAAAATATTAATCCCAAAATACACATACGAGCAAATATACTTATCGCAAGCATAGCATAGGGAATTAACGAGTATCGATCTTCAAAGGAACAAGTGCACACTAGTCGTTTTTTATTTAGTGTTTAACCGACCTAGTAAAATGACAAGATAATAAAAAAATAAAGAAAAATACATACAACTCAAGGATGAAAGGATATGTAATTAAACAAATATTCTTAAAAACATAACCATAAACCACTTAGCAATTATTACAATCTGTTATTATCTTAGCATCATGAAGGATTTAATATAGACCCACTTCGTTTGCAATCCGTGGAATCACTATCTTCTAGTTAAATTAGTGAACATATTCTATCTCAACCAATTTATCAAAAAGATGCATTAAAATCAATTATCATATAAACCCCTATATTTTAGGTGATTTAAAATATGAAATTAGTCAATGAATCCATATTCTAGTAATCATCAACCAACTTTTGATTACTTAAGTTCTTAACAATTAATCCATTTTTCAAGTAAGTTAAGAGATAACAAATAAGAAATTAATTAATTGAAGTTATTATCAACCCCCTTTTCAAGTAAGTTAATAACAAAAATCAATCAACCAACTCCATAAGAAATATAAGTAATCAAATCCCAAGAAAAATAATGAATTGATCAAAATAATTCAAGAAACCATGAATCCTAAAAATAATATCAAATTATAATAAAAATATTGGATACATCATTGTTTAAAAAATAAAGGGTAAAAGAAAGCATTCATAGACAAGCCTCCTTCTTCATCTTGGAAGATTATCTTGAACAACTCTCCTTAATTTGATGAATTCTTCCTTTAATGAGTGATTGAAATTTTTGCTCCTTGAATTCACCTCCTTTTTCTTGTGTTTTTTCTTGGTTTTATAGGTTTCTTTGATGCTAAATTCGTTGATTGAGGAGTCTTAGCCAAGTAGGATTCAGAAAATACTAAAATCTTTGGAAAATTACCAAATTCACACAAAAGATTTTTGCTATTCCAGAGTGGACCTGGCACCGGGTCCAGTCGACCCACCTGGCACCCGGTGTGTTCTATTTTTTCCCTGGACATTGCTCTATTTTCACTATTTGGGCAGAGTGGACCTGGTGTCTGGTCCCCTTGCCAGGCTTGGTGCCAGGAGTATGCTAAAAAAATTACCTTTTTTGCTCGAAATCAACTTAAATCTACTCAAATTTATCAAAAACACTTTTTACAAGTAAAATGTCAAATAGAAAGGAATATGCCTAGTTATTACATCAGAAGTATTTCAATTCAATCACAAATAACTAGGAAAATAGTAATGATTCTAGCCCCTATCATCAATCAATACACATAATGTAAACAAGCTATTAATTTTTAAACATAGGCTTCAATTAAACTAAAATAAGTTCAACATAAAGGCAATTAATGGTTCATCCCTTCAAATACAACATAAATCAATGTAACCCAAAATTAACAAAACAAAATTACAAAGAAAGATTGGAGAAAAATGCATAGACAAGAAGGAAGAAAGATTGGGGAAAAGGTCATAGATAAGTGGTTTCTATTCTTCCTTGCAATTACTTTTGAGAATGCTCCGATCCTCTTCAAGAATGATCCTAATCCTTCTTGATTGGTATTCTTGGAGAGTTTTCTATGGTTCCTACCCTAGGGATACATGTGCTAAAGACTCTAAAAAGGGGTATTTATATTTTTTTGGAGGCCACATCAACAAGTTACATTAAGGGGGCATTCTGCAATCTTAAACGATGCTGCCCTTGTTGCCTTAATTAGCACCACTTTTGCTTCTTTTTTTCTTTTTTTATTAATCTAAGCTATGAACCTTGTAGGTTAGATTGATCTGAAACAGTGCGTGCTACCTCTTTCAAGTTTGAGCCCTTGAGTTGTCTGAATTTGAATAGCATCAAGTAAGATAATTGAAACAATTCTACTCTGGCTATGATGTTTGAATTCTTTGAACTCTAATATTGAATGGTGCTAGATTACTTTGCTTAGGCGGTGCCACTTACTCTATTTTTGCAGCTCCTTTTGTGCTTTTTACTTTATTTCTTCACCAAATCATTAATTGCTCCAAACATTCTACCCAACATAGGGTGAAAATAGGGGAATGAGTCGTTATCTATCCAAGAATTCTTCACAATAATAATATAAATGACTTGAAATATGCATATTTTAAGTACTCATCACTCTCTCATACTTAAAATTTAACTTGCTCTCTAGTAAATCAACATTATCCTTAACAAGTAAAAAAGTTCCCTAGCAAAGTAAATAAATTGGACATAGCATTTTAGGCAAATTAACAGGAATATATGTGCAAATTTAGTCATCATGGTAGCGACATTATTCCTCCTTTTACTCCAAAATTTATCCGAACACGTATCTAACCACTTTAATCCTATATAAACCAGTATATTAGGCTAGACACCACCAAAAAGTTGAATTACCACAAATTTATCCCAATACAATGTGATTCACAATGCCTCATGAGTCACGAATATAAATAGTATGATTCATATAGGTTACGATTATCCGACTTACTTCAATCCCATGGCTTATAAACATTACATTACAAAGTAGCAAAGTAGGAGCCTTTCATCGTCGTCATCATCATCATCATCATCATCATCATATTATTATTATTATTATTATTATTATTATTATTATTATTATTATTATTATTATTATTATTATTATTATTATTATTATTATTATTATGATGATGATGATGATGATGATGATGATGATGATGATGATGATGATGATGATGATGATGATGATGATGTTATTTTTCTATGTCATTTTCTAGAAAGAAATTAATGTATAGTTTTTTGGAATGATTATTTTGCATTCTTTGTATCATTTTTTTAACATATCATACATTGTTTTTCATAATAAGACATGTGTAATACTCTATACTTTAACCTTCGATTGGCTACTACTTGTAATAAGACAATAATTTATATCAATGGCCAGAATAAAATATGATTGATATAAAGAAACAAGTATTTTGGTATAATAGCATTTTGTCAGGACCTGGATATAATTATTGAATTTGTTCTACCCGTACCCTAAATCTTTAGAAGGCTACTATTGTTAGTAAAATAAGAATTTGAGGGTACACTAAGAATGGAAATTAACTTGTGTGATGAAACGCACGTTTTGGTGTGAATTATATTATTAGGATTATCAAGGGTATTTTCATTATTTTGACCGTGCCCGTGATTTTGACTGCGAATTTGACCATATTGAGAAGGAATTGAAAGATTTAAGTATTACCAATGAATGCAGTGGAATTTTTGGTGTTGAATGTTAAAGTAAAATATTTTTCCATTTCGGACATGATTTTTGGTCATTTCTGAGAAAAATTGAAAATGCGGTCGAAAATTTGGACGTTGGCATTTTGTAATTGGTAACCATGAACATGTGTCAACTTATGAGAGGTTGCATGAAGAATTCATACAAGATACATGGAATTAAGGAATTATAAAATAAATAGAAGAATGATGTGTTTGATTGTGATTGGAACACATCATTTGGGGAGCCATTTAATTTATGCCTTGGTCAATTTAATTGGCCAATATTTCTCCATGAAGATGACGGTGGAATGGCTAAAAAATGACTAGAAAAATCGACAGCCAGAAGAAAGAAGAGAAGAGAAAAATTAAGGAAGAAAATTAAGGAAAATGGTGTGTAATTATATTATTGGAACACACCTACATGAAAACCACCATGTAGTTAATTGAAAAAAAAATAATTGCTTGGCCAAAAATTCTGGTGAATTTTGGCTGTGATAAGGCTGTTTTATAGCCAGAATTTCAGCAGCCACAAGGGAGAAAAAACAAGAGAAAAAGAAATCAAAGAAATTAGCAAAGAGAGAGAGATAGAGAGAGAGAGAGAGAGAGAAGGTAACTAGTGTGTGTTCTTGGTGTAGTATGTGAGTTATTGAGAGATTCTTGGAGCAAATCACACCAAAGAGCTCTAAATACAAGGTAAACCCTCACTTTGCTAGAATTAAAATTGTTGTTGGGTGAATGGTGAATACTTTGATGTTAATTTTAACATGAAAAATATGATTTTCATGTCTTGAATTTGGATCAAAAGCTAGGGTTTATAAACTTGTATATAAATAAAACCCTAGGTTAAACTGGATTGGCCCATTGGACTCTTAGTTTAGCCTTTTGGACTAAATTAATTATTCTAATTAGATCCAAATATATGGCCCAATAAATAATTAATTTTTTCAGCCCAAATAAACTAGTCCAATTAACAAGCCTATATTAGTTTAGTCCCAAGTCAATCTTTAATTATTCAAACTGAGCTAAAGTCTTGAATAACTAATTAACCCATCAAACTAATTTAATTAATTCTCTCTTTCTATGGACCTTTATTTTATTCTAGCCCAATAATTAAATCAAGCTACTTAAATAAAATAAATTCTATTTAATTTAAAACCAATTCCTTAGCCTGTATATAATTAGGACTTACGCTCTATACTGGGGACCAAGAGACACACCGCCTTGGCTACTAAAATGACCAAAACACCCTTGTCATATAAATAGTTATATTTTATATTTTAAATATTTCCTAATATCACCATAAGGAAATATTAACCCCAAGGACAATGTTACGTTAGCGAAGTCTCCGACCTACAGGTGAAATAACTAAAATACCCCTCTATATATCGCCGTGCATTTAGAGAGGAAGAAGTGTACTAACACCTCTCTAAATGACATCTACCATCCTTAGGCTTCTAGTACAATGATCCACGACTTTCTGGATTGTTTCCGCTTTCCAAGGGAACTACCCTAAAGCAAACATCCAAGTCCTGTTTCTCAAGGCCCTAGATATTTAGATCATTCAGGCAACCACAAGGGGCAATATAGTATAGAAACTATCCTGTACAAGTCTATTTTAACTAATTAGTCATACATACCCAACATGCAAGTATATTAGTCCCACGATAGAACCTCAACTAAAAGCAAATTAAAGTACATGCTTCCAGCTTTGTCAGACCACCAACTCATACTCAAGTCATAGAGTACTAGTCCACGCTGTAGTGGTAGTAGTAGTAGTAGTACTCTAGATTTCTACCATATAGTACTTTAAGAAACCACTACTACAGGTTCTGTTCTATGTATTCGAAATACGCTTATGTTATGAAGTGAGTGGACTAGTCACTGGCTAAAGATAAGCCATTCCCCATTTGGAATTCATAACACAATAACCTAAACATGATGAGATTTCCATTCTCATCAATCGATTAAGAACAAACGTTTATGTATTAAGTAACCCATGATCCATACCTTACTGTGAAAGACTACCATTCACATGGACCACTTACTTAAACACAATGGGTCTTTTCCAAACGTAATTATGTAAAAAAAAATGTAAATTCACAAATAATTTCTGAGAATAAATTCTTTTATTAAAACATTCGATGTTTACATCAGAAACCTAATCTAAGAGGGCATATTCCCAACAGAGATAAACAGGGATAGATAGAGAAGTAAGCTTTGGTTGGCACAGAAACAATATTTGAAGAATGTACTACAACGTTTTGGTATGAATGAAGATTCAAAACCTGTAAGTACCCCGCTTGCTGCTCATTTGAAGCTCAGTAGCCAGTTATCTCCAAAGACGAATGAAGAACGAGAGTATATGGCGAAAGTCTCGTATGCAAATGCAATTAGAAGCTTGATGTATGCAATAGTCTGTATGAGACCCGATATTTCACAAGCTATTAGTGTTGTGAACAGGTACGTGCATGATCCGGGTAAGGGTCATTAGCAAGCTGTGAAATGGATTCTACGATACATTTAAGATACTGTAAATGTTGGTTTAGAGTTTTAGTAGGATGAATCACTTGGTCAACATATAGTTGGATATTGTGATTCTAACTATGTAGGTGACTTAGATATGTGACAATTTACAATTAGCTATTTGTTCACTTTTGCCAAGGCGCCAATTAGTTGGAAGTCTACTTTGCAATCAACAGTGACTTTATCTACAATGGAGGCAGAGTATATGCGATTATAGAAGATGTAAATGAGGAAATTTGTCTTCAAGGATTGCTTAAAGATTTGGGAGTTGGTCAGAAACATCTTGAGATATATTCTGACAGTCAGAGTGTTATACACTTAGCAAAGAATCAAGTCTTTCATGCAAAAATGAAGCACATTGACGTTCGTTATCACTTTGTGCGAGAAATTCTCGAGGAAGATGAGATACTTCTCCAAAAGATTCGGACTACGGAGAATCCTACAGATATACTAACCACTATGGTTACAAGAGCTAAGTTTGAACATTGTTTAGACTTGGTCAATATCCTGTACATTTGAGTTGGTGCCTGACGTCGTAAATTTGGAAGCACCATGAGGACTGCTTTTTATTTTTTGTTTGATTGAGAAGATTTGTATTTGGTGAGACTAGAAATTAAGCCAAGGTGGAGATTTGTTGACTTTTGGCTTTCTTTCTCAAATCCCACATCATTTTTTGGCACAAGATTTCACCAACCTTGTACCTATATAATAAGGCCTTGCTTGGCTTTGTAAATGTACACCAACACCAACAATCTCTTCTCCCACATATAAATAAAATTGGGCTGCTTGAGTGGTGCTTGGAGATTATACAAATTTGATCGAACTTCGTTATCAATTCCAGGTGTGTTCATTCTTTTATTATTATTATTATTATTATTATTATTATTATTATTATTATTATTATTATTATTATTATTATTATTATTGTAGTTTCTTTTCAGTTTTAATATAATATTCAATATTATTTATTGAGTTTATTTTTAGTATTTTGCACGTTTCATTTAGGTGTATTTTACTATTCACATATATGTACTATTTATGTATACACGAGTGTAGGGTGTGATAATACACCCTACACGTAAATTCTAATAGAAGATTAAAATTTAAGAAATATAGTGTCTCCTCCAGTTTTTTCTTAGTAACAATTGAATCGGTTCATTTCACTAATTGTTTTAGAGGGAAAATTTACCCGATTTTCCCAATATGAACAGCACACCCCTTGTACCAGAAGCAGTCCAGTAGGCCTCCAAAATGAAAAACGGTTAGCTGTTATCCAAAAAAGAATTTGCAGGCAGGTCTACACAGAATGTCATCCATTGGTAGAAGACCATTAATCATCTGCCATATGAAAAGGATGATCTTCAAGGGAAGCTTAGAGTGCCATAATGAGTGAAGGTCGACGGGTGCTGATCTCACACTCGATCCCAGGCAGAAGCAGATGTAAACTCCGAAGAAGACGGCTCCTTCCTTGAGGAAGAGATTGCAAGCGGAACTGTTCTAAGAATAGCACAGGCAAAAGAGGGGTCCAAAATCTGGTGGGGAAGATCTGCCCACTAGAAATTATTGTTGAGTATACACGGACAACAGAAACAGAAGAAGCCCGGGGGCCTAAAATTAATTAAAAATCCATCTCAAAGAAAACTAACTTCACAACATTTTAATAAAGGCATAAATATAGTTAATTAAATTTCGCATGATGCTGCGGATAATATTTGAATTGGACAATTTACCTTTTTTTTTAAATATAGTTTGCCTATCATGACTCCGTATATGGTGATTATCGTTATGACCACCTTTGCTATTCAGTTAGATCTGATTTTAAACTCGCAATTCAACAACACCTTAGGAAAATGAAAGTGCACGAAAAAAGTACTACTGATTGTCCAAAATTTTGAACTATATGTTTATTTGATTGAAGATGACATGGTGAGATTAATGATGATGATTTTATGCTAATACGCTTGAGGAAAGGAAAACAGAGTAAAGCAATTCAACTGTTCAGACATGGAATGATAAAAAAACAAATTGGATGTGATTACCAATCAAAATTTTATTTTACTTACTATCTATATACTTTTGTACTATATGCAATACAAAGGGCATTCCTCAGTATTTTTAATACATAAATAAAAATTTCCCACCATCTTGGTGGCTTTATTTAAAAAAAAAAAAAATCAACAAAGATCCTTACAGGGGGGAAAAAGCAACAAACTTTTCATCTAAAAGTAATGATAAATTAAAAGAAACAAATAGATATACTAGCTAGTCGTCTTTCCAATTAAGATGTTCTACAGAAACTTGTCTAATGCTTTTCAGAATTGCACAGATATATACTGAAACAACATATAAGTTGTCTATAGAAAGAAATTTTTATGAAAACTTGTAGCAATCTGATTGACAAAAGGATTAGTAAAAATTTATTGGGTCCCGATGTTGCAATGAAAGTTACGCGCTTCTCATTTTTCACATTACAGTTCTTCTAAAGTCAAATTAGTTACGCCACCATATCTCTAGATGCAAGCTTTATTTCTTTCTCTGCTATTGGATGTGTGGGAAGAGGTCAGGATGATGGGGGACTGATGCAGGAAAAGGTGAATTTCATTATTGGAAGAGTGCAGCCCTCGCTACTTTAGCGCTTCGAGCTAGGAATCGTAAGCCTGTATAGAAAAGAAGAGTAGAAGAAACCCGGTAACTGTTCTATTTAAATAATTATCCCAACAGAGACCAGACCCATGGCAGAGATATAGCAGTTATCGTTGTCAACCTTTCCAATTTCTATCGGTACAGTCTGCGTTTTCTATTTTTCTCAAAATTTCTTTCCATCGTCACTCCATGAAGTTCATTTTCTTCACCCATTTTACAGGAATGAAATGTTTTTTTTAAAAAAATAATTTTAATGAAGCCCGAGGGCATGTTTTATTGATATATCGAAAGAAATGATTATACAACTCGAAAGATACCATCTGATGCGAAGAGAAGGGAAACCCACCCTATCTAAGTTACATAGTCCTCTTGCCTCCTTGGCCAAGAATTGAAAGAATTAAATGATGACAAAGACGAAGGGGAATGTGCAAATCCAAAGTTAGCCAAAAAATCTGCAACTCGATTACGCTCTCTATAAACATGTTCAATGTGAAAGAAGTCAAAGAGACGGATCAGACGCTCGATACTCAAAACCGGCCTCCTGCATGCCCAAGGGACTGTGTGAGCTGAATCAGTGATAACGTTAACAAGATTACAAGAGTAGTCGAGTCCACGTGAATAGCTATTTTAGTGATATTCCTCTGATGACATAGCCTAATGCCCAAATGAAGTGCCTTTGTCTCAGCTTCCATATTAGAAACATGTGAGAAACCAATAGCAAAAGCAAATATAAAACACCCACTGTTCGGAGAATACCCCCAGCTCCACCTGGACCTGGATTTCCCTTTGCAGCTCCATCCATGTTCAAAGTAACAATGTCATGATCAGGCTTTGGAGTCCAAAACGATTTTCAAAATGAGTGGGGAATTGATCTGCTGTAAGTTCAGATGAATGTCTGAACAAATCTGCAATATCCTGTGCCCAGCCTTGATAGGGTAGGCCAGTGAAGAAAATGCGAAGAGATGAAAAGAGCCTGCTGCGAACCCTTCCGAATGAAGAAGGAACAATATTGGCCAAAATATGACACCTTTCCTTCCAGAGCTCCCAAATGTAGAAACCAATAAAAGGCCTAGTGAAATGCCTAATTGACTTAGGTTGTCACCACCATGTCTTAATGAACTCATTTAGAGACTGACACGAAGAGCAGCACTGATCTATTTGTAAATGGACTGCAATAGGGAGCCCAAAGGGCTGAACAGCACAGCCATAAAAAAGATGAAACGGTTAAATAGTAACAGACAAACCTAGCTATTTGCAGTATCATTTTACTCGTAATATAATTTCGACATAGAATTGTTATAGGAGCAGTATTCCAATATTCATTATAGCTATTTGTATTCTCTCACAATATACCTTGGCTCTTGTAACGGTATATTTGAAAAAAAAAAAAAAAAAGAAAGAAACAAGAAGTTGCCAAAGAATTTTCCGAAAATCTGAGCGGTTGAAGTACAATACTGATTTCTCAGTTCTTTCAGTTTTTTTCATTTTTTATAGTATAGTTGAAAATATGCTTCAGCTAAAACTTTGTTTCCTTTTCCATCATTTTAATTTTATGCTACTAAGCAATGGCAGAACCACGAACAATTATAGATATGAAAGAAATCTGCACCAGTACAACTGTCAATCCATTGAAAACATAAGCACCTGATATCACATACCAAGAATGAGCCACGTACTTGTCCTCCTTTGGATTTGTCTAATCACAGCAGTATGTATTTGACGAAGAGAAGCATACAACTGCTAGGGTCTCATAGATGAACATTTGCAGAGCCAATTTGACATGCTGGCCCCCTCCAAACTACACGAAATTGACCCGAGAAGAATCAATCCTGATGGAGGTGGACAGAATGCCAAATTCTTCCTGCAACATCTATCCTGAGAGGCCGAGAGGAAGAAACTAGCGACTTGGGTGAGATAAGCAAGTCATCTTTCCATACTAGTCAGGGAAAAGTCGAATTGAGGAATGATTTCACACTGACGGAAAACCGGCAATCCGATGCAAGCCCTATATAAGATTTCAAGAAAAACTTACCCCAACCATGGCGGTCGCCACCCCAAACTCCTGGCTCAGCCAACTCGAGGTGATTCCTGAAGGAGGAAATATGAGACCATGCGATGATAGTTGTGGCCCTGGTAAGATGTGGATGGTTTGAAATGACAAATGGGGTTACAGCAGGCGTGCATGGCTATGTACGGATTGTGGGCTTTAAGCTTTCGTGCATTATAGCTTTTAGGCTTTAGAAAACGTCTTTTTTTGACTAGTTATAAAAAGGGAATGCACAATGAGCTGCACTTGTCCGCCACTAATAAATCTCAAAATGCTAATGTCAACTACTTCTCTATTCAAATTTCAACTCCATATTTTTGTTGACTATATTTTTTCCAAAGTCATTATCAACAACTAACAACTACTCTAAACATTACAAGAAAAAGTCAAGTTAGCAATGGCTATCTTACAATCGCTAATTAGCAACAATACAACAATAACAATAAAACAATGACAGAAAGATGGCATTGCGATGACTGGTCAAACTTTTGTCGTTGTTTCGTTGCCGTCATTGTACCGCTACTAATTAGTAACAGTATTATGATGGGAATAAAAAATTCAAATATAAATTACTTTTTTTAGATTTGCCTACGAATTAGCGACGACATATAATTTAGAGACGATACAACAACGGCAATAAAACAATGACAGAAGGATTTGCCTAAAAATAAATTACTTCAAAGATGTAGCTAAATTGTCACAAATTAATGATAGTTTAGCGACGACATTAGATAATTATACATTAACACTAAATTATTGTGAGCGCCATCACTAAATCGTCACTATTTTTGTGATGGTTTACCAACGGATATCCAATACACGAAAATAAATTTATTTTTTAGGATATGCCTATGATCCATCGCAATATCATTGCTAATTTGTGATGGCTTTAGATAATTATGCATTAACACTGAATTATTGTAAAGGCCATCGCTAAACCGTCACTAAGCAGCAACAATTTAGCGACGGTTGTCTAAAATTCAAAACTAAATTTAATTTATGTAGGATTTGTCTCTGAATCGTCGCAATATATACCATTGCTAATTAGCAAAGGCATTAGGTAATTATACATTAACACTACTTTTGTTAACCCATCGCTAAATAGTAATGGATTTGCAAGGGATTAGGGTATCATCTCTAAATAAGGATGGTTTAGATATGGTACCCAAAACTGACATTAAGCCGTTGCTAATTTGTCGCTATTTAGAGACGATACCTTAATCCCTCGCAAATCCATTGTTAATCTGATTTTTTTAAAAAAAAAGTTTTAAAGTTTGATTTCATATATACATAGATACGTTACAATTATTCATTGTCAAATATATTATATTTGTATAATTATAGTATATGTTTTTTACAATATTAGATATATACACATTAACATATATATACCCATTCATATATGCTAACTCTCATGTACACTAATATATAATATTACACACATACATATATATATATATATACACACACTAATATATACTAATATATATGTATATATTGTAGGAGTATTATAGATATAATTATCGTATATTATAATTTATTGTATATAATACATTATACATAATATAGTATACTTAATAATATATCATATGCATTTAACAAACTTCCTATGGGGAAATCTGAATTTGGAACTCGACGCCAATGGCATAGTTGGAAATCCTTGTGTTATCCATTTCAGGAGAATGGTCTTGGCTTGCATTCACTTAGTTATAACTTCTTCTGCATTTGTTATGAAATCTTGGTGGCGCTTCCATTTAAAAGACAGTTTGTGGGCTCAGTTTATTTACTCAAAGTACAATTCTCTCGATACTCATCCTATGTTCTAGCAGACGTCTTTCTCTTCCTCTCACAATTGGCATTGGATGATGAAGGTTTTGAATATTGTGGGAAATCAACTGCCTTTTTCATCGAATTATGGGAAGCTCTCCTTTATAATTGGTCCTCTCTTGGTCGATTGTCCGACCTAAACGAGGTGGTATATTATCCAGAATTGAGTTTTTGGAGGTAGTTCGTTTTGGCTATTAGATAGCTGATATTATCAAACAACTACTAGTTCCTGCTCTGGCCAAGATAATCCTCTCATATTTTTCCCCAAAGGTGGGTTTACCTGACTGAGATGTGCACATCTAGCAACTGACCCATTCAGGAACTTTTTATGTTTCCTCAGCTTACGAATATCTCCGTCCTAAGCACAAAAAGTCAGATTTCCTCAAGACCTTGTGGAAATCTGGTCTCCTTGGCAAGGTTAAGATGTTCATGTGGAAGTTGGCTAATAATTATCTTCCTCTAGATTCCATCCGTTCTTCAATCGGCATTCTATTGGCATCTAGATGCTGTTTATGCACAAATAATGTTGAGTTAGTAGAGCATCTCTTTCGTGATTGAACACCAATAGCTTCCATATGGCGGGCGGAAGATACAGATTTGAGGATTGAAATTTCTACTCAAGATATGAATTCCTTCATCTACTGTTGGTAGTTCTCGCCTTGTCCTGTACAAGAATATGCCAGACCTTTTATCACGTTGCTACTGGGGGAAGTATGGAATTCACGCAGTGATACTCTCTTCAATGGAGTCTCTTTTATTCTATCACTTCTAAGGGCTAGGATTTATAAGTTTCATTTGGAAATATCACAGATTCATCCTGTCAGACGGCCTCCTGCAGAACATTGCCATCTCCCAACACAGTTAATTGGAAAGGTCTAATTCCTCCCCTAATTTCTCCAATTTAATGGTTAAAGGCCGAACCAGACAAGATCATACTAAATGTTGATGGAGCATTCAAAGGATATCCAGGGCCTTCTAGTATCGGAGTTACAGTGTGAAACGCAACTGGGCATGTGGTATTTGAATTCGCGAAAAATATTGGTCATGCTACTAACCAATATGCAAAATCTCAGGCTGCTTATTTTGGTCTGCAATGGTGCCTATGACTAAAACTTCTGCAATCAGAGTCCTAAAAACTAGTTAATCAGTTGAATGGTACATATGTATGTATATATATGATATGTGTTTTATGTGTATTGGAAATAGTATAAACAACCCACATAAATTAAGTTTTAAATTAAAATATCAATCACTAAAACCACACAATATGACAAGTATACTAATCGCATAGGATAGGAAATTACAAGTATCGAATCTATGGGAACTTTGCAATTACCACTACTTTGCTCTAAACTCATTGTCTAGCCAAAATAAATGAAGAGATAATGTAAATAAAACTAACTACGCTAAACTACTACAGTAGAAAGTACATCGGATCCACACAATAAAAGTCACAAGGAACATCAAGAGTAATAAGAATACGGAAAAGGCCATGTGCAATAAGAAATTCCCCAAAATATGTCAAGTAAAAAGTATACCACTACGTTTATCAAATCTAAATTCGAGCACTGGTATGAGTTCTCAAAAATAAACCTCACTTTCTCCTGAGTTATGAGATTTCTTTTCCAAGGCTCAATTAATTGGTATCTCGACCTAATTAATCTAACCCAATGAAGTATTACACTCCCTCATCACCCAAAAAGTACCTGGAAGCCCCAATATCCCTATCTCTATCAAAAAGTACCCGGTGCCGGCTGTGGCTTGAACTTCGAAGCTTTTGGCTTCCAGAATGGGGCGGTGCCGGTTCTACTTTCTCAAGCCAGTACCGGTTCGGCTCTATCCAGTCTCCACTGTTTTGTGATCCCAACTTCCTTGGCTTGATTTTGGAACCCTTTCTGAACTCATATCATCCTTGCGTTTTCCTTGAGACTCTTAGGACTTGGTTGATCGATTTCCTTGACCATCCATATGGTGTGTTGTTCTAATTGAGCACCAATCACTTATCTCTTTGGCAACCATTTCTTCACCAGTTTCTTAATCCTTGGCTTAGGCCCTTTGTTTGTTTGCAATCTCCATTGATCACCCTTGAATTGTAGAGCCTTCTTTGTCATTATGGGTTGTAGCTTGCATCTCTTTCCCCCTTCTTTAGTTTTGGCATGATACTTGGGTGGATTCCTATCATTTTCCCTTTCTTTGGGATGATTCGTCCTCGAATTGTTGTGCCTTGTTGCTTGAACAGTGTTGCTTGTACAGATTTCACTACATAAGAATTCAAACAAGAGTTTGGATGTGAATGTAAAACTTCTAGCTTTGGATCCTCACCAACTACCTTGTTTTCTCTCTTCTCAATCCAAATTTTCATTCTCACCTTACTTCGCACTTTTTCCTCCCTTCTGTTGTTTTCACTTCTCCAAACCCAAGTTAGCACTCTTGTTTTATCTTCATGCTCTCTCGTTTGTTCTCTCTTGCCCCTTGTTTTTGCTTGCATTTAGAGCTCTAAACTCTCTTTTTCTTCTTTTGATCTTCTCGCATTTTCTCTTCTCTCTTGCTCTTATTTTTCCCTCTCTTGTTTTTCCCACTCTTTTTGTTCTCTTCTCTTTTTGTCTTCCTTCCTTAGAATATTTTGATCTTTGACAACCTCACCTGGGGATAAGGGATGTAGAGGAAACTTCTTTCCATCTTTTCTCAAAGAATAAGTGTTCATCTTCCCTTTGTGGACCACATCTCTATCAAACAACCAAGGTCTTCCTAACAAAATATATCCTATATGCATGGAAAAAACATCACAAACCACTTCATCATTATACTTTCACATATCAATGACAACCTTGACTTGTTTGCTCTCCTTCACCTCTCCACAATTGTTTAACTATTGTAACTTGCAAGGTCTAGGGTGTTTCGAGGTCTCCATTCCCAATTCCTCCACTAATAGAGTGCTAATCACATTTTTACAACTCCCTCCATCAATAATCAGGCTACATGATTTTTTTTTTTTTTATTTGACACCTTGAATAGAAAATATTTTTCTTTTTAAATCCTTTTTTCCTGCAACCACACAAGCTTCAATAATTTCCCTCATAACACCAATTAATACACAAGGTTTCTAAAATGTATCCCCATCTTTTCTATTCACTCTAATTTCTTCACTAGATTTGGGGTCACTTTGTGAAGTTGAACTAGATGCTTCACTCTTATTAACTTCACATGCACAACTTCTAGCCAATTATTCTTTTTCTCCTCTTGTGGATTTGAGCTTTCTCCCACTTTATAAGTATTTGAAGCACTTTTGGGACCTTCATCCATAGCATTCATTTGCTCATTCTCCACCTCATTCCTTGAATGCATTTGCTCTTCAACAAATTCTACTCCATTTTGCTCAATTTCTTCTTGCTCATCCTCCTCCAACACTTCTAATGGATGCGACTCTTCATCTAGAAAGAATAAGATATTGTAGAACTCTTTAGTAACCCCATTTGTTGAACTCAATTGATCCACTTCATCTTCCTCATGATCACTAAACTCATCTTTTTCTTCTACTCTCATCATTACCTTTTGTTCAACCTTCTCAACCTTTTCTTCATTTTCTTGCACCATACCTTGCCTCATCTTTTTATTCTTTTGCTCACATTCATCTCTTTCTTTTCTTGCTTCTCCTTGCTCCTCAACAACTACAACATTTTTTGTGGAGGGCACTTTAGTCTCAAGTCTAGCTTTTTGCTTCCCAATTTGTCTCTCTCCTTTGCAATTGTGCATCCCACAAAATCTTTCATATTCTAATTTATTTGGACAATCAACCTTTGTGTGCCTTATACTATAACAAATCTCACAAGTCAATCCTCCACTACTCCTTTGTTGCACCATGATTATAAAGGCTTGAGATTCTCCCGTTTTTCCTTGCAACACTTCCTTCTTCCTTAGTTGTTGTAGCAAACTTGGGCACTTGTGGTAATAATGGTCATCACTCCTACTATTGTAACAATTATAGCTTTTCCTCTCATGCACCCTTTCCTCTGGTGTCTTATGCATTACATTCTTGACAATCATAGGAAGTGTGCTCAAAACTCCCGCACATTTTGCATTTACGCTCCATCAAGTTCATTTGTACCCCATGCTTTGATGTTTTGTGTACTCTTCCCACATACACTTTCTCACTCCAATATTCCTCACTCCCATGTTCTTCTTCTTTATATTCCCAATTTTGTTCCTTAAAACTACCATATCCTTCCCCACTCGAATAAGATTCTCCATCGTTTTCACTCCCCCTACTCCATTCTTCCATAGGACTCAAGTTCTCACATTCTTGATCACTTTTCCTTAAGTCTCCTTCATAGCTATCATACTCCCTTCCACTTGTACTTGGCCCTTCATCATGTTCTTCTAAATATCATATGCTCTCATAATCATTCTCCTCATATTCTTAGTCATGTTCATTATATTCCCCATAACTACTCTCACTATAACAAGATTCCTCATAATTGTCACTCTCTCCACTTCCACTTCAACCAGCTATTATAAAGTTCTTTCAAGAGAAATACCCCAAAATGTAGGTAGAAAACATAAGAGAATTCTCACTTCACTCCCTCACGTGTTTATACTCAATTTTAGTAGTCACTCTTCACTCGTGTGTGCGTGTGTGCACTCTTCTTGTTTTTTGTTAAAATGAGCTAACTCTCTTGCCTTTTTTTTTTTTTTGTAGCTTCTCAATTCTACACTTAAGTTCTTCCCAACTCTTTCCCACTTCAAAATCTTTAGTTCTACTAATCAAGTCAACTAAATTCCAAGGAATAAGAAAGAAAGGTGTCTCAAAGGCAAATTTATCAAACATTTGGTAGGTGAAACTAGAGAGCTCAATTCTAGCAATGATTTTCAAGGTTTAGATGCAAGCCAAGAACTCATACAATGAATGTAAAGTCATTTAGGCATTTTATCAAACACTACAAGAAAATTGTGAATCTACCACGGAATATATTCGGTGGCAATCAACGATGGATTTTGCCACGGAACAACAAAATAGAAGCAATTTGCAAGGAAAAAAATACCCTAGCAAATCCGTGGCAATTTTCCATGGAATTGCTATGGAAATAGTAGCAAGTAGCAATGCAAACATATTCTGTCGCAAATCGGTAGCAAAAAAAGGCGCTAAAAAATTATCCCAAATATTAACCGCCGATTTGCGATGGAAATATTTCCGTGGCAAAATTATGCAAAACATTAATCACGGATTTTCCACGGAATCACAAAATAGTGATAAAAAGAAAGGGCTATGTTTGTTGTGTTTTCTGTTGCAAATCCATGGCAAATCCTGGCAATCTGCCACGAATTTGCCACGACATTTTTATTCTAATTTATTAATTTTATTAGTTTGTATTAATTTTTGTTCTATACATTTTAAATAACAACGACGAAATATTTTGTAAGTATCTTGATTTATTTATTTTCTAATGCATTCATTCTTGAAATAGAATTGAAAATAAGATGTATTATTTTCTAACATCGAAATATACGTTTGTATTAAAATTATAAATTTTAAAGAAACAATATTATTTTATTTTATTTCGACTGTAAACGTCATTGAAAATTATTTTGAAGAACTATATTATTATTGAGAGTACACAAAAAAGTATGTTACGTAAAGTAATGATAAAAAGAAATGACTAAATTCTTGTTGTGTGTTCCGTGGCAAATCCGTGGCAATCACTAAATTGCTACTAATCCGTGGCAATTCCGTGGCCACTAATCCGTGGCAGATTCCCACGGATTTTTTTTCATTTTTTTAATTTATTAGTTATATTGGTCTGTATTAATTTTTGTTCCATACCTTTTAAATAACAACGACGAAATATTTTGTAAGTATCTTGATTTATTTATTTTCTAATATACATTTATATGAGTGTGTGTATATATTTGTGTGTGTGTGTGTGTGTGTGTGTGTGTGTGCGCGTGTGCGTGCTTCAATATGTATGGTGAGTGTGCGTGTGTCTATATATAAATGTGTGTATGTGTGCTTCAATATGTATGGTGAGTGTGCGTGTGTCTATATATAAATCTATATATATATATACACACACACACACACATGTTTTATATATATATATATATATATGTATAAATTATTTAATAAAAAAGATAGTATAATTGATATTATATAAAATTTTAAAATTATATTAATACACAACATATTTTTTATATTGAATAATATAGTTTTATATTGAATATAAATATACAAATTTTTTTTTGTGTGTTCCGTGACCAATCTGTGACTATTTGCCACAAAATCACAAAAATTACTACTAATCCCTAGCAAATCCGTGGCAGATTACCACAGATTTGCCACGACATTTTTTCATTTTTTTGTTCCATTTTTTCTGAGATAATCTACCAAAAAAAAAAAAAAAAACCATTTTTTTCAAACACTTAGAAAATTTCTTCTTCTTCTTAAATTTCCCAATTTCTTCTTCTTCCTACTCCTTCTACCGCCTACCCCCCTTCGCGTATCCCCCCCCCCCCGCCCCCTTCACCACCTCCACTTCTCCCCCACAACCCCCCACTCCTCTTGCCCCCCGGCAGTCCCCCGCTCCTCCCGCCGTCCCTTGCCCACTCTCCCCCTCCCCCACAGCCCCTTCTCCCCCCCTCCCAGTAACCCCCCGCTCCCCCTGCAGCGTCCCTTGCCCACTCTCCCCGTGAGCTCCCTGCCTGTCTCCCCCCTCGTCCAGATCTCGTTACCCGGTGCACCCAACCCGTGGCCCCCCACCCGCCGACGCCCCCAGCTTATCCCGAGCTTCCTGCGAGTCCCCCCTCCTGCCTTCGCCCAAAGGCCAAAGCGCTGGCTTGATTAAAGCCTTACCATGGGTCTGCTCGTCTCTCTCTCTCTACCCACCCCCACCCCCTTTGTCTTGTTTAAGTGTAATTGGTCCTTTTACTCCGTACTGGATTTTGTATGCGTGCGTGGGTATGTTCTGTTATGTATGTAAATAGGTGCCTAAAAAGAAGTCGAAAATGCTTTATTATGATGCTTACAAGAATTGTTTCTTTGGGCAAATGTTGAGAGGTTCATTTGGCATGAAAATTTGGTGATTTAGGATTAGAACAAGGTGGAATTTGAAGCATAAAGTTATGTGACAAAATTGTGTATGCAAGGTATTTGATGAAAGTTCTAAAAGAAGTTCTTACTTTGCATACAAAGTGTTTGATGAAATATCTTATGCTAGATAATGCTTTTTGAGTTTGTAAGCTATCATCGATAAGATATAATAGATTCCATGCTTGAAAATTATTCTTAGTCGGGGTGAATTTTCTTGTTGTTACTTGAATTCACATGGTGGGAAACACTTGTCACCTCTTGGTACATGATGCTTGATTCTTGGAAAATCTTGAATATCATTGTGTTACTATTATCTTGAGACATTTTTGATTGGCATAAATTTCTCTTGTCACTTTCTCTTCTAGCTGATTATTGTGACATATCTTTCTTCATAAATTTCTGTTATCATGCTTTATGATGCATTTACTGATGTTAACCTTAATTAAGTATATCTATTAAGTATATGGAAGGGTTTTAAATGATGCCTATGCATATATGTTTCTCTGAAGCATTTTGTTGGGATTAAAGGAATAAACACCACAAGATCCAAGAAAGCATCTCTGTTATCATCTCTTTCTCTCTCTTTTTAACTTATAAGAATGGAGCCCCGTGAGTGATGAGTTATCATTCCTCGCGAGTGATGGGTGATCATTCCCCATGGGTAATAGGTGATTACCCTTTCATTGTTGTGACAGTTAATGTTTTTTTTTTTTAAATGTTGTTGATTTTTTGGTGGCTTTGTGCCTAGAAACGTCCAGTATATAGGGGGAACTCTGTCTTTTTTTTTTGCCATCTTGATACTCCAAATAAGTTGATTACCCTTAAGCTTAATTTTATACAATAGATTTTAATGCCTAAGCATCTTCTTAATGTAAAGAAAATTTGAGAAAGGTCATAAACTTGACCTTATGTAACCAAAGCAATTAGACTAACATCTGCCTCTCAAAATTTTTTCCAGATCCCTGAGTTTTCTCTTCTAATATTTGACCTTAAAACATGCCTGTCTTAGCCTCTTTGTTTGATCTTCCAACTTCGCATCAGGGATTTCTTTCATCAACTTCTTCTCACGTTCCAGTATCTCAATGGCCATTCTCTTCTCAAGTGTGTGTGAGAAAGAACCTGAACAAGTCTTGATTAGGGTCTCCAAGCTCATAAACTTTCTGTAAGGCCATCTACGAATTCCCAACTCCCTACATCTTTTTTTGAGATTGGTTCAACAAACATTCAGTTCTTTGGCCACTCGAGTCATTGGCATGTAAAAGTACTTCAAAATGGTTGCTCTTGATAATGTCTTGGAGATCCTGATTACCTTCTTCTCCACAGGAATTTCGTTTGAAGTGATACCTTTAATAGACATTTCCTCTTCAGTAGCATGTTCATAACTTTCACTGATTCATAACACAACAATCCAAACCAGATGAAGAAGATGAGTGAAAACTCCCTTAAAAAAAAAAAAAAAAAGCCTTAGAAGTATCTGACCTTAAATCAAGAAAAAGTGGTTGGCTCGGAAAGGAAAACACATCAAAATCTTCTTGATTGGAAGCTATTTCAAAATTTGACAACATCTCAAATGAATTACAATTATCCATAAGAGGAACAGTATCAAAAATAGTCTCTTGAATAGGTTGATCAAATTGGAAATCCAAAGCAGCATGTTCATAACTTTCACTGATTCATAACACAACAAACCAAACCAGATGAAGAAGATGAGCAAAAACTCTCTTAAAAAAAAAAAGCCTTAGAAGTATCTCACCTTAAATCAAGAGGAAGTGGTTGGCTGAAAAAGAAAACACATCAAAATCTTCTTGATTGGAAGCTATTTCAAAATTTGACCACATCTCAAACGAATTACAATTATCCATCAGATGAATAGTATCAAAAATAGTCTCTTGAATAGGTTGATCAAATTGGAAATCCAAAGCAGCATGTTCATAACTTTCACTGATTCATAACACAACAAACCAAACCAGAAGAAGAAGACGAGTGAAAACTCCCTTTAAAAAAAAAAGCCTTAGAAGTATCTCACCTTAAATCAAGAGGAAGTGGTTGACTCGAAAAGGAAAACACATCAAAATCTTCTTGATTGGAAGCTATTTCAAAATTTGAGCACATCTCAAACGAATTACAATTATCCATCAGAGGAACAGTATCAAAACTAGTCTCTTGAATAGGTTGATCAAATTGGAAATCCAAAGCAGCATGTTCATAACTTTCACTGATTCATAGCATAACAAACCAAACCAGATGAAGAAGACGAGAGAAAACTCCCTTTAAAAAAAAAAGCCTTAGAAGTATCTCACCTTAAATCAAGAGGAAGTGGTTGGCTCGAAAAGGAAAACACATCAAAATCTTCTTGATTGGAAGCTATTTCAAAATTTGAGCACATCTCAAACGAATTACAATTATCCATCAGAGGAACATTATCAAAATAGTCTCTTGAATAGGTTGATCAAATTGGAAATCCAAAGCAGCATGTTCATAACTTTCACTGATTCATAACAAAACAAACCAAACCAGATGAAGAAGACGAGCGAAACTCCCTTTTAAAAAAAAAAAGCCTTAGAAGTATCTCACCTTAAATCAAGAGGAAGTGATTGGCTCGGAAAGAAAAACACATCAAAATCTTCTTGATTGGAAACTATTTCAAAATTTGACCATATCTCAAACAAATTACAATTATCCATCAGAGGAACAGCATAAAAAAATAGTCTCTTGAATAGGTTGATCAAATTAGAAATCCAAGACATCATGTTCATAACTTTCACTAATTTATAACACAACAAATTAAACCAGATGAAGAAGACGAGTGAAAACTCCCTTAAAAAAAAAAAAAACCTTAAAAGTATCTCACCTTAAATCAAGAAGAAGTGGTTGGCTCGGAAAGGAAAACACATCAAAATCTTCTTGATTAGAAGCTATTTCAAAATTTGACCACATCTCAAACGAATTACAATTATCCATCAGAGGAACAACATAAAAAATAGTCTCTTGAATAGGTTGATCAAATTGGAAATCTAAAGCATCATGTTCGTAACTTTCACTGATTCATAACACAACAAACCAAACCAGATGAAGAAGATGAGTGAAAATTTCTTGTAAAAAAAAAAAAAAAAAATCCCCTTAGAAGTATCTCGCCTTAAATCAAGAGGAAGTGGTTGGCTCGAAAAGGAAAACACATCAAAATCTTTTTTATTGGAAGCTATTTCAAAATTTGACATCATCTCAAACGAATTACAACTATCCATCTTTGTGGTGCTGAATAAGAAATCTTGGTGCCTTTGTGGTTTCCACTAATGCCTGATGACTAAGAGATATATATATCTGTACGGGAAGAGGGGAGGGAGGGCTGGGGAGGAGAGAAAAAGACAAGGAGGAAGGCGAAGAGACAAAGAGGGTGTATGTTAGATATGTAGTTGTCAAATTCATGCTTGGAAGGTGTATGTTAGATATGTAGTCATTTCTGTGGATTTTCTATTGAATAAGAAATCTTGGTGCCTTTGTGGTTTCTACTAATGCTTGATGACTAAGAGAAAAAAAGATAAGGAGGAAGGTGAAAAGACAAGGAGAGAATGAGATAAGGAGAAAGATGAAGAGACAAGGAGAGAATGAGATAAGGAGGAACATGACAAATATGTAGTCATGTAGTCATTTCTGTGGGTGCATCTTTTTTTCTCTTTTTTTTTTTACTTATATGAATGGATCCCCGTGAGTGATGGGTTATCATTCCTCATGAGTGATGGGTGATCATTCTTCATGGGTAATGGGATTACCCATACATTAGTTTTATTGAATAATTGTTGTGATAGTTAGTGTTTTTTTTTTTTTTAATGTTGTTGATATTGTGGTGGCTTTTTACCTAGAAATGTCCAGTTTATAGGGGAAATTCTGCCGAATTTTTTTTTTCAAGTTATTTTCGTATTGCTTTTCTTTACCTAACTCGTTGATGATTTATTTCCTTTTCTTCTTACAGTATTTTCCTGCGAAGCTCAAGTGGTGAAGCAAATTGTGAGGAACACAAAGATGTTGGGAAGTTTGCATGTTTTACGAGGCTAATGAATGTAGATATAAGGGGCTTGCAGATTAGTCAATTAGTTCTATAGGAAAAGTAGTTGTATACAATTGTTGGTGTATGGTAGATATGTCGTCAAATGATATGTAGCCAATTGACTTCAGTAATTGACTTCAAATGAGAAAATTGAGTTTTATTATATTTTGTGTTGAATGAGTTGATTCTATTGTATTTGGCAGGAAATTATACGTGTGCAGGGTCAAATTCAAAAAAATTTAATTTTTAATACATTTAAATGTTTAATTATACGTGGCAGATTACTAAGGATTTGCCACGGACTGTACTTGCTTGAGAAATGTTCGTGACAAATCCGTGATAATCTGCTACGGATTTATCACGGATGGTACCTGCTTGAGAAACATATGTGGCAAATCCGTGACAGATTGCCACGGATTTTTCATGAACTGTACCTGCTTGAGAAATATCTGTGGCAAATCTGTGACAATCTACCACAGATTTGCCATGGATGATATCTGCTTGAGAAACGTCCGTGGCAATCTATCACGGATTTGCCACTATTGTACCTACTTGAAAAATGTCTGTGGCAAATCTGTGGCAATTTGCCACGGATGGTACCTGCTTGATAAACATCCGTGGCAAATTCGTGACAAATAGCTATAGATTTGCTATGATTCCCTCGCAATATTTCTCTTCAAATGTGATACCAACTTGAACAATCTGTGACAAATTACCACGAAAAATATTTCCGTGGCAAAAAAATGCTTAGCGATGAAGGTATTTGCCAAGGACCTTATCCGTCGCGGATCCGTGGCAAATTCCAGTTTAGCCACGGATTGTTGCCGTGGCAAATTGGCAGATTTCTCGTAGTGAAACACTTGGTGTGCAATAAGGAAAAGCATGGATTTCCAAGGAGTTTTAAACTAGGTGATGCCTATCACAATCTCCAGAACACAACTTAGCATTTAACAAGGACTTAAGGAAATGATGACACAAGCAAATTCAAGAAATAGAAGTAGGAGTTCAAGATGTGCAAATGTTTCCAAGCTTGAGACAAATGCAATGTTGAAAACAATATCTTCTAGCATAAACAAGAAGATTTACCCAACTAAAACACCAATTAACTTCACAAATTCACTCTATTAATTAAATTAATCTTCATACTTCATGAATAGAAGCTTTGGTAGTCAAGTATAAACAATCACAAACCATTGGAGTAATATGTCAAACACTTTGAGTGCAATCTCGTAACTCAATGTTGTATAGCAAATTTCAGCCTGTTTGAGCCCCCAAATCAACTAAATTTCACACCAAATAACTCCCCAAACATCAATATATCATATATGATCAAATTAACAACATTCACATGGCACAAATTCAGGTTTTTTACATTCAAAAATAGCAAGAGAAAAAGTGACGAAAATTCGAAAATCACTATATCTTGAAGAAGATTGTACCTTAGCCTAAGGAAAGTTAGATTATTAGAATCAACACATTGCAAGCTCTGATACCAAATTTGATATGATCTTGAGAAGCACCAAAATTGTGGATTGATCTCAAGAGCAAGAACACAAACAAACTCACACACAAAAACACTAAATGCTAGGAAATTAACACATTTATGATAATATGAATCTAGTCTACTTCAAAGACACCCTAATATCCTAATCTATCAAAGATTAGAACACCAATGATAGGAATTTGAAGGCACCTCACTCAATCCTATCAAACACTCTAGGCAACCTAAAACATAAGAATATAGATGAATTTGAGATTATCCCTTGAAGTTTAGAAATAAGATCAAATGTGAGATTAAATTCTTTGAATTAGTTTTGATGTTTATAGGAATCACCCAAGAGGATCACCCTTAAGAACTCTCTATAGAGAGAAAATGTGAATTCTCCTTTCAAAGTATCCAAAGTTATGTTTACAAAGCTATCATAGGGTATTTATAGTCCCCTAACATAACCTAACTAATTAGTAAACTAATCTTGGAATTTGGTGGCCTTACTGTAAGTATTGAGGCAGTATTACATGCTTTAAAATAAGTAAAAACATAATAAAAGTAATGAAAAATTAAAATACAAATGAAAAAGGCTGAATACAAGAAAATCGAGCAAAAACTACACAGTGCCTAACCCGAACCGGCGCAAGTTCAGAGGCCCAGCCGGCACTGGCTATGGCTTGAACTTCGAAGCTTCTGGATTCCAGAATGGGGCCGGCGGTGGTTCTACTTTCTCAAGCCGGCACCAATTCTGCTCTATTCAGTCTCCACTGTTTTGCGATCCCAGCTTCCTTAGCTTGGTTTTGGAACCCTTTATGAACCTTTATCATCCTTGCCTTTACCTTGAGACTCTAAGGACTTGGTTGATCGATTTCCTTGACCTTCCATATGGTGTGTTGTTCTAATTGAGCGCTAATCACTTGTCTCTTTGGCAACCATTTCTTCACTAGTTTCTTAATCCTTGGCTCAGGCCCTTTGTTTGTTCGAAATCTCCACTGATCACCCTTGAATTGTAGAGTCTTCTTTATCATTATGGGTTGTAGCTCGAATCTCTGTCTCCCTTCTTTAGTTTTGGCATGATGCTTGGGTGAATTCCTATCATATTGACTACCAAGTTTCTTTCTCTCAAGTTAATCAAAGGAAAATAAACATTGGACTAATTAGTTTGGTGTTCAACTCCAAACCTTGTATCTTGAATTCATTAAGAGTAAACTAATCAATTGAATAAATTAATTAAGCCCAAACAATCAATCCAACACAATAATACCTAAGTAATGAAACACAAGATTTAGAATTCAATAAATCATAATAATAACTCAACACAAGAACATAAATTAGGATTCATCTCTCAAATATAACTAAAATCAAATGAACATCAACATTGTTCAAGTGTACAAAAAATAAAAAATAAAAAAAAAATGAAGAACTTCACTTATAGATTAGATCTTGAAATTTTTCTTCTTTAGATTTCATTGAACAACCCCTTTTTCTTTTCTATAATTCCCCTAGATTCTCTATTTTCTTGATGTTTCTTTGAGCTCCCTAAGGGATTTCTTGGTTGCTAGCCCACCAAGGATGTGTTTTTGAGGTTTATAATGATATACATATATATATATATATATATATATATATATATATCATATATATAGTGAAAAGTACATAAAAATTAGAAAATACGCTATTCAACATGACTCTGGGCAAGTAGGTGGCCTGAATTTTCGTAGGCCGCCTTACTTCTAGATAAGTAGGCCTAGGGAAGTTCAACTTCCTTGAGCCACAAGGTTGCAAATTTTCTACTATTTTCTTTTCTTCCCGGGTAGCCTAGGTAAGTTATACCTTCCAAGGATGCCCCTCTCCTAAGCAAAACGTGTTTTCTACTTAATCCCATGCGGCCTAGGGAATTAGAAATTCTTTGGGCCACCATGTTGTTGTGTTTTGCTTTTTGGTCTTTATCTAGGCAGCCCAGGGAATTCCTAGCCTGCCTCTTCTCTAGACGCAATAGCCTATGGCTTTGCTTTGGGCGGCCTAGGGAAGTTAGGCCACCAACTCCTTTTCCTTGGACTGCCTTGTGTGCTCTAGGTGGCCTAAGGAAATGCTACTTCCCTAGGCTGCCTTGTGATATCCCAATCCCACATAGGATTGGGATAAGAAGTGTGAATGGTATATAAGGTTGGATTTAAGTACCCATCATCAACTTGAAATATCCATTTTGGCCCAGCGAAGACGACGACCAAGTAGTTGATAGTGGGTGCTGACAGGCCCATAGTCGCGCTCTCGAATCCGTAGGCATGGCGTGTGACATTTGGTATCAGAGTAGGTAGCCAACCCCCGGTATGGGAACTATGTCCTACACCGTGCTAGTAGTGTTGGGGTTTGCTAGAAGTCCTACACCGTGCTAGTAGGTAACCAAAGAGTATTCTTGACCAACAACTTCCCCTTCATCACTTTCCTCATTTCCATTTCCCTCTTGGTCTCCCTGGTATTTTTCTCCCTCTTCTTCTTCGTCAGTAGAAACCTCACCATAGGTATTTGTATACATCGTTCTCTTGCTTGGGCACTCATGGAAAGTATGTCCATATTCAAGGCACTTAAAAAACTTGATATCCCTATTCCTTTATGGCCTCTCCATAGCTTTTCCCTTGTCCTTGTTCCATTGTTCCCTAAGTTTCCAATCCTCCCTAGGCTTCCAATCCTCTCTAGGTTTCCAAGCTTCCCTTAGTTTGTTGAAGTCCTTTTGGAATGGCTTAAGGGCTTCATCCTTTTTAAATGGTACCTTGCTAGTAGTGTTGGGGTTTGGAAGTGGTGGTCTAGTAAATGCCCTCATTTTTAATTGCCTCTCAATCTTCATAGCGATATGTACCATATCTCCAATCGATCATAGGGGTGCAATTCTACTAAATTGGCAACCTCCCTATTTAATTCTCCCAAGAACCTTGCCCTCGTTACTCTAGGATCCTCATTGATTTGAATTCTCATCAACATAACTTTCATCTCTTTATGGTATTCTTCCACACTCTTGTTTCCTTACTTGAGTGATTGAAGCATTTGATAAAGATTATTTTAGTAATGGTGTGGTATAAACCTTACCCTCATCATATTTTTCAATAAATTCTAACTAGCCACGGTTTCCATTCCCATTTGTCTCTTTTGTGCACTAACTTGCTCCCACCAAACCAATTCATACTCCGAAATTCCCAAAATAGCCAACCTCACATTTGACCTCTCATTATAGGTATGACTTTCTAGGAAGATCTCCATCTTGCTTTCCCACTCAAAATATGCTTCAGGGTCACTCTTACCATAGAATGTGGGCACTTTCAATTTGATGTGATTCAACTCCTTCTCCTCATCATTTCTTTCTCTCCTACCTCCTCTATTGCCCCATCCTTTATTGTGTTCCCCAACGGCTTCAACTTGTTCCCCCTCATACCATTCATCAACTCCTTCAAACTTTCTTTCTAACCTCCTTAGGTTGTTCTCACCATTCCTTCCTTGGCCTTTACCTCGTCATTCTCTCATACCATGTCTTCCCCCTCTCATAGGAGCTTGTTGGAATCCCTCGATTGAGTGCTCATCCCACTCTTCCCCTTGTTGGGCATTTAACGGAGGGGTATGGGCATCACAATCCCTTATCCTAGGGTTAGATACTTCAAATCGCTCTTGGCCTCTCTTTTGTGCGACCGTAGAAGATTGTCTAAGATGATTTATCAATTCCTTTGTCATGATTTGGAACTTACTTTGCATAGTCCTCATCATAACTTATAAGTCTTTACGCAAACCCCTAGCATTAACTTGTTCTTCTTGAGGTCTACTAAGGCTACTTGGGTTAGGCCTAGAGATCTCTTGATCATGGGCCATGGTGATGGAATATTTACTTACTTATACTTGCAAAACAAAAGAGATTAGGAAGAAAATAATTTCTCACTTCACTTTCTTGCGTGTTAGTTCTCAAGGATTGGTCACTCCACGCTCGTGTTTGCTCTCATAGGCTCTTTTAGTAATAGACACATCCTCTTGCCTTTTTCTCAATACTCAAGCCTTCTTGTTCAATCTCAATTCTCTCCAATAGCTAAAGATTTAGTTCAACTTAGTAAATTACACAAATTAATGGATTTTTCCAATTATGGGGTCTTACGGGAATTTCAACAAACGCTTGTTGGGCACCTTAAACAAACAAATTTTAATCAAGAATTTCAAGAAATGTGGACTCAACCAACACAAGAACAAATACTAGATGCCTAAAGAAACACTTCTAAATAGGAAACAAACAAGAATTATCAAGAAACAACTAGAACTAGGATTATGAAGGACAAAATGATCACAAGTGTGCACTAGTAAAGTTGAGTTCAATGAGCATGGAATTCAAAAATAGAGTGATATACTACGTCCCAAAATCCCAAGGAATAAAAATTAAGAATCAAAGTTCCCAACTATAGCCAAAAGCATTCTCAAGGAACATTTATCAAACACCTTGGATGCAATTCCATCACTTAAAAACAACCAATATTTTCACTCATATTCAAGCCAATTTTCACCACAAACACAAGAGAATTTTTTTCCCAAGGATTATATTAACATCAAGGAGCAATTTCCTAAGAGAAAAATCAAGCAATAGCAAAAATTTCATGACTTTTTTGGAGCATGTTTTTGAGTTACGGAATTTTCTATGTTTTCTTTTTCTTCAACTTTGTAGGGCTCCTTTTCTTACTTTCAAGCTTTGATTGGAATCAATCTTTTCCTTTCTCTGATACCAAACTCTTTGATATGATCTTGTGTGGGTTTTTTCTTGGCGTTGTGAGTGGTTTAGTTGGTTATATGTTCAACTCAATTAATGAGACAAAAAATAGGGATTCTTCTTGGGACAAAAAAGAGAAAATGAGATAACAACATACTCTCTAATATCCTTGAAGTAACTAAGTAGAATGTAGAATGTTCAAAGATCCTCAAGAATAGTAGAATGTTCTACTATAATCTCACCCTAATATCCTTGAAGCAACAAAGGCAAACAATAAGAAATAGAATAGAAAAAATAGACACCTAAGTAATAAAATTCAAACAAACCTTAGAAGAACAAAGCAACTAAGACCCATTCAAAGAAATCACATTGGATTATCCAAAAGATTTATAGACTCATTCATAAGGAGGACTAACCCTTAAGTATAGTCTTGAACAAGATGAATAAGAAGGCTAGGGCCTCTCAAGATTCTCTCTCAAATTTGAATTAAAGTATGTGAATTGTGTTGTCAAATCACTAAAGGTTCTATTTATATTACCCTAACCCTAGCTAAGTAATCCCTAAGGTTCTATTACAGTTTAGGGTCTTAATAGTCTTTACAAACACTTAAAATTGAGAAAAAAATTGGAGAAAATATAAAAAATGCGGGTTGCAGCCGGTGCCGGTTTGGGCACTACAGCTGGCATCGGTTGCGAACTGTCTTTAGCCGGTCGTGTGCCAAAATGAAGCCACTGTTGGGTAGGTAGAAGCCGGCGCCGGTTTGGCTGCTTGGAGGCGGCACCGGCTGTCCACTAGGAGGCCTCCTTTGGTGAAGTTTCGTCCTATTTGTTGCCGGCTTGAGTTCTTGTTGGGGTCCTTCTTAGATAGTCATCAAAATGAACTATTGGCTAGCTTCCTCAACCTTCCAACACTCTTCCATCTTCAAGCATGGTTTTATGAGCAATTGGAACTCATCTTGAAGCTTCTTGGACCTAGATCTTGTCATCGGTCATTGTCCTTGCGTGATCACGCCTCCCCCTCCTTAATCTTGACCTCCATGATGAAGTTGAGTCTCATCATCTAGCCCCTAAAATATGGGCCTAGCAAATATGCTTGGGCCTAAAGGAGGGGTGAATATGATACCCCAATCCCACATAGGATTGGGATAAGAAGTGTGAATGGTATATAAGGATGGGTTTAAGTACCCATTATCAATTTGGAATATCTATTTTGGCTCAGCAAGGATAACGGCTAAGTAGTTGACCGCAGATACCACCAGGCCCATAGTCGTGCTCCTGGGTCTGCAGGCACAGGGTGTGATATCCCAATCCCATATGAGATTAGGATGAGAAGTGTGAATGGTATATAAGAATGGGCCTAAGTACCCATTGTCAATTTGGGATATCCATTTTGGCACAGCGAGAACGATAGTTAAGTAGTTGACCGTGCGTGCTGTCAAGCCCATAGTCGCACTCTTGGGTCCGTGGGCACGGGGCGTGACATTTAGTATTCGAACAGGTAATCAGCCCCTGGTATGGGAACTAAGTGCTACACCGTACGCAGTAGGAGCCACCTTTAGAATCTCATACTACCTGGTTGGTCCTGGGTTTGGCCCCCAAAGTACGAGTCCAGCGAGGACGCTTGGGTCTAAAGGAGGAGCGAATATAATACTCCAATCCCACATAGGATTAGGATGAGATGTGCGAATGGTATATAATGATTGGTCTAAGTACTCATTGTCAACTTGGAATATTTATTTTAGCCCAACGAGGATGCGCGACCAAGTAGTTGACTATAGGTGGTATTAGGCCCATAGTCGCGTTACCGGGTCCATGGGCACGGGGCGTGACATGCCATGTTTTATTTGCATTTCTTTAATTGTTCATTTTTGCTCCACTTTCTTTCATTTTCATTTTTATCATCTCGAATTGGTATTTTTTTTTATTTCCTATAAAAAGAAGATGAAAAGAGTGTGGTGAGCAGTGATTTGAACAAGAATTTATCACAATTAAAGCACAAAAACACTCCAAAGTATAAATATAATATGCCCTCATCACATACCCCCACCCTTAAATTTTTCCATATCCTCAAGCAAACCACACTTACTCAAAAATAAAGAATTGACTAATGTACAAATCAAGCATTCTACATTTATTCACAACTTAACTAGTGTACAAGTCATGTAAAATAAATTTATTCACAAGGACAAAGAATGACTAATTTACAAGTAAGGTAAAAAATATTCTACATAGAATTTTAGGTGAATCGCCAAGAATAATGTAGCATATATGCAATAAGGTCAAAATGGTAAAGATATTATTTCTTTCTCCACCTTAGAATTCATCTCAACACCAATCTATCCAAGTTAATCCCATATATGTCCTTAAATTAAGCTAGATACAACTAAGACCTCAAAGTGAAATTAAACAAGTTTATGTCAAATAAATGTGATTCACTTTACTTTTCTAATTAAGAATTCAAACAAGGCGAATTATATGAGATAGAATCAATCAACTCACTCAAGTCTTATGACTTTCCCTAAGTACAAGTATTACGTATGTTACATTACAATATAGTAAGACTTTACACTTCAATACAACAATACAACAATATATTTCAATTTGAATTAGCAAAGTAGGACTCTCTCATTTTTCACCATTTTTCTTTCTACAAAGAGAATGCATTTATCGTGATTTTAACTTAAATGCTATTTTGCATCCCTTGCTTTTTTTTTTCTTTTCTTTATTTTTCTTTTTATTTTTTTTATCACACGTTATTTTTTATCATAGGACATGCATTTTGTATTCCTAGAGTCTTTTTTCTTCTCACTTCGGTAGGTGCATTAATCAACCAACCTCTTGTACTTAATTGCCATTTTATGAAACATTACAATAAATAATTGAAAATTTGTATAATACAACATACAAAACAAATGAATGAATTAATAAATGGGAATTGCTACGAAACTAGAGACAAGCCAATGATTCACACTTCATATTTCATTACTAAGTTTTCATTCTCAAAGAATCAAGCTTCACAACAATTTCAAAGATATAAACAAGATTAACTCACCTATCTAAACTTAGTCTATGTCATGCCCAATATATAAGTGTACATAAAATTAACCTTCCTAGAAAAGTCTTGATAGGGACTAAATTCATTAATAATTTTCTAGACATCTGAGGATATTTTGTGATACATTTGATGTAATAACTACTGATATTTTTTCATATTTGATATTTTTCCTTTGAAAATGTATTTTGGTGTTTTGTTGCAAAACAAAGGAAAAATGATGAAAAACCGTCACCATCCAGTGGCCAGCACCGGCCTAGGTCTAGAAGTAGGGGAAAATTGGCAAAAAATAAAGCATGATCGGGCCAACCAAAGCACGGCCAGTGTTGGCTATTCCTAGCACAGCCAGTGTAGGCCCAACGCTACCTAAGACAATGAATTTTTCCTGTTGCGCGTGGATTTAGAAATTTCCAAAGAGTTTTGGTATTTTCTAACTTGTACTCAATCTAGGACTCTTAGAGAATGAATTTTGGCATATTGAGAGCCTATTTAAGCAAGGAAAAGACAAGAGAAACATATGAATTCAAGGATCAAAGCTGTCAATCAATCAGAAAAAGAGGAGATTCATCACTTAAATGAGCATTATTCAATAAGGTCTTCAAGGGAGAAGAAGGATGGCTTGTCTATGGGTTCTTTTTTTTTACCTTTATTTTCTTTTTCTAAAATCATGATGTGATTAATGTATTCATTGTAATTTGACATTATTTTAGGATTCAAGATTTTTGAGTTAATTTAGTCTTTTGATCAATTAATTATTATTCTTGGTATTTGATTACATGTTTTTATTAAGGAATTGATTGATTGATTCTTCTTATTAACTTTCTTGAAAAAGAAGTTCATTGTGGTTTCAATTTAATTAATTTCAGATTTGTTGTCTTTTAACTTACTTGAAAAATAGGTTAATTGTCAAGAACTTGGGTAATCAAAGATTACTTGATGATTTCTGGAATATTTATGTAAGAATTGATTTTTAATGCATCTTTTGGGTAAATTGGTTGAGACAGAATATATTCACTAATTTAACGAAATGGGTCTATTTTAATTCCTTCATGATATCAAGATAATAATTGATTGTGATACTTGCTAAGTAATTTATTGCCATGTCTTCAAAAATATTTGTCTAAATTGGATATTCTTTCATCCTTAAGTTATATATATTTTTTTTCTTTTTCTTTTTTATTCTTTTATCACTTTATTGGATAGGTAAAACAATGAATGAATGGTAACTAATGGTAGTTGTTCCTTGAGGATCGACACTCCACTACGAAAAAAAAAAAAACTAAAAAGGGCATCGCAATTTGCAACAGAATGAAAATCCATCGCAAACAGTGACGAATTTGTGATGGCCATTTAATTGATGACATTATAATTAAATTTATAATCAACATAGCAACAAATTTTCGATGGCAAAAAAGTTTTTAATTTAGCAACGGATTTGCGATGGTGAAAATTTTTTTATTTACAAAAAATTAATTAATTTAACAATGGATTTGCAACGGCCAAAAAAATTTATTTTTAAAAAAATTATTTAATTTAGCA
Organism: Voacanga thouarsii; assembly: GCA_026120185.1. Classification (NCBI taxonomy): domain Eukaryota; kingdom Viridiplantae; phylum Streptophyta; class Magnoliopsida; order Gentianales; family Apocynaceae; genus Voacanga; species Voacanga thouarsii. The sequence goes on from JANUWF010001921.1 coordinate 3,269,385, forward strand.
ACAGATTTGAGATAGCAAAAAAATGCTTATTTTAAAAAATTAATTAATTTAGCAACAAATTTGCAATGGCAAAAAATTTTTAAAATTTTGAAAAATTAATTAATTTAGCAATGGATTTGCGACAGCCAAAAATTTTTTTATTTACAAAAACTTAATTAATTTAGTGACAGCTTTGCAACGGTAAAAAAATTTTATTTAAAAAAATGTAATTAATTTAGAAACGGATTTGCGGTGGTCAAAAATTTTTATTTAAAAAAATTAATTAATTTAGCGATGGATTTGCAACAGCCAAAAATTTTTATTAAAAAAATTAATTAATTAGCTCCCTAACCTAACTTGGCCTATCAAGAACCCAATCCGCGACCCGACCCGTCAAGAATATTATGAGATTATATCAGACCTAGGGCTCGAACCTGTGTCCTTGTTGTGGAGGGAGCACGTGTTCCACCACTAAGTTATTGATATTCTTGTGATTTATTATGTTATATATTAATTATACAGTAAATTTTTTTGTGAATTAGCGACAAATTTACAAGGGCTTTGCGACAGATCTGCGACGACCCAATTTTCGATCACAAATCTATTGCTAATTATCCACGGATTTTCGACAGCTAATTGTTCAAGATTTAAAAATACAAATTTATTTTTAAATTTTGAATGACCGTCGAAAATCCGTCGCAATTTTTTTAATTTAAAAAAAATATATATTTAAATTTTGGACGGTCGATTGAGATGGATTTGTGTGGGCTTATTTTTTCAATTTTAAAAAAATAAATTTATTTCTAAATTTTGGATGGCCATTGCAAATCCATCACTAATTACGACAAATTTGCAATGGTTTATTTTTTTAATTTTAAAAAAATAAATATATTTTTAAATTTTAGATTCTTGTCGCAAATCTCTTAGTAATTACGATGGATTTGCAAGGGCTTCTTTTTTCAATTAAAAAAATAACTTTTTTTTTTATTTTAGATGGCTATCGTAAATCCCTAACTAATTGCGACGGACTTGCGAGGGATCAGGGTTTCATATGAAACCATATTCCCTCGCAAATCCATCACTAATCTAAAAAATTTATAAAAAAAATATTAAAGTTTGATTATGTGCGTGTTTTGAAATAGTAGAATACACGAAAAGATATTATTAAGTTAAAATATTTATATATATAATATAAATATGATATTATTAAGTATATATATGTATGTATATATGTATGAATATGATATATATGTATTTGTCGCAATTATATATATATATATATATATACGTTTATATATTGATTTGTATGAATATGTAAATATAGGAATATATATATATATATGTATATATAAATATGTGTATATGTATATATTAATATATTAAAAAAGTATTATAACATATATAAAAAGATATATGTATATGTATATGTATATATATATATATATGTATATGTGTGTGTGTGTGTGTGTGTGTGTGAATATATATATAGACACACACATACTAACATAAGTAAATATATATATATATATATATATCAAACGCAATTACCAATGAATTCGCTAAATATATACTATCAATTAGATAATTAGCAATTAAATTAACAAATTCACTCATTAGCAATGGATTTGCCACGGTTTATTTTTCAATTTTAGAAAAATAAATTTATTTTTAAATTTTGGATGGCCGTTGTAAATCCCTTACAAATTTGCGATGACTTATTTTTTTAATTTTAAAAAATATATTTATTTTTAAAATTTGGATGGCCATCGCAAATCCCTTGCAAATTTGCGACGAATTTGCGAGGGCTGTCGCAAATCCCTCACAAATTTTGGATGGCAAATCCCCCATTAAAAAATAAATTCATTTTTAAATTTTGGATGGCTGTCACAAATCCCGACAAATTTGTGAGGGCTTATTTTTTAATTTAAAAAAATTAATTTATTTTTAAATTTTGGATATCCGTCGCTAATCCCTCGCAAATTTGCAATAGATTTGCAATGGCTTATTTTTTCAGTTTTAAAAAAAAATAAATTTATTTTTAATTTTTGGATGGTCGTCGCAAATCCCTCGCAAATTTGTGATTGATTTGCAATGGCTTATTTTTTCAATTTAAAAAATAAATTTATTTTTAAATTTTGGATGGTCATCATAAATCCCTTGCTAATTGTAACGGATTTATGAGGGCTTATTTTTTAATTTAAAAAAAGTAAATTTATTTTTAAATTTCAGAAGGCCATTGCAAATCCATCTCTAATTACAATGGATTTACGATGCATATTAATTTTTTAGTGTTAATTAATTATGAAAAAAGGTTGTCATGAAGTCGTTGCAAATTAGTGACGGAGTGGCAACAGGTTTCAATTTAACTCGTGCTAATGAATAATTAAAAAAAAAAGACATTGGAAATTTGTCTCTAATTTGAGACGGCTAGATGTCCGTCACTATTAGCAATGAAAATTTAAAAAAATAAATGTATTTTCAAAATTTTTGCTTCCGTTGTTGTTCCATTGCAAATTAGCAACGGTCTAGAGGCCGTCGCAAAAATCCGTCACTAATTTGGTTTTTTCTTATAGTGCTCATTAATTTCATATACTATACTTGCAATGAGTATACTTGCTGATATATGTAATTTGGGAATTAATATTTCAATTAAAACTTGGTTAGGGATGAATTTAAATTTGTATGATTTTATACACCCAAAATCTACACATCAAGTCTTAAGTAGAATTCCTAAGCAAAAAGATAAAAAATAACTCCACTAATCTAACACATCAACACCTATACTAAAAAGCCTTGAAAATTAACCTAACAATGTGGAAAAATTTCAAAAAAATCTTAGCCAAAATGTAAAAACAACAAATTTAGCCAAAAAAATAAGAAAATTCCAAAATAAATAATACAAAATTATAAAGAAAATATTATTCTACCTCTCCCCTACACTTGAGTGGGATAATGTCCTTATTATCCACAAATCAAACAATACAAGCCTTTTTAATAGAACTAAAAGAAAAAGGGAGGAGAAAATACTTCCCAAGAATCTTGAAGTTCAATGTATCATAGAAGGGGAAAGAAAATGATGGTTATCCAAAAGAAAAAAAAATCAATAATGTTGTAAAAATAAAGAAAAATACAATAGTATACCAAGGCTAAAAAGATAATAAAGAAAGAATACAAACAAAAGAACAGACAAAGAATATAATTCAAAAACTAATATAAATAAAAAGGATACAAGGAGTAGTTACGAAAATTCATTAGTATCAATACTAATAACAATACAAACCATTATATACTATTATATGTACATAAATATATTAAAAAGTTATAAAATCAACTAATATAAATAATACATAACATATGTTAGTATCAAGAACTTATACTAATACCAATATTTTCACTAACGATGCATTAAATCAATATAGATATGCTAGTATACTCTCATTAATGCATAACCTATATTCACAATAAAAACACTAATATACCAAGCACTAGAACTAGTATACAACACATGCATACGCACGAGCGTGCACGCACGCACGCACGCACGCACACACACACACACACACTATAAACTAAATGAATGACATGGAAAAATGAAGAATCCAGGACTTAGTTTGGAAAGAAACTCAAAAGATTCCACAGCTACATCCATCAATTCATGAATACCACACCTTCCAAAAGCACTATAGCATCTCGCAAACAACTAATAAATAATTCCCACACTTCAATAGCTATTATAGAAAATGTGTCAAAAAGTTAAACCAATCTCTGAACCAATTACAATAACCCACCAAATTAAAATATCAACTATATAAATTAACTATCTCCTCAACTACTCACCACACACATAAAACTCCATTACAACAATAATAATTTTCCAACAAAGTATCCCACATTAACCAAATCTCAAGAATATCCAACACCATTACAATAATAATGAACAACAATAATAGCCAATTATAACGACATTTTCATCCTAAGAATATGAACACAATAACAAATGCAAAATTCCCTAACAACAACAACCAAAATGATGACTAAAATAATGGACAACAACAAGGCTACAAAACTTAAATCCCAAGAATCCACTATATATAAAATTTCCCAAGATAGCAATATACAATAATATCAAAAATAATAATAATACAACAAACTTAATAATACAACACATTGGAACCTAATACAATTTATTTATCTCAATAACTAAAAATAAAGAATTGAAACAATATACATGTATAAAAAGGAAAAGAAGGCTATATGCGAGTAATGCTTAGTAGTATGCACAAATATAGAAACAAATATTTACATAAAAGAATTAATAATATTTACAAATATATATATATATATATATATATATATATATATAGGTAAATCAACAAGACTCAAGACTTTCATGATATTACCAATTCCCAATAACAATGCAAAAAACTTGATGTGTGTTTTACGTGTATTGGAAAAAGTATAGACAACCCATATAAATTAAGCTTTAAATTAAAACTCCAATCACTAAAACCACATAATAGGACATGTATACCAATCACATAGTATAGAGAATAACAAGTATTGAATTCACGGGAACTTAGTAATTACCACTACTTTTCTCTAGTCTCATTGCCTAACCAAAATAAATGAAGAGATAATGTACATAACACTAACTACACTAAACTACTACAATAGATGGTATATTAGACCCACACGAGAAAAGTCACAAGGAACGTTAAGGAGTAAGAATATGGAAAAGGCCATGTACAAGAAGAAATCCCCCAAAAACATGTCAAGCAAAGAGTATATCATTACGTTTATCAAATCTCAATTCGAGCTCCAGTATGAGTTCTCAAGAATAAACCTCACACTCTCTAGAGTTATGATATTTCTTTCCTGAAGCTTAATTAATTGGTATCTCTACTGAATCAATCTAACTCAAGGAAGCATTACACTCATTCATCATCCAAAAGGTACCTGGAAGCCTTAATATCCCTATCTCTCGACAATCATTACAAGAAAACTATACATTGGAGACAAAATTTTTTTCCTAGTTAAAGTTTTGTTGCTAAAAGTATCTTTCGGTGAGGAAAATTTTTCTTCATCGACAAAAACTTTTTGTCGATATTGATTAAGACCTTCGACAACAAAATTTTTATTTCCTAACTAAAAGTAATGGCTTCAACTAAGAAATAAGTGTATTAGCAAGGAAAATTTAATTTTGCTCTCAATGATGCATCATCAACAACGAAAATTCATTTCCTAGCTAAATTTTCCTCACTAATAATACATCATCAGCGATGAAAATTCATTTCTTAGCTAAAAATATTAACTTTTATCACTATTAACTATATTTTTAATGACAAAATTCATATTTCCTAACTAATACCTATCGTTAAATTTTTAAAAATTTACAACATGTCCACAAAAATTTTGTAAATTGGACTTTAAATTTTGTAAAATGACCTCAAAATTTTGTAAATTGATCCTTAAATTTTAAAAAAATTTATAATATGACCCTAAAATATTTTATAAATTGGTCCTCAAATTTTTAAATATATAAAATATGACCCCAAATTTTACAAATTTCTCCTTAATTTTTGCAAAATTATAAAATAACAACAAAATGTACAAATTGGTCATTAAATTTTAAAATAT